>CM038672.1:192597664-194997664 GCA_021605145.1 Aegilops bicornis | reverse complement strand
TGTTTTAAGGGGGGGTGTTCTGGGGTTTCCTGCCTTCCCCATTTCAAATTCAAATGAAATTTAAACATGATGCACACCCTAATGCATGGTCTATCCGGGATGTGACAACTCACCCCCACTCAAAAGAATCTCGTCCGAGATTTAGGATCTGCTATAAAAAAGGTGGGATACTCAAGTCGAAGACGATCCTCCCTTTCCCAAGTTGCTTCTTGCTCGGAATGGTTTGACCATTGAACCTTTAGAAACTTGATATCCCGACGTCGAGTGGTACGCTCGGCTTGATCGAGAATACGAACGGGATATTCTCGGTAGGTGAGGTTATCTTGGAGATCAAGCGTTTCGTGGTCTACTCCACGGATAGGATCCGAGAAGCAACGCCTGAGTTGGGAAACGTGGAAGACATCGTGGACTCGGAAAGATGCGGAGGTAGTTCCAATTGGTAGGCAACTTATCCTCGTTTGGCAAGAATGCGAAAGGGTCCAATGTAACGAGGAGCCAACTTGCCTTTGATAACTAATCGATGGGTTCCCTTCAAAGGAGTAACCCGAAGGTAAGCCTGCTCGACAATTTCATAAGTAAAATGCTTATGCTTGCAGTCATATTGGCTCTTTTGACGAGATTGGGCTGTTTTCAATTTCTCACGAATAACGCGAACCTGCTCTTCTGCTTCCTGAATCATGTCCGGGCCAAAGAGTTGTCTCTCCCCGGTTTCTGACCAGTTAAGAGGCGTTCGACATTTCCGTCGATAAAGAACTTCGAAAGGAGCTTTGCCTAAGCTGGCTTGATAACTATTGTTATAAGCAAACTCGGCGAATGGAAGGCATTTCTCCCAATTCATGCCGAAAGAGATGACAGAAGCTCGAAGCATATCCTCTAGGATTTGATTGACTCGTTCTACTTGACCACTTGATTGGGGATGGAAAGCGGTGCTAAAGGAGAGACGAATTCCCATAGCGTTTTGGAAACTTTCCCAAAATCGAGAGGTGAAGAGACTTCCACGGTCTGAGTTAATCTCTAATGGAACACCATGAAGAGACACTATTCGAGAGATATACAACTCAGCTAGCTGGCTAGCGGTTATACTCTCCGAGCGGGTAGGAAGTGGGCTACTTTGGAAAGACGATCAACGCATTTACGAAGATAGCATTATTCCCTCTCTTGGTCCTGGGAAACCCTGTAATTAAATCCATACCGATTTTATCCCATTTCAATTCATGAATTTCCAAATGTTGAAGGGTACCAGAAGGCCGTTGATGCTCTGCTTTAACTCGACGACATACGTCGCAATTAGCAATGTATTGAGCAATTTCTCTCTTCATCCTAGTCCACCAAAACCTCTGGCGTAGATCTTGATACATTTTAGTACTACCAGGATGAATGGTGAGAGGAGAGTCATGAGCTTCCTTAAGGATCAATTGCCGTAGCTGTTGTTTCTTGGGAACCACTAAGCGGTTCTCAAAGAAGACAACACCTCGTTCATCTATGGAGAAACACTTAGCAGCTCCGCTTAGCAATGTTCTCCTTGATCCGGATATTCCCCTATCATACCGCCGAGCAGCTATGATTCGTCCGTAAGGTTGGGTTTCGCCACTGTGGTGGAAAGGAATCCTCGAGGAACAATGTGAAGATTAAGCTTACGAAATTCCTCATGGAGAATTGGTTGACTTTGTTGTAACATCAGATTGTTACAATAGGATTTATGACTTAGGGCTTCAGCCATGACATTGGCTTTGCTGGGTGTAGGATATTCCTAAGTCGAAATCTGTAATCAACTTCGACCCAACGTCTTTGCCTCGAGATTCAAATCCGGTTGGGTAAAGATATATTTCAGACTTTGGTGATCAGTGTAGATTTCGCAACGATTACCCAGAAGGTAATGTCGCCAGGTTTTGAGTGCATGAACCACTGCTGCAAGCTCTAGATCGTGTGTGGCATAGTTATCCTCATGTGGACGCAACTGTCGGGAAGCGTAGGCAATCACATGACGATCTTGCATGAGTATGCAACCTAGTCCTTGTCGCGAGGCGTCGCAATAGATAATAAAGTCCTTAGAGAAATCTGGTGGAACAAGTACGGGAGCAGATGTCAGCGTCTTTTCAGTTCCTCGAAAGCTGAACTCGCCTTTGTGGCGCCCATTCGAACTTCTTATCTTTCTTGAGGAGTTCGGTTAGAGGTTTAGCAACTTTAGAGAAATTCTCGACGAAGCGGCGGCAATAGCTCGCTAAACCGAGGAAACTCCGAACTTGCTTGACCGATTCAGGTGGAGTCCAATCAAGGACGGCTTGAACTTCGCTCGGGATTGACAAAGAATGCCCTTACCAGTAGATTACATGGCCTAGATAGGTCACTTCTGTAACCGTAATTCACACTTAGAGAATTTGGCATAAAGGAGGTGCTCTCGAAGTTTCATCAATACTAGCCTTAGATGTTCGGCATGTTCTTCTTCATTCTTGGAGTAGATGAGTATATCATCGAGGTATACCACCATTTAATTTATCCAAGTACTCCATAAAGATTGAGTTCATTAACCGAGAGAAAGTGGCTGGAGCATTGGTTAAACCGAAAGACATGACGGTGTACTCAGATTGGCCATAACGAGTAACAAAAGCCGCTTTTAGGTATGTCCTCGTTCTTGATTTTGATTTGATGGTAGCCTAACCTCAAATCCATTTTGAAAAGATCGAGGATCCAGCGAGCTGATCATACGTGTCGTTGATCCCGGGAGCGGATACTTGTTCTTGATCGTGACCAAATTGACAGGTCGGTAATCTACAACCATCCGATCCGTACCATCCTTCTTCTTGACGAAGAGGACGGGCAAGCCCATGGAGATGAACTAGGACGGATGAAACCTTTTTGCAAGGACTCATCGAGTTGTTTCTTGAGTTCAGCTAGTTCTAGGGGTGCCATCTTATAAGGTCTTCTAGAGATTGGAACGGTTCCGGGAATAAGATCTATTACGAACTCGACATCCTCGCTGTGTGGAACACCGGCAGTTCCTTCCGAAAGACATCCGGGAAATCACGGACTACCGGAATATCTTCAAGGTCTGGAAGGGGGTTGGCATTTAAGGAGTAAAGCTGGCGCTTAGACACTCGGGTTAAAACATCCACTGTCTTGCCCGAAGGATGGGTAAGTTGAACGGTTCTGGTAGAGCAATCAATCTTGGCATAATGGGCTGACATCCAGTCCATACCCAAGATGATGTTTATGTCCGAGGACTTGAGAGCTATTAGAGATGCAAGAAAAACTAATCTATCGACAAGAATTTCATTCCCATGACTTATTCTAGAGGTTTGCCATCTAGAACCAGGAGTTTGAATTTCCATGGAGGTAGGCATGTCACAGAATGTGGTGTTGTGCAATCGAGCATAGCTCTCGAAATAAATGAATGAGATGCTCCAAGATCAAAGAACGGTTGCCGGATGGCAATTAACAAGAAGCGTACCGAGGACGACGTTGGGATCCTCATAGGTTTCTTCAGCAGAAACATAGTTGACATGGCCACGAGCGGTGGCAACTGGTTTAGCATAGGGCACCTTCCCTGCTGGCTTGCCACGGCCAATGCACTTTCCAACTTGACCGGGTGGTTCTGGGACACTCATGGATGTAGTGGCCTGCCTCTCCACATTTGAAACAAGTTATCATATTGGGGCGTGGAGCAGCACTAGCAGCGGGCCTCCATAAGTCTTGGGCGGAACATATCGCTGGTTGGGGCGAGGCGCCTCAAAAGATGGCCTCGGGGTGAACCTGGGTGGTAGAGCAGTTATTTGGAATCCAAACCCGGCGCTTCTGGGATCCAGCGCCGGATGAAGATCCAGAGTCACGGATGTGCTTGCGAGAAGCCTCAAAATCAGTCTGCCCAGTTTCGGCGCTGATAGCCTTATTGACTAGCTTCGGAAAGGAGGTGCACTCATGCAGACGGAGATCTCGGCGTAGCTCAGGGCTAAGTCCTTCCTAACCTTGCACGCTTCTTAGCATCGGTAGAAACTTCTTCGGGGGCATAACGTGCTAACCTCCCAAATTCACGGCTGTAGGCATCCACTGATAGCCTACCTTGGGTGAAACTGCAAAATTCCTCACGTTTGCGGTCCATAAGACCTTCTGGAATATGATGCTCGCGAAAGGCGGTACTGAATTCAGTCCAAGTTGTAACTTGTCCAACCGGACGCATAGCCTCATAATTTTCCCACCGTAGATCGGCAGGTGGCCTTCCAGATGATAAGCGGCAAAGGTAACCTTGTCAGCCTCAGCCACGTTGGCGGAACGCAGCTTGTGGTGGATGCCGCGAGCCAATCATCTGCGTCGAGTGGCTCGACGGAATATTTGAACTTTGGCGGATATAGCTTGACGAAATCGCTGAGTGAAACCACATCGTTTCTCGGCTGGCGTCGTGTTTTGTTCAATCCGCTCCAATAAGCGGTTGGTCTCACGCTTATTATGCTCGCTTCCAAAGATCACCTCAGCCAAGGATGGCGGTTGCGGCAGATTCACATTTCTGGCTGCACTACCCTCCCCCTGTTCTGGAACAGCAGGAGTGTTGCGAGTGTTGACCATCCTGGGAGACAAAGCAAAGGTTTAAACCAGGATGGCAGAATTAAGCAAGGAAGTGCGGAAGGTAACGGATAGCATGGAATGCAAAGATGTTCATTCGTATGACATGGTAATATAAAACATATATATATACCAACGGTCATACACACCATTCATAGTTTAGTACAAGCCCCGACGGAGTACAACTATAAGGAAGGGCGTTACATCTCATCGGAAGCATCCCAACTTCTATACATTATTTTTCTACACTTCCTAATGATACACACTAAGTCGTATTCCACAAGTCACGCAGACGGCGGAAATACAACTATTACAATACTAGGGATACTACTACTACTCGCACAGCTCCGTAGTAGTCCTCATAGAAGTCACCTCCCAATCTCGAAGTGGAACATGATCATCCGGAAACAGACAATCCTGTGGAGCTTGTGGACCATAGGGACTCGGATGTGGCCGTGGACCAACAAACGGTGGCAGACGAGGCCCACGAGGAGGAGTGATGCCTCCTACCTCACGCCACTCCATAAAGTCCGGCAGACTCGCCCGCACAGGTACAAGTCCCTCATGTCCATATATCCGGCTTGCACGGCGGTGCAAACCTAGTCGAGTAGCCCAGTTGATCAAGACGGGCATTAAAGAGCTCCATACGCAAGGCCCGGTTTTCACGGTCCTTGTCTTCTAGCATCTCCGTGGTGGTGCGAAGAAGTGAGTCCTCATGGGATGCATCGCTGTACAAACCCTGAAGGTAGCCATGCGCCCCAGGGAGGGATGCTGGCATGTAGCGGAAATCATCATTGACCAAAGAAGGCGATTCGCTCGGATAATAGTCATCATGGAATAGGCTGCATCTTGCATGTACATTCCAATAGTGATCCCAAGTCCATAAGAACAAAGGAGCGGTTCAAGAGCTCCGGGATAGGATGGATAAATCCTGACCGTGCATAGATATTGGCTTTGATTGAAATCCCTAAACTGCTCCTCGACGGTATATTCAGGATACCATCGATAACCAGCCTCAACCATCACTCGAACCAACATTGCCGTGTGACCACACACACCAATGCAACGGGTCGATTTAACCACTTGGTTCTCGGGGACGGTGGCCATCTGAAATCACAGCCATAAAGCAGAGGCATTAGAATTTCTAGGGAAAATCGGGCAGCATAACATTTGTAAATGCTCAAAAATCAGATTTGAGACATTCAAAATCAGATTTGCAAAATCACTCAACAACATCATATCAAGGTTCTGGTTCAAATGATAGCATACTAAAATTTAGTAGCACTGAACTGAGGATGTAACCAACAATCCTATAAGTTACTACGGATTAGTAACACATGAACCTGATAGAGAGAAGAGAGCCTAGTCCTATACCCACGTCGAATGAGAAGAGGATGACTCAGATCAGAGGGCATAAGGTAAAGGAGTAAAAAGAGCCTTATGTTCCCTCCCACAATCAATTCCCCTACATATAACTAAAGCATTTCTAGACTCAACATCGACCAGTTTGGCTTAGCGAACCTACAGGCAGCCCTGCTCTGATGCCAACGCTGTCAGGACCCCGATCCTAAGTCACACCGATCTAGCATGTAACACCTCATATCACTTTGTGACCTCACGCACGGTATTCCCACGGGTGTCGCCTTACCATGGCCCGGGACCGCTTATGCCTTTTTGGCTCACGTATATGATAGTGTCGCTAGCATCCACATGACGAAGAACCCGGGCCGACATGGCTAGTCGTGAACCCAAAGCGGCACTAACCTATGGGGACAGGCATACATGAATCACTTGAGCATGTCGGTCATCAACGTATGAATTCGGATCAGTAGCACTGGCTAACAGGACTCCGGTATCCCGGCTGTAGCAGGCTAGGCAGGACTCGAATATCACCGCGTGACATTTCCCGAAGGGACAGACATAGAACGAAATGAAACACATGCCGCCACCAAGTGTCCAAGCAAGAGTCTTTGGGCTAAGCAGGACTCACAGTGAGCGAGGCATGTAGCGGACTACTATCGCTCGTAAGCCACGAGACTTACATTTCCCCATATGAGAGGCTGCCAAGGATAAACAACTAGTTTGTCGGATCCCACCCATACCAAGCATTTCAATCATACACGCAATATGCCCGATATGAGCAAATACAACAAGGCATCACAACAAAACTCTACAACTCAAGTACTTTATTTTTAAAAGGCTCCGAGGAGCCATACATAACATAGTCATACAGGTAGGGGTCACATGACCCAACACTCAAGTCATACAATCATACAAGCACATGCGGAAGCAAACTAGTCTCGAGTACGTACTCTAGAAAGAAAGAAAGCTTGTTGGAGCCTTCCTATCTATAATGGCCCTTCACAAGTCTTAGATCGCCACCTGGTGGCTAACTTACTCGTCGAAGTCAAGATCTACATAGAATCCGTCGGAGGGGGTAGTATTGTCCTCTGAAAAATATAGATTAAGCAAACATGAGTACAAAAGTACTCATCAAGTCTTACCACAGAATCCTATCATACATGCACATTCTCAAGAAGGAGGTGGAGTTATTTGCAGCAAGCCAGCTTTGACTCTTGGCTAAGCTATCCTACGTGACACACTTTGTAAAGCATTTGTCGCATTACCAGTCCACTACTCACCATCACAATACTCCACCGTGGATCCTCTCTCGTCATCCCCGAGAGGGCCATCCACGATACTCACACTTATCTTGAGGCTTTTAGTAGTATCCATTTACTTGTCTATGAACTGATATAGGTAACCCGTGAAGTCCTTCTCCGTGGACACGGCTATTCGAATAGATCATAATTAAACCCTGCAGGGGTGTACTTCTTCACACACGCTCACCACTTACCGTCACATACACGACATGTACTCGGCAACCTTCAAGCGGAAGCCCAACGTGGGTGTCGGCCACAGCCTACCTAAACACTCAAGTCCCTAGTCCAGGTTTATCGCCTATTCGGGTTCCATCCGCAGGAGTCCGGCGAGGTTTCCCATACGGCCCCGAACGATGTGTACAGGGTTCCCGAGACACCAAACGGGCGAATCGGTACACTGGCCACGGTGCCTACCGCAACACAACCCACCCCTAAGGTCAGCGTTGCAGCAGCCCCAAAGATACTACAAACACCGAAACTACTTGCAACTCCGGACTAAGAACAAGGGTGGTTAAGAAGCCGAGAGGGTCAATTAAGGATCCCAATGTGTGGTAGTAATCGCCTCATGGATCACAAACACAGATCTCAGTTCTTAGGTTCGGCTTCAATGAAACAACCCACCATGTACTCCTACATGGCCTTTCATCGATACCTTTACCAAATCGTGTTCAACATTTCCACTCTCGAACCAACACAACCTTTCACTCCAGTTCATCATCCCGATGAGCCGGACTGACACAACTCTAAGCATAGCAAGCATAGCATGGTAGGAACAACACAAACATGGCTCAATCAACTCCTACACATACTAGTGGGTTTCATCTAGTTATCGTGGCAATGACAGTCATGCAAAGGAAGTGGGTTCAACTACCGCAGCACACAACAGTTTGAATCGCGTTGTCTTAATGCAGTAAACGAGAGCATAAGCGAGAACATGGGTTTGTATCGGAATGATCAATGAGTTGCTTGCCTGATGGAACTGGGGTAGAGAACTGCCCTTCAGATGGGTAGTCGAGGTTATCTTCGGGGGCAGAACCTATCATGAAAACACACCGAAATAAACATACAAACAATATGCAACAATATGATGCATGCTATGACATGGCAATATGGATGTGTGTTGGCCTAATGCAAGTTGAAGGAACAGGGGATGAACTCATTTGAATCAAGATTCAAATGATAGCTCATTTGAGTTAGTCCTAATGGTGCAATATCTTATTCTGGTTATTCAGCATAGTTAACTTGTTTTAACATGCATGAAACCTGTACCAATGGATAGAGTGTATTTTTCTGATAATTTTTCATATATAAATCTTTGTATTTGGAGTTATAGAATAAAAGTTATAAGCATTTGAAATTTGATTTATATTCTGGAATTTATTATATAAAAATAAATCCAGAATTTGAGTTAATCTTGTCGGCATGAGGTCGGGCCATGGACGTCAGGTCAACGGGTCATCCAGGTCAAACGCACCAGGGGGACCCGCATGACAGGCTTAGATTAACTAATTAACTTAAATAGAACCAATCCTAATTAGTCCGCCGGGGGGGGGGTCCACCTGTCATTGACTCAGACAAATATCAGGGGCCCACCGACAGGGGTCTGGTCAACTCGCTGGCGCTCAGTCACGCATGCGAGGCCGTGACGCGGAGCAGAAAAGTGCTTTACTTTCCGCCACCAAATGGGGCGCTGGGAGCATCTATGTGAAGCTGGAGGTGAGCCGCGGTGTTTGGTGGGTTAGTTTGAGTCGGGGTGGCGGAGTGGGTGCCATGACGAGTCGGGCGGCGGCCGGGCTCGGGTGATGTCGGGTTAGTTGTTAGGGCTCGGCGAGGCGTGGGAAGTGCATAGTTAGGCCCAGCGCAGCTCGGTGAGTGCGATGGACAGGGTGGCGTGGCCGTTGGGTGGCCGGAGCCTCGTCGGCTGACGAGCTCACAGGGCGTGCGTTCGGGTGATCGCGGTTGGGTCGTTGTGGTTCACGAAGAAGAGCGTGGAGAGGATGGAGAGGTAGCCAGGCTCACGGTGATCTCGTAGAGAGCCTCGGCGGGGTCGGGGATGCTCTGATGCGGCGGCGACGGCGATGGGGATCTCCGGCGGCTCGAGCTCGGTCGAGGTCGGTGTAGAAGTTTCGGGGTGCTTAGAGCGAGCGGGACTCGGCTAGCTAGGGGTAGTGGGGTGCGGCGGAGCTGCTGGACATGGTGGGGAGGGGCATGGACGGCGGGAGCACGGCGTCGGACGGTGGCGCGTCGGCGATGGCGTCGGCTGCCAGGTTGGGGGAGAGCGAGAGAGAGAGGCGGGGAGAATGGGGTGTCCAGGGGTTCGGTGGCGACGTGGAGGTCGCCCAGGCGGGCGAAGCGGGCGAAGGGGTGAAGCAGGCGCGGCCATGCGTGGCGCGCCACGCCGGGCCAAGCTGTCAAGCCGAGCCAAGCAGCTCATTGCTGCCGGGCTGGCCAGGTAGGGTTTTCCTTTTTTAGTCTTTTTCTAATTTCAGCAACTTTGTGGGGTTTTTCTAAAATACCAAAACTGTTTTAAAAATCATCAAAATGCTCCTGGTCACTTGTTGGAATATTCCCAACATGAAACATTTTGGTTTATAATTTTGAACATTTAAAATAATTTTCATAATTTAAAATGCTCATTTCAAAAACTTGTGAATTAATCTTAGAACCCTTAGATGACCTAGAAAATGGTACACCTCCTTTGACATGGGTTCCGAACCAAAACAAAGAGGATGAACATTTTGAAGGGCATTTCAGGTTCATTGAAATAATTTTTAGTAAACCCTAGTTGTTTTAAGGGGGGGTGTTCTGGGGTTTCCTGCCTTCCCCATTTCAAATTCAAATGAAATTTAAACATGATGCACTAATGCATGGTCTATCTGGGATGTGACACCGTCTGGGCGACGCGGGCGGAGAGGGCAGCCCGACGCTCAGCTCGAGCACGGCGAGCGTCCGCCATGGAAACGATGGAGCGACGGAGCAACGAACAGATGAATGGGAAACCACGGCGCACCCCTACCTGGCGCGCCAAATGTCGGATGTGGGGTTCCGGCAAACCCTTAAGGTTTGAACAAAGGGGTGCGCGCGAAGTCTTTCCCTCCAATCGATCTACGCTCTAGCTCGCTTAGATCTTGCGGGCGAACTCGACGAACTCACAACACAGAAAGAGACACGGGGTTTATACTGGTTCGGGCCACCGTTGTGGTGCAATACCCTACTCCAGTGTGGTGGTGGTGGATTGCCTCTTGGGCTGATGATGAATAGTACAAGAGAAGAACAGCCTTCTGAGGTTGAGGTGTTCTTGTGCGTATGAACTTGTGGTGTGAGGAGTCAATGAACTGCTCTCTCCCACTACTGTGGTGGCTAGTCCTATTTATAGAGGCCCTGGTCCTCTTCCCAAATGTTGAGCGGGAAGGGAGCCAACAACGGCGGGCAAATTTGAAGGGGGGCAGCTAGTATAAGCTATCCTGACAAAAGCGGTCTTCGCCTGCGAAAAGCCCTGGGATGACGCCGTCTTGGGCTCCATGATGACCTCCCCCTTGCCGTCCTCCTGGTCTTGGTCTTGTTGCACCAATATGGCAACCTTTGCCTGATGCCTCGGTACACTTCATCTGCGCTTGCCTCCTTAGCACCAAAGGGGAAATGGGGACGCTGCGTGAACTGGCGCCCGCCTGGTCCCTGCCTGGCAATGTTCGTCATGGCTCACGTCACGAGTCCCTCGTGAGGTTTGCCCCTCCTTGATATCTCCGCTCCTCGTGAGCCTTCCTGGCTAGGCCACTCTAGAGGAAGTCTTGCATCGTCCGCCTCGCGAGGCTTGGACCATCGCGAAGGTCTTGGATGCCTTGTTGATGAAGATGGGTCATACGGCCCGCTGCCTAGCCACGCTTTGGGCCACAGGCAGGCAAGTCTGGGGACCCCGGTTCCCAGAACACCGACAGTAGCGATAGTTGTAGAAGCAATAGTTGGCAAGACGACAATGATGCTATGATGGAGATCAAGGTGTCGCGCCGGTGACGATGGTGATCATGACGGTGCTTCGGAGATGGAGATCACAAGCAGAAGATGATGATGGCCATATCATATCACTTATATTGATTGCATGTGATGTTTATCTTTTATGCATCTTATTTTGCTTTGATTGATGGTAGCATTATACGATAATCTCTCACTAAATTTCAAGATAAAAGTGCTCTCCCTGAGTATGCACGGTTGCCAAAGTTCGTCGTGCTGAGACACCACATGGTGGTCGGGTGTGATAAGCTCTACGTTCATCTACAACGGGTGTAAGCCAGTTTTGCACACGCAGAATACTCGGGTTAAACTTGACGAGCCTAGCATATGCAGATATGGCCTCAGAACACTGAGACCGAAAGGTCGAGCGTGAATCATATAGTAGATATGATCAACATAGTGATGTTCACCATTGAAAACTACTCCATCTCACGTGATGATCGTACATGGTTTAGTTGATTTGGATCACGTGATCACCTAGATGATTAGAGGGATGTCTATCTAAGTGGGTGTTCTTAAGTAATATGATTAATTGAACATAAATTTATCATGAACTTAGTACCTGATAGTATTTTTCTTGTCTATGTTGATTGTAGATAGATGGCCCGTGCTGTTGTTCTGTTGAATTTTAATGCGTTCCTTGAGAAAGCAAAGTTGAAAGATGATGGTAGCAATTACACGGACTGGGTCCGTAACTTGAGGATTATCCTCTTTGCTGCACAGAAGAATTACGTCCTAGAAGCACCGTTGGGTGCCAGGCCTGCTGCAGATGCAACTAATGACGTTAAGAACGTCTGATAGAGCAAATATGATGACTACTTGATATTTCAGTGTGCCATGCTTTACGGCTTAGAACCGGGGCTTCAATGATGTTTTGAACGTCATGGAGCATATGAGATGTTCCAGGAGTTGAAGTTAATATTTCAAGAAAATGCCTAGATTGAGAGATATGAAGTCTCCAATAAGTTCTACAGCTGCAAGATGGAGGAGAATAGTTCTGTCAGCAAACATATACTCAAAATGCCTGGGTATAACAATCACTTGATTCAACTAGGAGTTAATCTAGTGGATTATATAGTGTCATTGCCAGAATTCTTCAATCACTGCCACCAAGCTACAAGAGCTTCGTGATAAACTATAATATGTAAGGGATTGATAAGAAAATTCCCGATCTCTTCGTGATGCTAAATGCTGCGGAGGTAGAAATCTAGAAGGAGCATTTTGATGGTCAACAGGACCACTAGTTTCAAGAAAAAGGGCAAAGGGAAGAAGAAGGGGAACTTCAAGAAGAATAGCAAACAAGTTGTTGATCAAGAGAAGAAACCCAAGTCTGGACCTAAGCCTGAGACTGAGTGCTTTTACTTCAAGCAAACTGGACACTAGAAGCGGAGCTGCCCCAAGTATTTGGCGGATAAGAAGGATGGCAAGGTGAACAAAAGTATATGTGATATACATGTTATTGATGTGTACCTTACTAGAGCTCGCAGTAGCACCTGGATATTTGATACTGGTTCTATTGCTAATATTTGCAACTCGAAACAGGGACTACGGATTAAGCAAAGACTGGCTAAGGACGAGGTGACGATGCGCGTGGCAAATGGTTCCAAAGTCGATGTAATCGCCGTCGGCACGCTACCTCTACATCTACCTTCGGGATTAGTTTTAGACCTAAATAATTGTTATTTCGTGCCAGCGTTAAGCATGAACATTATATCTGGATCTTGTTTCATGCGAGATGATTATTCATTTAAATCTGAGAATAATGGTTGTTCTATTTATATGAGTAATATCTTTTATGGTCATGCACCCTTGAAGAGTGGTCTATTTTTGTTGAATCTCGATAGTACTGATACACATATTCATAATGTTGAAGACAAAAGATGCAGAGTTTATAATGATAGTGCAACTTATTTGTGGCACTACCGTTTTGGTCATATTGGTGTAAAGCGCATAAAGAAACTCCATACCGATGGACTTTTGGAATCACTTGATTATGAATCACTTGGTACTTGTGAACCATGCCTTGTGGGCAAGATGACTAAAGCGCCGTTCTCCGGAAAAATGGAGCGAGCAATAGATTTTGTTGGAGATCATACATACTGATGTATGTGGTCTGAGGAATGTGGAGGCTCATGGCGGGTATCGTTATTTTCTCACCTTCACAGATGAGCAGATATAGGTATATCTACTTAATGAAATATAAGTCTAAAATATTTGAAAAGTTCAAAGAATTTCAGAGTGAAGTGGAAAATCATCGTAACAAGAAAATAAAGTTTCTATGATCTGATCGTGGAGGAAAATATTTGAGTTACGAGTCTGGTCTACATTTGAAACAATGCGGAATAGTTTCGCAACTCACGCAACCCGGGATACCATAGCGTAATGGTGTGTCCGAATGACGTAATCGTACTTTACTAGATATGGTGCGATCTATGATGTCTCTTACTGATTTACCGCTATCATTTTTGGGTTATGCTTTAAACACGGCTGCATTCACGTTAAATAGGGCACCATCAAAATCCATTGAGACGACGCATTATGAAATGTGGTTTGGCAAGAAACCAAAGTTGTTGTTTCTTAAAGTTTAGGGCTGCAATGCTTATGTGAAAAAGCTTCAACCTGATAAGCTCGAACCCAAATCGGAGAAATGTGTCTTCATATGATACCCAAAGGAAACTGTTGGGTACACCTTTCTAGAGAAGGCAAGACATTCGTTGCTAAGAATGGATCCTTTTTAGAGAAGGAGTTTCTCTCGAAAGAAGTGACTGGGATGAAAGTAGAACTTGATGAGGTAACTGTACCTGCTCCCTTATTGGAAAGTAGTTCATCACAGAAACCAGTTCCTGTGACACCTACATCAATTAGTGAGGAAGCTAATGATATTGATCATGAAACTTCAGATCAAGTCACTAGTAAACCTCGTAGGTCAACCAGAGTAAGATCCGCACCAGAGTGGTACGGTAATCCTATTCTGGAGGTCATGTTACTTGACCAAAGCAAACCTACGAACTATGAAGAAGCGATGGTGAGCCCAGATTCCGCAAAATGGCTTGAGGCCATAAAATCTGAGATGGGATCCATGTATGAGAACAAAGTGGGGACTTTGGTTGACTTGCCCGATGATCGGCAAGCCATTGAGAATAAATGGATCTTCAAGAAGAAGACTGACGCTGACGGTAATGTTACTATTTATAAAGATCGACTTGTTGCGAATGTTTTTCGACAAGTTCAAGGGATTGACTATGATGAGACCTTCTCACCCGTAGCGATGCTTAAGTTTATCCGAATCATGTTAGCAATTTCCGCATTTTATGATTATGAAATTTGGCAAATTGATGTAAAAACTACATTCCTGAATGGATTTCTGGAAGAAGAGCTGTATATGATGCAACAAGAAGGTTTTGTCGATCCAAAGGGAGCTAACAAAGTGTGCAAGCTCTAGCGATCCATTTATGGACTGGTGCAAGCCTATCAGAGTTGGAATAAATGTTTTGATAGTGTGTGATCAAAGCATATGGTTTTATACAAACTTTTGGAGAAGCCTGTATTTACAAGAAAGTGAGTGGGAGCTCTGTAGCATTTCTGATATTATGTGTGGATGACAAATTGCTGATTGGAAATGATATAGAATTTCTGGATATCATAAAAGGATACTTGAATAAGAGTTTTTCAATGAAAGACCTCGGTGAAGCTGCTTACATATTAGGCATCAAGATCTATAGACATAGATCAAGACGCTTGATAGGACTTTCACAAAGCACATACCTTGACAAAGTTTTGAAGAAGTTCAAAATGGATCAAGCAAAGAAAGGGTTCTTGCCTTTGTTACAAGGTGTGAAGTTGAGTCAGACTCAATGCCCGACCACTGCAGAAGATAGAGAGAAAATGAAAGATGTTCCCTATGCTTCAGCCATAGGCTCTATCATGTATGCAATGTTGTGTACCATACCTGATGTGTGTCTTGCTATTAGCCTAGCAGGGAGGTACCAAAGTAATCCAGGAGTGGATCACTGGATAGCGGTCAAGAACATCCTGAAATAACTGAAAAGGACTAAGGATATGTTTATCGTTTATGGAATGTGACAAAGAGCTAGTCGTAAACCGTTACGTCGATGCAAACTCTGACACTGATCCGGACGATTCCAAATCGCAAACCGGATACGTGTTTACATTGAACGGTGGAGCTGTCAGTTGGTGCAGTTCTAAACAAAGCGTCGTGGCGGGATCTACGTGTGAAGCGGAGTACATAGTTGCTTCGGAAGCAACAAATGAAGGAGTCTGGATGAAGGAGTTCATATCCGATCTAGGTGTCATACCTAGTGCATCGGGTCCAATGAAAATCTTTTCTCACAATACTGGTGCAATTGCCTTGGCAAAGGAATCCATATTTCACAAGAGGACCAAGCACATCAAGAGACGCTTCAATTCCATCCAGGACCAATTCCAGGTGGGAGACATAGAGCCTCTTCCACGAGCAAAACATTATCAGCACCAAAACTCCATGGGTGTTAGAATCATTACTGTGTAATCTAGATTATTGACTCTAGAGGCAATAATAAAGTTATTATTTATTTCCTCATATCATGATAAATGTTTATTATTCATGCTAGAATTGTATTAACCGGAAACATAATACATGTGTGAATACATAGACAAACATAGTGTCACTAGTATGCCTCTACTTGACTAGCTCGTTAATCGAAGATGGTTGAGTTTCCTAGCCATGGACATGAGTTGTCATTTGATTAACAGGATCACATCATTAGGAGAATGATGTGATTGACTTGACCCATTCCGTTAGCTTAGCACTTGATCGTTTAGTATGTTGCTATTGCTTTCTTCATGACTTATACATGTTCCTATGACTATGAGATTATGCAACTCCCGTTTACCGGAGGAACACTTTGTGTGCTACCTGATGTCACAATGTAACTGGGTGATTATAAAGGTGCTCTATAGGTGTCTCCGAAGGTACTTGTTGAGTTGGCGTATTTTGAGATTATGATTTGTCACTCCGATTGTCGGAAAAGTTATCTCTGGGCCCTCTCGGTAATGCACATCACTATAAGCCTTGCAAGCAATGTGACTAATGAGTGAGTTGCGGGATGATGCATTATGGAATGAGTAAAGAGACTTCCCGGTTACGAGATGAACTAGGTATTGAGATACCGACGATCAAATCTCGGGCAAGTAACATACCGATGACAAAGGGAACAACGTATGTTGTTATGCGGTTTGACCGATAAAGATCTTCGTAGAATATGTTGGAGCAAATATGAGCATCCAGGTTCCGCTATTGGTTATTGACCGGAGACGTGTCTCGGTCATGTCTACATAGTTCACGAACCCGTAGGGTCCGCAAGCTTAAAGTTTGGTGATGATTGGTATTATGAGTTTTTGTGTTTTAATGTACCGAAGGTAGTTCGGAGTCCCGGATATGATCACAGATATGACGTGGAGTCTCGAAATTGTCGAGAAACAATGATCGATATATTGGACGACTATATTCAGACACCGGAAGTGTTCCGAGTGGTTTCAGAGAAAACCCGGTGTACCAGGGGGTTACCGGAACCCCCCGGGGAGTTAATTGGGCCTCATGGGCCTTAGTAGGAGAAGAGGAGGGCCGTCGAGGGCAGCCGCGCGCCCCCTCCCCCTCTAGTCTGAATTGGACAAGGAGGGGGGCGGCGCCCCCCTTTTTCCTTCTCCTCCTCTCTCCCTTCCTTCCCTCTCCTACTCCAACAAGGAAAAGGAGGAGTCCTACTCCCGGGGCGCGCCCTCCTCCTGGCCGGCCACCCCCCCTTACTCCTTTATATATGGGGGTAGGGGGGCACCCTAGAACACACAAGTGGATCTGTTGATCTATTACAGCCGTGTGCGGTGCCCCTCCACCATATTCCACCATATTCCACCATATTCCAGGAAAAGCACTGCGTCAGTAGCAACATGATCACCATCATCACGCCATCGTGCTGACGGAAATCTCCTGTGAAGCTCTGCCAGATCGGAGTTCGCAGGATGTCATCGAGCTGAACGTGTGCTGGACTCGGAGGTAACGTACGTTCGGTACTTGGATCGGTCGGATCGTGAAGACGTACGACTACATCAACCGCGTTGTGCTAACGCTTCCGCTTTCGGTATATAAGGGTACGTGGACACACTCTCCCCTCTCATTGCTATGCATCACCATGATCTTGTGTGTGCGTAGGATTTTTTTTGAAATTACTACGTTCCCCAACAATGCGCGGGCTGAGGAGTTTTGAAGAAATTTCCAAAATCTCACCCGTGGGTTTATATATACTAACCCTGTCGGTGTGACCGAGTGGAACAACTTGGTGGCACCAGGATGCAGAATCGCAAGCGGTTACTGCAACTCGGTGTGACCGAAAAGTTCTAATCGGTTGCACCGAGGTTGAAAACCTAGATCAACTCAGTGAACTCGGTGTGACCGAAGAAGATGGACCAGTCATACTATCGTGGTTTTGTCCCGGCAGATGTCCTATAGAAAGGACTTAGTCGTGGAGCCATGGCAATGGGTTAGCTTAAAGGGGTTAAACCGGACAAGGGACACAGAGAGTTATACTGGTTCGGCCCCTTGCGGTGAAGGCAAAAGCCTATGATCCAGTTGGTGTGGGATTGCTAGGGTTTCGATGACCAGGGAGCGAATACGCTTTGCCTGGGTCTCGAGTTGTTGTCTGTCGTCCCTAAACCGACGCCGGGTCATCCCCTTATATACATGGGTTGACGCTCGTCGGTTTACAAGATTCCGAGGCTGGCTCATAAACGTGTCCGGCTCGGTCTCTGCTCTTTCCATCTTACAACACAAGTTTACATATCAATGTCGGTTTACATCTACAGACCTTTAAACCGACTTTGGGCCCTGGGCCTTCATAAAGCGCCTCCATCATGATCTTCATGGGCGTCAGATATAATAATCCATTATGGGGATAACCCGACCTCTCCTGGTCGGTTTACACCCTGTAGTAATATCCCCAACATTAGGCCCCAGATTGATTTGAACTGGTTCATGTCAATCTTCAATACTTAAGAAAATTTCTTCTTCAGTACCTTCGCATAAATGTTGTAAACCGCCATGACATCATCTTCCAAGATAACGATAAACCGCCGTGACGTCATCTGTTTAGAAATTGCATATAACTCACCGTCATTAATGAGCCTCCGACAATCGAGGCGACAGAGCTGTCATATATCCCATTTTTTGGGCTCATCGATTCTCGCGCCTGCCACTTATCCATTCACCTTATAAATAAGGCCGAGGGTCCTTTTCATGTTTCCCCTTCGTGCCCCTTCACATCGTCTTCTTCCTCGCAACGCCCGACCATAGGAGCTCTGCCGCCGCCTTCGACCTTCGCTTCTGCCCCAACGACGGCCGCTACATCAACCTGACCACACTAGAGAAACGCGGCGCTTCTCCGCTGTTCCCTCAGCATTAGTAAGTTCCTCTTTTCCTCGCCCTAGATCCACCATTAGGGTTTCAGTGTTCATCAGAGTTTATTGAAGCTCCGGCGCCGTTCTTCAATGTTCTTCTTAGTAGCACAAATGGCTAGTTTGGATCTGATACTTCTTGTGCGGCCGTAGCCATAATTGCCTTTTTCCTTATTGGAGCATCTCCTTTATATAAAAAATTCATCTGAACTTGATGAACTGTTCAAGCACTTGAAATTAGGTCTGAATATTTTCTAGTTTTTTGTCACACCGCAGATCTGAAATTATCACATCCATCAGCAAAATTTGATTTTCCTTCACTTAGGTACTTTAGATCTGTACCTTTCATACTAGTATAGGCGGTTTAGCTTTGAAAAAATGATAATCCGGTAGGTACCATGTGGCGACCGGTTTTCTAGTTAATAAATTCCAGAAAAATGGCCGTCGTGCTCACCAGCCCCAGGATTACTGTTAGCTGATGAGGCACCCACTTGATACAGAAATTTCAAGCAAGATACAAAATATGTAGTACAAGACCATTCTGGTCTGTGAGTACAACAAATGGTTTCTAGTGGGTGATGGCGGAAGCGGTTTGGATCAACAGCCTCTATGGGTCTCCATTTCCCACGGGAACAGCTGACCAGGTTAACTCCTATCATCGCGAGGCTTCTATCATCGTTGCTTAGTTTCCGGGGCTGCCATCGCAACGTTCCTCTCCACGCGAGCAATCTGGCCAAGACAATAGCCAGGGACAAGCCAGTGAGTACTTTGAATGTACTCGCAAACATTAAGAACACAGGTATAATATAACAACCGATAATCATGCTTTAAAAATATTCTATGATCACAACGCTACCATAAAAATGAAATCCTTGATGCATGCATGTAGGTTATTAATAAGTAACAACAAATATGTAATGACGGAGTAGAAACAAATGCCTCAGTCGGGCGTCTGAGCGACACCACATAAAGGGCTTATAAAAGAAAATAAATATAGACAATGCCACAGTCGGGCGTCTGAGCGACACCATATAAAGGGCTTATAAAAGAAAATAAAGATGTATTAATGCCACGTTAAAGGCGTCTGAGCGACACCACATACAGGGCTTATAAAAGAAAATAAAGACAGACAATGCCATAGTCGGGCGTCTGAGCGACACCACATAAAGGGCTTATAAAAGAAAATAAAAACGTTCCCAATGAATATCCAGCAGGTAGAACCATCCCAGGGATTTTCGATAATTCAAATAATATAATGGGTTAGTCCATAACGAAATAATAAACATTACAAGTCTCAAGTTGTAATCCCAGTTCTGGTTTAACAGTTTCTCCTCCGAAGACCGACACTAAGACCGACACCTGACCCATCCCAGACTGAAATCCTTAACCAAGGACACGGCTATTCGAATAGGTTTAATCTCTGCAGAGGGTGTACTCTTTACACACGAGTAACGGATTTCTTTTAGTCCATCGGGACTAATTCTGTCTACGGTCTTTTAATTGAAAACACACATGACTTGCACACACCAGCTTAACTTACCCGTGTCTGGAATCACCCATGACACCTGTCAAGCAAAACTCTAAGTGGGGACGCTACAACCTCGCGTAGCATGGGATCAAATTTATATCGCGCGCTCTAAGGGGTGGCCTCCCCTCTCGGTCTCAACCGGAAACACCCATGCCCCGGACCAGGTGGTATGCCTACCGGCTTCAACCGATATCTTCCACCCTGGCTCTCTGCACGGTGTGTGCTCGAAAGGGGTTAACGACTTACTGAACCGTACCCTACTTGTTGTAGAGACGAGTGGTAGTACGAAACAAGTATTGGGGGTTACTGGAACAAGACTCGATCTACGGTCGACTCAGGAGGTTTATAAATTCCCTGCATGACATATGTAGCAAAATATATTTCAACCAACAAAGTCACCACTCACTATACCTTACCATGCCATACCGGACGTAACCGTCCCGACGGGACCGACGACAAGCTCACGCCTACCCAAGGCAGTGGCTTTCCCGGATTCCTTTCCGGCATGCATGCAAGGCACATGAGAATGGTTACCATCACAAGTATATTCATTTCCAACAACAGGGAGATCACTAATATGCATTCATGCAAAGGATCATATCACATGAAATAACGAGCTCTTCGAAATGAAGTGGTGTTATAAATGTGTCAGCTAACACACCAAAAGTATTATGCCAGGGTTCAGAATGCTTGCCTTCAAGTTGTGGAGGGGTGAGGTGCTCTCCAAAACTTTTGAAAGTTTTCTCTTCTCTCTCCAGAATCCTATTAACAATATTTTTGAATCAATAAATAGTTTCAAAACAGAACCAAAAAGTAGTCTGAATTTTTTCGAAATAAATCTTAAAATAAACTAGACAATATTTGAAAGAGGTAGGAAAAAGAATCAACTCATTTGGAGCTGTATTTAAAAAGTTATAGCCTTTGAAAGTTCTGATCAAAATGTGTTATTTAAATTAAAACAGAAAAAGAAAACGATTCGAATAAACACGTACACGTCGAAAGCGTATTCGGGAAGTACGCTTCCACTTATCCAGCGTGGACGGCGCGGGGAGTCACTGACAGTGGGTCTAGGTGGCCCACTAGTCAGGTTTGACTAGTCCACGCGCGCGTTGCCTCCTCTGGCTAAAACAAAGGCGGAGCTCCGGCGAGGCTCACCGGTGAATGATGGCGTCGTTCGGAAAACGGAGGCCATCTGCAGGCTCAGGGGATCAATACGGTCACTCTGGTGGTCGTTTTGGCCTCAGGGGTGGACGGAGCTGCCGGCGGCGAGCTTCGCGGCGGACGGTGGCCGTCGGGCAAAGTGGTTTTGGGGTTGCGGTGGTTTCCGATCAAAATCCAGCAGGGGGAAGGGTTCACGGGAGGAAGAGAGAGCTTCCGGTGAAGAGAGTGGAGAGGGGGAGGTCCTGGTTGAGGTGAACGGAGCTGGGGCGTGGCGGCGGCCGAACCGGCCGGAGTTGGGGAAGACGGTCTTCCCTTGTCGAGTGCGGGCAGTGGGGTGCCAAGGGGGTGGCCTGAGGTCGACTGCGTGCGGGGACGGGCTCAGGGCTTCCTTAAATAGGCGAGTCGAGGCGGTTCAGCGGCGGCCGTGGATAAGGTCGCTGGCGACCGTCTTTCTGTAGCTTGGGCGACGTGGCGGCGGCGAGCGCTAGGGGACACGCTTGCGGATGAGCTCGCACTCCTCAAAGGGTCAGGTGGCGAGTGCTAGCGGCTTGGGCGGCACCGACATGGCTGAGACGCGCTGCGGACGCCGGCGTGCCGCCAAGGGCTCTGACGGCAGTGCTGTAGGCTGCCAGGGCGACTTGGCGCATTGCGGGGAGAAGGTTAGTGAGTGGCGTGGCTCCTCAGGTCGGTGGCAAACCAGGGGTGCGACGCGTCAGCTCGGGCGCGGCACGTGCAATACGCATGATCTGGTCGCGCCCAGAGCACGCACGGGACGTGCTCGACGAAATGCTATGGCATGCTAGGGGGCTCCAAACCACAAGGAAGTTAGCAAGGTGGGGCTATAGTCTAAGGCAAAACCATTAGACAAGCTGGTCTGGTCAGTGGATCAAGTTCACAGTGTAAAAAAAAACTCATGCCAAAACAGGTCATGCCCATAAGGTGTTTGACAAAATGCCAAGGGCACATAGGCATATCTTGGAGTGGCCAAAACTTCCAGAGTGGGGTCTCTTTAGATGAAAGGGAGGGTGGTAAGGTTAGTTTGCCCAAAGCACAAACTTGCTAGTGCAAGTTTTGCAAAACTTCAATTCGGATGTAAAGCAAATGGCATTGTTGCAAGTACTTAGAATCATCCAATGGGTCCACTCTCCTGGACTTAAGGGTTTGGCAAGGAGGACTATCAGTAGGAAAAGGAAGGGATCAAGGAGCAACTAAAAAGGTGGTTGCTGTACAAAACCTCAAGTTGGACCAGAATGGAGAAGAGGATGATTCACTCAGTTTTTTCCAAAGAACATCACTAGGTTATTGCATAAAGTTGAATACTATGCTCCTACTGATATCCCAAAATTTTGGTAGAAGTTTTAAAGAAATATTTGAATAGGTGGTAGTGTAAAAATGCTCTCTGGACCAGATTTGAAAATATGGTGTAGAGCTCAAAATATTCAATGGGCAGAAAATATTTTTGCACAAAAGTGGTTCAAATACTCCATATGACATCTCCAAATTTTGGTAGGATTTTTGAATGAATTTATAAAAGGGTTGTAGCACAAATGGGGCCATAAAACTATGGGAAAAGATTTTCAAGAAAATAAAGATCAGGGAGAATATTATATAGTTAATTCTTCTGATAAAAGAAAAGATTTCCTTAAGAGGGTAAACAAGTCCAATATCATAAGTGAAAAGTTTTCATCATAGGGAACTACTCCAAGATAACCAAGAAAAGAATGGTTTTGAAATCAAGAAAACCAAGAAAAAGGAAAATTAAATTTACTGGCAAGATTTTCATTAACAAAACAAGGTTAAAAATTTTGGTGTGTCACATACCATTAGTCACCTCTTAAACCGCCGATTCATTTTTCTTTGCACCTTCTCCATCGTAAGATTCCGGCTTAGCAATATCAGACTCCGGTTTAGTAATGTCATATTCTGGTTTAACAATATGTGTACACTTCTGCTTCAACTTGCATCGCTTTGTACTTGTTCATTATAAATCTTAAACCGGCAATAACTATGTTTCAACTTCCATTGAAATGGCCAAACAAGTCTATGAATGCAACTGGGTTCCTTCCCGGGTCAATGAAGATCAATTAGACAGATGTGTCACAACTGTCGCTTTAGCCAAGAAAGAGATCATCCGCTGGAGGGCCCCCGGTCCAGAAAATCCACCTGAACCCAAGGACAGAGAAATAGTTCTTTTCGTTGACCATCTGGGTCGAGGCTTTAGTCCTCCCGGTTCAAAGTTTTTCCGAGATGTGCTTACCAGTTTTTTGCTCAACCCTCAGGACATCGGCCCAAACTCTTTGTACAACATCTGTCATTTCCAAGTCTTTTGTGAAGCTTATCTTCAAGAGGATCCCACAGTTGAATTGTTTAGGGATTTTTTCCATTTAAACCGTCGCATAGAGTTCACAGATGGACCCAATACTGAGGTCGGCGGAATGACAGTTCAAAAGAGGAAGGATGTCAGCTTCCTTCACGCCAAGCTGCACAGTCACCCCAAGGAGTGGAACCAGACGTGGTTTTATTGCAAAGACACATCTCCAACTAATGAAAATCCTTTGCCGGTTACAGCCATCACCGTCTTAGCAATACACATCCCTTTCCTTAGAGATTAACTGCAAAGGAAAGGTCCAACTATGCTCCAAAACTGTCAAAGCTTAGAGCCTTTATGGCGAACGGTTTAACAGGTATTGATTTTGCATGTTGTTGGATAACTTAGAGCATATTGCCCTTAGCGACACATTGATATTCAGCTTACAGACGCTGAAGTTACTGAGGCTGTGAAAAAGATACTGAGTGAACCGGATGCTGTGTGTAGCCAGACCGGATTAAGTCCTTTCTGTGTTTCCAACAAACCACCAACTGTAAGGATCATATAATCTTTTTGCTTTTTAACTTGCTTCTTTCAAATATTCTCTCAAAAATTTGTACATCTTTGACAGGGTGATGATCCGTTCTGGAAGAAATAACCACAGGATAAACCGGCAAAACCACAAGATAAACCAGCATAGCCACTTCGCCAGAAGACCAAGGTTGTTAAAAAACCTGCCAAGAAGAGGACCACTGCGTCTTCCGAGCCAAATGCTGACTCTACAAAAAAAAGACACATCTGTGACATTTTGGGCCAAACGACTTTTTTTTTCTGTCATACATATGACACTTCTATGATGATAATTGTGACAAAACCCAGTATCATCATAGATGTGGTGGGCTCCTACTTCTATGACAAAAAATCATGACAGAAAATGGGCTTTTCGTCCTGGGCGGGCCGGAGACGCAACTGCATGACATTCTTTGGGCCGTCCATGACGGAAAAAACTATGGTAGAAGCGAGGTGGAGGAAAATTTCGGGGAGTTCCAGGTTATAGTGGGAGGTCGGGGGTCGTGCGATGTGCGTTTCTCTTGTACACGTATGCGCGTGTGTGCGAGGCATTGTCTCTAACTGAACCAGAGCGAGGCATTGGACTCTAAATGAACCCGAGCGATTGCACTGCAGGCTACGCGTTACTGAACCCGAGCGATCGATCGATGGCTGCTAACTGGACCCGATCGAGCGATTCCTTCGCTACTGCTGCTAACTAAATCTGATCGATTGGATGAACAGTGAGCGTTGCGGGGGCGGTTTGGATGAACAGTGAGCGGTGGAGTTGCCTCTGGATGAACAGGACCCCGTGGTGTGGTGGAGGGCCGGATGAACAGTAGACGGTGGAGGGGTGCCCGTGGAGGGGTGGTTGAACAGGACCCCATGGTTTGGAGGGCTCGATGAACAGTAGATGGTGGAGGGGTGTCCGTGGAGGGGTGGTTTAACAGGACCCCGTGGTGTGGAGGGCTGGATGAACAGTAGACAGTGGAGGGGTAGTTGAACAGTAGCAGGTGGAGTAGCGCGCGGTGGAGGCTGGATGAACAGGAGCCCGTGGAGGCTGGAGGAGGTCGACGGTGGAGATGAACAGTATCCCGTGGAGTCTCGTTTTGTGGTAGGCCGCACCCTTCCCGATGCACAGGACCCCCGTTTCGACCGTAGGAGGTCCGTTTCGTCCGCTTTGCAAGACGCCACACCCTCCCGATCAACAGACCCCTGCTTTCACCATAGGAGGTCCGTTGGCCCATTTTGGCGGTACGCCACACCCCTCCCGATCAACAGGACCCCCGTTTCGACCGTAGGAGGTCCATTTCCTCCGTTTTGCGGTATGCCACACCCCTCCTGATCAACAGGACCCCGTTCCGGACGTAGGAGGTCCGTTTTCTCCGTTGTGCGGTACGCCAGGCCTCGTTACCATCGCCTGTTCCGTCCAAGCCCTCCCGATGAACAAGACCATGCATTCCGTTCCGACCCAGCCGGTTGGCTCCCCATGAACACGACGACGACGTTGTTTCTCCGTTCCGACCTAGCCATGTATTTATGCGGGAGTGGGCGTTCGAGACCCCGTCCGTATGTACACATACGTGGCCGTATTTTCTTTCTTGCACCCTGGCCACTTTACGTACGTGTACATGCTACGTGCGCGCCTATACTACGACATGTGCGCGCCTCTACATCGACCAATATATATGTACGCATATCGTTCACGACTGTAATGACAACGCTACGTACGTTTCGACCAGCTGGGTCCCGACTGTCAGGCACTTCCTTGCCTGCAAAGATGTAGCTGGTGGTTCCCAGCAGTGAGGGGGCGAATCGTTCGTTTTTTTGCCCGAACGCACTTCCTTGCGTGCGAAGATGTAGCTGGTGGGTCCCAGCAGTCAGGGGGGAAACGCTTTTTTCATGAAATACGGTGGCCCGTCTGGTGGGTCCCTGCTGTGAGGTGGAGGAATAATTATTTTGCGCATAATAAGGAGGCATTTCCTTGCGGCCGCCGTGGACCCAGCTGTCAGCCTCTCCACGCACGGTACTCTTCCGATGGAAGTCGGTCGTTGACCACATTGACCATGCCGTGCCGAGAGCACCACGGCGGTGGACGACAGCGAGACCTAGGAAGGGGACGACGCGGAGCCGGGGAAGACGCAGCAGTGGATGCCCACGCGAAGAGGAGTACGAGGGTGAGGCTGCCGTCGCCGCAGAATAACAGGGGGTGTGGGTGAGTAGAGGGATGGCCTGGCCAGCGGTGGGAGTAGTAGGGGGCGGTGAGGCCTCCGCGGCATCACAGCCGGCCACGGGAGGCAGGAGCATGCGGCACGACCGGCGCTGCTTTGGGCGGCTGGAGCACGAAGACCAGAGGTTGAAGAAGCACTACAGCCGTTGGATGGACATCGTACGGTCACTGGAGCTAGAATCGTTCATATTGACTAAGTTGACAAAGCCCTCCATCCTTGTAATCTTAGTAGGCCCACAAGTCAGCCTCCCACCAAGGTGAGTCCCAGCTAGTAGGGGGAGTATTCATGTTTTTGTGTGTAATAAGGAGGCATTTCCGGTGGGTCCGAGCTGATAGCGGGGGGAACGTTTTTTTCGCGAAATACAGAGACCCTTCCGGTGGTTCCCAGCTATCAGGTGGAGGAATCATTATTTTGCGCGTAAAAAGGAGGCATTCTCCTGTGTGGGCCCCTACTATCAGACTCTTCCTATGGCTGTTATTTGTTGACCATGTTGATCTCGCCGCGTCGAGAGCACAAACGCGGTGGACGAGGGTGAGGCCCAGGAAGAGAACCACCCGGAGCCGGCGAAGCCACCGCAACGGATGCCCATGCTGAGGGGAGAACGAGCGCTGACTAGTCGGCTGAGGGGTGAGGTTGACGTCACCGGAAAATAATAGGATGTGTGGGTGGTTAGAGGATGGCCTGGCGGCAGCACAGCCAGCCACGAGAGGAGCGAGCAGGCAGTCCCGCCGGCACTGGTTTCGGTGGCTGGAGCAGGAAGATCAGAGATTGAAGAAGCACGACGGCCGTTGGCTGGACATCCAACAGGCACTGATGTGTGTTGACTAAGTTGACAAAGCCTTGCGTACGCGTCAAAAAAAATTTAGGACAGCATCATCGTCAACCTAGTAGGCCCAGAAATCATACTCCAAATCTGTGGAAAACAGCATACAGCCCATTAGCCATTATTTTCAATAATTTAAAGCCCATTTGATAATTCTTAAGGATATTTGAAGCCCATATTCTTTTTATTAGCATTATTTTCGATAATTTATTCTCGGCACTGCTAAAAAATTCAACGAAATTTTGCATATTTTGGTGGGGTTCGAACTCTTTTAATCACGAAATTTCGAGTCGCGTTATTTTTTTTTCAAAAAACTATATCAAAATAAAATTCAAAAAACAATTATCCGCAAAAAAAAGAATGAAATTTAGAATCTTAACTAGCAAGATGCCCGTTCGTTGCACAGAACATGAAGATGCATTTGTATGAGTAGTTTATCTTGTGGGAGAAAAGATGATATTTTAATGTAATTGCCAGTTGGCTTTGGTTTTTATAATAGTAGAGAGTAGAGAAATCCTGAAAAAATGATATTTTAATGCAATTGCCGGTTGGCTTTGGTTTA
This sequence comes from Aegilops bicornis, assembly GCA_021605145.1. Taxonomy (NCBI): domain Eukaryota; kingdom Viridiplantae; phylum Streptophyta; class Magnoliopsida; order Poales; family Poaceae; genus Aegilops; species Aegilops bicornis. Next base: position 194,969,834 of record CM038672.1, on the reverse strand, counting down.
AAAATGTACAACCCATTTCTTACAACTTATAGCTCGTTTTCTGGGGAAGCCCATTTCTTACTACTTACATCCCTCCTCGTCTTGAAAGATTTGCAGCCCAGCAGGGTTGAGAAAAGCAAGTAGGCCTCGATTTTGGTATTCTCCAAAAAAAAAGAACTGGGCTAGCCAATTTCAGAAAGAAAAAATATATCAACTGGGCTCGTCATGTGTTTAATAAAAGCGTAAGCATGGGCTAGACGGGCCACAACCCCCGCACAGCACGCAGTTGAGCTCCGTCTCTGAAATTGAAAAACAACTAGGCGAGCTACTGGGTCCCTGGTGTTATCCGCTCGTTGTGTAATTTTCTCTTTTATTTATTACATTGACAATGGCGTGGAACCTAGTTCTCAAACAATTAGGAGGAAGTATTTTTTTTGGCTTGTAATAACAAGGCACCTGCTTGCGGAATGCAATGACCCTGGTGGGTCCCTACTGTCAGCCTCCTCCACGTACAGTCATCTCCTGATTCCTCTTGGTTGTTGACCATGTTGACAATGTCAGATAGCGGCGGGCACAGCAAGCAAACCAAGGCGGAGAACGATTGCAAGGCCTCGGACGGGAACGAACAGCAGCCATGGAAGATGTGGCAGTGTAGTGGCAGGTGGAGGGGAGTACGAGGGCAACAACATGCAAGTCAAGCATACAAATGCTACAAAAAGCCCAAGGATTAATTGTTCATCAAATTTTTAGACAAAACCCAGATTGAACATGACAGTAACATCTAACCAAACCACTCTTTTTTGCAATCACAAACAAATGGATCGGTCTGACCCATAAAATCAACATCCCGTGCAAAAAAGTTTATTTCAGGATGTCTACAACTAATTGTAAATATAAGCCGAGCACGTTTAGAAGCCCATTTGTCCACCTGAAACTTCTTTTTTTGCTGTTCAACATGTTCGTCCATGAGAAATCTCTTGCTGTAAAAATTAAGCCTCATGGACAATAGTAACCTCGCGTTCAACAGAAGAATGTGACAAAGCTTCGCTTGCCTGGTTGGATGCATATCGTCCCATCGTTATCGCCCTCAAACGTAATGTCATGAGAACTGAGAAAATCCTTGTGCTTATTACGCCAACGATTGGTTATATGTTTTTCTCCATGTGGTTCTCCCTAAGTACACATGAAGATTGAAAACAGTTAAGGTCTGAAAAAGAGTATGTCGATGTAACGACAACCCAATGCTTAATTCTAGTACAATATATACGGGCTTTCAATGTGCATGAAATCATCACCTCTATGTATAAATTCTCCGTAGATCGAAAGCATCGCAGCAAGCCAATAATTATGTCCAGATCAAAACTATACATTCTGATATATATGATCTTGAAAGAATCCAGCAGCATTGATAGGCTATCAATGGACGAACTCTTCATTGAGCATATAACATAATATTAGTACCCAAAGTTTACTCCAAGATGATATAAAACTTATGCGCACAAATGAAAAATGCAACATATGATTACAAATGTGTAGATGATAATATACGGTACCGGAAAAAGTGAGGAGCCAAACACCAACTCCTTGTGATTATTAAACGGGTCACGAATTACACCAAAGGTCTCCAATTTGGGCGCATAGACGACAGTTATTTCTGAAGGTGTATAACAACTATGAAGGAGCAACCTTTCAAGTGAAGGGGCATCTTCGATGATGAGCTGTTGTCCTTTAAAACAAATTCCAATGCTTTTAAGGTGAGCCGACTTTATTTGCAGACAACTGATACCGATTTCTATTCCGAAAACAATCAGCAAGCGCTCCAGGGGAGGGAAACTGGAGTGGATGATGTGGTGTAGTGATGCCTCCGACAGATAAACCACCACAAGCGAAAGTTCTTTTAGTAGTGGGAGTCGAAGCATTTGTACCAGATCGTCTGGTAGATGGCACCAGGCGAAGGAGGCGGTGTGGAGAGAGGAGGAAAACCGCGAGATGGACAACGGTGGTGTGGGCACGAATTCTTGGTATGTTCGTGGTATGAAACTTTCGTGGTAATGGTAGAACTCAAACTGCTGGAATTCTCCGAATTCAGGGGATGTCAGCCAAGCTTCCACCTTGCCGGGTGTGGACAACAGGTAGCTTGTCGGGATGCAGAGGCATTGAACGGGGCCCTGCTGGTGAGAAGAGACGATGGCTCTGATGAGATCAAATACAGGAAGGATGACACCGACGACAATGAGATTGAGGGGCGCGGTGCACCATAGAGGGTGCCACCGAGTTGAGAGGACTTGTGTGCGGCAGCAATCCTTCATGGGGAGAAGCGAGATGATCTCCTCAAGGATGACGCCCAGGAGATCGCTGATGTGGTCCACCGGAGATTCTACCGGTTCCTCAGATCCGGGTGGGGTGGAGGGGGGGGGGCTCGCCGCTTCTCCCCGCACTACCGGGTGCAGGATCTACAACCAGTGTCACCGCTGGCGGGAGCCTCATCTTCTTGGCGCTGGGGCCAGCGACTCCATTTTCCTTGTGGGCGTCGCGCCGAGCTCACGGGTTTGAGCAGAGTAGCCAGAGACGAGCCTAGTGACAGTGCGAGTGGGGAAGGAGGGCTGGGGATTTCTGTAGGAGTGGAAGAAGAGGAGCAGGCGTTTTTTGTACGAGTGAGGAAGAAGGTTAGCGGGGTTTTCTGGATGAGTGAGGAAGATTGGGGAGCGGGGGGAATTGGGTGGGGAGACAGAAGCGGGAGAGCGAGCTGTTCATGTTTATAAGGCCCGCTGCACTAACTACTCGCTTTTTCCCAAGAACCATTCTCTTCTTTTGCGTTGCTGCATTGGAGCTGGCGCATGGGCTTGGCTGACTGGCCATGCATACAGGTTGCATGTGCCCGCCGGACACTGCATGCGTCTGGTTTGTTACTAGGCCTATTTAATAAGGTGGTTATGGAGTAAATTAAGGAGATTTATTTTCTCTGTGTGCATCCACCAAATTAGAGGATGTGGTATTGGATGCAGACACTCACATTAAACTAACATTCAGAAGAACAAAAGTTTAGCATGTCTGTGCATCTCAATGATTCATCATACTATAACCAATATACAAAGTTGTGAGAAGGTGTGGAAATAAAGAAAATCGGTCGATGCTTCTCTGAGCAAAGGGCCTCCCTGCGCACGGATTAATTTCCTGGGCATGCTTGTTTCTTCTCAATGTTGCGAGCACTTTGAGCATGTTGGCGACTCCACAACTAGCTACCTGCCTCATCTTGCAATTGATGCCGACACATTTTCTGCAAACACATGAGGCAATAGAGATGACTCAACATGGGTCCATATTGTGCAGTTCCCCTGATATCATATTCATTGTCCTGAATCTGAAAAGATAGGAATACAGTAGCTATACTTAAACGGTGTTGCAAAACAGTAGCACATATCAATAGCTCGGCATGACAAAACACGATCATCTGGACGAAGGGGATACCGACCTGCTTGAGGAAGATTACATATAATTTCATAAGTTCTTGGTTGATTTCCACCTTTGGCTGCACTGCTTGTTTGCTCCTCCACACATGACAGGATCGTTCCGCACTGCATTCAGCAAGTCAACGCATTTAATAAGCTAATTTCATCTTGCGGTGGTCATTGTACCTAGTTACTTAATGTAGGAATACCGAGCACCATGAGATTAGCTGACAGCAGGTAGATGCAGCCATATAAATTTTGTGCGATGCTACCAAAATTGAGGTTTGTATCCCTTCCTGTTATGAGAATTCTACTTGAAGTTGGTAGAATGTGACGGCTTGTTCTTTGCATCAAACTTGTCTTTCCCCTGAGATATGTTCTTGTTGTTTTGGGGCTGGTTGGGCTCGAAGTTCTTCTCGTGTACCATGTGGGCACTAGAAGCTCCCTCACGAATTCGAGCACGTGTGTCTTTTGCTCTCGCCTTCTCCTCAAAATCAAGAGTGCTAATGAGATCCAAAACAGAAAACTCATGTCTCTTGTTTTTCAGAGAAGTAGCAAAATCGTTCCACGAACGTGGAAGCTTGGCAATGATGGTCCCAGCAAAAAATTTGTCCGGCAACACGCACTTAAATTACTGAGTTCCTTAGAGAGTGATTGTATCTCATGAGTCTACTGAACAACAGAGCGCTCATCAGTCGTCTTGTTGTCACGGAATTGCTCCATGACGTACAACTCGTTGCCAGCGCCCGAGGGCCCAAACGTGGCCTCGAGCGCAGCCCACATGTCTTTGCCGCTGTCAAATGACATATATGAATCCACAATGGAATCATCAAGAACACTAAGCAGGGCAGCTTTGAAGAGGGTTTCCATGTTCAAAAGCTTCCTCATTGTAGGATTAAGATCGCCTCAAAGCTTACCCTTAGTGGCGTCATAGCAATACATGATCTGAAACCAATATACTGCTCTTGTGCGCCACCTTTTATATTGCACCCCCTTAAAATTAGGCGGCTTCAAGAGCGCAACAAAACTACTCGGAGTAAATTGCCTGTGATCAGGATTTTGGATTGGATTGTTGAATATATGAGCAATTTAGTATGAGATTTAATCCGAAACAGTAGTAAATAGATCATGACTAGAATTGCAAACATCAAAGTAATGATGCGGACTAAACCAGGAGGACAGAATCACATCCTGTACAGCGGGAGCAAAACCGATGTGGTTGATGTTCTCACTCATGTCGTTGATGAAGAGGTTACCGAGGTCGGGGAAGAAGGCTGTCATTGAGGAAGTCGTCGCTGGCAGCAGTCACAGGAGTGGGCTCCCCAAAAACCTGATCGCCCCTTTCCCGTATAGGATCACGAAAGGAGGGGTTCGGACGACTGCTGTCCCTTCTCGCAGTGCATGCCGGAAGGAGGGTTGGAGAATAATTGCGTGGCGGCGCTAAGATCTGGAACGGTGCGAAACCATATGATACAACGGCGGCTAGGGTAGAGCATGTCAGGTCGGTCGTGCGAGTATAATAGTAGGCCTTTGGCCCCCAAACCCCAAGGCCCAAGTCAATAATAGCTCAAAAAAGTCAATAATAGCCCCACCAAGGTTTGTCTAAAAAACAGAGTAATTAAGGCGTCCGTTAGTCCCTTTAGTATAAATACAATATCATTAATAATGGCCCCACCTTTTGTCTCACAAAGTATGTTGGAGTACAACCGGCTACACGTTTACAATCTGCTTCTCTTCTCTCTCCTCTTATCTCTCCATCAACTAAGCACAAATACTATATTTAAATCCTTATAGCCTTCTTATGTCATCTAGTTGTAGTACTTGCTCTAAAGTTACTATCCATCGTGGTAGTCCAAATGTCGGGCAGTCGTGGCGGTGCCCTCGGCGTGCAGCTTCAATGGCAGAACCAGTGAGAGGTCGCGTCGCCTCGACTTGCCATCAATGTGGAGCGGCGGGCTCACCAAGGCCAAGGGAAGCGCGCACGGGAGGGGGAGGGGTTTTTGTTGGGCCAAGAAGGTGAGAAGCCAACTTGGGATCGGTCCGGAAGGGGAAATATCATGTGCTCCCATACTCTGCATATGACACTAGTCTAGTATGTTACTACTCCCTCCTTTCCGCTTTATAGAGATGTTTAGAATAACATGGTAATATGTTACAGTACAAGTTACTCCCCACTATGACCAGCCTTGGCCTCTCCCAGTGCTCCACCATGTACAGCTGCTAACTCTACCACGTAGGCATAAAATATGATGTGGCACCAATAAACTAAGCATCTATGCATTGAAGACTTGAGTTACTAAGCCATTTAATGCACTTAGCACCTCATTTAAAGAGCATTATTAGTATAGCCAGCTGCTGGCTATAAGCCAGTGCCATGTCATCTACAAACCCATCTTATAGTCAACATGTACAATAGTAGATCAAAAGAGTGTACTACTACTTTTTTGTTCTCAGGGCCCACCTTTCATTCTCACAAAGTGCCTAGGAGCACGTGCTAGAGCTGGCTCTTCACGAAGAGCCCGCTTACCTTCTCTCTCCTCTTCTCTTTCCTCCAACTAAGCAGAAATATACTATATTTTATTCCTTATTATTGGAGAACGTAGCAATAATTCAAAATTTTCTACGCATCACCAAGATCAATCTATGGAGATTCTAACAACAAGAGAGGGAGAGGACGAGTGTAACTTCATACCCTTGAAGATCACGATGCGGAAGCGTTACAAGAATGCGGTTGGTGGAGTCGTACATGCAGTGATTCAGATCGCGGTCGATTCCGATCTAAGCGCCAAACGGACGGCGCCTCCGCGTTCAACACACGTACAGCCCGGGGATGTCTCCTCCTTCTTGATCCAGCAAGGGGAGAGGAGAAGTTGAGGGAAAACTCCGGCAGCACGACGGCGTGGTGGCGATGGAGCTCGTGGTTCTCCGGCAGGGCTTCGGCAAGCACTACTACTACGGAGGAGGTGTTGGAGGAGGGAGGGGCTGCGCCAGTTAAGGGGTGTGGCTTCCCTCCCACCCCCTCACTATATATAGGGGGAAGGGGAGAGGGGGACGGCCCCTCTAGATGGATCTAGAGGAGGGGTGGCAGCCAGGGGAAACCCTAGATGGGTTTGGGCGCCCCCACCCCCTAGGAAACTTGCCCCACAAGTCAGGAGGGGCGGCTGCCCTAGGGGTGGCACCCCCACCTCTCCAAGTTACGTGAGATGGGGTGGGAGGGGCCCTCACACCTTCGTGGGCTGATGTGCCCCCTCCCCTTGGCCCATAAGGCCCCCCAACGCTTGCCCAGCCCTCCGAAACCCCTTTCGGACACGCTGGTCATCACCTGGTACCCCCGGAACAATTCCGGACTCCAATACCCTTCGTCCAATATACCGATCTTCACCTCCGGACTATTCCGGAGCTTCTCGTCATGTACGAGATCTCATCCGGGACTCCAAACAACCTTCGGTAATCACATACTATTCCCATTACAACTCTAGCGTCACCGAACCATAAGTGTGTAGACCCTACGGGTTCGGGAACCATGCAGAAATAACAAAGATACCTCTCCGGCCAATAACCATTAGCGGGATCTGATACCCATATTGGCTCCCACATGTGCCACGATGATCTCATCGGATGAACCACGATGTCGGGGATTCAAGAAATCCCGTATACAATTCCCTTTGTCAATCGGTACGTTACTTGCCCGAGATTCGATCGCTGGTATCCTAATACCTCGTTCAATCTCAAGCTATCGCAAGTCACTTTACTCGTTCCGTAATGCATGATCCCGTGACTAACTACTTAGTCACATTGAGATCATTATGATGATGCATTACCGAGTGGGCCCAGAGATACCTCTTCGTCAAACGGAGTGACAAATCCCACCGATTCGTACAACCCAATGCAGACACTTTCGGAGATACCCGTAGTGCACCTTTATAGCCACCCGATTCGTTGTGACGCTTTGGCACACCCAAAGCATTCCTACGGTATCCGGGAGTTGCACAATCTCATGGTCTAAGGAAATGATACTTGACATTAGAAAAGCTCTTAGCAAACGAACTATACGATCTGGTGCTATGCTTAGGATTAGGTCTTGTCCATCACATCATTCTCTTAATGATGTGATCCCGTTATCAATGACATCCTATGTCCCTGGTAAGGAAACCATAACCATCTATTGATTAACGAGCTAGACAACTAGAGGCTCACAAGGGACATGTTGTGGTCTATGTATTCACACATGTATTACGGTTTCCAGTTAATACAATTATAACATGAACAATAGACAATTATCATGAACAAGGAAATATAATAATAACCATTTTATTATTTCCTCTAGGGCATATTTCCAACAGTCTCCCACTTGCACTAGATTCAATAATTTAGTTCACATCATTATGTGGTTGTATTGAATCCAACACCCATGGTGTTTGATCATATCTCGCTTGTGAGAAAGGTTTATTAGTCAACGGGTCTGAACCTTTCAGATCTGTGTGTGCTTTATAAATGTCTATGTCATCTTGTAGATGCATCTACCAGGCGCTACTTGGAGCTATTCCAATAACTGCTCTACTATACGAATACGGATTACTAATCAGAGTCGTCCGGATTAGTGTCAACGTTTGCATCGACGTAACCCTTTACGACGAACTCTTTTACCACCTCCATATTCGAGAAAATTCCTTAGTCCACTAGTTACTAAGGATAACCTTGACCGCTGTCCTGTGATACATTCCTGGATCACACTTGTACCCCTTAACCGACTCATGGCAAGGCACACTTTAGGTGCGGTACACAGCATAGCATACTGTGGAGCCTACGTCTAAAGCATAGGGGACGACCTTCGTCCTTTCTCTTTCTTCTACCGTGGTTAGGTCTTGAGTCTTACTCAATACTCACACCTTATAACACAGCCAAGAACTCCTTCTCTGCCGATCCATTTTGAACTCCTTCAAAATCTTGTCACGGTGCGTGCTCATTTGAAAGTGCTATCAAGCGATTTTGATCTATCCCTATAGATCTTGATGCTCAATGTTCAAGTATCTCAATCCAGGTTTTCCCTTGAAAAACACTATTCAAATAACCCTATATGCTTTCCAGAAATTCTACATCATTTCTGATCAACAATATGTTTACAACATATACTCATCAGAAATTCTATAGTGCTCCCACTCACTTCTTTGGAAATACAAGTTTCTCATAAACTTTGTATAAACCCAAAATCTTTGATCATCTCATCAAAGTGTATATTCCAACTCCGAGATGCTTACTCCAGTCCTTAGAAGGATTGCTTGAGCTTTGCATACTTGTTAGCATCTTTTAGGATTGACAAAAACCTTCTGGTTGTATCACATGCAACCTTTCCTGAAGAAAATTGTCGAGGAAACAATGTTTTGACATCCTATCTGCAAGATTTCATAAATAATGCACTAACTGCTAATACAATTCCAACAAACTATTGGCATCGCGACAAGTGATAAAGTCTCACCGTAGTCAACTCCTTGAATTTGTCGGAAAACATCTTAGCGACAAGTCGAGCTTTCTTAATGGTGACACGCACCATCATTGTCTGTCTTCCCTTTTAGAATCCATCTGTGCCCAACAGCCTTACGACCATCAAGTAGTTCTTCCAAAGTCTACACTTTGTTTTCATACATGTATCCGCTCTCGGATTTTATGGCCTCGAGCCATTTGTCGAAATCCGGGCCCACCATCGCTTCTCCATAGCTCGTAGGTTCATTGTTGTCTAGCAACATGACCTCCAAGAAAGGATTAAGTACCACTCTGAAGTAGTACGCATCCTTGTCGACCTACGAGGTTTGGTAGTGACTTGATCCGAAGTTTCATGTTCACTATCATTAGCTTCCACTTCAATTGGTGTAGGCGCCACAGGAACAACTTCCTGTGCCCTGCTACATACTAGTTGAAGTGACGGTTCAATAACCTCATCCAGTCTCCACCATCCTCCCATTCAATTCTTTCGAGAGAAACATTTTCTCGAGAAAGGACATGTTTCCAGAAACAATCACTTTTGCTTCCGAATCTGAATTAGGAGGTATACCCAACTGTTTTGGGTGTCCTATGAAGATGCATTTATCCACTCTGGGTTCGAGCTTATCAGGCTAAAACTTTTCCACATAAGCATCGCAGCCCCAAACTTTTAAGAAATGATAGCTTAGGTTTCTCTAAACCATAGTTCATACGATGTCATCTCAACGGAATTACGTGGTGCCCTATTAAAGTGAATGCGGTTGTCTCTAATGCCTAACCCATAAACGATAGTGGTAATTCAATAAGAGACATCATGGTATGCACCATATCCAATAGGGTGCAGTTATGATGTTCGGACACACCATCACACTATGGTGTTCCAGGTAGTATTAGTTGTGAAACAATTTCCACAAGGTCTTAATTGTGTACCAAACTCGTAACTCAGATACTCATCTCTATTATCATATCATAGACATTTTATCCTCTTGTCACGACGATCTTCAACTTCACTCTGAAATTACTTGAACCTTTCAATAATTCAGACTTGTGTTTCATCAAGTAAATATACTCAGAATCTACTCAAATCATCTGTGAAGTAAGAGCATAACGATATTCACTACGTGCCTCAACACTCATTGGATTGCACACATCAAATGTATTACTTCCAACAAGTTGCTCTCTTGTTTCATCTCACTGAAAAACGAGGCCTTTCAGTCATCTTGCCCATGTGGTATGATTTGCATGTCTCAAGTGATTCAAAACCAGGTGAGTCCAAACGATCCATCTGTATGGAGTTTCTTCATGCATATACAACAATAGACATGGTTCGCATGTCTCAATCTTTTCAAAACGAGTGAGTCCAAAGATCCATCAACATGGAGCTTCTTCATGCGTTTTATACCAAGCAGGACTCAAATGGCAGTGCCACAAGTATGTGGTACTATCATTACTATCTTATATCTTTTGGTATGAACATGTGTATCACTACGATCGAGATTCAGTAAACCATTCATTTTAGGTGCAAGATTGTTGAAGGTATTATTCGAATAAACAGAGTAACCATTATTCTCCTTAAATGAATAACCATATTACGATAAACATAATCCAATCATGTCTATGCTCAATGCTAACACCAAATAACAATTATTTAGGTTTAACACCAATCTCGATGGTAGAGGGAGCATGCGATGCTTGATCACATCAACCTTGGAAACACTTCCAACACATATCGTCATCTCACCTTCAGCTAGTCTCTGTTTATTCTGTAGCTTTTTTATTTCGAGTTACTAACACATAGCAACCGAACCATTATTTATTACCCTGGTGCTACTAGGAGTACTAGTAAAGTACACATTAGTATAATGTATATTCAATATACTTCTGTCGACCTTGCCAGCCTTCTCATCTACCAAGTATCTAGGGTAGTTCTACTTCAGCGACCGTTTCCTCATTACAGAAGCACTTAGTCTCAGGTTTGGGTTCAACCCTGGGTTTCTTCACTAGAGCAGCAACTGATTTGCCGTTTCATGAACTATCCCTTCTTGCCCTTGCCCTTCTTGAAACTAGTGGTTTTACCAACCATCAACAATTGATGCTCCTATTTGATTTCTACTTCCGCGGTGTCAAACATCGTGAATTGCTTAAGGACCATCATGTCTATGCCTGATATGTTATAGTTCATCATGAAGCTCTAATAGCTTGGTGGCAGTTACTATGGAGAACCATCACTATCTCATCTGGAAGATTAACTCCCACTCGATTCAAGTGATTGTAGTACTGAGACAATCTGAGCACATGCTCAATGATTGAGCTTTTCTCCCTTAGTTTGCAGGCTTAAGAAACTCGTCAGAGGTCTCATACCTCTTGACGTGAGCACGAGCCTGAAATCCCAATTTCAGCCCTTTGAACATCTCATATGTTCCGTGCCGTTTCAAAATCGTCTTCGGCGCCTCAATTCTAAACCGTTTAACATTACCGAACTATCACATAGTCATCAAAACATGCATGTCAGATGTTCGCAACATCCACAGACGACGTTCGAGGTTCAGTACATCGAGCGGTGCATTAAGGACATAAGCCTTCTACGTAGCAACAAGGACAATCCTCAGTTTACGGACCTAGTCCGCACAATTGCTACTATCAACTTTCAACTTAATTTTCTCTAGGAACATATCTAAAATAGTAGAACTAAAGCGTAAGCTACGACATAATTTGCAAAGACCTTTTGACTATGTTCATGATAATTAAGTTCATCTGATTATTTAATGAACTCCCACTTAGATAGACATCCCTCTTGTCATCTAAGTGATACATGATCCGAGTCAACTAGGCCGTGTCCGATCATCACGTGAGACGGACTGGTCATCATCGGCGAACATCTTCATGTTGATCGTATCTGCTATACGACTCATGTTCGACCTTTCGGTCTCTTGTGTTCCGAGGCCATGTCTGTACATGCTAGGCTCGTCAAGTCAACCTAAGTGTTTTGCTTGTGTAAATCTGGCTTACACCCATTGTATTCGAACGTTAGAATCTATCACACTCGATCATCACGTGGTGCTTCGAAACAACGAACCTTCGCAACGGTGCACAGTTAGGGGGAACACTTTCTTGAAATTTTATGAGGGATCATCTTATTTATGCTACCGTCGTTCTAAGTAAATAAGATGCAAAAACGTGATAAACATCGCATGCAATCAAATAGTGACATGATATGGCCAATATCATTTTTCTCCTTTTGATCTCCATCTTCGGGGCACCATGATCATCATCGTCACCGGCATGACACCATGATCTCCATCATTGTGTCTTCATGAAGTTGTCTCGCCAACTATTACTTCTACTGCTATGGCTAACGGTTTAGCAATAAAGTAAAATAATTACATGGAGTTATTCAATGACACGTAGGTCATACAATAAATTAAGACAACTCCTATGGATCCTGCCGGTTGTCATACTCATCGACATGCAAGTCGTGATTCCTATTACAAGAACATGAGCAATCTCATACATCACATATATTTCATTCATCACATCCTTTGGCCATATCACATCACACGGCATATGCTGCAAGAACAAGTTAGACGTCCTCTAATTGTTTTTGTAAGTTTTTACGTGGCTGCTAAAGGTTTCTGGCAAGAACATTTCTTACCTACGTCAAAACCACAACATTATATGCCAATTGATATTTACCCTTCATAAGGACCCTTTTCATAGAATCCGATCCGACTAAAGTGGGAGAGACAGACACCTGCTAGCCACCTTATGCAACTAGTGCATGTTAGTAGGTGGAACCTGTCTCACGTAAGCGTATGTGTAAGGTCGGTCCGGGCCGCTTCATCCCACGATGTCGCCGAATCAAGATAAGACTAGTAGTGGCAAGTAAATTGACAAAATCGACGCCCACAACAACTTGTGTTCTACTCGTGCATAGAAACTACGCATAGACCTAGCTCATGATGCCACTGTTGAGGAACGTAGCAATAATTCAAAATTTTCTACGCATCGCCAAGATAAATCTATGGAGATTCTAGCAACAAGAGAGTGAGATGATGAGTGTATCTTCATACCCTTGAAGATCACGATGCGGAAGCGTTACAAGAACGCGGTTGGTGGAGTCGTACATGTCAGATTTCGGGTTCCGGCAGACCCTCTAGGTTCGAACTCTGGGGTGCACGCGGAGATCTCACCCACTACCTACCTGCACATCGTCGCCTCGCAAGGATCTAAACTACACAAAGAGAAACACAAGGGAAACAAGGTTTATACTGGTTCAGGCCACCGTTGTGGTGTAATACCCTACTCCAGTGTGTGGTGTGGTGGATTGCCTCAGGGGTTGATGATGAACAATACAAGGAAGAACAGCCTTGCGAGGGTCTGTTCTTGGCCGGTGCGACGAACTGCTAGGGGGAGTTCGGTCGCTCTCTCTCTCTCTTTAGATTGCTTGATCTCTCGCTCTGTTCTGGATTCCGGATCCCTCTACCCTGTGGGAGGCTAGTCCTATTTATAGCCACATGCCCTGGGCCTCTTCCCAAATATTGAGCGGAAAGGGCGCCAACAATTGGCCATTTTGAAGGGGAACATCTAGTACACTTATCCTGACTAAAGTTGGTCCTCGCCTGTCAACGGCTCTGGCAGTGACGCCGGCTTGGGCTCCACGATTACCTCCTTCCTGCCGTTGTGATGGTCTTGGTCTTGTTGCACCGAAATGGATGCCTTTGCTTGATGCTTTCGCCTGCACTTGCCTCCTTTGCACCAAAGAGGAAATGAGGACATCACATGGCGGGCGCCGCCGGGCGCCCTTGGTCGTCATGGCTTGCTCATGGGCACCTCGTGAGGTACCCCGCCTTGAACTCTCCGCCTCCTCGCGACCCAGCCTGACGAGGTCGTGCCTGAGGAAGCTTCCTGTCGTCCTCCCCGCGAGGCTTGGCCCCTCGCGAGGGTCTTGAGCTTGTGCTGATGAAGATGGGTCGTACTGGGCCAGCCCTTGAACCACGGCGCAGGCCGCAGGCAGGAAAGTCTGGGTACCCCCGTTCCTAGAACACCGACAGTAGTGCCCGGGCCCAAGGCGCGCCTGGACTTGTCTGAGCAGAGAAGCAAAGGAGCAAGTGCGAAGTGCCGCGGGCCCTAACAGCCTGCGGCCTTGGGCGTCGCGTGGCGGTTGATTGGACGTGGGCGTCCCCACTTCACCACGACGACTTGGCGGCTGCACGAATTGACAACTCCCTACATGCAAAGCGGGTCATGATTGCCTGTGATCGTGGAGGTCGACGGTTGGCTTTCCCCGGTTATAAGTACGGAACGGCGTGTGCCCTTCCCGTCCATCTCTTCTTGCTCCTCCTTCTTCTCCATCCCTTGCTCCACTTTGCGGCAATGGCTCCGGTCCGCCGGTTCTCCGAGGAAGTGAAAGGAAAGGCTCCCCGAGAGGGTCCCGACCCGCTTCCGCAGAAGAAACGACTAGCCCTCTGCCGTCGAGATGAGGGCGCTCGGCAGGAGGTGTCGAGGCCCTGGTACGAGCTGCCGCCGCCAGTGTTCCCGCTGCCCTTGTACACCCGCATTGAGGGCCCTGAAGGTGTTGTCGCCGAGCGCCATGGACGACGCCGCCGTCGGTGCCGACAGGGCACGGCGGTGCGCGTTGTTCCCCCCGGAGTCCATGCCGAGGGCTCCTCCCGAGAGTTTGTGCTCCACGCCCCCATGCCTCCTCAGTCTTGGATTCGCCTTCCTCCCTCCTTTGCCTTCGTGATGCCGCAGGGGGGATATTTGGAGCTCTGGTTGCAGCACGCCAGCTGCAGCACCCTTGCGACCCAAGCGGAGGTCGCGGTCGTTGCTCCGGGCGAGGTCTTCATGACTCGAGGCTGGGGCGAGATCGCTCGGGTCTGCAGGACGAGGGGCGCCCTTGCGATCCACCTGGAGTACGACGGCGCCTCCGTGATGTTCTTCAAGGTCTTCGACACGGAAGGACGCCGGCTAGAGTGATTCCCTGAGAGAGGTGGTCGGGGCCCTGCCGCGGCGAGGACCAGGCTCGCCGATCGCTCCCTCAGCAGCTCCTCAGGCGGCGGAGGTGTCGGAGGATCTAGCGACTCCGCCGAGCTCTTCGCGACTCCGGAGACGAGCGACGATAGCTACGAGCCCCCGAGCTTGCATCGCTCTTAGAGCAGGGTGGGCTCGTCAGGCCGCCACCGCCTCTGATCTGGATGGGGTTGGCGCCGGTGCCTGACGGCCCACTGTTGATGATGGCGTCTCTTGCGGAGGCGCGTGTAGTTAGCGTTCTTTAGGACCTGCTCCCTTTTTTCCCTGCGAGGAATCGAAAAACGTGCCCCGTGGGTGCTTGTAAGGTGCCTGTGGTTCTGTTTGTTAATATGATCCTTGTCGTGAAGTAGTGCGAGATGCTCATTCCATCTTAGCTTAGTTCCTCCTTTCGAACCTCACGTGGGCTTGATGCTCTCCGCCGACAGGTCCCGGTCCCAAGGCAGGCTTCAGCCGTCACTGGTACGCCAGGCCGTGATGCCGTGGTCAAGGCTAGGAGGCAAGCGGCCCGGGGTCCAGTAAGAGCCCCTCAGTCGCGATGCTCAGGAGGTCCCCTTTGGCGCTCAAGCAGCCATCGTTCGGTGAGAAAGGAGCGCAACGTTGCTAACACGGGATTGCCTTAGGTGCGAGGTCGGTGCTGCGATAGCTAGTGCTTCCGAAGGATGAGTTATCTCGGGAGTCAGGAACCGCTTCCTGGTGCGGCGTTAGGTCCGCGCATCGGCAGACGAGGAGTTGCCTGGCGAGGTCCCCGCGTGCCTCTTCCCTCTCGCCTTTACTCCCCTTTCTGCTCTACATCCTCGGCTCCTAGCCCTCAAGCGGGGCTCAGCCGTCGCTAGTATGCCAGGTCGCAGTGCCGTGGACAAGGCCAGAGGGTGAGGGCTGGAGAGTCAGCAGGAGCCCATGAGTCGCGATGCTCAGGTACCCCCCCCCCCCTTTAACGTGCAAGCGGTTCGCGTAGACGAGAGTGAAGAAGACGCCGTGAGGGCCTCGCCTGGCGCTGCTCCTTGAAGAGATCATGCAGGCTCATCACAAGAAGAACAAGAGTACACCATGACAAGCGACGGTCAGCCGTTGGTTGCTCTGGAGGGGTGACGAGGCACTGAAGGCTTGACGAGGTGGCGCCATGTGGGGCTGCCGCGGCCAGAGCTCGGCCATTCAGGTTTGTCGGCGTTGCAGGGACGGACCCATGCGCAAGCGTCGTGCCGTTGGGGAGGAGCTCCATTAGTTGGTGTCAATCAAGCAGGGGACTAGGTCAAACACATTAATCATGAAGGAGGAAGTTCATTTAGATAGGTGCATGGAAGGCAGACGTCGATGGGTCTGGCCCGAGCGACTTGGGGATGATGCAGCCCGAGGAGCGCCCCCAATAAAGTACGCTAGGAACATGAAGCAAAAGGGATACACGCCGCATGGACGGACCCACGCGGCCTAGGAATGATGCAGCCCAGGGGGGCGCTCCCAGCTGAAAATGAAACTCGAAGGATGTCACCTGATAATGTTGAAGACGAAGGGATGTTGAACTAGCGGACGTCGTGGGCTGCGGAAGCTGGTCTTCACGAGCCCCCAGGCCCAGGAGCCTCGGGAGGCTCCGGAGGCGCTAGTGGCTCCTCGCGAACCATCTCCATCTCCGCCAGGACTGCGGAACGCCTGGCCTCTTGAGCCTCTAGGATGCTCCCCATGAGGCGCTGGCGCAGGCAGCTGCTGCCGCACGCCTGTAAGGCATGCGAACTTAGCTGTGGGTGGACCTTCACAGCGCCCCACGCGTGAGGGGCCAGAGGCGCTCCTGAGAGGCGGCTCGGTTGAGCCCTGGTATGTCGATGCAGACGCGCAGCACACCATCTTCGCCTGGATGGGGAGCTACGGCGGGTAAGCGGCGGCTGCCACTCATGACTCTTGACTCCTGCAGCTCCTGAATGATCTGGCTGACGAACTCCTGAGGGTTTGGCCCTCCTTGCCTTGCTCCTTCCTAAGGGAAACGTGCTTTGAAACACGCCTCCAAGTGGTGCCCAAGTGCCTCCCTCGTGATCTTAGCAAGGTCGGTAGCCCTCTAGGAGGGCGCTGGGCGCGCCTTCCTATGCGACAGAAGGAGGTGCCCCCTGAACAGGCGCGGACCCCGAGGGGCCTACCTCCCGAGGGGCCGTGCTAGGTGATGTCTTCTTCTTCTTGGGAGCAGCCTCGGGGAGCCTCACACCCCTGCGATCTGGGTCTTCAAGTGATGCGGCTTAAAAAGCACACTCCAGGGAGCACACTGCGTCCCTTTCCTCGCAAGGCACCGTGATGACTCCGCCGCTTCCCGGCATCTTGAGGACGTTGTAGCCGTGATGAGTCACGGCCATGAACTTGGCCAGAGCTGGGTACCCGAGAATGGCATTGTATGGCAGGCGAATGTGGGCGACGTCGAAGTCAATGAGCACGGTGCGGTAGTTGTCATGCGCCCGAAGGTGACAGGGAGGCGGACCTGCCCAATCGGAACTGTGGAGCCATCGGTGACTCCGGAGAAAGGATTTGTTGGCTGTAGCTGATTGTACGGCACTTGGAGATTGTTGAACATCTCGACGGACAGGACATTGAGCCCTGCTCCGCCATCGATGAGGGTCCTGGTGACTTGCACGTTGCTGATGATTGGGGAGCAAAGCATCGGGAGGACTCCGGCTGTGGCCGCGCACTTGAGCTGATCCGCTGAGTTGAATGTGATGGCGCATGCTGACCACCTAAGAGGGCGCGTGGCTTCGAGCTTGGGGAGGCCTGCATTCACTTCGGGGGCGAACTGCTTGAAGATGCGCTGAGAGGCTGGGGCTTGAGCTCCGCCCAGGATGCAAGCGATTGCGCGTGGCTCCTGGAAGCCCCCAGCCCCCTCCTCCTGATGATGGTCTTCGTTTCTCCTTGGCTGCGGTGGTAGAGGAGGGAGGCCTGCGTTGCCTTGCGGGCGATCCTCGCGAGGCGGATCCCTCCAGCCTCCCTCGCGAGGCGGGTCCCTCCAACCTCCCTCGCGAGGCTGATCCTGCCAGCGGTCCTCGCGAGGTCGGTCGCGCCACCCTTGGCGAGGGCTGCAGTCTTCCCAGCGTCCTGCGTTTCTTCCTCCACCTCTGTTGTAGCCTCGATCGTTGCGGTCAGGGCGTCGACCGATTCGCCTTTCTCGCACAGCTCTGAGCTCTTGACATTGTTGGTGTTGTGGGTGTGGAGGTCGTGGTACACACAGTACCGGCTGCCCTTGGAAGACTCGGGCTGATCTTTGCCTTGCTTGGTATCTGGTTCTGCCGCGAGCATGGCAGCCCTCTTGTGCTTCACGTCCTTGACCTTGGGCTTCTTCTCTTGTGGGTCAGCAGCTGGCAGCTCGAGGAGGGAAAGGTGTCCTTCGTCTTCCCTGGCGCACCAAATGTCATATTTCGGGTTCCGGCAGACCCTCTAGGTTCGAACTCTGGGGTGCACGCGGAGATCTCACCCCCTACATACTTGCGTCTCGTCGCCTTGCAAGAATCTATACTACACAAAGAGCAACACAAGGGACACAAGGTTTATACTGGTTCGGGCCACCGTTGTGGTGTAATACCCTACTCCACTTTGTGATGTGGTGGATTGCCGCAGGGGCTGATGATGAACAATACAAGGAAGAACAGCCTCGCGAGGGTCTGTTCTTGGCCGGTGCGACGAAATGCTAGGGGAGTTCGGTCGCTCTCTCTCTCTCTCTCTCTCTCTCTCTCTAGATTGCTTGAACTCTCGCTCTGTTCTGGATTCTGGATCCCTCTACCCTGTGGGAGGCTAGTCCTATTTATAGGCAGAGGCCCTGGGCCTCTTCCCAAATATTGAGCGGGAAGGGCGCCAACAATTTGCCATTTTGAAGGGGAACATCTAGTACACATATCCTGACTAAAGTTGCTCCTCGCCTGTCAAAGGATCTGGCGGTGACGCCGCCTTGGGCTCCACGATGACCTCCTTCCTGCCGTTGTGATGGTCTTGGTCTTGTTGCACCGAAATGGCTGCCTTTGCTTGATGCTCTCGCCTGCGCTTGCCTCCTTTGCACCAAAGAGGAAATGAGGACACTGCTGGCCGGGCGCCTCACCGGGCACCCTTGGTCGTCATGGCTTGCATGATGGGCACCTCGTGAGGTACCCCGCCTTGATCTCTCCACCTCCTCGTGAGCCAGACTGATGAGGCCGTGCCTGAGGAAGCTTCCTATCGTCCGCCCCGCGAGGCTTGGCCCCTCGCGAGGGTCTTGAGTTTGTTCTGATGAAGATGGGCCGTACTGGGCCACCCCTTGAGCCACGCCACAGGCCGTAGGCAGGCAAGTCTAGGTACCCCCGTTCCCAGAACGACGACAGTACACGCAGCGATTCAGATCGCGGTCGATTCCGATCTAAGCGCCGAATGGATGGCGCCTCCGCGTTCAACACACGTACAGCCCGGGTACGTCTCCACCTTCTTGATCCAGCAAGGGGAGAGGAGAAGTTGAGGGAAAACTCCAGCAGCACGACGGCGTGGTGGCGATGGAGCTCGTGGTTCTCCGGCAGGGCTTCGCCAAGCACTACGGAGGAGGAGGAGGTGTTGGAGGAGGGAGGGGCTGCGCCAGGGAAGGGGTGTGGCTTCCCTCCCACCCCCTCACTATATATAAGGGGAAGGGGAGAGGGGGCCGGCCCCTCTAGATGGATCTAGAGGAGGGGTGGCGGCCAGGGGAAACCCTAGATGGGTTTGGGCCCCCCAAGCCGGGAGGGGCGGCTGCCCTAGGGGTGGCGCCCCCACCTGTCCAAGTTACGTGAGATGGGGTGGGAGGGGCACTCACCCCTTAGTGGGCTGATGTGCCCCCTTCCCTTGGCCCATAAGGCCCCCCAACGCTTGCCGGGGCCTCCGAAACCCCTTTCGGACACGCTGGTCATCACATGGTACCCCCGGAACAATTTCGGACTCCAATACCCTTCGTCCAATCCGGAGCTCCTCGTCATGTCCGGGATATCATCCGGGACTCCGAACAACCTTCAGTAACCACATACTATTCCCATTAAAACTCTAGCATCACCGAACCTTAAGTGTGTAGACCCTACGGGTTCGGGAACCATGCAGACATAACTCAGATACCTCTCCGGCCAATAACCAATAGCGGGATATGGATACTCATATTGGCTCCCACATGTTCCACGATGATCTCATCGGATGAACCACGATGTCGGGATTCAAGCAATCCCGTATACAATTCCCTTTGTCAATCGGTACGTTACTTGCCCGAGATTCGATCGTCGGTATCCCAATACCTCGTTCAATCTCGTTACCGACAAGTCACTTTACTCGTTCAGAATGCATGATCCCGTGACTAACTACTTAGTCACATTGAGCTCATTATGATGATGCATTACCGAGTGGGCCCAGAGATACCTCTCCGTCACACGGAGTGACAAATCCTACCGATTCGTACAACCCAATGTGCACTTTCGGAGATACCGCAAGGCACCTTTACAACCACCCGATTACGTTGTGACGCTTTGGCACACCCAAAGCATTCCTACGGTATCCGGGAGTTGCACAATCTCATGGTCTAAGGAAATGATACTTGACATTAGAAAAGCTCTTAGCAAACGAACTATACGATCTTGTGCTATTCTTAGGATTGGGTCTTGTCCATCACATCATTCTACTAATGATGTGATCCCATTTTCAATGACATCCTATGTCCATTGTCAGGAAACCATAACCATCTATTGATCAACGAGCTAGTCAATTAGAGGATCACTAGGGACATGTTGTGGTCTATGTATTCACACATGTATTACGGTTTCCAGTTAATACAATTATAGCATGAACAATAGACAATTATCATGAACAAGGAAATATAATAATAACCATTTTATTATTGCCTCTAGGGCATATTTCCAACACTTATAGCCCGCCGACTCAGCTCTATTGTACATGCTCTAAGCACATATAAGCACTTACTAGCACCCCCCTTGACCGTGGACCTTGATAGTGTACATCACCTTGTGTCTCATAATTTTCCTCATCATCATCTGAGTCCTAGAAGATCTCACCCACATCATCATTAGCTTGCAGCCGCCTTGATAGACGACGTGCACAGAAGGAGTAGAGGCGACTGGGGACGCACCGCCACCACATCGTGGGCACTCCGTATGTGCTCGTGTGCATGCAGCGTGCATGTTTTTTCATCGGTGCTAGCTCTAAGGCCGAGGCTGCGGTCGTATTCGTCTCCGACTAGTAGTTGAGCAACAACGGCAAAGAGGTGCTGCAAGAGATGCGTATGCGCCGTTGCGTGCGAGCTTCGCCGTAGCACGACGAACCGGACGTTGCCGTGGATGTGGCACGCCTCCATGCAGCCGAGTGTGTGCGCATGCATGTGTTATTCACGTGCATTCTGTGGCCGAGCGTGTGTGCATGCACGTCTTGTGTACGTGCGTTGTGTGCTCCATGCTGTGCGCGTATGTGCATGAGTTGGATCGGATGGAGTTAGTGCGTTGGCTTGTGTACATGCGTGGAAGCATGCGTCCTGTACAAGCGTGGCTTGTTGCGTGGTTATCAATAATTTAATATAAACTACTAACTCTGTTCCTAAATATAAGTCTTTCTAGCCATTTCAAATAGACTACAACATACGATTGTATGTAGACATATTTTATATTGTAGATTCACTCATTTTGTTTCGTATGTAGTCCCTTACTGAAATATCTAAAAAGACTTATATTTGGGAATGGAGGGAGTATAAAACATCTTCAACTTAGCATCCTGATGTACCGTTTCTAGTGGTTAGTGAAAAGTTCATGTTTTTTTCGTTGTTTATAGGTGGGCACGCGGCCAAAAACCGGGGAAAACGCGCAAGGTTGCAGACGCTCCACCGCGACGTTCCTTGCTCCTCCTCGGTCGTTGGGAATCTATGCTCTTCGACTCTTTTCTTTGTGAGCTTTGTTCATCCTTTTCCCAACACGCGAGACATCTAGCATCAAGGTGCACGTGTCATGCAAGAAAATGGAGATAATCAGATAAGAAGTGCGTAAGTGAGTCGTGCGGGGGGGGGGGGGGTGAGCGGGGGGAAACCCTTTTTCGTAAGTGAGTCGTGCACTTCGATGGCACCTACGCAATATTTGATTTGGTGTTAGATTGCCAGAAGCACTACTGTAGAACCATCGACTTCCCGAAGAGGTGAAGAGCCAAGCGCAAGGTCACCTACTAACCTTAGGCTAGGCGCAGTGGGAGTAACATAACTAGGGGTACCTCCTTTTTATTCTAGAAACAACCACACGCGAATATCATGGTGCTGGTTACGTAGAACAAATTTCCTGCAGTCCGTGCTCAGCCCTCCTCTATCTCTCTTCTCAGCCAACCAGCGGACGTGCAGAGCCCATCGTCTGTTTGCTCACATGCGGCCCCACATGTTAGTGAAAACGCAAGAGGACCCACTGAACCTGCACATCTTTCACCTCGACGTGCTGGTGATGAAAAACAAATCCAATAAAGAACTTTGGTGGTTGCGTATGGAGTTACTCAAGAGTAGTAAGATTCTATTTACAGTTTAACTTAAAATCTTCGGTTGTGCTCTTGGATTAGACTAGTTGTGCTAACTTAAATTTTTTATTGTGTACTCCCTCCGTTCCAAAATACTTGACTTCCATTTGTCCAAAAATGGATGTACATATATACTAAAACATGTCTAGATACATATATATTTTGACAAATAGAAGGCATGTATTGTGCAACGGAGGGAGTAGAATGGATGCAAGTTTTTGTATTGCGAAGAAGAGTACATCCATATATTGATAGAGCATTGGAGTTGGCCTTACAAGTGGGACCGCAGTTGAGGAAACCGACTATCGGCAAACCCCCACCTACTTTGCCTGTAGCGATGGCTGAGTTAGAGAAATGATGAGGTTGAAGAGATTGTTCTAGCACGGACTCCAAGAAATATGGTGTCAGATGGAAGTCGTGCTGGTGGCGTGTGCCGTACTCATGGACGTGAATGCTTGTTCTGGCCCATGCCACCCTACTACTCCTACTACTTACTATGTAGTACTAGTATCAAGGATTCGAGGTGCTGGTTACGTAGTACAATATGGCTACAGTAAAAACACCCGCACGACGCGTGAAGCATGTGAAGCTAGTACAAATAGTGTACTACTTCCTCCGTTCCTAAATATATGTCTTTGTAGAGATTTCACTAGGTGGACTACATACAGAGCAAAATGAATGAATCTACACTTAATATGCATCTATATACATCCGTATATGGTTCATAGTGAAATCTCTACATAGACTTACATTTAGGAATGGATGGAGTACTATTGTCGATTGGCCCCATCCGATAACCTGTTGCAATGCACGTACAATTATGGAGGAGGGAGAGGAAGAGCGTGCGACAGCAGTTCCAAATCGGGAGGGAAAGGCGAAGAGCCGGTGGACGGTTGCCAGTTTGCCACGGTTCACGAAGGGGCGCCCTGGCCTACACGTCGGTTCAGAAATACTCCTACTACTCGCCATCGTCTCACTGATATGTTGGCACAAGGTGCCGCATTAGTTTTTTTTAAAGTTTGCCGCATTGGTTATCGACCTTTCTTTTTTTAACATGCAATCTGAATGGATAGCTCCTGTGGTCATCACACGTGAGCGGATATGGTGATGGTTGATTCGCCCGAGCAACTTATTACTGTGGGAATATGGGAGTATCAGCGGATTCAAGGAACAGAGAAATGATGGTTGCTTCATCCGAGCAACTTATCGTGGCGAAGGTGGGGCTCTGTGATTTGACTGCTCACTAGTCATTACTCTTTGGGCATAGCGACCGGGTGAATCTTTCCCTGAAATTGTGTTGTGCACTCAATATTGCTGCATGGGAGGTGGAGCCGGATGAAGGATTTCCAACATGTCGGCGAAACGAAGTTGAATTGTTTCTGGTATTGCTATCAATCCTTCAGGATTTGTTTATATGTACGGATAATTTTGATGAAATTGTACTGTGATGCTATGAAGGTTTCAACTTCGGTTCCCGCAGGAAAAAAAAGGTTTCAACTTGGGATTCTTGTGTCTTGCCTCAAGATTATCCCGTTACAACATTCCATCAAATACAAATGAAACTACCATGGCTAATGCATCTCAATGGTTCACAGATCAGCGCCAATTTTCACATCACAACTGAAGACAAAGTTGTGAGAAGGTGTACAAATAAAGAAAAAATATATAATTGATCGATGTTGTTCTTAGGCATGGCTCAATTTCCTTAGCACAATGTTCATTGCTTGGCAGCTAGTTTCACCCAGCTCTGTAGCCAAAAAAGAGGTGTATGAAGGACACCACAATCCTATAATTTTGTGCAGCTCCACTAAAATCGAGCGGACCATCCCTGTTTGCAAAGATATCCTTACAATAATAGTGGAACTAGATGATGAAACATAACACACATAAATAGAAGCCGATCACCTCTACGATCTCTCTTTAGGACTAACTTCTTGTTGGAGAAAGATTAGGCACGGAGTTGGATGAGGAGGATAGCAAAACCAATCTCCCTTTCCCAGTCCCACAGAAATGTAAAAACGTTACCCGTGTGACATTTTGGCAGAACTGCACAAAACACTCTTCAGAAAAGTGATTTGTGCAGTTCACCAAAAGGTCGGAATATCAACAAGGTGAAAATGGATAGCCCTGTTTGCAAAAGGAGGTCGAAAGGAAACAATTACTGCCCAATAACACGAGTTGAAGACACATACGCCGACAAAAAAGAAGCATGTTCCATGTAAAAAGGGAAAGATAGCACATGGTAGTTTATCAAAAATGGTTTGAGGACGAGATTGCAAGATGGAAAGTATGCCGGCCGAGATACGATCTAAGAAAACAACTAAAGAAGATCCACATGCAGCAATGTGGGAAGATGGGCAGTGGAGAAAGGCCGGAGGAAGCTGTACCTGAGGGTCGTCGGGATTTTACTAGGAGGGCGCTGGCGGCCGGGATCTGCCCATATCAAGGCGTGAAAGCAAGTGGCGAAGGCCCTACCGCGTCGGAGCTTGGTCAGAGAGAATGGTGGGTACCGTAGATCGGGACGAGCTGCCTCAACGCCGTCGAACGGAGAGACGATGCACATCCTCCCTTTCCGCTAGCGGACGAGATGCGGCCGGATCACTGACCAATGCTGAGAGAGAGAGGCCACGGCGGCCTTTTGTGAGATGGTGTGACGAGAGACAAACCCATTTTTCCATTTTCCACACGACAATCGTTTTATATTCTAGGCGTGGCACCCGACCCTCCTTCGAGTAAACAACCGCTACACGCATCTAATTATCACGTGGGCTGCCTTTTTCGCATGTAAACGAACTCCACCGTGTACCCGCTGTGTGGCTGAACAGACATGAGTATGTGCGCTTATGTGCACTTCTTCTTTAGGTGCAGAATGCATTACATGGGTGGGTGTGAGAGTAATGGTTTGTGCGAAACAGAGGCAATGTGTTGATGATATCTCAATCAGAAAAACATAACATATGCAATGTGTGTGAAACAGAGTCATGGACGTGAGATATCGATAGAATTGAAAAAAGATCGAATTTGTGTTTGCCCACATCAAAGATACAGGGCGGCTGGCCTATTGGAATCTTAGAGGGCAGAGGTGCAGTTCTTCTCTGTGGCATGGATACCTACCTACAACGTTCGACTATCGGTGTGTGGGGGGGTAGAGACCGGTCGACTAGTATATGTGTGGGGAAGGAGAGAGACCTAGCTATGTATTGAGGGAGATCGATCAACATCCATGGATATGTGTAGCAGAGGAATAAGGTTGGGGAAAAGATAAAGGTAGACCGTCGGAGGGTTGGTGGTGGAGTGGCGTCTCACAAATGGTGGGAGAGGCTGCTAGACAAATGGAGGGTATGAGTGCAATATCAATAAGAGAGGGCGGGGGATGTCTGTCTGTCTATGCACGTGCGTGTGAGAGACGGGTCGGGAGGTATTCAAGGATGATGAGGGGAGAAGATATGGTTGTGGTAAGCATGCGTAACTACATAGGAAGATCAATGGTCGTGTGTCCGAGAAAAGGAGAGACATAACTAGCGAGGTAAGTGTATCGGTGCTTGGTGAAAACGAATTAAAGTCGATCTGGCTATATGTACGGAGATCAGTTCATATACACGCGTGCATGTGCTAGAAGCAAATAAGGTCCGGAGAGGTAGACAGGGGGAGAGGGTGTGGCTAGGAGGTGGTGCGAGAGGCCTATCATGTCGAGGGGGGAGGAGTGTGCGAGCATGTGATTAATGAAAAGATGGGCGGATTGTGCACCTGCATGGAATCGTATTGGACATATGGGGGCATGGACGGTGATAAGAGAAGAGGGGAAGTATATATGTGTTTGTTGTAGGCACACTTGGCTAGAGAGGTATATCGACCGGTGTGTGCCAGAAAGAAGGAGCCGGGGGCCTACACAGACCGCTGGTGGACGATCTAAAGAGAAATAATGAACGTGCGTGATGGAGGGGACGCTAAGGGTGTGTGAGGGGGGTGGGCGTGTGCATGCACGATAGAAAGTTAGCGCTAGCTAGCTACAAATAGAAGAGGATGGTGAAGGTGTAAAAGACGAACAAAGATCGTAATTCATTATAAAAAAGTGGATACGGATACTTGAAGAAGATATCATAATGTAGAACATTGATTATAATTTGGGCTAATGTGTGGCTTTTGCAACTCAGGTCTAAATACTTATCATAATGTAGGGGGCGGGCACTATACTTTGTGTGATAAACACGGTGTACGTATGGAACATGGTTTAGATTATGAATATATAGTTTGTTCATCAAATGTTCTATTATTTGGAATCAACATCAAGTGTATTCAATAAATAGAATTCGAGTTCATGTAGTACACATAGTTCATATCTATCTCTATAGCAATCATGTGGTGTGTTATTAAGGTAATACACGAATGATGGTTGAAGTTGGCAACAATCATGATTGTAGATTCTTATTGAAATAGAGAAACGAATTCAAATTTAGTTCGAATTGCAGCGGTAGTATAGACATTTGGAATGCATTAAAATGTTGGTATGAGTAGGTTACATGCATTATAAAGCAAGCGAAAAAAATTAATCGGACATAACATGGATTCATACTCCCTCCTTCCATCTATATAGGGCGTAATGAGATTTTTAAGACCGCCTTTGACTATTGACAAGAATAATAGTACATGACATGCACAATGTGAAAATTATATCATTGAAAGAACCTTTCACGCACGAAGTTAACGGTGTGCTTTGTGTAAGTTGCATGTCATATATCATTGCTCTAATATTTGGTCAAAGTTAGCATCGAAAAACGCATTAGGCCCTATATAGATGGAAGGAGGGAGTAGCTTTGAATAGCATTTGTATAGTAAAACGAGGCAAGACTCTCTCTTTTGTGTGGTGTGAATAGTTTTATTTTTTCCATTTTCTTTTTGGTTGAGGGAAGTGCGAATTGATTTGGTACGTACAAGTACAGTATTACTACACGTTAGGCTTGCCCTAAAATTGAACCCGCGTCTTGTTATATCCCGAAAATTCAGATATCGTGCTCCCAAAACTGGCGCCTTCACAACCCGCGCCTTGCTATCCTGAAATTACAACGCGCGCGAAAACTCCCTCCGGCTGCCAAATCACGACATACCTAAATCCCCTTCTAACCCTGAGCCGAAAGGGCCGCTAGTTCAAATTGGTGGGGGGTACTTTTGTAACACACCCCACATTTTGGACAAGCGCGTCCCTAAATCATGCTTCACCCCCTCCCATCGCCCCCTTTTCGCCATTTGAAATCCCAGGCCGCCATAACCTCTCCGCTCCAGCCGCGAAACCCCACCCTCCTCCGTCTGCCACGTCACCGCTGCCTAGCCGAAGCCTCTTCCCTGACAACGTCGTCCACCGCAACAGCTCGACGTCCCTCGTCCACCTCCCCAGATGAGGATCCGTCGTCCATCTCGCCGTCCCGCCAGTTCAGCCGCCCCGTCCTACACCTCCAAGGAGCTGCTCCGATGATCGCCTCGTCTATCGCGGCTGCTCCATCCCCACAGCACCGCCGTAACCTGCTCTACCGGAACCGCAACATCCTCACCGACTCATCGGACGAAGCCGAGGCCTACTCGGCACCACCAAAGAGGTTGTACACTCATCGCATCGCACCTTCTCCTTAACTCGACCTCCCGGCACCGACGGTGCTCCATCCCGCACCCCCATGGAGCGGCTACCTTGAAGTCGGTGCCGCGGGCGACATCTCCACGGTGGCTCTCCCCTACTGCGAGGCCCCTTCGGCGGCGGCGGCCATACCCACCAGATCTGATGCTGCTGCTCCAGCTCTCGCTCGCTCGCTCGCGCTGCTGCTACTGCTCCGGCTCTCGCTCGATCGCTCGCTCGCCCAGCTGCTGCTGCTGATCTCCCCCTCATGCTGCTGCTCTGCTCCGATTAAGCCACACTTCAGTCGACTGAATCAACTTTTGGGTTAGTCGATTTTCAGGAGTTGAGGGGGGTCGCCGGAGTTAAGGAAGAACCACCCGCAGCGGGGACCGGTCCTTGCCGGAGAGGTACCCCACTATCTATCTTAGGGTTCAGGGTGAGGGGGCGGGGGCCTAGAGGGCTGGCCGGGGTGGCGGTGGCGAGTTGTTTCGGGGTGGCGAGGTGGCGCTGGGGCTGGTGGTTCGGCCGGTGGTGGCTGGCGGCTCAGGGAGGTGCAGGTTGAAGATGAACGGCAGGCCCTCCCTAAACTACATGTCAAGTGCCTCTCTGCTACCATTGCGTTCAGTTTACAAAGAGTATTCAGATTCCACAATAAATTTCAGTTTTGACAGTTAAGTTCAGAGTCAACAGTTTTTACCTCATCTGTTGTAGTCAGGTGGTTTTTGGTGATGTTAATTTTACATCCATTTTACATCATCTATTGGAGATGCTATTAGAATCCCACTTGATATTGACGATGTATGTCTTGTGCTGCTTCAGCCTTGATGTCTTTCGCTCCACGAGCTGCTCCAATGACGAACGATCCATCGTAACAAAGCAAAGGCTCGGACGCCGCTGTCTACTGCATTCCTCAGATCTTCCTCCACACCTCCGACAGCCACCTCTGCCTCAATCGCTTCAAATGACCAACCCAATGATGCTGAGGTCGACACGGCTACGGCAAAGAGGTTGTACACTTGTTGCATCACTTATTACTATACATTCACGTCGATCCATTAGGGCTATTTTGGTTAAAAACGAAAAACATAGCAATAAGGAATTTTCCAATGGCACTCTACTATTCAATTATTCATGCATTTTGTTGGAAGGAATGAAGCAAAACATCCACCTGGACCTACTTTTCAAAATCCTATGCATGAAAACAAGACCAAGTGCATTAGTGCCAGAGTAACATTCTAACTATCCACGCTTTCATATGGTTTCACTTTATTTGGGCCATGTTTGTTTGCATTCCTCTGCTCTTCCAATTCCTGTAAACCAGACACCCAAGTTGACAGAAATCCTGTTATTACAAATGCTCTGTTTACCATGTGCATTTTCCTATCCTATTCCGGTGTTTTTCCTATCCCTGCGTGTTAAGAATCGTGCAAGCCAAATGAGCCCTTAAAGAATTACTTCGGTTACAGGTACGTGTCGAAGGGAACTTTGTGTGGTTTGTCTTGCTCCTGCCGCGACGTCGTCCACCTCACCTGAGCTGCTCCATCAATAGAAGCATCCACGAAACCAGACATCACGACTCCTGACCGTCTTTCGCCGCCTCAGATCTCCTTCCCTGCCACCGGCACCTACCGCAACGGCATCACCATCATCGACTCAGCAGATGAACCTGAGGAGTACACGGGTCCACAAGAGAGGTCGCACTCTTTTGTTTACCTTATGTTATGCATTGCTTAAACTTACCTGCTACTTTATCGTCCTGTTCAGCTCTTGGACTCCCAAGTCAGGTCCAAATTAATGTTCAAACTTGAGTTCTAAATTAGTTGTGGGGCACATATCGAGGCAACAATGAATAGTATGTCTGTCTAATATCTGGTTCACCTAGGGTATGCCTATGTTGTTCATCTAGGGTGGGAAACAAATAGTAAAGCAATCATCATCTGTCTTTTTATTAATTTAAAGCAATCATCAGCCTGCTATCATTATTTTTGGATCCATCCACTGTTTGTTACCATCACTCTAAATTTTTGCATGCTTTCCTTAAATAATCTCACCATATTTTTTTGTATGCATGTCAGATATTGTACAGAGTCATGTTGAACATGTAGAGAAAAAGAGAAGAGTTTTGTGCAGCAATACAATGTCATGCAGACATTGCTCCATGGTGGGTTCAATGTCAAACCCTCCCCACACCTCTCCAGATTGTAATCCAGAGGAAGATATCTGTTCTGAGGTGGATTCAGACGCCGCTGACCACTACTATTTACCCCCCAAAGTGCTTGCTCTACCTTGGCATGATGATGTTAGTCATATCATGCTTATGTTGCCTTGCAGTGCCTACTTTTGACATCATATATGTCATCTGCTTAGTTTAGACATGTTCTTTAATGCCACCTGTTTAGTTTCTATATCATATATGGAAATTATGCAGTCTTATGTCTTTTAGCCAACCTTAATATATGTGAAATGTGCAATGCCATCCTGTTTAACCAGGCATCATATATTTGAATGATATCTTGCCCATCCTTTTCTTCATTACATTTCCATTTGTCAACAATGTTTGTACATTAAACTGCTCTTCTTGTGAATTAGCCATTTGGGTGGGAGATGGAAAAATCTGGAGTGAAAGCAAGGCCTTCAGAGCAGACAGTGCTACCTGTCGAAGCAGATCTCTTGTTGGGTCCCGATAGCTCCTCGGAGATGGATTCAGAGACAGATGACCAGTCATATTCCCCCACTGAGGTGTATGCTCTAACTTGGCGCGGTTATACTGCTCATATCATGCATACGGTGTCCTGCATTGCATAGTTTAGACATCATATACACAATATTCAACACCATGTTCTTAGTTCATACATCATATCGAATGCCCTCTGTTTAGCATGTAAATCACATATGTGAATTAAATGATGCGATCCTGATTACATAGATAACATGTAGGTCAATTATGTCATGAGATCCTGTTTAGTTATTCACATATCTTTGAATTATGTTATGCTATGCTATCCAGTTTAGATAGACATCATATATGTGAAATTATGTCATGCTATCCGTTTTAGTTAAACAATATACATGTCAACTATTTCATGCCCTCTTTTTCCACACTATCTATTGCATCATCTCTCATACAATGTCTGTACATTCAACTATGTTTCCTATTTATCAGCCATTTGAATTGGAGCGGGTGATGCCAGTATCTAGCGGACTAAAAACACGGTCTTCAAATAAAACAGTGCTACCTCTTGGTGGAGATAGCACCCCAGTTGTACATGCACAAGAACCAGCCCTACCACACATAACCCAAACTCTCGCAGATTGTACCCCTACTGTGATGGACGGAGAACCAGCTTCACCCAATCTAACCCCAACCCCAGCCGATAGTAACCCAGTTCCTGTTGACATAGCACCATCTCCACCACAGAGCTCCCAAACAAGAGCAGTTATTAAGGCATCTCCAGTGCCCAAAGGGCCAGTACTATCACGGCGAACCCCAACTCCACCAGTTAGTACGCCTATTCCTGTGGAGGAAGCACAACCAACTAGGCGTAGTTTAGCATCTATTGCATTTGATGTTGTTAAATCGTATGTGCGTATCTTCCCATATTGGAAATATTGTACAGAAGATGAAGGAAAATGCCAGTTGCAGGTGTTTGTCCAGGAGTTATGCGTAAGTAATGTTATTCATGGCAATTACTTTGCTTCGTCCCATACATGGAGGCTTACCTTGCGGAGGTGCGCAAGATGGAAAATCAGTTCTCGGGCCTGGAGCTGTAGCATGTGCCCTGGGGCACCAACAAGGAAGCCAACGACATCGCAAAGAGAGCCTCCAAGCGGCAGCCGCAAGAGCCCGACGTCTTCGAAGAGTGGCTTTGCAAGCC
This sequence comes from Aegilops bicornis, assembly GCA_021605145.1. Lineage (NCBI taxonomy): Eukaryota > Viridiplantae > Streptophyta > Magnoliopsida > Poales > Poaceae > Aegilops > Aegilops bicornis. Next base: position 194,937,921 of record CM038672.1, on the reverse strand, counting down.
ATCGGCTGCACCACCTCTGTCAAGCACGGCTCAGCCTCGGGAGGAGCTCCCACATCCCCCGGCCATGGGAGCCCCAGCTTGCGGCCCAACCTCAGGAGCTCGGCTGCTTTATGCGCTCGAGCCCCAGGAGGAGGGCTGGACCAAGGAATTCAAGGAGTATCTGATGCACGGGACGCTTCTAGAGAAGGAAGAAGATGCGGAGTGCGTGGCCCGACAGGCCACGGCCTACTGCATTCAAGATGGCAAGTTATACAGGAAACGACCGAACAATGTTACGCTGCGCTGCATCTCCGGCGATCAAGGAAAGGAGTTGCTGGCTGACATACATGTCGATGACTACGGACACCACTCGTCGTCGCGGACTCTCATTGGTAAGGTGTTCCGCAGTGGGTTCTATTGGCCTACAGCACCCAATGACGCAGCCGAGCTGGTGAAGTCTTGTGAAGCCAGCCAATTCCACGCCAAGCAGATCCATCAGCCTACACAGGGCCTCCAAGCCATTCCGCTCACGTGGCCGTCCGTGGTCTGGGGGCTGGATATCCTGGGCCCATTCCCACGAGCGCCGGGGAGCTACCGCTATCTCTACGTCGCCATCGACAAGTTCACCAACTAGGCGGAAGTGGAAGTCGTCCGTACCATTCTGGCCGGCTCTGCTGTCAAGTTCATCAAGGGCCTCGTGAGCCGCTTCTGGGTCCCCAACCGCATCATCACAGATAATGGCTCGCAGTTTACTAGTAACCTTTTCAAAACCTACTGTGCTAACCTTGAACGCAGATCTGCTACGCTTCGGTGGCCCACCCCAGGAGCAACGGTCAGGCTGAACAAGCCAACGCTGAGGTCCTGATGAGCCTCAAGACCAGGACCTTCAAGAAGAAGCTGGAAGCCTGGGGCAGGGGCTGGCACGACGAACTCCAGTTCGTGCTGTGGTCCATTCGCACCACTACCACCAAGCCAACGGGCGAGACTCCATTCTTCCTCGTCTATGGAGCTGAGGCAGTCCTCCCTCATGAGGTCAAGCATCGCTCCGCACGGGTCCTGGCATTCGACGAAGCATGCCAGGACGCCACGCGGGGGATGGACCTTGTGCTGGGGGAGGATCGCCATCGTGAAGCCGCGCTAAGGGCGGCAAGGTACCAGCAAGCTCTGTGACGTTACCATTGCCGCAACATCCGCTCCACGACGCTCGAGGTAGGCGACCTCTTCCTAAGGCGGGTCCTCTCCAGGGAAGGGCTGCATAAGCTTTCGCCCATGTGGGAGGGCCCGTTCAGGGTCGTTCATGTCTCCAGGGCAGGTGCAGCGCGCCTCGGGACGCAGGATGGGGCACCCATCTAGAATGCCTGGAACATCCAACACCTCCGGAAGTTTTATCCATGAAGCAAGGCCCAGAGCCTGAGAAGCAAGGCCCAGAGCCTGAGAAGAAAGGCCCAGAGCCTGTGAAGAAGTGAAAGTGCAACTATTCCTAGGTGGTTTTGGTAATTCATAACAACATATAGCTCATTGAGCAAATGCTATTCCAAGATGAACATTTCAGGAAAGCTCAATGAATGGCATGGCATGGATGATGAAAGTGGATCCCTCAAAATGCTAATGACAAAGGATTGGCTCAAGCTCAAAAGCTCAAGACTCTTCGTTTTATATTTTAGTGATTCAAGATCACATTGAGTCTATAGGAAAAGCCAATACTATCAAGGAGGGATGAGGTGTTTCTTAACGAGCCTCTTGCTTCATGTGCTTAGTGATATTCTCCAAAACCCTTAGCTACTTTCTCACATCCACATATGACCTAAACCTGAAGCCAAAATCGGTCTCACCGATTCTTCCAATCCGGCGTCACCGGTTCCATATGTCATAGCCACTACCACAAAGCCTAGGCAAATCGGTTCTACCGATAGGGATCTCGGTCTCACCGAGATGGGATTGTAATCTCTCTGTTTCCTTTTCGTAACTTTTCGGTCTCACCGAAAGAGCAGATCGGTCCCACCGAGATTGCAATGTAAACTTTCTGTTTCCTTTTTGTAACATTTCGGTCTCACCGAAAAGAGCAAATCGGTCCCACCGAGTTTACCTGACCAACTCTCTGGTTAGCTAATTACCAAAATCGGTCTCACCGAGTTTGTGTAATCGGTCTCACCGAGATTACGTTATTCCCTAACATTAACCATATCGGTCCTATCGAGATGCAGGTCAGTCCCACCGAAAACCCTAACGGTCACTAGGTTTACTAAAATCGGTCTGACCGAGTTTGTTGATTCGGTCCCACCGAGATTGGTAAATTGTGTGTGACGGTTAGATTTTGTGTGGAGGCTATATATACCCCTCCACCTCCTCTTCATTCGTGGAGAGAGCCATCAGAACAAACCTACACTTCCAACTAACCATTTCTGAGAGAGAACCACCTACTCATGTGTTGAGGCCAAGATATTCCATTCCTATCATATGAATCTTGATCTCTAGCCTTCCCCAAGTTGCTTTCCACTCAAATCTTATTTCCACCAGATCCAAATCCTATGAGAGAGAGTTGAGTGTTGGGGAGACTATCATTTGAAGCACAAGACCAAGGAGTTCATCATCAACACACCATTTGTTACTTCTTGGAGAGTGGTGTCTCCTGGATAGGCTAGGTGTCACTTGGGAGCCTCCGACAAGATTGTGGAGTTGAACCAAGGAGTTTTTAAGGGCAAGGAGATCGCCTACTTCGTGAAGATCTACCGCTAGTGAGGCAAGTCCTTCCTGGGCGACGGCCATGGTGGGATAGACAAGGTTGCTACTTCGTGGAACCTTTGTGGGTGGAGCCCTTCGTGGACTCGCGCAACCGTTACCCTTCGTGGGTTGAAGTCTCCATCAACGTGGAGGTACGATAGCACCACCTATCGGAACCATGCCAAAAACATCCGTGTCTCCAATTGCGTTTGAATCCTCCAAACCCTTCCTTTACTTTCTTGCAAGTTGCATGCTCTAATTTCCGCTGCTCATACACTCTTTGCATGATTTCTTGAATTGTGTGATGATTGCTTGACTTGTACTAAAATAGCTAAAATCTGCCAAACACTAAAACTTGGGAAAAGGCCAAGTTTTTAATTGGTCAAGTAGTCTAATGACCCCCCTCTAGACATACTTCAAGGTCCTACAAGTGGTATCAGATCATTGGTCTCCATTTGGTTCTATTTCCATAGCTTTTGGTGGTCATAGACTTGGTTTCACAACCTATAAGAGAGTATGGCATCTAGGGAGGGAAATTATCACCGTAGAGGTCCTTACTTTGATGGTACTAATTTTGCTAGTTGGAAGCATAAGATGAAAATGCATATTCTCGGACATAACCCCGCTGTTTGGGAAATTATTTGTATTGGCTTGCAAGGTTAATTCTTTTATGGGAGAGAGCCGAACCGTGAAGCTAATGCGGAAGAATTGAAGATGTTGCAATACAACGCTCAAGCTTTTGATATAATCTTCAAAGGATTTTGCCTCAAGAATTCAACAAAATCAGCCGTCTTGAGAATGCAAAGGAAATTTGGGATACTTTGATTGATATGCATGAAGGTACCGAATACGTTAAGGAATCCAAGTTGGATGTGCTCCAAAGTCAGCTTGACAAGTTCAAAATGAAGGATGGTGAAGGTGTCGCTGAAATGTACTCTACGCTTGCACTTATCACAAATGAGATTGCCGGCTTAGAGAGTGAAGAGATGACTGACAGATTCATCATCAAGAAGATCCTAAGAGCGTTGGATGGAAAGTATGATACCGTATGCATATTGATTCAATTGATGCCAAACTACAAATATCTCAAGCCAACGGAAGTCATTGGAAGAATTGTTGCTCATGAGATGTCACTTAAGGATAAGGAGGAACTTCACAACAAGTCAAGTGGTGCTTACAAAGCCTCAAGTGAAGTTCCCACATCATCAAGTCAGAAACACACCTTCAATGAAGAATTGAGCTTAATGGTGAAGAACTTCAACAAATTCTACAAGAGTAGAAGCGAAGAAATAAGCTCCAAGTCAAGGTCTTACAATGACAAAAGATCTTCTAGTCGAGAGAGAAATTGCTACAGTTGTGGGAGACCAGGACACTATTCCAATGAGTGTACGGCACCCTACAAAATAAGAGAAGACTCTCCAAAAAGAAGAAGTAGAAGAGAAGAATCACCACCAAGAGAGAGGAGTAGAGATGATCATTATGAACGAAGACCCTCACGGAGAAGCGAGGATTCAGAAAGGAAGGACAAGTCATCAAAGAGCTACACAAAACGAAGACATCAAGCTCATGTTGGTGAATGGGTATCCGGCTCCGACTCCGACCATCACTCCGAGAGAAGCTATCACTCCGACTCTGAACATACTCAAGATGAAGGTGTTGCCGGACTAGCACTTGTCTCAACCAACTCCTACGACATATTTGAATCACCAAATGAAGGAATTGGTAGATGCTTCATGGCCAAAGGTCCTAAGGTAACACACCCCGAGTATATTGATTTTGATGTTGATGAAGATGACTTGCTAGGTGATAATGATTTACTTTTTGACAACTCTAGTGATGAATACTATGATGAAACGTCAATTAATCATGCTAATCAAGTTGAAATTAATGACAATGATAAGGAGAAAATTGAGCGTCTAACTAAAGAACTAAACACTCTTAAGTTAGCTCATGAAACTATCTTTGAATATCATCGAGAACTTTTAAGGGCTCATGAGAAGTTACACTTTGAAAAGCTCAATCTTGAGCAAGAGCATGAGTTCTTAAAAGCAATCAATGATGATCTCCGTAAGAAAAGTTCTTCTTACATTGCCAAGCGTTTACTCTTATCCACTTACATGCCTCAAGTCAAGTCTAGTAACAAGAACAAGAAAGATTCTTCCTCTAGTAGTAACAATAATAATGTCAAATCCAATATTGTTGCTTCTAGTAGTTCTCTTGATTCCACTAATGATTCTCTTAGCCAAGTTACACTTGAGCAAGAAAATAGCTTATTGAAGGGAATTATAGAGAACGGTGTATACAAGAGCCTTGCCGGGAGTAAGCAATTCGAGGAAATTGTACGCAAGCAAGGAAAGCACCGGGAGAATCAAGGTGTTGGTTTTGAATGAAAGTTCCATGCCAATGGATTTGAGTGGGAAGAAGATCAATACCCCAATACGAAGTTTGTTCCTCGAGAAGAGAAGTATGATCATACTTCCTTGAAGGGAACACAAGCACAAGATGATCTTCCACCACAAGACCACAAGAACAAAGGCAAGGACAAGCTTCAAGAAGAGATTGATGCATTTGAAGAAGCACCTAAGGTCTCGGTCAAGTGGATTCCCAAGACTACGTTAAGTTCTACCTCATCAAGTACAACTACAACTCCAAGGATTCCCATCAAGATGATGTGGGTCCAGAAGAAGAAGAACTAGAGAGTTCTTGACGGTGACTCCGCCAACATATTTCACTCATATCATTATGGCAAGGACAAGTGCAATCAACTTCCATATCTTGCACTAGTTCAAGGAGTCACAAACCCTCATGTTGGTAAGGCAAGGGACAAGGTAACCTAATGATTTCATGGACATCGTTTTGTGTGTGCATCACTCTATGTCTATGGATATACTTGTTTGTTCCTTGTGGGACTAACACATGTAGGTATTGAAAGTGCAACTCACTCCAAAGGATTGCTCCAAAAAGATCTACATCAACATTGAGCATCCACATCTTCAACACCTACATGAAGTCATGATCGACAAAATCCAAGGTCAGGTCATCCCTCTAAGGGGGAGCTTAACTCTAAGAATTGAGTCAAAGAAACTCTAATGATGTGAACACATAAATGCTTTGTGTAAAAGTGGTAACCCCACTTGAGCTTAAACGATGAGTATGACCTATGATCAAATGTCTATCATTTGACTCCTAAGTCAATATACTCATATATAGATGACCTAGTCATTGCAAATTGTTTGATAGATGCTAGAATTGGTTGTGCATGCTTTGTCACATATTTCATTTGCCATCTTATTGTGTGAGCATGTTGGTTGCATACTTTACTCATTCAAGGACATCCACTTGTTGTTTTGATTGATTGGCTTCTTTTTCTTTGGGCAAGTGGATGGACAAGAATGCCTAAGAACCTTCTCTAGCTATCTATGCTTTTCTCGTCTCAAACTCTATTCATGCTACATCACAAAATTTGATCAAGTCGATTCGAACCACTCTGTGTGAGGAGCACTCGGAGTCCCGATTAGTCATAGACTTAAACTTCCAAAACTTCTTTGTGATTCTCGGTCTGACCGATTCCTCCATTTCGGTCTTACCGAGATCACTTAGTCGATCTAGGTTTTCAATCTCGGTGCAACCGATTTGAACTCTTCGGTCACACCGAGTTGCAATAACTGTACACAGTTTTGCATCTCGGTTCCACCGAGTTGTTCCACTCGGTCACACCGACAGGGTCGGGCTATATATAGTCACGGGCAAAAATTTGGAAATTTCTCCGAACCTCTTCACCCGCGCAATAGCTTGATCTGCTTCCGTGGTCTGCGGATCGTCTCCTCGTCGCCAGCCGCCTCCTGTCGCTGGTCTCCGCCGCAGTAAATGGAAATCAACCCCGCCTTTGCCGCCGTAGCGAGTCTCCGCCGAACTAGGGTATGGACTCGATCACAGTGCTTTCCTCGTCCGATTCTCAGCACATTGTGTTCTTATTGATTCTTGCCACGATTGAAACACTCCTATCCAGTCAATGCAATCCTTAGAATAGTTTTGATTCAAAAATTTAGGGTTAGGTTTCACGAAACCATCTCGGACCCACCGAGTTGAAAAACTCGGTCCCACCGATTTGGCTTATGCCATTGCACTAGTGAGACTCGGTCTGACCGAGAATTGCTAACCGGTGAGACTGATTTTAGGACTTTGTGGAACCCTAGCAGTCTCGGTGCCACCAAACTGTGACTCGGTCCAACCAAGTTCATCAGTTTAGGTTCCAAAACTGCTTCGGTATCACCGAGTTTGAAAATCGGTTGATCCGAAATGCTTTCTGTGGGAAACTAAAACTGAATTTTTGAGTCATTCTTTTGCAAAAATCTCTGCACTTTGTGATGCTCATCCACTCTACCTCATCTATAACTCTTCACATGGTCAAGTGATGTCGGCATGTGAGTGACAAATGTAACAGTCGAGGAACAGGTGAACATGAGTGAGGGCACTAGTCCCTCCAGCTCTACAGATGAAAGCAGCTGGAGCACCACAAGCAATTTACCTAAACCTGCCACCAGGCAAAGGCAGAAGAAGATGAAGCAACCTCCAAGAAGGTAGTGCTCAAAAAGGAGTATGGCTCAGCACATAGCACAAAGCCTGGACTCAATAAGAAGGTTCCTGCCAAGAGGACACCTATGCCAAAGGTCAGAGCATCAACTCAAATTCCTGAAAAGCCAGATCCCTAAGAGCCAGCTGCTGCTGAAGGGAAGAAAAGGAAAGAGAGGGTCAAGGAGACTTTGACACTCCAAAATTATTCCTTTGGTTTTCTTCAAAATTTTGTTGGATTTGAAGGAGGTCTCCAAAACCCTTCCAAAAATCTCTCTCAAAAGATTTTTCCCTTTGGCAAATAATTTATTTTTACATCTCCTTCAACTCTGGTGTTTGGTTTTAAAATTTTTCTTCTGCTTGCCCTCTTCTCAAGATTTCAAGAAAAATCCTTGGAGTTTATTTTCCTTTCAAAAAGAAACTTTAGGAGTGTTACATCCTCTCCAATATTTGAAATCATTCATGATTTTTCCATGCACCACATGGTAAAACCTCCCCAAAAATCTCTCCTTCCACCTTGGGCAATCCAAACATTCTGTCTCAACAAGCTCAACCATTTTATGAATTTTATTTCAATTGTTTCTCCTCCCAAATCTTTTACATCTATTATTTTGAGCCTAGGTAATTTGCAAAGCAAGTACCTAAATGCATTTGAGTTTTGACCTCAAACCAACTCCCCTGGATGGTCCTTGGTACCCACAACCTAGATCAATCAAGATCCACTCCTCTTCTGTTCAAAAATTTCAAATTATAGCCCCTGCAAGTTTGGACCAGATTTGCCAAATTTGGTGAAATTCATATCTACACTTCTCCAAAAATTCCACAAATATTCAGGCAGCCTCTGGATGAAATGAGAGGCCCCTCCAACAAAAACCAGCTCAAGGAAAAATCCCTACATACCTAGATCATTCTGTCGAACACCTTGCATGCACTGTTTCTGTTCATATTCAGTTAAGTTCAGAATTCAGTGTCATCTTCGTCAGAATTTCAGTCACATGCTCACAGTGCACTTGGCACATTGCTCGCGGCCTAGCCTGCTTGTCCGGAGCCTCACACGCGTGCTTGGCGCGTTCCTGGCGTCGATGGCACCCTGGCCGCCTGCGGCGGGAGAACCACCGTAGCGGCCTACAGGGAGCAGAACGGTGGCATAACATCGTTCAGCGCCGCCCAAACCTCCTGGTAGCCCCGCGTGGCCATTTCCCTACCAGCGCATGCATGCTGCACCGTCGCCGTGGCACGGCAAGCACAGAGCGTGCTCCCTGCCGCCGACGGGCCCGCGCCGCCCCATTCCGTAGAGCTCCCTCTAAGCAACCTAACCCCGATGCGTTTAGCACCTAAACGGAACCAGGGAACCCCCACGACGACGGTCAACCTCTGAACCCTCCCGATCAACACCCTGCGCCGCCGTAAACTTCGCCGGAGAACCCCGTTCTCGGCAACCGCCTCGGGCCGGCTATAAATAGCACCCCCCGAGCTTGCTCTCGCCCCCGCACCGCTCCACCACCTCTCTAGTCCTCGCCAAGCCCCTGGAAGGGCCACAAGGAGCTCTTCTTCCTCGACTCCGACCGCTTCCTTCCGCCTCGGCCTCCACCGTGATTCACTCTGGTGAGGTCATCTCCGGCGCCCTAAACTCGTCAGATACCCTCTCATGCTATCATGAGTCTAACCCCCTCCTCAATTCCACCTCCGCAGCTCTCTCCGACGAGGTCCACGACCACCCGAATCGTCCTCCGCCGGAGCAAGCATCGCCGCTGACGTGGTACTCGCTGGTGACCACCACCACCTCCCACAGACGCGGAATGGCGCCCTGAACATGGAGGTACTCTTCGATCTCCCTGCCTCGCCGTGGATCGCCGCCGGCGACCACCACGGCTCTCGGGCGCCGACGAACCCCGACTCCCTCGTTTGAAATTTCAAACCTGACGGGTGGGACTCGCCCGTCAGCCTCTCTTTTGTTTTTTTTGAATCGTTTGTGAAAGCGTACTTTGGCAAATACGCTTCCACTCTGAACCGTTTTTCTTGACTTTTCTGCAAAGCCCCCTGGAAGTTTTCTGTTTCATTACAGATGAGTCCTTGGACTAAAACCATTATAACTTTTTAACAGAAAGGAATTTATGAGTGATTCTTTTTCTGTCCTCTTCAAAATTTTGTCTAGTTTTTTATCATATTTATTTGAAAAATATTTGGATCAAATTTCTGTACCCCACGGTATTTACGTTAGCGCGTGTATTTTTGTGTACCGTAGATACCGAAGGAGGTGACGGAACCGCGAACTTCATGAGCTAGACCCGAATACTCCGAACCAGGCAAGCAATGTTTGAACTTTTGATATGATGAGTGTTTGGGCATGTTTGCATTATTTTTGTATCATGGCACGTTCATGAGCATTTCGATGATAGTTTATCTCGTGAGCATTGAGGCACATGAGCTCGGTAAATCCATGAGTTGTTGGAAACTTGTTGCATGGCCATGAGTTGGCATGAGTATGGGGTAAGATGGCAGTGTTGTAGCATGCCAGGCTTATGCCATATCGTTGACCGAGTGTCAACCTAAATCGGTCAGATTCCCATCCGTCTTCCCTTCCCTACTACCACCTGTTTCCCACAAGGGATACGGCTTAGTAGGTTGCAAACCACTTCCTGGTACACACCAAATCGAGAGGCCGGGATGAAGGTTCCATGGCCCTGGATTAAAGCCTTTCATCCGGTCCGGGGGCATGGGTTTTTCCGGTTGGGAACGAGAGGGGGGCATCCCTTAGAGCGCGCGTATATAAATTTGATCCCATGCTATTCGAGATTGTGATCTCCCCGTCTCAAAGTTTTTCTTAAACGCTGTCTAGGGTGATTCCTGGCAACGTGAGGTATGATGGGTGTGTACTAGCTAGTTGTGTTTCCTCTGAAATACCGTAAACGGAACTAGTCCATCGTGACTACGGAAATCCATTGGCTGTGGACAATTTTTGGTACAAACTCTGCAGAGTCAAAATTCTTGAATCCATCTTATTCATGTCCGAGTACCGTGTTCACATTATTCTGTCAAATATCCGTCTCGGTGACGGAGACTCCTGATAACTACTTGAGTGTTAAATTTTTGTTTCCGGTGTATGGGCTAACCCGTTTATTGTCTTGTGATGAAGATTTTCCGTGAGCACTATATCTTGTCAGTTATGAATAATGAATTATAAGCCCTTTCTGCGATGTCGCTCAGACGTCCGACTGCGGCATTGATGTTATTTATTTTCGTTATAAGCTCTTTCTACGATGTCGCTCAGACATCCGACTGTGGCATTGTTATTATTTATTTTCATTATAAGCCCTTTCTGCGATGTCGCTCACACGTCCGACTGCGGCATTGATGTTATGTATTTTCGTTATAAGCCCTTTCTGCGATGTCGCTCAGACATCCGACTGTGGCATTGTTATTATTTATTTTCGTTATAAGCCTTTTCTGCGATGTCGCTCAGACGTCCGACTGCGGCATTGATATTATTTACTTTTATTATAAGCCCTTTCTGTGATGTCGCTCCGACGTCCGACTGCGGCACGCATGTATTTTTATTTCAATATAAGTCCTTTATGAGGTGTCGCCCAGATGCCCGACTGTGGCATGTTTTACTTATTTATTCACCCCTTCGAGGCGTCACTTCAGACACTCGATCGGTTTTGAGTTTATCTTCTTTGGGTTTTCGAGCGGACTACCGCCGACTCCCTTTCTTATTTAGTTTGCTATACTGATTAAACTGAGCCTTGTTAAAATTAATCATGACGCATTCATGCATTCATTTGTTATATCTTTTGTCCGAACTGTCTTGCGAGTACTTTCAAAGTACTCACCTGGCTTGTTGATTTGGCGGAATCTTTGACAAAGGCGATCTCATGGATGAAGAATTCGATAGCGAGTCCGACGCCTAGAGGAATCCCAGTCAGTCTTGTGCGACCCCTCGATTAGTCATTGTGATATATCCGCTTCCGCTACCCAAATAAATTCATCGAGCCTCACCTAGACGCTCGATGAGCCGCCAGTGCAGTAGTCTTATTAACCACCCCACTGTGTTATTCCACCAAGCACTCATATCCCGAGTCAGTAGTATTTCCACCCCACACCTTTGTGTCATATCCGCCATCATGTATAATTAATGGCGTATTGTAATAATTGGTTGGGCATCTTCAGTCCGACCCTGTAATATTGTAATGCTATTGGCTTATTGTATCAAAGTTTTGTCTACCGGTATGAAGGATTTTTCCTCATATTGGACTTCATAGGTCGGTTGTTCAATAAAAAAAATTATTGAAAAACCGGTCGTGACAAGCTTGGTACCAGAGCCAGGCTGACTGTAGGAAGCCACTAGGTGTGATCGCTAATCGGTTGTTAGCATATTTATTATTTTCACAAATGTAGTCAATTTCTGACAGTCAACATAAATTTATGGTTTGACTACTCAGGATTTTTGCCTACTTTTGTAGATGGCTGGCAACGACTGCGAGTCACAGATGTTCGCCAACATGCCCGATGGGTTCGTCAAGCATCTCTCCTTCATCGTCCAAGTCGCGATGGGGCCAGATGTGTGCCCAGTCTTCTCTATCTCTCAGCACAAGGTCAATGACCGTCTAACCATGCACCAAGCCGCGGTGGAATTCAAGAGAGGGCGAGTTGAGCGTTACCGGTTCGTGGGGAGAGCCATGCCCACAGAGAAGCATGCACTACAGATGGCAGCCCGTGAGGCGATAGCTCGTCTCAGGGATATCCTTCCTTCGATGAAGACTCGTCGCCACCGCTACCTGCCATGTCACGTGCCATATACCTGCCACTATGCGTTCTCTTGCCCCAGAGGAGAACGCGACGAAGCTTTTGAGATGCTCATTGAGTATCTCCGGGCTTTGGAGGCAGCCTTCGACAACCTGGAGGACGACTTTGTAGCTGCCCGCATGGACTCAGTCCATGGCTGTGCCGCCAACAGGAGGGAGCTCCTGCACGCCGCACCGCCACTTGACTTTCGTCTCGTCATCAGCATCGTTTGCTCCTACTGCCCGCACCGCTACTCGTCGCCTGCCTACCACGGAGTTCAACCACGTCATTGCGCTTACTCCGGTTCGTTCTGCACCACCCCTCGTGCCCGCTCAGGTTCGAGTTGTTCCGCACAGGGCACCTGCTCCACTAACTCCGCGCAGCACCTCACCTCTGGAGCCTATCTCCGAAGAGGAGGTTGAGTCCCCAGCCTCTCTACGCCTCACCCTTGGCAGGCCAAGGGAAATCCTTACCATCTCCGACTAAGTACGCTTAGCCGCCATGCGATGTACCGACTAGTACGATATGTTTATATGTAAATAGGCTGTGTGAAGTAGCTTGTTTGTGCATCATGTAGGATCTGGAGAAGTGCACTAGACTAAATTACATGTCAGGATTATGTACGCATATCCTGAGTGATGTATTGTATAATTACTGCTTGCGTGTAAGATATGTAATGGACAGTCCTTCTCCGTGCGCAAACGTGTATTCTCTTGAAAAATCTTGGAGCATTTGCAACTTTTTGCATCTTCTTGAATTTATTGATTTTTGCGGATCAATTTCTTTTCTTATGAGTGTTTCAAAATATATCCCCAGAGTGAACTATGTCTCGTCCTTGGGCCAGCGCTCCATGCCAACTCAAGCCGGAGGAAAATTATGGCACATCCCCGGGCAACAATTTCACACAGGGACTGACAATTCAGCAGGACAGGGAAACAACACTTTCCCAAATGTGCCGTATTTATGAACAAAGTCAGCAGCAACATCAGGAAATAATGAACCAAGTCATCAATATGGGAAATCACTGTGGAAAGTATCAGTAGCAATCAAAATTATCTGAGCTACAGAAGACACGTCCCCAAACATTTTCTCACACTGACAAACCTCTTGAAGCCGAGGAATGGCTTCGAGACATGGAGAGAAAATTAATTATTGCCCAGTGTTTAGATCTTGAGACAGTGCTTTATGCTCCGTACTATCTCACTGGAGCAGCCGCATCGTGGTGGGAAAATTTCCTACACATGCACCCCAACGAAAATAATATATCATGGGAGGAATTTAAAGAAGGTTTTCGTCGGGCACATATTCCTAAGAGTCTTATGAAGATCAAAAAGAGAGAATTTGATGACCTCAAGCAAAGAACATTGACAGTGTCAGAATACAACAATCAGTTTACCCTGGTGTCTCGCTACGCCAACGAGGAACGTATGTCAGAAAACAAAAAGACGGAGAAATTCCTAGACGGTCTAACACCCGCGCTTAAATGCCAATTGGTCGTACACACCTTTCCAGATTTTAAGACGCTGGTGGATAAGGCCATTACCTTGGAAAATGAGAGACGCAACTTAGAAGATTTCCGCAAGCGGAAGAGGGACCAGACTAAACACACCCGCAACCACCGCAACAAGACAGATGTTCAGAAAAGCTGGACACCCAAACCCATGACGAGCGTCTCACGCCCAATCAAGAATTTCCATGCAAGGGACAAGGAGTTCACATACCGCCCAGGCGTTACCTGTTACGCTTGTGGAGAAGAAGGGCACTATGCCAAGCAGTGCCCCAAGTCAAGGAACTCGAGCCCAAAGCCGAACAACGGAAGCAATAATTCGGCGCCAAAGCGCAAAAATTTCAACCCAAATAACAACCACAGGAAGGTTCATCTGAACCACGTGACCAAAGAGGAAGCACAAAATGCCCCAGATATCGTGTACTAATGCGTTTCCTGTCAACACAATACCTGCCATGGTTTTGTTTGATTCTGGAGCTTCTCACTCATTCGTTTCGAAAAGTTTTGCTTTGCAAATTTTTTTTCGATGCTTCCCTTGGGAAAATCTATGATCGTCAAGTCCCCTGGAATTAAGCAAGTTACCCAGAATTATTGCCAGGGTGTGGTTATCGAGTTTGAAGGGTTAAAGTTTCACGCAAACCTTATCGTGTTGGAAAATAAAGGACTGGATGTCATCTTAGGGATGGATTGGTTAACCACCAACAAAGGTTTTATTGACTGCTTCAACAGGACCGTAATTCTTACCCATCACCACGGGAAGACCATAAAAGTTTCAGTCAAGGAAAGAAAAATATCCCGGCAACCGAGATTGAGCAAGGTGGATATTTCTGAATTGAGCAAGATTCCAGTAGTGTGTGAATTTCCAGATGGATTCCCCGAAGAACTACCAGGCATGCCACCAGATCGAGAGATAGAATTCAGCATTGAGCTAGCACCCGGAACCGCTCCCATATACAAGAAACCATACAGAATGGCACCATCCGAATTGGTAGAACTGAAGAAGCAAATAAAGGAATTATTGGAAAAAGGGTACATACGAGCCAGTTCCTCACCACAGGGTTCACCAATTTTGTTTGCCAAAATGAAGGATGGAACACTGAGATTGTGCATAGACTATCGAGCGCTAAACATGGTCACAATCAAGAACAAATATCCGATGCCACGAATAAATGATTTATTCGATCAACTCGCTAAGGCCAAGGTGTTCTCAAAGATTGACTTGAGATTGGGATACCATCAACTGAAAGTGCGAACCGAAGATATTCCCAAGACAGCTTTCACCTCCGTGATCTGGATTGTAAGAGTTCACCGTAATGCCATTCGGACTAACAAATGCCCCCACATATTTTGTTCACCTCATGAACAAAGTATTCATGAAGTTTATGGATAAGTTTGTTGTGTTATTTATCGATGATATTCTGGTATACTCCAAAACACCAGAAGAGCACGCTGAACATATCCGGATTGTACAATGAGAACTAAGGAAAAATAAGATGTACTCTAAATTCAGAAAGTGTGAATTTTGGCTAAAGCAAGTAGGTTTTACGGGCCACGCATCTTGACCCAAGAAGGTATCACCGTAGACCCGAAAAAGTCAAGGCCGTGCCCATTTGGAAGCCACCAGCCAGCGTGACGGATGTACGAAGTTTCTTGGGTATGGCGGGATACTACCGGAGATTTATTGAAGGATTCTCCACCATAGCAAAGCCAATGACGCAACTACTCAAGAAGGACAGGAAGTTTGAATCGACGGAAGCTTGCGAGAAAAGTTTCCAAGAACTGAAGAGGAAACCCGACAGCAGACCAAAGATTAATTGTGCGGATATACACAAAAATTTTGTGGTATTTTGTGACGCATCTCGAAAGGGCCTCGGGTGCATATTGATGCAAGAAGGCAAGGTTGTCGCATATGTTTCCAGACAACTTCACAAACATGAGGAAAATTATCCTACACATGACCTGGAATTAGCAGCAGTTATTCATGCACTGAAGGAATGGAGACATTTCTTACTTGCTAATCGTTGTGAAATATACACGGACCACAAAAGCCTCAATTATATTTTCACACAACCAGAACTGAATTTACGGCAGCGACGCTGGTTGGAATTAGTAAAGGATTATGATTTTGGGATCCAGTACCACCCAGGAAAACCAAATGTCGTAGCCGATGCTCTGAGTCGGAACCCCAGTCCGGACAACGACAACATGCCAAACTTAAGACCTGAATTCCAGCAGGAATTCGCAAAGCTCAATCTGATAGTGGTCACCAAAGGCAGTGTGTCGAACTTAGATTTACAGCCTACCCTGATAGAGAAGGTTAAAGAGGCTCAACGTGGGCACCCCTGCATTGAAGGCATAAAGCGAAAGATGAAGTTGGGCAAGGCCTCAGAATTCGTTATTTATGAGCAAGGAATATTGTGGTACGGAAATAGGCTTTGCGTACCAAATATCCATGACCTTAAACAGCAAATCCTGGCTGAAGGCCACACCGCTCCATATTCAATCCATCCTGGAGGAACAAAGATGTACAAAGATCTTCAGGAAAAAATTTGGTGGCATGGTATAAAAAGAGACATAGCCACGTTTATTGCATGTTGTGACTCTTGTCAACGCATCAAGGCCAACCACCAGAAACCGGCCGGGCTATTCCAACCAAATAAGATACCCGAGTGGAAATGGGACGAGATTGGAATGGATTTTATTGTTGGACTACCTCGGTCACGACACAGACATGATGCCATATGGGTCATCAGCGATAGGCCCGACTAAAGTAGCACACTTCATCCCCGTGAAGACAACACACACCACTCAGAAGCTTGCTAGGCTCTACCTTTCCCGTATTGCTTGCTTACATGGAGTCCCAAAGAAAATAATCTCGGACAGGGGCACTCAATTCGTCTCCCGATTTTGGGATCACCTACAACAAGCTCACGGGAACTCAGGTGGCATTCAAGATCGCATACCATCCCTGCATGTATGGGCGGTGAAGCGAGTAAACCAGATTCTAGAAGATATCTTTGAGAGCATGTGTCCTCACCTATGAGACCAGTTGGGAAGAGAGCTTCTGTATGCAGAATTCGCATATAACAACAGCTACCGATCCAGCCTGCAAATGGCACCATTTGAAGCTCTGTCTGCAGACGAAGATGTCGTACCCGCTAAATTGGTTGGAAACCGAGAGCAGTCATATCTTGACCTGACACCTGCTCAAAGAGGCTGAAGATAAAGTCAAGGTAATTAAGGACCGACTCAAGACAGCCCAAAGCCGACAAAAAAGTTATTACGATCAAAAGCATCGAGGAGTCAATTTTGAACCCGGTGAATTTGTGTACCTACGAGTATCCCCTATGAGAGGCCTGCATCGATTCAAAATAAAAGGGAAGCTAGCACCAAGATTCATCGGACCATTCTGCATAGTAGCACGAAGAGGCACGGTGTTGTACCAGCTAGACTTACCCGAAGAATTATCCGACATCCACGACATATTCCACGTCTCCCAATTGAGGAAGTGCGTAAGCAACCCAGAGAAACAAGTACCCCATAAAAACATTGATGTGCAACCAGACCTTACTTATCGGGAGCATCCGATAAAAATCTTGGAAGAGTCTGAAAGGAGAACCCGACAGAGAACCATCAAGTTCTTCAAACTTCAGTGGAGCAACCATACCGAGAGTGAAGCCACTTGGGAAAGAGAGGATTTCCTTCGGACAGAGCACCCACAATTATTTTAGGATCAACTGGAATCTCGGGGACGAGATTTTTCCTAAGGGGGTAGGTGTTGTGACACTCCAAAATTATTCCTTTGGTTTTCTTCAAAATTTTGTTGGATTTGAAGGAGGTCTCCAAAACCCTTCCAAAAATCTCTCTCAAAAGCTTTTTCCCTTTGGCAAATAATTTATTTTTACATCTCCTTCAACTCTGGTGTTTGGTTTTAAAATTTTTCTTCTGATTGCCCTCTTCTCAAGATTTCAAGAAAAATCCTTGGAGTTTATTTTCCTTTCAAAAAGAAACTTTAGGAGTGTTACATCCTCTCCAATATTTGAAATCATTCATGATTTTTTCATGCACCACATGGTAAAACCTCCCCAAAAATCTCTCCTTCCACCTTGGGCAATCCAAACATTCTGTCTCAACAAGCTCAACCATTTTATGAATTTTATTTCAATTGTTTCTCCTCCCAAATCTTTTCTGTCTATTATTTTGAGCCTAGGTAATTTGCAAAGCAAGTACCTAAATGCATTTGAGTTTTGACCTCAAACCAACTCCCCTGGATGGTCCTTGGTACCCACAACCTAGATCAATCAAGATCCACTCCTCTTCTATTCAAAATTTCAAATTATAGCCCTGCAAGTTTGGACCAGATTTGCCAAATTTGGTGAAATTCATATCTACACTTCTCCAAAATTCCACAAATATTCAGGCAGCCTCTGGATGAAATGAGAGGCCCCTCCAACAAAAAACCAGCTCAAGGAAAAATCCCTACATACCTAGATCATTACGTCAACACCTTGCATGCAATCGCTTCTGTTCATATTCATTAAGTTCAGAATTGATGTCATCTTCGCTGAAATTTCAGTCACATGCTCACAGTGCACTTGGCACATTGCTCGCGGCCTAGCCTGCTTGTCCGGAGCCTCACACGCGTGCTTGGCGCGTTCCTGGCGTTGATGGCGTTCCTGGCGTCAAGGTTGGTACTTCGTGGACCCTTCGTGGGTGGAGCCCTCCGTGGACTCGCAGAACTGTTACCCTTCGTGGGTTGAAGTCTCCATCAACGTGGAGGTACGATAGCACCACCTATCGGAACCACGCCAAAAACATCTGTGTCTCCAATTGTGTTTGAATCCTCCAAACCCTTCCCTTTACTTTCTTGCAAGTTGCATGCTTTAATTTACGCTGCTCATACACTCTTTGCATGCTTGCTTGAATTGTGTGATGATTGCTTGACTTGTACTAAAATAGCTAAAATCTGCCAAAATCTAAAACTGGAAAAGGCTAAGTTTTTAATTGGTCAAGTAGTCTAATCAACCCCCCTCTAGACATACTTCAAGGTCCTACAAGAAGGCCCGGTGCCTGTGAAGAATCGCCGCCCGTGACACTCTCACGTAATAATGAGTTGGGGCTGTACATGCCCCGAACTCTCAGGAGCGCCGGCCTCAGGCCCTGGGGCTCCCTCCCACGCCTAGTGGACAACACTTAGCTCCGCACTGGTGAGAAGACTTGAAGACTAGATTAGGTGCCGGACGCGGCTTTTCATTTGATTTCCGAAGTTGGCTCGCTTTTCCTTAATCAGAGTTGCTCTTGGCGTGTGTTGCTAATTTGGTTCCCTAGCCTTTCACCGCTTCTTTTTGTTTCGGCTCCGGTTTGCTCTTATCCTCTTTCTCGCATGTCTCGCGAGGGGGCTAGGCAGGTGCCCTCGCGAGCATTTCTTTTCTCGTTGCCTTTTCGCGAGCCACCCTCGTTCGAGCCTGGAAGCTGGCACACCTCTCCTAAATCTGTGCCCAGTCAAGGCTCGGGTGGATGGTAAGTCTTTGGTACACCCCCTAACGAATATTTTGAAGTTTCCGAGCAACGCGGACACCACGTGAGGGAAAGGGTTTCCTAAACGCGCCAGGTTAAGAATCTCTGCACAAAATAAGCAGCATGGCGTGGGAACAACTTGCACAATGCATTAACCAAAGTACCACAGTTCGATACACGCCCCTCTGGGCCCATACTGGTTTCGTTTTCTGATCCAGGAAAGAAAGGAAAAGCTAAGCAAAGCAATGTTGCAGCAGTCCACGGAGGCAGGCCCTTGGCGACGCCCCAAGCCTAGCCGGACCCCCCTCGCTCTTCACGGAGGCGCGACGGCGAGATGACCCGCTGCCTCCTTCGAAGCGGGCGTGGTGACGTGGCGGCTGGTCGTAGCCACCGCTGCTGGAGCTGTCACCAGAGGAAGAGCCGCCGTAGCTGGAGCAGACGCGGTCGCCGCCAAAGGCAGGCTCACTCTCGTCCTCATCGCGACGGTCACCAAGTCCGAGCACCTCCTCGTCGTCGTTCACCTCGGGGCAGCACCCGGCGCGGCGACCATCCTCCCGAACACCCTACATAGAGGGTTGACTCACCATCGTACCTGAAATGGAGGGTGCATCACCTACCCAGGCCGCGCGCACGGGCGAACGTCTGCCAGCCACGGGCCAGGGCTATGTTGCCCGCGGCGGAAGTCTCGACCATGACCCAAGAGGCCCTGCTGCAGCAGCCGTCTGCCTGCAGCCAGAGCCCGCCCGGAACAGAGGCCGGCAGTTTGCCGGCGAAGAAGCACGGAAGTTGGAGCCAGTTGCCGGCCGGGCTCTCCGACCAGACAACGAACTCCGGGGACACCTCAGCAGAGTGGAAGCATGAGCTGGGAGGCCGTGCCTCCCCTCGTCGGCTGGACCACCATGGATGGAACGATCCTCGCCGCATGCCACGGCGCCACCTCGACGGTGGGCCACGGCGGGGGTTGCGGCATGCTTGCACGCACAGAAACGGCCGCGCTTGGGCGCCGGGGAGCCAAGGCCCTCACAAGGGGCCTTCCCTTTCTCGGTGGCAGAGAACTTCTTTCGTGGCGCCATCGATGGCACTGTCAGCAGTGGAGCAAGGAAGACGAAGCAAGCGAGCAAGGAAGAGATGGGCAACGGGGGCTCCGCCCTCTCCCCATTTATAGCAAGAGAAGGCCAACCGTCGTCTCCCAAGGTCGCAGGTAATGATGGTTTTCCTTGCATGTCGCAGGGACTTGTCAAGTCGAGCAGTTGCCGAGGCAGCGTGGGGAAGCGGAGACGCCCACGTCCAATCAACCGCCACGCGTCGACCAAGGCCGCAGGCTTTTGGGGCCCGCGGCGCTCTGAACTTGACCCTTGGCTTTGCCGCAAAGCCAAGCCGAATCACACTTGGGGCCCGGGGGCTACTGTCGGTGTTCTGGGAATGGGGGTCCCCAGACTTTCCTGCCTGCGGCCCATAGCATGGCTAAGCAGCAGGCCGTACGTCCCACCTTTATCAACAAGGCATGCAAGACCCTCGCGGCCTAGCCAGGAAGGCTCATGAGGAGCGGAGATATCAAGGCGGGGCAAACTTCATGAGGCACTCGGTACGTGAGCCATGACGGACGGTGCCAGGCGGGTGCTAGGCGGGCGCCAATGCGCACAACGTCCCCATTTCCTTTTTGGTGCTCAGGAGGCAAGAACAGACGAAGAGTACCGAGGCATGAGGAAAAGTTTGCCATATTGGTGCAACGAGACAAAGACCAGGAGGACGACTAGGCGGAGGTCATCGTGGAGCCCAAGACGGCGTCATCCCAGGGCTTTTCGCAGGAGAAGACCGTTTTTGTCAGGATAGCTTGTACTAGTTGTCCCCCTTCAAATTTGCCCGCCATTGTTGGCTCCCTTCCCGCTCAACATTTGGGAAGAGGACCAGGGCCTATATAAGTAGAGCTAGCCACCACTGTAGGGGCAATCTGACCTAGGCTTGATCCAACCCGATCGAGAGCCTAGCCACAAGAACACCTCAACCTTAGGAGGCTGTTCTTCCCTTGTACTGTTCATCATCAGCCCAAGAGGCAATCCACCACCACCACACTGGAGTAGGGTATTACACCACAACGGTGGCCTGAACCAGTATAAACCCTGTGTCTCTTTCTCTGTTGTGAGTTCGTCGAAATCGTCCGCAAAATCATAGCGAGCTAGAGCGTAGATCGGTAGGAGGGAAAGACTTCGCGCGCATCTCAGTGTTCGAATCTTAAGGGTTTGCCGGAACCCCACATCCGACAACGTGTACATGGCGGTAAGTGGCGAGAGCGTGTGTGAAGAATTACACCCCTGCAGGGTTATAAATGATCTATTCGAATAGTTGCGTCCGTAGTAAAGGACATCTGGGTTGCCTATACAGTTCATAGACAAGTGAAAGTGGATACTCTAAAATGCGCAGGATAAGCGTGAGTGCTATGGATGGTGTTCTCGTAGGGAGACGGACGGGAGCGGATCCATAGTGGTGTATTGGTTGGTGAATATGTGTACTCGTGTGCGCCACCTCAAAAGAGTTACCAGCAGTCGTAGTTCAGGATAGCCACTGAGTCAAAGCTGGCTTGCTGCAGTTAAACTCACGACTCCTTTGTTGATACTGATGCATATGTAGCTACTTCTGATGTAAGTCTTGTTGGGTACATTCATACTCACGTTTGCTTAATTTATGTTTTTGCTTGGAGACTTCAGTCTCACTTGTAGTTCCGCGTGGACTTCGATGTTTAGCTTGTAACCTCAGCTACGATCTTGTGCACTTGGCAGGGTCTTGTACATAGTCCGGATTCTCAGCCTTTTTCATTTGTAGTTGTTTGTACTCTGAAACATGTTATGCTTCCTTTGCCTATATGCTCTGTATGTTGGGTCATGTGACCGATGATTGAAGAGCTATACTATCTTCAAAAGTGCCAGGCAAGCAAAACCCCCTTGTTCATTCCGATACAATCCCACTCTCTTGCGTCTGCTCTCTTTTACTACATTAGGACAACAACGATTCAACTATTACATGCTGCGGTAGTTGAACCCATTTCCTCTGCATGACCTGTCATTCCCATAGTAAATAGATGAAACCCAACAGCATGAGTAGGAGTTGTTTGAGCCTGATGTGCCTACTCATTCATGCTTGTTGTCATGCCTGCTACTGCTTAGAGTTGAGTTAGGTCTGATTCATTGGGCGAATTGGAATGCGGTGAACATGTCTTACTGTTGAGAGCTAAGTGTGTGAACACGATTTGGTAAAGGTAGCGGTGAGAGGCCATGTAGGAGTACATGGTGGGTTGTCTCATTGAAATCGTACTCAGGAACTGAGTTCTGTGTTTGGGATCCATGAACAGATATTACCACACATTGGGCTCCGGGCACTCCAAGCCCTCTCGACTTATTATTCAACATGATCTTTGTCCAGGAGTTGCAACTAGTTTCCGGTGTTTGTAGGTTGTGTTAGTAGTCTACCAGGTGACACCCGGTACAGGTGGGCTTGGGACAAAGTAGTCACCGTGGCCGGGTATACCTAGCGTCACCCATTTGGTGGGCTTGGGAACCCTGTACACATCGTTTCCAGCTGTGAGCGACTCCCCGGACGGATCTCCTTGCGGATGGAACCCGAATAAGCGATAAACCTGGACTAGAGATTTCCGTGGTTAGTCAGGTCGTGGCCGACACCCTCACCAGGCTTCCCTTGAAGGTTGCTGAGATACATGACATGTACATGGTGGTAAGTGGCGAGAGCGTGTGTGAAGAAGTACACCCCTGCAGGATTATAAATGATCTATTCGAAAAGTCGTGTCCACGGTAAAGGACCTCTGGGTTGCCTATACAGTTCATAGACAAGTGAAAGTGGATACTCCCAAATGCACAAGATAAGCGTGAGTGCTATGTATGGCGTTCTTATAGGTAGATGGGGGAGGATCCATAGTGGTGTATTGGCTGGTGAATATGTGGACTCGTGTGCGCCACCTCAAAGGAGTTACCAACAGTCGTAGTTCAGGATAGCCACTGAGTCAAAGCTGGCTTGCTGCAGTTAAACTCCACCACCCCTTTGTTGATACTGATGCATATATAGCTAGTCGTGATGTAAGTCTTGCTGGGTACATTTGTACTCACATTTGCTTAATTTATGTTTTTGCCGGGAGACTTCAGTCTCACTAGTAGTTCTATGTGGACTTTGATGTTTAGCTTCTTACCTCAGCTACGATCTTGTGCCCTCGGCAGGGTCTTGTAGATAATCAGGCTTCTCGGCCTTTTACATTTGTAGATGTCTGTACTCAGACAAGTTAAGCTTCTGCATTTGCTTGTTGCTTGTATGACTTGAATGATGGGTCATCAGACCCATGTTTGTAATATCTGGCTCCTCGGATCCTAATGAATAAATACTTTGAGTCGTAGAGTTTTGTTGTGATGACATGTTGTATTTGCACACATCGAGCATATTGTGTGTATGTTATTGAAATGCTTGGTATGTGTGGGATCCGACAACCTAGTTGTTAATTCTTGGTAGCCTCTCTTACCGGGAAATGTCTCCTAGTGCTTCCACTGAGCCATGGTAGCTTGCTACTACTCCGGAACACTTAGGCTGGTCGGCATGTGTCCTTCTTCATTCCTATGTTTGTCGCTTCAGGGAAATTTCATGAGTTGTTCCTTTAAGTCCTTCTAGCTTGCTACGACTTGTGTTCATACGTTGATGACCGAGACGTTCATTGTTGGGTCATGTATGCATGTCCCTGTAAGTTAGTGCCACGTTGGATTCACGACTAGTGATGTCGACCCGGGTTCTCTGTCATATGGATGCTAGCAACACTATCATATACGTGAGCCAAAAAGCGCAAACGATCCCGGGCCAGGTAAGGTGGCACCCGTGGGAATACCGTTCGTGAGGCTGCAAAGTGCTATGATGTGTTACATGCTAGATCGGTGTGACTTAGGATCGGGGTCCTGACAGCTTTGGTATGAGAGCCTGACTGCCTATAGGATTACCAAGCCAAACTGGTCGAAGTTGAGTCTAGAAATGATTTAGTTATATGTAGGGGAATTGATTGTGGGAGGGAACGTAAGGCTCTTTTTACTCCTTTACCTTATGCCCTTCTAATCCGAGTCATCCTATCTTTCCGACGTGGTTAAGGAACTACGCTTCTCTTCTTCCTATCAGGATCACGGGTTACTAATCCATAGACTTATAGGAATGATGGATTCAAGTCTCAGTTCAGCTCTTACTACTTTCGTGTGTTCATAGATGGCCTCGGAACTTTGATATTGTGATGTTGAGCGGTTATGCCACCATTTTGCAGGATGTCACAAATCTTTTGAACATTTACAGACGTTATGCTGTCCGAGTCATCCCAGGTTTCTAAATAGTTTGATGCATTTGCAAATCCCTTCTTTCCGTTCCCGATGTCCCTTCGGGCCAGTTCAACCACACTAATGATGTTCATCGAGTTGTCCCAGAGTATCACCTAGTAATCTTGCTATGTTTTATGTTCCTAGTGTGACGATTCTGGCCATCATTCTCAAAAGCATCTCGTGATGTTATTAGGTAGTAGGTATTCCATTCCTGGGTTCTTGAGCCCAAGATTCACTCCACTTACCTCCTGTTGATAGTGTTTGCTCGTTCCTTTAGGATATTATTAACCTTTGTGATAGTCCGCAAGTTCCGTGGTATATCATTCTTCCAATACCATGAACCATCATGGAAGAAGCTCTCCTGAACCAAAACATCACAATAAGAGTGCTCTTGATAAGTTCTCCATTCTATATTGTGACTCTGCCAGATCTACCTTTCTGCATGGGTTATCCGGAAGAACTATGTTGAGCTTTGTCCGACATACTAATCTATGCATCCACAACTCAAAATGTGATATGTTCCTTTGAGTTGTCCATTTTTAGTTGTATTATGACCCCCTTGTATCAGTTGATAGTCAAGAGCATGTGTGCATTCATGTTCATCGATGCCTTTTACACTTGTGGTCCGTCAAGCCGTCTAGTTCAGAATGACTAGGAGAAACAAACTCCAGTACCTCATCCATTTCTAGGATTGGGTCAAAGTAGTTGTATCCACAGATCAAAATGCCAATCCAGCCTTTGTTCCGTTCTACCTTGGACTATTACCATATCTACATCAAGAA
This sequence comes from Aegilops bicornis, assembly GCA_021605145.1. NCBI lineage: Eukaryota > Viridiplantae > Streptophyta > Magnoliopsida > Poales > Poaceae > Aegilops > Aegilops bicornis. Next base: position 194,912,710 of record CM038672.1, on the reverse strand, counting down.
CATCATGGGAGTTGCACACCATCATATGAACTCTTGATAGTGATACTTCTCACCATCGTCATTCATTCCTCGGTTCCCGCGTTGTTGCGACCGGAATACCGACAAATGAAGCGTGATGCGTGGAATCAATACTCCTAGCAAACCCGTTGCCTGGTAGTTAATGGACAATAATTTCGTTCTTAGCATGTTTGTTATTGAATCATCATTCTAAGATTGATCATGCTACCTAGTCCGTTTACTTGGTGCACTTTCCGACCAATGAGTTAGGATTGTGTCAATCACTTGCTTATTTGATCACATCATCTTGCCTTGAAAGCAAGATTGTTCTCGAGCTTCATAACATACCGGTGGTTCGTAATTTTCTGAATATCTTCTCGGAGGTGTCACCAAGTTCTCCCCTAACCGTTATGTTGAGCTCGTGATCAAGTTGGTTTCTTGTAAACCACCCTTTCTCCAAGAGTCTATGTTGGATACCCTTGAGCTAGTTAGTCAAGCTAAACAACAACTTGGAGGGTTGGAGGATAAAGCCATGCCTAACTTAGTTCTTTCCAAAGGGATATTTTCTATGTATGTGTGTTGAAGAAGGACGATATCTTCATTGATTGGTCGTCGTGATCAATTGATGGACCTATTGTCTTACCTGAATATTTTATTTGCGAATGGGCTATCGTCAAATCAAATCAGAACCAATGATGTTCGTAAGGTTGTCTTACTCGCGGTTGTTCGTCGAGCATACGCCATTACATCTTTTGGGTCTGACCAATACTATTGCCTTGTTCACATAGTTGTGGAATTCCATCTCCATTGGAATTTTGATAAATTTTTGTTGAGCCCATCGGCGACATTCTTATCTTCTCCATGACTCGTGTTGAACATTATCATAGTGTTGGAAACTTGTGCTAGCATTTTCTTCGTGCTATCTCATGAAGGATATGTTTAGATGAAAGAAGTGACTTTCTTTAATTCACGTGCACTTGATGTAAGTTGTCGTCGTAGATCCGAGAAAGATTGTTTTGCTTCCTTTGGAATAGTTCCAAGTTAGGCACGCACGTGCGAAGTACTCTATGGTTTGATAGGTTGGCCTCCTCCATCCCATATGGGTCCCTAGCACCCTAAGCCACTTATTGATTTGTTCAAGGAAAAGGAGTTTGTTGTGATAATACTAGTTCATGCACAAGATTCTCTTATCCTCGATGATGGTTCCCAACTAGAACTCGGTAGTGTTTTGTTGTAAGACTACTATGTGGTCATGCTTGTGTGGGACAGCGTGTTCACAGGTGTGTAGCAGAACCAGCTCATGTTTAGGAGCTTTCTACCATAGTGAGTTTCTCGAGAATCTCGCAACGTTATCTCGTCGATTTGTGTTGCAACTCTTCTTTCAGACATGTTGAGTCTGAAGTATCCTATTTCTAACCAGATCTGAATCTCAGGCAGATATGATGGTTGGAACATTCCCGACATTTGCATTTTGTTCCTAGCTTGCATCGCCATTGTGCCAATTTCCCATGGGCTGCCTTCTCAGCAGTTGTTGTTTAGGGTCATCTTCAAAAGTGGTCCTACCATGGGTCCCATCCATTTCCGATGATAGACCAAAATCACTCATTGCATTGTCTCCAGCAAGTTAGTCCACATCATCCAGTCTAGTCCGAGTATGTCATTCTTTTGAACTCTTTCAAATGATCGATTGTGATTGCCTTAGGCTAGTATAAAGAATTTCAATGATCTTTGTATCAAAAGTAATTCTTTTTGCCACTTAAGGGAATAATCCACGAGTCACCTCTTCTAAGATGTCTCGCTATGGAATCATGGCAATTATCTCCTCGCTACTTTGAAACCACCTCACCATCTATTTAAGCGTGGAATTGTTGCCTACCAAATCAAACTTTCACCATCTGTTTCTTCCATACCTCTCGATGTGTGTTTTGTGTCTCAACTCGAGAGATGTTACTATGTCTCATCCCATGAGTTGATCTTGAGTGCTCGATCTTCGAGGAGATCGATTCCTATAGAGTTTCTCTCTCTGTCGTCATCATGTTGAGTGAGGTTCTCGAAGGCAAAGCCCTCAAGTTCAATACGATGCAATGAATCAATATCTTCGATGAGGGCAGTTGGATCATGAAGATTGTTTTAGTTCGAGTCCCTCTTCCTTTTACCCTACGCTAGAATCTCGGGACGAGATTCTTGTTTTGTGGGGGTGAGTTGTCACAGCCCTAGAATACCTAAGTGTAATAGTTGCATCAGTGAGCATGCATCATGTTTAATTCAAGAAATTGGAAAGAGGAATATTCAAAGCCTCAGAAATTATTTTAAAAGAAGGGCAAGAACCCTTTAAATTGCATTTAGTGATTCCAAAATGTCCTAAAAATAGTTTTGAGAATTTTGGCAAGGGTTATATACCAAACCAAAATATGGGGATATTTTTAAGGAATTATTTTGGTCTCTGAATTTAAAACAATATTCTATTTGAAATTGAAAATCTATTCAAATATATATGGGATATATTTCAAATGCTCTGTGATAATTTATGTCCCCCTGGAAAAGTCCACGAAGCAACATAAAAATACTTAGAGGATGTTTTGGCATTGTTTGAATTTTGTTTGAATTCAAAATAGTGGCAAAAGATTAAATAAAAGAAAAACAGAAGAAAAAAACAGAAGAGTTCCTACCAGTAACTTATCTGGCACTTTTGGCCCAGCACTGTGCACCTCGGCCCACCACCTGGGCACCTGGCGCTGCCAGTCACCCCCAACCTCTCGCCAGGAGGCCAGGGGTGGGTGGTGGTCGCGGGCACGCATGCCCTGCGCCACCTGCTGCCTGCCCATCTCCTTCGACGCCCTGGACGTCTCCACGCAATACCCCGGCACCTCTCACTGCTCCCCCGTACTCATTCCCTCCTCTCCCTCACTCTCCCCAATGAACAGCCGTGCGCAGCCATCGTTGGCGCTCGTCGTTGTCGTAGCCATAGCCATCACCTTGCGCTGCAGACGTGTTCCACCCCTCCGACGGTCGACCAACGATTCGCCACGCTAAAGAAACCGAGCTCAGACACCCCGAATCGACCGCCTTGACTCCATCTTCAAGCTTCAATCGCCCGAGATCGCCCTCGCCGTCCTGCCCACATCGGACCTCCCCCGAGCTCGCTGAAGCCTCTCCGAGATCGCCATGCCGGAACCGCTGTGATCCCCGCCGTTATCCCCCCCTCTATGTTTCGTCATTCGCACGCCGTAGCTGCACTAACCACCGGACCCGAGCGGTCGCGCCGCCGTGGATCCTCACCGTCGTGGCCAGAGCCACAGCAGCTCGCAACCCCGCACACCACCTTGCTCCTGGTGATGCCAGTAGGCCGTAGAGCCCCTCAGCTCGCTCTCCCGTGCCCCGTAGTGCCAAACCCGCATGCCACCAAACTCTGGCCACCGCCGCGAGCACTGCTCCGGCGAGCTCCGACCACCCCACGGCCTCCCGTGTGTTCCACTGGATGCGCGCGAGCCTGGGTGTCACGTAGGTGGTCCCCGCCGCGCGATTGGTCGCTGGAGGGCAATTTTCTAGCCCCTCGGTCGCGACTGTCATCGCCGGCAGCTAACCGCCAGCCATATTGACTGGGTTGGACCCCTAACAAACTCGTATGGGTCAATGACATGTGGGGCCCGACCCTGCTAATTTGTAGTTTAGGGTTAGTGTTAGTTTTAGTTAACACTGTTAACTAACTATGTCACTGACGTGTGGACCCCACACGTCAGGTTTGACCTGGTCAGCGCTATTTACTTCCTGACGCAAGCATGACGCAGTGCTGACGCAATTAATGATTTTCTGGATTAGCAAAACTTCAAAAATTTATATAAAATCAATCGTAACTCCAAATGAAATAATTTGTATATGAAAAATGATCAGAAAAATCCAAAGAATCTGTTCATGACATTTTCATGCCTGTTTGAGCAACCTGAAGCTACTGTATTTGACAATTTGAATTAATGGCATTTGAAATGCCTTTTGTGGAGTTTGAATTTGAACCCTTGGTCCAAATCAACTTCATTTAAATCACTGCTAGTCGCATTAGCTCAGATCACAACATGTTGCCATGTCATGATCATGCATCATATTATTGCATTGCATTGATTGTGTTCTTTCTCTGTTGCCGGTGGTTGTTGAGGGAGTCCTGAATTAGGGGGTCCTCGGACAGCCGGACTATATACTTTAGCCGGACTGTTGGACTATGAAGATACAAGATTGAAGACTTCGTCCCGTGTCCGGATGGGACTCTCCTTGGCGTGGAAGGAAAGCTTGCCGATACGGATATGTAGATCTCCTCCCTTGTAACTGACTCTGTGTAACCATAGCCCCCTCCGGTGTATATATAAACCAGAGGGTTTAGTTCGTAGGACAACAACAATCATACCATAGGCTAGCTTCTAGGGTTTAGGCTCTACGATCTCGTGGTAGATCAACTCTTGTAACACTCATATCACAAATATCAATCAAGCAGGAAGTAGGGTATTACCTCTATCGAGAGGGCCCGAACCTGGGTAAACATCGTTTCCCCCGCCTCCTGTTACCATCTGCCTTAGACACACAGTTCGGGACCCCCTACCCGAGATCTGCCGGTTTTGACACAGACATTGGTGCTTTCATTAAGAGTTCCACTGTGCCGTCACCGTAAGGCTTGATGGCTCCCTCGATCATCAGGGATGATGCGATCCAGGGTGAGGTTTTCCTCCCCGGATAGATCTTCGTATTCGGTGGCTTCGTACTTCGGGCCAACTCGCTTGGCCATCTGGAGCAGATCGAGAGCTACGCCCCTGGCCATCAGGTCAGGTTTGGAAACTTGAACTATACCGCTGACATCCGCGGAAACTTGATCTTCGATGGATTCGAGCCCATGTCAGGTGCGGCACACAATCACGATGAGCATGACTTAACTCTGCCATCAGACAGTGTTTGGGAGATCACACCTGCAACCACTCCTGCCCTCAATCCGGAACAAATCGGGCCATCTGAGGATGGATGGATGGACCCCTCCACTGAGGCCGCACACTTAGTGGAGATAGATCCGAATATTGACTTCACCTCCTACGAGACTCGTGTTGCCGAACCGTTGGATTCGTCCCCGGCCATGGGCTCCGAACCGCCTGCGTCCTTGCCTATCGCACCCGATTGGGCATCGATCATCGAGTTTACTTCCGCGGATATCTTCCAACACTCGCCCTTTGGCGACATGCTAAACTCGTTGAGGTCTCTCTCTCTGTGTCAGGAGACCCTTGGCCGAACTATGTCCGGCTAGAATGGGATGCGGACGACGGAGAAATTTGCTCCCCATCGACCACCCACTTAGTAGCCACTGTCGATGATTTAACCGACATGCTCAATTTCGGCTCCAAAAACATCGACGATATGGACGAAGATGCAGGAGACGAACAGGAACCATCGCCCATAGGGCGCTGGACAGCCACTTCATCACATGATATATACATGGTGGATACACCCAAAGAAGACAATGATGAGGAACGGGAGGGTGCAGCGAAGGATAACCCCCTGGAGAAGCAACCATAGCGACGACGCAGATGCCACTCTGAATCTCGCCTCGGCAAAAACAGTGATAACAACGCAAGAAAGAATGAGACCCCGGTCGACTCCAATGCAATAGATTAGGATGAGCCAGCGGACAGCGAACATAGTACGGAGCCACTGTCCGATCATGGCGACGCCGAGGGTAGAAATCATCAACCTGTCTCCGAAGAGGAGAATAGTCCGGATGACGATATACATATCATCCCGGAAAGGAACTTGGAACAAGAGAACCTCCACATAAGGCTTATTGCCACCGCGAGGAGTCTCAAGAACACTACAAAAAAATACACTTCCGTGATGATACATGTTTGTCACAGTAGGACGCGTTTTTTGTCATGCATGTACATCCATGACAAATTTATGGCGATGTAATCAAGATTATCATACTGTCTTTGTCGTAGAAGTGTTCCATGACATTACCAAAATTATCATCACGGAAGTGTCCACTTCCATGACGATAAATCGCGCGTCACAGAAGTGCTTTCGTCAAGGGTGACCGACACGTGGCATCCACCGTAACGGAACGCCGTTAAGCTATCGGGTCGGGTTTTGGATCCGATAACCCGTTAATAGCCCCGACCAATGGGGATTTTCCACGTGTAAAATCATCATTGGCTGGAGGAAACACGTGTCGGCTCACCGTTGGGGCAGATGTCATTCGTTCATTGGACCGAAGTCGCCTATGATACGGCGACACGTGGCACAGCCCAACAGAGGCACATTCCTGTGAAAAGGCCAGCCCGTTTGACTTGGTCAAAAGGTGGCGGCCCGGCCCACGGAAAGCCTGTTAACGGCCTGTTCACATATAGCCCATTTACAGCCCGCTAACCCAGGGCCCGTTACGCCCTATCCGAATTAGGCCCAGTAGCGTCATCTGGGCCGTCCAATATGATTCAGCCCATTTTAACTTCCGGCCCTTGTGTTGCCCATGACTTCTTTCGGCCCATACGAGGACCTTTGTAACTCTTGGCCCATTAATGGCCCGTGGTGAAATTGGCCCGTAATGAACAGTGTATCACTTTATACCCATTAACGGCCTGTTATTCCATTGGGCCATTTCTAGCCCAAGTTATCTTTCGGCCTTCTCAGGGCCCATTGATTCTTGGGCTCATTTGCAGCATTCGGTTACATACGGCCCGTTACTATCATTTTCTGCTTGTGGGCCAAATTCTGCCCGTCGTTACAGTCGGCCCATTTGCGGACCGTTAATACGTTGGGACGTTTTCATGTCAAAAAAACCTGTTGGGCTGTTTTCATAGAGTTATCAAATACGTCCTATTAACAGCCCGTTATGGTCCACGAAGAGTACGACCCATGATTGGCAAAATGATGATACGCCCCGTAGAAGGCCCATGGATCCTACGGCCCGTATGAGGCCCATGGATAGTACGGCCCATAGAAGGCCCATGGATCATATGGCCCGTAGAAGGCCCATGGACCCTAAGGCCCATATAGAAGGCCGATGGATCCTACGGCCCGTATAGAAGGCCGATGGATCGTACGGCCGAACGAAGGCCCATGGATCATACGGCCTGTAGGAGGCCCATGATTACAACAGTCCGTGTGTTGCCATGATTATTTTGGCCTAGTTACCAAGAATAGGCTATTGTGGCCACTAGAAAATCACAGAAAAAGAACTCCAGTGACTACAAGCAAACAACTAAACAGGACAATAAGGAAATAAATAAGAAAGCAATTAACGCTAGCCTATTACCGCTATTACACATATTACATCCACTGGGCATCAAAGTTTGCCACCAAAGGTAAATATAGGGAACAAAGCAGCATATCATATACACCGGCCATCAAAATTGGCCACCAGTGCAAATAAACGCGGCAACAAAACAAGAGAATAACTGAAACAACTTCAGAAGAGCTCAAGAAACGTTATCCTGGGTATCCACCATCTTTGGCAATAAGCTTAGCAAGCTGATTAGCTTTGTCCTGTTTGGTGCTAAAATCCTCCAACGCTTCTTTGTTGCACCGGAAAAGTATGCATCTGGATGCTCCGGGGACTTCCGCAATCCTTCCGCTTCTTGTCGCAAAGACAGCTGATCGATGTCTTTCAGCTTGTAGTTGAGACTCAAGAAACCGAACTGATTCAGACAGTGAGTTTGAATAGCTTGTGCAAGCGGTAGTGGCCAGTAAGTCGAACACTAAACCTAGACAGGACTTTGGGGTTGTCTCGCTGTCTTCAAGATAGTCTTCTTAACTGTTTTATCAGCTTTGTTGGAGACCAACAAGGATGTTTCACTATCCTGAACCTTATCTGCATTACTTCCTTTACCATTGCTTAATAAGGCACTCTTCCCCAATATTCTCTCAGCATTCTAAAAGAAGAAACAAGCAGACACATAACAAGTTTAGCATGTACTAGTATATGAAACTCATTTCGGTGAACCAGTTCATTAGTAAGGTGGACAGGATTAAACTACCAAGTCTTCTATTGCCAAGTACTAGTACATAATTAAAGCATCAAACAAACATATATCTATGTCCTATGGTCGCTGCATTGTCTTGCCAAATCAAAATAGAGACATGGTTCAAATCATATCAGTTCAAGACAAAGCAGCAGTGAAAGAATACAAAGCGTGGGAAACTACACGGCACAACAAGATTTCAGATGGGTACCACGGGTCTACATGTACAACAACACTATTGGCTCTGTTGTGATGCTAGTAATGTGCATGATATGAAAGTCAATTGTATACACAATTGAAATTGAAATCAACAGAGCTATTGATAAGAGCAAACCTGTTAAAGAAACATGCGTGAACATACCTACTGTGCCATTGGAGTTTCGATTGGATCCTTCAATTTAAAAATAAGTTCGTATGAGTAAATACAGTGATACAAGAGCAAAGCAATCATAGTTTAAAAAGGCGCGCCTAGGCTCTAGGCGTTGGCAAAACACATTGCGCATAACTGCGCATAAGCATGGGCTTTGGTCAGTAAAGCGCGAGGCGGTGGCAAAACGCACAATTAACGTCTAGCGCTTTTTTGAACTATGATAGCAATGGAATCTTAAATTAGAACAGTTGTTCTTCAGGTTTAGGCACTTGTTCTACATGAACAGAGTACACTAAGACGCAAGAATAAAGTACTTAAAAATAGAAAATGAGCTCGTAGACCTTACCACATTCTTGGTTCGGGACCAGTATAGAACAAGGCGTTCCTAGTCATCGTCCAGTAAATGTGTCTCAGGAGAATGTAAGGGAATTTGATGAGTTTCTTTGCCTGTGAAGTACGTTTTCTTCAGGTAATTCCGATACTGCCACCAAGCATTCTTGAACGTAGCGAAGCTATTAGCACAGGTTACCTCATCCTGAGTTTCCAAATCGGTCCTTCTCTATAGAGAAAAATGGGAAAATTTGCTGTATTATAACCATCATGGAGGTAGGATGTATGGGACGAAGCAAAGTAATTGCCATGAATAACATTACTTACACATAACTCCTGGACAAACACCTGCAACTGGCATTTTCCTTCATCTTCAGTATAATATTTCCAAGATGGGAAGATACGCACATATGATTTAACAACATCAAATGCGATAGATGCTAAACTACGACTGGCTGGTTGTGCTTCCTCCACAGGAATAGGCGTACTAACTGGTGGAGTTGGGGTTCGCCCGATAATCTTGGCCCTTTGGGCACTGGAGCTGCCTTACTAACTGCTCTTGTTTGGGAGCTCTGTGGTGGAGATGGTGCTTTGTGTCAATGAGGCCAGGTTACTATCGGCTGGGGTTAGGGTTAGATTGGGTGAAGCTGGTTCTCTGTCCATCGCAGTAGGGTACAATCTGCGAGAGTTTGGGTTATGTGTGGTAGGGTTGGTTCTTGTGCATGTACAACCGGGGTGGTATCTCCACCAAGAGGTAGCACTATTTTATTTGAAGACCGTGTTTTTATTCCGCTGAATCTGGCATCACCGCTCCAATTCAAATGGCTGATAAACAGGAAACATAGTTGAATGTACAAACATTGTATGAGAGACAGATGCAATAGATAGTGTGGAAAAAGAGGGCATGAAATAGTTGACATGTATATTGTTTAACTAAAATGGATAACATGACATAATTTCACATATATGATGTCTATCTAAACTGGATAGCATAGCATAACATTATTCAAAGATATGATGAATAACTAAACATGATCGCATGACATAATTCACCTACATGTTATCTAAGTAATCAGGATCGCATCATTTAATTCACATATGTGATTTACATGCTAAACAGAGGGCATTCGATATGATGTACGAACTAAGAACATTGTGTTGAATATTGTGTATATGATGTCTAAACTATGCAATGCAAGACATCGTATGCATGATATGAGCAGTATAACCGTGCCAAGTTAGAGCATACACCTCAGTGGGGGAATAGGACTGGTCATCTGTCTCTGAATCCATCTCTGGCGAGCTATCGGGACCCAACAAGAGATCTGCTTCGACAGGTAGCACTGTCTGCTCTCAAGGCCTTGTTTTCACTCCAGATTTTTCCATCTCCCACCCAAATGGCTGATTCACAGGAAGAGTAGTTTAATGTACAAACATTGTCGACAAATGGAAATGTAATGAAGAAAAGGATGGGCAAGATATCATTCAAATATATGATGCCTGGTTAAATAGGATGGCATTGCACATTTCACATATATTATGGCTGGCTAAAAGACATGAGACTGCATAATTCCCATATATGATATAGAAACTAAACAGGTGGCATTAAAGAACATGTCTAAACTAAGCAGATGACATATATGATGTCAAAAGTAGGCACTGCAAGGCAACATATGCCTGATATGACTAACATCATCATGCCAAGGTAGAGCAAAACACCTTGGGGGGTAAATAGGAGTGGCCAGCGGCATCCGAATCTGCCTCAGAACAGATATCTTCCTCTGGATTACAATCTGGAGAGTGGTGGGGAGGGTTTGCCATTGAACCCACCATGGAGCGATGTCTGCATGACATTGTATTTCCGCGCAAAACTCTTCTCTTTTTCTCTACATGTTCAGCATGACTGTGTACAATATCTGACATGCATACGAAATAAATATGGTGAGATTATGTAAGGAGAGCATGCAGAAATTTAGAGTGATGGTAACAACCAGTGGATCGATGTTTTTCCGTTGAACCAAAATAGCCCTAATGGATCGACGTGAATGTATAGTAATAAGTGATGCAACAAGTGTACAACCTCTTTGCCTTAGCCGTGTCAACCTCATCATCATTGGGTTGGTCACTGAAGCAGTTGAGGCAGAGGTGGATGTCGGAGGTGTGGAGGAAGATCTGAGGAATCTATAGACGGCGTCCATGGCACTGCTCTATTGTGATGGATCGCTTACATCGTTGGAGCAGCTCCGGTGAGCCGTAAGACGTCAAGGCTGAACCAGCACAAGACAGACATCGTCAATCTCAAGTGGGATTCTAATAGCATCTCCAATAGATGATGTAAAATGGATGTAAAATTAACATCACCAAAAACCATCTGACTACAAAAAATGAGGTAAAAACTGTTGACTCTGACATTAACTGTCGAAACTGAAATTTACTATGGAATCTGAATGCTACTGTCGAAACATTTGCGCAATGGTAGCAGAGCGGCACTTGACATGTAGTTTAGGGAGGGCCTGCAATTCATCTTCAACCTGCACCCCCCCTCAGCCGCCAGCCACCACCGGCCGAACCGCCGGCCCCAGCGCCGCCTCGCCGCCCCGAAACTACTCACCACCACCGCCCCGGCCAGCCCTCTAGCCCCCCCGCCCCCACCCTGAACCCTAAGATAGATAGTGGGGTACCTATCCGGTGAGCCCCTATCCCCGCTGCTTGATGTTTGAATGCGTTTTGCACTAATGCCGTGCTTAACCTGTTTTGCTCATATGTTCTAGGCGTAACTCCGGATTAAATGAACTTTGTATGTAATTTGACTAGAATTTCGTGTAGATCATCTTGGTGCATCTTAACTTGCTGTTTAACAACTTGAACATAAGGTTTATTCAGATCTGGACCAATTTCGAAAGTTGCATATGGGGACTTGCCGGAATTGTTATATGTTGTCCGGCCTCATTTAAACTTGCTTTGATGTGTTGTTCTTTGTATGCATTATCTTTTGCCATGAGTAGCTTCATGTAGCCTCCATGATGTTGCTGATTTCAGGGACTTAGGATTTTGCCAAGTCTTTGTTCTGCTGTTATTTTTATGCCATGTATTCATGTTGCTACAGTGAGATCCATGCCTCTTTTAAGTATGTTCAGTAAGGATGTTTTGGACATATGGTTATGCCCTATCCATCCATGCCTTTGGTTGCATTTATAGCCTGCTCTAGCATGTCTAATCTTGCTCTACTTTTGCTATGAAATGTTCCTGGCAGATTGCTTACATGTTATTTGATTTTGCCAAGGTTTTTGTTAGTTATCCAAGAATGCTAGGAACTTGCTATTGACATGCTTTGCTTCATGAACATGTCTTCTTGCTGATGATATTCTTATCTTGTCATGCAATGCCTTGTGGTGAGTCTTTCAAGCTCGCAAAGTTGCCTTCATGCTGCTGTTTATGCCATGCCCTGTTTTTTCACCAAGTCTGAATCTGTAACAAAACTTGCTATGTTTACATGGGTGCCATTAGATCTTATGTGCCCTTTTGGCTCATGATCAGTAAATGACTTTTGTTCTATGCAATTATTACATTCATGCCATGCCTCTGATTGCCATGGTATGTTCCTGTAGCATGTTGTTTGATAGCTCTAATCATTGCAACCAGATGTCATTTCTGCCATGTCCAGTGTTTTCCACCAATGCTGTGAACTGTTATGACTTGGAATCTTGCCATGTCCTTTTGAGCATGTTATATTAGTTTCTGGAGATAGCTCAGTGTTCATGTTTTGTCATGCTTTACCTTTACTTCACGTCCATGCCTTTTGTTTTCATGTTGTGGTGCCGTAGCATATTGTTTTGATGCTTGCAATATGCCTAGTTGCTGTTTTGGACAGCATGCCCTTCAAACTTGTTTCATGTGTATGTGTTGAACCGTTGCTCCGTTTTGAATGTGCTCTATATGGAACTTGCTTAGTTTTGCATGTACTTTCATGTTACCTTGTTGCATTCATGTTTTGAGTGTGTTTGCTTGATGTTTGAATACGTTTTGCACTAATGCCATGCTTAACTTGTTTTGCTCATATGTTCTAGGCGTAACTCCGGATTAAATGAACTTTATATGTAATTTGACTGGAATTTCGTGTAGATCATCTTGGTGCATATTAACTTGCTGTTTAACAACTTGAACATAAGGTTTATTCAGATCTGGACCAATTTCGGAAGTTGCATATGGGGACTTGCCGGAATTGTTATATGTTGTCCGGCCTCATTTAAACTTGCTTTGATGTGTTGTTCTTTGTATGCATTATCTTTTGCCATGAGTAGCTTCATGTAGCCTCCATGATGTTGCTGATTTCAGGGACTTAGGATTTTGCCAAGTCTTTGTTCTGCTGTTATTTTTATGCCATGTATTCATGTTGCTACAGTGAGATCCATGCCTCTTTTAAGTATATTCAGTAAGGATGTTTTGGACATATGGTTATGCCCGATCCATCCATGACTTTGGTTGCATTTATAGCCTGCTCTAGCATGTCTTAATCTTGCTCTACTTTTGCTATGAAATGTTCCTGGCAGATTGCTTGCATGTTATTTGATTTTGCCAAGGTTTTTGGTAGTTATCCAAGAATGCTATGAACTTGCTATTGCCATGCTTTGCTTCATGAACATGTCTTCTTGCTGATGATATTCTTATCTTGTCATGCAATGCCTTGTGGTGAGTCTTTCAAGCTCGCAAAGTTGCCTTCATGCTGCTGTTTATGCCATGCCCTGTTTTTTCACCAAGTCTGAATCTGTAACGAAACTTGCTATGTTTACATGGGTGCCATTATATCTTATGTGCCCTTTTGGCTCATGATCAGTAAAGGACTTTTGTTCTATGCAATTAGTACATTCATGCCACGCCTTTGATTGCCATGGTATGTTCCTGTAGCATGTTGTTTGATAGCTCTAATCATTGCAACCAGATGTCATTTCTGCCATGTCCAGTGTTTTCCACCAAGTCTGTGAACTGTTATGATTTGGAATCTTGCCATGTCCTTTTGAGCATGTTATATTAGTTTCTGGAGATAGCTCAATGTTCATGTTTTGTCATGCTTTACCTTTACTTCACGTCCATGCCTTTTGTTTTCATGTTGTGGTGCCGTAGCATATTGTTTTGATGCTTGCAATATGCCTAGTTGTTGTTTTGGACAGCATGCCCTTCAAACTTGTTTCATGTGTATGTGTTGAACCGTTGCTCCGTTTTGAATGTGCTCTATATGAAACTTGCTTAGTTTTGCATGTAGTTTCATGTTACCTTGTTGCATTCATGTTTTGAGTGTGTTTGCTTGATGTTTGAATGCGTTTTGCACTAATGCCATGCTTAACTTGTTTTGCTCATATGTTCTAGGCGTAACTCCGGATTAAATGAACTTTATATGTAATTTGACTGGAATTTCGTGTAGATCAGCTTGGTGCATCTTAACCTGCTGTTTAACAACTTGAACATAAGGTTTATTCAGATCTGGACCAATTTCGAAAGTTGCATATGGGGACTTGCCGGAATTGTTATATGTTGTCCGGCCTCATTTAAACTTGCTTTGATGTGTTGTTCTTTGTATGCATTATCTTTTGTCATGAGTAGCTTCATGTAGCCTCCATGATGTTGCTGATTTCAGGGACTTAGGATTTTGCCAAGTCTTTGTTCTGCTGTTATTTTTATGCCATGTATTCATGTTGCTACAGTGAGATCCATGCCTCTTTTAAGTATATTCAGTAAGGTTGTTTTGGACATATGGTTATGCCCTATCCATCCATGACTTTGGTTGCATTTATAGCCTGCTCTAGCATGTCTTAATCTTGCTCTACTTTTGCTATGAAATGTTCCTGGCAGATTGCTTGCATGTTATTTGATTTTGCCAAGGTTTTTGTTAGTTATCCAAGAATGCTATGAACTTGCTATTGCCATGCTTTGCTTCATGAACATGTCTTCTTGCTGATGATATTCTTATCTTGTCATGCAATGCCTTGTGGTGAGTCTTTCAAGCTCATAAAGTTGCCTTCATGCTTCTTTGTTTATGCCATGCCCTGTTTTTCACCAAGTCTGAATCATGTGAAACTTGCTATGTTTACATGGGTGCCATTATATCTTATGTGCCCTTTTGGCTCATGATCAGTAAAGGACTTTTGTTCTATGCAATTCGTACATTCATGCCACGCCTTTGATTGCCATGGTATGTTCCTGTAGCATGTTGTTTGATAGTTCTAATCATTGCAATCAGATGTCATTTCTGCCATGTCCAGTGTTTTCCACCAATGCTGTGAACTGTTATGATTTGGAATCTTGCCATGTCCTTTTGAGCATGTTATATTAGTTTCTGGAGATAGCTCAGTGTTCATGTTTTGTCATGCTTTACCTTTACTTCACGTCCAAGCCTTTTGTTTTCATGTTGTGGTGCCGTAGCATATTGTTTTGATGCTTGCAATATGCCTAGTTGCTGTTTTGGACAGCATGCCCTTCAAACTTGTTTCATGTGTATGTGTTCAACCGTTGCTCCATTTTGAATGTGCTCTATATGAAACTTGCTTAGTTTTGCATGTAATTTCATGTTACCTTGTTGCATTTATGTTTTGAGTGTGTTTGCCTGATGTTTGAATGCGTTTTGCACTAATGCCATGCTTAACTTGTTTTGCTCATATGTTCTAGGCGTAACTCCGGATTAAATGAACTTTATATGTAATTTGACTGGAATTTCGTGTAGATCATCTTGGTGCATCTTAACTTGCTGTTTAACAACTTGAACATAAGGTTTTTATTCAGATCTGGACCAATTTCGAAAGTTGCATATGGGGACTTCTAGGAATTGTTATATGTTGTCCGGCCTCATTAAAACTTGCTTTGATGTGTTGTTCTTGTATGCATTATCTTTTGCCATGAGTAGCTTCATGTAGCCTCCATGATGTTGCTGATTTCAGGGACTTAGGATTTTGCCAAGTCTTTGTTCTGCTGTTATTTTTATGCCATGTATTCATGTTGCTACAGTGAGATCCATGCCTCTTTTAAGTATGTTCAGTAAGGATGTTTTGGACATACGGTTATGCCCTATCCATCCATGCCTATGGTTGCATTTATTGCCTGCTCTAGCATGTCTTAATCTTGCTCTACTTTTGCTATGAAATGTTCCTGGCAGATTGCTTACATGTTATTTGATTTTGCCAAGGTTTTTGTTAGTTATCCAAGCATGCTAGGAACTTGCTATTGCCATGCTTTGCTTCATGAACATGTCTTATTGCTGATTATATTCTTATCTTCTCATGCAATGCCTTGTGGTGAGTCTTTCAAGCTCACAAAGTTGCCTTCATGCTGCTGTTTATGTCATGCCCTGTTTTTCCACCAAGTCTGAATCTGTAACGAAACTTGCTATGTTTACATGGGTGCCATTATATCTTATGTGCCGTTTTGGCTCATGATCAGTAAAGGACTTTTGTTCTATGCAATTAGTACATTCATGCCATGCCTTTGATTGCCATGGTATGTTCGTGTAGCATGTTGTTTGACAGCTCTAATCATTGCAACCAGATGTCATTTCTGCCATGTCCAGTGTTTTCCACCAATGCTGTGAACTGTTATGACTTGGAATCTTGCAATGTCCTTTTGAGCATGTTATATTAGTTTCTGGAGATAGCTCAGTATTCATGTTTTGTCATGCTTTACCTTTACTTCACGTCCATGCCTTTTGTTTTCATGTTGTGGTGCCGTAGCATATTGTTTTCATGCTTGCAATATGCCTAGTTGCTGTTTTGGACAGCATGCCCTTCAAACTTGTTTCATGTGTATGTGTTGAACCGTTGCTCCGTTTTGAATGTGCTCTATATGAAACTTGCTTAGTTTTGCATGTAGTTTCATGTTACCTTGTTGCATTTATGTTTTGAGTGTGTTTGCACGATGTTTGAATGCGTTTTGCACTAATGCCATGCTTAACTTGTTTTGCTCATATGTTCTAGGCGTAACTCCGGATTAAATGAACTTTATATGTAATTTGACTGGAATTTCGTGTAGATCATCTTGGTGCATCTTAACTTGCTGTTTAACAACTTGAACATAAGGTTTATTCAGATCTGGACCAATTTCGAAAGTTGCATATGGGGACTTACTGAATTGTTATATGTTGTCGACCTCATTTAAACTTGCTTTGATGTGTTGTTCTTGTATGCATTATCTTTTTGCCATGAGTAGCTTCATGTAGCCTCCATGATGTTGCTGATTTCAGGGACTTAGGATTTTGCCAAGTCTTTGTTCTGCTGTTATTTTTATGCCATGTATTCATGTTGCTACAGTGAGATCCATGCCTCTTTTAAGTATGTTCAGTAAGGATGTTTTGGACATACGGTTATGCCCTATCCATCCATGCCTTTGGTTGCATTTATAGCCTGCTCTAGCATGTCTTAATCTTGCTCTACTTTTGCTATGAAATGTTCCTGGCAGATTGCTTACATGTTATTTGATTTTGCCAAGGTTTTTGTTAGTTATCCAAGCATGCTAGGAACTTGCTATTGCAATGCTTTGCTTCATGAACATGTCTTATTGCTGATTATATTCTTATCTTCTCATGCAATGCCTTGTGGTGAGTCTTTCAAGCTCACAAAGTTGCCTTCATGCTGCTGTTTATGTCATGCTCTATTTTTCCACCGTCTGAATCTGTAACGAAACTTGCTATGTGTACATGGGTGCCATTATATCTTATGTGCCGTTTTGGCTCATGATCAGTAAAGGACTTTTGTTCTATGCAATTAGTACATTCATGCCATGCCTTTGATTGCCATGGTATGTTCGTGTAGCATGTTGTTTGAAAGCTCTAATCATTGCAACCAGATGTCATTTCTGCCATGTCCAGTGTTTTCCACCAATGCTGTGAACTGTTATGACTTGGAATCTTGCCATGTCCTTTTGAGCATGTTATATTAGTTTCTGGAGATAGCCCAGTATTCATGTTTTGTCATGCTTTACCTTTACTTCACGTCCATGCCTTTTGTTTTCATGTTGAGGTGCCGTAGCATATTATTTTCATGCTTGCAATATGCCTAGTTGCTGTTTTGGACAGCATGCCCTTCAAACTTGTTTCATGTGTATGTGTTGAACCGTTGCTCCGTTTTGAATGTGCTCTATATGAAACTTGCTTAGTTTTGCATGTAGTTTCATGTTACCTTGTTGCATTTATGTTTTGAGTGTGTTTGCCTGATGTTTGAATGCGTTTTGCACTAATGCCATGCTTAACTTGTTTTGCTCATATGTTCTAGGCGTAACTCGGATTAAATGAACTTTATATGTAATTTGACTGGAATTTCGTGTAGATCATCTTGGTGCATCTTAACTTGCTGTTTAACAACTTGAACATAAGGTTTTTATTCAGATCTGGACCAATTTCGAAAGTTGCATATGGGGACTTACCGGAATTGTTATATGTTGTCCGGCCTCATTAAAACTTGCTTTGATGTGTTGTTCTTGTATGCATTATCTTTTGCCATGAGTAGCTTCATGTAGCCTCCATGATGTTGCTGATTTCAGGGACTTAGGATTTTGCCAAGTCTTTGTTCTGCTGTTATTTTTATGCCATGTATTCATGTTGCTACAGTGAGATCCATGCCTCTTTTAAGTATGTTCAAGAAGGATGTTTTGGACATATGGTTATGCCCTATCCATCCATGCCTTTGGTTGCATTTATAGCCTGCTCTAGCATGTCTTAATCTTGCTCTACTTTTGCTATGAAATGTTCTGGCAGATTGCTTACATGTTATTTGATTTTGCCAAGGTTTTTGTTAGTTATCCAAGCATGCTAGGAACTTGCTATTGCCATGCTTTGCTTCATGAACATGTCTTATTGCTGATTATATTCTTATCTTCTCATGCAATGCCTTGTGGTGAGTCTTTCAAGCTCACAAAGTTGCCTTCATGCTGCTGTTTATGTCATGCTCTATTTTTCCACCAAGTCTGAATCTGTAACGAAACTTGCTATGTTTACATGGGTGCCATTATATCTTATGTGCCGTTTTGGCTCATGATCAGTAAAGGACTTTTGTTCTATGCAATTAGTACATTCATGCCATGCCTTTGATTGCCATGGTATGTTCGTGTAGCATGTTGTTTGACAGCTCTAATCATTGCAACCAGATGTCATTTCTGCCATGTCCAGTGTTTTCCACCAATGCTGTGAACTGTTATGACTTGGAATTTTGCCATGTCCTTTTGAGCATGTTATATTAGTTTCTGGAGATAGCCCAGTATTCATGTTTTGTCATGCTTTACCTTTACTTCACGTCCATGCCTTTTGTTTTCATGTTGTGGTGCCGTAGCATATTGTTTTCATGCTTGCAATATGCCTAGTTGCTGTTTTGGACAGCATGCCCTTCAAACTTGTTTCATGTGTATGTGTTGAACCGTTGCTCCGTTTTGAATGTGCTCTATATGAAACTTGCTTAGTTTTGCATGTAGTTTCATGTTACCTTGTTGCATTTATGTTTTGAGTGTGTTTGCCTGATGTTTGAATGCGTTTTGCACTAATGCCATGCTTAACTTGTTTTGCTCATATGTTCTAGGCGTAACTCCGGATTAAATGAACTTTATATGTAATTTGACTGGAATTTCGTGTAGATCATCTTGGTGCATCTTAACTTGCTGTTTAACAACTTGAAAATAAGGTTTATTCAGATCTGGACCAATTTCGAAAGTTGCATATGGGGACTTACCGGAATTGTTATATGTTGTCCGCCTCATTTAAACTTGCTTTGATGTGTTGTTCTTGTATGCATTATCTTTTGCCATGAGTAGCTTCATGTAGCCTCCATGATGTTGCTGATTTCAGGGACTTAGGATTTTGCCAAGTCTTTGTTCTGCTGTTATTTTTATGCCATGTATTCATGTTGCTACTTGAGATCCATGCCTCTTTTAAGTATGTTCAAGAAGGATGTTTTGGACATATGGTTATGACCTATCCATCCATGCCTTTGGTTGCATTTATAGCCTGCTCTAGCATGTCTTAATCTTGCTCTACTTTTGCTATGAAATGTTCTGGCAGATTGCTTACATGTTATTTGATTTTGCCAAGGTTTTTGTTAGTTATCCAAGCATGCTATGAACTTGCTATTGCCATGCTTTGCTTCATGAACATGTCTTATTGCTGATTATATTCTTATCTTGTCATGCAATGCCTTGTGGTGAGTCTTTCAAGCTCACAAAGTTGCCTTCATGCTGCTGTTTATGCCATGCTCTATTTTTCCACCAAGTCTGAATCAGAATTTGAAACTTGCTATGTTTACATGGGTGCCATTATATCTTACGTGCCGTTTTGGCTCATGATCAGTAAAGGACTTTTGTTCTATGCAATTAGTACATTCATGCCATGCCTTTGATTGCCATGGTATGTTCGTGTAGCATGTTGTTTGACAGCTCTAATCATTGCAACCAGATGTCATTTACGCCATGTCCAGTGTTTTCCACCAATGCTGTGAACTGTTATGACTTGGAATCTTGCCATGTCCTTTTGAGCATGTTATATTAGTTTCTGGAGATAGCTCAGTGTTCATGTTTTGTCATGCTTTACCTTTACTTCACGTCCATGCCTTTTGTTTTCATGTTGTGGTGCCGTAGCATATTGTTTTCATGCTTGCAATATGCCTAGTTGCTGTTTTGGACAGCATGCCCTTCAAACTTGTTTCATGTGTATGTGTTGAACCGTTGCTCCGTTTTGAATGTGCTCTATATGAAACTTGCTTAGTTTTGCATGTAGTTTCATGTTACCTTGTTGCATTTATGTTTTGAGTGTGTTTGCCTGATGTTTGAATGCGTTTTGCACTAATGCCATGCTTAACTTGTTTTGCTCATATGTTCTAGGCGTAACTCGGATTAAATGAACTTTATATGTAATTTGACTGGAATTTCGTGTAGATCATCTTGGTGCATCTTAACTTGCTGTTTAACAACTTGAACATAAGGTTTTTATTCAGATCTGGACCAATTTCGAAAGTTGCATATGGGGACTTACCGGAATTGTTATATGTTGTCCGGCCTCATTTAAACTTGCTTTGATGTGTTGTTCTTGTATGCATTATCTTTCGCCATGAGTAGCTTCATGTAGCCTCCATGATGTTGCTTATTTCAGGGACTTAGGATTTTGCCAAGTCTTTGTTCTGCTGTTATTTTTATGCCATGAATTCATGTTGCTACAGTGAGATCCATGCCTCTTTTAAGTATGTTCAAGAAGGATGTTTTGGACATATGGTTATGACCTATCCATCCATGCCTTTGGTTGCATTTATAGCCTGCTCTAGCATGTCTTAATCTTGCTCTACTTTTGCTATGAAATGTTCTGGCAGATTGCTTACATGTTATTTGATTTTGCCAAGGTTTTTGTTAGTTATCCAAGCATGCTATGAACTTGCTATTGCCATGCTTTGCTTCATGAACATGTCTTATTGCTGATTATATTCTTATCTTGTCATGCAATGCCTTGTGGTGAGTCTTTCAAGCTCACAAAGTTGCCTTCATGCTGCTGTTTATGCCATGCTCTATTTTTCCACCAAGTCTGAATCAGAATGTGAAACTTGCTATGTTTACATGGGTGCCATTATATCTTACGTGCCGTTTTGGCTCATGATCAGTAAAGGACTTTTGTTCTATGCAATTAGTACATTCATGCCATGCCTTTGATTGCCATGGTATGTTCGTGTAGCATGTTGTTTGACAGCTCTAATCATTGCAACCAGATGTCATTTCTGCCATGTCCAGTGTTTTCCACCAATGCTGTGAACTGTTATGACTTGGAATCTTGCCATGTCCTTTTGAGCATGTTATATTAGTTTCTGGAGATAGCTCAGTGTTCATGTTTTGTCATGCTTTACCTTTACTTCACGTCCATGCCTTTTGTTTTCATGTTGTGGTGCCGTAGCATATTGTTTTGATGCTTGCAATATGCCTAGTTGCTGTTTTGGACAGCATGCCCTTCAAACTTGTTTCATGTGTATGTGTTGAACCGTTGCTCCGTTTTGAATGTGCTCTATATGAAACTTGCTTAGTTTTGCATGTAGTTTCATGTTACCTTGTTGCATTTATGTTTTGAGTGTGTTTGCACGATGTTTGAATGCGTTTTGCACTAATGCCATGCTTAACTTGTTTTGCTCATATGTTCTAGGCGTAACTCGGATTAAATGAACTTTATATGTAATTTGACTGGAATTTCGTGTAGATCATCTTGGTGCATCTTAACTTGCTGTTTAACAACTTGAACATAAGGTTTTATTCAGATCTGGACCAATTTGAAAGTTGCATATGGGGACTTACCGGAATTGTTATATGTTGTCGGCCTCATTTAAACTTGCTTTGATGTGTTGTTCTTGTATGCATTATCTTTTGCCATGAGTAGCTTCATGTAGCCTAAATGATGTTGCTGATTTCAGGGACTTAGGATTTTGCCAAGTCTTTGTTCTTGTGTTTTTTTTATGCCTTGATTTCATGTTGCTACATTGAGATCCATGCCTCTTTTAAGTATGTTCAAGAAGGATGTTTTGGACATATGGTTATGACCTATCCATCCATGCCTTTGGTTGCATTTATAGCCTGCTCTAGCATGTCTTAATCTTGCTCTACTTTTGCTATGAAATGTTCTGGCAGATTGCTTACATGTTATTTGATTTTGCCAAGGTTTTTGTTAGTTATCCAAGCATGCTATGAACTTGCTATTGCCATGCTTTGCTTCATGAACATGTCTTATTGCTGATTATATTCTTATCTTGTCATGCAATGCCTTGTGGTGAGTCTTTCAAGCTCACAAAGTTGCCTTCATGCTGCTGTTTATGCCATGCTCTATTTTTCCACCAAGTCTGAATCTGTAACGAAACTTGCTATGTTTACATGGGTGCCATTATATCTTATGTGCCGTTTTGGCTCATGATCAGTAAAGGACTTTTGTTCTATGCAATTAGTACATTCATGCCATGCCTTTGATTGCCATGGTATGTTCGTGTAGCATGTTGTTTGACAGCTCTAATCATTGCAACCAGATGTCATTTCTGCCATGTCCAGTGTTTTCCACCAATGCTGTGAACTGTTATGATTTGCAATCTTGCCATGTCCTTTTGAGCATGTTATATTAGTTTCTGGAGATAGCTCAGTGTTCATGTTTTGTCATGCTTTACCTTTACTTCACGTCCATGCCTTTTGTTTTCATGTTGTGGTGCCGTAGCATATTGTTTTGGTGCTTGCAATATGCCTAGTTGCTGTTTTGGACAGCATGCCCTTCAAACTTGTTTCATGTGTATGTGTTGAACCGTTGCTCCGTTTTGAATGTGCTCTATATGAAACTTGCTTAGTTTTGCATGTAGTTTCATGTTACCTTGTTGCATTTATGTTTTGAGTGTGTTTGCTGATGTTTGAATGCGTTTTGCACTAATGCCATGCTTAACTTGTTTTGCTCATATGTTCTAGGCGTAACTCCGGATTAAATGAACTTTATATGTAATTTGACTAGAATTTCGTGTTGATCTTCTTGGTGCATCTTATCTTGGTGTTTAACAACTTGAACTTAATGTTTTTATTCAGTTCTGGACCAATTTCGAAAGTTGCATATGGGGACTTTCCTGAATTGTTATATGTTGTCCGGCCTCATTTAAACTTGCTTTGATGTGTTGTTCTTGTATGCATTATCTTTTGCCATGAGTAGCTTCATGTAGCCTCCATGATGTTGCTGATTTCAGGGACTTAGGATTTTGCCAAGTCTTTGTTCTGTTGTTATTTTTATGCCATGAATTCATGTTGCTACAAATGAGATCCATGCCTCTTTTAAGTATGTTCAGTAAGGATGTTTTGGACATATGGTTATGACCTATCCATCCATGCCTTTGGTTGCATTTATAGCCTGCTCTAGCATGTCTTAATCTTGCTCTACTTTTGCTATGAAATGTTCCTGGCAGATTGCTTACATGTTATTTGATTTTGCCAAGGTTTTTGTTAGTTATCCAAGCATGCTATGAACTTGCTATTGCCATGCTTTGCTTCATGAACATGTCTTATTGCTGATTATATTCTTATCTTGTCATGCAATGCCTTGTGGTGAGTCTTTCAAGCTCACAAAGTTGCCTTCATGCTGCTGTTTATGCCATGCTCTATTTTTCCACCAAGTCTGAATCAGAATGTGAAACTTGCTATGTTTACATGGGTGCCATTATATCTTACGTGCCGTTTTGGCTCATGATCAGTAAAGGACTTTTGTTCTATGCAATTAGTACATTCATGCCATGCCTTTGATTGCCATGGTATGTTCGTGTAGCATGTTGTTTGACAGCTCTAATCATTGCAACCAGATGTCATTTCTGCCATGTCCATTGTTTTCCACCAATGTCTGTGAACTGTTATGATTTGGAATCTTGCCATGTCCTTTTGAGCATGTTATATTAGTTTCTGGAGATAGCTCAGTGTTCATGTTTTGTCATGCTTTACCTTTACTTCACGTCCATGCCTTTTGTTTTCATGTTGTGGTGCCGTAGCATATTGTTTTGATGCTTGCAATATGCCTAGTTGCTGTTTTGGACAGCATGCCCTTCAAACTTGTTTCATATGTATGTGTTGAACCGTTGCTCGCTTTTGAATGTGCTCTATATGAAACTTGCTTAGTTTTGCATGTAGTTTCATGTTACCTTGTTGCATTTATGTTTTGAGTGTGTTTGCCTGATGTTTGAATGCGTTTTGCACTAATGCCATGCTTAACTTGTTTTGCTCATATGTTCTAGGCGTAACTCGGATTAAATGAACTTTATATGTAATTTGACTAGAATTTCGTGTAGATCATCTTGGTGCATCTTAACTTGCTGTTTAACAACTTGAACATAAGGTTTTTATTCAGATCTGGACCAATTTGAAAGTTGCATATGGGGACTTACCGAATTGTTATATGTTGTCCGGCCTCATTTAAACTTGCTTTGATGTGTTGTTCTTGTATGCATTATCTTTTGCCATGAGTAGCTTCATGTAGCCTCCATGATGTTGCTGATTTCAGGGACTTAGGATTTTGCCAAGTCTTTGTTCTGCTGTTATTTTTATGCCATGAATTCATGTTGCTACAAATGAGATCCATGCCTCTTTTAAGTATGTTCAAGAAGGATGTTTTGGACATATGGTTATGACCTATCCATCCATGCCTTTGGTTGCATTTATAGCCTGCTCTAGCATGTCTTAATCTTGCTCTACTTTTGCTATGAAATGTTCTGGCAGATTGCTTACATGTTATTTGATTTTGCCAAGGTTTTTGTTAGTTATCCAAGCATGCTATGAACTTGCTATTGCCATGCTTTGCTTCATGAACATGTCTTATTGCTGATTATATTCTTATCTTGTCATGCAATGCCTTGTGGTGAGTCTTTCAAGCTCACAAAGTTGCCTTCATGCTGCTGTTTATGCCATGCTCTATTTTTCCACCAAGTCTGAATCAGAATGTGAAACTTGCTATGTTTACATGGGTGCCATTATATCTTATGTGCCGTTTTGGCTCATGATCAGTAAAGGACTTTTGTTCTATGCAATTATTACATTCATGCCATGCCTCTGATTGCCATGGTATGTTCCTGTAGCATGTTGTTTGATAGCTCTAATCATTGCAACCAGATGTCATTTCTGCCATGTCCAGTGTTTTCCACCAATGTCATGAACTGTTATGATTTGCAATCTTGCCATGTCCTTTTGAGCATGTTATATTAGTTTCTGGAGATAGCTCAGTGTTCATGTTTTGTCATGCTTTACCTTTACTTCACGTCCATGCCTTTTGTTTTCATGTTGTGGTGCCGTAGCATATTGTTTTGATGCTTGCAATATGCCTAGTTGCTGTTTTGGACAGCATGCCCTTCAAACTTGTTTCATGTGTATGTGTTGAACCGTTGCTCCGTTTTGAATGTGCTCTATATGAAACTTGCTTAGTTTTGCATGTAGTTTCATGTTACCTTGTTGCATTCATGTTTTGAGTGTGTTTGCTTGATGTTTGAATGCGTTTTGCACTAATGCCATGCTTAACTTGTTTTGCTCATATGTTCTAGGCGTAACTCGGATTAAATGAACTTTATATGTAATTTGACTAGAATTTCGTGTAGATCATCTTGGTGCATCTTAACTTGCTGTTTAACAACTTGAACATAAGGTATTTATTCAGATCTGGACCAATTTCGAAAGTTGCATATGGGGACTTACCGGAATTGTTATATGTTGTCCGGCCTCATTTAAACTTGCTTTGATGTGTTGTTCTTGTATGCATTATCTTTTGCCATGAGTAGCTTCATGTAGCCTCCATGATGTTGCTGATTTCAGGGACTTAGGATTTTGCCAAGTCTTTGTTCTGCTTTGTTATTTTTATGCCATGAATTCATGTTGCTACAATGAGATCCATGCCTCTTTTAAGTATGTTCAGTAAGGATGTTTTGGACATATGGTTATGACCTATCCATCCATGCCTTTGGTTGCATTTATAGCCTGCTCTAGCATGTCTTAATCTTGCTCTACTTTTGCTATGAAATGTTCCTGGCAGATTGCTTACATGTTATTTGATTTTGCCAAGGTTTTTGTTAGTTATCCAAGCATGCTATGAACTTGCTATTGCCATGCTTTGCTTCATGAACATGTCTT
Organism: Aegilops bicornis; assembly: GCA_021605145.1. Taxonomy (NCBI): domain Eukaryota; kingdom Viridiplantae; phylum Streptophyta; class Magnoliopsida; order Poales; family Poaceae; genus Aegilops; species Aegilops bicornis. The sequence goes on along the minus strand of CM038672.1, from coordinate 194,886,418 downwards.
ATTGCTGATTATATTCTTATCTTGTCATGCAATGCCTTGTGGTGAGTCTTTCAAGCTCACAAAGTTGCCTTCATGCTGCTGTTTATGCCATGCTCTATTTTTCCACCAAGTCTGAATCAGAATGTGAAACTTGCTATGTGTACATGGGTGCCATTATATCTTATGTGCCCTTTTGGCTCATGATCAGTAAAGGACTTTTGTTCTATGCAATTAGTACATTCATGCCATGCCTTTGATTGCCATGGTATGTTCGTGTAGCATGTTGTTTGACAGCTCTAATCATTGCAACCAGATGTCATTTCTGCCATGTCCAGTGTTTTCCACCAATGCTGTGAACTGTTATGATTTGCAATCTTGCCATGTCCTTTTGAGCATGTTATATTAGTTTCTGGAGATAGCTCAGTGTTCATGTTTTGTCATGCTTTACCTTTACTTCACGTCCATGCCTTTTGTTTTCATGTTGTGGTGCCGTAGCATATTGTTTTGGTGCTTGCAATATGCCTAGTTGCTGTTTTGGACAGCATGCCCTTCAAACTTGTTTCATGTGTATGTGTTGAACCGTTGCTCCGTTTTGAATGTGCTCTATATGAAACTTGCTTAGTTTTGCATGTAGTTTCATGTTACCTTGTTGCATTCATGTTTTGAGTGTGTTTGCCTGATGTTTGAATGCGTTTTGCACTAATGCCATGCTTAACTTGTTTTGCTCATATGTTCTAGGTGTAACTCCGGATTAAATGAACTTTATATGTAGCTTGACTAGAATTTCGTGTAGATCATCTTGGTGCATCTTAACTTGCTGTTTAACAACTTGAACATAAGGTTTTTATTCAGATCTGGACCAATTTCGAAAGTTGCATATGGGGACTTACCGAATTGTTATATGTTGTCGGCCTCATTTAAACTTGCTTTGATGTGTTGTTCTTGTATGCATTATCTTTTGCCATGAGTAGCTTCATGTAGCCTCCATGATGTTGCTGATTTCAGGGACTTAGGATTTTGCCAAGTCTTTGTTCTGCATTGTTATTTTTATGCCATGAATTCATGTTGCTGATTGAGATCCATGCCTCTTTTAAGTATGTTCAGTAAGGATGTTTTGGACATATGGTTATGACCTATCCATCCATGCCTTTGGTTGCATTTATAGCCTGCTCTAGCATGTCTTAATCTTGCTCTACTTTTGCTATGAAATGTTCCTGGCAGATTGCTTACATGTTATTTGATTTTGCCAAGGTTTTTGTTAGTTATCCAAGCATGCTATGAACTTGCTATTGCCATGCTTTGCTTCATGAACATGTCTTATTGCTGATTATATTCTTATCTTGTCATGCAATGCCTTGTGGTGAGTCTTTCAAGCTCACAAAGTTGCCTTCATGCTGCTGTTTATGCCATGCTCTATTTTTCCACCAAGTCTGAATCAGAATGAAACTTGCTATGTTTACATGGGTGCCATTATATCTTATGTGCCTTTTGGCTCATGATCAGTAAAGGACTTTTGTTCTATGCAATTAGTACATTCATGCCATGCCTTTGATTGCCATGGTATGTTCGTGTAGCATGTTGTTTGACAGCTCTAATCATTGCAACCAGATGTCATTTCTGCCATGTCCAGTGTTTTCCACTAAGTCTGTGAACTGTTATGATTTGCAATCTTGCCATGTCCTTTTGAGCATGTTATATTAGTTTCTGGAGATAGCTCAGTGTTCATGTTTTGTCATGCTTTACCTTTACTTCACGTCCATGCCTTTTGTTTTCATGTTGTGGTGCCGTAGCATATTGTTTTGATGCTTGCAATATGCCTAGTTGCTGTTTTGGACAGCATGCCCTTCAAACTTGTTTCATGTGTATGTGTTGAACCGTTGCTCCGTTTTGAATGTGCTCTATATGAAACTTGCTTAGTTTTGCATGTAGTTTCATGTTACCTTGTTGCATTCATGTTTTGAGTGTGTTTGCTTGATGTTTGAATGCGTTTTGCACTAATGCCATGCTTAACTTGTTTTGCTCATATGTTCTAGGCGTAACTCGGATTAAATGAACTTTATATGTAATTTGACTAGAATTTCGTGTAGATCATCTTGGTGCATCTTAACTTGCTGTTTAACAACTTGAACATAAGGTTTTATTCAGATCTGGACCAATTTCGAAAGTTGCATATGGGGACTTACGGAATTGTTATATGTTGTCCGCTCATTTAAACTTGCTTTGATGTGTTGTTCTTGTATGCATTATCTTTTGCCATGAGTAGCTTCATGTAGCCTCCATGATGTTGCTGATTTCAGGGACTTAGGATTTTGCCAAGTCTTTGTTCTGCTGTTATTTTTATGCCATGAATTCATGTTGCTACAGTGAGATCCATGCCTCTTTTAAGTATGTTCAAGAAGGATGTTTTGGACATATGGTTATGACCTATCCATCCATGCCTTTGGTTGCATTTATAGCCTGCTCTAGCATGTCTTAATCTTGCTCTACTTTTGCTATGAAATGTTCTGGCAGATTGCTTACATGTTATTTGATTTTGCCAAGGTTTTTGTTAGTTATCCAAGCATGCTATGAACTTGCTATTGCCATGCTTTGCTTCATGAACATGTCTTATTGCTGATTATATTCTTATCTTGTCATGCAATGCCTTGTGGTGAGTCTTTCAAGCTCACAAAGTTGCCTTCATGCTGCTGTTTATGCCATGCTCTATTTTTCCACCAAGTCTGAATCTGTAACGAAACTTGCTATGTTTACATGGGTGCCATTATATCTTATGTGCCCTTTTGGCTCATGATCAGTAAAGGACTTTTGTTCTATGCAATTATTACATTCATGCCATGCCTCTGATTGCCATGGTATGTTCGTGTAGCATGTTGTTTGACAGCTCTAATCATTGCAACCAGATGTCATTTCTGCCATGTCCAGTGTTTTCCACTAAGTCTGTGAACTGTTATGATTTGCAATCTTGCCATGTCCTTTTGAGCATGTTATATTAGTTTCTGGAGATAGCTCAGTGTTCATGTTTTGTCATGCTTTACCTTTACTTCACGTCCATGCCTTTTGTTTTCATGTTGTGGTGCCGTAGCATATTGTTTTGATGCTTGCAATATGCCTAGTTGCTGTTTTGGACAGCATGCCCTTCAAACTTGTTTCATGTGTATGTGTTGAACCGTTGCTCCGTTTTGAATGTGCTCTATATGAAACTTGCTTAGTTTTGCATGTAGTTTCATGTTACCTTGTTGCATTCATGTTTTGAGTGTGTTTGCTTGATGTTTGAATGCGTTTTGCACTAATGCCATGCTTAACTTGTTTTGCTCATATGTTCTAGGCGTAACTCCGGATTAAATGAACTTTATATGTAGCTTGACTAGAATTTCGTGTAGATCATCTTGGTGCATCTTAACTTGCTGTTTAACAACTTGAACATAAGGTTTTTATTCAGATCTGGACCTATTTATAAAGTTGAATATGGGTACTTACAGGAATTGTTATATGTTGTCCGGCCTCATTTAAACTTGCTTTGATGTGTTGTTCTTGTATGCATTATCTTTTGCCATGAGTAGCTTCATGTAGCCTCCATGATGTTGCTGATTTCAGGGACTTAGGATTTTGCCAAGTCTTTGTTCTGCATTGTTATTTTTATGCCATGAATTCATGTTGCTACAAAGTGAGATCCATGCCTCTTTTAAGTATGTTCAGTAAGGATGTTTTGGACATATGGTTATGACCTATCCATCCATGCCTTTGGTTGCATTTATAGCCTGCTCTAGCATGTCTTAATCTTGCTCTACTTTTGCTATGAAATGTTCCTGGCAGATTGCTTACATGTTATTTGATTTTGCCAAGGTTTTTGTTAGTTATCCAAGCATGCTATGAACTTGCTATTGCCATGCTTTGCTTCATGAACATGTCTTATTGCTGATTATATTCTTATCTTGTCATGCAATGCCTTGTGGTGAGTCTTTCAAGCTCACAAAGTTGCCTTCATGCTGCTGTTTATGCCATGCTCTATTTTTCCACCAAGTCTGAATCTGTAACGAAACTTGCTATGTTTACATGGGTGCCATTATATCTTATGTGCCCTTTTGGCTCATGATCAGTAAAGGACTTTTGTTCTATGCAATTATTACATTCATGCCATGCCTCTGATTGCCATGGTATGTTCCTGTAGCATGTTGTTTGATAGCTCTAATCATTGCAACCAGATGTCATTTCTGCCATGTCCAGTGTTTTCCACTAAGTCTGTGAACTGTTATGATTTGCAATCTTGCCATGTCCTTTTGAGCATGTTATATTAGTTTCTGGAGATAGCTCAGTGTTCATGTTTTGTCATGCTTTACCTTTACTTCACGTCCATGCCTTTTGTTTTCATGTTGTGGTGCCGTAGCATATTGTTTTGATGCTTGCAATATGCCTAGTTGCTGTTTTGGACAGCATGCCCTTCAAACTTGTTTCATGTGTATGTGTTGAACCGTTGCTCCGTTTTGAATGTGCTCTATATGAAACTTGCTTAGTTTTGCATGTAGTTTCATGTTACCTTGTTGCATTCATGTTTTGAGTGTGTTTGCTTGATGTTTGAATGCGTTTTGCACTAATGCCATGCTTAACTTGTTTTGCTCATATGTTCTAGGCGTAACTCCGGATTAAATGAACTTTATATGTAGCTTGACTAGAATTTCGTGTAGATCATCTTGGTGCATCTTAACTTGCTGTTTAACAACTTGAACATAAGGTTTTTATTCAGATCTGGACCAATTTCGAAAGTTGCATATGGGGACTTACCGGAATTGTTATATGTTGTCCGCCTCATTTAAACTTGCTTTGATGTGTTGTTCTTGTATGCATTATCTTTCGCCATGAGTAGCTTCATGTAGCCTCCATGATGTTGCTTATTTCAGGGACTTAGGATTTTGCCAAGTCTTTGTTCTGCTGTTATTTTTATGCATTGAATTCATGTTGCTACAGTGAGATCCATGCCTCTTTTAAGTATGTTCAGTAAGGATGTTTTGGACATATGGTTATGACCTATCCATCCATGCCTTTGGTTGCATTTATAGCCTGCTCTAGCATGTCTTAATCTTGCTCTACTTTTGCTATGAAATGTTCCTGGCAGATTGCTTACATGTTATTTGATTTTGCCAAGGTTTTTGTTAGTTATCCAAGCATGCTATGAACTTGCTATTGCCATGCTTTGCTTCATGAACATGTCTTATTGCTGATTATATTCTTATCTTGTCATGCAATGCCTTGTGGTGAGTCTTTCAAGCTCACAAAGTTGCCTTCATGCTGCTGTTTATGCCATGCTCTATTTTTCCACCAAGTCTGAATATGTAACGAAACTTGCTATGTTTACATGGGTGCCATTATATCTTATGTGCCGTTTTGGCTCATGATCAGTAAAGGACTTTTGTTCTATGCAATTATTACATTCATGCCATGCCTTTGATTGCCATGGTATGTTCGTGTAGCATGTTGTTTGACAGCTCTAATCATTGCAACCAGATGTCATTTCTGCCATGTCAATTGTTTTCCACTTAGTCTGTGAACTGTTATGATTTGCAATCTTGCCATGTCCTTTTGAGCATGTTATATTAGTTTCTGGAGATAGCTCAGTGTTCATGTTTTGTCATGCTTTACCTTTACTTCACGTCCATGCCTTTTGTTTTCATGTTGTGGTGCCGTAGCATATTGTTTTGATGCTTGCAATATGCCTAGTTGCTGTTTTGGACAGCATGCCCTTCAAACTTGTTTCATGTGTATGTGTTGAACCGTTGCTCCGTTTTGAATGTGCTCTATATGAAACTTGCTTAGTTTTGCATGTAGTTTCATGTTACCTTGTTGCATTCATGTTTTGAGTGTGTTTGCTTGATGTTTGAATGCGTTTTGCACTAATGCCATGCTTAACTTGTTTTGCTCATATGTTCTAGGCGTAACTCGGATTAAATGAACTTCATATGTAATTTGACTGGAATTTCGTGTAGATCATCTTGGTGCATCTTAACTTGCTGTTTAACAACTTGAAAATAAGGTTTATTCAGATCTGGACCAATTTCGAAAGTTGCATATGGGGACTTACCGGAATTGTTATATGTTGTCCGGCCTCATTTAAACTTGCTTTGATGTGTTGTTCTTGTATGCATTATCTTTTGCCATGAGTAGCTTCATGTAGCCTCCATGATGTTGCTGATTTCAGGGACTTAGGATTTTGCCAAGTCTTTGTTCTGCTGTTATTTTTATGCCATGAATTCATGTTGCTACAGTGAGATCCATGCCTCTTTTAAGTATGTTCGATGAGGATGTTTTGGACATATGGTTATGACCTATCCATCCATGCCTTTGGTTGCATTTATAGCCTGCTCTAGCATGTCTTAATCTTGCTCTATTTTTGCTATGAAATGTTCCTGGCAGATTGCTTACATGTTATTTGATTTTGCCAAGGTTTTTGTTAGTTATCCAAGCATGCTATGAACTTGCTATTGCCATGCTTTGCTTCATGAACATGTCTTATTGCTGATTATATTCTTATCTTGTCATGCAATGCCTTGTGGTGAGTCTTTCAAGCTCACAAAGTTGCCTTCATGCTGCTGTTTATGCCATGCTCTATTTTTCCACCAAGTCTGAATCAGAATGAAACTTGCTATGTTTACATGGGTGCCATTATATCTTATGTGCCTTTTGGCTCATGATCAGTAAAGGACTTTTGTTCTATGCAATTAGTACATTCATGCCATGCCTTTGATTGCCATGGTATGTTCCTGTAGCATGTTGTTTGATAGCTCTAATCATTGCAACCAGATGTCATTTCTGCCATGTCAATTGTTTTCCACTTAGTCTGTGAACTGTTATGATTTGCAATCTTGCCATGTCCTTTTGAGCATGTTATATTAGTTTCTGGAGATAGCTCAGTGTTCATGTTTTGTCATGCTTTACCTTTACTTCACGTCCATGCCTTTTGTTTTCATGTTGTGGTGCCGTAGCATATTGTTTTGATGCTTGCAATATGCCTAGTTGCTGTTTTGGACAGCATGCCCTTCAAACTTGTTTCATGTGTATGTGTTGAACCGTTGCTCCGTTTTGAATGTGCTCTATATGAAACTTGCTTAGTTTTGCATGTAGTTTCATGTTACCTTGTTGCATTCATGTTTTGAGTGTGTTTGCTTGATGTTTGAATGCGTTTTGCACTAATGCCATGCTTAACTTGTTTTGCTCATATGTTCTAGGCGTAACTCCGGATTAAATGAACTTTATATGTAGCTTGACTAGAATTTCGTGTAGATCATCTTGGTGCATCTTAACTTGCTGTTTAACAACTTGAACATAAGGTATTTATTCAGATCTGGACCAATTTGAAAGTTGCATATGGGGACTTACGAATTGTTATATGTTGTCGGCCTCATTTAAACTTGCTTTGATGTGTTGTTCTTGTATGCATTATCTTTTGCCATGAGTAGCTTCATGTAGCCTCCATGATGTTGCTGATTTCAGGGACTTAGGATTTTGCCAAGTCTTTGTTCTGCTGTTATTTTTATGCCATGAATTCATGTTGCTACAGTGAGATCCATGCCTCTTTTAAGTATGTTCAAGAAGGATGTTTTGGACATATGGTTATGACCTATCCATCCATGCCTTTGGTTGCATTTATAGCCTGCTCTAGCATGTCTTAATCTTGCTCTACTTTTGCTATGAAATGTTCTGGCAGATTGCTTACATGTTATTTGATTTTGCCAAGGTTTTGTTAGTTATCCAAGCATGCTATGAACTTGCTATTGCCATGCTTTGCTTCATGAACATGTCTTATTGCTGATTATATTCTTATCTTGTCATGCAATGCCTTGTGGTGAGTCTTTCAAGCTCACAAAGTTGCCTTCATGCTGCTGTTTATGCCATGCTCTATTTTTCCACCAAGTCTGAATCTGTAACGAAACTTGCTATGTTTACATGGGTGCCATTATATCTTACGTGCCGTTTTGGCTCATGATCAGTAAAGGACTTTTGTTCTATGCAATTAGTACATTCATGCCATGCCTTTGATTGCCATGGTATGTTCGTGTAGCATGTTGTTTGACAGCTCTAATCATTGCAACCAGATGTCATTTCTGCCATGTCCAGTGTTTTCCACTAAGTCTGTGAACTGTTATGATTTGCAATCTTGCCATGTCCTTTTGAGCATGTTATATTAGTTTCTGGAGATAGCTCAGTGTTCATGTTTTGTCATGCTTTACCTTTACTTCACGTCCATGCCTTTTGTTTTCATGTTGTGGTGCCGTAGCATATTGTTTTGATGCTTGCAATATGCCTAGTTGTTGTTTTGGACAGCATGCCCTTTAAACTTGTTTCATGTGTATGTGTTGAACCGTTGCTCCGTTTTGAATGTGCTCTATATGAAACTTGCTTAGTTTTGCATGTAGTTTCATGTTACCTTGTTGCATTCATGTTTTGAGTGTGTTTGCTTGATGTTTGAATGCGTTTTGCACTAATGCCATGCTTAACTTGTTTTGCTCATATGTTCTAGGCGTAACTCCGGATTAAATGAACTTTATATGTAGCTTGACTAGAATTTCGTGTAGATCATCTTGGTGCATCTTAACTTGCTGTTTAACAACTTGAACATAAGGTTTATTCAGATCTGGACCAATTTCGAAAGTTGCATATGGGGACTTACCGGAATTGTTATATGTTGTCCGGCCTCATTTAAACTTGCTTTGATGTGTTGTTCTTGTATGCATTATCTTTTGCCATGAGTAGCTTCATGTAGCCTCCATGATGTTGCTGATTTCAGGACTTAGGATTTTGCCAAGTCTTTGTTCTGTGTTATTTTATGCCATGAATTCATGTTGCTACAGTGAGATCCATGCCTCTTTTAAGTATGTTCAAGAAGGATGTTTTGGACATATGGTTATGACCTATCCATCCATGCCTTTGGTTGCATTTATAGCCTGCTCTAGCATGTCTTAATCTTGCTCTACTTTTGCTATGAAATGTTCTGGCAGATTGCTTACATGTTATTTGATTTTGCCAAGGTTTTGTTAGTTATCCAAGCATGCTATGAACTTGCTATTGCCATGCTTTGCTTCATGAACATGTCTTATTGCTGATTATATTCTTATCTTGTCATGCAATGCCTTGTGGTGAGTCTTTCAAGCTCACAAAGTTGCCTTCATGCTGCTGTTTATGCCATGCTCTATTTTTCCACCAAGTCTGAATCAGAATGTGAAACTTGCTATGTTTACATGGGTGCCATTATATCTTTTGGTGCCTTTTTGGCTCATGATCAGTAAAGGACTTTTGTTCTATGCAATTAGTACATTCATGCCATGCCTTTGATTGCCATGGTATGTTCCTGTAGCATGTTGTTTGATAGCTCTAATCATTGCAACCAGATGTCATTTCTGCCATGTCCAGTGTTTTCCACTAAGTCTGTGAACTGTTATGATTTGCAATCTTGCCATGTCCTTTTGAGCATGTTATATTAGTTTCTGGAGATAGCTCAGTGTTCATGTTTTGTCATGCTTTACCTTTACTTCACGTCCATGCCTTTTGTTTTCATGTTGTGGTGCCGTAGCATATTGTTTTGATGCTTGCAATATGCCTAGTTGTTGTTTTGGACAGCATGCCCTTCAAACTTGTTTCATGTGTATGTGTTGAACCGTTGCTCCGTTTTGAATGTGCTCTATATGAAACTTGCTTAGTTTTGCATGTAGTTTCATGTTACCTTGTTGCATTCATGTTTTGAGTGTGTTTGCTTGATGTTTGAATGCGTTTTGCACTAATGCCATGCTTAACTTGTTTTGCTCATATGTTCTAGGCGTAACTCCGGATTAAATGAACTTTATATGTAGCTTGACTAGAATTTCGTGTAGATCATCTTGGTGCATCTTAACTTGCTGTTTAACAACTTGAACATAAGGTATTTATTCAGATCTGGAGCAATTTGAAAGTTGCATATGGGGACTTACCGAATTGTTATATGTTGTCCGGCCTCATTTAAACTTGCTTTGATGTGTTGTTCTTGTATGCATTATCTTTTGCCATGAGTAGCTTCATGTAGCCTCCATGATGTTGCTGATTTCAGGGACTTAGGATTTTGCCAAGTCTTTGTTCTGCTGTTATTTTTATGCCAAGAATTAAGGTTGCTCCAGATAGATCCATGCCTCTTTTAAGTATGTTCGATAAGGATGTTTTGGACATATGGTTATGACCTATCCATCCATGCCTTTGGTTGCATTTATAGCCTGCTCTAGCATGTCTTAATCTTGCTCTACTTTTTGCTATGAAATGTTCTGGCAGATTGCTTACATGTTATTTGATTTTGCCAAGGTTTTTGTTAGTTATCCAAGCATGCTATGAACTTGCTATTGCCATGCTTTGCTTCATGAACATGTCTTATTGCTGATTATATTCTTATCTTGTCATGCAATGCCTTGTGGTGAGTCTTTCAAGCTCACAAAGTTGCCTTCATGCTGCTGTTTATGCCATGCTCTATTTTTCCACCAAGTCTGAATCTGTAACGAAACTTGCTATGTTTACATGTGTGCCATCATATCTTCTGTGCCTTTTTGGCTCATGATAAGTAAAGGACTTTCGTTCTATGCAATTAGTACATTTCATGCCATGCCTTTGATTGCCATGATATGTTCCTGTAGCATGTTGTTTGATAGCTCTAATCATTGCAACCTGATGTCATTTCTGCCATGTCCAGTGTTTTCCACTAAGTCTGTGAACTGTTATGATTTGCAATCTTGCCATGTCCTTTTGAGCATGTTATATTAGTTTTTGGAGATAGCTCAGTGTTCATGTTTTGTCATGCTTTACCTTTACTTCACGTCCATGCCTTTTGTTTTCATGTTGTGGTGCCGTAGCATATTGTTTTGATTCTTGGAATATGCCTAGTTGTTGTTTTGGACAGCATGCCCTTTAAATTTGTTTCATGTGTATGTGTTGAACCGTTGCTCCGTTTTGAATGTGCTCTATATGAAACTTGCTTAGTTTTGCATGTAGTTTCATGTTACCTTGTTGCATTCATGTTTTGAGTGTGTTTGCTTGATGTTTGAATGCGTTTTGCACTAATGCCATGCTTAACTTGTTTTGCTCATATGTTCTAGGCGTAACTCCGGATTAAATGAACTTTATATGTAGCTTGACTAGAATTTCGTGTAGATCATCTTGGTGCATCTTAACTTGCTGTTTAACAACTTGAACATAAGGTATTTATTCAGATCTGGACCAATTTCGAAAGTTGCATATGGGGACTTACAGGAATTGTTATATGTTGTCCGGCCTCATTTAAACTTGCTTTGATGTGTTGTTCTTGTATGCATTATCTTTTGCCATGAGTAGCTTCATGTAGCCTCCATGATGTTGCTGATTTCAGGGACTTAGGATTTTGCCAAGTCTTTGTTCTGCTGTTATTTTTATGCCATGAATTCATGTTGCTACAGTGAGATCCATGCCTCTTTTAAGTATGTTCAGTAAGGATGTTTTGGACATATGGTTATGACCTATCCATCCATGCCTTTGGTTGCATTTATAGCCTGCTCTAGCATGTCTTAATCTTGCTCTACTTTTGCTATGAAATGTTCCTGGCAGATTGCTTACATGTTATTTGATTTTGCCAAGGTTTTGTTAGTTATCCAAGCATGCTATGAACTTGCTATTGCCATGCTTTGCTTCATGAACATGTCTTATTGCTGATTATATTCTTATCTTGTCATGCAATGCCTTGTGGTGAGTCTTTCAAGCTCACAAAGTTGCCTTCATGCTGCTGTTTATGCCATGCTCTATTTTTCCACCAAGTCTGAATCAGAATGTGAAACTTGTTATGTTTACATGTGTGTCATCATATCTTCTGTGCCTTTTTGGCTCATGATCAGTAAAGGACTTTTGTTCTATGCAATTAGTACATTCACGCCATGCCTTTGATTGCCATGATATGTTCCTGTAGCATGTTGTTTGATAGCTCTAATCATTGCAACCTGATGTCATTTCTGGCATCTCCAGTGTTTTCCACCAAGTCTGTTAACTATTATGATTTGCAATCTTGCCATGTCCTTTTGAGCATGTTATATTAGTTTCTGGAGATAGCTCAGTGTTCATGTTTTGTCATGCTTTACCTGTACTTCACGTCCATGCCTTTTGTTTTCATGTTGTGGTGCCGTAGCATATTGTTTTGATTCTTGGAATATGCCTAGTTGTTGTTTTGGACAGCATGCCCTTTAAATTTGTTTCATGTGTATGTGTTGAACCGTTGCTCCGTTTTGAATGTGCTCTATATGAAACTTGCTTAGTTTTGCATGTAGTTTCATGTTACCTTGTTGCATTCATGTTTTGAGTGTGTTTGCTTGATGTTTGAATGCGTTTTGCACTAATGCCATGCTTAACTTGTTTTGCTCATATGTTCTAGGCGTAACTCCGGATTAAATGAACTTTATATGTAGCTTGACTAGAATTTCGTGTAGATCATCTTGGTGCATCTTAACTTGCTGTTTAACAACTTGAACATAAGGTTTATTCAGATCTGGACCAACTTCGAAAGTTGCATATTGGGACTTATCCGAATTGTTATATGTTGTGCGGCCTCATTTAAACTTGCTTTGATGTGTTGTTCTTGTATGCATTATCATTTGCCATGAGTAGCTTAATGTAGCCTCCATGATGTTGCTGATTTCACGGACTTAGGATTTTGCCAAGTCTTTGTTCTGTTGTTATTTTCATGCCATGTATTCATGTTGCTACAGTGAGATCCATGCCTCTTTTAAGTATGTTTAGTAAGGATGTTTTGGACATATGGTTATGACCTATCCATACATGCCTTTGGTTGCGTATATAGCCTGCTCTAGCATGTCTTAATCTTGCTCTACTTTTGCTATGAAATGTTCCTGGCAGATTGCTTACATGTTATTTGATTTTGCCAAGGTTTTTGTTAGTTATCCAAGCATGCTATGAACTTGCTATTGCCATGCTTTGCTTCATGAACATGTCTTATTGCTGATTATATTCTTATCTTGTCATGCAATGCCTTGTGGTGAGTCTTTCAAGCTCGCAAAGTTGCCTTCATGCTGCTGTTTATGCCATGCTCTGTTTTTCCACCAAGTCTGAATCAGAATGTGAAACTTGCTATGTTTACATGGGTGCCATCATATCTTCTGTGCCTTTTGGCTCATGATCAGTAAAGGACTTTTGTTCTATGCAATTAGTACATTCATGCCATGCCTTTGATTGCCATGATATGTTCCTGTAGCATGTTGTTTGATAGCTCTAATCATTGCAACCAGATGTCATTTCTGCCATGTCCAGTGTTTTCCACTAAGTCTGTGAACTGTTATGATTTGCAATCTTGCCATGTCCTTTTGAGCATGTTATATTAGTTTCTGGAGATAGCTCAGTGTTCATGTTTTGTCATGCTTTACCTGTACTTCACGTCCATGCCTTTTGTTTTCATGTTGTGGTGCCGTAGCATATTGTTTTGATTCTTGGAATATGCCTAGTTGTTGTTTTGGACAGCATGCCCTTTAAATTTGTTTCATGTGTATGTGTTGAACCGTTGCTCCGTTTTGAATGTGCTCTATATGAAACTTGCTTAGTTTTGCATGTAGTTTCATGTTACCTTGTTGCATTCATGTTTTGAGTGTGTTTGCTTGATGTTTGAATGCGTTTTGCACTAATGCCATGCTTAACTTGTTTTGCTCATATGTTCTAGGCGTAACTCCGGATTAAATGAACTTTATATGTAACTTGACTAAAATTTCGTGTAGAGCATCTTGGTGCATCTTAACTTGCTGTTTAACAACTTGAACATAAGGTTTATTCAGATCTGGACCAATTTCGAAAGTTGCATATGGGGACTTATCCGAATTGTTATATGTTGTCGGCCTCATTTAAACTTGCTTTGATGTGTTGTTCTTGTATGCATTATCTTTTGCCATGAGTAGCTTCATGTAGCCTCCATGATGTTGCTGATTTCAAGGACTTAGGATTTTGCCAAGTCTTTGTTCTGTTGTTATTTTTATGCCATGAATTCATGTTGCTACTGATGAGATCCATGCCTCTTTTAAGTATGTTCAGTAAGGATGTTTTGGACATATGGTTATGACCTATCCATCCATGCCTTTGGTTGCATTTATAGCCTGCTCTAGCATGTCTTAATCTTGCTCTACTTTTTGCTATGAAATGTTCTGGCAGATTGCTTACATGTTATTTGATTTTGCCAAGGTTTTTGTTAGTTATCCAAGCATGCTATGAACTTGCTATTGCCATGCTTTGCTTCATGAACATGTCTTATTGCTGATTATATTCTTATCTTGTCATGCAATGCCTTGTGGTGAGTCTTTCAAGCTCGCAAAGTTGCCTTCATGCTGCTGTTTATGCCATGCTCTGTTTTTCCACCAAGTCTGAATCTGTAACGAAACTTGCTATGTTTACATGGGTGCCATCATATCTTCTGTGCCTTTTTGACTCATGATCAATAAAGGACTTTTGTTCTATGCAATTAGTACATTCATGCCATGCCTTTGATTGCCATGATATGTTCCTGTAGCATGTTGTTTGATAGCTCTAATCATTGCAACCTGATGTCATTTCTGGCATGTCCAGTGTTTTCCACCAAGTCTGTTAACTATTATGATTTGCAATCTTGCCATGTCCTTTTGAGCATGTTATATTAGTTTCTGGAGATAGCTCAGTGTTCATGTTTTGTCATGCTTTACCTGTACTTCACGTCCATGCCTTTTGTTTTCATGTTGTGGTGCCGTAGCATATTGTTTTGATTCTTGGAATATGCCTAGTTGTTGTTTTGGACAGCATGCCCTTTAAATTTGTTTCATGTGTATGTGTTGAACCGTTGCTCCGTTTTGAATGTGCTCTATATGAAACTTGCTTAGTTTTGCATGTAGTTTCATGTTACCTTGTTGCATTCATGTTTTGAGTGTGTTTGCTTGATGTTTGAATGCGTTTTGCACTAATGCCATGCTTAACTTGTTTTGCTCATATGTTCTAGGCGTAACTCCGGATTAAATGAACTTTATATGTAACTTGACTAAAATTTCGTGTAGAGCATCTTGGTGCATCTTAACTTGCTGTTTAACAACTTGAACATAAGGTTTATTCAGATCTGGACCAATTTCGAAAGTTGCATATGGGGACTTATCCGAATTGTTATATGTTGTCCGGCCTCATTTAAACTTGCTTTGATGTGTTGTTCTTGTATGCATTATCTTTTGCCATGAGTAGCTTCATGTAGCCTCCATGATGTTGCTGATTTCAAGGACTTAGGATTTTGCCAAGTCTTTGTTCTGCTGTTATTTTCATGCCATGTATTCATGTTGCTACAGTGAGATCCATGCCTCTTTTAAGTATGTTCAGTAAGGATGTTTTGGACATATGGTTATGACCTATCCATCCATGCCTTTGGTTGCATTTATAGCCTGCTCTAGCATGTCTTAATCTTGCTCTACTTTTGCTATGAAATGTTCCTGGCAGATTGCTTACATGTTATTTGATTTTGCCAAGGTTTTTGTTAGTTATCCAAGCATGCTATGAACTTGCTATTGCCATGCTTTGCTTCATGAACATGTCTTATTGCTGATTATATTCTTATCTTGTCATGCAATGCCTTGTGGTGAGTCTTTCAAGCTCGCAAAGTTGCCTTCATGCTGCTGTTTATGCCATGCTCTGTTTTTCCACCAAGTCTGAATCTGTAACGAAACTTGCTATGTTTACATGGGTGCCATCATATCTTCTGTGCCTTTTGGCTCATGATCAGTAAAGGACTTTTGTTCTATGCAATTAGTACATTCATGCCATGCCTTTGATTGCCATGATATGTTCCTGTAGCATGTTGTTTGATAGCTCTAATCATTGCAACCAGATGTCATTTCTGCCATGTCCAGTGTTTTCCACTAAGTCTGTGAACTGTTATGATTTGCAATCTTGCCATGTCCTTTTGAGCATGTTATATTAGTTTCTGGAGATAGCTCAGTGTTCATGTTTTGTCATGCTTTACCTGTACTTCACGTCCATGCCTTTTGTTTTCATGTTGTGGTGCCGTAGCATATTGTTTTGATTCTTGCAATATGCCTAGTTGTTGTTTTGGACAGCATGCCCTTTAAACTTGTTTCATGTGTATGTGTTGAACCGTTGTCTGCTTTTGAATGTGCTCTATATGAAACTTGCTTAGTTTTGCATGTAGTTTCATGTTACCTTGTTGCATTCATGTTTTGAGTGTGTTTGCTTGATGTTTGAATGCGTTTTGCACTAATGCCATGCTTAACTGGTTTTGCTCATATGTTCTAGGCGTAACTCTGGATTAAATGAACTTTATATGTAACTTGACTAAAATTTCGTGTAGACCATCTTGGTGCATCTTAACTTGCTGTTTAACAACTTGAACATAAGGTTTATTCAGATCTGGACCAATTTCGAAAGTTGCATATGGGGACTTATCCGAATTGTTATATGTTGTCCGGCCTCATTTAAACTTGCTTTGATGTGTTGTTCTTGTATGCATTATCTTTTGCCATGAGTAGCTTCATGTAGCCTCCATGATGTTGCTGATTTCAAGGACTTAGGATTTTGCCAAGTCTTTGTTCTGCTGTTATTTTCATGCCATGTATTCATGTTGCTACATGAGATCCATGCCTCTTTTAAGTATGTTCAAGAAGGATGTTTTGGACATATGGTTATGCCCTATCCATCCATGCCTTTGGTTGCATTTATAGCCTGCTCTAGCATGTCTTAATCTTGCTCTACTTTTTGCTATGAAATGTTCTGGCAGATTGCTTACATGTTATTTGATTTTGCCAAGGTTTTATTAGTTACCCAAGCATGCTATGAACTTGCTATTGCCATGCTTTGCTTCATGAACATGTCTTATTGCTGATTATATTCTTATCTTGTCATGCAATGCCTTGTGGTGAGTCTTTCAAGCTCGCAAAGTTGCCTTCATGCTGCTGTTTATGCCATGCTCTGTTTTTCCACCAAGTCTGAATCTGTTTATGAAACTTGCTATGTTTACATGTGTGCCATCATATCTTCTGTGCCTTTTTGGCTCATGATCAGTAAAGGACTTTTGTTCTATGCAATTAGTACATTCATGCCATGCCTTTGATTGCCATGATATGTTCCTGTAGCATGTTGTTTGATAGCTCTAATCATTGCAACCTGATGTCATTTCTGCCATGTCCAGTGTTTTCCAGCAAGTCTGTGAACTGTTATGATTTGCAATATTGACATGTCCTTTTGAGCATGTTATATTAGTTTCTGGAGATAGCTCAGTGTTCATGTTTTGTCATGCTTTACATGTACTTCACGTCCATGCCTTTGGTTTTCATGTTGTGGTGCCGTAGCATATTGTTTTGATTCTTGCAATATGCCTAGTTGCTGTTTTGGACAGCATGCCCTTTAAACTTGTTTCATGTGTATGTGTTGAACGGTTGCTCCGTTTTGAATGTGCTCTATATGAAACTTGCTTAGTTTTGCATGTACTTTCATGTTACCTTGTTGCATTCATGTTTTGAGTGTGTTTGCTTGATGTTTGAATGCGTTTTGCACTAATGCCATGCTTAACTTGTTTTGCTCATATGTTCTAGGCGTAACTCCGGATTAAATGAACTTTATATGTAACTTGACTAAAATTTCGTGTAGACCATCTTGGTGCATCTTAACTTGCTGTTTAACAACTTGAACATAAGGTTTATTCAGATCTGGACCAATTTCGAAAGTTGCATATGGGGACTTATCCGAATTGTTATATGTTGTGCGGCCTCATTTAAACTTGCTTTGATGTGTTGTTCTTGTATGCATTATCTTTTGCCATGAGTAGCTTCATGTAGCCTCCATGATGTTGCTGATTTCAAGGACTTAGGATTTTGCCAAGTCTTTGTTCTGCTGTTATTTTCATGCCATGTATTCATGTTGCTACATTGAGATCCATGCCTCTTTTAAGTATGTTCAGTAAGGATGTTTTGGACATATGGTTATGCCCTATCCATCCATGCCTTTGGTTGCATTTATAGCCTGCTCTAGCATGTCTTAATCTTGCTCTACTTTTGCTATGAAATGTTCCTGGCAGATTGCTTACATGTTATTTGATTTTGCCAAGGTTTTTATTAGTTATCCAAGCATGCTATGAACTTGCTATTGCCATGCTTTGCTTCATGAACATGTCTTATTGCTGATTATATTCTTATCTTGTCATGCAATGCCTTGTGGTGAGTCTTTCAAGCTCGCAAAGTTGCCTTCATGCTGCTGTTTATGCCATGCTCTGTTTTTCCACCAAGTCTGAATCTGTAATGAAACTTGCTATGTTTATATGTGTGCCATCATATCTTCTGTGCCTTTTTGGCTCATGATCAGTAAAGGACTTTTGTTCTATGCAATTAGTACATTCATGCCATGCCTTTGATTGCCATGATATGTTCCTGTAGCATGTTGTTTGATAGCTCTAATCATTGCAACCTGATGTCATTTCTGCCATGTCCAGTGTTTTCCAGCAAGTCTGTGAACTGTTATGATTTGCAATATTGACATGTCCTTTTGAGCATGTTATATTAGTTTCTGGAGATAGCTCAGTGTTCATGTTTTGTCATGCTTTACATGTACTTCACGTCCATGCCTTTTGTTTTCATGTTGTGGTGCCGTAGCATATTGTTTTGATTCTTGGAATATGCCTAGTTGTGGTTTTGGACAACATGCCCTTTAAACTTGTTTCATGTGTATGTGTTGAACCGTTGCTCTGCTTTTGAATGTGCTCTATATGAAATTTGCTTAGTTTTGCATGTAGTTTCATGTTACCTTGTTGCATTCATGTTTTGAGTGTGTTTGCTTGATGTTTGAATGCGTTTTGCACTAATGCCATCCTTAACTTGTTTTGCTCATATGTTCTAGGCGTAACTCGGATTAAATGAACTTTATATGTAACTTGACTAAAATTTCGTGTAGACCATCTTGGTGCATCTTAACTTGCTGTTTAACAACTTGAACATAAGGTTTATTCAGATCTGGACCAATTTCGAAAGTTGCATATGGGGACTTATCCGAATTGTTATATGTTGTGCGGCCTCATTTAAACTTGCTTTGATGTGTTGTTCTTGTATGCATTATCTTTTGCCATGAGTAGCTTCATGTAGCCTCCATGATGTTGCTGATTTCAAGGACTTAGGATTTTGCCAAGTCTTTGTTCTGCTGTTATTTTCATGCCATGTATTCATGTTGCTACTGATGAGATCCATGCCTCTTTTAAGTATGTTCAAGAAGGATGTTTTGGACATATGGTTATGCCCTATCCATCCATGCCTTTGGTTGCGTTTATAGCCTGCTCTAGCATGTCTTAATCTTGCTCTACTTTTGCTATGAAATGTTCTGCCAGATTGCTTACATGTTATTTGATTTTGCCAAGGTTTTTATTAGTTATCCAAGCATGCTATGAACTTGCTATTGCCATGCTTTGCTTCATGAACATGTCTTATTGCTGATTATATTCTTATCTTGTCATGCAATGCCTTGTGGTGAGTCTTTCAAGCTCGCAAAGTTGCCTTCATGCTGCTGTTTATGCCATGCTCTGTTTTTCCACCAAGTCTGAATCAGAATGAAACTTGCTATGTTTACATGTGTGCCATCATATCTTCTGTGCCTTTTTGGCTCATGATCAGTAAAGGACTTTTGTTCTATGCAATTAGTACATTCATGCCATGCCTTTGATTGCCATGATATGTTCCTGTAGCATGTTGTTTGATAGCTCTAATCATTGCAACCTGATGTCATTTCTGCCATGTCCAGTGTTTTCCAGCAAGTCTGTGAACTGTTATGATTTGCAATATTGACATGTACTTTTGAGCATGTTATATTAGTTTCTGGAGATAGCTCAGTGTTCATGTTTTGTCATGCTTTACCTGTACTTCACGTCCATGCCTTTTGTTTTCATGTTGTGGTGCCGTAGCATATTGTTTTGATTCTTGGAATATGCCTAGTTGTTGTTTTGGACAGCATGCCATTTAAATTTGTTTCATGTGTATGTGTTGAACCGTTGTCTGCTTTTGAATGTGCTCTATATGAAACTTGCTTAGTTTTGCATGTAGTTTCATGTTAGCTGGTTGCATTCATGTTTTGAGTGTGTTTGCTTGATGTTAGAATGCTTTTAGCACTAATGCCATGCTTAACTTGTTTTGCTCATATGTTCTAGGCGTAACTCCGGATTAAATGAACTTTATATGTAACTTGACTAAAATTTCGTGTAGACCATCTTGGTGCATCTTAACTTGCTGTTTAACAACTTGAACATAAGGTTTATTCAGATCTGGACCAATTTCGAAAGTTGCATATGGGGACTTATCCGAATTGTTATATGTTGTGCGGCCTCATTTAAACTTGCTTTGATGTGTTGTTCTTGTATGCATTATCTTTTGCCATGAGTAGCTTCATGTAGCCTCCATGATGTTGCTGATTTCAAGGACTTAGGATTTTGCCAAGTCTTTGTTCTGCTGTTATTTTCATGCCATTTATTCATGTTGCTACAAAGAGATCCATGCCTCTTTTAAGTATGTTCAGTAAGGATGTTTTGGACATATGGTTATGCCCTATCCATCCATGCCTTTGGTTGCGTTTATAGCCTGCTCTAGCATGTCTTAATCTTGCTCTACTTTTGCTATGAAATGTTCCTGGCAGATTGCTTACATGTTATTTGATTTTGCCAAGGTTTTTATTAGTTATCCAAGCATGCTATGAACTTGCTATTGCCATGCTTTGCTTCATGAACATGTCTTATTGCTGATTATATTCTTATCTTGTCATGCAATGCCTTGTGGTGAGTCTTTCAAGCTCGCAAAGTTGCCTTCATGCTGCTGTTTATGCCATGCTCTGTTTTTCCACCAAGTCTGAATCTGTAATGAAACTTGCTATGTTTACATGTGTGCCATCATATCTTCTGTGCCTTTTTGGCTCATGATCAGTAAAGGACTTTTGTTCTATGCAATTAGTACATTCATGCCATGCCTTTGATTGCCATGATATGTTCCTGTAGCATGTTGTTTGATAGCTCTAATCATTGCAACCTGATGTCATTTCTGCCATGTCCAGTGTTTTCCAGCAAGTCTGTGAACTGTTATGATTTGCAATATTGACATGTACTTTTGAGCATGTTATATTAGTTTCTGGAGATAGCTCAGTGTTCATGTTTTGTCATGCTTTACCTGTACTTCACGTCCATGCCTTTTGTTTTCATGTTGTGGTGCCGTAGCATATTGTTTTGATTCTTGGAATATGCCTAGTTGTTGTTTTGGACAGCATGCCCTTTAAATTTGTTTCATGTGTATGTGTTGAACCGTTGTCTCGCTTTTGAATGTGCTCTATATGAAACTTGCTTAGTTTTGCATGTAGTTTCATGTTACCTTGTTGCATTCATGTTTTGAGTGTGTTTGCTTGATGTTTGAATGCGTTTTGCACTAATGCCATGCTTAACTTGTTTTGCTCATATGTTCTAGGCGTAACTCCGGATTAAATGAACTTTATATGTAACTTGACTAAAATTTCGTGTAGACCATCTTGGTGCATCTTAACTTGCTGTTTAACAACTTGAACATAAGGTTTATTCAGATCTGGACCAATTTCGAAAGTTGCATATGGGGACTTATCCGAATTGTTATATGTTGTGCGGCCTCATTTAAACTTGCTTTGATGTGTTGTTCTTGTATGCATTATCTTTTGCCATGAGTAGCTTCATGTAGCCTCCATGATGTTGCTGATTTCAAGGACTTAGGATTTTGCCAAGTCTTTGTTCTGCTGTTATTTTCATGCCATGTATTCATGTTGCTACAGTGAGATCCATGCCTCTTTTAAGTATGTTCAAGAAGGATGTTTTGGACATATGGTTATGCCCTATCCATCCATGCCTTTGGTTGCGTTTATAGCCTGCTCTAGCATGTCTTAATCTTGCTCTACTTTTGCTATGAAATGTTCTGGCAGATTGCTTACATGTTATTTGATTTTGCCAAGGTTTTTATTAGTTATCCAAGCATGCTATGAACTTGCTATTGCCATGCTTTGCTTCATGAACATGTCTTATTGCTGATTATATTCTTATCTTGTCATGCAATGCCTTGTGGTGAGTCTTTCAAGCTCGCAAAGTTGCCTTCATGCTGCTGTTTATGCCATGCTCTGTTTTTCCACCAAGTCTGAATCAGAATTGAAACTTGCTATGTTTACATGTGTGCCATCATATCTTCTGTGCCTTTTTGGCTCATGATCAGTAAAGGACTTTTGTTCTATGCAATTAGTACATTCATGCCATGCCTTTGATTGCCATGATATGTTCCTGTAGCATGTTGTTTGATAGCTCTAATCATTGCAACCTGATGTCATTTCTGCCATGTCCAGTGTTTTCCAGCAAGTCTGTGAACTGTTATGATTTGCAATATTGACATGTACTTTTGAGCATGTTATATTAGTTTCTGGAGATAGCTCAGTGTTCATGTTTTGTCATGCTTTACCTGTACTTCACGTCCATGCCTTTTGTTTTCATGTTGTGGTGCCGTAGCATATTGTTTTGATTCTTGCAATATGCCTAGTTGCTGTTTTGGACAGCATGCCCTTTAAACTTGTTTCATGTGTATGTGTTGAACCGTTGTCTGCTTTTGAATGTGCTCTATATGAAACTTGCTTAGTTTTGCATGTAGTTTCATGTTACCTTGTTGCATTCATGTTTTGAGTGTGTTTGCTTGATGTTTGAATGCGTTTTGCACTAATGCCATGCTTAACTTGTTTTGCTCATATGTTCTAGGCGTAACTCCGGATTAAATGAACTTTATATGTAACTTGACTAAAATTTCGTGTAGACCATCTTGGTGCATCTTAACTTGCTGTTTAACAACTTGAACATAAGGTTTATTCAGATCTGGACCAATTTCGAAAGTTGCATATGGGGACTTATCCGAATTGTTATATGTTGTGCGGCCTCATTTAAACTTGCTTTGATGTGTTGTTCTTGTATGCATTATCTTTTGCCATGAGTAGCTTCATGTAGCCTCCATGATGTTGCTGATTTCAAGGACTTAGGATTTTGCCAAGTCTTTGTTCATTGTTATTTTCATGCCATGTATTCATGTTGCTACAGTGAGATCCATGCCTCTTTTAAGTATGTTCAGTAAGGATGTTTTGGACATATGGTTATGCCCTATCCATCCATGCCTTTGGTTGCGTTTATAGCCTGCTCTAGCATGTCTTAATCTTGCTCTACTTTTGCTATGAAATGTTCCTGGCAGATTGCTTACATGTTATTTGATTTTGCCAAGGTTTTTATTAGTTATCCAAGCATGCTATGAACTTGCTATTGCCATGCTTTGCTTCATGAACATGTCTTATTGCTGATTATATTCTTATCTTGTCATGCAATGCCTTGTGGTGAGTCTTTCAAGCTCGCAAAGTTGCCTTCATGCTGCTGTTTATGCCATGCTCTGTTTTTCCACCAAGTCTGAATCTGTAACGAAACTTGCTATGTTTACATGTGTGCCATCATATCTTCTGTGCCTTTTTGGCTCATGATCAGTAAAGGACTTTTGTTCTATGCAATTAGTACATTCATGCCATGCCTTTGATTGCCATGATATGTTCCTGTAGCATGTTGTTTGATAGCTCTAATCATTGCAACCTGATGTCATTTCTGCCATGTCCAGTGTTTTCCAGCAAGTCTGTGAACTGTTATGATTTGCAATATTGACATGTACTTTTGAGCATGTTATATTAGTTTCTGGAGATAGCTCAGTGTTCATGTTTTGTCATGCTTTACCTGTACTTCACGTCCATGCCTTTTGTTTTCATGTTGTGGTGCCGTAGCATATTGTTTTGATTCTTGCAATATGCCTAGTTGTTGTTTTGGACAGCATGCCCTTTAAACTTGTTTCATGTGTATGTGTTGAACCGTTCCTCCGTTTTGAATGTGCTCTATATGAAACTTGCTTAGTTTTGCATGTAGTTTCATGTTACCTTGTTGCATTCATGTTTTGAGTGTGTTTGCTTGATGTTTGAATGCGTTTTGCACTAATGCCATGCTTAACTTGTTTTGCTCATATGTTCTAGGCGTAACTCCGGATTAAATGAACTTTATATGTAACTTGACTAAAATTTCGTGTAGACCATCTTGGTGCATCTTAACTTGTTGTTTAACAACTTGAACATAAGGTTTATTCAGATCTGGACCAATTTCGAAAGTTGCATATGGGGACATATCCGAATTGTTATATGTTGTGCGGCCTCATTTAAACTTGCTTTGATGTGTTGTTCTTGTATGCATTATCTTTTGCCATGAGTAGCTTCATGTAGCCTCCATGATGTTGCTGATTTCAAGGACTTAGGATTTTGCCAAGTCTTTGTTCTGCTGTTATTTTCATGCCATGTATTCATGTTGCTACAGTGAGATCCATGCCTCTTTTTAAGTATGTTCAAGAAGGATGTTTTGGACATATGGTTATGCCCTATCCATCCATGCCTTTGGTTGCGATTATAGCCTGCTCTAGCATGTCTTAAACTTGCTCTACTTTTGCTATGAAATGTTCCACGCAGATTGCTTACATGTTATTTGATTTTGCCAAGGTTTTTATTAGTTATCCAAGCATGCTATGAACTTGCTATTGCCATGCTTTGCTTCATGAACATGTCTTATTGCTGATTATATTCTTATCTTGTCATGCAATGCCTTGTGGTGAGTCTTTCAAGCTCAAAGTTGCCTTCATGCTGCTGTTTATGCCATGCTCTGTTTTTCCACCAAGTCTGAATCAGAATTGAAACTTGCTATGTTTACATGTGTGCCATCATATCTTCTGTGCCTTTTTGGCTCATGATCAGTAAAGGACTTTTGTTCTATGCAATTAGTACATTCATGCCATGCCTTTGATTGCCATGATATGTTCCTGTAGCATGTTGTTTGATAGCTCTAATCATTGCAACCTGATGTCATTTCTGCCATGTCCAGTGTTTTCCTGCAAGTCTGTGAACTGTTATGATTTGCAATATTGACATGTACTTTTGAGCATGTTATATTAGTTTCTGGAGATAGCTCAGTGTTCATGTTTTGTCATGCTTTACCTGTACTTCACGTCCATGCCTTTTGTTTTCATGTTGTGGTGCCGTAGCATATTGTTTTGATTCTTGCAATATGCCTAGTTGTTGTTTTGGACAGCATGCCCTTTAAACTTGTTTCATGTGTATGTGTTGAACCGTTGCTCGCTTTTGAATGTGCTCTATATGAAACTTGCTTAGTTTTGCATGTAGTTTCATGTTACCTTGTTGCATTCATGTTTTGAGTGTGTTTGCTTGATGTTTGAATGCGTTTTGCACTAATGCCATCCTTAACTTGTTTTGCTCATATGTTCTAGGCGTAACTCCGGATTAAATGAACTTTATATGTAACTTGACTAAAATTTCGTGTAGACCATCTTGGTGCATCTTAACTTGTTGTTTAACAACTTGAACATAAGGTTTATTCAGATCTGGACCAATTTCGAAAGTTGCATATGGGGACATATCCGAATTGTTATATGTTGTGCGGCCTCATTTAAACTAGCTTTGATGTGTTGTTCTTGTATGCATTATCTTTTGCCATGAGTAGCTTCATGTAGCCTCCATGATGTTGCTGATTTCAAGGACTTAGGATTTTGCCAAGTCTTTGTTCATTGTTATTTTCATGCCATGTATTCATGTTGCTACAGTGAGATCCATGCCTCTTTTAAGTATGTTCAGTAAGGATGTTTTGGACATATGGTTATGCCCTATCTATCCATGCATTTGGTTGCGTTTATAGCCTGCTGTAGCATGTCTTAATCTTGCTCTACTTTTGCTATGAAATGTTCCTGGCAGATTGCTTACATATTATTTGATTTTGCCAAGGTTTTTATTAGTTATCCAAGCATGCTATGAACTTGCTATTGCCATGCTTTGCTTCATGAACATGTCTTATTGCTGATTATATTCTTATCTTGTCATGCAATGCCTTGTGGTGAGTCTTTCAAGCTCGCAAAGTTGCCTTCATGCTGCTGTTTATGCCATGCTCTGTTTTTCCACCAAGTCTGAATCAGTAACGAAACTTGCTATGTTTACATGTGTGCCATCATATCTTCTGTGCCTTTTTGGCTCATGATCAGTAAAGGACTTTTGTTCTATGCAATTAGTACATTCATGCCATGCCTTTGATTGCCATGATATGTTCCTGTAGCATGTTGTTTGATAGCTCTAATCATTGCAACCTGATGTCATTTCTGCCATGTCCAAAGTGTTTTCCAGCAAGTCTGTGAACTGTTATGATTTGCAATATTGACATGTACTTTTGAGCATGTTATATTAGTTTCTGGAGATAGCTCAGTGTTCATGTTTTGTCATGCTTTACCTGTACTTCACGTCCATGCCTTTTGTTTTCATGTTGTGGTGCCGTAGCATATTGTTTTGATTCTTGCAATATGCCTAGTTGCTGTTTTGGACAGCATGCCCTTTAAACTTGTTTCATGTGTATGTGTTGAACCGTTGCTCGCTTTTGAATGTGCTCTATATGAAACTTGCTTAGTTTTGCATGTAGTTTCATGTTACCTTGTTGCATTCATGTTTTGAGTGTGTTTGCTTGATGTTTGAATGCGTTTTGCACTAATGCCATCCTTAACTTGTTTTGCTCATATGTTCTAGGCGTAACTTCGGATTAAATGAACTTTATATGTAACTTGACTAAAATTTCGTGTAGACCATCTTGGTGCATCTTAACTTGTTGTTTAACAACTTGAACATAAGGTTTATTCAGATCTGGACCAATTTCGAAAGTTGCATATGGGGACATATCCGAATTGTTATATGTTGTGCGGCCTCATTTAAACTAGCTTTGATGTGTTGTTCTTGTATGCATTATCTTTTGCCATGAGTAGCTTCATGTAGCCTCCATGATGTTGCTGATTTCAAGGACTTAGGATTTTGCCAAGTCTTTGTTCTGCTGTTATTTTCATGCCATGTATTCATGTTGCTACAAAGTGAGATCCATGCCTCTTTTAAGTATGTTCAAGAAGGATGTTTTGGACATATGGTTAAGCCCTATCCATCCATGCATATGGTTGCGTTTATAGCCTGCTCTAGCATGTCTAAATATTGCTCTACTTTTGCAATGAAATGTTCATGGAAGAGTGATTACATGTTATTTGATTTTGCCAAGGTTTTTATTAGTTATCCAAGCATGCTATGAACTTGCTATTGCCATGCTTTGCTTCATGAACATGTCTTATTGCTGATTATATTCTTATCTTGTCATGCAATGCCTTGTGGTGAGTCTTTCAAGCTCGCAAAGTTGCCTTCATGCTGCTGTTTATGCCATGCTCTGTTTTTCCACCAAGTCTGAATCTGTAACGAAACTTGCTATGTTTACATGTGTGCCATCATATCTTCTGTGCCTTTTTGGCTCATGATCAGTAAAGGACTTTTGTTCTATGCAATTAGTACATTCATGCCATGCCTTTGATTGCCATGATATGTTCCTGTAGCATGTTGTTTGATAGCTCTAATCATTGCAACCTGATGTCATTTCTGCCATGTCCAGTGTTTTCCAGCAAGTCTGTGAACTGTTATGATTTGCAATATTGACATGTACTTTTGAGCATGTTATATTAGTTTCTGGAGATAGCTCAGTGTTCATGTTTTGTCATGCTTTACCTGTACTTCACGTCCATGCCTTTTGTTTTCATGTTGTGGTGCCGTAGCATATTGTTTTGATTCTTGCAATATGCCTAGTTGTTGTTTTGGACAGCATGCCCTTTAAACTTGTTTCATGTGTATGTGTTGAACCGTTGCTCGCTTTTGAATGTGCTCTATATGAAACTTGCTTAGTTTTGCATGTAGTTTCATGTTACCTTGTTGCATTCATGTTTTGAGTGTGTTTGCTTGATGTTTGAATGCGTTTTGCACTAATGCCATGCTTAACTTGTTTTGCTCATATGTTCTAGGCGTAACTCCGGATTAAATGAACTTTATATGTAACTTGACTAAAATTTCGTGTAGACCATCTTGGTGCATCTTAACTTGTTGTTTAACAACTTGAACATAAGGTTTATTCAGATCTGGACCAATTTCGAAAGTTGCATATGGGGACATATCCGAATTGTTATATGTTGTGCGGCCTCATTTAAACTTGCTTTGATGTGTTGTTCTTGTATGCATTATCTTTTGCCATGAGTAGCTTCATGTAGCCTCCATGATGTTGCTGATTTCAAGGACTTAGGATTTTGCCAAGTCTTTGTTCTGCTGTTATTTTCATGCCATGTATTCATGTTGCTACAAAGGAGATCCATGCCTCTTTTAAGTATGTTCAGTAAGGATGTTTTGGACATATGGTTATGCCCTATCCATCCATGCCTTTGGTTGCGTTTATAGCCTGCTCTAGCATGTCTTAATCTTGCTCTACTTTTGCTATGAAATGTTCCTGGCAGATTGCTTACATGTTATTTGATTTTGCCAAGGTTTTTATTAGTTATCCAAGCATGCTATGAACTTGCTATTGCCATGCTTTGCTTCATGAACATGTCTTATTGCTGATTATATTCTTATCTTGTCATGCAATGCCTTGTGGTGAGTCTTTCAAGCTCGCAAAGTTGCCTTCATGCTGCTGTTTATGCCATGCTCTGTTTTTCCACCAAGTCTGAATCAGTAATGAAACTTGCTATGTTTACATGTGTGCCATCATATCTTCTGTGCCTTTTTGGCTCATGATCAGTAAAGGACTTTTGTTCTATGCAATTAGTACATTCATGCCATGCCTTTGATTGCCATGATATGTTCCTGTAGCATGTTGTTTGATAGCTCTAATCATTGCAACCTGATGTCATTTCTGCCATGTCCAGTGTTTTCCACCAAGTCTGTGAACTGTTATGATTTGCAATATTGACATGTACTTTTGAGCATGTTATATTAGTTTCTGGAGATAGCTCAGTGTTCATGTTTTGTCATGCTTTACCTGTACTTCACGTCCATGCCTTTTGTTTTCATGTTGTGGTGCCGTAGCATATTGTTTTGATTCTTGGAATATGCCTAGTTGTTGTTTTGGACAGCATGCCATTTAAATTTGTTTCATGTCTATGTGTTGAACCGTTGCTCCGTTTTGAATGTGCTCTATATGAAATTTGCTTAGTTTTGCATGTAGTTTCATGTTACCTTGTTGCATTCATGTTTTGAGTGTGTTTGCTTGATGTTTGAATGCGTTTTGCACTAATGCCATGCTTAACTTGTTTTGCTCATATGTTCTAGGCGTAACTCCGGATTAAATGAACTTTATATGTAACTTGACTAAAATTTCGTGTAGACCATCTTGGTGCATCTTAACTTGCTGTTTAACAACTTGAACATAAGGTTTATTCAGATCTGGACCAATTTTCGAAAGTTGCATATGGGGACATATCCGAATTGTTATATGTTGTGCGGCCTCATTTAAACTTGCTTTGATGTGTTGTTCTTGTATGCATTATCTTTTGCCATGAGTAGCTTCATGTAGCCTCCATGATGTTGCTGATTTCAAGGACTTAGGATTTTGCCAAGTCTTTGTTCTGCTGTTATTTTCATGCCATGTATTCATGTTGCTACTGTGAAATCCATGCCTCTTTTCATTATGTTCAGTAAGGATGTTTTGGACATATGGTTATGCCCTATCCATCCATGCCTTTGGTTGCGTTTATAGCCTGCTCTAGCATGTCTTAATCTTGCTCTACTTTTGCTATGAAATGTTCCTGGCAGATTGCTTACATGTTATTTGATTTTGCCAAGGTTTTTATTAGTTATCCAAGCATGCTATGAACTTGCTATTGCCATGCTTTGCTTCATGAACATGTCTTATTGCTGATTATATTCTTATCTTGTCATGCAATGCCTTGTGGTGAGTCTTTCAAGCTCGCAAAGTTGCCTTCATGCTGCTGTTTATGCCATGCTCTGTTTTTCCACCAAGTCTGAATCTGTAACGAAACTTGCTATGTTTACATGTGTGCCATCATATCTTCTGTGCCTTTTTGGCTCATGATCAGTAAAGGACTTTTGTTCTATGCAATTAGTACATTCATGCCATGCCTTTGATTGCCATGATATGTTCCTGTAGCATGTTGTTTGATAGCTCTAATCATTGCAACCTGATGTCATTTCTGCCATGTCCAGTGTTTTTCCAGCAAGTCTGTGAACTGTTATGATTTGCAATATTGACATGTACTTTTGAGCATGTTATATTAGTTTCTGGAGATAGCTCAGTGTTCATGTTTTGTCATGCTTTACCTGTACTTCACGTCCATGCCTTTTGTTTTCATGTTGTGGTGCCGTAGCATATTGTTTTGATTCTTGCAATATGCCTAGTTGTTGTTTTGGACAGCATGCCCTTTAAACTTGTTTCATGTGTATGTGTTGAACCGTTGCTCGCTTTTGAATGTGCTCTATATGAAACTTGCTTAGTTTTGCATGTAGTTTCATGTTACCTTGTTGCATTCATGTTTTGAGTGTGTTTGCTTGATGTTTGAATGCGTTTTGCACTAATGCCATGCTTAACTTGTTTTGCTCATATGTTCTAGGCGTAACTCCGGATTAAATGAACTTTATATGTAACTTGACTAAAATTTCGTGTAGACCATCTTGGTGCATCTTAACTTGTTGTTTAACAACTTGAACATAAGGTTTATTCAGATCTGGACCAATTTGAAAGTTGCATATGGGGACATATCCGAATTGTTATATGTTGTGCGGCCTCATTTAAACTTGCTTTGATGTGTTGTTCTTGTATGCATTATCTTTTGCCATGAGTAGCTTCATGTAGCCTCCATGATGTTGCTGATTTCAAGGACTTAGGATTTTGCCAAGTCTTTGTTCTGCTGTTATTTTCATGCCATGTATTCATGTTGCTACATGAGATCCATGCCTCTTTTAAGTATGTTCAGTAAGGATGTTTTGGACATATGGTTATGCCCTATCCATCCATGCCTTTGGTTGCGTTTATAGCCTGCTCTAGCATGTCTTAATCTTGCTCTACTTTTGCTATGAAATGTTCCTGGCAGATTGCTTACATGTTATTTGATTTTGCCAAGGTTTTATTAGTTACCCAAGCATGCTATGAACTTGCTATTGCCATGCTTTGCTTCATGAACATGTCTTATTGCTGATTATATTCTTATCTTGTCATGCAATGCCTTGTGGTGAGTCTTTCAAGCTCGCAAAGTTGCCTTCATGCTGCTGTTTATGCCATGCTCTGTTTTTCCACCAAGTCTGAATCAGAATGAAACTTGCTATGTTTACATGTGTGCCATCATATCTTACATGCCTTTTTGGCTCATGATCAGTAAAGGACTTTTGTTCTATGCAATTAGTACATTCATGCCATGCCTTTGATTGCCATGATATGTTCCTGTAGCATGTTGTTTGATAGCTCTAATCATTGCAACCTGATGTCATTTCTGCCATGTCCAGTGTTTTCCAGCAAGTCTGTGAACTGTTATGATTTGCAATATTGACATGTACTTTTGAGCATGTTATATTAGTTTCTGGAGATAGCTCAGTGTTCATGTTTTGTCATGCTTTACCTGTACTTCACGTCCATGCCTTTTGTTTTCATGTTGTGGTGCCGTAGCATATTGTTTTGATTCTTGCAATATGCCTAGTTGCTGTTTTGGACAGCATGCCCTTTAAACTTGTTTCATGTGTATGTGTTGAACCGTTGCTCCGTTTTGAATGTGCTCTATATGAAACTTGCTTAGTTTTGCATGTAGTTTCATGTTACCTTGTTGCATTCATGTTTTGAGTGTGTTTGCTTGATGTTTGAATGCGTTTTGCACTAATGCCATGCTTAACTTGTTTTGCTCATATGTTCTAGGCGTAACTCCGGATTAAATGAACTTTATATGTAACTTGACTAAAATTTCGTGTAGACCATCTTGGTGCATCTTAACTTGTTGTTTAACAACTTGAACATAAGGTTTATTCAGATCTGGACCAATTTCGAAAGTTGCATATGGGGACATATCCGAATTGTTATATGTTGTGCGGCCTCATTTAAACTTGCTTTGATGTGTTGTTCTTGTATGCATTATCTTTTGCCATGAGTAGCTTCATGTAGCCTCCATGATGTTGCTGATTTCAAGGACTTAGGATTTTGCCAAGTCTTTGTTCTGCTGTTATTTTCATGCCATGTATTCATGTTGCTACAAGGAGATCCATGCCTCTTTTAAGTATGTTCAGTAAGGATGTTTTGGACATATGGTTATGCCCTATCCATCCATGCCTTTGGTTGCGTTTATAGCCTGCTCTAGCATGTCTTAATCTTGCTCTACTTTTGCTATGAAATGTTCCTGGCAGATTGCTTACATGTTATTTGATTTTGCCAAGGTTTTTATTAGTTATCCAAGCATGCTATGAACTTGCTATTGCCATGCTTTGCTTCATGAACATGTCTTATTGCTGATTATATTCTTATCTTGTCATGCAATGCCTTGTGGTGAGTCTTTCAAGCTCGCAAAGTTGCCTTCATGCTGCTGTTTATGCCATGCTCTGTTTTTCCACCAAGTCTGAATCTGTAATGAAACTTGCTATGTTTACATGTGTGCCATCATATCTTCTGTGCCTTTTGGCTCATGATCAGTGAAGGACTTTTGTTCTATGCAATTAGTACATTCATGCCATGCCTTTGATTGCCATGATATGTTCCTGTAGCATGTTGTTTGATAGCTCTAATCATTGCAACCTGTTGTCATTTCTGCCATGTTCTGTGTTTTCCAGCAAGTCTGTGAACTGTTATGATTTGCAATATTGACATGTACTTTTGAGCATGTTATATTAGTTTCTGGAGATAGCTCAGTGTTCATGTTTTGTCATGCTTTACCTGTACTTCACGTCCATGCCTTTTGTTTTCATGTTGTGGTGCCGTAGCATATTGTTTTGATTCTTGGAATATGCCTAGTTGTTGTTTTGGACAGCATGCCCTTTAAATTTGTTTCATGTGTATGTGTTGAACCGTTGCTCCGTTTTGAATGTGCTCTATATGAAACTTGCTTAGTTTTGCATGTAGTTTCATGTTACCTTGTTGCATTCATGTTTTGAGTGTGTTTGCTTGATGTTTGAATGCGTTTTGCACTAATGCCATGCTTAACTTGTTTTGCTCATATGTTCTAGGCGTAACTCCGGATTAAATGAACTTTATATGTAACTTGACTAAAATTTCGTGTAGACCATCTTGGTGCATCTTAACTTGTTGTTTAACAACTTGAACATAAGCTTTATTCAGATCTGGACCAATTCGAAAGTTGCATGTGGGGACTTATCCGAATTGTTATATGTTGTGCGGCCTCATTTAAACTAGCTTTGATGTGTTGTTCTTGTATGCATTATCTTTTGCCATGAGTAGCTTCATGTAGCCTCCATGATGTTGCTGATTTCAAGGACTTAGGATTTTGCCAAGTCTTTGTTCTGTTGTTATTTTCATGCCTTGTATTCATGTTGCTACTGATGAGATCCATGCCTCTTTTAAGTATGTTCAAGAAGGATGTTTTGGACATATGGTTATGCCCTATCCATCCATGCCTTTGGTTGCGTTTATAGCCTGCTCTAGCATGTCTTAATCTTGCTCTACTTTTGCTATGAAATGTTCTGCCAGATTGCTTACATGTTATTTGATTTTGCCAAGGTTTTTATTAGTTATCCAAGCATGCTATGAACTTGCTATTGCCATGCTTTGCTTCATGAACATGTCTTATTGCTGATTATATTCTTATCTTGTCATGCAATGCCTTGTGGTGAGTCTTTCAAGCTCGCAAAGTTGCCTTCATGCTGCTGTTTATGCCATGCTCTGTTTTTCCACCAAGTCTGAATCTGTAATGTGAAACTTGCTATGTTTACATGTGTGCCATCATATCTTCTGTGCCTTTTTGGCTCATGATCAGTAAAGGACTTTTGTTCTATGCAATTAGTACATTCATGCCATGCCTTTGATTGCCATGATATGTTCCTGTAGCATGTTGTTTGATAGCTCTAACCATTGCAACCTGATGTCATTTCTGCCATGTCCGGTGTTTTCCAGCAAGTCTGTGAACTGTTATGATTTGCAATATTGACATGTACTTTTGAGCATGTTATATTAGTTTCTGGAGATAGCTCAGTGTTCATGTTTTGTCATGCTTTACCTGTACTTCACGTCCATGCCTTTTGTTTTCATGTTGTGGTGCCGTAGCATATTGTTTTGATTCTTGCAATATGCCTAGTTGTTGTTTTGGACAGCATGCCCTTTAAACTTGTTTCATGTGTATGTGTTGAACCGTTGCTCCGTTTTGAATGTGCTCTATATGAAACTTGCTTAGTTTTGCATGTAGTTTCATGTTACCTTGTTGCATTCATGTTTTGAGTGTGTTTGCTTGATGTTTGAATGCGTTTTGCACTAATGCCATCCTTAACTTGTTTTGCTCATATGTTCTAGGCGTAACTCCGGATTAAATGAACTTTATATGTAACTTGACTAAAATTTCGTGTAGACCATCTTGGTGCATCTTAACTTGTTGTTTAACAACTTGAACATAAGGTTTATTCAGATCTGGACCAATTTAGAAAGTTGCATATGGGGACATATCCGAATTGTTATATGTTGTGCGGCCTCATTTAAACTAGCTTTGATGTGTTGTTCTTGTATGCATTATCTTTTGCCATGAGTAGCTTCATGTAGCCTCCATGATGTTGCTGATTTCAAGGACTTAGGATTTTGCCAAGTCTTTGTTCTGTTGTTATTTTCATGCCTTGTATTCATGTTGCTACAAGTGAGATCCATGCCTCTTTTAAGTATGTTCATGAGGATGTTTTGGACATATGGTTATGCCCTATCCATCCATGCCTTTGGTTGCGTTTATAGCCTGCTCTAGCATGTCTTAATCTTGCTCTACTTTTGCTATGAAATGTTCCTGGCAGATTGCTTACATGTAATTTGATTTTGCCAAGGTTTTTATTAGTTATCCAAGCATGCTATGAACTTGCTATTGCCATGCTTTGCTTCATGAACATGTCTTATTGCTGATTATATTCTTATCTTGTCATGCAATGCCTTGTGGTGAGTCTTTCAAGCTCGCAAAGTTGCCTTCATGCTGCTGTTTATGCCATGCTCTGTTTTTCCACCAAGTCTGAATCTGTAATGAAACTTGCTATGTTTACATGTGTGCCATCATATCTTCTGTGCCTTTTTGGCTCATGATCAGTAAAGGACTTTTGTTCTATGCAATTAGTACATTCATGCCATGCCTTTGATTGCCATGATATGTTCCTGTAGCATGTTGTTTGATAGCTCTAACCATTGCAACCTGATGTCATTTCTGCCATGTCCAAAGGTTTTCCAAAGCAAGTCTGTGAACTGTTATGATTTGCAATATTGACATGTACTTTTGAGCATGTTATATTAGTTTCTGGAGATAGCTCAGTGTTCATGTTTTGTCATGCTTTACCTGTACTTCACGTCCATGCCTTTTGTTTTCATGTTGTGGTGCCGTAGCATATTGTTTTGATTCTTGGAATATGCCTAGTTGTTGTTTTGGACAGCATGCCCTTTAAATTTGTTTCATGTGTATGTGTTGAACCGTTGCTCCGTTTTGAATGTGCTCTATATGAAACTTGCTTAGTTTTGCATGTAGTTTCATGTTACCTTGTTGCATTCATGTTTTGAGTGTGTTTGCTTGATGTTTGAATGCGTTTTGCACTAATGCCATGCTTAACTTGTTTTGCTCATATGTTCTAGGCGTAACTTCGGATTAAATGAACTTTATATGTAACTTGACTAAAATTTCGTGTAGAGCATCTTGGTGCATCTTAACTTGTTGTTTAACAACTGGAACATAAGGTTTATTCAGATCTGGACCAATTTCGAAAGTTGCATATGGGGACATATCCGAATTGTTATATGTTGTGCGGCCTCATTTAAACTAGCTTTGATGTGTTGTTCTTGTATGCATTATCTTTTGCCATGAGTAGCTTCATGTAGCCTCCATGATGTTGCTGATTTCAAGGACTTAGGATTTTGCCAAGTCTTTGTTCTGTTGTTATTTTCATGCCTTGTATTCATGTTGCTACAGTGAGATCCATGCCTCTTTTAAGTATGTTCAAGGGATGTTTTGGACATATGGTTATGCCCTATCCATCCATGCCTTTGGTTGCGTTTATAGCCTGCTCTAGCATGTCTTAATCTTGCTCTACTTTTGCCATGAAATGTTCCTGGCAGAGTGCTTACATGTTATTTGATTTTGCCAAGGTTTTTATTAGTTACCCAAGCATGCTATGAACTTGCTATTGCCATGCTTTGCTTCATGAACATGTCTTATTGCTGATTATATTCTTATCTTGTCATGCAATGCCTTGTGGTGAGTCTTTCAAGCTCGCAAAGTTGCCTTCATGCTGCTGTTTATGCCATGCTCTGTTTTTCCACCAAGTCTGAATCTGTAACGAAACTTGCTATGTTTACATGTGTGCCATCATATCTTCTGTGCCTTTTTGGCTCATGATCAGTAAAGGACTTTTGTTCTATGCAATTAGTACATTCATGCCATGCCTTTGATTGCCATGATATGTTCCTGTAGCATGTTGTTTGATAGCTCTAACCATTGCAACCTGATGTCATTTCTGCCATGTCCAGTGTTTTCCAGCAAGTCTGTGAACTGTTATGATTTGCAATATTGACATGTACTTTTGAGCATGTTATATTAGTTTCTGGAGATAGCTCAGTGTTCATGTTTTGTCATGCTTTACCTGTACTTCACGTCCATGCCTTTTGTTTTCATGTTGTGGTGCCGTAGCATATTGTTTTGATTCTTGGAATATGCCTAGTTGTTGTTTTGGACAGCATGCCCTTTAAATTTGTTTCATGTGTATGTGTTGAACCGTTGCTCCGTTTTGAATGTGCTCTATATGAAACTTGCTTAGTTTTGCATGTAGTTTCATGTTACCTTGTTGCATTCATGTTTTGAGTGTGTTTGCTTGATGTTTGAATGCGTTTTGCACTAATGCCATGCTTAACTTGTTTTGCTCATATGTTCTAGGCGTAACTCCGGATTAAATGAAATTTATATGTAACTTGACTAAAATTTCATGTAGACCATCTTGGTGCATCTTAACTTGCTGCTTAACAACTTGAACATAAGGTTTATTCAGATCTGGACCAATTTTGAAAGTTGCATATGGGGACTTATCCGAATTGTTATATGTTGTACGGCCTCATTTAAACTTGCTTTGATGTGTTGTTCTTGTATGCATTATCTTTTGCCATTAGTAGCTTCATGTAGCCTCCATGATGTTGCTGATTTCAAGGACTTAGGATTTTGCCAAGTCTTTGTTCTGCTGTTATTTTCATGCCATGTATTCATGTTGCTACAGTGAGATCCATGCCTCTTTTAAGTATGTTCAGTAAGGATGTTTTGGACATATGGTTATGCCCTATCCATCCATGCCTTTGGTTGCGTTTATAGCCTGCTCTAGCATGTCTTAATCTTGCTCTACTTTTGCTATGAAATGTTCCTGGCAGATTGCTTACATGTTATTTGATTTTGCCAAGGTTTTTATTAGTTATCCAAGCATGCTATGAACTTGCTATTGCCATGCTTTGCTTCATGAACATGTCTTATTGCTGATTATATTCTTATCTTGTCATGCAATGCCTTGTGGTGAGTCTTTCAAGCTCGCAAAGTTGCCTTCATGCTGCTGTTTATGCCATGCTCTGTTTTTCCACCAAGTCTGAATCTGTAATGAAACTTGCTATGTTTACATGTGTGCCATCATATCTTCTGTGCCTTTTTGGCTCATGATCAGTAAAGGACTTTTGTTCTATGCAATTAGTACATTCATGCCATGCCTTTGATTGCCATGATATGTTCCTGTAGCATGTTGTTTGATAGCTCTAACCATTGCAACCTGATGTCATTTCTGCCATGTCCGGTGTTTTCCAGCAAGTCTGTGAACTGTTATGATTTGCAATATTGACATGTACTTTTGAGCATGTTATATTAGTTTCTGGAGATAGCTCAGTGTTCATGTTTTGTCATGCTTTACCTGTACTTCACGTCCATGCCTTTTGTTTTCATGTTGTGGTGCCGTAGCATATTGTTTTGATTCTTGCAATATGCCTAGTTGTTGTTTTGGACATCATGCCCTTTAAATTTGTTTCATGTGTATGTGTTGAACCGTTGCTCCGTTTTGAATGTGCTCTATATGAAACTTGCTTAGTTTTGCATGTAGTTTCATGTTACCTTGTTGCATTCATGTTTTGAGTGTGTTTGCTTGATGTTTGAATGCGTTTTGCACTAATGCCATGCTTAACTTGTTTTGCTCATATGTTCTAGGCGTAACTCCGGATTAAATGAACTTTATATGTAACTTGACTAAAATTTCGTGTAGACCATCTTGGTGCATCTTAACTTGTTGTTTAACAACTTGAACATAAGGTTTATTCAGATCTGGACCAATTTCGAAAGTTGCATATGGGGACTTATCCGAATTGTTATATGTTGTGCGGCCTCATTTAAACTAGCTTTGATGTGTTGTTCTTGTATGCATTATCTTTTGCCATGAGTAGCTTCATGTAGCCTCCATGATGTTGCTGATTTCAAGGACTTAGGATTTTGCCAAGTCTTTGTTCTGTTGTTATTTTCATGCCTTGTATTCATGTTGCTACAGTGAGATCCATGCCTCTTTTAAGTATGTTCAGTAAGGATGTTTTGGACATATGGTTATGCCCTATCCATCCATGCCTTTGGTTGCTTTTATAGCCTGCTCTAGCATGTCTTAATCTTGCTCTACTTTTGCTATGAAATGTTCCTGGCAGATTGCTTACATGTTATTTGATTTTGCCAAGGTTTTTATTAGTTACCCAAGCATGCTATGAACTTGCTATTGCCATGCTTTGCTTCATGAACATGTCTTATTGCTGATTATATTCTTATCTTGTCATGCAATGCCTTGTGGTGAGTCTTTCAAGCTCGCAAAGTTGCCTTCATGCTGCTGTTTATGCCATGCTCTGTTTTTCCACCAAGTCTGAATCTGTAACGAAACTTGCTATGTTTACATGTGTGCCATCATATCTTCTGTGCCTTTTTGGCTCATGATCAGTAAAGGACTTTTGTTCTATGCAATTAGTACATTCATGCCATGCCTTTGATTGCCATGATATGTTCCTGTAGCATGTTGTTTGATAGCTCTAACCATTGCAACCTGATGTCATTTCTGCCATGTCCAGTGTTTTCCAGCAAGTCTGTGAACTGTTATGATTTGCAATATTGACATGTACTTTTGAGCATGTTATATTAGTTTCTGGAGATAGCTCAGTGTTCATGTTTTGTCATGCTTTACCTGTACTTCACGTCCATGCCTTTTGTTTTCATGTTGTGGTGCCGTAGCATATTGTTTTGATTCTTGGAATATGCCTAGTTGTTGTTTTGGACAGCATGCCCTTTAAATTTGTTTCATGTGTATGTGTTGAACCGTTGCTCCGTTTTGAATGTGCTCTATATGAAACTTGCTTAGTTTTGCATGTAGTTTCATGTTACCTTGTTGCATTCATGTTTTGAGTGTGTTTGCTTGATGTTTGAATGCGTTTTGCACTAATGCCATCCTTAACTTGTTTTGCTCATATGTTCTAGGCGTAACTCCGGATTAAATGAACTTTATATGTAACTTGACTAAAATTTCGTGTAGACCATCTTGGTGCATCTTAACTTGTTGTTTAACAACTTGAACATAAGGTTTATTCAGATCTGGACCAATTCGAAAGTTGCATATGGGGACTTATCCGAATTGTTATATGTTGTGCGGCCTCATTTAAACTAGCTTTGATGTGTTGTTCTTGTATGCATTATCTTTTGCCATGAGTAGCTTCATGTAGCCTCCATGATGTTGCTGATTTCAAGGACTTAGGATTTTGCCAAGTCTTTGTTCTGTTGTTATTTTCATGCCTTGTATTCATGTTGCTACAGTGAGATCCATGCCTCTTTTAAGTATGTTCAGTAAGGATGTTTTGGACATATGGTTATGCCCTATCCATCCATGCCTTTGGTTGCGTTTATAGCCTGCTCTAGCATGTCTTAATCTTGCTCTACTTTTGCCATGAAATGTTCCTGGCAGATTGCTTACATGTTATTTGATTTTGCCAAGGTTTTATTAGTTACCCAAGCATGCTATGAACTTGCTATTGCCATGCTTTGCTTCATGAACATGTCTTATTGCTGATTATATTCTTATCTTGTCATGCAATGCCTTGTGGTGAGTCTTTCAAGCTCGCAAAGTTGCCTTCATGCTGCTGTTTATGCCATGCTCTGTTTTTCCACCAAGTCTGAATCTGTAATGAAACTTGCTATGTTTATATGTGTGCCATCATATCTTCTGTGCCTTTTTGGCTCATGATCAGTAAAGGACTTTTGTTCTATGCAATTAGTACATTCATGCCATGCCTTTGATTGCCATGATATGTTCCTGTAGCATGTTGTTTGATAGCTCTAACCATTGCAACCTGATGTCATTTCTGCCATGTCCGGTGTTTTCCAGCAAGTCTGTGAACTGTTATGATTTGCAATATTGACATGTACTTTTGAGCATGTTATATTAGTTTCTGGAGATAGCTCAGTGTTCATGTTTTGTCATGCTTTACCTGTACTTCACGTCCATGCCTTTTGTTTTCATGTTGTGGTGCCGTAGCATATTGTTTTGATTCTTGGAATATGCCTAGTTGTTGTTTTGGACAGCATGCCCTTTAAATTTGTTTCATGTGTATGTGTTGAACCGTTGCTCCGTTTTGAATGTGCTCTATATGAAACTTGCTTAGTTTTGCATGTAGTTTCATGTTACCTTGTTGCATTCATGTTTTGAGTGTGTTTGCTTGATGTTTGAATGCGTTTTGCACTAATGCCATGCTTAACTTGTTTTGCTCATATGTTCTAGGCGTAACTCCGGATTAAATGAACTTTATATGTAACTTGACTAAAATTTCGTGTAGACCATCTTGGTGCATCTTAACTTGTTGTTTAACAACTTGAACATAAGGTTTATTCAGATCTGGACCAATTTGAAAGTTGCATATGGGGACTTATCCGAATTGTTATATGTTGTGCGGCCTCATTTAAACTTGCTTTGATGTGTTGTTCTTGTATGCATTATCTTTTGCCATGAGTAGCTTCATGTAGCCTCCATGATGTTGCTGATTTCAAGGACTTAGGATTTTGCCAAGTCTTTGTTCTGTTGTTATTTTCATGCCTTGTATTCATGTTGCTACAAATGAGATCCATGCCTCTTTTAAGTATGTTCAGTAAGGATGTTTTGGACATATGGTTATGCCCTATCCATCCATGCCTTTGGTTGCGTTTATAGCCTGCTCTAGCATGTCTTAATCTTGCTCTACTTTTGCTATGAAATGTTCCTGGCAGATTGCTTACATGTTATTTGATTTTGCCAAGGTTTTTATTAGTTATCCAAGCATGCTATGAACTTGCTATTGCCATGCTTTGCTTCATGAACATGTCTTATTGCTGATTATATTCTTATCTTGTCATGCAATGCCTTGTGGTGAGTCTTTCAAGCTCGCAAAGTTGCCTTCATGCTGCTGTTTATGCCATGCTCTGTTTTTCCACCAAGTCTGAATCAGAATTGAAACTTGCTATGTTTACATGTGTGCCATCATATCTTCTGTGCCTTTTTGGCTCATGATCAGTGAAGGACTTTTGTTCTATGCAATTAGTACATTCATGCCATGCCTTTGATTGCCATGATATGTTCCTGTAGCATGTTGTTTGATAGCTCTAACCATTGCAACCTGATGTCATTTCTGCCATGTCCAGTGTTTTTCCAGCAAGTCTGTGAACTGTTATGATTTGCAATATTGACATGTACTTTTGAGCATGTTATATTAGTTTCTGGAGATAGCTCAGTGTTCATGTTTTGTCATGCTTTACCTGTACTTCACGTCCATGCCTTTTGTTTTCATGTTGTGGTGCCGTAGCATATTGTTTTGATTCTTGGAATATGCCTAGTTGTTGTTTTGGACAGCATGCCCTTTAAATTTGTTTCATGTGTATGTGTTGAACCGTTGCTCCGTTTTGAATGTGCTCTATATGAAACTTGCTTAGTTTTGCATGTAGTTTCATGTTACCTTGTTGCATTCATGTTTTGAGTGTGTTTGCTTGATGTTTGAATGCGTTTTGCACTAATGCCATCCTTAACTTGTTTTGCTCATATGTTCTAGGCGTAACTCCGGATTAAATGAACTTTATATGTAACTTGACTAAAATTTCGTGTAGACCATCTTGGTGCATCTTAACTTGTTGTTTAACAACTTGAACATAAGGTTTATTCAGATCTGGACCAATTTGAAAGTTGCATATGGGGACTTATCCGAATTGTTATATGTTGTGCGGCCTCATTTAAACTTGCTTTGATGTGTTGTTCTTGTATGCATTATCTTTTGCCATGAGTAGCTTCATGTAGCCTCCATGATGTTGCTGATTTCAAGGACTTAGGATTTTGCCAAGTCTTTGTTCTGCTGTTATTTTCATGCCATGTATTCATGTTGCTACTGATTGAGATCCATGCCTCTTTTAAGTATGTTCAAGTAAGGATGTTTTGGACATATGGTTATGCCCTATCCATCCATGCCTTTGGTTGCGTTTATAGCCTGCTCTAGCATGTCTTAATCTTGCTCTACTTTTGCTATGAAATGTTCTGGCAGATTGCTTACATGTTATTTGATTTTGCCAAGGTTTTTATTAGTTATCCAAGCATGCTATGAACTTGCTATTGCCATGCTTTGCTTCATGAACATGTCTTATTGCTGATTATATTCTTATCTTGTCATGCAATGCCTTGTGGTGAGTCTTTCAAGCTCATAAAGTTGCCTTCATGCTGCTGTTTATGCCATGCTCTGTTTTTCCACCAAGTCTGAATCTGTAACGAAACTTGCTATGTTTACATGTGTGCCATCATATCTTCTGTGCCTTTTTGGCTCATGATCAGTGAAGGACTTTTGTTCTATGCAATTAGTACATTCATGCCATGCCTTTGATTGCCATGATATGTTCCTGTAGCATGTTGTTTGATAGCTCTAACCATTGCAACCTGATGTCATTTCTGCCATGTCCAGTGTTTTCCAGCAAGTCTGTGAACTGTTATGATTTGCAATATTGACATGTACTTTTGAGCATGTTATATTAGTTTCTGGAGATAGCTCAGTGTTCATGTTTTGTCATGCTTTACCTGTACTTCACGTCCATGCCTTTTGTTTTCATGTTGTGGTGCCGTAGCATATTGTTTTGATTCTTGCAATATGCCTAGTTGTTGTTTTGGACATCATGCCCTTTAAATTTGTTTCATGTGTATGTGTTGAACCGTTGCTCCGTTTTGAATGTGCTCTATATGAAACTTGCTTAGTTTTGCATGTAGTTTCATGTTACCTTGTTGCATTCATGTTTTGAGTGTGTTTGCTTGATGTTTGAATGCGTTTTGCACTAATGCCATGCTTAACTTGTTTTGCTCATATGTTCTA
This sequence comes from Aegilops bicornis, assembly GCA_021605145.1. Classification (NCBI taxonomy): domain Eukaryota; kingdom Viridiplantae; phylum Streptophyta; class Magnoliopsida; order Poales; family Poaceae; genus Aegilops; species Aegilops bicornis. The sequence continues at coordinate 194,842,941 of CM038672.1, read as the reverse complement.
GGCGTAACTCCGGATTAAATGAACTTTATATGTAACTTGACTAAAATTTCGTGTAGACCATCTTGGTGCATCTTAACTTGCTGTTTAACAACTTGAACATAAGGTTTATTCAGATCTGGACCAATTTTGAAAGTTGCATATGGGGACTTATCCGAATTGTTATATGTTGTGCGGCCTCATTTAAACTTGCTTTGATGTGTTGTTCTTGTATGCATTATCTTTTGCCATGAGTAGCTTCATGTAGCCTCCATGATGTTGCTGATTTCAAGGACTTAGGATTTTGCCAAGTCTTTGTTCTGCTGTTATTTTCATGCCATGTATTCATGTTGCTACATTGAGATCCATGCCTCTTTTAAGTATGTTCGATGAGATGTTTTGGACATATGGTTATGCCCTATCCATCCATGCCTTTGGTTGCGTTTATAGCCTGCTGTAGCATGTCTTAATCTTGCTCTACTTTTGCTATGAAATGTTCCTGGCAGATTACTTACATGTTATTTGATTTTGCCAAGGTTTTTATTAGTTATCCAAGCATGCTATGAACTTGCTATTGCCATGCTTTGCTTCATGAACATGTCTTATTGCTGATTATATTCTTATCTTGTCATGCAATGCCTTGTGGTGAGTCTTTCAAGCTCGCAAAGTTGCCTTCATGCTGCTGTTTATGCCATGCTCTGTTTTTCCACCAAGTCTGAATCAGAACGAAACTTGCTATGTTTACATGTGTGCCATCATATCTTCTGTGCCTTTTTGGCTCATGATCAGTAAAGGACTTTTGTTCTATGCAATTAGTACATTCATGCCATGCCTTTGATTGCCATGATATGTTCCTGTAGCATGTTGTTTGATAGCTCTAATCATTGCAACCTGATGTCATTTCTGCCATGTCCGGTGTTTTCCAGCAAGTCTGTGAACTGTTATGATTTGCAATATTGACATGTACTTTTGAGCATGTTATATTAGTTTCTGGAGATAGCTCAGTGTTCATGTTTTGTCATGCTTTACCTGTACTTCACGTCCATGCCTTTTGTTTTCATGTTGTGGTGCCGTAGCATATTGTTTTGATTCTTGGAATATGCCTAGTTGTTGTTTTGGACAGCATGCCCTTTAAATTTGTTTCATGTGTATGTGTTGAACCGTTGCTCCGTTTTGAATGTGCTCTATATGAAACTTGCTTAGTTTTGCATGTAGTTTCATGTTACCTTGTTGCATTCATGTTTTGAGTGTGTTTGCTTGATGTTTGAATGCGTTTTGCACTAATGCCATGCTTAACTTGTTTTGCTCATATGTTCTAGGCGTAACTCCGGATTAAATGAACTTTATATGTAACTTGACTAAAATTTCGTGTAGACCATCTTGGTGCATCTTAACTTGTTGTTTAACAACTTGAACATAAGGTTTATTCAGATCTGGACCAATTTCGAAAGTTGCATATGGGGACTTATCCGAATTGTTATATGTTGTGCGGCCTCATTTAAACTAGCTTTGATGTGTTGTTCTTGTATGCATTATCTTTTGCCATGAGTAGCTTCATGTAGCCTCCATGATGTTGCTGATTTCAAGGACTTAGGATTTTGCCAAGTCTTTGTTCTGTTGTTATTTTCATGCCTTGTATTCATGTTGCTACGTTGAGATCCATGCCTCTTTTAAGTATGTTCAAGAAGGATGTTTTGGACATATGGTTATGCCCTATCCATCCATGCCTTTGGTTGCGTTTATAGCCTGCTCTAGCATGTCTTAATCTTGCTCTACTTTTGCTATGAAATGTTCTGGCAGATTGCTTACATGTTATTTGATTTTGCCAAGGTTTTTATTAGTTATCCAAGCATGCTATGAACTTGCTATTGCCATGCTTTGCTTCATGAACATGTCTTATTGCTGATTATATTCTTATCTTGTCATGCAATGCCTTGTGGTGAGTCTTTCAAGCTCGCAAAGTTGCCTTCATGCTGCTGTTTATGCCATGCTCTGTTTTTCCACCAAGTCTGAATCTGTAACGAAACTTGCTATGTTTACATGTGTGCCATCATATCTTCTGTGCCTTTTTGGCTGACGATCAGTAAAGGACTTTTGTTCTATGCAATTAGTACATTCATGCCATGCCATTTATTGCCATGATATGTTCCTGTAGCATGTTGTTTGATAGCTCTAATCATTGCAACCTGATGTCATTTCTGCCATGTCCAGTGTTTTCCAGCAAGTCTGTGAACTGTTATGATTTGCAATATTGACATGTACTTTTGAGCATGTTATATTAGTTTCTGGAGATAGCTCAGTGTTCATGTTTTGTCATGCTTTACCTGTACTTCACGTCCATGCCTTTTGTTTTCATGTTGTGGTGCCGTAGCATATTGTTTTGATTCTTGGAATATGCCTAGTTGTTGTTTTGGACAGCATGCCCTTTAAATTTGTTTCATGTGTATGTGTTGAACCGTTGCTCCGTTTTGAATGTGCTCTATATGAAACTTGCTTAGTTTTGCATGTAGTTTCATGTTACCTTGTTGCATTCATGTTTTGAGTGTGTTTGCTTGATGTTTGAATGCGTTTTGCACTAATGCCATCCTTAACTTGTTTTGCTCATATGTTCTAGGCGTAACTCCGGATTAAATGAACTTTATATGTAACTTGACTAAAATTTCGTGTAGACCATCTTGGTGCATCTTAACTTGTTGTTTAACAACTTGAACATAAGGTTTATTCAGATCTGGACCAATTTGAAAGTTGCATATGGGGACTTATCCGAATTGTTATATGTTGTGCGGCCTCATTTAAACTTGCTTTGATGTGTTGTTCTTGTATGCATTATCTTTTGCCATGAGTAGCTTCATGTAGCCTCCATGATGTTGCTGATTTCAAGGACTTAGGATTTTGCCAAGTCTTTGTTCTGCTGTTATTTTCATGCCATGTATTCATGTTGCTACAGTGAGATCCATGCCTCTTTTAAGTATGTTCAGTAAGGATGTTTTGGACATATGGTTATGCCCTATCCATCCATGCCTTTGGTTGCGTTTATAGCCTGCTCTAGCATGTCTTAATCTTGCTCTACTTTTGCTATGAAATGTTCCTGGCAGATTGCTTACATGTTATTTGATTTTGCCAAGGTTTTTATTAGTTATCCAAGCATGCTATGAACTTGCTATTGCCATGCTTTGCTTCATGAACATGTCTTATTGCTGATTATATTCTTATCTTGTCATGCAATGCCTTGTGGTGAGTCTTTCAAGCTCATAAAGTTGCCTTCATGCTGCTGTTTATGCCATGCTCTGTTTTTCCACCAAGTCTGAATCTGTATGAAACTTGCTATGTTTACATGTGTGCCATCATATCTTCTGTGCCTTTTTGGCTCATGATCAGTAAAGGACTTTTGTTCTATGCAATTAGTACATTCATGCCATGCCTTTGATTGCCATGATATGTTCCTGTAGCATGTTGTTTGATAGCTCTAATCATTGCAACCTGATGTCATTTCTGCCATGTCCGATGTTTTCCACCAAGTCTGTGAACTTTTATGATTTGCAATATTGACATGTACTTTTGAGCATGTTATATTAGTTTCTGGAGATAGCTCAGTGTTCATGTTTTGTCATGCTTTACCTGTACTTCACGTCCATGCCTTTTGTTTTCATGTTGTGGTGCCGTAGCATATTGTTTTGATTCTTGGAATATGCCTAGTTGTTGTTTTGGACAGCATGCCCTTTAAATTTGTTTCATGTGTATGTGTTGAACCGTTGCTCCGTTTTGAATGTGCTCTATATGAAACTTGCTTAGTTTTGCATGTAGTTTCATGTTACCTTGTTGCATTCATGTTTTGAGTGTGTTTGCTTGATGTTTGAATGCGTTTTGCACTAATGCCATCCTTAACTTGTTTTGCTCATATGTTCTAGGCGTAACTCCGGATTAAATTTACTTTATATGTAACTTGACTAAAATTTCGTGTAGACCATCTTGGTGCATCTTAACTTGCTGTTTAACAACTTGAACATAAGGTTTATTCAGATCTGGACCAATTTTGAAAGTTGCATATGGGGACTTATCCGAATTGTTATATGTTGTGCGGCCTCATTTAAACTTGCTTTGATGTGTTGTTCTTGTATGCATTATCTTTTTGCCATGAGTAGATTCATGTAGCCTCCATGATGTTGCTGATTTCAAGGACTTAGGATTTTGCCAAGTCTTTGTTCTCATTGTTATTTTCATGCCATGTATTCATGTTGCTACTGAGATCCATGCCTCTTTTAAGTATGTTCAGGAAGGATGTTTTGGACATATGGTTATGCCCTATCCATCCATGCCTTTGGTTGCGTTTATAGCCTGCTCTAGCATGTCTTAATCTTGCTCTACTTTTGCTATGAAATGTTCCTGGCAGATTGCTTACATGTTATTTGATTTTGCCAAGGTTTTTGTTAGTTATCCAAGCATGCTATGAACTTGCTATTGCCATGCTTTGCTTCATGAACATGTCTTCTTGCTGATGATATTCTTATCTTGTCATGCAATGCCTTGTGGTGAGTCTTTCAAGCTCGCAAAGTTGCCTTCATGCTGCTGTTCCATTAGGCAGCTCAGGGCTTCCAGACCATTCCACTCTCGTGGACCTTCGCAGTCTGGGGACTAGATATCCTAGCCCGTTCCCTCGGGCGCGTGGGGGCTACCGATACCTCTACGTTGCCATCGACAAGTTCACCAAGTGGGTGGAGTTGGAAGCCGTCCGCACCATCCCAGCTGGCTCTGCGGTCAGGTTCATCAAGGGTCTCGTGAGCCGTTTTGGGGTCCCCAACCGCATCATCACCGATAATGGCTCGCAGTTCAGCAGTAATCTCTTCAAAACATACTGTGCTAACCTTGGAACGCAGATCTTCTACGCTTCCGTGGCGCACCCCCGGAGCAATGGTCAAGCCGAACGCGCAAACGCGGAGGTCCTGAGAGGCCTCAAGACCAGGACCTTCAAGAAGAAGCTCGAAGCCTGCAGCAGGGGCTGGCACGACGAGCTCCAGTCCATGATGTGGTCCATCCGCGCCACCGCCACCAAGCCACCGGGCGAGACCTCATTCTTCCTCGTCTACGGAGCAGAAGCGGTTCTCCCTCACGAGGTCACGCATCGCTCCGCACGGGTCCTGGCATTTGACGGGACGCAGCAGGACGTCACGCAGGGAATGGATTTTGTTCTAGGGGACGAATGCCGCTGCGAAGTTGCACTGCAGGCTGTAAGATACGTGCAGGCGCCGCGGCGGTACCACTGTCGCAGCGTCCACTCCAGGACATTTGAGGTGGGTGACCTCGTCCTGAGGAGGGTGCTCTCCAGGGAGGGGCTGCATGTGGGAGGGCCCGTTCAAGGTCGTCCATGTCTCCAGGCCTGGCGCCGCACGCCTGGAGACAAAGGATGGGGTACCCATCCAGAACGCCTGGAACATCCAGCACCTCCGGAAGTTCTACACATGAAGAAGGGCCAAGCGCCTGTGAAGAAGGCTCAGTGCTTGTGACACTCTCACATAATAATGAGTGGGGATGTACACGCCCCGGAGTCTTAGGAGTGCCGCCCTCAGGCCTCGGGGGCTCCGTCCCACGTCCTAGTGGCAGCACTTAGCTCCGTGCTGGTGAGAAGACATGAAGACTAGACTAGGTGCCGGACGCGGCTTTTCATTTGCTTTCCAAAGTTGGCTCGCCCTCTTTTGTATTGAAGTTTGCCTCTGGTGTTCTCCGCTGATTTGGTTCCATCGCCTTCTGCCTCTGTTTCCGTCTTCAATTTGGCCTGTACTCTCTCTCGCATTGCTCGCGAGGAGGCTGCACAGGTGCCCTCGTGAGCATTTTTCATTTTTCTGCCTTTCGTCTGCTTTTCACGAGGCACCCTCATTCGAGCCCACAAGCTGGCGCACCTCTCCTAATCCGTGCCCATCGGGTACCGTGATACGAAGCGCCGGGTCAAGGCCAGCGGCGCCTGTAACCAAGGCTTGGGTAAAGAATAAGCCTGTTAATGAATTTTTTGCAGTTGCTAAGCGCCTACTAGGCCAAGGAGGCCTCGATAGGCACCAGGAAGCAAGCGCCTCATGGGGAAGAGACTACTCCGAGCAAGTCAAGCTAAGTTATTTCTACACAAAACGACGATGTTGTGACACAGCACAGGAACAACAAAAATAGCATAATACTTGAGAAATCACGGTTTGTTGCATGCCCTTCCGGGCCCATACTGGTTTCTTTCTTAATACATGAAGGAAAGGAAGAACGAAATAAAAGCGGCGTGCACCCCTACAGCGGTCTGCGAGGGTAGGCTCTTGGCATCGTCTCGAACTCAGCTAGACCCCTCCCCGCGCTTCACGGAGGCGCGGCGACGAGACGACCCGCTGCCGCCTTCGAAGCGGGCGCGGCGGCGTGGCGGCTAGTTGTACCCACCCCTGCTGGAGCTGTCGCCGAGGGAAGAGCCGCCGTAGCTGGACGAGACGTGGTCGGCACCAAGGGCGGGTTCACCCTCATCCTCATCACGAACATCGCCAAGGCCGAGCACCTCCTTGGGGCATCACCCGGCGCGACGACCATCTTCCCAAACACCCTCACATAGAGGGTCGCGTCACCGTCATACTTGAAATGGAGGGTACACCGCCTGCCCAGGCCGCGTGCGCGGGCAAACGTCTGCCAGCCGTGGGCCAGGGCTACGTTTCTCGCTACGGAGACCTCAGCCGCGACCCATGAAGCCCTGCTACAGCAGTCGTCCGTCTGCAGCCAGAGCCCACCTAGACCTCAGGAGAACATAGGGCAAGGCGTGCCCACCACCCAGGAGTTCATTCACCAAGACCACCTAAGAATTGCAAGAAGCAAGAGCCATGCGCGGCCACAGCTGCACACTGGGTGCAGCACCCCATCCGGGCGAGGATGTCGGGCTGCGTCTCTGCGTCGACGTCCCAAGGCTCAACAGGGCCGCATCTCAGGAGCGCTTCTGGCCATCACGTGCAGGCCGCTGTGAGGGCCCGCCACACAGCTATGTTCGCATGCCCTTCGGCTTGCCGAGCGTGGCGTCGGCCGATCAACGCAACTTGCGGCAGGTCCTAGCGTCTCAGGAAGCCAGGATCCACGCCGTTCAGGAGGAGATGGAGATGCTCTTCAGGGAACCTCCCGAGCCCCCAGAGCCTCCCGAGGCTCAGGGTCCCGGTGGCTCATGAGGAGTCATCCCTTCAACGCGTGGCTTCAGCTACATCAACTCTAGTTTGTCTACAGCACCAGGTGACATCTTCCAAGTTCGTTTAAGCTGGGAGCACCCATCGGGCTGCATCATCCCCAAGCCGCTCGGGCCAGACCCAGTGGCATGTATCTTCCTGCATTTATCCAAGTCAATCTGCCCTTTGTGCTTAACCCACCAACGGCTATCATCTCGCTCGTCGATTGCCTCCCGGGGCCTTCACCACGATCCACGGGCCCGGCTGGTGCATGGGTCCGTCCCTGCCACGTCTGACAAATCTGAGTGGTCGAGCTCTGGCTCGCGGCACGCGCCGCACACGTCACCTCACCAGGCCCTCGGTGCCTTTGCCTTACCCAGAGCAACCAGCAGCAGGCTAACAGCTGTAATAGTCAACCATGTTCCTTCTTGTGCTTGTTTGCAGGAGTCCCGAGGGAAGGATAGCAGACGGCACCGTGAGTCTCCTTTTCCTCGTGCGATCCGCTTGCGCGTTAAAAGGGGGGATCCTAAGCATCGCGACTTCGGGGAGCTCTTCGCTCTCCGGCCCTCACCCCCAGCCTTGACCCGCGGCATCGCGACACAGCATACCGGCGGTGGCTGGGCTTCGCTTTCGAGGGCAGGACACGAGGGCGTAAAGCACTAAGGAGACCACGGGTAACAGAAACTCGTACGGGCCAGCCTGTCTATGCCACACGAGATTGGCGTGCAACCCTAGCACAACGTCATCAGTCGCCGCGAAATCGACAAGATAAGTCTTGCACCCGGATCAACTAAATGTTTGGGCTTCATGGACGATCGCGCCCTGCCGTAACCCTGTTGCTGCCACGTCAACTCTCTTTCTCTCCTTACCATGGCTGCTTGGGCGCTAAGGGGGACCTCCTGAGCATCGCGCTCCAGGGGCTCTTACTGGACCTCGGGCCGTGCACCTCCTGGACTTAACCACGGCACGCGACCTGGCATACTTGCGACGGCTATAGCCGCCTTGGGACCGGGACCTGTTAGCGTAGAGCAACAAGAAATCGCGAGGAAAGAAAGGGGGGACCGAGCCTTAACGGGACATGCGTTTACCGAGCTCTTATAACAAGGAAGATGAACACGAGAGACATTACAGACCCTTACATGCCCCCACGGGGTGATTCGCGATCATTCGCAGGGAACAAAAGCTGCTACTAAGAGGAATCCTATCTACACCCTCCCGAGGCGGACGCCATCATCAACAGTGGTCCACGGGAGGCCGGCGCCAACCCCATCCAAATCAGCGCCGGCGGCTACCGGACGCCGCGGCCCTGCTTCGAGCGCGGCGAGAGCTCGGAGGGACGTTGTCGGTGTCAAAACCGGCGGATCTCGGGTAGGGGGTCCTGAACTGTGCGTCTAGGCGGATGGTAACAGGAGACAAGGGACACGATGTTTTTACCCAGGTTCTGGCCCTCTCGATGGAGGTAATACCCTACTCCTGCTTGATTAATATTGATGATATGGGTAGTACAAGAGTAGATCTACCACGAGATCAAGGAGGCTAAACCCTAGAAGCTATCCTATGGTATGATTGTTGTTTGTCCAACGGACTAAAACCCTTCCGGTTTATATAGACACCGGATAGGTTAGGGTTACACAGAGTCGGTTAAAATGGTAGGAGATCTACATATCCGTATCGCCAAGCTTGCCTTCCACGCCAAGGAAAGTCCCATCCGGACACGGGACGAAGTCTTCAATCTTGTATCTTCATAGTCTTGGAGTCCGGCCGTGATGATAGTTCGGCTATCCGAACACCCCCTAGTCCAGGACTCCCTCAGTAGCCCCTGAACCAGGCTTCAATAATGACGAGTCCGACGCGCATATTGTCTTCGGCATTACAAGGAGGGTTCCTCTTCCGAATACTTCATAGAAGGTTTTGAACACCAGGATAGTGTCCGGCTCTGCAAAACAAGTTCTACATACCACCGTAGAGACAATAACTTTTGCACAGATCTGCTGACGTATTCCGCGGCGTGACATCACACCACGGCCAGGCCTTTATATGAATCGTTTTTTACTGTTCCACCTCGGTAGCGTTTAGCGAGGCGGTTTCTTGGCACGCCTTATCAAAGCATAGATCGTGCCCCTTATTCCGGGATTCTCATCAATATGGACGTGGGTAACCCATCCGCGCCATTGATTACGGCGCTTGGGAGATAAGCGAGTTTTACCAGGCTGGTGGGGCGCGATAGCCGTCCATCCATATAAGGGGATAAGGATCCACCTTTTCACCCTCGCCTTCTTCCTCCTTTGCTCATCCATTTTCACAAGACTCGAGCTCCAGCGCCCAAGTCCGCACACCCCACCTCAACCTTCTCCAACTATGTCCGGAGCGGGAGGCAGGTGGATGGCCTCCTCCGTCACGGAGGGCCACATCACAAAGCTGCGGAAGGCCGGATACTTGTCCAGCAACATCGCGCACCAGCTGCCCGGCAGCAGGCAGCTCATTCCAACCCCTGTGCCCCATGAGAGGGTGGTGTTTCTCCCCACTTCCTCCACGGACTAGGTTTTCCACTTCACCCATTTGTCCGGGGGCTAATGTTCTACTACGGCCTGGACTTCCACGACCTGGCCCCGAATTTCATCCTCAACATCTCGGCGTTCATCGTCGTGTGCGAGGCCTTCCTCTGCATCCAACCCCACTTCAGCTTATGGCTGAAGATCTTCAACGTCAGGCCGAAGGTAGTGGGCGGCCGTCAAGCGGAGTGCGGAGGCGCCATGGTTGGCAAGATGGCCAAAGTCCTATGGCTCGAGGGCTCCTTCGTGGAGACAATAAAGGGGTGGCAATCGGGGTGGTTCTATATCACCGAGCCGCACGACCCCAAATGGGCGGCGGCCCCCGAATTTAGATCTAGCTTCCCCACACGGCTCTCGTCATGGAAAGAGACGGGCCTGACATGGGGGAATTCGGACAAGCTATCCGGACTCCAAACATGCGTCCGAAACCTAGTGGACAAGAATCTCAGGCTTGTCAACGTAATCCAGGTGATGCTCATCCGCCAGATTCTCCCATGCCAACAACGGGCCTTTAAATTGTGGGAGTTCGATCCAGCACAACACCCAACTCTGAAAAGGCTCTTCGACACTACGTACGAAGATGCCTGGAAGGTGCTGTTCAAGGGTGCCGAGGTTCTACATCCGCCATCAAGATCGCGGATTCAGCTCGCAGCGTCAAGCCAGCGAGGTGAGTTATTTTACCCTTTATGGGACTCTTTTTTCATAGTTTGACTCTATGCGGGATCTAAAACTCCCTAACCTTTAACAGAACTGGCTGAAGACGTCCGGATAGGTTAACTGTCCGGCTCCTTTGCCAGAAGACCCAACGGACGCCCGATTGACGGGGATGCTGGCTCCGGTACCTCATGTGTTGCCGGAGAAGAAGGCTAAGAAGGAGGCAACGGGAACTCGAAGGAGCTCCCGACGCCTGGTCTTTGTCGGTCTGAAGCAGAATCTTCTCCCGAGATCGAGGAGGAGGAAAAAAGCCTCTCCCCGGGGAGGAGAGGAAAAGGAAGGCCGCCCCAACTGGGGAGGCTGGAGGGTCCAAGAAGGGAAGGACCCTTCCTCCGGGCTTCTCCACCAACGTCGACAACGACGAGGAGGAGTGGCTGACAAGGGCCTAGCCCCTGGCGATATCGTAAGTGTCCGGATACCCATGGCTTTTTTATTGCATAGTGTTCTCTAATGCCGAACAATCATGCAGCCCGCCCAAGGGCGAGTTCGCCGCTTCGTCGAGCGGGTCCCTGAGTTCGTCGGAAATGGAGAGTACTTCACTTCCGGCTGCCTCATCGCCTCACGCTGCGGACGACGCCGAGGTGGTGGCCCAAGGGGGGCCTGGTCAAGAGGAGGTGGCACAGGAGGCACCGCAAGGCAACCTCCTGGACTCCAGGCGCGTTGGGGGCGAGACCCCCAGGGGCTCTAAGCCCGACCCTCGTCCGGACTCCATGCCGGAACCTTCAGCGGTTCCGGAGTCCGGCAAGCGGTCCCTTCGTAGGAAGGTAAGACGCGGTGTCTTCCGTCCAACCGGAGGCACCGGATAGCTTACTGGAGGCCCTTAACAGCGCCTCCATCGAGGAGGAGCACCGCACTGTTATGAGTGTGGTGATCCAAAAAGTTCATTCCGCCAAGAGCGGGCTGACTGAAGCATGTACCAGCCTTCTAACAGGCTTTGAGGTAAGTTTAGAATATGTAAAAATATTACCGCATAGACAGTAGCCCTGATGCTTAGTTCGATTGTCACGGAAATAAAAGACGGACTAAGGATCTAAAAAGATATACGCAGGAGTCTAACATAAGTATGTCAATATGGGAATGCAGGCCGCTGACCTCTGCCCGCCTTGACTGCGGAGGTCAATGCATTGAAGCAGAACCTCGAGCGGTCCGAGAACGAGCTCGGCCTTGCCAAGAAGCAGCTCGAGGACAAGGAAGGTAAGTAATAACTTATTAAATAAATACCTTATACAAAGGTTTCGGTTGCGAAAAATAACAGGAATAACATGGGTACTACAGGGGCCACGAACGAGGTGGCGACACTGAAGGAAGTGGTGTCCGTGGCCGAAAGCAAAGAGGCCGCGGAACGCACCGAGCGAGAGAAGGGGGAGGCGCAGCTGGCGGAGGTGCGGCAAGAGCTCCAGGCTCTTGTGAAAAAACACGAGGGTTTGGAGCGTGACTCGAAGACCCGAGAGCCCGAGCTTGCGTCGGCTCTTGAGAGTGCCAAAGCTGCTAAGGCCGAGGCCCAAAAAGCCCTCCAAGAAATTGAATCATTAAAGAAGATAGCGGTGGGTAAGGCATTCTTTATGTAAAGCAAGCATGTGAAAGTGAATTACACATTACTTACCCGGATTCGAGCTCTCCAGAGCATTCGCAGATCTGCCCCGTAGTGTGTCCGATGCTGCCGCATTCTACCGCGCCAAGGAGGGGAGCTCGACGGAGAAGGTGTTCGGTCTCGATGTCTTTGAGGCCGGACATCCGGTGCCCCTAAGCGACCAGTGAAGCAGCTGGTCGAGCTCCTGAAGGTCGCCGAACAGGCCATGAGGGGCCTCATAGTTCGGCTGTGGCCATTGGAAGCCATGCACAGGAGCTACTTTGGGCTAGTCACGGCGGTGGTGGGCCTTTGTCCACGGATTGAAGTCATCAAGCGCTCCGTCTGCATTGAAGGTGCCCATCGGGCCCTTGCCCGTGCAAAAGTGCACTGGGGCAAGCTGGACGCGGAGAAGCTTTTGACGGACGGGCCACCGAAGGGCAAGGAGCATCACAGGCCCGAAATGTACTATGAGGGCCTCCTGAAGGGTGCCCGCCGTATAGTGGATGAGTGCTCCAAAGATGTAATTTTTGAATAGACTCGCATTTGTTATCCTGTATGCTGAAAACTTGTTCATATGCGCTAAGCAACGCTTGTTAATTTAAAATATTACCTTTTGTGCGGCCGTTTATCAAATTTGAGAGATGGCAAGTCGTTGGCTTCAGCCCCCATGCCACGAAAGTGCTTTGGGGTGTTTGGGATAAACTTGAGCTCTTGTTCCCATTCTTGGGTCCATCTAGGAGGCGCTCAACGCATAGCGAACAAGGCAACCGGACTTATAGTGCTTGAACACTCTCACTTAGCCATAGAATTCTATAATTTTAAATTTTGGCGAAGCCCGAGTATTCGGAAGACCGAGTTCGAGGCGCTATCCACGCCTTTGGCCGACAATGCGGTTCCTCGCTCTAAGCGGCATAAGTCTTTAGGGACCCGAAAAACCTCTCAAACAGCGGCGGCTCTCGCCCTATCATGACGGTCAGTTTTAGCTTTCTCCACTAAGGTGCTCAACCCAGCTCAAGCTGAGGGCACAATCGCAGTGGTTCTCCTAGTGCTACCTTAGCCGATATAATGTAACGTAAGGTACCAACACATAGTAGCCGGGCAAACCCAACTATTGACCCAAGACATGATTCGGAGCCGATGCATATAATGCTATAAGTTCGGGGTGCCGCACTTGTGAAAGTGTTCGGACTTATCACACCATACTTTTGGGGTACTTAAGCCCCTGGTGTATTGGCGTACGAAAGTGTACAGGTGCAACATGTCGTGAAATGAACATATATATAGAAAAAGAAAGGAGTGCAATAATAGGCAAAAGCTATGTATTGTTTATTCAAAAAGAAACTGCAAATAAAAGCAGAACGATACACATTGTGCGATAAGCAAGGGATGGGACTATTTAACATGTCCCCCTCCAGGGGTAAGCTGCGGGATGGTATGTAAAACAGGTATAATGCTCGTAATAGAGACCACCTGAACACTCAACGTAGCTTTCTGCTTCCCTGGCTGTTGCATCGTGAGTTCGGCGATTCTAGTGCCGGACAGGGCTTCTGGAAAACGGAGTCCTGAAAGTAAGAAAAAAGAAGAAGAAAAAGGAAAAAGAAAAAGAATGACACAATCGGGAGCCCCTGGTGTGGTTGAGCCGCATTCTGGGCGTGCCGTGTTCGTGCCCCTCCCCTTATGCCCATGGTATCTCCAGAGCGTAGTTATGTACGCGTAGTACTGGCTTCGCGATTTTGCGAGGGCTGGGGTTGGGGCGGATTACTACTGGCGATGCTTGAATCGTGCCAGCGGTCTTGTTGTAGGTTACTCGGCGCCGCTTTGACAGTGGCCGGACGCTTAGTGGCCGGACTCGAGATTTGCTGTGAGAGGCTGCTTTGCACCTCCGCCGCGAGGGCCGCCGTGTGCTCCTCCGTTCGGAGAGAGCGTTCGGTGTTTCCATTGACCGTGATTACTCCTCGAGGGCCTGGCATCTTGAGCTTGAGGTATGCGTAGTGCGGCACCGCATTGAACTTTGCAAATGCGGTTCGTCCGAGCAGTGCATGACAGCCGCTACGGAACGGGACTATGTCGAAGATTAACTCTTCGCTTCGGAAGTTATCCGGGGATCCGAAGACCACTTCGAGTGTAACCGAGCCCGTACAATTGGCCTCTACACCCGGTATGACGCCTTTAAAGGTCGTCTTTGTAGGTTTAATTCTTGAGGGGTCTATGCCCATTTTGCACATCGTATCCTCGATAAAGCAGGTTCAGTTGCTACCGCCGTCCATAAGGACTCTGGTGAGGTGAAATCCATCAATAATTGGGTCAAGAACCAATGCGGCGAAACCGCCGTGATGGATGGTAGTGGGGTGGTCCCTTCAATCGAAGGTGATCGTGCAGGAAGACCATGGGTTGAACTTTGGGGCGACTGGCTCCATCGCATATACGTCCCTTAGCGCACGCTTCCGCTCCCTTTTGGGTATATGGGTTGCATATATCATGTTCACCGTCCGCACTTGTGTGGGAAAGCCCTTCATCCTCTATTGTTCGTGGCCGGGCTCTTCCTCGTCATCGCTATCCAGCCCCTTGCCATTGAGTTCGCACTTAACTTGCTGCTTGCTTGAACACCCAACAATCCCTGTTGGTGTGATTGGCTGGTTTTCCGGGGTGCCGTGTATCCGCACAAGCGATCGAGTATTCGGTCCAAGTTGGACGGGCCCTGGGTATTTCTTTTGAATGGCTTCTTCCGCTGACCGGGTTTAGAGCCTCTGAATCCGGCATTGACTGTCGTATCTTCAGCATTATCGCTGCTAATGCGGCGCTTGTTCTTCTTGCGACGCGAACTGCCATTGCTGTCCTTGGTATCCGAACTATCAGGGTGTTTGGCCAAGTTGTTGCTTCGAGCTAGCCAGCTGTCCTCTCCCGCGCAAGCCATTCGTCCCGGATGTTATGTTTGAAGGCTGCAAGGGCATCCGCATCCAGACAGTCAACGATTTGATTTTTCTTTGTTAGGAACCGTGTCCAGAATTGTCTGGCCGATTCTTCTGGTTGCTGAATTATATGGCTAAGGTCATCGGCGTCTGGTGGTCGCACATATGTGCCCTGGAAGTTATCAAGGAATGCGGCTTCGTGTCCTCCCAACAACCACTTGATTCTGGCGGCAAGCTGTTGAGCCAATGCCGAGCTGGTCCTTTAAGCTTGAGTGGGAGGTATTTGATGGCATGTAGATCATCACCGCGGGCCATGTGGATATGGAGGAGATAGTCCTCGATCCGCATCGCAGGATCTGTGGTACCATCGTATGATTCGATGTTTACGGGTTTGATGCCCTCGGGGATTTGATGATCCATTACTTCATCCGTGAAGCATAGTGGGTGTGCGGTGCCTCAGATTGGGCTATATCATGGCGTAGCTCATATGAGCTTTGTCTCATCGTGTTCGCCCGCCAGGTTTTGTATCCGCACGACGGTAATCTTCCCAAGTCATTACGCCCACGCGATCCGTAGATCGATCTTGTATGTTTTGCCTTATCCTCCAATATATCTCGCAAGTCCGGCGCGTTTTCCCGTGCCTTGGTACTTTTTGAGCGGTATCGGGGTGCGGCTTGAGCGGAGGGCCGAGAGGCTTCTGTGTCGCGGCCACGGGGTGGCCGGTCTGCCATGTCGTGCGCTGGTGACTTGGGTGCTTCCTCCTCTGATCGAGGCAATGGCCTGCATTTGGGGTAGCTTTTGGAGGGGCGTTCGAGTTCATACACTTCGGCTGCAAGGACTTTAGTCCATCTGTCAGCTAGCAGGTCCTGGTCAGCTCTAAGCTGTTGCTGCTTTTTCTTGAGGCTGCTTGTCGTGGCTATAAGCCTGCGTTTGAAACGCTCCTGTTCGGCGGGATCCTCAGGCACGACAAATTAAATGCGTCGTCGAGGCTTGCCTCATCTTCGGAGGGAGGCGCATAATTATCGCCCTCGACCTCTCATTCTGCGCAGACCGTCAGGCGGATTCTGATTCTCCTCCTCCTGCGCTGAGTCCTGCTGGAGGGGGTTGTCTTTGGCACTATCCGGGGTGTTACTATCTCCCGTGCCGGAATCACCGTTTTTGCTGTGGCGGGATTTAGAGCGGTGCCGCTGACGTCGGCGCTTCGGTTGCTTCTTGGAGGGGTCATCCTCCGTTGTTCCATCGCCGTTCCCATCTTTTGGGATGTCCACCATGTATATGTCGTATGACGAGGTGGCCTTCCCGCTCTCAGAGGCGCTGGGTCTTGGTCGTCTCCGGCATCGTCGTCCATACCGTCGATGTCTTCGGAGTCGAAGTCGAGCATGTAGGTTAAATCATCGATAGTGGCTACAAAGTGGGTGGTGGGTGGGCGTTGAATTTCTTTGTCGTCCGTATCCCAACCTTCCTGTCCGTAGTTCGGCTAGGGCTCTCCGGATAAAGAGAGAGACTTTAGTGAATTCAGGATGTCGCCAAAGGGCGAGTGCTGACAGATGTCCGCGGCAGTGAACTCCATGACCAGTGCCCAATCGGATTCGATTGGCAGGGGCGCGGAGGGTTCGGAGTCCGGAGAGGAGTCCGGCACCCTGGAGTCAAGGTCTTTGCAAAGGACAGGGATGGAGTTCGGCTCAATCACCGTCGAGATCATAGCCCCCAAGGCTTTGTCCAACCACTCGTCCTCGATCGGGGAATCCGGCTCCGGATTAAGGGTCGGAGCGGATGCTGGTGTGGCCTACAGGGCACTGTTCGGCGACAGAGCTAGATCATACCCATCGAGACAGTGCGGCACGCTCGGTTGTGGCTCGAATCCTTCGAAGATCAAGTCTCCGCGGACATCGGCCGTATAGTTCAAACTTCCAAATCTGACCTGATGGCCAGGGGCGTAGCTTTCGATCTGCTCCGGATGGCTGCGAATTGGCCCGCAGCAAAGCTGCGAATCTGAAGATCTGTCCAGGAGAAAAGTCTCACCCTAGACCACGTCGTTGTTGATGATCGAAGGAGCCATCGGGCCTATCGGTGATGACACGGAAGGAACTCTCGGTGAAAGCACCAATGTCGGTGTCAAAACCGCGGATCTCGGTAGGGGGTCCCGAATCGCATCTACGCGGATGGTAACAGGAGACAAGGGACACGATGTTTTTACCCAGGTTCGCCCTCTCGATGGAGGTAATACCCTACTCCTGCTTGATTAATATTGATGATATGGGTAGTACAAGAGTAGATCTACCACGAGATCAAGGAGGCTAAACCCTAGAAGCTAGCCTATGGTATGATTGTTGTTCGTCCTCTGGACTAAAACCCTTCCGGTTTATATAGACACCGGATAGGTTAGGGTTACACAGAGTCGGTTACAATGGTAGGAGATCTACATATCCGTATCGCCAAGCTTGCCTTCCACACCAAGGAAAGTCCCATCCGGACACGGGACGACGTCTTCAATCTTGTATCTTCATAGTCTTGGAGTCCGGCTGTGATGATAGTTCGGCTATCCAGACACCCCCTAGTCCAGGACTCCCTCAGACGTAGCTGTCGTCACTCGTCTCCGGAGTCTCGTAAAGCTCGGGAGAGCTGCTGGACTCCCAAGGGCTGCTGCTGCTGGAGTGCTCGCGATCGGAGTGCGCGACGGCCTGGCGCTCCTTTCCATCGTAGCACTCTAAGGGGCGGCCCTCAGCGTCGAAGACCTTCAAGAAGAGCGTGGAGGCGCCATCATACTCGAAGTGGATCGTGAGGGCCCCCCTCACACGGCAAACCCGCGCGATCTCGCCCCAGCCGCGAGTCATGAAGATCTTGCTAGTAGGGACCGCTTCGATCTCCGCTCCGGTCGCCGGAGCACTGCAGTCTGCGTGCTGCAGCCAGAGCTCGAGTGGACCCTTCGGCGGCACCACGTGGGAGAAGAACCGCTGGAAGCGAATCCAGGAGCTTGGTGGCATCAGCGCTCCCTGCACCAACTCGCGCGAGGAGTCGGCGGCGTGGACCTCAGGGGCGACAGCGCGCAGCGCCGTGGCGCGGCGACCCCCGACGCAGCGCGGGCGGCGCTGCTCGTCTCTCCGTCCTCCCAAGCCCTCGGCTCGAGGGTACAAGGGTAGCGGGTACCCCGGCGGGGGCCGCTCGCACCAACGCCTCGTCACCACTTGCATCGCCGCCTCGTCACGGTGGTGGATCGACCGTTTCTTCGGCGGAAGAGGCTCCGGCTCGTCACGGGGAGCTTTCCCTTTCTCTTCGGCCGAAAACCTTCTAATGGGCGCCATTGCTGTCAGCAGGGGAGCAAGGAGGATGAAGCACGCGAGCAAGGAAGAGATGGGCAACGGGGGCCGCCCCCTCCCCATTTATAGCAAGAGAAGGCCAACCGGCGTCTCCCACGATCGCAGGTAATGATGGTTTTCCTTGCATGTAGCAGGGACTCGTCAAATCATGCAGTTGCCGAGGCAGTGTGGGGAAGCGGAGACGCCCACGCCCAATCAACCGCCACGCATCGACCAAGGCCGCAGGCTTTTGGGGCCCGCGACACTCCGAACTTGACACTTGGCTTAGCCGCTGGTTAAGCCCGAAAGCGCGCTTTGGGCCCGGGCTCTTGTCGGCGTTCCGAGAACGGGGTCCCAGACTTGCTCGCTTGCGGCCTGGCGTGGCTAAGCAGTGGACCGTACGGCCCATCTTCATCAACAAGGCATCCAAGACCCTTGCGAGGGTCCAAGCCTCATGAGGCGGACGACTCAAGGCTTCCTCTGGAGTGGCCTAGCCAGGCAGCCTCACGAGGAGCGGAGATATCAAGGCGGGGCAAACCTCACGAGGGACTCGTGACATAATCCATGACGAATGGTGCCAGGCTGGTGCCAGGCGGGCGCTAGTACGCGCAGCGTCCACATTTCCTATTTGGTGCTAAGGAGGCAAGCGCAGGCGAAGAGTACCGAGGCATCAGGCAAAGGTTGCCATATTGGTGCAACAAGACCAAGACCAGGGGGACGGCAAGGCGGAGGTCATCGTGGAGCCCAAGACGGCGTCATCCCAGGGCTTTTCGCAGGTGAAGACCGCTTTTGTCAGGATAGCTTGTACTAGTTGTCCGCCTCAAAATTTTCCCGCCGTTGTTGGCTCCCTTCCCGCTCAACATTTGGGAAGAGGACTAGGGCCTATATAAGTAGAGCTAGCCACCACAGTAGGCGAGAGGCTGAACCGAGGTACGACTCGAACAGATCGACAAGCCAACACACGCACAAGAACACCTCAACCTCAGGAGGCTGTTCTTCTCTTGTACGGTTCATCATCAGCCCAAGAGACAATCCACCACCACCACACTGGAGTAGGGTATTACACCACAATGATGGCTCGAGCCAGTATAAACCCAGTGTCTCTTTCTGTGTTGTGATTTCGTCGAGTTCGTCCGCAAGATCTTAGTGAGCTAGAGCGTAGAACGGTAGGGGGTAAAGACTTCGCGCGCACCCTAGTGTTCGAACCTTAAGGGTTTGCCGGAACCCCACATCCGACAATTAACTCAAGCAATATGATGAAAAACCCATCTTTTTATCCTCAATGGCGACAATACAATACGTGTCGGTTCCCCTTCTGTCACTAGGATCGAGCACCGCAAGATTGAACCCAAAGCTAAGCACTTATCCCATTGCAAGAAAAACTAATCTAGTAGGCCAAACCAAATCGATAGTTCATAAAGACTTGCAAAGATATCAAATCATGCATAAAAGAATTCAGAAAGATACAAATAATATACATAGATAAACTGATCATAAATCCACAGCTCATCGGATCTCGGCAAACACGCCGCAAAAGAGTATTACATCGAATAGATCTCCAAGAACGTCGAGGAGAACATTGTATTGAGAATCAAAGAGAGACAAGAAGCCATCTAGCTACTAGCTATGGACCCGTAGGTCTGTGGTAAGCTACTCACACTACATCGGAGAGGCAAGAGTGTTGATGTAGAAGCCCTCCATGATTGAATCCCCCTCTGGCAGGACGTCGGAAAAGTCCCCTAGATGCTATTTCATGGGTACAGAAGGTTGCGGCGGTGGAAAAGTGGTTTCGTGGCTCCCTTGAAAGTTTTTGGGATATTTGAGAATATATAGGCGGAAGAAATAAGTCAGTGGAGTTACGAGGGGCCCACAAGGGGGGCGCGCCTCTCGACCTTGTGGCCGCCTCGTGGCTTACCTGACGAGCACTCTAAGCCCTCTGGATGTCTTCTGGTCCAAGAAAAATCATCACGAAAGTTCCATTCCATTTGGACTCCGTTTGGTATTCCTTTTCTGCGAAACTCTAAAACAAGGGAAAAATAGGAACTGGCACTGGGCTCTAGGTTAATAGGTTAGTCCAAAAAATCATATAAAATAGCATATTAATGCATATAAAACATCCAAAACAGATAATATAATATCATGGAACAATAAAAAATTATAGATGCATTGGAGATCTATCAAGCATCCCCAAGCTTAATTCCTGCTCGTCCTGGAGTAGGTTAATGATAAAAATAGAATTTTTGATGTGGAATGCTACCTAACATATTTATCCATGTAATTCTATTTATTGTGGCATGAATTTTCAGATCTGTAAGATTCAAAACAAAAGTTTAATCTTGACATAAAAACAATAATACTTCAAGCATACTAAAAAAATAATGATGTCTTCTCAAAATAACATGGCCAAAGAAAGCTTATCCCTACAAAATCATATACTCTGGCTATGCTCCATCTTCCTCACACAAAATATTCAAATCATGCACAACCTCGATGACAAGCCAAGCAATTGTTTCATACTTTTGGCGTTCTCAAACTTTTTAAACTTTCATGCAATACAAGAGCATGAGACATGGACATAGCACTATAGGTGGTATAGACGGTGGTTGTGGAGAATACAAAAAGAAAGAGACAGTCTCACATCAATTAGGCGTATCAACGGGCTATGGAGATGCCCATCAATAGATATCAATGTGAGCGAGTAGGGATTGCCATGCAACGGATGCACTAGAGCTATAAGTTTATGAAAGCTCAAAACAAAAACTAAGTGGGTGTGCATCCAACTCGCTTGCTCACGAAGACCTAGGGAAATTTGAGGAAGCCCATAATTGGAATATACAAGCCAAGTTCTATAATGAAAATTCCCACTAGTATATGAAAGTGATATCATAGGAGACTCTCTATCATGAAGATCATGGTGCTACATTGAAGCACAAGTCAGGTAAAAGGATAGTAACATTGCCCCTTCTCTCTTTTCTCTCATTTTTTTATTTTTTTATTTGGGCCTTCTCTCATTTTTTTGGCCTCTTTTTTTCATCTAGAGTCTCATCCCGACTTGTGGGGGAATCGTAGTCTCCATCATCCTTTCCTCACAAGGGACAATGCTCTAAAAATGAAGATCGTCACACTTTTATGTACTTACAACTCAAGAAGTACAACTCGATACGTAGAACAAAATATGACTCTATGTGAATGCCTCCGGCGGTGTACCGGGATGTGCAATGAATCAAGAGCGACATGTATAAAAAATGATGAACGGTGGCTTTGCCACAAATACGATGTCAACTACACGATCATGCAAAGCAATATGAGAATGATGGAGCGTGTCATATAAACAGAACGGTGGAAAGTTGCATGGCAATATATCTCGGAATGGCTATGGAAATGCCATATTAGGTAGGTATGGTGGCTGTTTTGAGGAAGGTATAAGGTGTATGGTACCGGAGAAAGTTGCGCGGTACAAGAGAGGCTAGCAATGGCGGAAAGGTGAGAGTGCATATAATCCATGGACTCAACATTAGTCATAAAGAACTCATATACTTATTGCCAAAAACTATTGGTCATTGAAAAAAGTACTACGCGCATGCTCCTAGGGGGATAAATTGGTAGGAAAAGAACATCGCTCGTCCCCGACCGCCACTCATAAGGAAGACAATCAATAAATAAATCATGCTCCGATTTCACCATACGCGCATGCTACGGGACTCACAAACTTTAACACAAGTATTTCTCGAATTAAAAACTACTCACTAGCATGACTTTAATATCACCATCTTCATATCTCAAAACAATCATAAGGAATCAAACTTCTCATAGTATTCAATGCACTTTATATGAATTTTTTTATTATATCCCTCTTGGATGTCTATCATATTAGGACTAAATTTATAACCAAAGAAAATTACCATGCTGTTTCTAAAGACTCTAAAAATAATATAAGTGAAGTACGAGATTTCAACAATTTCTATAAAATAAAACCACCGCCGTGCTCTGAAAAGATATAGGTTAAGCACTAGAGCAAAATTGCCTAGCTCAAAGGATATAACTGAAGCATATAGAGTACTGTAATAAATCACGATTCGTGTGTGTCTCTCCCAAAAGGTGTGTACAGCAAGGATGATTGTCGCAAACTAAAAAGCAAAGACTCAAATCATACACGACGCTCCAAGAAAAACACATATCATGTGGTGAATAAAAATATAGCCTCAAGTAAAGTTACCGATAGATGAAGACGAAAGAGGGGATGCCTTCCCGAGGCATCCCCAAGATTAGGCTCTTGGTATCCTTTAATATTATCTTGCGGCGCCTTGGGCATCCCCAAGCTCAGGCTCTTGCCACTCCTTATTCCATAGTCCAGCAAATCCTTACCCAAAACTTGAAAACTTCACAACACAAAACTCAACAGAAAATCTCATAAGCTCCGTTAGTATAAGAAAATAAATCACCACTTTTGGTACTGTTGTGAACTCATTCTTTATTTATATTGATGTAATATACACTGTATTGCAACTTTTCCATGGTTCAAGCCATAGTTTCATCAAAATAAGCAAACAACACGCGAAAAACAGAATCTGTCAAAAATAGAATAGTCTGTAGTAATCTTGATAGTTCGCATACTTCTGTAACTCCAAAAATCCTGAAAAATTAGGACTTCCTAAGAAATTTGTATATAAATTTACTGTAAAAAAATTCAGAATTTTTCGACGCTTCTTTGATTTTTAAAAGTTCTTGGACTGAGTGCATAAGTTTTTGTTTTTTCAGCAAGATCGAATCAACTATTAGCATAAGCTATACCAAAGGTTTTACTTGGCACAAACACTAATTAAAACGCAAAACCACATCTAACCAGAGGCTAGATGAAATATTTATTGCAAAACAGAACCTAAAAAGCAAAAACAAAAATAAAGTTGGGTTGCCTCCCAACAAGCGCTATTGTTTAACACCCTTAGCTAGGCGTAAAACACGAATAGATCTTTGGCATGCAATCCATAAGTGGCTCTCATAATAGATTCATAAGGAAATTTATTTTTCTTTCTAGGGAAGTGTTCCATGCCTTTTCTTAACAAAAACTAAAATATAATATTTCCTTCTTTCATATCAATAACTGCACCAATCGTTCTAAGGAAAGGTCTACCAAGAATAATAGGACATGTAGGATTTCAATATATATCAAGAACAATGAAATCTACAGGCACATAATTCCTATTTGCAACAATAAGAACATCATTAATCCTTCCCATAGGTTTCTTAATAGTGGAATCCGCAAGATGCAAATTTAAAGAACAATCATCAAATTCACGGAAACCTAATACATCACATAAAGTTTTTGGAATCGTAGAAACACTAGCACCCAAATCACACGAAGCATGTCATTCATAATCTTTAATCTTAATCTTAATAGTAGGTTCCACTCATCATAAATTTTTCTAGAGATAGCATCAACGATATGTTTAGTAAAAGCTTTATTTTGATTATAAGCATGAGGAGAATTCAACGTGGATTGCAACAAGGAAATACAATATATTAAAGAACAATTATCATAACTAAATTCCTTGAAATCCAACAGAGTGGGTTCATTGCTATTTAAAGTTTTGACCTCTCCAATCCCACTTTTATCAATTTTCGCATCAAGATCTAAAAACTCATAATCATTGGGACGCCTTTTAGCTAAAGTTGACTCATCTCTAGTCCCATCTTTATCAAGATTTACATTGGAAAACAAAGATTCAATAGGAATCACATCAATCACTTTATGATCTTCATCCTTATTTTCATGCAAACTAGAAGAACACGCTTTTATAAACCAATCTTTTTTTGCATGTATCTTAGCAGTTCTAGACAAATTATTTTTTTGCACGCTTTGATATCATGCTTAGGTGGAATAGATCTCAGTTTCAAAGAATCAACATCAAGAGAAATTCTATCCACGTTTCTAGACAAGTCATCAATCTTAAGCAATTTTTCTTCAATCAAAGCATTGAAATTCTTTTGCGAACTTATAAATTATTTAAAACTATTACCAAATTTAGAGGGCATCTTATTATAATTTCCATAAGAATTGTTGTAGGAGTTACCATAATTATTAGAGGAATTACTAGGAAACGGCCTAGGATTAAAATTACCTCTATACGCGTTATTACCAAATTTGTTCCTACCAACAAAGTTCACATCCATAGATTCATTATTATTTTCAATCAAAGTAGACAAAGGCATATCACTAGGATCAATAGGACCACTCTTTCTAGCAAATAATTTCATAAGCTCATCCATCTTTCCACTCAAAACATTAATCTCTTCAATCGCATGCAATTTTTTTACTAGTGGAAGATCTTTCGGTATGCCGTTGAGAATAATTAACCATAATATTATCTAGGAGTTTAGGAGCCTCTCCTAAAGTAATTTCCATAAAAGTGCCTCCCGCGGCCGAATCTAAAAGATTTCTAGAAGCAAAATTCAATTCGGCATAATTTTTTTGTATAATCATCCACAAATTCAAAGCATGAGTGGGGCAATTTCGTATCATCAATTTCATCCTCTCCCAAGATTGCGCAACATGTTAATGATCAAGTTGCTTAAAATTCATAATATCATTCCTAAGGGAGATGATCTTAGCGGGAGGAAAATACTTGGAGATAAAAGCATCTTTACTCTTATTTCATGAATCAATACTATTTTTATGCAAAGACGAAAACCAAGTTTTAGCACGATCTTGTAGTGAGAACAGAAATAGCTTAAATTTAACAATATAATTATCCACATGTTTTTTCTTTTGCGTATCACACAAATAAATGAAATTATTAAGATGGGATGCGGCATCTTCATTGGGAAGGCCGGAAAATTGTTCTTTCATAACAAGATTCAACAAAGCGGTATTAATTTCACAAGATTCCACATTAGTAGCGGGAGCAATCGGAGTACTAATAAAATCATTATTGTTGGTGTTGGAGAAGTCACACAATTTGGTATTATCTTGATTCATCATGACAAAGCAAGCAATCCAACACACGAGCACACAATAAGCAAGCGAAGAAGACGAATGGAAGAGGGGCGAAGAAAAGGCGAATCTTTTCGAAAATTGTTTTAGAAGTGGGGGAGAGGAAAATGAGAGGTGAATGGCAAATAATGTGATGAGAGGGATGAGAGTTTATGATGGGTACTTGGTATGTCTCGGCTTGGCGTAGATCTCCCCGTCAACGGCGCCAGAAATTCTTCCTGGTACCTCTGGAGTTTGTGTTGGTTTTTCCCTTGAAGAGGAAAGGGTGATGCAGCAAAGTAGAGTAAGTATTTCCCTCAGTTTTTAGAACCAAGGTATTAATCCAGTAGGAGACAACACGCAAGCCGCCGAACACCTGCACAAACAAACACCAACTTGCACCCAACACGACAAAGGAGTTGTCAATCCCTTCACAATTATTTCCAAAGTGAAATATGATATAGATGGATAAACGGTTAAGTAATTTTTTGGTATTTTTGGTATATGGAACAGAAACTAAAAGATTGCAAAGAAAGTAAATAGGAAATTAAAATTGTAGCTCGGAAACTTATATGATGGAAAGTAGACCCAGGGGTCGTAGGTTTCACTAGATGCTTCCCTCAAGGTAGAAAATATTACGGTGGGTGAACAAATTACTGCTGAGCAATTGATAAAAAAGTGCAAAGTTATGACGATATCTAAGACAATGATAATAAATATAGGCATCACGTCCGTATCAAGTAGATCGACTCCTGCCTGCATCTACTACTATTACTCCACACATCGACCACTATCCAGCATGCATCTAGAGTATTAAGTTCATAAAGAACAGAGTAACGCATTAAGAAAGATGACATGATGTAGAGGAATTAACTCAAGCAATATGATGAAAACCCCATCTTTTTATCATCGATGGCAACAATACAATACCAGTCAGTTCCCCTTCTGTCACAAGGATCGAGAATCGCAAGATTGAACCCAAAGCTAAGCACTTCTCCCATTGCAAGAAAAACCAATCAAGTAGGCCAAACCGAATCGATAGTTCGAAGAGACTTGCAAAGATATAAAATCATGCATAAAAGAATTCAGAGGAGATTCAAATAATTTTCATAGATAAGCTGATCATAAATCCACAATTCATCGGATCTCGGCAAACACACCGCAAAGAGTATTACATCGAATAGATCTCCAAGAACATCGAGGAGAACTTTGTATTGAGAACCAAAGAGAGAGAAGCCATCTAGCTAACAGCTATGGACCTGTAGGTCTATGGTAAACTACTCATGCTTCATCGGAGAGGCAATGGTGTTGATGTAGAAGCCCTTCGTGATTGAATCCCCCTCTGGCAGGACGCCGGAAAAGGCCCCTATATGGGATCTCACGGGTACAGAAGGTTGCGGCGGTGGAAAAGTGGTTTCGTGTCTCCCTTGGAAGTTTTTGGGATATTTGAGAATATATAGGCGGAAGAAATAGGTCGGTTGAGTCATGAGGGGCCCACAAGGGTGGGGGCGCGCCCTACCCCCTGGACGTGCCTCCTGACCTTGTGGCCGCCTCGTGTCTTTCCTGACGTGCACTCCAAGCCCTGTGGATGTCTTCTGGTCCAAGAAAAATCATCATGAAAGTTTCATTCCCTTTCGACTCCCTTTGGTATTCCTTTTCTGTGAAATTCTAAAACAAGGAAAAAGCTGAACTGGCACTAGGCTATAGGTTAACTAGATGATACCCCGCATGTTGCAGCAGAAAAATGAGATAATAAAAATTTCAATGTTGATGACAAACATATGCTTATTGAGAAAGACTTACAGAAGTAGATTAACTACAACTGTTATGATGGTGTAGTACCAAATATGAAGGGAAAATTTTGTTTTTGCCACTCTAGATTTTGCCAATTTTCCTTATGCCACTCTAGATTTTGACATTTCACTTTTACCACTCTTAGTTTTTGATAATTATCACAATTTCCATTCCCGTGGCAAAAGAAAAAATTTCAAAGTGGCAATTGTGATAATTGTCAAAAGCTAAGAGTGGCAGAAACAAAATAAAATTATTTTGCTGTGCCACTAAATGGCAATTGTGATAATTGTCAAAAGCTAAGAGTGGCAGAAACAAAATAAAATTATTTTGCTTTGCCACTGAATGGATATTGTGATAATTGTCAAAAACTAAGAGTGGCAAAAGTGAAATGTCAAAATCTAGAGTGGCATAAGGAAAATTGGCAAAATCTAGAGTGGCAAAAACAAAATTTTCCCAAATATGAACTACATGTGACATGTTCCATATAACACAATTCATGATTATTGTATCATATATTGCACGAAAACGAAAGTTGAC
This sequence comes from Aegilops bicornis, assembly GCA_021605145.1. NCBI lineage: Eukaryota > Viridiplantae > Streptophyta > Magnoliopsida > Poales > Poaceae > Aegilops > Aegilops bicornis. The sequence goes on along the minus strand of CM038672.1, from coordinate 194,815,457 downwards.
AGGTTGGCAGATCCGGTTGTATAAAGAAGTCTGCTAATTTGCAGCATTTACTTCTTCTCCACCATGCAGGGTGTATCTACTAAAACTCATGTAACAACCCATAAGATTTATGTAATTGTACAATATCATTTGGATATATACTAAATGGATCTCTCTACTAAAGAACATGGTACTAAGTAGCATGTTGGTGTTATAATATTTTGTTTGTTATTCTGCTTTCCCATCCATAGTCAGACAAAACAAATAAAGGAATTATATGATAGATCATGAATTCTAGATATTCTGAAATATCCAAAATTGTCAGTGAGTGGTACAGAAATACAAACATATACCAAGATATGGGCAAGTATATTTTATTCTTGGTCCTTCGTGTAGAATTCTGTCTTGGTCCCGAGGAGAACCAAGTGACTCCACAATGAATATTTGTATAATTGCCAACGGAAGTTGAAGGGAGAATAATACAAAACAGTGTGTCCATTTGTATTACATCAGTGTATAATGTACATGTGGAATTGTGTAGAGAGAGAAAATCATTATGTAAGAAACTATATATACTGTAGGAACCAAGAAACCTTAAGGAAAAGTATAATAATCTTACCTCAACTCTATACTTATCTATTGTGACAGAATAAAATCCTTTGGAATAACAAATTGATATTTGCTATTTTTTCCACAACTCTAAAAGTTCCTGAAATACCATGTATGCACTTCATTATCTTCTAGAGAGCAAAAACATCTCAGTTGGCAATGGTACAGAATAACATGTACAGAACGTTGGAACTAATATGGTGTGTTTGCCGATCATAGCCAGCCAAAAACTAACAGTTTTGTCATCACCTTATGAAAGCATTCTATGGTAGAGTGGATGGCGTTCTATAGTTGAGTGGATGGCATTCTATAGCTAGATATATGTGTTCAAATAGATAAAATATAATTTACCTAGCTCCCCACAATCTACACGAACAACCCCATAGTTCGCAATTCTCATGTGTGTGATGAGTATCCAATGTACACCAAAATATGAATATGCCGCCTTGAATTTATGATATCTAATCAGTAAAAATAATAATAAACACATTATATCTATGACGATACGGATGCAAGCTAGACCATTAAAATAATTATGTACTCGTACATATTAAGGGGCGGACACTGTACCGGTTGAAAGTGACTTCAAAATGGCCAGTCTCTGTTCTTAGGTACAGTTCAGTCTTAAATTTAAGTGAAGAAATCAAACTGGCAAAAGAAAAATCAGAGACCCAAGAGTAGTTTCCATATTCCAAACTTCTAAACAACATGGGAGAAGCGTGAGTGCTCTAGGAGGACTTGTAGTGGTATATACCAAATCTGATTTCCATGAGTTCGAACCCAACTCTCTGTTTTCACAATGAAATGAAATAAATAAAGCAACAGGGAGAGTTGTAGTCAATCTTGCAAATCCTCAATCCTTACAAATGAAAATATGGATAAACCACCTACAAAAAAAAGAAAAAGAAAAGAAAGATAAACCAAATCATGGGAGGAAAACTCACCACTCCATCAATGTCGTCCGGCAAGCGACAATGGCATGTATCCACGGTGAGGTGACGGTGGGGAGAAGATCATCTTGTTGAGCCATGGCGACAGTGGCGTGTATTGATGGCTTGTACATGCTGAGCAAGGAATTAGGAGGACTTGGATGGGCAAGGGATTCATCATATGGAGTATATATAAGGGAAAAAGAAGATGCAAGGAAGCGGAAAAGATGTGTGTGCCACTGGAATAAGAAGGTGAGAAGATGGAACAAATTGTAGTCCCTTATGCTCCCATCAGTTAGTTTTCTGTGTCACCTCTCGTGGATTTGATGAGAACTTAATAATCGGACGCATGTGGGCTAGCTTAATGCATGAGCTGCATGTGCTTACTAATTATAAACCTGGTTCTGTTACTCCATTTGTGTGCGTTTAGTTTTCTTGTAGCTTGCATGTGCCATTCTTTCCGAGGTAAAATGTTGTTGAGAGATGCTAACGTGGCAATGTTTCTGAGGTGGATAGGTTGCATTTAAGATAAAATGGATAGGTGGGATGAGTCTCTTAGCTATATATATATATATATATATATATATATATATATATATATATATATATATATATATATATATATATATATATATATATATAGGATTTGCAAATGTAATGGTGACATGGCATGATGATGATGTGGACAGTGTGCATGTTGAGAAAATTGGTTGTAGTGGGGATCAACTTCTTAAGAATGTAAGATAGGTTAGTCCCAAAAATCATATGAAATAGCATCTTAATGCATATAAAACATACAAAACAGATAATATAATAGCATGGAACAATAAAAAATTATAGATACGTTGGAGACGTATCACGGATTCCACTATTAAGAACCCAATGGGAAGGATTAATGATGTTCTTATTGTTGCAAATAGGAATTACGTGCCCGTAGATTTCCTTTTCTTGATATAGATTGCAATCCTACATGTCTTATTATTCTTGGTAGACCTTTCCTTAGAACAATCTGTGCAACTATTGATATGAAAGAAGGAAACATTAGATTTCAATTTGTATTAATGAAGGGCATGGAACACTTTCCAAGAAATAAATTAAATTGCCATATGAATTATTATGAGAGCTACATATGGATTTCATACCAAAGATGGCAATACCTAAATCTATATGTTTTTTTATGCCTAGCTAAGGGTGTTAAGCAATAGCGCTTGTTGGGAGGCAACCCAATTTTATTTTTGTTCTTTTCTTTTTGGTTCTGTTTTGCAATATATAACTCATCTAGCCTCTGGTTAGATTTGGTTTTGTGTTAGTTAGTGTTGTGCCAAGTAAGACCTTTGGGATGGCTTACAGTGATAGTTGATTTGATCTTGCTGAAAAACAGAAACTTTTGCACCCAGTCCCGGAATTTTTAAAAATCACAGAAGAGTGATAAAATTCTGATGTTTTACAAAAGATTGAGATAATAATTTCCTCTGTTGTCCTAGTTTATCATAATGTTTGGAGTTACAAAAGTATTCTAACTATCCATATTACTACAGACTGTTCTGTTTTTGACAGATTATGTTTTCTATGTGTTGTTTGCTTATTTTGATGAATCTATGGGTAGTATTGGGGGGTATGAACCATGGAAAAGTTGAAATACAATAGATATTACACAAATATAAATAAAGAATGAGTTCACAACAGTAACAAAGGTGGTGATTTATTTTCTTATACTAAAGGAGGTTATGATATTTTCTGTTGAGTTTTGTGTTGTGAAGTTTTCAAGTTTTGGGTTAGGATTTGATGGACTATGCAATACAGGGTGGCAAGAGCCTAATATTGGGGATTCCCAAGGCACCCCAAGGTAATATTCAAGGACAACCAAGAGCTTAAGCCTGGGCATGCCCCGGAAGGCATCCCCTCTTTTGTCTTCGTCTATCAGTAACTTTACTTGAGGCTATATTTTTATTCACCACATGATATGTGTTTTGCTTGAAGCGTCTTGTATGATATGAGTCTTTACTTTTTAGTTTGCCACAATCATCCTTGATGTACACACCTTTTGAGAGGGCCACGCATAAATCGTGATTTATCTCTGTGCTTCACTTATATCTTTTGAGCTAGGCAATTTTGCTCTAATACTTCACATAAATCTTTTTAGAGCACGGCGGTGGCTTTATAGAAATTATTGAATTCTCAGGCTTCACTTATATTATTTTGAGAGTGTCTAAACAGCATGGTAATTTGCTTTGGTTATAAATCTAGTCCTAATATGATAGACATTCAAGAGGGATATAATAAAAACTTTCATATAAAGTGCATTGAATACTATGAAAAGTTTGATTCCTGATGATTGTTTTGAGATATAAAGATGGTGATATTAGAGTCATGCTAGTGAGTAATTGTGAAAATGAGAAATACTTGTGTTAAGGTTTGTGATTCCCGTAGCATGCACGTATGGTGAAACGTTTTGTAACAAAGTTGAAGCATGATTTATTTATTGATTGTCTTCCTTATGAGTGGCGGTCGGGGACGAGCGATGGTCTTTTCCTACCAATATATCCCCCTAGGAGCATGCGCGTAGTACTTTGTTTCGATAACTAATAGATTTTTGCAATAAGTATGTGAGTACTTTATGACTAATGTTGAGTCCATTGATTATACGCACTCTCACCTCTCCGCCATTGCTAGTCTCTCTAGTACCGCGCAACTTTTGCCGGTACCATACACCCACCATATACCTTCCTCAAAACAGCCACCATACCTACCTATTATGGCATTTCCATAGCCATTCCGAGATATATTGCCATGCAACTTTCCACTATTCCGTTTTATTATGAAACGTTCCATCATTGTCATATTGCTTTGCATGATCATGTAGTTGACATCTCATTTGTGGCAAAGCCACCGTTCACAATCCTTCCATACATGTCACTCTTGAGTCATTGCACATCCCGGTACACCGCCAGAGGCATTCATATAGAGTCATATTTTGTTCTAGATATCAAGTAGTAAATCTTGAGTTGTAAGTAAATAAAAGTGTGATATCATCATTATTAGAGCATTTTCCCATGTGAGGAAATAAATAAATAAAGAGGCCAATTAAGCCTAAAAAAGAGTGGCCAAAGAAGCCAAACAAAAAAAGGAGAGAAAAAGAGAGAAGGGGCAATGTTGCTATCCTTTTTCCACACCTGTGCTTCAAAGTAGCACAGTGATCTTCATGATAGAGAGTCTCCTATGTTGTCACTTTCATATGCTAGTGGGAATTTTTCATTATAGAACTTGGCTTGTATATTCCAATGATGGGCTTCCTGTTGGATGCACACCCACTTAGTTTTCTTTTTGAGCAAGCAAGTTGGATGCACACCCACTTAGTTTTCTTTTTGAGCTTTCATGAACTCATAGCTCTAGTGCATCCGTTGCATGGCAATCCCTACTCACTCACATTGATATCTATTGATGGGCATCTCCATAGCCTGTTGATACGCCTAGTTGATGTGTGACTATATCCTTCTTTTTGTCTTCTCCACAACCACCATATTCTATTCCACCTATAGTGCTATGTCCATGGCTCACGCTCATGTATTGTGTGAAAGTTGAAAAAGTTTGAGAACATCAAAAGTATGAAACAATTGTCTGGCTTGTCATCGGGGTTGTGCATGATTTGAATATTTCATGTGATGAAAATGGAGCATAGCCAGACTATATGATTTTGTAGGGATAAGCTTCCGTTGGCCATGTTATTTTGAGAAGACATAATTGCCTTGTTAGTATGCTTGAATTATTATTGTTTTTATGTCAATATTAAACTTTCATTTTGAATCTTATGGATCTGAAAACTCATGCCACAATAAATAGAATTACACAAATAAATATGTTAGGTAGCATTCCACATAGAAAATTCTGATTTTGTCATCTACCTACTCGAGGATGAGCAGGAATTGAGCGTGGGGATGCTTGATACGTCTCCAACGTATCTATAATTTTGGATTGTTCCATGCTATTATATTATCTGTTTGGGATGTTTTATCTGCATTAATATGCTATTTCATATTATTTTGGGGACCAACCTAGTAACCTAGAGCCAAGTGTCAGTTCCTGTTTTTTCCTTGTTTCTGAGTTTCGCAGAAAAGCTATACCAAACGGAGTCCAAACGGAATAAAAACCTTCGCGATGATTTTTCTTGGACCAAAAGACATCCCATAGACTTGGAGATGAAGTCGGAAGAGCCACGATGCAGCCACAAGGGGGAGGGCCCGCCTAGGTGGTAGGGCGCGCCCCCTGCTTTGTGGGCCCCTCGTGACACCCCTGACCTAATTCATCGGCCTATATATTCTCAAATATACCCAAACCACCAGAAGTATCCACGAAAACACATCTCCACCGCTGCAACCTTCTGTACCCGTGAGATCCCATCTTGGGGCCTTTTCTGGCATCTTGCCGGAGGGAGATTCGATCACGGAGGGCTTCTACATCAACTCTGTAGCCCTTTCGATGAAGCATGAGTAGTTCACCATAGACCTATGGGTCCATAGCAAGTAGCTAGATGGCTTCTTCTCTCTCTTTGATTCTCAATACCATGTTCTCCTCGATGTTCTTGGAGATCTATCCGATGTAATCTTCTTTTGCGATGTGTTTTTCGAGATCCGATGAATTATGGATTTATTGAATCTTCTCTGAATTCTTTTATGCATGATTTGGTATCTCTGTAATTGTCTTTGAACTATCGGTTTGGTTTGCCCAACTAGATTGGTTTTTCTTGCAATGGGAGAAGTTCTTAGATTTGGGTTCAATCTTGCGGTGTCCTTTCCTAGTGACAGTAGGGGCAGCAAGGTACGTATTGTATTGTTGCCATTGACGACAAAAAGATGGGGTTTACATCCTATTGCTTGAGTTTATTCCTCTACATCATGTTATGTTACTTAATGTGTTACTCTGTTCTTCAGGAACTTAATACTCTAGATGCAGGCAGGAGTCAGTCGATGTGTGGAGTAATAGTAGTAGATGCAAAATCATTTTCGGTCTACTTGACACGGACGTGATGCCTATATTTCATAATCATTGCCTTAGATATCGTCATAACTTTGCACTTTTCTATCAGTTGCTCGACAGTAATTTCTTCACCCACCATATTATTTTCTATCTTGAGAGAAGCCTCTAGTGAAACCAATGGGCCCCGGGTCTATTTTCCATCATATAAGTTTCCGATCTACTATTTTGCAATCCTTTACTTTTTGATCTATAAACCAAAAATACCAAAAATATTTACTTTATCGTTTGTTTAATTTCATCTATCTCTATCAGATCTCACTTTTGCAAGTAACTCTGAAGGGATTGACAACCCCTTTATCGCATTGGGTGCATGTTGTTCGATTGTTTGTGTAGGTATTGGTGATTTGTGCGTTGTCTGCTACTGGATTGATACCTTGGTTCTCAAACTAAGGGAAATACTTATCTCTACTTTGCTGCATCACCCTTTCCTCTTCAAGGGAAAAACCAACGCAAGCTCAAGAAGTAGCACAACCAACCTAACAACCAAATACAGATAAACAAGGCATCTGCCTGATAACTGGACAAATGCTCACTGCAACCAACCTAACAACCAAATACAGATAAACTAGGCATCTACTCACTATAAACAACCAAATATAGCTATTCGTGAAACTGAAGTGGACAATTCATACTTAAACATCACATAGCCCTATTGAACATTACATTTTTTTCATAACTGAAATAATTAAACACGACACAGTTAACACACCGGATGGCAAAAGCTACGACAACAAAGGGTACGGGTTGGCAAGCTAGAAAATGTATGATTTTCTGATAAGATGTTGCCTCACATGTCATGGACGGGATCCTTCCAGTTGGAAGAGCACAGACCCATGGTGCACTTTCTCATGTCGCGGATGGGTTGTTTCACCTTGGAAGAACCTTTTTGGTGCCCTCCTCGTGGTCGTGGTCGATGAGATCTGACTTGGAAATTGTGGATCTCAATCCGCCATCGTAGGACGTGTCCTTCAGAAATGAAAAAATGGGCTCGATGGCGTACAAGGATCGCAAATCCTTGACTGCATGGCGGACGAGATTAGCGGCAGGGCCGTCGAAGAGATCGATGTCGGTTGAACCAGAGGGATCGGGGATGGACCACTTAACCTATGACATGGCCCGCGTGAAGCCATCGCTGTTGATGAGCTTGATATCGTAGCCAGCTTTCCTCAGATACAGTAATACGCTAGCCGCTGACATGAAGCCTTCGGCATTTCAACATAGTCAACATCCACGCCGGCCTCCGTGATCGATAGGTCGGGACGAATGGCGGCAACCTCGCCAGCATCCGCCAGGGAGGCCATGACAAACATCTTCTTTCACTACAAAAAAAAACACACATCCGTGACATTTTGGGCCGAAAGAATTTTTTTCCTGTCATGCTTATGACACTTCTATGAAGATAATTGTGACAAAAACCGGTATCGTCATAGATGTGGTGGGCTCCTACTTCTATGCCAAAAAATCATCACAGAAAATGGGCTTTTTGTCCTGGGTGGGACGGAGACGCAGCTGCATCACATTCTTTGGGCCGTCGATGACAGAAAAAACTGTGGTAGAAGCGAGGGCGAGGAAAATATCGGGGAGATCCCGATTACGGTGGGTGGTCGGGGGATGAGCGATACGCCTTTCTCTCGTACACACACGCGCGTGGGTGCGAGGCGTTGGGCTCTAACTGAACCCGTGTGAGGCATTCGCCTACTGAACCCGAGCGATTGCACTTCAGGCTATGCGTTACTGAACCCGAGCAATCGATCGATCCTTGGGTGTTAACTGAACCTGATCGAGCGATTCCTCCGCTACTACTGCTAACTGAAGCCGATCGAACCCTGCTGCCTCCTTCCCTTGATGAACAGTGTTGTTGGGGGGTTTGGATGAACCGTTCAATGTGGGGGGTTGTATGAACAGGACCCCGATCGAGACGGTTGGGGGTGGATGAACATGACCCCGTGGAGGGCTGGATGAACAGGACCCCGTGGAGGGCTGGATGAACAGGACCCCGTGGAGGGCTGGTTGAACAGTAGCTAGTGGAGGGCTGGATGAACAGTAGCCCACGGAGGGGTGGTTGAACAGGACCCTGTGGAGATGGCTGGTTGAACAGTAGCCGGTGGAGGAGCAGTGGAGGCTGGATGAACAGGAGCCTGTGGATAAACAGTCGCAGGTGGAGGCTGGAGGAGGTCGACAGTGGATGAACAGTAGCCTGTGGAGGCTGGAGGAGGTCGACGGTAGAGATGAACAGTATCCCATGGAGTCCCTTTTTATGGTACGCCACACCCCTCCCGATGAATAGGGCCTCCGTTTTGACCGTAGCGCTCCAACCAAAGTCTGTTTCCTATGTTTTGCGGTACGGCACACCCCACCCGATCAAAAGGACCCCGTTTCAACCGTAGGAGGTCGAAGAGAAGTCCGTTTCCTCTGTTTTGCGGTATTCCAAACCCCTCCCGATGAACAGGATCCCGTTTCGACCGTGGTTTGTCGAACACAAGGCCGTTTCCTGCGTTGTGCGGTATGCCAGGCCTCATTTCGATCGGCTGTTCCGTCCAAGCCGGTTGGCTCCCGATGAACACGACGACGCAGTTTCTCCGTTCCAACCCAGCCATGTACACGAGCCTTGGCCGTACGTATGCGCGACTAGGCGTTCGAGACCCCAACCGTATGTACGTACATGGCCGTATTTACTTTCTTGCACCCTGGCTGTACGTACGTGTACATGCTACGTGTGCGCCTCTACTACGACACATGCCCTTCCTTACTCGGCCATGCTTCATTGCTGCAGCCTGCAGATAGACCGATCGACCAGTATGAACGTACACATTGGCAACCAGAATGACAAGACTACATACGCTTCGACCAGGTGGGTCCTGACTGTCAGGCACTTCCTTGCATGCGAAGATGTAGCTGGTGGGTCCCAGCAGTCAGGGGGCGAATCATTTTTTTGCCCGTAATATGGACACACTCCCTTGCGTGCGAAGATGTAGCTGGTGGGTCCCAGCAGTAGGGGGAACTATTGGGGAACGTAGTATTTAAAAAAAAATCCTACAATCACGCAAGATCTATCTAGGAGAAGCATAGCAAGGAGCGGGGAGAGTGTGTCCACGTACCCTCGTAGACCAAAAGAGGGAGTGTTTAGTAACGCGGTTGATGTAGTCGAACGTCTTCGCAATCCAACCGATCAAGTACCGAACACATGGCACCACCGCGATCTGCACACGTTTAGCTCGGTGACGTCCCTCGAACTCTTGATCCAGTTGAGGCCAAGGGAGAGTTTCGTCAGCACGACGGCGTGGTGACGGTGATGATGAAGTTACCGGTGCAGGGCTTCGCCTAAGCAATACGACAATATGACCGAGGTGTAAAACTGTGGAGGGGGGCACCGCACACGGCTAAAGATCAACTTGTGTGTTCGAGGGTGCCCCCTCCCTACGTATATAAAGGAGGGAGGGAGGAGGAGGCCGGCCAAGGGTGGCGCGCCCAAGGGGGGTGGAGTCCTACTCCAAGTAGGATTCGCCCCCCCCCCCTTCCTACTCCCACAAGGAGAAGGGGGGAAGGAGGAGGAGAAGAGAAGGAAAGGGGGCCGGCCCCCTAGCCCTAGTCCAATTCATTTTGGGCTAGGGGGGCGCGCGCCACTCCTTGTCCTGCCTCCTCTCTTCCACCACTAGGCCCATGATGCCCAATAACTTCCCGGGGGGGTCCGGGAACCCCCGGTACTCCGAAACTTATCTGAAACGACCCGAACCATTATGGTGTACGAATGTAACCTACCAATATATGAATATTTATGTCTCAACCATTTTGAGACTCCTCGTCATGTCCGTGAGCTCATCCGGGACTCCGAACAACCTTCGGTACATCAAATCACATAAATCATAATACAAATCGTCATCGAACGTTAAGCGTGCAGACCCTATCTGTCGTGGAATTGTCACGGCAGATGTCCTCATGAAAGGACTTAGTCGCGGGGCCATCATACGGGTTAACTTAGAGGGGTTAAAGCGGACGCAAAGACACGAGAGTTTATACTAGTTCGGCCCCCTTCGATGAAGGTAAAAGCCTACGTCTAGTTGCGATGGGATTGATGTGATTTCGACGACTAGGGAGCAATAGCTTCGCGTAAGCCTCGAATTGTTGTTGTCTGTCCCTAAACCGCCGCCGGGCCGTCACCTTATATACACGGGTTGACGTCCGGCCGGTCTACAGAGTTCCGAGGCCGGCTCATACAAGTGTCCGGCTCGGTCTCTTCTTTCTCTTATCTTACAACACAAGTTACATGGTAAGGCGGTTTTACCATTATGGGCCCTAATTCGCCCCTGGCCTCCGGGCCTCTAAACTCTACAGCAATCGCCATCTTCTGAGTCTTCGTGGGCCCCAATTATGGCCGAGGGTAAACCGGCCCCTTCAGGGCGGTTTATATTCAGTAGTTACATCCCCAACATTAGGCCCCAGATTGACTTGAACCTGTTCATGTTAATCTTCAACATCTTAGGTAACTCTGAATATCTTCCTTCATATTTCATAAACCGCCATCTGCTTAAACCGCCGTGACGTCATCCTCCGACCACAGCAACAGAGCATCTTGACGTCATCTTTATTAAAGAAGCCCAAACAGTAAGATTCCCTTCATTTAATATTATCCCGGAAATCGAGGCGACCGCTGCGCCGTCTGCCGCTTTTAACTCCTCCATTCTCGCGCCTGTTAATTACTCCGTCCCATTATAAATAGACCGGAAGGCCCTTTCTCTTCTTCCTCCTTCCGCGCTTCTTCTTCCTCGCGACGCTCCAGCTCTGAAGCTCCGCCGTCGCCTCCGACCTCCGAACGCCACGTCGATTACAAGGTCAGCTGCATCAACCTGGTTGTACCAGACTCTCGGCGCTCCTCCGCTGTTACGTGCATCGGTAAGGCTCCTCCTCATGCCCTAGATCCGCATCTTGAGGCTCCTGTTCATATCGTCATTCATAGGTGTTCATCCCTAGTCTCTTCATACCTGCTCTGCCATGGCTTTTTAACCCAACCGTAGCATATATCCTGTAGTAATCGCCTCCGCCTTCAATTTAGCACTTTGCACATCTTTCTTTTTGTTCAGATCCTCTTGTTAGAACGCACGAACTTCCCTGCCCTTTATAAGGCTTGCATGGGTCGCAGAAATTTTTCCTTACTGAATCTTCGGTAGATCCAAATTAATTCCATTCATATGTGAAACCTGTTTCTGTCCACACTTAGCAGATTTTCCAGTTCTGTCTCTTCCTCCTAAGGGCGGTTTAATTTTTTGATAGCTAATCCGCCATACTCCATTAGTCCTCGATTAAACCGGAAATTGGAACTAACTGCCAAATTTCCGGTTTAGCATTGTATAATATGTCTGAACCGTTAACGGTGAACCGTTTTTTACTTTTCCTTTCGCAGTTTCTTCTTCCGGAATGGCCAAACAATTCTCAGCTTGCAATTGGGTCCGGTCCAAGATCACTGAGACGCAACTCAATGGATATGTCACCACCGGCGCTTTAGCCTCCAAAAATGTCCTCCATTGGCGTGTTCCGGATGCCGAATGCCCTCCTGAACCTCAAGAAGGAGATGTAATTGTATTTATGCAGCACTTAGACCGGGGATTCAGCCCGCCGGATCAAAATTCTTCCGGATGTCCTCGCAAGTTTCCAACTCCATCCACAAGATATTGGTCCAACTCGTGTCCAATATATGCAATTTCCAAGTTTTCTGTGAAGTCTATCTTCAAGAAGAACCATCTGTGGAGCTGTTCCGGATTTCTTTCATTTGAACCGCCGTCACGGAGTTTTCGGATGGTCCTAACACGGAACCGGGTGGCGTTCAATCCGTAAAAGGAAGGAAGTAGACTTTCCTCACGCAAAACACCATAGCCATCCAAAAGATTGGAACCAAACCTGGTTCTATTGCCGAATACCGCTCCTAACAGCGAGAACCCTTGCCGGCTACCGCCCTCACCGGCTTAGCAACCATCACCCATTGCCTTTACGCTTGACCGCCGTAGAACGGAAGAATTTTGCGCCTCAAATTATCAAACTCCGGGCTCTAATGGCCAATGGCTTAACTGGTATTGACCTTGTTCGATGTTGGGTTTCTTGGGGCATCTTGCCATTAAGCCGCCGCCCCGGATTGATGCACGAATACACTGGTAGCGTCAAAGACCCTCAAAGACGTCACGAACTACCAATAACTGAGCTTGAAGTCACTGAGACAGTGAAGAAGATGCTCGATGAGCCGATCTCCGTTTGCAGCCAAACCGGGTTGGCCCCATTCTGTGTTTCCAACAAACCGCCTGCGGTAAGGCTCCGCTCATCGCTCTTAGGATATTAATGCCTTATTGATATATATTAATCCTTGTTACTTCTCAGGCTAATAGCTCCTTCTGGAAACGAACCAAACCGGCCCGGGTTCCTCGTATAAAGTCCAAGACCACCAAGAAAGCTGGTAAGAGGAAAACCGCCGAGTCTTCTGATCCGCCGGAAGAAGAAGATTCAGAAGCTGAGGTAAAGCTTGATTTACTTTGTCCCTTTTTATCCTTCATCCTATTGACAGTTTCAATTCCCAGGATGATGCTGAAGCCAGTCATGCCGATCCTGTTGAGGTAATCCTTCTTTCTTCCGAATCTGATCTTGTGCCGGTTAAAAGAATTTGCCGCACAGTCCGGAAAAGTGAAAAGTCTCACTCCGTGCTCATTTGAATCCGAACCTTTCTTTGAAGACACAAGAGGCTGAAGAGCGCCCGTACGACCGACAGCGGTCAACAAATTACATCGTCCGGTTTACACGACACCCCAACCCTAAGCGTCGTCCCGTGAGGTGATTTGTTCTCCTGAAAAGCATTATCCTTTGAAAGGTTTCTTCCGATGTCCTCTCAATCCGTCTGATCCGAATTATCAGGCCTCTTCCAACTCATCTGGCGGTTCATCAACCACTCAAATGCCTCCTCTTAAAGTTGCTGCGGGGTAAGCATAATGCTCTTTTTTGTTTTCTTCGCATTTGTCGGTTCATCACACTCTAACTCTGAATATTGTAGCACCAAGGCGAAAACCCTTGACCCTACTATGGATGCTGATCCGGAGAAGACTCCAGAGCACCATGGCGAAAAGCCTGAAGTTGCTAAAAACAGTTCTGCCGGGTTGAACCAAGACGACAATGCTAATCCGCCAGAGGTTGAACCGGATGCCCAAGTGGAAACCTCACATCCTGCTCCACCGAGTCTTGCGGCAGCAGGTAGCAGCTTGTCGAAACGCCGAGCCCTGGGTATGAAAACACCAAGCCCAAGGAAGAATGCCAATCCGGCCAGCCCGCCAAAGATGATGATGTCGTAGTGACGGGCACCGCCTATACCGCCCCTGGCAATCCGGTCGCTTTATCAAAACACAGCGCCAAGGAAGAGTCTACTGCCATGAGTAAAGAGAAGGGAAAAACTGATCTGTCAGCTTATGATAACTTCTCTGCTCAAGAACTTCACTCTGGCTTTCTGAACCGACTCTACACAAGTCGTGACTTCGAAGCCGGTCTGGTGAATCATATGAAGGAACACTATGAGGTAAGGAGTTATGCCTCTCTTGTACTTTTGTTGTGTAGTAGCCACCAAGGGCCGGTTCAATTGAGCATAGTTAAGCCGGGACTTAATATAAAACTCATACGTCACAAACTTCAGAGTTGTAGCCCCAAGGGCAGTTCAACTTAGCATAGTTAAACCGGATTTTAACATGTATGACCATAGCAAGATGAGATCAATTAGCCATTAGCCCCAAGTGCCAAGTTGAATACCTGTAATAAGCTTGGGACTTCATAATGAAACAACTAATGTGCTCCATTTTTTATCAGAGAGATATATACCAGCAAACCGTAAAACTCAAGGACCTTCGTGCCAATCTGAAGACTCAACAAGCAGAAGCCACCAAAGCCAAGGATGAATTGAAAACTGCCTTGACCACTATGGAGCAGCTCAAGGAGTGGTATAAATCCGAGCAGGCCAACTGGGACACCGAGAAGGCTGGTTTGCTAAAGCAGGCGGAAGATGTCAAGCGGCTCTTAAACCGCGATGTAAGAGCTCACCGGACTGAAGTGCCAAATTAATGCCATGACCTCTGCGATCTTTGGTAAGAGATTTTTCACTGATTACTATTCTGTTTTGATATTTCCGCCAGTTTAACCTGAGCTGTCTTAAACCGGTACAGGGAAGAGTATTGCTCATCTGGGCTCTGATATGCGGAAGAAGCTCAAGGCTGCATACACGTTGATTGAGCAGCTGTATACCGGCACCCAACGAGTCATATGCGCTACGTGATATGATAACACAGCTCCGTCCTTGATCAAAGATACGCTGGACCGGCTATCCATGATTCCGGCACAACTTGAAGAGTTGAAACGATCCGCGGCCCGGGCTGGCACTTTATTGGCCCTGACTTGCGCTAAGGCGTGGATAGCGGACCTTGATCCGGCTGACATAGCCAAGGGATTCCCCAGCGCTCAAGAAAACGGCGAAGCCTTTGATAATGACGCCCTCAAACGAATAACAAAGGAGGTGCGTCCTCTGGCGAGTCAATCGGCGGCGAAGCTAACTGGCGGTTTACCGCTCTTTCTATGATGCAAACAACAGCGGGTGGAGTTTGTCATTCCGTAAGTGCGTAACCTTGTTCCTCCAATCCGTAAGCACACTTATGCCCCTGACGTTGATCCGGCTGAGCTTATAAATGAAGAGGCTGTCTTTCAGGCTTTAAACCGGATTTACTGGTCTACTAATGACTTCCGGCCCTTGGGTGATGAAGAGGAAGAAGCTGAACCGACGCCAGACGACCCATCTTCTTCACGTCAACCCGGCGAGGAAGCTTAATCCGTCAAGCTGGTTGATGCATCATAAGCTGCTAGTCATAACGCCATTCGAAATGTTGGGCCTCGGAAGGCCTTGTAATAGAATAGCCAGCACTTTTGTTTTTGAATATGCCTTTATGCCTTCATGCGCAACCTTCACAAGCAGAGGTGCTGATACTTTTGATTGAATAATCGAAACCTTCAATCTATTTTGCCTGCAATCACAAATTCTTAAACCGCCACGGCGGCGGCTTGTGTCGCCAAATGCTTGTGACGCTCATATGTATATGTAAGGAAATATTGAGGTATATGATCAAAATTTTGTGATACAAAAATACCTGCCAGCGTCGGGCATGAAGTTGGCTTAGCCAACCTGGAAGCGGAGGTTGTACAAACCATTACCGTCAAAGGAGAAAACAGCTCCTGTGTTTATAATGCCGGTTTACCATGTAAACCATGCCGGGTCATGTTAGGCCCCCTGTTACTCCATAATGGGATGTTAACAGGAAAAGTCAAACCGGAAAAGTTACTTCCGGATGAAAATAAACCGAAAGCCGCCAATTGACTGGTTGAACCGGTTTGAAAAAATGTTTATCAGTTTAAAAACGCAACAAAAAATCAAATAACAATTTGCAGAAAGAGGCTTTACTTAGCCGATCAGATGGCATTACCATGGTCGGACACGACCAAGCTCCCAATAAGGTGTAGCTATGGTTCAAGTCAGCCAGTCCCACAACTGAAACCATGGCATTATGCCGATCAAGTGGCGTGGCAATGGTTCGGGTTCGACCAAGCCCCTAAGTGACTCTATGGCCTTAGGCCGATCAAGAGGCATGATCGGTTCAGATTTGACCATGTCCCAAGTGATCTGGTGGCTTTCGCCTATCAAAAGGTGTTGCATTGGTTCGACACGACCAAGCCCCAGATGACATCTTAAAAGCTTCGAAGAGCAAGCTCAAGGGATAAACCGGAGGACGTTTTAAAACAACAACTCCATGTACCCAAGCCGGATTTTGATGTAACGGATACCCCGCTTAACCGAGGCTCGTTTATTGCTTTTAT
The DNA here is from genome assembly GCA_021605145.1 of Aegilops bicornis. Lineage (NCBI taxonomy): Eukaryota > Viridiplantae > Streptophyta > Magnoliopsida > Poales > Poaceae > Aegilops > Aegilops bicornis. The sequence continues at coordinate 194,799,030 of CM038672.1, read as the reverse complement.
TCATAATATATACATTGTCATAATATGTACATAAGGAGAGCCGATGGCTCGGGTATAATAAGGCGAAGATGAGCTATGTTCCACGGCCTGTTGGTCTCCTCTTCGGCGTGCGTGAGTCTTTATGCTCTCGAATATCAATCAGATAGTATGACCCGTTGTGCAGATTCTTGCTGACCACAAAAGGCCTTTCCCAAGGTGGGGATAGCTTGTGCATATCTGTCTGGTCTTGAATGAGCCGAAGTACCAAGTCTCCTTCTTGAAAGGTTCTGGTTCTGACCCGTCGACTGTGATACCGACGAAGATCCTGCTGGTAAATCGCCGAGCGAGCAGCCGCCATATCTCGTTCTTCATCCAAATGATCCAAAGCGTCCCCGCCAGGCTGCCTCGTTATCTGCCTCAACATAGGCTGCCACACGATGCGAGTCATGACGGATATCGCTGGGGAGGACCACCTCTGCTCCATAGACCATAAAGAACGGTGTGTATCCAATGGATCTGTTAGGGGTAGTATTGATACTCCATAACACAGATGGTAGCTCTTCTACCCAACAGCCCGGCGTCCTCTGTAAAGGGACCATAAGCCGGGGTTTGATACCTCTCAGGATCTCCTGATTAGCTCGTTCTGCTTGACCATTGGACTGTGGGTGAGCTACTGAAGAAACGTCAAGCCGGATGTGCTCACGTTCACAAAACTCCTTCATGGCACCTTTGGACAAATTGGTACCATTATATGTGATGATACCGTGGAAACCCAAACCGAAGATCACCCTTTTAATGAACTGAACCGCCGTGGCCGCATCACACTTGCTAACAGGCTCTGCCTCGACCCACTTTGTAAATTTGTCGACTGCTACCAGTAAGTGTGTCTTCTTGTCCTTGGACCTTTTAAAAGGTCCTACCATGTCCAGCCCCCAAGTCGCAAACAGCCAAGTAGTTGGAATCATCCTCAATTCTGGGGCCGGTATATGAGCACGTCTAGAAAACTTCTGGCAACCATCACATCGTCTGACCAGATCTTCCCCATCAGCATGGGCAGTCAACCAATAAAAATCATGGCGGAACGCCTTAGCCGCCAAGGATTTTGAACCGGCATGGTGACCACAGTCCCCTTCGTGGATCTCACGCAATATTTCACAGCCTTCCTCAGGGGACACACAACGCTGAAACGCCCCTGACACACTGCAATGATGAAACTCGCCATTAACAATGGTCATAGACTTAGACCGCCGAACTATCTGTCGGGCCAACGTCTCATCTTCTGGTAAATCGCCCCGGCTCATGTACGCCAAATAAGGGAGCGTCCAATCCGGAATGACATGCAGGGCTGCCACCAACTGAGCCTCCGGATCAGGAATAGCCAAATCTACTTCATCAGGAAGCTTGACCGACGGATTATGCAGTACATCAAGGAAGACATTGGGCGCGACCGGTTTGCGTTGAGAGCCCAACCGGCTTAAAGCGTACGCCGCTTCGTTCTTCCGACGATCCACATGGTCCACCTGATAGCCTTTGAAATGACCTGCAACAACATCCACCTCCCGACGATATGTAGCCATGAGTGGGTCTTTGGAATCCCAAGTGCCTGACACCTGTTGGGCCACCAAGTCCGAGTCACCAAGCACTTAACCCGGCTTAGATTCATCTCCTTAGCCATCCGAAGACCATGGAGCAAGGCTTCATACTCAGCTGCATTGTTAGTACAAGGGAACCTTAAGCGGAGGACGTAACAAAACTTTTCACCTCATGGGGAAGTTAACACAACTCCAGCCGCCGAGCCCTCCAACTGCCTGGACCGTCAAAGTGGATGGTCCAATAGGTATGATCCGACTTTTCTTCAGGCGCTTGTAACTCCGTCCAATCATTAATGAAATCCACAAGTGCTCGATTTTACCGCCGTCCGAGGCACATACCTTAAATCGTATGCCCAAGCTCTATGGCCCACTTAGCAATCCGGCCATCGATTCCGGTTACGTATGATATCACCCAAGGGAGCCGAATCGACCACCGTGATGGGATGCCCTTGAAAATACCGTCAGCTTCCGACTTGCCATAAAACTCCATACACCAGCCTTCGCCAATGCGGATATCTCTGCTGACTCAATGAGCACCTCGCTGATGTAATAAACCGGACGTTGAACCGGATACTCCTTCCCGCCTCCTTCCGTTTCTACCACAATGGCTACGCTTAATCGCCTCGGCATTAGCAAAGAACATATAGCGTAAGCGGCTCCTTGTCAATGGGAGCGGCGAGAACAGCGGAGTTGACCAATTGCCGCTTTAAATCCTCCAATGCTTCATCGGGCGGTGAACTCCGGACAAACCGATCCGTCTTCTTCAAAGATTCGGTACAAAGGAATGGCCTTCTCTCGAGGCGGCCGATAAACCGCTCGGTCGCGGCAATCCGGCCTGCCAATCGCTGGACATCATTGATACACTTTGGCTAAGCCAGGGAGGTGATAGCTGTAATCTTCTCCGGATTAGCTTCAATCCCCCTGTTGGACACAAGGAAACCAAATAATTTGCCTGCAGGAACACCGAAAACACATTTGGCCGGGTTAAGCATCATCTTGTACACCCGCAAGTTGTCAAAGGTTTCTTTCAAATCCTCAATCAGTGTTTCCTTCTTCCTTGACTTAACCACAATATCATGCACATAAGCATGTACATTGCGGCCGATCTGTTCATGCAAGCAATTCTGTACACAACGCTGATAAGTTGCTTGGGCGCTCTTGAGCCCAAAAGACATAGACACATAGCAGAAGGCTCCAAAGGGAGTGATAAACAATGTCTTCTCCTGGTCCTTCACCGCCATTTTTATATGATGATATCCAGAATACGCATCCAAAAAGCTCAAACGCTCACAACCCGCCGTAGCATCAATAATCTGGTCAATGCGGGGGAGGGCGAACGGATCTGCTGGACAAGCCTTGTTAAGATCTGTGTAATCCACACACATGCGCCAAGTGCCATTTTTCTTAAGGACCAGCATCGGATTAGCAAGCCACTCTGGATGGAAAACTTCAACGATAAAACCTGCTGGTAAGAGCCCGGCAACCTCTTCTCCAATGGCCTTACGCCTTTCCTCGTTAAACCGGCGAAGCAACTGTTTTACCGGTTTGTACTTGGGATCAACATTAAGAGTGTGCTCAGCGAGTTCCCTCGGTACACCTGGCATGTCAGAAGGCTTCCATGCAAAATGTCCCGATTCTCACGGATGAACTTCGATGAGCGCCGCTTCCTATTTAGGATCCAAGTTAGCACCGATGATGAACTGCTTGGACGAATCACCGGGCACAAAGTCAACAAGTTTAGTCTCACCACGACTTAAACTTCAGATCCGGATCGCGCCTCTGTAGTTGGCTTCTTCAACGGGTCATATCCACGGATCAAACTTGTCTTTATAGTACTTGAGCTCTTCGGTGGCACAAACCGACTCTGCGTAAGCCGCATCACCTTCCTCACACTCTAAAGCGATCTTGCGGCTCCCATGAACCGTTATCGCCCCTTTGTGACCCGCATTTTTATCTGCAAATAAACATAACAAGGTCGCGCCATAAACTTGGCATAAGCCGGCCGCCCAAACAGGGCGTGGTAAGGGCTTTGAATTTTCACCACTTCAAATGTCAATGTTTCCGATCTGGAGTCATGTTCATCCCCAAAGGCCACCTCCAGAGCTATTTTACCAACCGGATATGCTGACTTGCCAGGCACCACACCATGAAACACTGTATTGGACGGTTTGAGATGTTTATCCGTTAACCCCATAGGAAGGAAGGTCTCATAATACAGGATGTTGATGCTGCTCCCTCCGTCCATAAGCACCTTGGTGAACTTGTATCCACCCACCTGAGGCGCCACCACTAGGGCTAGTTGACCCGGATTGTCAACCCGGGGAGGATGATCCTCTCTACTCCACACAATAGGCTGCTCTGACCAGCGCAGGTAATGCGGCACGGCTGGTTCAACAACGTTGACTGCCCACGTCTGAAGTTTCCGGCCTCGCTTGTCCAAACTAGTGGTGAAGACGTGATACTGTCCACCATTCAACTGCTTCGGATTGCTTTGATAACCCGACTGCTGCTGCTGCTGATTGTAACCACCTTGGTTGTTCTGATTGTTCCGATTGTTCGATTGTTACGCCTACCGGATTACCATTGAACCTGGACCGAATTTCCTCCACCGTAACCGGGCGGACCACTGAACCGCCATTGGGCCCTTGATCATACCGGAAAGCATTAGAACTTTTGAACTCCTGCATAATGTAACAATCCTTCCAGAGGTGGTTTCTTTGGCGCCTCCTTCGTCCCATGCTTCGGACAGGGTTGGTTCAGCAGATAATTCAACCGGTCCGGATTGTGATTAGGCGCACCACCTCGGTTCGGATGTTTACCCTTGTGTCGTTGACCCTTGTCCTGCACATTGGTGTTGGCTACGAAGCCCATGTTACCATTCGCCTGACGCTTGTTTCCTCCGTTACCTGCCGAGTGATGCTGCTGGCTTCTGGAGTTGCTGTTCTGTTTTCCCTTCCCTGTTCCATACTCCTCCTCGGACTCGGGATCCTTGGTACTATCAGAATCAGCGTACTTCACTAAAACGCCCATGAGACTGCCCATGTCATTGCAAAAACGCTTCATGTGACCCAGCTTCAATTTTAAAGGTTCGAACCGGCAGTTGCTCTCTAGGGTTAAGATTGCAGAATCAGTGTTGATCCGGTCTGAAGAATGTAGAACTTCTGAAACACGGCGCACCCAATGGGGTGTGGATTCCCCCTCAGCCTGGACACAAGCCGCCAAGTCCACCACAGACATGGGCTGCTTACAGGTGTCTTTGAAATTCTGAATGAACCGGGTCCGCGAATCGGGTCCATGAACTGATGGAATTGGGTGGCAAGTTTTTCAGCCAAATGCACGGCCGTGCCTTCAAGCATCATGGTAAAATACTTTGCACATGCAGCTTCATCCACATCCAGATCTCCATGGCCATCTCATAGCTTTCTATCCACGCCTCTGGAGCCAGATCGGCGGTATAATTGGGCACCTTGCGTGGCCCCTTGAAGTCTTTGAGCAAGCGTACATTGCGTAAAGCGGGGACGAGGCAAGGCACCCCCAAAGAGCTAGATGTAACCCCGGGCTCGAAGATGGTCGGTCGAACCGGTGCGAGCTGATGATCCTCATCTTTGTCCGCTAACTCGGCCTCCCCACGTGCCTGCCCGGTCCACCACCTCTTGAGCGTTTTGAAGCCACCGCCCGGGTTGTTGCCGCGAGGTGCCCCGCGCTGCGCATTACTTGACACGGCCGGTTCATCTGTGTGACGGCTATAACTCCGGCTTGGGCGGGGGGTGGAGTGGATCCGATCACGGCTGTATGAGTACGCTTCCTGTTGGGCCAGGGCCGTCCTCAGGAGCTCTTTGACCCTGCGTGTTTCCACCGCCTGTGGTGAATCGCCTTCGATTGGAATCGCCTCCAACCGCCGCGCAGCGCAACAAGGTTATCCATCGGGTTGGAGTAGTGACACGGAGGTGTTAGCACAGCCTCGAGGCGCGCCGGCATGATGGCGAGGCAGATCTATCACACGAGGCTGAATCGGCGCTTGTCCCGAGTGCTTCCGCCGGCTCACCACCGGGCGGCGGATTACTGGTCCCTGCTCACCGGGTGTTGAAGAGGTCTCTTCCCTCGAAAACCGAGGGCATACGAGATCTGTACTTTCTTTTGATGACTTCATGCGACGCGTTCTGATCCAGCATGAGCCTATAAGCCTGCGCATCCAAAGCGGCCCGCTCCGCCATCATCCTGACGTCTGCGGCTGCCAGATCCGCTTTAGCCTGAGTGATCTGCTCCTTCACCTTTGCAATCTCCGCATTATGCAGGTCTTGATCTGCCGGGTTAGCCTCTGCCATGAGCACAACCAATGCATCAAATAGTTCTGATAAAACTTGAGCCGGCGGGCGCACAGGGCCTCCTGCCCCGGCTGCCATCGCCGTTGTTGAACCGGCGACCATTGGCGCGGCGGTCGAAGAGTGAAGCGTCGCTTGTGTACCGGCCATGAATATTCCAACCCGGTTGGGCAGATCAAAGGGGTCCGGAATACTCTCATCGTCGGAACAGCCCCTGATCTGGCCATCTTGCAGCTGGTACAGAGACTCAGTTTCCCCGGTTGACGACTCGTCATCAGAGTAGACAACGGTTTCGCCACCAGATGTTGATCCGCCCTCATAGTCTCCTCTGTGGATGACTCCCACGAAAGTACGCCTGACAACCGGTTTAGCCAGGGCAGGATTCTTCTTCGCCCGCTGAGCCGTCTCGACGAGGTCAGTGCAGATGTCCGGCCTAGGCCCTGGCTCACCGATCTTGCCGATGAACACGTGTATGCCACCAAAGGGGACCCGGTACCCGTACTCAATCGAGCCGGCCTCGGGGCCCCAGCCTGCATCGTCGATGTAGAGCTTGCCACGACGACTCTTGGTCATCCGGCCCACAACATAGCCTTCGAGTCCTTCGAACTTGCCCTCTAAGATCATCAAACCATCGTGCGATAGCCCCACGGTGGGCGCCAACTATCGTGGAATTGTCACGGCAGATGTCCTCATGAAAGGACTTAGTCGCGGGGCCATCGTACGGGTTAACTTAGAGGGGTTAAAGCGGACGCAAAGACACGAGAGTTTATACTAGTTCGGCCCCTTCGATGAAGGTAAAAGCCTACGTCTAGTTGTGATGGGATTGATGTGATTTCGACGACTAGGGAGCAATAGCTTCGCCTAAGCCTCGAATTGTTGTTGTCTGTCCCTAAACCGCCGCCGGGCCGTCCCCTTATATACACGGGTTGACGTCCGGCCGGTCTACAGAGTTCCGAGGCCGGCTCATACAAGTGTCCGGCTCGGTCTCTTCTTTCTCTTATCTTACAACACAAGTTACATGGTATGGCGGTTTTACCATTATGGGCCCTAATTCGCCCCTGGCCTCCGGGCCTCTAAACTCTACAGCAATCGCCATCTTCTGAGTCTTTGTGGGCCCCAATTATGGCCGAGGGTAAACCGGCCCCTTCAGGGCGGTTTATATTCAGTAGTTACATCCCCAACACTATCGGTTCAAGAATTATGTAGACATGACTGAGACACATCTCCGGTCAATAGCCAACAACGGAACCTGATGCTCATATTGGCTGCTACATATTATACGAAGATCTTTATCGGTCAAACCGCACAACAACATACGTTCTTCCCTTTGTCATCGGTATGTTACTTGCACGAGATTCGATCGTCGGTATCATCATACCTAGTTCAATCTCATTACCGGCAAGTCTCTTTACTCATTCCGTAATGCATCATCCCGCAAGTAACTCATTAGTCACATTGCTTGCAAGGCTTATGGTGATGTGCATTACCGAGAGGGCCCAGAGATACCTCTCCGACAATCGGAGTGACGAATCCTAATCTCGATCTATGCCAACTCAACAAACACCACGGAGACCCAGTAGAGCATCTTTATAATCACCCAGTTACGTTGTGACGTTTGATAGCACACTAAGTGTTCCTCCGATATTCAGGAGTTGCATAATCTCATAGTCATAGGAACATGTATAAGTCATGAAGAAAGCAATAGCAATAAACTAAACGATCATAGTGCTAAGCTAACGGATGGGTCTTGTCCATCACATCATTCTCTAATGATGTGATCCCGTTCATCAAATGACAACACATGTCTATGGCTAGGAAACTTAACCATCTTTGATTAACGAGCTAGTCTAGTAGAGGCATACTAGGGACACCATGTTTGTCTATGTATTCACACATGTATTAAGTTTCCGGTTAATACAATTCTAGCATGAATAATAAACATTTATCATGATAAAAGGAAATATAAATAACAACTTTATTATTGTCTCTAGGGCATATTTCCTTCAGTCTCCCACTTGAACTAGAGTCAATAATCTAGATTTCATAGTAATGATTCTAACACCCATGGAGTCTTGGTGCTGATCATGTTTTGCTCGTGAGTGAGGCTTAGTCAACGGTTCTGCAATATTCAGATCCGTATGTATCTTGCAAATCTCTATGTCTCCCTGCTTGACTTGATCGCGGATGGAATTGAAGCGTCTCTTGATGTGCTTGGTTCTCTTGTGAAATCTAGATTCCTTCGCCAAGGCAATCGCACCAGTATTCTCACAAAAGATTTTCATTGGACCCGATATACTACGGATATGAACTCCTTCATCCAGAATCCTTCATTTGCTGCTTCCGAAGCAGCTATGTACTCCGCTTCACAACTAGATCCCGCCAAGACGCTCTGTTTGGAACTGCACCAACTGACACCTCCACCATTCAATATAAATATGTATCCGGTTTTTGACTCAAAGTCATCTGGATCAGTGTCAAAGCTTGCATCGACGTAACCCTTTAGACGAGCTCTTTATCACCTCCATAAAAGAGAAACATATCCTTAGTCCTTCTCGGGTATTTCAAGATGTTCTTGACCATTGTCCAGTGATCCACTCTTGTATTACTTTGGTACCTCCCTGCTAAACTAATAGCAAGGCACACATCAGCTCTGGTACACAGCATTGCATACATGATAGAACCTATGGCTAGAGCATAGGGAATGACTTCCATTTTCTCTCTATCTTCTGAAGTGGTCGGGCATTGAGTCTGACTCAACTTCACACCTTGTAACACAGGCAACAACCCTTTCTTTGCTTGATCCATTTTGAACTTCTTCAAAACTTTACCAAGGTATGTGGTTTGTGAAAGTCGAATTAAGCGTCTTGATCTATCTCTATAGATCTTGATGCCCAATATATAAGCAGCTTCACCGAGGTATTTCATTGAAAAATTCTTATTCAAGTATCCTTTTATGCTATCCAGAAATTCAGTATCATTTCCGATCAACAATATGTCATCCACATATAATATCAGAAATGCTATAGAGCTCCCACTCACTTTCTTGTAAATACAGGCTTCTCCAAAAGTCTGTATAAAACCATATGCTTTGATCACACTATCAAAACATATTTCCAACTCCGTGATGCTTGCACCAGTCCATAAATAGATCGCTGGAGCTTGCACACTTTGTTAGCACCTTTTGGATCGACAAAACCTTCTGGTTGCATCATATACAACTCTTCTTTAATATATCCATTAAGCAATTGCTAACATGATTTGGACGGACTTCAGCATCGCTATGGGTGAGAAGGTCTCATCGTAGTCAACTCCTTGAACTTGTCGAAAACATTTCGCAACAAGTCAAGCTTTGTAGACAGTAACATTACCGTCAGCGTATGTCTTCTTCTTGAAGATCCATTTATTCTCTATGGCTTGTCGATCATCCGGCAAGTCAACCAAAGTCCACACTTTTTCTCATACATGGATCCCATCTCATATTTCGTTGCCTCAAGCCATTTTACGAAATCTGGGCTCATCATCGCTTCCTCATAGTTCGTAGATTCGTCATTTTCAAGTAACATGACTTCCAGAATAGGATTACCGTACCACTCTGGTGTGGATCTTACTCTGGTTGACCTACGAGGTTCGGTAGTAACTTGATTAGAAGTTTCATGATCATCATCATTAGCTTCCTCATTAATTGGTGTAGGAATAACTGGAACTGATTTCTGTGATGGACTACTTTCCAATAAGGGAGCATGTACAATTACCTGATCAAGTTCTACTTTCCTCCCACTCACTTCTTTCGAGAGAAACTCCTTCTCTAGAAAGGATCCATTCTTAGCAACGAATATCTTGCCTTCGGATCAATGATAGAAGGTGTTCCCAACAGTCTCCATTGGGTATCCTATGAAGACACGTTTCTCCGATTTGGGTTCGAGCTTATAAGGTTGAAGCTTTTTCACATAAGCATCGCAGCCCCTGTGGCACCCCGGCTCAGAGAAACCGGAACGCCCCGTATTCTAGTCCAGATATCGAGGAGAAGTCTTCTGGAATACGCCACTGCTTAGCATAGAACAAATCATCTCTTTATTGCAAGCTATATTGGGTACCAGGGGATTACATCGGCACGGCGACACTACGCCTGCCATGGTTGCTCCATGCAAGAAGCAGAACAACACGATGCAGCGGAACAACTCCTTGCAGCGAAACAACGTCGGTGGTGGTGAACTCCACTCTGCAGGGACTCTAGCTGGAACACTTATCCTAGCTCGCAAACAAGGAATCCACGGCAAACAAGCAATCAAATCTGGCATGACCTGTAGACTTGCATGACACGCCAGGTCAGTACATTGAATGTACTTGCAACCTCACAGCAAACAAAGCAATCAAGACAAACAATAGCATGGCAATTACAGATTATTAAGCAATGATGAACACAATACTATCAGAACAACATGGCATGTACAACATGATACAACTAGAACAATACGAGCATGACATAAACATATAAACAGGATGAGACTAGCATGCAACATGATGAAACTATCATGCACCAACTTACTTTGCTCGGGTTACCTCGTAACCATCACTTGCATCACTTACCACCACGGACATCACACGATGATCTTAGGGTCAAATCAAGCTTGGTATTAACTGTAAGTGCATCTAGTGCCCCTTAGTGATTTTGGTGTATTGAAGACTTATAGGTTAAGGGTCTAATGTGTTTATGAGTGTACACAGGTCTATAAGTCTATGAGGAGTTTGATATTTATAGAGAAAGTCGACCCCTAAAAATGAAGTTCTTCGATGAAGACTTTGGATTCTGAAGACTTTGAAAGTGAAGAAATTGGTGTGACCTTGAAGACTTGGTATTCATTCGAGGAACATGAAGCGTGAAGACTTTTGTTTTCGTAGTTTCATTTTCTCTTTCTTGAGTCATAGGAAACACCGTACTGTTAAAAAGGGCCGAGGAAATACTAAGGAAAAATTTCCATGTGATGCTCAACTCAAAATCCGACACCTACCAATCCCTTCGAGTGAAGCCATTGGAAATCTCATACAGTTCAGTCATATTATTCAGTGACAGAGATGAAGTTCTTCTGGTCTCTGAGGAATTTGCTCTGACTGAGGAGTTAGGAATTCGCCAGTGCGGATTGCCTACAAGTGAGGAACATGATATCCCTGAGGAATTTGAGCCTCAAATATCCGACCGTTGTTGTGCTACGCGCCAGCTGTCCCAAAATATCTACCCACCTAACGGTCATATCACTGAAGGTCATTTATGTCTTATCATGTCGGGCTGCTCCCTAGGCTATAAATAGCCGCCCCCTACAACCACTAGCTGGTTGGCTGCTCCGAGAGAAACTGACACTTGTCATTTGAGAGCATCCCATCCTCCGAGGACTTTGAGCGATAATCATCGAGTGAGGAAAACCCAAACCCAAACACCTACAAACCCATAGTGATTGATCATCACTAAAGAGATTGATCCTGCGTGGACCCGACGCATGTTACCTTTGAAGACTGTGCTTCTTCCAGACGGTTAGGCATCATGGTCTAGAGCATCCAAGAGGAATTGTGGATCGTCGAGTGACCGAGTTTGTGAAGGTTTGGAAGTCACCTGAAGACTTACCACGAGTGATTGGGCGAGGTCTGTGTGACCTTAGCTCAAGGAGAATACGGTGAGGACTGTGTGTCCTCAGGTTTAAATACCTAGCCGCTCCAACCAGATGTACAACTGAGACAGCAGTTGGAACTGGTCTACCAAATCATTGTCTTCACCAAGCTTACTGGTTCTATTTCCTCAACTCTTTCATTTCCTCATAACTGTGTTGTGTGCCTGTTCATATCTGTGTTTGAAGACTTTGGCTAAATATTTTCTCAATTTCCTCAGTTCAGTTTCTTCAGTCTGTTTCTCTTCATCCTGTGTTATCCTGTGATTACGCTTTCTGTACTCTGTGCTTGTCTTCATTTCATCATGATGACCATGCTTGTGTTCTGTTATGTTTACTTTTGAGTACTTATTCCACTGCTAGTAATTCTTCGCTAAGGAATTTCCTCACCGGCAAATTACTCAGTGAAGACTTCAGAAAAATCGCCTATTCACCCCCCTCTAGTCAATATAACGCACTTTCAATTGGTATGAGAGCATGGTACTCCCTTGTTCTGTGTGATTTTGGTTTAACCGCCTCGAGTTTTAGTTATGTCGACCGCAGGTATGATCAAGGTCTCCGCTGGGTGTCCTACCTTCGATGGGACGGACCACCCCTACTGGAAGAATAAGATGCGAATGCATCTTGAGGCAATTGATAACGATCTCTGGTATGTTGTGGAAAATGGTGTTCCCTCAGTCACCCCTTCTCTGAATGTTGCTGATGCGAAGAGATTCAAGCAACTCGATTCTCAAGCGAAGAATATCATATGTGGCCATCTGAGCAAAGGACAATATGGAAGAGTGAGTGCTTTGGAAACTGCTAAGCTTATCTGGGATAGGCTGTCCAAAGTCAATGAAGGAGTCTCAACACAGCGTGACTCTCGAGTTGATGTTCTTCGCAATCTCTTCAACTGCTTCAAAAGACTCGACAATGAAAATGTCCAACAAACCTTCGATCACCTCACTGACATCTCAAATGAGCTTCAAGCACTTGGTGCCACTGACATCACCAACCATGAGGTGGTGAAGAAATTGCTGAGATCGCTTGATTCCTCATTTGATACTCTGGCATTGATGATACAAGAACGTGCTGATTACAAGTCACTTGATCCCACTGATATCCTAGAGCGGCTAAATACTCATGAGTTCCAGCTTGCTGAGAAGAGAGATCTCTATGGTTCAAGCTATGGCAGATCACGTTCCCTGAAGGCCAAGGTCGTCTCTGAATCTGAAGGTGAAGATTCTGGTACTAGCCTTAGTGATCCTGAAGAACTGAGCCAGGAGCTACCACTGCTCGTGAAGAAATTCCAAAGGTTCTCAAGACGTGGTCGCATTGGAAAATCCTCAAGGAGCAATGATTCCTCATCCAGTGACTACAAGAAGAGGCTATGCCACAAATGCAAGAAGCCTGGTCACTACATTCAAGATTGTCCTCAGTGGGAAAAGGAATCAAAGAAGAAGAAATACAAGGATTACAGTTCTGATGATGCGAAGAAGAAGAAGAAATCTTCAAAGTCTTCTTCATCAAAATCCTAAAAATCTTTATCTCACAGGAAGAGCAGCTCCGAGAAGGCTCGGGCATTCATTGGCAAGGAAATGGACTCTGAGGCTGAATCTGAGGAACATGAGGAAGCGGATGCATCTGAGGAATCCGATTCTAGCGTGGCGAGTCTAGCTCTCGCTACTGCATTCGTCAGCAAGTCTATCTTCAACTCTGAAGAAAATGGATTCACCAACAAAGCTGATGAAGGCAATGATGACTACGCTCCCACCTATTGCTTCATGGCAAAGGGTGCCAAGGTACTCAAATACACCTCCTCTGAATCAAGTGAGAATGAATCTGATGAAAACCTCAAGCCCAGCTACTCTAAACTTGCTAAGATTGCTGTGAAACAACAAAAGGCTTTTGAAAGGGTTCAAAACATGCTAGACAGAAGTGATGATATGTTGGGTGAAGAAATGGATCGCACTAAAACCTTGACTGAAAATCTTCAGAGACTTCAGACTAGGTTTGACAACCTTCAAGGTCATCATAACACTCTCTTGTCTGATCATGAGAAGCTTTCTTATGAATTTCTTCAAAGAAAGCAAGATCTTGAAAAGCTAAGAGTGAGTTATGAAGATCTTCAGAAGGAGTGCGATTCATTGCTAGCTCAACAAATCAGCGCTGCTGAGGAAGAATTTGTTCCTCCATGTTTGAAGTGCATTGAACGTGAATCTGCTAATTCATCACCTGAATGCTCAAATGCTTCTAATGCTACAGATTCTTCAACTATTTCTTCTATCACTAATTCCTCATCTGAGGACATTGCTAGTATTACTTATGATGCAGGGTTGAAGGAATTGTACATGACAGGCATGTACAAAAGCCTCAAAGGGCATCGGACTCTTTGTGATGTGCTTAAAAAGCATATTCTGAACAGGAACCCTAGGAAAGAGGGTATTGCCTTTGAGAGGAAACACAATGCTGATGTACTTATTGGAAGCCTGAGTAGTACCCCAAAACCTCATGGGTTGCTGCAAAGGGACCTCCAGTAGATCCATCTAATCTATCTGGCTTTACATGTGAATCTCCTCATTCTTCTGATGAGTCATTTGACTCCAACTATAAACTGTTCAAAAATTAGAATGGTGAAGTATTTGCTAGATATGTTGGCACTAACTGCAGGAACGGTTCCCCTATGAAGAAAATCTGGGTTCCCAAAAGATGCCTTGAAAGTCTTCAGGTGAATGTCCTCATGACACCACCTATGAAGAATAGGAACCCCAGATCAAATTCTTCATATAGACCAAATCCTTCATATGGATCCAAGTCCTCATACGGACCAAATTCCTCACGTGGATCATATTCCTCAAAAGGATCAAAGTCCTCATATGATTATCATCATGCTAACACCTCTGTTTCGCAGGGAAGAGCTAAGGGCTATGAATATGAGCATTACTCTTCTAACCATTATGTTCATAAGTCCTCGAAGAATTTCTCTGCTTATTCATATGCGTATCCTAACTCCTCTTATGTCAAACGAAATGGGCTGGCTTCTGTGCCACCTTTCTTGTATGGAGCTCGCAGAGTGATGAACTCTTTGCCACCCCTTCGGATGTGGGTGGTGAAGAAAAGGAATTAATCTATTCTGCAGGGTCAGGTCTCCAGATGTGCTCAAACTTCTGAAGAATTTGCTGGAGACCTAAAAAGTGCCTGATAGGACGCAGGCCAATCATGAAGAAATGAACTTTCATTTCTCACATCCTCATACTGCTTTATCGGTTGCATTGCTTGATGAAATTGATCTGATGAATTAATGACATATTCTTCACTGATGAAGTATATGAGTTCGTAAGTTTCACTAATTCATCTGCAGGATGATCAACCCAAAGCAAAAGAGTGGGTCCTCGATAGTGGATGCACAAATCACATGACTGGTGACAAGAATATATTGATTGATGCTCCCTTATCTCCGTCGCATCTGAAGCATATCATCTTCGCTGACAAAGGAAAAATTCAGGTATTGGGTCTAGGTAAGGTTGCGATCTCAAAGGATCGACACATGGACAAAGTCATGCTTGTCGAGTCCTTAGGACACAACCTCATGTCTGTCTCAATGCTTTGCGATCTTGATATGGTTGTTGTCTTTGGCAAGTATCGTTGTGTTGTGATCGTGGAAGCTGACAATTCCAAAGTCTTCGAAGGCTTTAGGAGAGGAGACTTGTATGTCGTTGTTTTCTCTATAGGACCACAACCAGCCGTGTACCTACTTGCAAAAGCTTCAAAAGGCTGGCTATGGCATCGACGACTTGGTCATGCAGGCATGAGGAATTTGCACACGCTTGCAAAGAAGAAGCATGTCATTGGCATTGAGAATGTCAAATTCCTCAAGGATCACTTATGCGGAGCCTGTGAAGCTGGAAAGATGACCAAGGCCAAGCATCCAGCAAAGACTATCATGACCACTACTCGACCATTTGAATTGCTTCACATGGATCTCTTTGGTCCTAACCATTATTCCGCGATTTCAAATGATGCATCTCAATATGGCTTTGTTATTGTTGATGATTACTCTCGTTACACATGGGTACACATTGTTACTTACAAACATGAAGTGTAGGAAGTCTTCAAACGATTTTCCTCGAGGGCTTCAACCAACTTTTGTGTGAAGATCAAGCACATCATAAGTGACAATGGAACTGAGTTCAAGAATTCTGGTCTTGATGACTATCTTGATAAACTTGGTATTACTCATGAGTTATCTGCTCCTTATACTCCTCAGCAGAATGGCGTCATGGAGCGCAATAAGAGGACTCTTGCTGAGATGGCTCGCACTATGCTTGATGAATAAAAACGCCTCGTCGTTTCTGGATTGATGCAATTGATACTGCGTGCAACATCATCAATATAGTATATCTTCACAAATTCTTCAAGAAGACTTCCTGTGAACTCCTTACTGGCAAGAAACCCAATGTGAGTTATTTCAAAGTCTTCAGTGCCAAATGCTGGATTAGAGATCCTCATCACAACTCTAAATTTGCACCGAAAGCACATAAAGGTTTTATGCTTGGTTATGGAAAGGACTCTCACACCTACAGAGTCTTCAACAACGTTCTTCACAAGGTTGTTGAAACTGTAGATGTGCGGTTCGATGAAACTAATGGCTCGCAAAGAGAGCACCTAACTTCTGTGATCGATGAACCAGCACCTAAGGAATCTATCAAGTTCAAGGCTACTAAGGATGTCATTCCTACTAAAGAATCTGCTGAAGAATTCATTCCAGAACGTGAAGAACATCGAGCTGAGGCACCTGAAGAAACTGGTGCTGAAGAAAATGCTAATCAAATTCCTCGACGACAACCAGCTCATCCTCGCGTTGCAAAAGAAGTGCAAATTTATAAGATCATCGATGACATTGAAGCACCAGGTCCTCTCACACCCTTAAGAGCTTCACATTTATCTAACTTTTGTGGGCACTTTGCTTTTATCTCTATCACAGAGCCCGCTAAGGTAGATGAAGCATTTCTTGAGCCTGAGTGGATTCAGGCCATGTAAGAAGAATTACATCAATTCGAGCTCAACTACATCTGGGAACTGGTGAAACGCCCAGATCCTCGCAAGCACAATATCATTGGCACAAAGTGGATCTACCGCGACAAGCAAGATGAAAATGGCCTTGTGGTGAGGAATAAGGCACGACTTGTAGCTCAAGGCTACACACAGGTTGAAGGAATTGATTTCAATGAAACTTTTGCACCTGTTGCTAGACTTGAGGCTATTCGCTTATTACTTGCTTATGCTAACCATCATGATATCACTTT
This sequence comes from Aegilops bicornis, assembly GCA_021605145.1. Classification (NCBI taxonomy): domain Eukaryota; kingdom Viridiplantae; phylum Streptophyta; class Magnoliopsida; order Poales; family Poaceae; genus Aegilops; species Aegilops bicornis. The sequence goes on along the minus strand of CM038672.1, from coordinate 194,782,195 downwards.
ATATCAAATGGATGTGAAAAGTGCATTCCTCAATGGTAAGCTTGACGAAGAAGTATATGTTGCTCAACCCCCAGGTTTTGAAGATCCAAAGAATCCTGACAAAGTCTTCAGACTGAATAAGGCCCTCTATGGACTCAAGTAGGAGCCTCAGGCGTGGTATGTTAATTTGAAGGAATTCTTCATGAAGGAAGACTTCAAACCCGGTTCACTTGATCCTACTCTTTTCACTAAGTCTTATGATGGTGAATTATTTGTGTGCCAAATATATGTTGATGATATTATCTTTGGCTGTACTGACCAACGTTACAGTGATGAATTTTCCTATATGAGGAGTGAAGAATATCAAATGTCTATGATGGGAGAATTGAAATTCTTCTTAGGTCTTCAAATTCGTCAACAACGCAATGGCATATTCATATCTCAGGAGAAATACCTCAAGGATGTACTGAGGAAATTCGGCATGCAAGATTGCAAAGGCGTCAAAATTCCTATGCCCACAAATGGCCATCTTGCACTGATGAAAATGGTATTGACTTCGATCAAAAGGTATACCGCTCCATCATTGGCTCTTTATTGTATTTATGTGTATCTAGGCCAGATATTATGCTTAGTGTTTGCATGTGTCCCCAATTTCAAGCTACACCAAAGGAATCACAACATAAGGCTGTGAAACATATTCTTCGATATCTAGCTCACACACCAACACTTGGATTATGGTACCCCAAGGGCTCGGCTTTTGATCTCATTGGATATTCTGACTCTGACTGTGCTGTTGATCGTGTGGACCGCAAGTCAACATCTGGTACATGTCATTTCCTCGGATGATCTTTAGTCCGTTGGTCCTCGAAGAAACTGAACTGCGTATCACTATCTACTACTGAAGCTGAGTACATTGCTACTGGTTCTTGCTGTGCTCAATTACTGTGGATGAAGCAAACTCTCAAGGACTATCGCGTCAACGTGAAGAATGTGCCTCTCTTCTGTGACAATGAGAGTGCCATCAAGATTGCTCACAACCCAGTTCAGCACTCGAAGACAAAGCACATTCAGATTGGTCATCATTTTCTTCGTTATCATGTGTTGAAGGGCGACATTTCTATTGAGCATGTGAAGACTGAAGAACAGCTAGCCGATATCTTCACAAAGCCCTTGGATGAGAAGAGTTTTAGAAAGTTTCGGTTCGAATGTTCTTTGAAAAGGACACTCATCCTAACACTTATGCAAAAATTGATGACTTAGATGTGCACCACATGAAGAAAAAAATTTCTTCAATCAATGAAGAATAACACTCTAAGTGTGAAGAAATTAACAAAGAATTTGATTCTCGGATCCCTACGACAATTGTATGTGGTGTCTGAAATCATCATTCTTATACGGTGGGTCACACCACCACCAAAGTTGAAAACCTTCAATTTGAGTTTTTCCTCGCTTTGAAATTCCTCGCTTGTTCATGTTCTTCAACTTTGCTTGTCTTCACTGCTTAGTCGTTTTAAATCATTGACTATATATATATATATATATATATATATATATATATATATATATATATATATATATATATATATATATATATATATATATATATATATATATATATATAGGCTGGACTATTCTACATTAGCAGAATATTCTGCTACCCTCGCCCCTATAAGGCGCGATGCGTCCCACGACCGACTCCTCTAATCCGACCTGCTTCCTACCCGGAGGCAGCTGTCATGGCGAAGCGAGCGACGGCGGCAGCGAGCTAGGAGCCCGCGCGCCGTGATTGGCCGGCGACGGATCCGCCGCCGCCTCCTTCCTTCGCCATCGCGGATCCATCGTCGGGGTCGTCATCCCTGCCTCCTGCCTCCCTCCGTCGCCGGATCCATCGTCGGGGTCGTGATCCCGGCCTCCTCTCTCGCTCCGCCGCAGGATCCATCGACAGGGCCGTGATCCCCGCCTCCTGTCTCTCTCCGTCGCCGGGTCCATCATCGGAGCCGTCATCCCCGCCTCCTGCCTCCCTCCGTCGCCAGATCCATCGTCAGAGCTGTCATCCCCGCCTCCTGCCTCCCTCCGTCGCCGGGTCTCCTTCTCCGGGGCAGTTATCCCCGCAAGGTGCTTCCTCAATGAACCTCTTCGCCAGACGTCCACCACAAGCAGGTTCTGTGTCAATGGTGCCGCCTCGCAAGAACATGCCCGTAAGACGCCCACGAGAGGTAGAAGAAGAAGACAGTACACTGGAGGTAATGTCTGCTCACCACGTTTGTGTCACTCCATCAGTTCGTCAGTTCTGCTATGAAGAAGAACCCGATGGTACATTGCAAAGTGCAATTTTAGCATCAGTTCATTGACACCCCTGCCACTTGATGCACGATTAGGATGTCGAGGTTACTGTCAGTGCATCTAATATGCATTGCGTCAGTTCAAGTTAAAAAAAATTAAACATATGCGTCAGTCCAGGTATAGTGACAAGGTTCAGCTACCGTTGAGAGTTGTATGTTGTTATTCCTAAGAGTACAAGTCATGTAACTGCGTCAGTTCGAACGAGTAACAAAATTGTTACCAAAAAAATATAAAATTGCTACACAATAAGTTTAGTGATACATAAGCTAGCAGTACTTGTAATGTATATGCATTGATGCACGATTAGGATGTCGAGGTTACCGCCAAGCATCTAATATGCTATCTTCGTTCAAGTTAAAAATTAAACATCGGCGTCATTCCGTAGATAGTGACGAGAGTGCCATGATTACACAGTAAGTTCAATGATACATAAACTAGGAGTACTTCTAGTGTAGTTACATAAGTTACAGAAGAATAGAGGAGAAGTCATGCATGAGTTCATGTCCAGTTTACAAAAACAGTGCTAAAAAAAGAGCATCAGTACATCCGTGTTTTGAACATGAACGTTCATCAGTTCGACTGAAAACGAAACCAGATTAATCACAAAAAATTTGAATGTTGTTTGCAGAAGCATGCAAGGCGGCGCACGCAGCAAGCATTTGATGAGCAAAACAGATATGGGGCACCACCTGGTTGGGTAAAATACCGCTTGGATATTTCAACAGTACAGGCAGATTTCAAGATACACCGCAATCATCAGAAGCACGGACAGGTCCTTCTATACAACAAACAGCAATGTCTGGGAATGCAAGCTTTGCCGCTGCTGGGTTGCAACTAGGCCAACAATATCACCAACAACAAACGTTTTCCTTCCCCAGCGCATGCAAAAAGCCAAGGATGAAGCCGTGGATGGGTTGCAAGAAGGCTTCCACCACCGCTCGTCAACATCAATCATCTGTGCTGCAAAAGCAGCGACGGGAAGACCAGGGCAAAAGACAGAAATTTTGGCCACTCTAGCAGGTTCGTAAGTACAAGATATGAGCCATATAGACAGGAGCAACATCACAATGAATCTGAGGAGAGACGTCTGCATAACGAGAGACGGAGATCTTCGTCATCGTTGTTCTCCAAGAGATGCATTGCTGCATGTGCCAAGGGTGACACCACGGGCGCCCATAAACCAGGGTGAACAACAAACACCAGAGGCAGCGCAGAGGTATACACATGTAAGTATCCATATAGAAAAAAATACAAGCACAGTCCATACCATGGTGCTATGACCACCCCATCTAACATTTTTGTTTGGTCGTTGTTGTGTGCAGCCACCTGACATTGAAGCTTATGTTCTGCCAAGGCTAGAGATGAGGTTTGAAACTTTCGAAGAAAGTAAGAACTTCTACAACGTATATGCGAAGCATGCTGGTTTTGCTGTCAGGGAAGGCCCCAAGTTTAATACCAGAGCCTACCTTTATTGCACGTGCCATGGAGTTTATGAATCAAAGGTGTCTGAAGCAAATAGACAGCGTAACAAGACGACAGCCAGAACTAACTGCGGGGCTAAAATGAGGCTGAAGAAGGAAAAGGATGGAACATTTGTCGTAAAAGAGATAGTATGGGAACACAACCACAGGCTACAACTCACCGCAGAAATGCTTGTCTTCTTGCACTCCCACAAAAACTTTGACAAAACAATCTTGGAGTACGTCAAGTACTTGCAGTTCAAAGGCATTGAACACGCGCAAATCATGAGCATTCTGGGTGGTGATGACCCTGGTAGCTACCTCCTCGAAATGAATGCCAAAGACCTGATTAACCTGTAAGTACAATCTTGGTCTCCTCCCCTAAACCGCCTACGTCTTTTTTCCTCTGTCAGTACAAACATATCACGCAACGCATGACCTGACGCCAGTTCAACATGCATTTTTCAATGAACTTTTAATATGCAGGAAAGCAAAGAATTCGAGAATTGATGATGTGGACGATGTCCTAAAGACTGCCAACTTCTTTAGGGAGATGAAAGCTATAAACAGGGAATTCTTCTGTGACATGCAACTCGATGAGTCCGACAGAGTTAAGAACATATTCTGGGCGAATGCAAGCTGCCGAGATGCGTATCAGGACTTCGGGGACTGCTTAACGTTTGACACAACATATAAGACCAACAAGTACCATATGCCACTTGGGGTGTTTGTCGGAACTAACAACCACTTGGAGACTACATTCTTTGGCTTTGCCCTGATAAGAGATGAGGATGCAGATTCATTCAAGTGGCTGTTCAAGACATTTTTAAGGTGCATGAGAAGGAAGGCTCCTACATGCATCCTCACAGGTACACCCGCTAAAACCACCCCCAACCACCACCCCCCTTCCGAAAAAGAAAAGGAAAGTAACACAATAAAAATGTTGTGTCAGTTCTATTGGTATATACGCACAACCATCTACTGACCACTCCGAGTCTATTTTCTCATTACTGCATCAAAGGTGCCGCAATGGCTTTGGCGATCGCAGATGTTTTCAAGAACACAAGATATAAGCTCTGCTACCGCACATTATGAAGAAGTACAGGAACACCTCGCTCAGATATCCCTGCACGAGGACTTTAAAGATGAATTCACATCAATTCTCAACTGGCCCCTCATGCCAACTGAGTTTGAGGATGCCTGGAAAATATTGATGGATAAGTACAACCTCCACGATGATGCCACAATGTTGGGCATGTGGAACGAGCGTGAGAAATGGATATCAGCCTACTTCAAAGAAATTTTCTGCGCCAAAATGACATCCACACAACGAAGTGAGAGCATGAACTATGTGCTCAAGAAGAACTACGTAAATGAGAGACATAACCTACACCGGTTTGTCAGCCAGGTAAACTCCTGCGTCAAAACCAGGAGGCAGACAGAGAACCAGGAGACAATGGGTAACCGGGTATAGCTCTATCACTTGTCCTAAGACAAAAAATTACATGCTTACTAAAGTAAAAACTTTATTAGAAGTTTTTCCTGCAAGAAAACTAACAATTTGGTCATCATTCTTGCATCTACAGAAGGAACAGAACACGCTGACCTTCTATGGGTTTGACACCTAGATGGCAAAGATGTACACACGAGCTGTGTACAGTGAGATTAGAGATAGGCTAATACTGAGCACTCTCTTCACGGGAACAGAGACGGAAGAGCCCACAAAGTACCTAGTGCGCTACAACCACCCGCAAAAACTGTCTGTGTGGGATCAGCATGCGTTCGGTGGTTCTGCACCACATGGGAGAAACATATGAGTGCGAAAAGGTGCTATGGGACCACACAGGTAAGGACTACAAAAAAGATGTTACATACTTTACTACTTTCTTTGCAAAGTTTTTGTTCGAATAAAATAACAAAAAACATGCACCTCTTCCAAAAACAAATACATGTCTTTTCTGCATCCATGTCCTGTGCATGATGCATAATTAAACTGAAAGCGTTCCAGAGAAATTCATACTCAGGAGATACACCAAATGCCCGAACATCTAGCCAACATTTGACATAAATGACTTGAGGACAGTAGCGTCAAACAAGGCATCCCAATACTGCATTGAAAGCTCATCACGACGCTGAACATGAGGGTGCATGTAAAAGCTTCAGAAGCCAAGAGCAAATGGCAAGGACGCGAGTCGTCATGGACAAACTTGAACAAGAACTCGACACCATGCATTCTGCTGAAAATGGAGGTGTCGCAGACAATGAAGCCATTGAGCAGGATATTGCTACAATGTTATCCGAGATGAACCATATGGGAGCTATTGACCCATTTGAGAACGAGGAAGATGAGCAGCAGCAACCGAGCTTGCCGCAGTGCACACTCAAAAGCACCGACAAACTCACATGCGAGATCATGAGCTCGATGGTGTCAGAGGCTAACGACATGACAATAGCACATCCTACCAGCAGCAGCAGGAAAGGGTGATTAAACCCCCAATATTCTCAAACACAAAGGGGAGGAAGAGCAAGACGCAGGCAGCGAAAGCTGCGAAAGCAGCAGCCAAAAAGCCACCACGCCCCATCAAGCGCGTGGAATTTGGCCGGGACGGCAAACCCCTCGGGGTAAGGGCATGCGGATGCCACTGTCAACAAGAACAAGCAGATTGGAGCCACCCAGCTTTCTACCAATGGAGACAACACACGTAACAGCTACACTTGCCGCAAGTGTGGCGGAACTGACGGGCATAATACCCGGACGTGCAAAGTGGGCAAGGAGGTCAGTGGAGCTGAACATAAACAGGGCAAGGTACTGAGTTCCAAGCAATCAAATGAAGATGATGAAGAAGAAGAGTTCGATGAGAATGACGGCCAATCAGACGAAGACAATGAAGATGACAGTGTCGGGGGCGAGGAAACTGAAACTGACGATGAAGCTGCCAAGGCTCAACCTGGAAAGAGCACCGGCAAGGCACAACATTCGGGACAGTTAGGAGAAGCTCAAGACTGAACAATACATAGTGGTTATCCTGCTGCGTCAACTAAAAAATGACCTTGTAGTCTCAGTTGCAGCAGCACACAATGAGGAAGCATTTCACAAAACACCGCTGCTACCAACACTTATTTAGCTTTATCGTCGATTTCTTGATCGTAACTAAAGTTATTTTTAGTTTCGATTTGTGCTCACTGGAGCATGACATTATTTTGTAAACCATTTTATAATCATTTTGAAAGCAGTCACAAAATACGTTTGAAAAACTTATCTGGATATATCCGACGCAAAACGCCATCGTGAACCAAAGAACTCAGTGGAAAAAATATGTCAAGGAAAATTTTAAACTCTTGTAGCACATCAGTACTGATAACTCTCATTCGTCAGTACAAGGCGGAGTACACATGAGTGCTGATATAATTTCTAATTTGTTCCCGCTGAAGCAGTGACATTATTATTTAAACCATTTGATAATCCTTTTGAATGCAGTCAAAAATAAAATTGAAAAAACTTATCTTGATATATCTGACGCAAAACGCTACTTCGAACCAGTAACTCAGCAAAAAAAATGTCAAGGAAAAATTTAAAATCTTGTATTACATCAGTACTAATAACTCTCTGTCAGCAGTACAAAAGCCATAGTAATAACAAACACACGAGTGAACGACTGAAAAAAAATCGTTTTGAAAAAACAAAGCTATGCCTACTCCTGCCAGTACATAAAAATAATTACCTCAAGCAAAATGCGAATATAATACATCCTGTACTGGTGAAAATCTAATTTATCTGTAAAAAATACTCACATGTTATCTTGATATAAACAATCCTTAAAAAAATACGAAAATTGTTTTAAAAAACATTAGCACCACACATGGTCTCGCTGGTAATTGGTACGTTCAATTACACTTCAATCACCAGTCCGAGTACGACAGTAGAGGAGTTACGACCTCCACCAACATCGACGCTGACACGTGCAAGTGGGATAAGCAGCTGATAAGTACAGCTTGACTATACGAATCGGTGCCACAGTAAAATGCCATCATCACCACCGCAGAGACGTGCAAGTGGGATTTTGCAGGTCGTAAGTACAGCTTGACAAGACTAAACAGTGCACCAGTAAAAACCATTTAAATTGGACGGTTAGTTCTTCGAAGCCACCACCCGCGCCACCCACTGGGCGGTTGCCACGACGCACTTCAAAACGCCGACCCCACGCCACAGCACCCACTACGCACACGCCCCCGACGAACCGCCTCCCACCCACCACCGTCGGCGCACTGAAAAAATACCCCATTGTCTTCCATCTCTCCCTCATTCCAACAAACCACCATTGCCGCTTCCATTTCCACTGCACACAAACCTCCAGCGTCTCTCTCCAAAGCCCAAAGTCACCGGAGGAAGGCCATGGCGGAGGAACCGTCCGCCAAGCGTCATCATGCCGAGACGTCGGACAAGAGGAGCAACCTCGTCGACATTGAAGTCCCCGGCGAGAAGCGCAACTACACCAGAACGCTCAAAGGGGTTGAGCTCCACGGCAAGGAGACGCTAGAGATCATCTGCACCAGCGAACCAGACAAGGCCGACAAGGTGATCTCCAGGCTCTGGAGGAAGCTTGGCGGCAGGTTTCGTAGGATCGTCGGCGTTGGTGTGCACTAAGCAACGAAGATGAACCTCCCCAGATGGCGGCAGTCCTGCAGTTGTGCGTCGACGAACTCTGCTTGGTGTACCACATCGCATGACCACAAAATGGTGAGCAATCCTACTCATTTGCCCTGCATATGGTTTATCTATTTTATTAGTCAGTATCCTGAAAATTTAATTACACTTGTTTCCCAACTAGATGTACTAGTGTGGTTTGTGAAAAGTGGATGCACTACTGCATTTTCTCAAGTAGATATACTATAAATGTATTTTTGAACCTGATGCAATCGGATTACTATTTGGAAAATCTTGCGGAAGATTAAATTCTGAAGTTGATCGACTAGTGTAGTTTATGAAGTTGATACAATAGAGTAGGCTATGTACTCGATGTATTAAAAAAGATATTTCTGAACTTGATGTAGTGAAGTATTTTCTGAATTTGATGTAATGTTATTTTCGTAAGAAAATAAACTAAGGACTTGGTGAAGCACTGGTTACGTGTTATCCTATCTCAACAAAAAGTAGACTAAACTAGTACCAATGCGTAACATACAACATTTACTGAAACTATGTATAATCCAAGAAGAAGAATAACATGATGTACTTAATTTAATTTCAGAACTTTCTTTACTAGTTTTTTAAGTACATTCATCCATTGTTTATCCTACATAAACAACTACTTCATGGATTCATCACTTGGAAAACAAAACAAAATGGATAATTCAAACATCAAAGTAATGCTAATATTCAAAATGTCTTTGCCCTTGCAGGCCCAAGCGCCCGACCGACATGCTGCAGCATGACAAGTTGTTCACATTTGCCGGTTTCAGCATTGAAAGCGACAAAGAGAAGCTGAAGTTGTCCGGTATGGAGATCAACCCCAACAAGTTCATCGACATTCAGCGCAAGTGGAGAGTTCCATACACCGGGAAAGAGTACGACTCCTTGACTGATGTTGCAGCCAGCGTCATCCACCCATTCTACAAAGGCATGAAGAACAAGATCAACACGCAGGAAGACTACAAACTGTGGGGGACAAGCGAGCTGCCAGACAACCTCATCGAGTACGCAGGAGTAGATGCGTACGCCGCGTACAAGTCATGGTTCATGATCGACTACATCACAGATGGTTCGGAATTTGCGAAAGAGCGGGAGGCTAACAACTTCTCGACCACCCCTATTGCCCCTTTTAGGGATGAAGATACATCAGAGCCTGCCTTCGTTTTACTTCCGCTTGTGCTTGCCTGTTATCTTGTTGTTCCAAATTAGTAGTTTGCTCTTGTTGGGTTGAACCAGTATGATTATGTCGTGCTTGTCATCTTTGAACAAGTTTAGTTATGTCATCAAGTACAATGTTTTGCTTATCCCATTATATAAGTTTGGTTTGGTAGCTTTGTATGTTTTGAATCCAACATTTCAAAATTGAAAAGTAGCTTCTGAATGGAACGTTGTCGTTGCTCTAAAGTACTAGTTATGATGCAACTAATCACACAACATTGTTCCATGTCACCACAACTCAGTACACTTGATCTGACATTACACACTTACTACAATAAAAAGTACAAAGAAGCATCACTCCATAAGTGCTACTATGAATGCACTATCAGTACAACTCAGTCTACACGCAAGTATCATAGTTCTGAAAATGACACCAGAAGACACTTGATAATAATCAAAAAAACAAACACAAAAAAGAAGGCAAAAAACTCAAATGAAAAAAGATTACACTCACACAAAACTGACAAGAACTAGAACAAAAAGTATCAGTCCAAGTTACTGGAGGAGTCAAGTACTAGATTCAAACAAACAAAAAAATTGACCGCCCAAGGTCAGGCGCAGGCCCTGACAATGCTAGATAAAACAAACACAAAAAAGAAGGCAAAAAACTCAAATGAAAAAAAGATTACACTCACACAAAACTGACAAGAACTAGAACAAAAAGTATCAGTCCAAGTTACTGGAGTTGTCAAGTACTAGATTCAAACAAACAAAAAAATTGACCGCCCAAGATCAGGCGCAGGCCCTGACAATGCTAGATACTTGAACTCAAGCCCGTGGCCGAATCCCTAGTAATCCGCACAACGCAGGACCCGCCGACCAGGGCCACAGGTCAAGAGAGAGAGCGAGCGCCGTGTATAAGCGCTCAGGTAAGTGTTCAGAGGAGTTCGACTTGGGAGCGTCGGCTGCGCTTATAAACAGGTCTGGAGCCCCCTCGACTAGCAAGGTGGGAATAAACCCAGAGCGCACGCCAAGACGACACACTGCAGACAAAGGCGGACAAGCTATCTGGGCGGAAAATAGCCCAATAGCCTACATCACAACAAAACACCCCACCAAATAAGCCTGTATACAAACCAGAGGGCGGGACAAAGAAATATAAACCACAAGAAAAATGTTTGTCAATTAACCTCTACGAGAAAAAAGGAAAAATATGATACAAAAACAATGAACCTCTTAAAAGAACAAAACTTAATAGCCTTTACATTAAATGTACATAATTAAAAAACAGAATTAAATATTACTTTCAAGTTCAACTACTAAAACTAAAAAGTTCAAAACATAAAATGTTTGTCAATTATGCTAAAATTCTTATTTATATAAAAACCGACAAGTTCAACTACTAAAACTAAAAAGTTCAAAACATAAAATGTTTGTTAATTATACTAAAATTCTTATTTATATAAAAACTGACAAGTTCAACTACCAAAGCTCAAAAAGTTCAAACATATAATGTTTGTCAACTATGCTAAAATTCTTATTTATAGAAAAACTGACAAGTTCAACTACTAAAAAACTAAAAGTTCAAACATATAATGTTTGTCAATTATGCTAAAATTCCTATTTATATAAAATTTGACAAGTTCAACTACTAAAATTCAAAAAATTCAAATAGAATTTATTTGTCAATTCTGCTAAATCTATTATTTATATATAATCTGTCCACACCACAACGAATGATATGGTCATAAAATAATCTCAAACCCCCACCCCCAACCTAAGTTATAAAAAAAACCAGTTCAAACATACATACAACATCAAGATTAAAACAATAGGATCAACAAAGCCACTTGCACCCTCTGACATCAAATTTCAAACCCATGCGCTGTTTGAAATTATAATTCAGTTCACACAGTACTAAAACATAAGTACGCTAAAAATGAGAATACAAAAACTATAAAGGCCTAACTTAGGTTGGTACAGATGAAAATAAAATAAGTACAATTTATGAGCAACAACTCCTGTGGCAATGAAAAAATGTTTTGACATACACTAGTGTATAAAGGCTTCAATAGAAAAACAATACTTAAATATCCGATTTAAAAACATCACAGATCCATAAGTACAGCTTGACTATAATGAATCGGTGCCACAAGAAATGCCATCATCACCACCGCAGAGACGTGCAAGTGGGATTTAGCAGATCGTAAGTACAGCTTGACAAGACTAAACAAAGGCACCAAGAAAACATTTGTCTTGGACGGTTAGTTCTTCCACGCCACCACCGCGCCACCCATCAAGGGGCTTGCCACGACGCACTGCAAACGGCGACCCCCACGACCACTACACACACACCCCCGACGAACCGCCTCCCACACACCACAGTCGGCACACTGCAAAAATACCCCATTGTCTTCCATCTCTCCCTCGATCCCACAAACCACCATTGCCGCTTCCATTTCCACTGGACACAAACCTCCAGCGTCTCTCTCCAAAGCCCAAAGTCACCGGAGGAAGGCCATGGTGGAGGAACCGTCCGCCAAGCGACATCATGCCGAGACGTCGGACAAGAGGAGCAACCACATCGACATTAAAGTCCCCGGCGAGAAGCGCGACTACACCAGAACGCTCAAAGGGGTTGAGCTCCACGGCAAGGAGACGCTGGAGATTGTCTGCACCAGCGAACCAGACAAGGCCGACGAGGTTATGAGCAGGCTCAGGAGGAAGGGCGGCGGCTTGTATCTGAGCTTCGTCGGAGTTGATGTGGAGTACACCGACGACGAAAAACCTCCACAGATGGCGGCAGTCCTGCAGTTGTGTGTCGAGGAACTCTGCTTGGTGTACCACATCGCAGCGGCCACAAAATGGTGAGCAATCCTACTCATTTGCCCTACATATGGTTTATCTATTTTATTAGTACTGTATCCTGAAAATTTAATCACACTTGTTTCCCAACTAGATTAAATTCTGAAGTTGATCGACTGGTGTAGTTTATGAAGTTGATACAATAGAGTAGTCTATGTACTTGATGTATTAAAAAAGATGTTTCTGAACTTAATGTAGTGAAGTATTTTCTGAATTTGATCTAATGTTATTTTCGTAAGAAAATAAACTAAGGACTTGGTGAAGCACTGGTTCTGTGTTATCCCATTTCAACAAAAGTAGACTAAACTAGTACCAATGAAGAACATACAACATTTACTGAAACTATGTATAATCCAAGAAGAAGAATAAACATGATGTACTTAATTTAATTTCAGAACTTTCTTTACCAGTTTTTGAAGTACATTCATCCATTGTAACTCATACTAATATTCATTCATCTGTTGTACCAGTACTAGTCACTAAAAAGTTAATTAAAAATTGTTTCCCAACTAGATGAACTAATTTAGTCTATGAAGTGGATGCACGATTACATGTTTATCAACTTACATGCATTTCTGAAACTGTGAAGTGGATTGTTTCACCAGATTAGCATCTGAAAAAAAAATTATAGCATTATGAACTTTATGCACCAAATTAATTTCTGAACTTCATGAACTAGCATAGATTCTGATCTTGATGCACTAGTATAGTTTATAGAATTGATGTATTAAAAGATCTTTGGTGAAGTGGTATAGGTCCATATCTTGATGCACATGTTTCTCAAACTAATTTTTGAACTTGATATAGAATTAATGCACAAAGATGTATCAAGCAAAGGTATAGGTCTTTTATTCAACAAAAAGAAAACTAAACTTGAATCAAGCAGCGCATATATCATTGACTCGTAAAATGATTCTCTAATTTGGTGAAGCATTTGGTAAAACAAAGAAGATAGCAAAAAGAAAAATAACACGGTGTAGTTGAATTTAATTTCAGGACTTTGTGTACTAGTTTCCGAATTACATTCATGCATGACTCATAATATATAAGCATCTACCTCATGGATTATCACTTGTAGAACAAAAAAAAGCAGAAGAATTAAATCCTAAAAAAAAGAAGACTAATCTATAAATGTGTGTCTCCCCCTTGCAGGCCCAAGCACCTCAAAGACTTCCTGCAGGAGGAGAAATTGTACACATTTGTTGGTTTCAGCATTGGAGGTGACAAGCGGATGCTGGAGAAGTCTGGTTTGGAAATCAACCCCAACAACTTCATCGACATGCAGCGCAAGTGGAAAGATCCAAAGACCAACAAATACTACGACTCCTTGGCCGATGTTGCAAAGCGGCGTCATCTACCCATTCTACGAAGGCATGAAGAAGAAGATGAACAGGAAGACCACAAACTGTGGGGAACAGCCCACGCCGCACAACCTCATCATGTACGCAGGAATAGATGCGTACGCAACGTACAAGTCATGGAAGACAATCGACAACATCGTGACAGGTTGGGATAGTTCAAAAGAGCAGGAGGCTGACCCATACTACCACTGCAATTTCGCGGATGAAGATGCATGAAAGTCTGCATTTGTTATGTTGAACCAGATACCTTATGCTCTGTGTGTCCTTAGTATTATTGTTTCAGATTTGTAATTTGCTTTCGTTATGTTGAACCACCTACCTTATGCTATGTGTGTCGTGGTTTGAACAAGTTTGCCTATGTCTATCAAGTACATCGCTTGCTTATGTCGCCCAAGAAATTTGCTAGCTTCCTATTTTGTTCATCCATCATTTGAAGTTGAAGTAGGTTGAAGTTGAAACTTGATGGCTGCCACGCAGCAAGACTAGTCATGGAGAAAAAATAACACATGAATATTTTCACAAAAAAGTGGCAGACTAAACAAAGGCCAAAAGCAAATAGTAGCCTTAGACGCTAAGTATAGCTTAGACATGAACGGAAGTACTAACACGCTAAAAAAATCAGTTATTAGTTTCGCATTTAACACTAAAAAGACTAAGTTTCAGCCGAGGATAACATTCAGTACTAAAAAGCATCTGGTAAAAAGTAATTAGAAATTCACTAAGTACTGCATCAGAAAAAGCAAAGAAACACCAGTACGTATTTCCTAGTCACTAGCATCCTAGGACTGAAAAGTTCTGCACAGCTTGAACACACGCACGCTCATTCTAGAAATATATAAAAAGGAACGGGAAGCTTCACTTCGCATTCCTTAAAACAGTGACATACTAAGAATTAATAGTGGCAATACAACTGAAATCTCAGTACAACCTAGTCTATACAGGAAGTGCTAGGATTATAGCAAACATTGCCTGGAGAAGAACCACAGCCTAGAAAAAAAAGAAGGCCAATAACTTAATCAAAAAGATATAAGTTCGACAAAAGAGAAAAATCACAAGAAACACAACAGAAGACATACTAGCATCAAACAACACAAACAATAAATAATTAATCAAAAGTACTAGCACAATTGGAATCTCAGTACAACTAAGTTTATTCGGTAAGTGCTATGATGAGACCAATTAATGCATTGAGAAAGAAATAGTTTTGAACTTAATAGGACTATCTCTTAAACATAGCTAATTTAAACCAGTAATTTAACTTTTACTATGAAGTTGAACTACTAAAGTTCAAGAAGTTCAAAAAGAAATTTGGCACTAAAATTTTCAAAGCCTTACGCTGAATGAGACTACAAATCAAGACTAATGTAACTATATTATAAGTACAAGAAAACGAGAGTACAGAAACTATAAAGGTCCAAGTTAGGATGGAATCACATAAAAATAAAATAAATCTCAGTTTCTGAGCAACAACGCGAAAATACACTTGAAAAAAAAATTGTTTTCAGTTCAACTACTATATAAGTCTTCAGTACAAAAGAAAAACTTAACCAAAACGAACTCCCGATGAAACATTGTGCCACACTTAAAACACAACACAAAATATACTAGTTATTACATAGTACTCGACAAGACATCAAACACTTCAAAATAGAGCCTACAATGTTTTCAAGAGATATATCACACAACTATCCAATTCACTATGCAAATGATGACCATTTATCCTATGCATCAGGAGCCAAAGCCTGAACCTCCTTGGGAAGCTCCGTCACCAAAAGATGTTTATTCCGTTGAACACAACTCTATACAGATCCTCGGCTCCAATCAACAATGCGTGGCTGCAAAACAATAAAACAAATTATCAAAAATCATGACACATAAAAAAAGGATCCACAATAAGCCAAAAATAGAAATTGAAAAGCTCAACAAGAAACCCACGTCATTATTTCGAATGATCTCAACGATCTTTTCACCATCATAGCATCCCGCATACTTCACAGTATAATGGCCACATTCATTTTTCCCTTGAAGTGGAACCTTGAAAAACGTTGGTTTCTTTGCAAACAGCTCCTAATTGGGTTGCTTGCTTGCATTGTACTGAGCATCACCATTGAGGGAGTCCTGGACTAGGGGGTGTCCGGATAGCCGAACTATCATCTTTGGCCGGACTCCAAGACTATGAAGATACAAGATTGAAGACTTCGTCCCGTGTCCGGATGGGACTTTCCTTGGCGTGGAAGGCAAGCTTGGCGATACGGATATGTAGATCTCCTACCATTGTAACCGACTGTGTAACCCTAACCTATCTGGTGTCTATATAAAGCAGAGGGTTTTAGTCCGTGGGACTAACAACAATCATACCATAGGCTAGCTTCTAGGGTTTAGCCTCCTTGATCTCGTGGTAGATCCACTCTTGTACTACCCATATCATCAATATTAATCAAGCAGGAGTAGGGTATTACATCCATCGAGAGGGCCAAACCTGGGTAAAAACATCGTGTCCCTTGTCTCCTGTTACCATCCGCCTAGACGCACAGTTCGGGACCCCCTACCCGAGATCCGCCGGTTTTGACACCGACATTGGTGCTTTCATTGAGAGTTCCTCTGTGTGGTCACCTTTAGGCCTGATGGCTCCTTCGATCATCAACAATGACGCGGTCCAGGGTGAGACTTTTCTCCCCGGACAGATCTTTGTATTCGGCGGCTTTGCACTGCGGGCCAATTCACTTGGCCATCTGGAGCAGATCGGAAGCTACGCCCCTGGCCATCAGGTCAGATTTGGAAGCTTGAATTATACGGCTGACATCCGCGGGGACTTGATCTTCAACGGATTCGAGCCACAGCCAAGCGCGCCACACTGTCTCGATGGGCATGATCTAACTCTGCCGCCGAACAGTGTCCTGGAGGCCGCACTAGTGTCCGCTCCGAACATTGATTCGGAGCCGATCAAGCCGATCAAGGATGGTTGGTTGGACACCACCTCGGGGGGCTGAAATCTCTACGGTGATTAAACCGAACACAATCCCTGTCCTTTGCGAAGACCGTGACTCCCAGGTGCCGGACTCCTCTCTGGGCTCCGAACCCTTCGCGCCCCTGCCAATCGAATCCGATCGGGTGCCGGTCATGGAGTTCACTGCCGCAGACATCTTTCAGCACTCTTTGGTGACATCCTGAATTCACTAAAGTCTCTCTCTTTATCCGGAGAGCCATCGCCGGACTACGGTCAGGAAGGTTGGGATGCGGACGACGAAGAAATTCAACGCCCACCCACCACCCACTTCGTAGCCACTGTCGAAAGCTTACACGACGTGCTCGATTTCGACTCCGAAGACATCGACGGTATGGACGACGATGTAGGAGACAACCATGAACCAGCGCCTATAGGATGCTGGACAACCACCTCATCCCATGGTGTATACATGGTGGATACACCTAAAGGAAATGAAGACGAGGAACAACGGGACACTACGAAGGATAAATCCCTCGAAAAGTAGTCAAAACGGCAACATAAACGCCGAACCAAGTCCCGCCTCAACAAAGACCCAGCCATAGAGCAGGGCGAACCGTGGACGATTTAACATGCTATCGAGCAATCGTCCGAACAAGACAACTTGATAAACAACCCGTCCCGGCGAAGATAACAGTCCGGACGATCTCACGCTGCATAAATTGTTGGAGCAGAATAACCTCCACAAAGGCTCGCTGCCATCGCTGCTGTAGCCTGAAAAAGCAGAATCGGAAGCTCAAAACAGCGGAAGATGCACTCAGAATCAGTTGGAGCAAAGTATTCAACACCGCAGACAAATATGGCGACAGTCGCCGAACAAAGAGCTACCCAAAGAGAAAACTACTGCCCGAATTTGATGAGGAGGCCATAGATCCCCCACAATCAAAAAGTAAGAAGGCCACCCGGTCGGATGGACGACCCCACGGCAAAAAGAGAGCGGCAAATGGCGCCGCACACAAGTCGGTACGCGATTCGCATAAGGATTCACATCAAAAGGATGGCCCAGTTAGGTCCATCTATGGGCCGAGAAAGCAAACTCTTCAAAGCAATGCAACACGCCAAATATCCGAACATCATGGCACACCCAAATATAGGGGCGCCGCACACCCCCTGTGTTTCACCGATGAGGTGCTGGATCACGAGTTCCCAGCGGGATTCAAAGCCGTAAACATAGAGGCATACGACGGAACAACAGAACCTGGAGTCTGGATTGAGGATTATATCCTCCACATACACATGGCTAGAGGAGATGATCTCCACGCCATACAATACTTACCCCTCAAGCTCAAAGGGCCAGCCCGGCATTGGCTCAAAGGCCTCCCTGAAAATACCATTGGAAGTTGGGAAGAGCTCGAGGATGCTTTTTCGCAAATTTTCAAGGGACTTATGTCCGCCCTCCGGATGCGCATTTATTTAAGTCATATAACTCAACAACCCGGAGAGTCAGCCCGCAAATTCTGGAACAGGTTCCTCACCAAAAAGAACCAAATAGTCGACTGTCCGGACGTCGAAGCCTTAGCAGCTTTCAAACACAACGTCCGAGACGAATGGCTCACCAGACACCTCGGCCAAGAGAAGCCGACAACCATGGCCGCATTAACAAGCCTCATGACCCGCTTTTGCGCGGAAGAGGATAGCTGGCTAGCAAGATGTAGCACCAGCGACCCAAGTACATCCGAAGTCAGGGATGGAAATGGGAAACCACGGCGCAACAAGGACCAGCGCCGCATTAAGGGGAACGGTCCAAAGAGCGCGGCAGTCAACGCCGGATTCAAAAGCTCACGGCAGAACAATAAAAAACTGCCCCTTAAGGACAATAGCGATGAGCTATCCAACTTAAACAAAATCTTGGACAAGATATGTCAAATCCACAAGACTCCGGAGCCCTGCAAACCATACCCACAGAGATTGTCGGGTCTTCAAACAGTCCGGCAGACTCAACGCCGAACACAAGGGGCTCGACACACCAAGTGAAGATGATGACGAGCACCACAAGCAGAGCCCCGGAAAACAAAAGAATTTCCCACAAGAGGTTAAAAGAGTAAACTCACTTCACGTGATCAAAGGGAAAAACAGAGCGGCGCCCACTAAAATGTGCGCCGCACAAACTACCCTAGCAGAGTACCAACACTGGTTGTCAAAACCAATCACCTTCGACCATCAGGACTATTCCGAAAGTATCCAGAATGCAGGATGGACTGCCTTGATATTGGATCCTATAATTGACGGATTCCAATTTACACAAGTCCTCATGGATGGCGGCAGTGACATAAACCTGATATATCAGGACACAATCCGCAGCATGGGGATAGAGCCAACCAAAATTCTCCATAGCAACACCTCCTTCAAAGGGGTAATGCCAGGCCCATATGCCCATTATACGGGCTCCCTTCTATTAGAAGTTGTGTTCGGCTCACCCGATAAATTCCGCCGCGAAAAGTTAACCTTCCACATCGCCCCATTCGACAGTAGCTATCAAGCACTACTGGGGTGTGAACCTTTCGCCCGCTTTAACGCAATACCGCATTACGCATCTCTTACACTTAAAATGCCCGGTCCAAGCGGCATCATCTCATTAAAAGGGAGTATTAAGTGTTACTCGAGCACGGAAGAACGTGAGACTGCCTTGACAGCCCCACACCTATCCGGCTCTGCTAATCAAAGAACCTGAATAGGTCATTCAAACCCCGGACACGGCTAGACGAGTCCGGCGCCTACTAGCAGCATGCCCCCATACAAGGGGTTGCACGCATGTACAACAAGAGACAATAAAGCTCAATTTTATTCACTTCTTCGAATCGTACTCCGTTTATTTAATATAAAGTACATTTTTTGCATGATCTTTTTTTTTCTTTTAAACTAAGTTCCTCTCTTTTACAGATGAACAACGTGCTACACCCGTCCAGGATACGGCACGAAGGAGACACAAGCGCAGACGTGCAGTAAGGACCCGTTGCAAGGATTCTTTTCAGATTAAGACCCTGCGTAAACCTTTTTTACTGTCTCTTGTTGATATACATTCCCCGGTTTCTTACTATAACCAAGGAGGAGGCTGGCGTTTTGGCATTGGCCGCACCAGAATTTTTGCGCGTGCACGGACACCAGGGGCTTAGGCACTATTCTGCCCGTTTCATAAAGACCGAATACCTTAGGGAGTGTTCGGCGTCTCGAGTTAGGCCTTATATGCATCAGCTCCGAATCATGTCTTTGGTCAAATGTTGGGTTTGCCCGGCTCCTGTGTTTTGCTGCCTTATGTTCCGTTCTATCGGCTAACGCGACACCAGGAGAATCTTGCGATTGTGCCCCGGTTCGGCCGGGCGAGCACCTCAGTAGAGAAAGCCAAAAACTGACTGTCATGATATAGCGAGAGACTGGTCAACCACTCGATGACTCACCGAAATGTTTAGAATTCCTCCGCATTAACGAAGGACCGGTTTTCGGTCAGGCACATACGCACTCGAATTCGAGAGTGCGGTGCCCTGTGGGCTATACAAAGAGTCCCCACCTCAAACTCCTATGGCTAAGTGGAAGTGATAAAGCATTATAGTCCGGTTGCCTAGTTTGCTACGCTATCACCTCCTTAATAGGACCAAGACGTTGGGTTAAGTGTGAAAAAGCGCCTTCTTTGCAAACACCCCCGCACTATGTGCGTGGGGGCTGAAGCCAAGGACTGTCATCTTTCAGGTTATATATACATATACATCAACGGCCGCACAAGGAGTAGTTTACCACTTGATCGCACAAGTATAAAAAGCTCTTATATTATATTGAATGTAACATCCCAAATTTCCTATTTGGAATGTTTTACAATTATAGCTAAGCATCTATGCATTCTGTTTGAATTTGAGTGGCATTTGAAGTTTCAGAAGTTTTGGAGTTGTTGGAAATTGAATTCAAAATTTTGGCAGTGGAAATCATTTCAAAAACTATGGCTGATAAATACTTGAGAAAAAGTATGAGAGGATTAAACATGACACTCCAAAAATATCAGAGGAAAAACATTGCCAAAAGGTTTGAATTCAAATTTGAGTTTTATTTGAAGTTTGGAAAAAATGATTTTTTGTAAAGTTTGGATTTTGCCCCTGGAAAAATGTTCAAATCATAGGGAATATTCCCCTGGTCATTTTCATATATATGTCCTATATAAAATATTTATTTTTATTATATTTTTCCCCTCTCTAATTATTCAAAAAAAGGAAAAGACCCGAGCGCCCGAACCAGCCCGGCCCAGCCTGCGGCCAGCCCGGCCAATGCCCGGCCAATGGGCCGAGCCAACCAGCCTGTGAGGCTGAGCCGCCCGACCAGCGCCGCGCGAACCCCTTCCGCCTCGGTCGCCCGACCGAATGCCCCCCTCCCTCTCTCACCGACACCCCGGACCCACCTCTCCCTTTCCCCTCACCCACGGCAACCCGCAGCGCCACCGCGCCGCCGCTCGCCGGATCCCGCCGGATCCGGGATTCGCCGCGAATCCCTCCCCCCGATCGCCCCCTCGCGCAAGTCGGTGCCCCGCCCTATAAATACCCTTCCCCTCGCCCGTTCCCTCACTTTCCCTCGCCCGGCTCTCCTCTCGCCGCAATCGCTCAGCGAGCACCGCACCGCCACGCCATTGTCACCGCCCCGTCATCCCCGACCACCCCCGAGCTCCACCGAGTCGACCACCGAGCCCCCCTTGCTCCGCCGCACCCGCCGGAGGTCTCCGCCGTCGTCCCCGACCACCGGAGCCGCCGCGTCGTCGTCGCCCGAGCCGCCGTCGCCGTCGACCACCGCGGTGAGTCACCGGAGATCCCGCCGCCGTTCGATCTAAACGTAGGGTCTAGATTAGATCCCGAAGGGGTACGATTTATTTAGGATTTTAGTTTAAAGATCCGGTTTATTCCGGTTTAGTTAGGTTTAGTTTAGACCGTCCCGAAGCGATTTATTTCCTCAGGCGCTTTTTAGTTAAATTACGCCGAAGCGTTAGATAGGCCCATTAGCCAGTTTTTCGTTTTAGTTTTATTTTTAGTTTTCTGTTTTAACAGAATAGTTTCAGTTTTGTAAAATTCATATCTTTTAATCTACTTAATATTTTTAAGTGATTTGTTTTTTGTTGGTTTGCAAATTTCTTATAGTTTCTGTAGAAAATATAATTAGCTATGTTAAAATTATTTAGAATAGCTTAATTTTAGATTTAGACAGAAAAGTAAAACTACTATAAACTGAGTTAGGAAAATTAATTTTTAGTGATTCTTTTTGTCACAACTTTGTTTTGACATTACCTAACCGTAGGAATTTATTTGGGCATTTTAGGATTAATAAAAAAATAGTTTTAATCAGAATCATGTTATTCTTAATTAATTAACTAGCTACTGTTTTCCTATTGTTTTAGTTAGCAAATAAATTTTTTTTTTCATATGTGATAGATTATTCTAGGTTAGTTTCTATCACTTTAGAGCATGAACTTTTATTTATAATAAATAAAACTTTTATTTTATTTTTCCTACTAGAATTTGCTTTAGGCCTAATAGGAGTTTTATAATAGATTTTAAAGTGATTCTTTTTGCTCCTAGTTGCTTGATGAATCCTTTTCTGTTAGGTAGCATAAACCCATGCTTAGGTTCTGTTAAGAAAATTTTTGTTATGTAAAACTATTTTAGTTGTTGCTTGAAGTAGGAAAACTTTGATTTGGTTTTTCTTTGAGTTTCCTTTGGGTTTTGATTCGTTTGTTTTGTGTGTTTCATATTACTATGCTGTTATGTAAGTGATCATATGTTGTATGCTTATTGTGGTTATTGTTGCCTCGGTAGAATTTCCGGAGTGCGAAGCTTGCTACCACGAGTCCCTAGCTTACGAAGATCGTCAGCAAGGCAAGTCATTGATCATGTTTCTTTACAATACCTATGATTTTTATTGCATTAGAATTACCTCCCCACCATGCATGCAGATGGGTGAAATTTTGAAGTTATGTTCTTGAGTAGTATCATGAGGTAGGATGAACCAATTCCCCTTGTTACCATGACCCGGGACGAAGTAGTTTATTTTTGCTATGCTTGTAGACGGGGTTGGTTGAGTGAATTCATAAGGGAGATGTGAGAGTCTTAAAGATGATGACAACCCCATGACTTCAAGATCAAGATGGACTTCGAAATTCACTCTTTGGGTGGAGGACGGTTGACGGGCACCCTGGAGAACCTAGTGGTTGGCCGGGATGCATGGAGAAGCGCCATGACATCTTGCGGAAAGCTTCACCCAGCCACGAAGAGACGGATGTATACCCCATTGACCGGAAGCTTACCTGTGCAGCCGCAAGCCATTATGGGCTCTGGCTTGGTCGACCCTAGGTGTGACTCTGGCCGGACGGTGCTACAAGATGTAGAAGAACGGTAGGATTGGATGGGCACCGGCAGTGGCCCAGAGGAACCCTTCGGAAGACCCTGTTTCGTTCGTCCCGTCTTCAAACACTTTGAAGTGCGAAGACTTAAAAGGAGGGAACGATTCTTGCGGGTAAAGTGCGCAAACCTCTGCAGAGAAAAGATCTAATCGATTAGCCGTGTCCTCGGTTACGGACAATTTGAGCCTCTGGAACTTGGAAGTATTCGGAAATCTCAACACTGAAATTAATAATTTAATTGAGGGGTTATGACTTAATAATTTGGGAATGAGACATTGGTTGGCGGAACCATCTCAATAACTACCAACAATTTTGTAGTATTTGCAAGCAAGTCCAATGTAGTAGGGAAAAACTGGCTTTCGCAAAATGATGAAACTTAGAGCCCCACAACCAAATTGCATATAGTAACAGTAATATTTTATTGTTCTCTCTTCATGACTTTCCAGCATATTCAAAATGCTGACCTACACGGCTGCAACGTCTTATGTTGCAGAGGATTATTCCGATCAGGAGTGAGGCTACGATCTGCGCTTGGCGATTGCCCTTTGGAGTCGGATGGACTCGCTATTCTTCTACGCCCGCAGCTTTACTTAGTTTATTTCTCATGAGTTGGCCTTCGCCGAATTTATTCTATTGTAATAAAGACTCGATATGAGAATCGTGTAATAAATTCAGGTGTGATTGAACTTTGATTATTTCATCAATGTACTGTGAGTGCCAGCATGATCTTGGGATGGTACAGACACAGAGACTTGACCGATTTTGGGTCAGGTCGCTACAGAGATGGTATTCAGAGCACACGCTGACCGTAGGACGTAACCCCTAGGATCGGAAAGCCATAGGAAGAGACTATTTATTTTATGTCCTTATCATTCCGTAATTCTCCCCTGTTCATTTCTGACTTCTCTCCGATTTTCAACATTTTAGATGGTCTGAGTTCACCCCAGTTCTGCTACCGGAGTTTTGCCACCAGATGAGACGATGCCTCTCGGCGAGAAGATGGTTCAGATCGTGAAGAAGCTGAAGATTGCTCTGCCCTCAATCACCGAAGCCTACCAATGCACTCCCGACGGATACCCGCCATGTGATTGAGGTGCACATTCCAGGAGAACCTTCGGAGGACATACAGAGCCCATTGATTTTGAGTTTACGGAGTTCAATTGGATCATCGGAAGAGACATGGCGATTTATCATGCACTTGGACATCTCCGAGAAGAGTACAGGGCCGAGCTTGATCCATCAGACCTCGCCATGGTTTCTCGCAGAGCAAGGAATGGAGATATCATCCGTACCATAGAGGGCGACTCCATTCTCTCGTATGTCCAAGACTTGGAGTGTCTCCTCAGGAAACGGGAGATCCGCATCGCCAGAACTCGAAGGTACACAGGAGGTTGTTGTTCCGTGAACTGAACCGGAAGAGAAGGCACACGCAGACTTCCTTGACCATGAGGAAGAAATCGCGGACTTCATGGAGAGAGTCGACGACCTGAAAATGAAGGTTGCCGCGTTAGAGGAAAAGATGGACTTGGGAGAGGACCTTTTTCCGAGTGGAGATGACGGACCTCTCGTGAGCAATGATCGAGGATTATGAAGGAGTTCCACCGAGAAAGCCGCAGGAGGAGGCGCCGCATCGAGGACGCCCACGGAGGACGCGCACTGCAGGACGCAAGGATTATTGATGAAGACATTTAGTCGACCGCCATGTTATTTTATTTTCCGTCGATCGCTTAGGGCCGTTATTTTCGATTAGTCGTGAGATATTTTGTAATCGAGATTGTACCATGTTTGAGTGGAATGAATAAATGATTGGTGTGATTATGATTGTGCATTCATATGGGTAGTGATATTTTCTCATTAGACCATTGTTCTATTCTAATTTTCTCATCCACTCCAAAACACCAGATGCCTCCGAGACGGTGACCCCGGTCTCAACTTCCCGCTGGAGCTCACCCAGCTAATTCAGCAGCAGAATGCCCTCATGCAGATGCTCATCCAGAACCAGAACAACAACAACAACAATCCACCGCCACCACCCCATGTTGACAACTTGACTCGGTTCCTAAGGCTTAATCCGCTAGTGTTCTCTAGCAGCACTGAGCCGATTGTGGCCGATGATTGGCTCCGCAAGGTCGGAAGGGAGTTAGTCACTGTTGGATGCACTGATGTAGAGAAGGTGCGCTTTGCCGCACATCAACTTGATGGACCTGCAGCTTCTTGGTGGGAGAACTACACCGCCACTTATCCCATCGGCACCATCACGTGGGATCAGTTCCAAAGAGGCCTTCCGCACCGCTCATGTCTCACCGGAGCCATGAGTCTCAAGAAGCGTGAGTTACGCAACTTACGCCAGGGAACCGTCTTGTGGGTCAAGATGCGTGGATGAGTTCAGCAAGTTAGCCCGCTATGCCCCGGATGATGTGGCCACAGATGCCGCAGCAGGAAAAGTTTCTCGAGGACTCAATGACGAGCTGGGTATGCAGCTTATGGTGGCTACCTTCACCAACTACCGTGAGCTGGTAGACAAGGCCACCATACTTGAAGGCAACAGCAGATTGATAGCCGCAAGTGGAAGTATGGCCAGGGGAAGTACAACTCTAGAGCTCAGCAGAAGCCCCGTTATGCCCCATACTCAGGAGGGCATACCCATCACAACCATGGAGGACATAACCATGGAGGGAATGGGAACAACCGCAACCAGGACAACAAGTGAGGCAATGGAAACGGCAATGGTAACCAGCATCGTCCTGCCCCAGCCCAGAAAGATCTGAGTCACGTCACCTGTTTCAAGTGCCAGAAAACAGGGCACTATGCCACCGACTGCCCGGAGGCCAAGTAGAGGAATGGAAACGGCAATGGAAGCTCAGCGAAGAAGCCCAACTCTTTCCCTCGTGCACAGGTGAACCACATTGACGTGGAGGACGTCTATGATCAGCCGTATTAATCGTGGTTGGTAAGTTTTTATTGAATTCACGTTCAAGATTGGTACTCTTTGATTCTCGTGCAACGCATTCATTAATATCAAGGGTAGTTGTGGAAAAGTACGGGTTGCCCACTAAAACCCTTAGGAGCCCCCTTCAAGGCCGGGCCCAGCAGAGGAGAGAAATGATGGCAGGTTTAGGCTGTCATGCAACCCTCAACATCGGAAACCATAAATTTCCCGCAGACCTCATAGTATTGGAAACCAAGACCTTGGATGTAATCCTAGGCATGGATTGGTTGACGAAGTTTGAAGGAAACATATACATCGCTCAAGAAGTCGATTCTCGCTCACCACCACCGGAGCGTAAGAGGATCAAGTATGTATCCGCATATAGCCGATGAAGAATCAGTGAATTCCCTCACGGGAGTTGTTCAGAGGAAGTGCCAGTAGTGCAAGATTTTCCCGATGTGTTTCCGGAGGAATTACCAGGAATGCCACCGGACAGAGACATTGAATTTCTGATTGAGTTATTGCCCGGCACAGCCCCAATATCCAAGAGACTCTATCGGACGCCACCGAACGATTTGAAAGAGATCAAGAATCAAATTAATGAGTTATTGGAGAAAGGATATATTCGGCCAAGCTCATCACCTTGGGGAGCCCCAGTCCTTTTGGTAGAGAAGAAGGATGGAACCTTTAGAATGGTTGTGGATTATCGTTCGTTGAATGACATGACCATCAAGAACAAGTATCCTCTGCCGATGATTAATGATCTATTTGATCAGCTAATTCGAGCCAAGGTATTCTCCAAGATCGATCTTCGATCAGGGTATCATCAGTTGAAGATCCATGAAAAGGATATACCCAAAACAGCATTCACCACCAGGTATGGTTTATATGAGTATACCGTCATGTCATTTGGATTGACTAATGCCCCTGCATACTTCATGAATTTGATGAACAAGGTATTTATGGAATATCTGGACAAGTTTGTCGTGGTGTTCATCGATGATATACTGATTTTCTCCAAGAGCAAGGAAGAGCATAAGGAACATTTGCGTCTAGTTCTGGAGAAACTTCGAGAACATAAGTTGTATGCCAAGTTCAGCAAATGTGAATTTTGGCTGAAGGAAGTCAGATTCCTCGGACATGTTATTTCAGGAGAAGGAATAGCAGTTGACCCCGCCAAGGTTGAATCGGTCACCGATTGGCAGTCACCCACCTCAGTCAAGGAGATCCGCAGTTTTCTCGGACTCGCAGGATATTATCGGAGGTTTATTGAGAACTTCTCGAAGATTGCCAAGCCCATGACTGAGCTGTTGAAGAAGGATGCCAAGTACATTTGGACCGAGGATTGTGAAGCCAATTTCCAGGAATTGAAGAAACGTCTGGTTACAGCCCCAGTACTGATTTTGCCGGACATACACAAGGATTACCAGGTATATTGTGACGCTTCTCGTCGTGGACCTCGGAGGAGTACTCATGCAGGAAGGAAAAGTTGTAGCTTATACCTCCGGACAACTACGACCTCACGAGATGAATTATGCCACACATGATTTGGAGTTAGCGCAGAGTGCATGCACTCAAGACACAGAGACATTTTCTTATCGGAAATAGTTGTGATGTTTACACAGATCATAAGAGCTTGAAGTACATTTTCACGCAGAAAGAGTTGAACCTCGTGCGGAGGAGATGGCTAGAGTTAATCAAGGACTATGACATGAGATTGCATTATCACCTGTGGAAAGCTAATGTTGTAGCAGATGCTTTGAGCCGTAAGAGTTATGTGAATACTCTTATAGCAGGAGGATTACCCTGTGAGTTAGTCGATGACCTCGTAGATCTCCGATCGGAGATAGTTCCGAGAGGATATGTTGCAACTCGAAGTTCAGTCCACTTTGACCGAAAAGAATTCGTGAAGCCCGGAAGTCGGACAAGGAAATTGATGAGATAAAGAAAAGGATGAATGAAGGAAAAGCTAAAGGGTTTCGTAAGGATGAATACGGAGCTATATGGTACGAGGATCGTATTTATGTACCCAATGATCCCGAACTCGTGAAGCTAATTCTTCAGAGGCTCATGATTCACCGTATTCGATTCACCCGGTAACACCAAGATGTACCTGGATTTGAAGGAAAGCTTCGTGGACAGGTATGAAGAAGGATATTGCCGAGTACGTAGCAGTGGCGATGTTTGTCAACGAGTAAAGGCAGAACATCGAAGCCAGCAGGTTACTTCAACCTTTGCCGATTCACGAGTGGAAATGGGAAAAACTTGGAATGGATTTTATCACAGGATTACCCAGACCCGTTCGTGCTATGATTCCATCTGGGTAGTGGTTGATCGTTTGACCAAGGTAGCCCACTTCATTCCCGTGAAGACTACCTATACCAGTGCTAAGTTGGCCAAGATATACATGACCAGGATCGTTTGTCTGCACGGAGTTCCAAGGAGTATCGTGTCAGATAGAGGAACACAATTTACCTCAAAGTTTTGGAATCAGTTGCATGAGACTTTGGGTACGAGGCTGGAGTTCAGTACAACCTTTCATCCGCAGACAGATGGACAGACCGAGAGAGTCAACCAGATTCTGGAGGATATGTTGAGAGCTTGTGTGCTAGACTATGGATCTAGCTGGGATGATAATTTGCCATACGCAGAGTTCTCATACAATAACAGTTATCGAGACCGATCTGAAGATGGCCCCTTCCAAGCTCTATACGGAAGGAGATGCACGAACACCATTGCTTTGTGGGATGGTGTTGGAGATCGAAAACTTTTCGTCCCGATCTTATAAGAGATTCCAAGAGAAAGTCAAGCTGATTCGAGATAGGCTCAAGGTGGCTCAATCGAGGCGTAAGAGTTATGCCGACAAGAACGCAAGGAAGGAACTTACGAAGCGGGAGACCGAGCATATCTTCGTGTGTCTCCACTTCGTGGAATCAAGAGGTTCGGTGTCAAAGGAAAGTTAGCACCCCGATTCATTGGCCCCTACAAAATCCTGGAATGTCATGGAGAAGTTGCTTACAAGTTGGAATTGCCGGAAGGATTGTCCGGAGTTCATGATGTCTTCCATGTTTCTCAGCTGAAGAAGTGTCATGCCGACATGGCCGATATTCCGTTGAGAGACACAAAGGTTCCTAGAGGCCATACAGCTCGACAAAGGATCTCGACTTATAAGGAGAAACCCGTCTGAATTCTCGAGACTGCAAACAGAGTCACCCGCAGCAAGATCATCAAGTTTTGCAAGGTCTTTGTGGAGTCATCACTCCGAGGAAGAAGCCACCGGGAGCGAGAAGAAGACCTCCTTCGAGACCACCCGCACCTATTTGCTTAGCAACCCGATTCTCGAGGGAGTGATTCATCTTAAGGTGGGTAGGTTTGTAACATCCCAAATTTCCTATTTGGAATGTTTTACAATTATAGCTAATCATCTATGCATTCTGTTTGAATTTGAGTGGCATTTGAAGTTTCAGAAGTTTTGGAGTTGTTGGAAATTGAATTCAAAATTTTGGCAGTGGAAATCATTTCAAAAAATATGCTTGATAAATACTTGAGAAAAAGTATGAGAGGAGTAAACATGACACTCCAAAAATATCAGAGGAAAAACATTGCCAAAAGGTTTGAATTCAAATTTGAGTTTTATTTGAATTTTGGAAAAAATGATTTTTTATAAAGTTTGGATTTTGCCTCGAAAATGTTCAAATCATAGGAATATTCCCTGATCATTTTGATATATATATGTCCTATATAAAATATTTATTTTTATTATATTTTTCCTCTCTAATTATTCAAAAAAGGAAAAAAAGACCCGAGCGCCAGCCAGAATAACCCGGCCCAGCCGAGGCGGCCCAGCCAATGGGCCAGCCAACCACCACCAGGCCGAGCCGACCGACCAAGCGCCGCGCAGAACCCCTTCCGCCTCGGTCGCCAATGCCCCCTCCTCTCTCACCGACACCCCGGACCCACCTCTCCCTTTCCCCTCACCCACGGCAACCCGCAGCGCCACCCGCGCGCCCGCTGATCCGGATCCCGCGGATCCGGATTCGCCATGAATCCTCCCCGATCGCCTCGCGCAAGTCGGTGCCCGCCCTATAAATACCCTTCCCTCGCCCGTTCCCTCACTTCCCCTCGCCTCAATCTCCTCTCGCCGCAATCGCTCGCCATGGAGCACCCTGCACGCCCGCGCCATTGTCACCGCCCCGTCATCCCCGACCACCCCCGAGCTCCACCGAGTCGACCATCGAGCCCCCCTTGCTCCGCCGCACCCGCCCGAGGTCTGCGCCGTCGTCCCCGACCACCGGAGCCGCCGCATCATCGTCGCCCGAGCCGCCGTCGCCGTCGACCACCGCGGTGAGTCACCGGAGATCCCGCCGCCGTTCGATCTAAACGTAGGGTCTAGATTAGATCCCGAAGGGGTACGGTTTAATTAGGATTTTAGTTTAAAGATCCGGTTTATTCCAGTTTAGTTAGGTTTAGTTTAGACCGGCCCGAAGCGATTTATTTCCTCAGGCGCTTTTTAGTTAAATTACGCCGAAGCGTTAGATAGGCCCATTAGCTAGTTTTTCGTTTTAGTTTTATTTTTAGTTTTCTGTTTTAACAGAATAGTTTCAGTTTTGTAAAATTCATATCTTTTAATCTACTTAATATTTTTAAGTGATTCTTTTTTGTTGGTTTGCAAATTTCTTATAGTTTCTGTAGAAAATATAATTAGTTATGTTAAAATTATTTAGAATTGCTTTATTTTAGATTTAGACAGAATAGTAAATCTGTAATAAGTGAGTTAGGAAAATTATTTTTTAGTGATTCTTTTTGTCACAACTTTGTTTTGACATTACCTAACCGTAGGAATTTATTTGGGCATTTTAGGATTAATAAAAAATAGTTTTAATCAGAATCATGTTATTCTTAATTAATTAACTAGCTACTGCTTTTCCTATTGTTTTAGTTAGCAAATAAATTTATTTTTCATATGTGATAGATTATTCTAGGTTAGTTTCTGTCACTTTAGAGCATGAACTTTTATTTATAATAAATAAAACTTTTATTTTATTTTTCCTACTAGAATTTGCTTTAGGCCTAATAGGAGTTTTATAAGAGATTTTAAAGTGATTCTTTTTGCTCCTAGTTGCTTGATGAATCCTTTTCTCGTTAGGTAGCATAAACCCATGCTTAGGTTCTGTTAAGAAAATTTTTGTTATGTAAAACTATTTTAGTTGTTGCTTGAAGTAGGAAAACTTTGATTTGGTTTTTCTTTGAGTTTCCTTTGGGTTTTGATTCGTTTGTTTTGTGTGTTTCATATTACTATGCTGTTATGTAAGTGATCATATGTTGTATGCTTATTGCGGTTATTGTTGCCTCGGTAGAATTTCCGGAGTGCGAAGCTTGCTACCACGAGTCCCTAGCTTACGAAGATCGTAAGCAAGGCAAGTCATTGATCATGTTTCTTTACAATACCTATGATTTTTATTGCATTAGAATTACCTCCCCACCATGCATGTAGTAGGTGAAATTTTGAAGTTATGTTCTTGAGTAGTATCATGAGGTAGGATGAACCAATTCCCCTTGTTACCATGACCCGGACGAAGTAGTTTATTTTTGCTATGCTCAGAGACGGGTTGGTTGAGTGAATTCATAAGGGAGATGTGAGAGTCTTAAAGATGATGACAACCCCATGACTTCAAGATCAAGATGGACTTCGAAATTCACTACTGGGTGGAGGACGGTTGACGGGCACCCTGGAGAACCCAGTGGTTGGCCGGGATGCATGGAGAAGCGCCATGACATCTTATGGAAAGCTTCACCCAGCCACGAAGAGACGGATGTATACCCCATTGACCGGAAGCTTACGTGCAGCCGCAAGCCATTATGGGCTCTCGGCTTGGTCGACCCTATGTGTGACTCGGCGGACGGTGCTACGAGATGTAGAAGAACGGTAGGATTGGATGGGCACCGGCAGTGGCCCAGAGGAACTCTTCGGAAGACCCTGTTTCGTTCGTCCCGTCTTCAAACACTCTGAAGTGCGAAGACTTAAAAGGAGGGAACGATTCTTGCGGGTAAAGTGCGCAAACCTCTGTAGAGAAAAGATCTAATCGATTAGCCGTGTCCCCGGTTACGGACAATTTGAGCCTCTGGAACTTGGAAGTATTCGGAAATCTCAACACTGAAATTAATAATTTAATTGAGGGGTTATGACTTAATAATTTGGGAATGAGACATTGGTTGGCGGAACCATCTCAATAACTACCAACAATTTTGTAGTATTTGCAAGCAAGTCCACTGTAGTAGGGAAAAACTGGCTTTTCGCAAAATGATGAAACTTAGAGCCCCACAGCCAAATAGCATATAGTAACAGTAATATTTTAGTGTTCTCTCTTCATGACTTGCCAGCATATTCAAAATGCTGACCTACACGGCTGCAACGTCTTATGTTGCAGAGGATTATTCCGATCAGGAGTGAGGCTACGATCCGCGCTTGGCGATTGCCCTTTGGAGTCGGATGGACTCGCTATTCTTCTACGCTTCCGCAGCTTTACTTAGTTTATTTCTCATGAGTTGGCCTTCGGCCGAATTTATTCTATTGTAAGAAAGACTCGATATGAGAATCGTGTAATAAATTCAGGTGTGATTGAACTTTGATTATTTCATCAATGTACTGTGAGTGCCAGCATGATCTTGGGATGGTACAGACACAGAGACTTGACCGATTTTGGGTCAGGTCGTTACATTGAAACATTGTTTTCACAAATCATACATGTCATTTAAACATAATATCCTTTGAGCACTGCGTCTCTATTAAACGAGCGCCCTGCAAGACTTCCTCAAAATAGTGCTCGGCAGGTACTCGGCTTCTGTCCGAATCTTGGGATGCAACGTCGGTGGCGTTCATCTCTGCCCAGTATGTCTTGACACGGGCCAGAGCCATCCGAGCTCCCTCAATACACGCCGACCGCTTCATTGCGTCGTCTGGCGGTACCGCACTAAGGAACTGCTGCACTAAACCAAAATAGCTCTTCGGTTGGGGTCCGCTGGCCACAAATGAGTCATGACATGCTTCATGGCAAGTCCGGATAATCGATTCAGCTCGGCCTATTCGGCCAACCGATCGGTCAACGGAAGAGGACGCTCCGGACAATGGAATTGCGACCAATATAGCTCTTCCCTTCTGTGCCCCTTCTGGCCTCGGAAGTACTCAATCGCGTCCCCTGCGCTCGCCGCTAAGTCTAGATAAGCATCCTCCGAACTCCACAACTTGTCCAACAGAGCATACTTCGGATCCGTATATTTCCTCCGCAGCAGAAACGTTTTCCAGCCGCAATATCCCCGGCCTGACTAAGCTCCTCCTTGGCAGCTTTCAAAGAGGAACGGGCATCCTTGGATTCGGCGGTGGCCTTTTTCAGGCCCTCTTGCTCTGCTTGACGTTCTTTTTCAAGGACATCGCAGCGGTCGGTAGTATTCTTCAACTTTCAAGCCATATCGGCCATTTCCTCTTTGCTTCGGCAGTGAGCAGCCCGCTTGGCTTTTAGCTCTTCGGCCGCCCTTAAAGCGGCCGCATTACTATTTCTGGCTTGCTCTTTTCGGGCGAGTTCCGCCCGCAGCTCCTCCACAGCAGCGGCACCACCTGCATTAAGCATACAAGTAGTAAGGCATGGGAGTCAAGCTCCCTTACCAGGTGTCCACGTAGAAGTCGCATACCTTGTGACTCGTCAAACCGTTTATTGACCAGCCTGATGTCCGCATCCGCCTCGTCAAGTTGCCGCTTTAGTTCTGCATATTCATCAGTCCGACTGGCCACCGGACGCCCCACCACCTATTTAGGAGCGGCGATATGTTATAACTGAGATTATGATCCTCGGCACGCTGTCAATTTTGACAACATACCGAGTCTCGTGGGCTACTATCTCTATAGGGCGCATTCTATATGCATAACTGTCAGAAGGTACATCATTTTTGCGTACCTCAAACCCCGTCAGTAAACTTCTGCCGGCTTCATGCAATCCGCTCTCAGCGGATGCAGTTCTTTCAACACGGTGATCTTCTGAGATAGCCGCTAGCCCGAGAAGATCCTTCAGCTCCTCCGACCGTACGCCAGTTGGCGCCGGACCATCCGGCCCCGCCGGACTTGGGGAAATAGTGCGGCTGGGGTACTTCCCAGCGCCGGACTCTCTGACGAAGATTTCTTTCCCCTCTTCGAGGCCTTGACCTCCGGATCTTCTGAAGCGGTCCTCTTCTCTCCTTGGAGGGTGGGACTTTTGATCCCTCCTTCCTCAAAGGCCTCCTTCGAGGAGGCAGTTGCTTCCCCGCTCCCCCCTTCGCTTTCTTTAAAAGGCGCGGCCTCCAACATCTTGGTCAGCATGGGATCCGGCGTGGTCTCTGGGAGGGGAGCCGGACACCTTATCAACTTTGCCTTCGTTGTCCACTCATGTTCAAGAAACAGCTCCTTTAAGGGCAAGTTTACGATAAATGAACGGATGGCCTGTCAGGGTACAGGACTACTTGCATGAGTATCTGGGCGATTGCAGCTTAGTCCTGCGTCCTCAGTCAGGTCCGGACACTTCTCTTGTGATCCGAAGAACAGTTTGTACATCTCCACGTGTGTCGTACCCATAAAATGTTGGAGAGCTCGTGGTCCCTCTGGATTAAATTCCCACAGACGGAGGGGCGGCGTTTGCAGGCGTATACGCCGAATCAACATGACCTGCGCCACTACGACCAGATTGATCTCTCTTTCTCAGAGGTCTCGAATACGGCCCTGCAACAGAGGAACGTCCTTGGACGGCCCCCAGTCGAGCCCCTTGTTGACCCATGAGGCCAGCCGCTGTGGTGGACCTGAGCGGAAGGCGGGAAGCGCCACCCATTTGGTGCCTAGGAGCGGTAATATAAAACCACTCCTGCTACACAAACCAAGCTCCTCTTGAAAAGAGCCCTCGGGCCACGAAGCATCAGCACACTTACTTATGGCCGCCCCTCCGCACTCTGCTTGTTGCCCCTCGATCATCTTCGGCTCCACCTTGAAGGTCTTGAGCCATAATCCGAAGTGAGGGGTAATATCGAGGAAGGCCTCACATACGACAATGAATGACGAGATATGGAGGATGGACTCCGGATTCAAGTCATGGAAATCCATCCCATAATAAAACATGAGCCCCCGCACAAAGGGATCCGTCGGAAGCCTAAACCCCGAAGGAAGCGTGACACGAACACCACGCTCTCGCCGGGCTCGGGAGTGGGAATGACCCGCCCTGGAGCAGGCAGCCTATGCGAAATCTCGCCGGTTAGATACCTGGCGTCTCGCAGCTTTTGCACATCTTCTTCTGTGACGGAAGAAAACATCCATCGGCCGTGCTGGTCGGAGCCAGACATCGTCGAAGGTCCGAAGCGCCTATATCTGAAGCTTTGTGTGTTAGAACTCGAAGCGCGAGGCGAACTCGATGGAGGGTGTAAAAAGAAGAGGGCCTTGGTCTCATTATAAAGAGGTTGAATACCAAGAGCCCTCCCCGTGGTCGATTAAGACTCGCCTTCGGTAGAGGAGGCGTGCCAACGGGCACGGTTGGGTTACCCACGTCCGTATTTGATGACAATCCCGGAATAAGGGGGCGCGATCTACGCTTTGATAAAGACGTGCCAAGGAAACCACGTCGCTAAACGCGCTAAGGTGGAACAGTAAAAAAATGATTCGTATAAAGGCTTGGTCGTGGTGTGATGTCATGCCGCGGAATACGTCAGCAGATCTGTGCAAGAATTATTCTCTCTACGGTGGTACGTGGAACTTGTTTTGCAGAGCCGGACACTATCCTGGTGTTCAAAATCTTCTATGAAGTATTCGGAGGAGGAACCCGCCTTGCAATGCCGAAGACAATATGCGCGCCGGACTCGTCGTCATTGAAGCCTGGTTCAGGGCTACCGAGGAGTCCTGGACTAGGGGTGTCCGGATAGCCGAACTATCATCTTTGGCCGGACTCCAAGACTATGAAGATACAAGATTGAAGACTTTGTCCCGTGTCCGGATGGGACTTTACATGGCGTGGAAGGCAAGCTTGGCGATACGGATATGTAGATCTCCTACCTTTGTAACTGACTCTGTGTAACCCTAACCTATCCGGTGTCTATATAAACCGGAGGGTTCTAGTCCGTAGGACGAACTACGATCATACCATAGGCTAGCTTCTAGGGTTTAGCCTCCTTGATCTCGTGGTAGATCCACTCTTGTACTACCCATATCATCAATATTAATCAAGCAGGAGTAGGGTATTACCTCCATCGAGAGGGCCCGAACCTGGGTAAAAACATCGTGTCCCTTGTCTCATGTTACCATCCGCCTAGACGCACAGTTCGGGACCCCCTACCCGAGATCCGCCGGTTTTGACACCGACAACCATACACAGCCTTCATTTCTTTGACCAATCTAGAAATCTGTAAAAAAAACAACCCACACAGTTTTAGGTCTCAGAAACAGCAGAAACAAAGATGCAGAAATATTAATCCAGTACAGATAATAAATGTCACTCACAATCTTCTCGCAGTCTTTGTGATAGGTGTTCTTCGAAGGACGGTGGTTCTTCGGATAAGGTAAAGATTCAAGGATGTCAACGCTACTTCGGTACCGATTCATGACATATAAGGAATAGTGGCTCACTTTCCGATCCTTTGATAAAACCATAGGCTTGAATAGAGGCATCATGATCTAAAAACAAATGACCAAAAAAGAGATGTTAAATATTCAAAGTAAAAACCAGCATCAAAACAAACAAATAAAAACCAAAAATCAGCTAGAAGATCTCACAAGGTCGGCACTGAGCAAGTCTTCATTAGCTTTAACATAGCTCTTGAAATCTCTCGCTGCACTCTCCACATTAAACACTTTATTTTCATCCTCGTAAAACAAACAGTCAAGCACAACCTGCAAAAAAGCCAAAATAGAAAATGGACAGCGGAAAAGAATCAACAAGCAAAGTATTATTAAAACTCGTAAAAACAATAGGCAGTCTTGTTCAACATAAAGAAACCGATCTGATTGATTACTGTGATGAAATATGGACTCAGCAATATCCTCTTCCCAGATGCGAAATCAGCATTTCTATCGGGATCTTGCTTCCAATCATCAATGATGAAGTCCATTACATCACCCTCCATCATTTGCCCAGGTGAAAAAACTTCCCAGATGCGATTCCCAGTGAAGTTAGTTACGTTTCCATCAGGCTGAGGTATCATTGAGAATGTATTCCTGCAGCACACACAAGAACAAAAAGAAGGAGAAGCAAGATAAGGCATTCATAGCAGTTCGAGTTGTATAAAAAGGAATAGTTCAGGCCATATTTATTTAGCAGTTACAAACAACACAAGAAAAGGAAGAGGAAAAATAATGAGAGATACTCACTCGGCATACTTCTCATGCCATTCATCACTAAGCAACAGATTATACAACCTGCGAGCCTTGTCCAGGTGAGGGAATTTATAAGGGTGAAGCTGCTGCACAGGGGAGCAAAACTTTATAGGAGCTCTGGGCGCACGCTTCGTGCTTACAACATTGCCAGAATCCAAAGCGGGATCTTACCTAGCACCACCAGCTCTACGAGCCACTATTCCAGCAAGGGGAGATAAACCTTTGGCAGCAGCGCTTCTCGTGACTCTTCCAACGTCAGCAATCTTGTCAAACACATCATCATCGCTGTCTATCAATTCCACAATGTGATTCTTGGGTGTAGTAGGGCTATCTGCACAAGCAGCCGTAAAACCTCTCAGAGCTCCCAACCGCCCCTTCATAACACCAGATCTTGTCTTTTTCGAGAACGCCTGGCTAAGATCAATAGCTACGCTCGAGCTCCAAGAACTGGCTACCAAAGAACTCAGCAGTCATGCTCACCAAGATCCAAAGAACTCACCCGGAAAAAAAAGACCGCACAAAGCGTAAGTTCAAATACATATTTCATGACAGTACTAATAGAGAAGTACAAGCTGCAATAAAAATTACAAAAGTCCATGCACACATACAGGGTTCGATGCCAAACAAACCCCGGAAGTCAACATCAAACAAATCGCTAGTTGCGCAGGTATACAGCAATGTCTTCCTAATGTCCAAAATGTCTTCATGGCTGTAATTGACCATTTCAATTACACCATCCTCCCGGCAATAATAGGTCTTGCAGTTTTGTAGCATAAAGAATCCACAATCATGCCTGTAAACAAAGGAAAAATCAAAAAATGGTACAACACAAAATCCAAAAAATACAGGAACAACATCCTCCAGCAACAAAAACAACCAGCAAAAATCATTAAAAGCGGATACTCACGTGTTTTCCTGTTGAGGCACCCGCACAAACTCGCAAGAGAAACCATCAATATGCGCCGGTGAGAATGGTTTGGCCCTGTCTACACTGGACTCCCTCTGAAGCTTCTTTATATTATCTGTCATATTCCTTAAGAATCTAATTGCATCACCCTAGGTTTCATCACGGAGTGAATCAAGACACTCGAAACGACGAAACTTCAAATTCAGAACAACCAAGCACCAATGCCCAGATTCTTCACTAGGCTTCATGGTAGCCACAAATGACGGCGGATCAAATGTAGGGAAAAGAAGCTGAAAAAAAATCGCAGGAGAAAAATGAATTTACCAAATCATAATGAAACAAAAAATTCAGCCTCCAAACAATAAAATAAAAGAGGAAAATTGAAATTCATAAGTAAAACAAAAAATCACATAATCATATAGAAATTATATCCACCGCCCAAAATTGATGAACAATCATATCAGTTCAATTCCCTTGCAACAATAAGTGCAACTTTAATAAAAGAAGCACATATCAAGTTCATTCCGCCCACATCCCAAAACTGCAAAGAAAACATGACAGTTCTAGTTAATGAGTACAAGAAGTCCAAGTTCACCTACTTGGTCAAAACCATCAGCACCTGATCTTGTGAACCAATTTAGCACATTGGAATCAATATTTCCATCACGGATCTTGGTCTGTTGTAAAAAAAGAACAACCATAGTTAGAAAATTGGCAAAACAAGTTATAATCCTATTTACAAAAAAAACAAAATACTGACCGTCACCCATCTGGGAACTATCAACTTGTCAGTGTCTCGGTACTTCTGACGTAGAGAATATAAAACAACATCAAGATTGTTCGAGTTGAGCATGCCGGTGGGGACAAACGCTTTAGCAATAGAACCAACACCGGCATCACATTCTTTATTTTGAAACATCGACTTGTGACTAGAAAAACACAAAAGATTACATGAATTAAAACTACTGCAACAACAACAATAATCAAACTAGAGAAAGAAAAGAGACAAAAATGGTACGGCAAAATCCCAAACTAACCATTTCAAATGCGGTTCGTCGCAACCTCAGAATAGCGAAGAAAAATGTATCAACCGTAATAACATTACCACTTTACGCTGCAGAAAATGATGAAAAATAATAAGTTCAACAACTACAAGAGAACATGTCCAAAATGCCAAAATTGAGAAGTACACCCCATTTACAAGTCCTTACCGGACTATCGGGGTTTGACGATGACGGTAGTTCTGTGATGAGACCATTATGCCTCCGGTTTCAGGGTTTGACGATGGGACATCTTGAGAGGACACCAATATTGATGCGCTTTCGTGGTCTCTGCAGAAAGAAAATCACAGGGCGACAAGAGCGCCTCCTGACTCAAGGGGTCAGAAGAAATTGACAGAAGTAAATCATCATCCTCGGATGGCACCTCCTCCACGCTAGAAGCATCTTGCAATGCATCACCGTAATCAAGACCTCTAGGCGGGAAATTCTCCGGCGGCAAATCTTCACAACCAGAAACATTTTCATTCCCAGCAATACCAACACCAGGCGATTTGGCATCAAGTATCTTTGGCAGTACCACAATCCTCATCAAGAACTTTGGTACCAACATTGCGCCCACTACTCAATGGAACATCATGAGCATCATCTCCACCACTAAGGACAACCTCACACTCAACATCAAGAATCTGATGAAAATAAAAATTCAGAAAAAGTGAATAATATGAACAAAACTAACAATAAAAAATAAGCTACCAATAGGTGCACAGAAAAATAAACCTTGGAAGCATTCATAGCAACATCATCGAACTTGCTGCTGCTAACATTCAAAGTGACATCACCAACAGGAAAACAAGGCTCATCGCCAACAATAGGACCCTGATTCCAATGTAATGAGACAAAAAACAATGCTATTATGAGCAACAATACACGGTGTGGGATAGAAAAATGAACAAGCAAGACACATCGGTGCGCATGAAATTTTAAGAAAATATTAATAAACACAATGAAAATAAAAATAACCTTGCACTTATCAGTGGATAGATCATTAACTCCACCGTCAACAGAACCCTCAACATTATGATTGGTCTCCTGCATGAAAAGAAAAATTAATAAACAGATGTAGATCAGGAAGTTCAACTACAATACTGACAGCAGAACAACATAGTAAAAACATACAAACAACGAGGACTGACTCACATCAACAACAGGGTGCTGCGAGCCAACATCGTTCGTACGCTGATCAGAAACATTAGCCTCAGTACCATCATCAGCCCTGCTGTCGGTGCCAGCAGCCTCATCGTGATCAATCTGCATGAAAGAAAAATATTAATAAATAGATGAACATGAGGAAGTTCAACTACAACACTGACATCAGGACAACAACATAAAAATTGCAAACACCAACGACTGACTCACATCAACATCAGGACGCTCAAAGCCAACATCATTCGTTTCGTGATCAAAACATTAGCCTCAGACCATCACCACCAGCCCTGTTGTCGGTGGCGCAGCCTCATCCTGCTCAAACTGCTTGATAACAACATTTGCACTTTCTTCATATGGCTTGCGGCGAGAGTTTTATGAGTTCAAACGCTTCATGTTGTTCAACAGACGAACCGAGCTCTGAACTAGATTAGCGGCACCGTCGCGCATATCACCGATTAAAATCCTCTCCATCTCAATGCAGTCAACAGCTTCCTCAGCGTTAAATTGATGACCTTCAGGAAGGATACCATTGATACAGCTCAAACGCTCAACTGTCGTTGGGACCTTTTGCAGCTCAGAACACACATTACTTAAGATATGCTCAACAAGGCTCCAACGCTGAAACAGCAACATCAATACCAAAACCCTGCCTCTGTGAAGCACTAGCATTACTAGGGCCAGGGGGCATAACCAGAACCATCAACACCACGGCCATCCCTCAACTCATCGGGCAGATATGAAAACTTCGGAACCTGAGACGACGGCATCTCCAGGACTGGCCGTTTATACACTCGGAAAAAAACAACCTCCTATTGAGTTTTCCACTACAAACAAATGGGAAAAATAGTTAATCAATCAATGCAACACATAGGGAAAAATAAATCATGATATTAACAGATTTAAAATCAACACCACTAATAAAACTGTAATTGTCATTGCCAATTTGTTAGTATTTACCAACAGGCCAGTTGAACAAAGTTATTCAGTTCAACAACACACGAAACAACAGTACTAACAAACCATACCTAAACCATACAAAATATAAACAGATAACTCAACAGTACACATGTCCACTACAGCAAAAAATAGCTATACCTAAAAATAAAAAAAAGATCTGCAAGACACAAAACAAACAAAACTCACCGGCAGCTTCCCAAACACCCAAGTCTTTGGATCTGCATTGCCTTTTATATCAAATCTGGATCAACCAGATCAGAAAGCTTGGCAGGATCCATGTAACATATGCGGGGGACTCGCATGTCAGGCTCCGCAGTTTTGCCATGGATAAGGCAGTCAAGGTACATTAGTACAGGCCCTATGGCACAGCCTATGATTGCCTTCTCCATGGTATGACCACTTTGGTACTTGGAAACAGCCCTTCTAAGCTCATCAACCATCAGCTGGCAATAATCCATATTTTCCATGTCCTCAAAGACGAGACCCTCAAACATTGCTGCCTCTCTGGAAACGCGCGGGGCGGCACCAGGCAACACAACCTTCATAAAAACAATAATGAAGAACACTTTCAGAGCAAGGTCATCTTTGCTAGGATCCTTGACGAGCACCTTGAGCTTATTCCTCAAATCCTTTGTCTTGATATCTTTGTCCCTACTAATGTCAAGCTCTGGTCTTAACTTCATCAGAGCGTCGTCATATTCGTCCTCTGACGGCCTTGGCGCAGAACGACCACCACGAGGGAAACCAAATAATTGTTGTATACCATCGCTAGTGATGCGAAGCTTCTTATTAGCCTCACCCATGTCAAGAGTCACTGTATCAGGATCTATCCTCAAGTACAAAACTCCCATCAGAAGGCGGGAAATGTTATACTTCACCCTCCACGTGAAGATAGAACCAAAACCAGATGCATGAACCCTAGCCACATGCCGACTCTCGAGCAATTTAGCACAATATTGAACCTCTCTCAACGAACATCGCACAGTTAAGTTCAATTTCCGTTGGTCACCTTTGTCCAAGGCAACTTTTCCGGCATTGCCTCCCACCGGCTTGACCGGACTCATAACGCTAACAGGCTGTAAATGAAAACAAAAAAGCCACACCTTAAAAAATGAATATAGAAAACAACAAAAGCATATGAATGCAAGTAAAAAGAAAAAGAAAAGATTGCACAAGTTCAACTATTAAAGCAACATTAGTACCACCCCTCAATTGATGCAAACAATGATCAGCCTAACCTGGCCGCAATACCAGCCGAAACACAATTAAATCATTGAAAGTACAACTAGTAAATCACATGCAGTACAAAACACAAACCACTGCAAACAATGAATATAGAAAACAAAACAAGCATACGAATGTAAGTAAAAAAAGATTGCACAAGTTCAACTATTAAAACAACATCAGTACCACCCTCAATTAATGAATACAATGACAAGCCTCACCGCCAAAGATACCACCCCAAACACAAATTAAATCATTACAATTACAATTAGTAAGTCACATGCACAAAAAACACATACCACTGCAAACAATGAATATAGGAAACAAAACAAGCATATGAAGGCAAGTAAAACAAAGAAAAGTTTGCACAAGTTCAACTATTAAAACAACATCGCATTACCACAATCAAAATAGATGCAAAACAATGACCAGCCTCACCTGGCCGCATACCAGCCCAAAC
The DNA here is from genome assembly GCA_021605145.1 of Aegilops bicornis. Lineage (NCBI taxonomy): Eukaryota > Viridiplantae > Streptophyta > Magnoliopsida > Poales > Poaceae > Aegilops > Aegilops bicornis. The sequence continues at coordinate 194,738,910 of CM038672.1, read as the reverse complement.
GCAATTAAATCATTGCAAGTACAACTAGCAAGACACATGCAGTACAAAACACATACCACTGCAAAATCATCTTCTGAATCAACTTCAATAGCATCTTCTTCAGATGCAGCATCTTCAGCTTCAACACGAGCATGCTTCTTCACACCTTTGTTCACTTTTGCAGGATGAACTTTACGCTTCTTATTTTCTTTCAACAAAGACCGCTCTTGAAGAGGAGACGAAGAAGGCTTCTTATTTGTCAAACCTCGTGGACTCCGACGAACAGAGGAGCCACCAAGTTTGCTTGGACCAATTTTCACAGCAACACTATCCGCATCAGCTTTGCTATTACCGGGTTGGGAAATGCTTTCACACGTGGACTACGCCTGTGTGCCATCGATTTCGATCTAACATCTTCCTCTTCAAAACAGCTTTCTTCTCCTTAACTCCATCACGATCAAACACTTGCGTCAAACGAGTTTGCATCAAATTTGTCTTCACAGGCATGTCACTGCCATGAGATCCGACATGAACAGTTGAAAAACCCGTGTCACCACCTTCATCGCCTACACCTTTAGGAGCTTGAGCAACATCAACATCACTTTCTGGCACACAGGCAGCCTTTTGACGCCGTTCCAATTCCTTTCTCTTCTGGAATTCATACTTCTTCTTTCTTATCCTTTCGTCCTCGAGCTGTATCGCATAGGAACATCCTCGGCTTGGGTAACAGCTCAGTGCCATCAACACTTTGATATCGAGTAATGCATAACCACAAGCTGCCATCACCATCATCAACGTTAAGTGAATACATTCCATCATTAATATCTTTAACAACATCAGCAATGTCCTCTGGAACACCATGGCTGTCATTAACTGCATAAATCAATAACATAACCACGCACATAAAAAATTAAAACACAAATAACATTGCAGACACAAAGATAAATAAAGCACATAGCATCAGACACAAAACAAAACGGAACAACTGATGTAACTAAGCATATATATGTATTAAAGGCTGATAAAAATAGAGCAAATATAAGGGGAACACCAGCAACATTCGCAAGTTCTTCTAGAGGATTTGGTGTCTCAAAAATAACATTCACAAGATCTTGAAAGCGTTCTGATTTGTCAGAATCAGGAGGCACCAGCACTCCAACATCTGCAACAACATCATAATTAGCAAAAAAGTACAAGAACAATCAATCAGTTCAACTATGTGAACACTACAAGTTCACCGAATAAAACAAATATGAACCCACCACTTGCATAACAAACTTCAGAAAACACAACTCTTTCAACACCATACTAGTTCTTCATTGACTACTACAACCTATTCAAATGCCAGGACAGCAGTTCAAAATACACATGGTGATAAGTATTACATCCTGTCTACAGGATGCATCAACTGCCTAAACCATACACGCCATACAATCCAGGTCAAAATTAACACATATCAAAATACATACAACTTATAAAGTTGATACGACAACAACTGTACAACATAAAAACCAGATCTATTAAAACATCATCCAAAATAAAGGGAAAATCACCTGCATTCAATTTGTCCGGAATGGATGATGTACCCATTGAGATCTACAGTCCTAAAATATGCAGAACCAGATCTGCAAGACACATGAACAAAAATTAGGGATTTGAACTATTTCAGAAACGAAGCACGCCATACAAAAGCAAAACTCTTACCAGCAAACACAAAATCCGCCACGCAATCCAGTATCACTGCCACCAAACGCTCGTTCAACAGCAAAGGAACCCTAGCGAGTGCAGCCTGGGACAGCAAAGAGAGCAAGAGATTTGAAATAGAGAGAAAATCTTAACATAAGAGGACGCAAGCAAAGTTATTGGCACAGCAAAAAGAACAAAACAGAACACCCGGACCTCCACCCCTAGGGCTGAGCCCTCCGGCCGACGCTCCCGCGGTGAAACAGGAGTAACAACTCCCCCTCTGATAAGAGAAGAAGAGGGGAACAAAGACGGAATCGATTTGGGGACGGTAGAGGAGCGGAACGGGGAAGATCGGAGGTTAAAAGGTGAGTTGGAGGGTTAAAGGATGACTGGGAGAAAACGGAAGGCTAAAGCCCAATATCGTGGCGAAACCCACTATCTCTAGGCAGTTACAAAAGATAATACCAAAAATCAAATACAAATTAAAAAATTAATATAGATGGTGAAAACAAACGGCTAAAGTACAAATAATAACTCACAACAGTACAAAAAAATTATCAAACAAGTACAAATGAAAAAATAATTCATAACGGTCATGTTTTTCCCCTAAAAAATAAAGATAAGATAATGGGGCAAGTCATGTTACGGACTCGCCTGCTATGGCTCGTTCCTGGCTCGGCCTCGCCGGGATGGGGGAGGGGGGACCCCCCCTGCTCGACCTCGCCTTCTTAACGGCAAAGGCGCTCGTTTGACAGCACAGTCACGGTTATTCTGTTTCCCCACCCCACGCACTCCACACCCCTAAGATAGATAATGGGGCAAAGTCCATACAAGGAAGATGTGTCAAGACAACTATGCCCCTCGATGCAGTTCGCGCGTGGGGCAAGTCATGTTTCCCCACGCACCCACGCCCCTAAGATAAGATAATGGGTCAAGTCATGTTACGGACTCGCCTCAAGATGCGACGCCAAGACGCACGCGTTATCGCCTGCCACTTCGTTCCTGGCTCGGCCTCGCCGGGATGGGGGAGGGGGGTCCCGACCCCCCCTCCCCCCCGGCTCGGCCTCGCGCTAACGCGGCAGTGCGCTCGTTTGACAGGCGCAGTGCGGTTATTCTGTTTCCCCCCACCCCACGCACCCACACCCCTAAGATAGATAATGGGGCAAAGTCCATACAAGGAAGATGTGTCAGTACAACTATGCCCCTCGGTACGGTTCGGTGCGTGGGGCAAGTCATGTTTCCCCACGCACCCACACCCCCTCGAGATAAGATAATGGGGCAAGTCATATTACGGACTCGCCTCCGCATGCGGCCTTGTGACGCGCCAGTCGTCGCCTGCTCGGCTTCGTTCTGGCTCGGCCTCGCCGAGATGGGGAAGGGGTCGAACCCCTCCCCCGGCTCGGCCTCGCGTTAGCAGGTCGCTCGTTTGACAAAGCGATGCGGTTATTCTGCTTCCCCACCCCACGCACTCCACACCCTAAGATAGATAATGGGGCAAAGTCCATACAAGGAAGATGTGTCAAGACAACTATGCCCCTCGATGCAGTTCGGTGCGTGGGGCAAGTCATGTTTCCCCACGCACACCTCCCTAAGATAAGATAATGGGGCGAGTCATGTTACGGACTCGCCTCCGCATGCGACGCCCGCACGCGCTGCGTTGTCGCTGCTGAACGTTCTGGCTCGGCCTCGCCGGGATGGGGAGGGGTCCCACCCCCTCCCCTGTAACACCCCGAATGTAACTTTCCATATTTGTAACTCCAACTCTTGCCATTTTCGGCATTGAGTTATGATATTCCCTCCGTGGTTGGGTTTTTCTTCATTTATGCATTTTGTCAGTGTCATGCATTTCATATCATGTCATCATGTGCATCTCATTCGCATACGTGTTCGTCTCATGATTCCGAGCATTTTTCCCGTTGTCCGTTTTGCAATCCGCAAGACTCCTATGTCCCCCGGCGTCCCCTTTTACGTTTTTCCGTGAGCGGGTACTAAACTTTCTCGGAATGGACCAAGGTTTGTCAAGTGGCCTTGGTATACCACCGGTAGACCACCTGTCAAGTTTCGGGTCATTTGGAGCTCGTTTGGTACTCCAACGGTTAACCGCACTCTCGCAAAGGCCTCTTTTAAGTTGCAGCCCAACACCCCTTCAAAATAGTCCAATAACCCATCTAAGTCACTTCCATGCTCTCCGTCGTTCGATCATGATCGTGTGGGCGAAAACTACACCTCATTTGGACTCTCCTAGCTCCCTCTATGCCTATTTAAGCACCTCCCCATTCCAAATCGCGGTACAAACCCTAGCCTTCCCCTACCTCGCGCCCCCGGACACGTCCGGTCCGGCCGGACGAAATCCGCCGCCGCGCCCGGCCAATCGGGCCGCGCCACGTGTCGCCGCCGCGCCTGCCCGCCGCCCGGCCCGCTAGGCCCACCAGGACCTCCAGCGCCTCCTCCCGGCCCCGGCCATGGCCGCGCCCCCGGCCGCTCGCCCGCCTCGCCGCCCGGCCTTGTGCAGCGCCTCAGCCGCCCGTCGACCCCTCCGGGCGCCGCCTCCGCCCGACCGCCCGCCGCCTCCGGCCGGCCCCCACGCCGGATCGGCCTCGATCGAATCTGTAGCCCGAGGGTTGACTTTCTCCTCCCCCCCCCCCCCGAAATTTCATCTAAGTTTTTATTCCGTTGTTTATTTCGTGGCAATTTCAACGCATCATAAGTCTGCACCTGTAGCTCTCTTTCGTGCGTGTAATATGTCAAAATTTTCGCCTCGAAGAGTAGATCATTTCATCTCATTGCATCATTTTGATTTGAGCTCATCTCAATGCCCGAAATGCTATTAGAAGAGGGCTATGTGATGTTAGTTTCTGTTTCTTAACAGAACATGCACTTTTGTTATTTTTGCTATGATTGATGTGTGCATCCTATGACTTTGAGACCTACATGTGTTTTGTAATATGCCATGCCATCTTTCTAGGGATGTATACCATGTATTTTTGTGATCTATGTGGTGACTAGCACAAGCATGCAAACTAGGCTTCATGATGTTGCTGATTTCAGCCCCAGTTTTGCTGATATTTTTATGCCATGTTAACTTGATGCTACCGAGATATCCATGCATATTTTGAGATACTTAAGTCAGGATGTTTTTAACATACGGTTATTCTATATCCATCCATGCCCTTGTGTGCAATTATGGAGTGCCATAGCTTGAGTCAATCGAGCTCTATTTTTGCTATAAAATGTTTCCTGGCAGATTGTTTACATGTTATTCAATTTTGCCAAGGTGTTGTGGTTGATCCGGGTATGCTATGATATTGTTCTTGCCATGTATATCTTCTATGCCATGTCTTCTTGATGGATGTATGCTTAGTTTATCATGAGATGCTCTGTAGTGAGTGCTTTGAGCTCTTAAACATGCCTACTTGTTATCTGTTTTTGACATGCCATGTTGCTGAATCTGTTAACGAAACTTGCGATATTGACATGGATGTTACTATATTTTCTGGTCCTTTTTAGCTTATGGTCAGTAAGGGACGTTTGTTCTATGCTTTGAGTCATTCCATGCCATGTTTTGCTATTATAAGTTCCTGTAGCATGTTGTTTTCTTGCTCCGAACATTGCTACCTGATGTTGTTTTTGCCATGTTCAGTAATTTCACTAAGTCTGTGAAGCTGATATGTTTTGCACTTTTGCCATGCTCGTTTGAACCTGTTATGGTGTGATTTAGCCGTAGCTTAGTGCTCATCTTTAGTCAAGCATCTTGAGTAGATCACTGCCATATGCTTTTCTGGTACGTTTGGGTGCAGTAGCTTATTTTCTTGTTGCTTGCTAAGTGGTATCATGCTGTTAATGGCAGATTTGTGCCATTCTTGTTTTGCTTGTCTTTTGCAACCCGTGCATCCGATTCCGGTGATCTTTATATCGGTTTCAACCAAAATCATCTCATCTTTCCAGCGGCATACTTGGTTTGCCAAGGTGATGCCTGGTTCATCATTTTCCTTCCGGAGCACGCATACGCATTGCATATCACATCTCGCATATCATGTCATGTTTTGCATCATATTGCTTGTGCATTGCACCGTGATTTATTGTGGTTCCTTTGTTTGTGTTCTTGCTTTGGGTAGAGCCGGAGGCGAGTACGTGAACGAGGAACCTATTGAGAACGCTTACGAGGATCAAGCTTTCGACAACTCTCGAGAACCTTGCGAGCAAGATGACCATACCCTCGAAATCACTTCTATCTTTGATATGCTAGATGCTCGCTCTTTTGCTATGCCTATGCTACGATGCCTATCACTTGCTTATCATGCCACCCATATTGCCATGTCAGCCCCTAACCATCCTTTTCCCAGCAAACCGTTGATTGGCTATGTTACCGCTTTGCTCAGCCCCTCTTATAGCGTTGCTAGTTGCAGGTGAAGATGAAGTTTGTTCCTTGTTGGAACATGGAGATGTTATTCCTTTTTGGAACATGTTTACTTGTTGGGGATATCACAATATATCTGCTATAATTTAATGCATCTATATACTTGGTAAAGGGTGGAAGGCTCGGCCTTATGCCTGGTGTTTTGTTCCACTCTTGCCACCCTAGTTTCCGTTATACCGGTGTTATGTTCCTTGATTTTGCGTTCCTTACACGGTTGGGTGATTTATGGGACCCCCTTGACAGTTCGCTTTGAATAAGAGTCCTCCAACAAGGCCCAACATTGGTTTTACCATTTGCCACCTAAGCCTTTTCCCCCGGGTTTTCGCGAGCCCGAGGGTCATCTTTATTTACCCCGGGCGGTGCTCCTTCGAGTGTTGGTCCAAACTAGAGCACCGTGCGGGACCATTCCTTGGCAACTCGGATTACGTCATTTCCTGTACGCTTAGCTTATCCGGTGTGCCTTGAGAACGAGATATGTGCAGCTCCTATCGGGATTTGTCGGCACAATCGGGCGGCTTTGCTGGTCTTGTTTTATTGCTGTCGAAATGTCTTGTAGTCCGGGATTCCGAGATCGATCGGGTCTTCCGGTAGAAGGAATATCCTTCGTTGACCGTGAGAGCTTATAATGGGCTAAGTTGGGACACCCCTGCAGGGTATTATCTTTCGAAAGCCGTGCCCGCGGTTATGAGGCAGATGGGAATTTGTTAATGTCCGGTTGTAGAAAACCCGAAGTTGACCTCAATTAAAATACACATCTATCAAGGTGTTACCGTGATGGTCTCTTCTCGGAGTCCGGGAAGTGAACACGGTGTTGGAGTTATGTCTGACGTAAGTAGTTCAGGATCACTTCTTGATCGCTACTAGCTTCACGTCCGTGCCTTGCTTCTCTTCTCGCTCTCTTTTGCGAATGTAGCCACCATATATGCTAGTCGCCATCGCAGCTCTACCTTACAACTCTGTCCTTCCTATAAGCTTAAATAGTCTTGATCTCGCGGGTGTGAGATTGCTGAGTACCCGTGACTCACAGATTCTACCAAAACAGTTGCAGGTGCCGATGATGCCAGTGCAGGTGACGCAACCGAGCTCAAGTGGGAGTTCGACGAGGAACGTGGTCGTTACTATGTGTATTTTCCTGATGATCAGTAGTGGTGCCCAGTTGGGACGATCGGGGATCTGTGTTGCATTTGGGGTATCTTCTTTTATTTTGGTTCCGTAGTCGGACCTTGAGTTTATTCTGTATGATGGATGTTTATTTATGTATTGTGTGAAGTGGCGACTGTAAGCCAACTATGTATCTCTTTCCCTTATGTATTACATGGGTTGTGTGAAGATTACCTCACTTGCGACATTGCTTTCAATGCAGTTATGCCTCTAAGTCGTGCTTCGACACGTAGGAGATATAGCCGCATCGAGGGCGTTACAAGTTGGTAATCAGAGCCTTCCCCGACTTAGGAGCCCCCTACTTGATTGTTTGCTGGCGTTGTTGAGTCTAGAACGGAAAAATGTTTTGAGTCTTAGGATTATATATATCGGAGAGTAGGATTCTTTTTACTCCCCAGTCCCTTCGTCGCTCTGGTGAGGTCTCCTGACGTAGAAGTTTTGACTCTCCTTTCCTCAAATTTCACTAAAAAAAATTTAGGATCACGTGGGTATCTTGGGATCGTTCCGATGGTTTTGTGACGAGAACATTGTTCTTGGTGCCTCCTGACATTTAGGGGTTGTGGCGGTGTCCCGGGAGTTGAGCTCCGAGGTGTTGTCGCCACAATTTTACCGTTGCAGTTCTGGAATACCTGAGTTTTGCCGACATCGAAATCTCTTTTGTGCGCTTGTTGGTGAGATAACCCCGATAACCCGATCTTTGGCGAGCTCGGGAGTATTGCCATGACTCAGATAACGGATGCTTTTCAAGGTCGAGGTACACGATTTCGAAGGTTTCTTGGTTATGTGTTGACGGATGGATACAATTTGGATCTAGGTATTGTTAGTTTGGGTGATATATTCTGTGTCCCCTGTATCCCCAACACCAGATTGCATAACCGTAAAGTTTCGGAGTTTATAGGTGGGAATTCTAGTAGCTTACGGGATATCTTTCCGATGTATGTATGATTTGAGATTGGGGTCCAACGTCTAGTGGTCCGCCCATTCACGGTCGATTTACAAAGTGGTCGCGAGGCGTCTTAAAGAATCCTTGGCTATGCTGATTCGGGACGTCTTGTTTGTCATTCGTGACGGCCGCTATACGTCGTGCTGCAGTGGGCCCCACCACGAACACTTTGGGCGAAATCTCTATCATGTGTTTGTTCCGGCTTATCCTAGAAGCCAATCTTTGTTTTCATATGTGATATTCGAATTGTTTCAAAGGCAGATGATGATTCCATACCTTTATCTTAGTGGCTTCTCACCTTAATGGACGTGTGATGTTAACTTTGGAATTCATTCGTTCATCCTTGTTCGAATGTTTATTGTGAAGACTATATGTTGCAATTTCTATCCGTTGATTCAACTTGTCAATTTGTCTATCAAAGTGCTAACGGATGTCACCCTCTTCAGGATGGCTCCGCCAACGCGTCTGAATCCGGATCGCAATGATGAGAATCAGCCGAACCCTCCACCTCCACCTCCGCCTCCGGAGGCCTGGCAAGCTATCATGGCAGCCACCAATGCCAATGCTGATGATTTTGCAGCTCTTGCAAGAGCGTACTCAAGGGCAAGGCAATCAAGGCAATCAAGGTCAAGGCAACAACCAGCCGCACTTTGCTACTCTCAATCAGTTCCTCGGTAATCAGCCGAAGTCTTTCAGTTTACGTAGCCGAGGCCACAGACGCCGACGATTGGCTTGTGGACATCTGCAAACATTTTGAATGTAGCAATGTCAGACCTGAGTACTTTGTCAAGTTTGCTTCGTTTCAACTCAAGGACCAAGCTGCTGAGTGGTTCCAGCAATACAAAGATTCCAGAGGAGGTCGTGTCATTACCTGGGATGAGTTCTTCCGAGACTTCAGAGCTCACCACATTCCAAAAAGTGTTGTTGAGAGCAAGCGTGAGGAGTTCCGCAATCTCAAGCAAGGCAACATGTCTGTGTATCAATACAATATCCAGTTCCAGAACTCGCTTCGCTTCGCTAAGCAAGACGTGCACGATGAAAAGAGTATGATCTATCAATTCAGAGGTGGTCTCAGAGAAGATCTGCAATTAGCTCTTGTGCTTGTTGAGCCGTAAAAGTATGATGAATTCTACAACATGGCATCAAGCAAGAAGCTGCCCAGCTCAAATGTGAGGCTTCTAAGAAAAGAATCAGGGATGCAGTTCGGTCTTCTTCTTCCTCTCAAGTGGCAGCTAAGCAAGAGAAGTTCTACCTTCCTCCTCCTCCGTTCCGCCACCTTTATCGCCAGAAGAACTCAGGTGGTCGTGGATCTTCCCACCCGCCCAACCCTGGCTATCAGAACAAGTCCAAGTCTAATTCTCAAGCTCCAAGGTCAAATGCTCCTTATCACCGTCCGCTCTCAGAGGTGACTTGCAACAAATGTCAGCAGAAAGGTCACTATGCGAACAAGTGCTTCAACCAGAGGCGCCTTCCGCCTCCTCCTCCTGTGAAATCTTCCAGCAATGCAGTGGTCAAGCATAATCCAAAGCATGCCAAGGTGATTATGAAGAATGCAGCTCAAGCGGAGGAATCTACTGATGTGATAATGGGTAATCTCTCAGTTAATGATATTCCTGCAAAAGTCTTATTTGATACTGGTGCATCGCATTCTTTCATCTCAAGACCTTTTGTGGCTATGCATGATTTGGTTACTCAAGCATTGCCGAGACCTTTGTCTATTGTTTCTCCGGCTAAGGAGATGACTTCTCGAGTTTTGGTTCTGAATGTCGGTATCAAGATGGGCGACTACAGATTTCTGGCTAAACCAATTGTTCTTGGTGACTCGGATATTGATCTTATTCTCGGGATGGACTCGCTTTCTCAGCACAAAACTCAGCTTGATTGTGCTGCCAGGGAAATTCAATTGACTCACTCCTCTAATGATGTGATCATCTATGCCGCTCGTGATGAAACCATTCGGTTGTTTTCTCTCAATGAGAAGGGCGAGTTGGATGCTATCTCTCAGATTCCAGTCGTTTGTGTTGGGGAACGTAGTAATTTCAAAAAATTTCCTACGCACACGCAAGATCATGGTGATGCATAGAAACGAGAGGGGAGAGTGTTGTCTACGTACCCTCGTAGACCGAAGCGGAAGCGATCACAAAGTAGAGGAAGTAGTCGTACGTTCTCCTCGCGATCCAACCGATCCCAGTGCCGTTACTCCGGCGCCTCCGAGTTCTTGGCACACGCTCAGCTCGGTGGCGCTCCTCGAGTTCGATCCGGAAAGCTCCGGAGAGAGAGTTCCACAAGACGACGGCGTGGTGACGATCTTGATGTTCTACCGACGCAGGGCTTCGCCTAAGCACCGCTACGTTATGACCGAGGTGGAATATGGTGGAGGGGGGCACCGCACACGGCTAAGAGATCCAAGAGTTCAATTGTTGTGTCTTTGGTGCTAGCCCTGCCCCTCTATTTATATGTTGAGCCCAGGGGTCGAATCTTGGAGCTAAATCCTCCTCAAAGTCGGTTTTGCCCGTAAGGCAAGAGTCCCACTCGGACTCCAGGACCAAACGTCACAATCCTTGGCGTCGGCCCAGACGCCATGGGCCTCGGCGTCTGCCCAGGCCGACGCCAGGTCTCCGGCGTTTGGCCCCACGGCCTCCGCAAAACTCCTTTTGCACCGACCTAAAGCCTCATGGGCTTGACCCCTTGGCCTAAACATATCATCCAATATATGAATCTTTACGTCTCGACCATTTCGAGACGCCTCGTCATGTCCCCGATCTCATCCGGGACTCCGAACTACTTCGGTACATCAAAACATGTAAACTCATAATATAACTGTCATCGAAACCTTAAGCGTGCGGACCCTACGGTTCGAGAACAATGTAGACATGACCGAGACACGTCTCCGTTCAATAACCAATAGCGGGACCTGGATGCCCATATTGGCTCCTACATATTCTACGAAGATCTTTATCGGTCAGACCGCATAACAACATACGCTGTTCCCTTTGTCATCGGTATGTTACTTGCCCGAGATTCGATCGTCGGTATCCAATACCTAGTTCAATCTCGTTACTGGCAAGTCTCTTTACTCGTTCCGTAATACATCATCTCACAGCTAACTCATTAGTTGTAATGCTTGCAAGGCTTAGTGATGTGTATTACCGAGAGGGCCCAGAGATACCTCTTCGACAATCGGAGTGACAAATCCTAATCTCGAAATCGCCAACCCAACATCTGCCTTTGGAGACACTGTAGTACTCCTTTATAATCACCCGATTCGTTGTGACGTTTGGTAGTACCCAAAGTGTTCCTCCGTAAACGGAGTTGCATATTCTCATAGTTATAGGAACATGCATAAGTCATGGATAAAAGCAATAGCAACATACTAAACGATCGGGTGCTAAGCTAATGGAATGGGTCATGTCAATCAGATCATTCAACCAATGATGTGACCTTGTTAATCAAATGACAACTCCTTTGTCTATGGTTAGGAAACATAACCATCTTTGATTAATAAGCTAGTCTAGTAGAGGCATACTAGTGACACTCTGTTTGTCTATGTATTCACACATGTATTATGTTCCGGTTAGTACAATTCTAGCATGAATAATAAACATTTATCATGATATAAGCAAATAAATAATAACTTTATTATTGCCTCTAGGGCATATTTCCTTCAGTCTCCCACTTGCACTAGAGTCAATAACCTAGTTCACATCGCCATGTGATTTAACATCAATAGTTCACATCTATATGTGGTTAACACCGATAGTTCACATCGACATGTGACCAACACCCAAAGGGTTTACTAGAGTCAGTAATCTAGCTCACATCGCTATGTGATTAACACCCAAAGAGTACTAAGGTGTGATCATGTTTTGTTTGTGAGAGAAGTTTAGTCAACGGGTCTGCCACATTCAGATCCGTATGTATTTTGCAAATTTCTATGTCTACAATGCTCTTGCGGAGCTACTCTAGCTAATTGCTCCCACTTTCAATATGTATCCAGATTGAGACTCGAGTCATCTAGATTAGTGTTTAAAACTTGCATCGACGTAACCCTTTACGTGAACCTTTTTCACTTCCATAATCGAGAAACACATCCTTATTCTACTAAGGATAATTTTGACCGTCCATTGATCTACTCCTAGATCACTATTGCACTCCTTGCCAAGCTTAGTGGTAGGGTATGCAATAGATCTGGTACACTGATATGACATACTTTATAGAACCTATGGCTGATGCATAGGGAATGACTTTCATTCTCTTTCTATCTTCTGCCGTGGTCGGGTTTTGAGTCTTACTCAATCTCACACCTTGTAACACAGGTAAGAACTCTTTCTTTGATTGTTCCATTTTGAACTACTTCAAAATCTTGTCAAGGTATGTATTCATTGAAAAAACTTATCAAGCGTCTTGATCTATCTCTATAGATCTTGATGCTCAATATGTAAGCAGCTTCACCGAGGTCTTTCTTTGAAAAAACTCCTTTCAAACACTCCTTTATGCTTTGTAGAATAATTCTACATTATTTCCGATCAACAATATGTCATTCACATATACTTTATCAGAAAGGTTGTAGTGCTCCCACTCACTTTCTTGTAAATACAGGCCTTTCCAAAAGTCTGTATAAAATCATATGCTTTGATCAACATATCAAAGCGTATATTCCAACTCCGAGATGCTTGCACCAGTCCATTGATGGATCATTTGGAGCTTGCACATTTTGTTAGCTCCTTTAGGATTGACAAAACCTTTTGGTTGCATCATATACAACTCTTCTTTAATAAATCCATTAAATAATGTAGTTTTGACATCCATTTGCCAGATTTCATAAAATGTGGCAATTGCTAACATGATTCGGACAGACTTAAGCATCGCTACAGTTGAGAAAATCTCATTGTAGTCAACACCGTGAACTTGTCGAAAACCTTTTTGTGACAAGTCGAGCTTTGTAGATAGTAACACTACTATCAGTGTCTGTCTTCCTCTTGAAGATCCATTTATTTAACATGGCTTGCTGATCATCGAGCAAGTCAATCAAAGTCCATACTTTTGTTCTCATACATGGATCATATCTCGGATTTTATGGCCTCAAGCCATTTCGCGGAATCTGGGCTCATCATCGCTTCCTCATAGTTCGTAGGTTCATCATGGTCTAGTAACATGACTTCCGAACATGATTACCGTACTACTGCAGTGCGGATCTTACTCTGGAAGACCTACGAGGTTTGGTAGCAACTTGATCTGAAGTTTCATGATCATCATCATTAACTTCCTCACTAATTGGTGTAGGAATCACTAGAACTGATTTACGTGATGAACTACTTTCCAATAAGGGAGAAGGTATAATTACCTCATCAAGTTCTACTTTCCTCCCACTCACTTCTTTCGAGAGAAACTTCTTCTCTAGAAAGGATCCATCTTAGCAACGAAAAACTTGCCTTCGGATCTGTGATAGAAGGTGTACCCAATAGTTACCTTTGGGTATTCTATGAAGACGCACTTCTCCGATTTGGGTTTGAGCTTATCGGTGAAAACTTTTTCACATAAGCATCACAACTCCAAACTTTTAAGAAAGCGACGACTTCGTTCTTTGTTAAACCATAGTTCATATGGTGTCGTCTCAACGGATTTAGATGGTGCCCTATTAAACGTGAATGCAGCTGTCTCTAATGCATAACCCCAAAATGATAGTGGTAAACCGATAAGAGACATCATAGATCGCACCATATCAAATAAAGTGCGGTTACGATGTTCGGACACACCATAACATTGTGGTGTTCTGTGGCGTGAGCTGTGAAACTATTCCACATTATTTTAATTGAAGACCAAACTCGTAACTCAATTATTCGTCTTTGTGATTAGATCGCAGAAACTTTATTTTCTTGTTACGATGATTTTTCCACTTCACTCTGAAATTCTTTGAACCTTTCAACTATTTCAGACTTATGTTTCATCAAGTAGATATACCCATATCTGCTCAAATCATCTTGTGAAAGTCGAGAAAATAACGATACTTGCCACGGCATCAACACTCATTGGATCGCATACATCGGTATGTATTATTTCCAATAAGTCAAGAGCTTGTTCCATTGTTCCGAGACCGTAGTTTTAGTCATCTTGCCCAAACGGCACGGTTCGCAAGCATCAAATGATTCATAATCAAGTGATTCCAAAAGTCCATCAGCATGGAGTTTTCTTCATGCGCTTTACACCAATATGACCTAAATGGCAATGCCACAAATAAGTTGCACTATCATTATTAACTTTGCATCTTTTGGTTTCAATATTATGAATATGTGTATCACTATGATCGAGATCCAATGAATCATTTTCATTGGGTGTGTAACCATATAAGGTTTTATTCATGTAAATGTAACAACAATTTATTCTCTTACTTAAATGAATAACCGTATTGCAATAAACATGATCAAATCATACTTATGCTCAACACCAAATAACACTTATTTAGGTTCCATACTAATCCCGAAAGTATAGGGAGTGTGCGATGATGATCATATCAATCTTGGAACTACTTCCAACACTCATCTTCACTTCCCCTTCAACTAGTTTCTGTTCATTATGCAACTCCCGTTTCAAGTTACTACTCTTAGCAACTGAACCCGATTATCAAATACCGAGGGGTTGCTACGAACACCAGTAAAATACACATCAATAATCTGTATCTCAAATATACCTTTGTTCACTTTGCCATCCTTCTTATCCGCCAAATACTTGGGGTAGTTCCGCTTCTAGTGACCAGTTCAATTGTAGCAAAAGCACTTAGTCTCGTGCTTAGGTCCGGACTTGGGCTTCTTCACTCGAGCAGCAACTTGCTTGTCGTTCTTCTTGAAGTTCCCCTTCTTCCCTTTGCCCTTTTCCTTGAGACTAGTGGTCTTGTCAATCATCAACACTTGATGCTCTTTCTTGATTTCTACCTTCGTCGATTTCAACATCACGAAGAGCTCGGGAATCGTTTTCGTCATCCCTTGCATACTATAGTTCATCACGAAGTTCTAGTAACTTAGTGTTGGTGACTAGAGAATTCTGTCAATCACTATCTTATCTGGAAGATTAACTCCCACTTGATTCAAGCGATTGAAGTACCCGGACAATCTGAGAACATGCTCACTAGTTGAGCGATTCTCTTCCATCTTTTAGCTATAGAACTTGTTGGAGATTTCATATCTCTCAACTCGGTATTTGCTTGAAATATTAACTTCAATTCCTGGAACATCTCATATGGTCCATGACGTTCAAAACGTCTTTGAAGTCCCGATTCTAAGCTGTTAAGTATGGTGCACTAAACTATCAAGTAGTCATCATATTGAGCTAGCCAAACGTTCATAACGTCTACATTTGCTCCTGCAATAGGTCCGTCACCTAGCGGTGCATTAAGGACATAATTCTTCAGGCAGCAATGAGGATAAACCTCAGATCACGGATCCAATCCGCATCATTGCTACTAACATTTTTCAATACAATTTTCTCTAGGAACACATATAAAAACATAGGGAAGCAACAACGCGAGCTATCGATCTACAACATAATTTGCAAAATACTACCAGGACTAAGTTCATGATAAATTAAAGTTCAATTAATCATATTACTTAAGAACTCCCACTTATCTGAGACATCTCTCTATTCATCTAAGTGATCACGTGATCCAAATCAACTAAACCATAACCGATCATCACGTGAGATGGAGTAGTTTTCAATGGTGAACATCTTATGTTGATCATATCTACTATATGATTCACGCTTTCGACCTTCGGTCTCTCCGTGTTCCGAGGCCATATCTCGCATATGCTAGGCTCGTCAAGTATAACCTGAGTATTCTGCATGTGCAAAACTGGCTTGCACCCGTTGTAGATGGATCGTGAGCTTATCACACCCGATCATCACGTGGTGTCTCGACACGACGAACTTTGGCAACGGTGCATACTCGGAGAACACTACTTGATAATTTTAGTGAGAGATCATCTTAAAATGCTACCGTCAATCAAAGCAAAATAAGATGCATAAAGGATAAACATCACATGCAATCAATATAAGTGATATGATATGGCCATCATCATCTTATGCTTGTGATCTCCATCTCCGAAGCACCGTCGTGATCACCATCGTCACCGGCGCGACACCTTGATCTCCATCGTAGCATCGTTGTCGTTACGCCATCTATTGCTTCTCGACTATCGCTACCGCTTAGTGATAAAGTAAAGCAATTACAGGCGTTTGCATTTCATACAATAAAGCAACAACCATATGGCTCCGGCCGATTGCCGATAACTTCGGTTACAAAACATGATCATCTCATACAATAAAATATAGCATCACGTCTTGACCATATCACATCACAACATGCCCTGCAAAAACAAGTTAGACGTCCTCTACTTTGTTGTTGCAAGTTTTACGTGGCTGCTACGGGCTTAAGCAAGAACCAATCTCACCTACGCATCAAGACCACAATGATACTTCGTCAAATAGACTCGTTTTAACCTTCTCAAGGACCGGCGTAGCCACACTCAGTTCAACTAAAGTGAGAGACACAAACACCCGCCAGCCACCTTTAAGCACGAGTGCTCGTAGCAGTGAAACCAGTCTCAGCGTAAGCGTCTGGCGTAATGTCGGTCCGGGCCGCTTCATCTCACAATACCGCTGAACCAAAGTATGACATGCTTTGGTAGGCGGTATGACTTGTATCGCCCACAACTCACTTGTGTTCTACTCGTGCAAAACATCAAACCATAAAAACCTAGGCTCGGATGCCACTTTGTTGGGAACGTAGTAATTTCAAAAATTTCCTACGCACACGCAAGATCATGGTGATGCATAGCAACGAGAGGAGAGTGTTGTCTACGTACCCTCGTGAACCCAAGCGGAAGCGATCACAACGTAGAGGAAGTAGTCGTACGTTCTCCTCGCGATCCAACCGATCCCAGCGCCACGTTACTCGGCGCCCGAGTTCTTGGCACACGTTCAGCTCGGTGGCGCTCCTCGAGCTCCGATCCAAAGCTCCAGGAGAGAGAGTTCCACAAGACGACGGCGTGGTGACGATCTTGATGTTCTACCGGCGCAGGGCTTCGCCTAAGCACCGCTACGATATGACCGAGGTGGAATATGGTGGAGGGGGCACCGCACGGCTAAGAGATCCAAGAGATCAATTGTTGTGTCTTTGGTGCTAGCCCTGCCCCTCTATTTATATGTTGAGCCCCGGGTCGAAACTTGGAGCAAAAGCCTCCTCAAAGTCGGTTTTGCCGAAAGGCAAGAGTCCCACTCGGACTCCAGGACCAAACGCCACAATCCTTGGCGTCGGCCCGAACGCCATGGGCCTCGGCGTCGGCCCGGGCCAGACGCCAGGTCTCTGGCGTTTGGCCCCTCGCCTCCATAAAACTCCTTTTGCACCGACCTAAAGCCTCATGGGCTTGACCCCTTGGCCTAAACATATCATCCAATATATGAATCTTTACGTCTCGACCATTTCGAGACTCTTCGTCATGTCCCCGATCTCATCCGGGACTCCGAACTACTTCGGTACATCAAAACATGTAAACTCATAATATAACTGTCATCGAAACCTTAAGCGTGCAGACCCTACGGTTCGAGAACAATGTAGACATGACCGAGACACGTCTCCGGTCAATAACCAATAGCGGGACCTGGATGCCCATATTGGCTCCTACATATTCTATGAAGATCTTTATCAGTCAGACCGCATAACAACATACGTTGTTCCCTTTGTCATCGGTATGTTACTTGCCCGAGATTCGATCGTCGGTATCCAATACCTAGTTCAATCTAAATTCTTGGCAAGTCTCTTTACTCGTTCCGTAATACATCATCTCACAGCTAACTCATTAGTTGTAATGCTTGCAAGGCTTAGTGATGTGTATTACCGAGAGGGCCCAGAGATACCTCTCCGACAATCGGAGTGACAAATCCTAATCTCGAAATCGCCAACCCAACATCTCGCCTTTGGAGACACCTGTAGTACTCCTTTATAATCACCCGATTCGTTGTGACGTTTGGTAGTACCAAAGTGTTCCTCCGTAAACGGAGTTGCATATTCTCATAGTTATAGGAACATGCATAAGTCATGGATAAAAGCAATAGCAACATACTAAACGATCGGGTGCTAAGCTAATGGAATGGGTCATGTCAATCAGATCATTCAACCAATGATGTGACCTTGTTAATCAAATGACAACTCCTTTGTCTATGGTTAGGAAACATAACCATCTTTGATTAATAAGCTAGTCTAGTAGAGGCATACTAGTGACACTCTGTTTGTCTATGTATTCACACATGTATTATGTTTCCTGTTAATACAATTCTAGCATGAATAATAAACATTTATCATGATATAAGGAAATAAATAATAACTTTATTATTGCCTCTAGGGCATATTTCCTTCAGTTTGTGAGTACCAAGATGTCTTTCCAGAAGAGCTTCCAGGAATGCCTCCTCACCGGCCAGTTGAGTTCGTTATCGATCTTGAGCACAACCTTTGAACCCGTTTGCAAGCGTCCATACAATTTGGGACCTAATGAGCTGAAGGAATTGAAGAAGCAGCTCGATGAACAAGAGCGTCTGGGTTTGATCAGACCGAGTTCATCTCCTTGGGGTTGTGGTGTTATTTTTGTCCAGAAGAAGGATGGCACAGACCGACTTTGCGTCGATTACCGTCCATTGAATAAGAAGACAATCAAGAACAAGTATCCACTTCCCAACATCAATGAGCTTTTCGAGCAACTCAAAGGTGCTAAAGTGTTCTCCAAGCTTGACCTTCGTATGGGTTATCATCAAATTCGCATTCGTGAACAAGACATTCCCAAGACAGCATTCAGAACAAGCTTTGGTTCTTATGAATATACTGTCATGTCTTTCGGCCTTGTCAATGCTCATCCAACATTCTCTCGGATGATGAACTTTATCTTCAACCCCTACACCAATGAATTCGTCTTGGTCTATCTTGATGATATTTTGGTCTTCTCCAAGAATAAGAAGGATCATGCCAAACATTTGCGATTGGTGCTAGACAAGCTCAGAGAGTATCAATTCTATGCGAAGTTCTCCAAATGTGAATTTTGGCTTGATGAAGTTCTTTACCTTGGTCATATCATCTCCGCCAAGGGCATCGCTGTTAACCCCGAGAAGGTGTCCGCAGTTGTGAATTGGGAACCTCCTCAGAATGTCAAGCAGCTCCATGATTTTCTTGGTCTTGCAAGCTATTGCCGAAGATTCATTGAGAACTTCTCCAAGATTGCAAAGCCTCTTTCCAACCTCCTCCGAAGCATGTGAAGTATGTCCGGTCTCCCGAGTGTGACGTTGCTTTCAATACTCTCAAAGAGAAACTTCGTCACAGCTCATGTCTTGACTCCTCCTGATGAATCCAAGCCATTCAAGTTTTCTTCGTGATGCTTATCTTCAAGGTCTCGGTCTTTGTGTTAATGCAAGAGAAGAGGGTTGTGGCCTATACCTCTACCAGATTGAAGCCCAACGAAAAGAACTACCCCACTCACGATCTTGAGTTGGCGGCAGTTGTCCATGCATTGATAACATGGAGACATCTCTTGTTGGGAAGGAAAGTGGACATTTTCACCTATCACAAGAGTCTCAAGTATATCTTCACTCAACCCAACCTCAACCTCAGGCAGACTCGATGGGTCGAAATGATTCAAGAGTACAACCCAAGTATTGAATATACTCCGGGCAAGGCCAATGTCATTGCAGATGCTTTGAGCAGGAAAGCTTACTTCAACAGTTTAATCCTCAAGCCCTTCCAACCGGATCTTTGTGAAGCTTTCCGCAAGCTGAATCTTCAAGTTGTTCCTCAAGGCTTTATTGCCAACCTCATAGTCTCTCCTACTTTGGAAGATCAGATTCGTGAGGCTCAACTCCTGGATACCATGGTGAAAAAGGTGAAACGTGGTATCGACAAGGGCATTTCCAAGTACAAGTGCTTCCACGTTGATGACAAAGATACTCTTTTCTTCGAGGACCGGATTGTGGTTCCTAAGGGTGATCTGAGAAAAGTCATCATGAACGAGGCACACAATTCGCTTCTATCCATTCATCCTGGAAGTACGAAGATGTACCATGACCTCAAGCAGTCATATTGGTGGACTCGAATGAAGCGAGAAATTGCTCAATTCGTGAATGAGTGTGATGTCTGCAGAAGAGTGAAAGCAGAACACCAAAGACCAGCTGGTCTCCTCCAACCTCTTGCTATTCCATAATGGAAGTTTGATCATATCGAAATGGACTTCGTGACTGGATTTCCAAAGTCCAAGCGTGGAAATGATGCTATCTTCGTTGTCATTGACAAGCTTACAAAAGTGGGTCATTTTCTTCCTATCAAAGAATCCATCACAAGAGCTCGGTTGTGAGCTATACACCTCCGAGATTGTCTCCTTGCACGGCATTCCACAATTGATCTCTTCTGCATCGTGGCAGCATCTTTACCTCCAAGTTTTGGGATTCTTTTCGAAGGCCATGGGCACCAACATTCGTTTCAAAGACAGCTTTCCATCCTCAAACAAGTGGCCAAGTTGAGCGAGTTAATCAAATCCTTGAAGATATGCTCAGGGCTTGTGTCATTTCCTTCGGTATGAAGTGGGAAGATTGTCTTCCATATGCCGAGTTCTCCTAGAACAACAGCTTCCAAGCGAGTTCGGGCATGGCCCCATTCGAAATTCTCTATGGCGTAAAGTGTCGTACTCCTCTCAATTGGTCCGAGACAGTGAACGCCAACTTCTTGGCAACGACTTGATCACGTGTCAAGAAATGTGCAAAGTCATTCGTGAGAATCTCAAAGCCGCGCAATCGCGCGGAAGACCTATTATGATGACAAGCAATTGTGATGTGGCTTTTGCAATCGGAGACCATGTCTCCCTTCGCGTCTCTCCAATGAAAGGCACTCGTCGCTTCCGTATCAAAGGGAAGCTTGCCCCTAGATACGTGGGTCCTTTCAAGATCATTGGCAAAAGAGGCGATCTCGCCTATCAACTTGAGCTTCCCTCCAACTTCGCAAACGTGCACGATGTGTTTCACGTGTCACAGCTTCGCAAGTGCTTCAAGACTCCTGAACGCACTATCAACTTCGAAGAGATTGACCTTCAAGAAGATCTCTCTTATCATGAGCACCCCGTTGCTATTCTTGAAGAAACCGAGCGCAAGACTCGCAACAAGTCAATCAAATTCTTAAAAGTGAAGTGGTCACACCATTCCGACCGAGAAGCCACCTGGGAGCGCGAGGATCACCTCCGTTCCGAATATCTGGAGTTCTTTCAGTCCTAGATCTCGGGACGAGATCCTCTTGTAGTGGTGGAGTGTTGTAACACCCCGGATGTAACTTTCCATATTTGTAACTCCAACTCTTGCCATTTTCGGCATTGAGTTATGATATTCCCTCCGTGGTTAGGTTTTTTTTCATTTATGCATTTTGTCCGTGTCATGCATTTCATATCATGTCATCATGTGCATCTCATTCGCATACTTGTTCGTCTCATGATTCCGAGCATTTTTCCCGTTGTCCGTTTTGCAATCCGGCACTCCTATGTCCACCGGCGTCCCCTTTTACGTTTTTTCCGTGGCGGGTACTAAACTTTCTCGGAATGGACCGAGGTTTGTCAAGTGGCCTTGGTATACCACCGGTAGACCACCTGTCAAGTTTCGGGTCATTTGGAGCTCGTTTGGTACTCCAACGGTTAACCGCACTCTCGCAAAGGCCTCTTTTAACTTGCAGCCCAACACCCCTTCAAAATAGTCCAATAACCCATCTAAGTCACTTCCATGCTCTCCGTCGTTCGATCACGATCGTGTGGGAGAAAACTACACCTCATTTGGACTCTCGTAGCTCCCTCTATGCCTATTTAAGCAACTCCCCATTCCAAATCGCGGTACAAACCCTAGCCTTCCCCTACCTCGGGCCCCCGGACACGTCCGGTCCGGCCGGACGAAATCCGCCGCCGCGCCAATCGGGCAGCGCCACGTGTCGCCGCCGCGCTGCCCGCCGCCCCCTTGAGGCCCACCATGGCCCTCCTTGCCTCCTCCGGCCGGCGGCCATGCCTCCGCGCCGCCCCCGCTCAGCCGCCTCGCCGCCCGGCAGCACGGCGCCTCGGCCGCCCCCGTGGACCCCTCCGGGCGCCGCCTCCCACCGGCCGGCCCCCGCGCCGGATCGGCCTCGATCGGATCTGTATCCCGAGGGTTGACTTTCTCCTCCCCCCCCCCCGAAATTTCATCTGTTTTTATTCCGTTGTTTATTTCATGGCATTTTCAACGCATTATAAGTCTGCACCTGTGGCTCTGTTGCGTGCGGGTAATATGTAAAAATGTTCGTATCGAACATTAGATTATTTCATCTCATTGCATCATTTTCATTTGAGCTCATCTTGATGCCCGAAATGCTATTAGAAGAGGGCTATGTGATGTTCGTTTCTGTTTCTTAACAGTACATGCACTTTTGTTATTTTTGCTATGATTGATGTGTGCATCCTATGTATTTGAGTCCTACATGTGTTTTGTAATATGTCATGCCATCTTTCCAGGGATGTATACCATGTATTTTTTGTGATCTATGTCGTGACTAGCACAAGCATGCAAACTAGGCTTCATGATGTTGCTGATTTCAGCCCCAGTTTTGCTGATATTTTTATGCCATGTTAACTTGATGCTACCGAGAGATCCATGCATATTTTGAGATACTTCAGTAAGGATGTTTTGAACATATGGTTATGCTCTATCCATCCATGCCCTTGTTTGCAATTATGGAGTGACATAGCTTGAGTAAATCGAGCTCTACTTTTGCTATAAAATGTTTCCTGGCAGATTGTTTACATGTTATTCAATTTTGCCAAGGCTGTTGTGGTTGATCCTTGTATGCTATGATATTGTTCTTGCCATTTATATCTTCTATGCCATGTATTCTCGATGGATGTATGCTTAGTTTATCATGAGATGCTCTGTAGTGAGTACTTTGAGCTCTTAAACATGCCTACTTTTTATGTGTTTTTGACATGCCATGTTGCTGAATCTGTTAACGAAACTTGCGATATTGACATGGATGTTACTATACTTTCTGATCCTTTTTGGCTTATGGTCAGTAAGGGACTTTTGTTCTATTCTTTGAGCAGATTCATTCCATGCCATGCTTTGCTATTATTACTTCCTGTAGCATGTTGTTTTGTTACTCCGAACATTGCTACCTGATGCTGTTTTTGCCATGTTCAGTAATTTCACTAAGTCTGTGCAGCTGATATGTTTTGCACTTTTGCCATGCTTGTTTGGACCTGTTATATTGTGATTTAGCCGTAGCTCAGTGTTCATCTTTTGTCAAGCATCTTGAGTAGATCACTGCCATATGCTTTTCTGGTACGTTTGGGTGCAGTAGCTTATTTTCTTGTTGCATGCTAAGTGGTATCATGCTGTTAATGGCAGATTTGTGCCATTCTTGTTTTGCTTGTCTTTTGCAACCCGTGCATTCGATTCCGGTGATCTTTATATCGATTTCAACCGAAATCATCTCATCTTTCCAGCGGCATACTTGGTTTGCCAAGGTGATGCCTGGTTCATCATTTTCCTTCCGGAGCACGCATACGCATTGCATATCACATCTCGAAAACATGTCATGTTTTGCATCATGTTGCTTGTGCATTGCACCGTGATTTATTGTGGTTCCTTTGTTTGTGTTCTTCCTTTGGGTAGAGCCGGGAGACGAGTACGTGAATGAGGAACCTGTTGAGAACGCTTACGAGGATCAAGCTTTCGACAACTCTGAGAACCTTGCAGGCAAGATGACCATACCCTCGAAATCACTTCTATCTTTGCTATGCTAGATGCTCGCTCTTTTGCTATGCCTATGCTATGATGCATATCACTTGCTTATCATGCCACCCGTATTGCCATGTCAGCCCCTAACCATCCTTTTCCCAGCAAACTGTTGATTGGCTATGTTACCGCTTTGCTCAGCCCCTCTTATAGCGTTGCTAGTTGCAGGTGAAGATGAAGTTTGTTCCTTGTTGGAACATGGAGATGTTGTTACTTTTTGGAACATGTTTACTTGTTGGGGATATCACAATATATCTGCTATAATTTAATGCATCTATATACTTGGGAAAGGGTGGAAGGCTCGGCCTTATGCCTGGTGTTTTGTTCCACTCTTGCCACCCTAGTTTCCGTTATACCGGTGTTATGTTCCTTGATTTTGCGTTCCTTACACGGTTGGGTGATTTATGGGACCCCCTTGATAGTTCGCTTTGAATAAGACTCCTCCAGCAAGGCCCAACATTGGTTTTACCATTTGCCACCTAAGCCTTTTCCCCCCGGGTTTTCGTGAGCCCGAGGGTCATCTTTATTTACCCCCGGGCGGTGCTCCTTCGAGTGTTGGTCCAAACTAGAGCACCGTGCGGGACCATTCCTTGGCAACTCGGATTACGTCGTACGCTTAGCTTATCCAGTGTGCCCTAAGAACGAGAAATGTGCAGCTCCTATCGGGATTTGTCGGCACAATCGGGCGGCTTTGCTGGTCTTGTTTTATTGCTGTCGAAATGTCTTGTAGTCCGGGATTCCGAGACTGATCGGGTCTTCCCGGTAGAAGGAATATCCTTCGTTGACCGTGAGAGCTTATAATGGGCTAAGTTGGGACACCACTGCAGGGTATTATCTTTCAAAGCCGTGCCGCGGTTATGAGGCAGATGGGAATTTGTTAATGTCCGGTTGTAGAAAACCCGAAGTTGACCTCAATTAAAATACACATCAACCGCGTGTGTTACCGTGATGGTCTCTTCTCGGCGGAGTCCGGGAAGTGAACACGGTGTTGGAGTTATGTGTGACGTAAGTAGTTCAGGATCACTTCTTGATCGCTACTAGCTTCACGTCCGTGCCTTGCTTCTCTTCTCGCTCTCTTTTGCGAATGTAGCCACCATATATGCTAGTCGCTTACTGCAGCTCTACCTTACAACTCTGTCCTTCCTATAAGCTTAAATAGTCTTGATCTCGCGGGTGTGAGATTGCTGAGTCCCCGTGACTCACAGATTCTACCAAAACAGTTGCAGGTGCCGGCGATGCCAGTGCAGGTGACGCAACCGAGCTCAAGTGGGAGTTCGACGAGGAACGTGGTCGTTACTATGTGTCTTTTTCACGATGATCGATAGTGGTGCCCAGTTGGGAGACGATCGAGGATCTGTGTTGCATTTGGGGTATCTTCTTTTATTTTGGTTCCGTAGTCGGACCTTGAGTGTATTCTGGATGATGGATGTTTATTTATGTATTGTGTGAAGTGGCGATCGTAAGCCAACTATGTATCTCTTTCCTTATGTATTACATGGGTTGTGCGAAGATTACCTCAATTGCGACATTGCTTTCAATGCGGTTATGCCTCTAAGTCGTGCTTCGACACGTAGGAGATATAGCCGCATCGAGGGCGTTACACCCCCCCCCCCGGCTCGGCCTCGCGCTAACGCGGCAAAGGCGCTTCGTTTTGCAGTGCAAGTCTGGCTATTCTGTTTCCCCCCGACCCCATGCACCCACACCCCTAAGATAGATAATGGGGCAAGTCATGTTACGGACTCGCCTCCGCATGCGACGCCGCGGCACGCCGCGTCGTCGCCTGCTACGGCTCGTTCCTGGCTCGGCCTCGCCGGGATGGTGGGGGGGTCCCGACCCCCTCCCCCCGGCTCGGCCTCGCGCTAACGCGGCAGTGCGCTCGTTTGACAGGCGCAGTGCGGTTATTCTGTTTCCCCCCCCCCACCCCACGCACCCACACCCCTAAGATAGATAATGGGGCAAAGTCCATACAAGGAAGATGTGTCAGTACAACTATGCCCCTCGGTACGGTTCGGTGCGTGGGGCAAGTCATGTTTCCCCCACGCACCCACACCCCCGCAAGATAAGATAATGGGGCAAGTCATGTTACGGACTCGCCTCCGCATGCGACGCCGCGACACGCCGCGTCGTCGCCTGCTACGGCTCGTTCCTGGCTCGGCCTCGCCGGGATGGGGGAGGGGGGTCCCGACCCCCCTCCCCCCTGGCTCGGCCTCGCGCTAACGCGGCAGTGCGCTCGTTTGACAGGCACAGTGCGGTTATTCTGTTTCCCCCCACCCCACCCCACGCACCCACACCCCTAAAAAAGATAGATAATGGGGCAAAGTCCATACAAGGAAGATGTGTCAGTACAACTATGCCCCTCGGTACGCTTCGGTGCGTGGGGCAAGTCATGTTTCCACCCATCCACACCCCCTAAGATAAGATAATGGGGCAAGTCATGTTACGGACTCGCCTCCGCATGCGGCCTTGGCACGCTGCCAGCGTCGTCGCCTGCTCTGACTTCGTTCTGGCTCGGCCTCGCGAGATGGGGGAGCGGGGTCCCAACCCTCCTCCCGGCTCGGCCTCGCGCTAACGCGGCAAAGGCGCTCATTTGACAAAGCGCAGGCGGTTATTCTGCTTCCCCCACCCCATGCACCCACACCCCTAAAATAGATAAAGGGGCAAAGTCCAAACAAGGAAGATTTGTCAGTACAACTATGCCCCTCGGTACGGTTCGGTGCGTGGGGCAAGTCATGTTTCCCCCACGCACCCACACCCCCCTAAGATAAGATAATGGGGCAAGTCATGTTACGGACTCGCCTCCGCATGCGACGCCGCGGCACGCTGCGTCGTCGCCTGCTACGGCTCGTTCCTGGCTCGGCCTCGCCGGGATGGGGGAGGGGGGGTCCCGACCCGGCTCGGCCTCGCGCTAACGCGGCAGTGCGCTCGTTTGACACATGCAGTGCGGTTATTCTGTTTCCCCCCGACCCGACGCACCCACACCCCTAAGATAGATAATGGGGCAAGTCATGTTACGGACTCGCCTCCGCATGCGGCCTTGCCGCGGCACGCCAGCGTCGTCGCCTACAACTTCGTTCTGGCTCGGCCTCGCGGGGATGGGGGTGGGGGGTCCCGACCCCCCCTCCCCCCCGGCTCGGCCTCGCGCTAACGCGGCAGTGCGCTCGTTTGACAGGCGCAGTGCGGTTATTCTGTTTCCCCCCACCCCACCCCACGCACCCACACCCCTAAAAAAGATAGATAATGGGGCAAAGTCCATACAAGGAAGATGTGTCAGTACAACTATGCCCCTTGGTACGGTTCGGTGCGTGGGGCAAGTCATGCCACAGTACTATATTCAAACAAACAAAAAAAAGAAAAAGAAAAAAATTGACAAAGACAAGGACAAAAAGTACCGGTCCAAATTCTTTGGTGTAGTCAAGTACTATATCCAAAAAAACGAAAAAAAATTGACCGCCCAAGGACAGGCGCAGGCCCTGACGATGTTAGGTACTTGAACTCGAGCCCGTGGGCGAATCCCTAGTAATCCGCACACCCGCAGGGCCTGCCGTCCAGGGCCCACAGGTCAAGAAGGAGAGCGAGCGTCGTGTATAAGCGCTCTGGTAAGTGTTCAGAGGAGTTCGACTGGTGAGCCTCGGCTGCGCTTATAAACAAGTCTAGAGCCCCCTCGACTAGCGAGGTGGGACTAAACACATAGCTCATGCGCACACCGTGCTGCACAGCCGCGCGAGAGAAGCTATCCGGGCCGAATACAACGACCCAGGCCGATGGCCCAACAAAGTACTTAGCCCCATTACAAAAATCCGATGAGATCACGCATACGACAAAAAATAAAAATGAAAATAATTTAAAAAACTCACAAGAAAAATCAGTTAATAAACAAAAATATTCTAACAAAGTTCAAACACATCTCAATGGTAAGAAGTAAAAATAAATATAAGATCTGTAAATAAAAATTTGAAACGAATTTACAAAAAAGTTCAACTACTACAATTCATAAGGTTCAAGTACAAAATAAAAAGAAAGTACTGTGCAGCGAAGATTAATTTTTTTTATTTTATAAAATACCAAAACTATCATTATTCGTATATAAAAAAGAAAAAAAACGTGCTCCAAAATTCATGTAAAAAAGTAAGAAAAAAATTATACAACAAACAAATTTGATTGGTAATTGTGACCTAAAAATAGAGCAGTACTATCATTAACGTAATGTAAGTTCAGCAAACTCAATAACAAAAAGGGGTTCTAAAAAATCATCGATGTATACTTTTGCGTCTCCTAGTGATGAACATGAAAAATATACCAGCCAAAACAAAGGATGCCCATCAGTTCAACTATAGAAATTGTTCCAGTACTAATATAAAGAATGTATAAATAAAACACTTATAATTGAGCAGAACAAATAGGAAAAACATTACAGAAGTTGTTCCATACCATTCTGATAAAACAATACAATTCAACCATCTCACATGCAAATGTTTTAAAAGAAAAAAATACTGCAACATAATCAACCATACACAAATCTCAAAGCCGGCGTCATTTGCGACAGTTAAACCTACAGCACATAAATTCTGAACGTCGGAGAGTCGTCTTCTCTCAAGAACATAACCATAACCACATCACCTCCTCAAATCCAGACTCAGCCGCAAACTCCTTCCACCCAGTAGTTAGGTTGATGCAACCATCAAAGTCGATGTGGTAGGAAACATCCATCAACTGATACCCATTCTTGTCTGAAGTCTCAATCTTCCGAACACCGGAACTAGGAGCAACAATCCTGATCCTCGGTCACATTTTCTGCAAATGGACATGGGAGTACAAAAAAAAATGAACACCTGACATAACTGAATTTTTACACAGATATAGGAACGATTTGCATAAAAAACTAAAATGGAAAAAATGTGAACCAAAACAATAACACAAAACTAACTAGACATGTCAACTGACTAAACTGAAAAATATATATATCAATACACCTAAAGTAAAAACATCTATTCATAAACAGATCAGGGATTATACAAAAAATGGTTTAAATACTGTTAAGTAATGAACAAATACACACAGAAATCCTCATGTTAAAATCCAACAAACCGTAATTAAAAAAATATAGACAAGCTATTCATAAGACAAAACTGCAGATCCAGTCCATGGGTTTCGAATAGAAACCAACAAGAAAGTAGAAAACAAAACGAATAGAAACACATACCCATGATTCCTTCAAGTCACCATCCGTCAGGCGACAAACATAGGGTGTACGAAACCCATGGTTGCCGTACAGCAAACAAGAAAGTTGCCCACGCCGCTGAGTCTGAGTGAGCTCCAAACCAGACTCGTACACACAGCCGTCAGCTATGCGCGCCATCTTTACCAGGCATCCATATGAACAATCCTCTATCAAACACACAGGAACAGAGAAAAAGGCAACGAAGAGAAGAGAGAGGAACCTAGATCTGATTCTGGAAGAATGAATAAAAGGGAGGGGGAAGACTTGGCCACACACCACACATAGATGGATAAAGTTTATAGTCGGGACACTCATGAGACTATAAAAATAATAAATAGGCAGATGGGTAGCCAAATTTGATGCAGAAATAGTTATTACACAAGCCATCCAACATTTGACCGCAAATCAGTTCAACTTTAGAAAACCAAGCAGTTCAAAGGTGCACATGTGGAACATATGCAGACAAAACAACACATTCAGAGACAAAAAACAAAGTTGAATTCATTTAGTCATTCGAACATCTGCTCCCTCACAACAAAAATCTTAAAAACATAATATTCACTACTTCAGTCATAACGATCAAAGAAACGACGCCATTTTGCCCTGGTAGATGGATGTGGAGCCGTGGCTGCTCTCGCCCTAGCCCAACTAATGATCTGAATATGGTTCCTTCCCCTGCCCTCTGGGAAAAGAAGCTCCAATTCATTGGAGTTGCAAGTATCCATCACCTCACGCGCAAGTCGTCTGTTGAACTCTGCCTCCAGTTCCTCCTCGGCAGCACGTCGCGCCATCTGCCTGCGCCTGCGCCTCCTCCTCCTCTGCTCCGCTACTGCAGCCCTCACATCTATGGCGTCCCCCTCCTCCTCTGTAACCTATCCTAGCTCAGGATCCATCTCCCTTTTCTTTGGTTGCAGCTCGTAGAATGAAACTGACAGAGGGCTCGGTCTTTATAATCAAAGTGCAGAGCCATCGGTGCGGCTCCGATGTCAACACACAGTATCAAAACTTTGACACGACAGCAGTCCAACTACACATACGGGCATCAATTCAAAACAACACTGAAAAACACGCAACTTAATTACACAGTTTGACCAGATTACCCGAAATCGCAGCTTACAGTCAGCCGCCATACACAACCTCCGCCAACGACAAAACAACATGGGAATCCGGGGTAGAAACAACTCAAAAAAGCAAAATTGACAACGCAAATCTTTTCATACAGTCCTTATATCTCTCCCTCCAACACCAATTCGAAAGTAAAACAACAGAAAAAGAAGAACAGATTTCAATGGCGGGCATGGAAAACGACCAAGAACACAAAAACTTGTAATCATAAATTACAGATGAAAAAAATCTCAAAAAACTATAACATACAATAATTCTCACATCAAAAACGACAAACACGACGTAATTTGAGGACCACGAACACCACAATAAACACCGACGCCCAAAATCACGTCCGCCGCCAAAATGCCCACGCCGTCACCTCCGGTGACTACAGATCGCCAAACTCATCCAGCTGAGCGCGCGGACGTGCGGAACCCCTTACATGTCTCCTCTAGCAACGAATGGCCCGCAGGATCGCGTCGGGGAACGACCGGAAGCTCCACGTTGCATCCCCTGTTTCCGTCCGTCATGCACGCAGGAAGATCAGTTCTTGTTGAAAACACGTCGGTCAAACTGCGGAACCACGCCGTGACGTAAAGGGTAACAGAATAATATTCTGTTACGCGTAACAGAATAGCCCAAAAGTATATATATATATAAACTGTAAGTATAGCCTTACAACCAAAATAACATTGTTTTTAAAATGGTTCGATCTTTCACTCAAATAACACATTCTTCGCGCACTGCGCCTCTATTAAGCGGGCACCTACTGTTACCTGCACCAAATAGTGCTCGACCGGATACTGTCCTCCCTCCGGATTCTGGGTCGCTACAACGGTGGCCTCCATATCTGTCCAATATGCTTTAACGTGGGTAAGAGCCATTCATGCACCCTCTATGCACGCCGACCTCCTCAGGGCATCGATCCGAGGCACGGCCCCAAGGAACTGCTGCACTAAACCAAAGTAACTGTCCGGCTTAGGCCGCCTTGGCCAAAGATGGTCTATTACAGACCGCATTGCAAGCCCGGACAAACTGCGAAGCTCCGCCACAGCAGCCATCTTCTCACTTAACGGCAGCGGACGCGCAGGAGCATTGAATTGCGACCAGAAAAGCTTCTCCACTTCTTTATCACCTTGATCCTTTAAAAACTTGGCTGCATCAGCGACACTCTTCGCCAAGTCCGCATACGCATCTGCAGGACTCCGGCGTCCATCCGAGGAGCATACTTCGGATCCAAAAATTTCGTCCGCAGTAAGTAGGAGCCCCCAGCCATGATTTTACCGGCCTGTTGAAGCTCCTCCCGCACACCCCTGACCTCGGTCCGCATCTCCTTGGTGGCATTAAGTGCCTTGTTCAGGTCGTCCGAATTAGCCTTATTCTCCTTTTCAAGGAGTTCACACCGGTCGGCGGCGTTTTTCAACTCCACAGCCATTTCGCCTATCTTTTTCTCGCTTCGGCGATGAGCAGCCTGTTCGGCTCTCAATTATTTGGCCGCCTTTAGGGCAGCCGCACTGCTAACCCGAGCTTGCTCCTTGGCCTGGGCAAGTTCCGCCCTTAGGGCTTCCACGGCAGCAGCACCATCTGCAGTCCAAGCATATTGCATTAATATTACATCCATCTCTTATTTTCCTATACAACATAATAAGAAAAGCAGAGCACATACCTTGTGAATCGTCCAGCCGCTTGTTCACCAGCGTGATACCGACATCAATGGATCCGATCTGCCTCCTTAGCTCGGCAACTTCAACGGAGTGGTCGGTTGTCGGACCCTTAGATACCTGCGCATATGCACAGCACAATCATTACTGTATGATCACCCGTTTGCCGCCTAGGGCGGGCAACCAGAGTCTCAGGGGCTACTGTCCATATGGAGCACACCTAGCGCGTGCCTCACAGCCAAACAATAGTGTATTTTTTACTACATACCTCAAAGCCTCCGGGGCGTGCTCAGAATGCTTCATTCAAACCGCCTGTGGCGGATGAAATCTTCTTGAGCACTGCGCTCATTAATGAGCGGTGCTCCTCCGAGAGTGCAGCTCGCTCCAGAAGGCCTGTCAGTATGTCCGGCCGGACATCGAATTGTGCTGGACCCTTCTAATCGCCCCCCGTGGGAGCCAATCGCTCCGGGCTCTGGGAGGCTGACGTATTGGCTTCCGGCTTCGGCAGATCCGGACTCCTCCGTGATGACACCTCGGTGTCGCCCGCTTCATGAGGCGAAGAGGTGGGTGGGGTCTCGCTCTCCATCATCTCCGGAGGAAGATCCCCCGAAGACGAACTCTGTTGAGAAGAGCTGCTAGCCGGACTGCAAAAGACGAATCCTGGTTATTGATCTTGGAGAAAAGCAGTACCTTCGAATTGATGATTAACTTACAGCTCAGTGGAGGGCTGGCCTGTTGGCGGGCATGACGCGGTGAGGGTGCCCGTCGTGGAAGAGCCCCCTGGGGATACCTTTTTCCCTAGTTTGGGCATCTCCGCCTCCAAGTCTTTGGAGGCAGCCCTTTTCTTCCCGCGCGGGGAGGAGGCTTTAGCCTCCCCTTCCCGACTATCCTCCTCAGGGGAGGTAACAATTCCCCCGGTTCAGATGCGCAGCGTGTGAAGTTCGGTTTCTTTGTTCTTCCCCTTGTCTTTCCCTGAGGGCATTTTGCCGAGCACCCGGTCAAGCATCTTGGCAATGGTGGGATTAGGCGAGCCTTCGGGAAGTGGCGCCGGACACCTGATTCTCTCCGCCTTACGGAGCCATTCCTGGCCACGGATGATTTTCAGAATAACAACTATGACCAATATAAAACAAAGTGTCAGGTATCAAGGTTTCTTACTTGGGTATCTAGGCGATTGCAGCTTAGGCCCGCATCCTCGGTGGTGTCTGGACACTCTACTTGTGGTCCGAAGAATAATTTACACATCCCTTCGAGCTTCAGGCCGAAGAAGTGCTTAACAGTCCGCGGACCCTCTGGATAGAACTCCCACATCCGGAGAGGCCGGCGTTTGCACGGCAACATCCGTTGGATTAACATCA
The DNA here is from genome assembly GCA_021605145.1 of Aegilops bicornis. Taxonomy (NCBI): domain Eukaryota; kingdom Viridiplantae; phylum Streptophyta; class Magnoliopsida; order Poales; family Poaceae; genus Aegilops; species Aegilops bicornis. The sequence goes on along the minus strand of CM038672.1, from coordinate 194,705,561 downwards.
CTTGAATTATGCTGACAAGGTTAATGTCCCTTTCAAGAAGCTCCCGGATGCGATTCTGCAGTACTGGTACTGGTACATCACCAGCGGGCCCCCAATTCCATCCTACGTCGGTCCAAGACGCCAGTTGTGACGGAGGGCCCGAGCGGAACTCGGGGGCGGCTACCCACTTTGTGCCTCTGGGAGCCGTAACATAAAACCACCTCCGTTTTCATACATCGGATACTTCTGGGAAAGAATCATCTGGCCATGGGGCATTGGCGTTCCTGCTTATTATGGCACCTCCGCACTCTGCATGTCGCCCCTCGATCATCTTTGGCTTCACATTAAAGGTCTTGAGCCATAAGCCGAAGTGTGGAGTGACGTGGAGAAAAGCCTCGCACACAATGATAAAACGACGAGATATGGAGGATAGCGTCCGGAGCTAGATCATGAAGATCCAACCCGTAATAAAACATGAGCCCCCTCACAAAGGGATCGAGGGTGAGGCCCAAACCGCGGAGGAAGTGAGGAACAAACACGACGCTCTCATTGGGCTCTGGTGTAGGGATGACCTGCCCTGGAGCGGGAAGCCTGTGCTGGATGTCGGCGGTCAGATATCCGACCTCCCTAAGCCTCACAATGTCCTCCTCTTGGATCGAGGAGGCCACCCACCGGCCTTGAGGGTTGGATCCGGACATATTGGAGGGTCTAGGGCGTAGGTCTCGGGTGTTAGAACTCGAGGTGCAAGAAGGCGCGAGGGAGGTGGAAAAGAGGCATAGGCCTCGGCCCCTTTATAAAGAGGGTGAATATCAAGAGTCCTCAGCGTGACTGCTTGAAGCTTATCTAAAAACACAAGGAGTCATACCAACGGCCGTCGTAGGTTACGCACGCCCATATTGATGGAAGATCCCGTAATAAGAGGAACACGATCTTTGCTTTGGCAGGACGTGCCAATAAAACCGCCTCGCAACACGAGTCGAGGTGGGGCGAGAAACGCCGGTTCGTGTTGGACCGGGCCATGATGCAAAGGCACGACGCACAGAGATTGCCAGCAGGTCGGATTTATGCTATGTTCCCTGCGAGGGTATGTGAGAATCACCTCGCTGATCTGGACACGGTCTAAGTGTTCGATAATTACTTTGGAGTATTCCGAGATGGAACCCACCCTGCAATGCCGAAGACAGGACTGCACGCCGGAGTCATCGTCATTGAAGCCTGGTTCAGGGTCTACTGAGGGAGTCCTGGATTAGGGGGTATCCGGACAGCCGGACTGTATACATCGTCCGGACTATTGAAGCGTGAAGATACAAGACTCAAGACTTTGTCCCGTGTCCGGATGGGACTGTCCTTGGCGTGGAAGGCAAGCTTGGTGATCCGGATATTATATTCCCTTCCTTGTAACCGACTCCATGTAAACCCTAGCCCTCTCCGGTGTCTATATAAACCGGAGAGGTTGGTCCTTAGAAGGCCGATCACAATTATAATCATACCATCATAGGCTAGATCTTAGGGTTTAGCCTCTACAATCTCGTGGTAGATCTACTCTTGTACTACTCATATCGTCAATATTAATCAAGCAGTAAGTAGGGTTTTACCTCCATCGAGAGGGCCCGAACCTGGGTAAACATTGTGTCCCTTGCTTCTCGTTACCATCAGCCTAGACGCACAGATCGGGACCCCCTACCCGAGATCCGCCGATTTTGACACCGACACCGGCCAGGAGAGAGGGCGCGTCAGGAGGAATCCTACTCCCACCGGGAGTAGGACTCCCCCCCTTTCCTAGTTGGATTAGGACTTGGGAGGGGGGAAGAGGTGAGGAGAAGAAGGAAGGGGGGCGCAGCCCCCCTCTCCTTGTCCTATTCGGACTAGGGGGGAGGGGCGCGCGGCCCTTGCCCTGGCCGCCTCTTCTCTCTTCCACCAAGGCCCAATAAGACCCATTAAGTCCCCGGGGGGTTCCTGTAACCTCCCAGTACTCCAGGTAAAATCCCGATTTCACCCAGAACACTTCCGATATCCAAACATAGGCTTCCAATATATGAATCTTCATGTCTCGACCATTTCGAGACTCCTCGTCATGTCCGTGATCACATCCGGACTCGAACAACCTTCGTACATCAAAACATATAAACTCATAATATAAGCATCATCGAAGCGTTAAGCGTGCGGACCCTACGGGTTCGAGAACTATGTAGACATGACCGAGACATGTCTCCGGTCAATAACCAATAGCGGAACTTGGATGCTCATATTGGCTCCTACATATTCTACGAAGATCTTTATCGGTCAGACCGCATAACAACATACGTTGTTCCTTTTGTCATCGGTATGTTACTTGCCCGAGATTCGATCGTCGGTATCTCAATACCTAGTTCAATCTCGTTACCGGCAAGTCTCTTTACTCGTTCCGTAATACAACATCCCGCAACTAACTCATTAGTTACAATGCTTGCAAGGCTTATAGTGATGTGCATTACTGAGTGGGCCTAGAGATACCTCTCCGACAATCGGAGTGACAAATCCTAATCTCGAAATATGCTAACCCAACAAGTACCTTCGGAGACACCTGTAGAGCACCTTTATAATCACCCAGTTACGTTGTGACGTTTGGTAGCACACAAAGTGTTCCTCCGGTAAACGGGAGTTGCATAATCTCATAGTCATAGGAACATGTATATACTAAACAATCGTGTGCTAAGCTAACGGAACAGGTCAAGTCAATCACATCATTATCCTAATGATGTGATCCCATTAATCAAATGACAACTCATGTTTCTGGCTAGGAAACATAACCATCTTTGATCAACGAGCTAGTCAAGTAGAGGCATACTAGTGACACTCTGTTTGTCTATGTATTCACACAAGTATTATGTTTCCGGTTAATACAATTCTAGCATGAATAATAAACATTTATCATGAAATAAGGAAATAAATAATAAATTTTATTGCCTCTAGGGCATATTTCCTTCAGTCTCCCACTTGCACTAGAATCAATAATCTAGATCACATCGCCATGTGATTTAACATCAATAGTTCACATCACCATGTGATTAGCACCCATAGTTCACATCGTCATGTGACCAACACCCAAAGGGTTTACTAGAGTCAATAATCTAGTTCACATCGCTATGTGATTAACACCCAAAGAGTACTAAGGTGTGATCATGTTTTTCTTGTGAGAGAAGTTTAGTCAACTGGTCTGCCATATTCATATCCATATGTATTTTGCAAATCTCTATGTCTACAATGCTCTGCAAGGAGCTACTTTAGCTAATTGCTCCCACTTTCAATATGTATCCAGATGAAGATTTAGAGTCATCTGGATCAGTGTCAAAACTTGCATCGACATAACCCTTTACGACGAACCTTTTTGTCACCTCCATAATCGAGAAACATATCCTTATTCCACTAAGGATAATTTTGACCGCTGTCCAGTGATCTACTCCTAGATCACTATTGTACTCCCTTGCCAAAATCAGTGTAAGGTATACAATAGATCTGGTACACAGCATGGCATACTTTATAGAACCTATGGCTGAGGCATAGGGAATGAGTTTCATTTTCTTTCTATCTTCTGTCGTGGTTGGGCTTTGAGTCTCACTCATTTTCACACCTTGTAACACAGGTAAGAATTATTTCTTTGACTGTTCCATTTTGAACTACTTCAAAATCTTGTCAAGGTATGTACTTATTGAAAAAACTTATCAAGCGTTTTGATCTATCTCTATAGATCTTGATGCTCAATATGTAAGCAGCTTCACCGAGGTCTTTCTTTGAAAAACTCCTTTCAAACACTCCTTTATGCTTTGTAGAATAATTCTACATTATTTCCGATCAACAATATATCATTCACATATACTTATCAGAAATGTGGTAGTGCTCCCACTCACTTTCTTGTAAATACAGGCTTCACCGCAAGTCTATATAAAACTATATGCTTTGATCAACTCATCAAAGCGTATATTCCAACTCTGAGATGCTTGCACTAGTCCATAGATGGATCGTTGGAGCTTGCATATTTTCTTAACACCTTTAGGATTGAAAAAACCTTCTGGTTGCATCATATACAACTCTTCTTTAATAAATCCATTAAGGAATGCAGTTTTGTTTATCCATTTGCTAGATTTCATAAAATGCGGCAATTGCTAACATGATTCGGATAGACTTAAGCATAGATACGAGTGAGAAACTCTCATCATAGTCAACGCCTTGAACTTGTCAAAAACCTTTTGTGACAATTCTAGCTTTGTAGATAGTAACACTACTATCAGCGTCCGTCTTCCTCTTGAAGATCCATTTAATCTCAATGGCTTGCCGATCATTTGGGCATGTCAATCAAAGTCCATACTTTGTTCTCATACATGGATCCCATCTCAGATTTTATGGCCTCAAGCCATTTTAGGGAATCTGGGCTCACCATCGCTTCTTCATAGTTCGTTGGTTCATCATGGTCTAGTAACATGACTTCTAGAACAGGATTGCCGTGCCACTCTAGTGCGGATCTTACTCTGGTTGATCTATGAGGTTCAGTAACAACTTGATCTGAAATTCCATGATCATCATCATTAACTTCCTCACTAATTGGTGTAGGCGTCACAGGAATAGATTTCTGTGATGAGCTACTTTCCAATAAGGGAGTAGGTACAGTTACCTCATCAAGTTCTACTTTCCTCCCACTCACTTCTTTTGAGAGAAACTCCTTCTCTAGAAAGGATCCATTCTTAGCAACAAATGTCTTGCCTTCGGATCTATGATAGAAGGTGTACCTAACAGTCTCCTTTGGGTATCCTATGAAGACACATTTTTCCGATTTGGGTTCGAGCTTATCAGGTTGAAGCTTTTTCACATAACCATCGCAGCCTCAAACTTTAAGAAATGAAAACTTTGGTTTCTTGCCAAACCACAGTTCCTAAGGCGTCGTCTCAACGGATTTTGATGGTGCCCTATTTAATGTGAATGCAGTTGTCTCTAATGCATAACCCCAGAACGATAGTGGTAAATCGGTAAGAGACATCATAGATTGCACTATATCCAATAAAGTACGGTTATGACGTTCGGACACACCATTATGATGTGGTGTTCCAGGTGGCATGAGTTTGTGAAACTATTCCACATTGTTTTAATTGAAGGCCAAACTCGTAACGTAAATATTTTACCTCTGTGACCATATCGTAGAAATTTTTATTTTTGTTACGATGATTCTCCACTTCACTCTGAAATTCTTTGAACTTTTCAAATGTTTCAGACTTGTGTTTCATCAAGTAGATATACCCATATCTACTCAAATCATCTGTGAAGGTCAGAAAATAATGATACCCGCCGCGAGCCTCAACACTCATCGGATTGCATACATCAGTACGTATTATTTCCAATAAGTCAGTTGCTTGCTCCATTGTTCCGGACAACAGAGTTTTAGTCATCTTGCCCATAAGGCATGGTTCGCAAGCATCAAGTGATTCATAATCAAGCGATTCCAAAATTCCATCAGCATGGAGTTTCTTCATGCGCTTTACACCAATATGACCGAAACGGAAGTGCCACAAATAAGTTGCACTATCATTATTAACTTTGCATCTTTTGGCTCCAATATTATGAAGATGTCTATCACTATGATCAAGATCCAACAAACCATTTTTGATGGGTGTATGACCATAGAAGGTTTTATTCATGTAAACAGAACAACAATTATTCTCTAACTTAAATGAATAACCGTATTGCAATAAACATGATCAAATCATATTCATGCTCAACGCAAACACCAAATAAAACTTATTTAGGTTCAGCACCAATCCCGAAAGTATAGGGAGTGTGCGATGATGATCATATCAATCTTGGAACTACTTCCAACACACATCTTCACCTCGCCCTTAACTAGTTTATGTTCATTCTGCAACTCCCGTTTTGAGTTACTACTCTTAGCAACTGAACCAGTATCAAATACCGAGGGGTTGCTATAAACACTAGTAAAGTACACATCAATAACATGTATATCAAATATAGCTTTGTTCACTTTGCCATCCTTCTTTATCCACCAAATACTTGGGGGAGTTCCACTTCCAGTGACCAGTCCCTTTGCAGTAGAAGCACTCAGTCTCAAGCTTAGGTCCAGACTTGGGCTTCTTCACTTGAGCAGCAACTTGCTTGCTGTTCTTCTTGAAGTTCCCCTTCTTCCCTTTGCACTTTTCTTGAAACTAGTGGTCTTGTTAACCATCAACACTTGATGTTCTTCTTGATTTCTACCTTCGTCGATTTCAGCATCACGAAGAGCTTGGGAATTACTCTCGTCATCCCTTGCATATTATAGTTCATCACGAAGTTGTACTAACTTGGTGATCGTGACTAGAGAATTCTGTCAATCGCTATTTTATCTGGAAGATTAACTCCCACTTGATTCAAGCGATTGTAGTACACAGACAATCTGAGCACATGCTCACTGCTTGAGCTATCCTCCTCCATCTTTTAGCTATAGAACTTGTTGGATACTTCATATCTCTCAACTCGGGTATTTGCTTGAAATATTAACTTCAACTCCTGGAACATCTCATATGGTCCATGACGTTCAAAACGTCTTTGAAGTCCCGATTCTAAGCCGTTAAGCATGGTGCACTAAACTATCAAGTAGTCATCATATTGAGCTAGCCAAACGTTCATAACATCTGCATCTGCTCCTGCAATAGGTTTGTCACCTAGCGGTGCATCAAGGACATAATTCTTCTGTGTAGCAATGAGGATAAACCTCACATCACGGATCCAATCCGCATCATTGCTACTAACATATTTCAAGTTAGTTTTCTCTAGGAACATATCAAAAATAAAACAGGGGAGCTAAACGCGAGCTATTGATCTTCAACATAGATATGCTAATACTACCAGGACTAAGTTCATGATAAATTAAAGTTCAATTAATCATATTACTTAAGAACTCCCACTTAGAAAGACATCCCCCTAATCTTCTAAGTGATCACGTGATCAAAATCAACTAAACCATAACCGATCATCACGTGAAATGGAGTAGTTTTCAATGGTGAACATCACTATGTTGATCATATCTACTATATGATTCACGCTCGAACTTTCGGTCTCAGTGTTCCGAGGCCATATCTGCATATGCTAGGCTCGTCAAGTTTAACCCGAGTATTGTGCGTGTGCAAAACTAGCTTGCACCCATTGTAGATGGATGTAGAGCTTATCACACCCGATCATCACGTGGTGTCTGGGCACGACGAACTTTGGCAACGGTGCATACTCAGGGAGAACACTTTTATCTTGAAATTTAGTGGGAGATCGTCTTATAATGCTACCGTCAATCAAAGCAAGATAAGAGGCATAAAAGATAAACATCACATGCAATCAATATAAGTGATATGATATGGCCATCATCATCTTGTGCTTGTGATCTCCATCTCCGAAGCACCTCCAAGATCATCATCGTCACCGGCGTGACACCTTGATCTCCATCGTAGCATCTTTGTCGTCTCGCCAATCTTATGCTTCTACGACTATCGCTACCGCTTAGTGATAAAGTAAATCATTACAGGGCGATTGCATTGCATACAATAAAGCCACAACCATATGGCTCTGCCATTGTCGATAACTTCGGTTACAAAACATGATCATCTCATACAATAAAATTTAGCATCATGTCTTGACCATATCACATCACAACATGCCCTGCAAAAACAAGTTAGACGTCCTCTACTTTGTTGTTGCAAGTTTTACGTGGCTGCTACTTGGCTTAGCAAGAACCGTTCTTACCTATGCATCAAAACCACAACGGTAGTTTGTCAAGTTGGTGCTGTTTTAACCTTCGCAAGGACCGGGCGTAGCCACACTCGGTTCAACTAAAGTTGGAGAAACTGACACCCGCCAGCCACCTATGTGCAAAGCACGTCGGTAGAACCAGTCTCGCGTAAGCGTACGCGTAATGTCAGTCCGGGCCGCTTCATCCAACAATACCGCCGAACCAAAGTATGACATGCTGGTAAGCAGTATGACTTATATCGCCCACAACTCACTTGTGTTCTACTCGTGCACATGACATCTACGCATAAAACCAGGCTCTGATACCACTGTTGGGGAACGTAGTAATTTCAAGAAAATTCCTACGCACACACAAGATCATGGTGATGCATAGCAACGAGAGGGGAGAGTGTTGTCCACGTACCCTCGTAGACCGAAAGCGGAAGCGTTAGCACAACGCAGTTTATGTAGTCGTACGTCTTCATGATCCGACCGATCAAGTACCGAACGCACGGCACCTCCGGAAGTTCAAAGACACGCTCAGCCGATCACGCCCTCAAACTTCGATCCAGCCGAGTGTTGAGGGAGAGTTTTGTCAAGACGACGGTGTGGTGACGATGATGATGTTCTCTTGACGCAGGCTTCGCCTAAGCACCGCTTCTGATGTATCGAGGTGGACTATGGTGGAGCGGGGCACCGCACACGGCTAAAAGATCAAACGATCAATTGTTGTGTCTATGGGGTGCCCCTGCCGCCGTATATAAAGGAGCAAGGGGGTGTGGCCGGCCAGGAGAGAGGGCGCGCCAGGAGGATTCCTACTCCCACCGGGAGTAGGACTCCCCCCCTTTCCTAGTTGGATTAGGACTTGGGAGGGGGAAAGAGGTGGAGGAGAAGAAGGAAGGGGGGGCGCCGCCCCCCTCTCCTTGTCCTATTCGGACTAGGGGGGAGGGGCGCATGGCCCTTTCCCTAGCCGCCTCTCCTCTCTTCCACCAAGGCCCACTAAGGCCCATTAAGTCCCCGGGGGGTTCACGTAACCTCCCGGTACTCCTGTAAAATCCCGATTTCACCCGGAACACTTCCGATATCCAAACATAGGATTCCAATATATGAATCTTCATGTCTCGACCATTTCGAGACTCCTCGTCATGTCCGTGATCACATCTGGGACTCCGAACAAACTTCGGTACATCAAAACATATAAACTCATAATATAACTGTCATCGAAACATTAAGCGTGCGGACCCTACGGGTTCGAGAACTATGTAGACATGACCGAGACACTTCTCCGGTCAATAACCAATAGCGGAACCTGGATGCTCATATTGGCTCCTACATATTCTACGAAGATCTTTATCGGTCAGACCGCATAACAACATACGTTGTTCCCTTTGTCATTGGTATGTTACTTGCCCGAGATTCGATCGTCGGTATCTCAATACCTAGTTCAATCTCGTTACCGACAAGTCTCTTTACTCGTTCCGTAATACATCATCCCGCAACTAACTCATTAGTTACAATGCTTGCAAGGCTTATAGTGATGTGCATTACTGAGTGGGCCTAGAGATAGCTCTCCCACAATCGGAGTGACAAATCTAATGTCGAAATACGCCAACCCAACAAGTACCTTCGGAGACACCTGTAGAGCACCTTTATAATCACCCAGTTACGTTGTGACGTTTGGTAGCACACAAAGTTTTCCTCCGGTAAACGGGAGTTGCATAATCTCATAGTCATAGGAACATGGATAAGTCATGAAGAAAGCAATAGCAGAATACTAAACGATCGTGTGCTAAGCTAACGGAATGGGTCAAGTCAATCACATCATTCTCCTAATGGTGAGATCCCGTTAATCAAATGACAACTCATGTCTATGGCTAGGAAACATAACCATCTTTGATTGACGAGCTAGTCAAGTAGAGGCATACTAGTGACACTCTATTTGTCTATGTATTCACACAAGTATTATGTTTCCGGTTAATACAATTCTAGCATGAATAATAAACATTTATCATGAAATATGGAAATAAATAATTACTTTATTATTGCCTCTAGGGCATATTTCCTTCAGCCCAGTGGGGAGTTGGTCGGAGTGGCCGGGAGAGTGTCCTGGCAGTAGGACAGTTTTGTCAGAACGCGGTTGGTCCACCCGAATGGGAGTGCGAGGCCATGGGTTCCGTGGTGTGGGTACAGTGTGCTAACCTCTGCAGAGTGTGTATTAAATCTATCGATAGCCGTGCCCATGGATAAGGGCCCAGTTCGTAGTTGGTCACACTGTGGTTCAACAGTAATAATAACAACTTGCTTAATAACAACCCTGGTTCGATGATGAGAAAGAGATTGGTTGTGATCATGAGATGATCACCATGGTATCGAGGATACCAATTTGATGGATGTTTGTGGTAGTGATCGTGAGATGATCACCGTGGTATCGAGGATACCGAGTTGATGGATATTTGTGGTTGTGATCGTGAGATGATCACCGTGGTATTGAGGATACCGAGTTGATGGATGTTTGTGGTGTTATGCGAGAGTCAAGGGTGAAGATCAAGATCCTTGTGGTCATGTAATGATTATTACGGTATTGTTAATACCAAGCTTGATTTGATCCTGAGATGATCGTGTGATGTCTGTGTTGGTTACGAGGTAACCCGAATAGAGTAAGTTGGTGCATGATAATGTCATCATGTTGCATGATAGTGTCATCATGTTTATATGTTCATGCCATGCTCGTTGTGTTCTAGCTATATCATCTTGCTCATTCTATGTTGTTCTGATAATATTATGTTAATCCTTGTTAACCTGTAATTGCCATGTTGTTGTCTTGATTGCTTTGGTTGCTGTGAGCTTGCAAGTACATTCAATGTACTGACCTGGCGTGTCATGCCAGTTTGCAGGTCATGCCAGATTTGATAGCTTGTTTGCCGTGGATTCCTTATTCGCGGGCTAAGTTCCAGCCAGAGTCTCTGCGGAGTGGAGTTCATCACCGTCGTCGTTGTTCCGCTGCTAGAATTATTGTGATGCATCGTGTCGCTCTGCTGCTTGCATGGAGCAACCATGGCAGGCATAGTGTCGACGTGTCGTTGTAATCCCCTTGTACCCAATTTAGATTGTAATAAAGAGCTAATTTGTTCTATTCTAAGCAGTGTCGTATTCCATAAGACTTCTAATCGATCTCTAAGCTAGAATATGGGGCGTTCTGGTTTCTCTTAGCCGAGGTGCCACAAGCTGATGGTGATGACGATGATAGCAATGCTGATGGTGGCGCATCTCGCTAGGCTTGTATTTCCTTGTTTTCCAGTCCAGACTTTGAACTTGACCCCGCGGGGATGGGAAAGCATTTTTTGGAAGAATTTTCCCTGTCATGTATTAAGTGGTATTTGCACTCCCTGTCGTCGTCCTTATTTTATTTTTCGCACACTCCCAACCCCAGAGTTGGGACGACCGTCGTTGTCGTGCCTTGTCGGGATGCCTGGCTCAAGGCCCAGGAGGGGTCAGGGGATGCGCGCCCGCCAGTTCGCTTGAGAGCGCCTCGCGAGGATCCAGAGAGGTGCACGCGTGGGCAAGGCCACGGTTGTTGCGGCCTGGGCCCTCAGGGTGTTTTTAGTGCCGGCGTACGCACCTTGCCCAGCCCCCGCTCGCGTGGATCGGTGGAGCGAACCATGAGCGTCCGCCATCTTTCGCAAAAATGGAAACAAAACGAAGGAAAAAGCAGCTAGGAGAATGAAGAACCAAGAACACACACACCCTCCTTTTTGCAATGACAACGCAAAAAGCTGCAAGTTTATTCCAGGAAACATCATATTCGGCTACAAGAGAAGGCAAGGAAAACGACCACGTCCGGCGCCTATGCTAGTCTTCTAGTCTTCCCCCCAGCACGGAGCATGGGGCTTCCACTGGGCGTGGGCATAACCATTGGGGGTAGTGTCGTCCACCAGAGCGGAGCATGAATTTCAATGGGACATGGGTGGGAGCCCCCGTGAGGCTCAGGGGCAGTGCTCAGGAGACTCCGGGGCGTGTACAACCCCACTCATCATTACGTGAGAGTGTCACAAGCGGAGACTTGAGGGGTGCTTCTTGTCCCTTGGACGGGGACCCCACCCCGAGCATACCCCGACCACCGTTGGGGCGTCCGGAAACCAGGACAGGACCAAGGGGTAAGGGGCTACGCGGGTGGTGGTCAGGTGGCCGCAGGCCCTCGACTGGCGAAGGGCTTGCCGGCACCTTCCCCGGTGGAGGACCCACTTCTGGATGTCACGCGCCACCGTAGTGGTGGCACCCTGCACCTCGCAACACGGGGGGAGGGGGCTGGCGCTGGGCTTCCCCCCACGACCTCCCAGCGTGCCCTGCCTGCCTGAGGCGGGGCCAACGATCGGAGGTGTGCTGCCGTGGCGTGATTTACCTGCGGTCGAAGGTTAGAGCAACATGTTCCAAAGATATTGGTTGTAACTGGCGATCATTACTGTCGAAGGCGCCGGCGAGGCGTTGGACCGGCTCATAAGAGGCCCCGGCCCCTATGGCCTTGGTGATCCCGACGTCTGGGCTGATGTGGAGAACACGCACAGGCTTCTCCTTTACTCGTACAGTGAGCCCTCTGATGGCGGCATAGAGGCACCAGGGGCCATGATCCTGAGGCCAACCCCTGGTTCCTCCAGTCTGCCGCCCAGCATCTTCAGTGCCTGGTCGCGGCGACTAGGGGGTAGTCCTTCATCGCGGCTCATGGAGGGGCCGCCATTCCGAATCGCATTCTGGGGGGGACGCGCCTTGAGTCGGGCGGGCGACGGCACACGCGAGATCACCGCCGCGGAACCCTCCAGGCTCCCTCCGGAAGGATGAGCATACGCAGCAGGGGCAGGCGGAATCCCCGGCAGTGCCCGTGACGCAGGCATGGCGCAAAAAGGCTCCGCGCCCTCGCAGGCGGCATCAAGTAGCTCAGGGAGCCGGCCCAGCAAGGCATCGCTGCTGCCTTCCGCTAGCCGGCATCTTAGCAACTCCCACGCCACGAGGAGAGCAGCCTGTGTGTTCATCAACCCGCGGTGAGCGCGGGAGGATAGAGGAGACTACGGTGGCGCGATTGCGGCATCGCACAGTATATGGCAGTGGCGAGTCACGCCGTCGGTGGCCGACGAAGCCGGCTGCATTGCTAGCCACAAGGAGCATGGGGTGGTGACGAGCTCCGTGGCCAGGGGGCACCGCCCGAGGGGCGTGAGTGGCCCAATGCTCAGCACAAGCTCGGGGAGCCTCTGCCATGGGCGCGACGAGGCGAGGACGGGACATGATTGACGAAAAGGCCGAGTTTCGACACGCCCCTACCTAGCGCGCCAAATGTCGGATTCAGGGCTCCGCTGACGCAAGAAAGGTTCGAACTCTGGGGCGTGTGCGAAGAACTCAACCTCTTCAGCCAACCAGTTCTTCACCCCCACATCCCAGCTCGATGAGCAAGGAAGAAGATGGACAGGGCAGGGGTTACCCAGGTTCGGACCACCTTGCGTTGTAAGTCCCTACTCCTGCTTTGTGGTGGATTAGCCTCACGAGGGGCTGAGGATGAACTAGTACAAGGGAAGAACAACCTCGTGAGGTCTGCTCTGGTGTGGGTGTGAGTCGATGAGGTGTGGACCGGATCCCCCCTCTTGGTGGTGGCTAACCTATATTTATAGTGGCCTCGGTCCTCTTCCCCCAAAAAAAGTCGGCAAGGGATCCCACAGTGACCAATTTGAAAGGGGATAAGTAGTACATCTTATCCTGACGAAAGGTGGCCTTCACCTGCAAAGCTTCTAGTCATGACGCTGCGGTGAGCTCGGTGATGGCATCCCCCCTGTCGTCCTGGTGGTCTTGTTCTTGTTGCGCGGGAATGGAAACCTTTGGCTGATTCCTCGGGACCCCGCGCCTGCGCTTGCTTCCTTGAGGCATTGATACATCTCCAACGTATCTACAATTTTTTATTGTTCCATGCTATTATATTATCTGTTTTGGACGTTTTATATGCATTAATATGATATTTATATTATTTTTGGGACTAACCTATTAACCTAGAGCCAAGTGCCAGTTTCTGTTTTTTCCTTGTTTTTTAGCTTCCCAAAAGAGGAATACTAAATGGAATAAAAATTCACGATGATTTTTCTTGGACCAGAAGACACCCAGGGGACTTGGAGTGCAAGTCAGAAGAGCCACGAGGCGGCGGCACGGGTGGAGGGTGTGCCTTAGGGGGGCGCCCCCTACCTTGTGGGCCCCTCGGTGACTCCCTGACCTAGATCTTCCTCCTATGTATTCACATATATTCCAAAACCCTTAAAAGCATCCACGAAAACACTTTTCCACCGCCGCAACCTTCTTTTCCCATGAGATCCCATCTTGGGGCCTTTTACGGCATCCTGATGGAGGGGGGTTCAATCACGGAGGGCACATACATCAACTTTATTGCCCTTCCGATGAAGCATTAGTAGTTTACCACGGACCTACGGGTCCATAGCTAGTAGCTATATGGCTTCTTCTCTCTCTTTGATTCTCAATACCATGTTCTCCTCGATGTTCTTGAAGATCTATCTGATGTAATCTTCTTTCGCGGTGTGTTTGTCGAGATCCGATGAATTGTGGATTTATGATCAGCTTATCTACGAATATTATTTGAATCTTCTCTGAATACTTATATGCATGATTTGATATCTTTGTATTTCTCTTTGAATTATCGGTTTGGTTTGGCCAACAAGATTGGTTTTTCTTGCAATGGGAGAGGTGCTTAGCTTTGGGTTGAATCTTGTGTGATTTCACCCAGTGACAAAGTAGGGGTAGCGAGACACGTATTCAATTGTTGCCATCGAGGATAAAAAGATGGGGTTTTCATCATATTTCTTCATTTTATTCCTCTAGATCATGTCATATTACTTAAGGCGTTACTCCATTCTTTATGAACTTGATACTCTAGATGCATGCTGGATAGCAGTCGATGTGTGGAGTAATAGTAGTAGATGCAGCCAGGAGTCGGTCTACTTGACACGAACGTGATGCTTATATTACATAATCATTGCCTTGGATATCATCATAACTTTGCACTTTTCTATCAATTCCTCGACAGTAATTTGTTCACCCACCGTATTATTTGCCTTCATGAGAGAAGCCTCTAGTGAAACCTATGGCCCCCGGGTCTATTTTCCATCATATTAGTTTCTGATCTACTATTTTGCAATCTTTTATTTTCAGATCTATAAACCAAAAACCCAAAAATATTTTATCTTTTGTTTAGTTTTATCTATCTCTATCATATCTCAGCTTTGCAAGTGACCGTGAGGGAATTGACAACCCCTTTATCGCGTTGGGTGCAAGTGCTTGATCGTTTGTGCAAGTGCATCTATTGGGGACTTGCGCGTTTCTCCTACTGGATTGATACCTTGGTTCTTAATTGAGGGAAATACTTATCTCTACTATGTTGCATCACCCTTTCCTCCTTAAGGGAAAAACCAACGCAAGCTCAAGAAGTAGCAGGAAGAATTTCTGACACCGTTGCCGGGGAGATCTACGTCAAGCCTACCAAGTACCCATCATAAACTCTCATCTCTTGCATTACATTATTCGCCATTCACCTCTCATTTTCCTCTCCCCCAGTTCTAAAATGATTTTCAAAACTATTTGCCTTTTTATTCGTCCTTCTTCTATTCGTATTTTCGCTTGATTTTTTTAGCATGTGTGTTAGCTTGCCTTGATGGCTCAACCCAAGAACTTTGCTCCTTGCTATAAGAAGTTGGAAGAAATTGAAAATAATACTATGAGCTTCATGTCCTTACAATTTGAACATAATTGTTTCTTTAGGAACGAGCTCAAGGAGCAGAAAACTTTTATGGAGTATATGAATAAAGAGCTTGATGATATGTCTAAAGACTTTTATGGCCTTAAATCTCAATTTTCTCATCTTGAAAATCTAGTTGGCCAAATTTATGATAAACAAACCACTTTGGTAAATAAAATGGCTGCTAAACCGGAGTTTCGTGAAAATAATGATGAAGATCTTAATGTGATTGATGTGCCTCCTATTGAATCTTTGTTTTCCAGTATAAATCTTGATAAAGATGGGACTGGAGATGATGCACCTTTAGTTAAAAGGCGTCCCAATAATTTGGAGTTTATAGATCTAGATGCAAAAATTGATAAAAGTGGGATTGGAGAGGTCAAGACTTTAAGTAGCGATGAACCCACTCTTTTGGGTTTCAAGGAATTTAATTATGATAATTGTACATTAATAGATTCTATTTCCTTGCTGCAATCCATGTTGAATTCTCCTCATGCTTATAATCAAAATAAAGCTTTTACTAAACATATCGTTGATGCTATGATGAAATCTTTCGAAGAAAAGCTTGAATTGGAAGTCTCTGTCCCTAGGAAACTTTATGATGAGTGGGAACCTACTATTAAGATTAAGATTAAATATTATGAGTGACATGCTTTGTGTTATTTGGGTGCTAGCGTTTCCACGATTCCAAAAACTTTATGTGATGTGTTAGGTTTTCGTGAATTTGATGATTGTTCTTTAAATTTGCATCTTGCGGATTCCACTATTAAGAAACCTATGGGAAGAATTAATGATGTTCTTATTATTGCAAATATAAATTATGTGCATGTTTATTTCATTGTTCTTGATATAGATTGCAATCCTACATGTCTTATTATTCTTGGTAGACCTTTCCTTAGAACAATTGGTGCAATTATTCATATGAATGAAGGAAACATTAGATTTCAATTTCCATTAAGGAAAAGCATGGAACACTTTCCTAGAAAGAAAATTAAGTTGCCTTATGAATCTATTATGAGAGCTACTTATGGATTGCATACCAAAGATGATAACACCTAGATCTATGTGTTTTTATACCTAGCTAAGGGCGTTAAACAATAACGCTTGTTAGGAGGCAACCCAACTTTATTTTTTTCTTGCTTTTGTGTTTTGTTTTTCAATAATAATTCATCTAGCCTCTGGGTAGATCTATTTTTGTGTTTTAGTTAGTGTTTGCGCCAAGTAAGACCTTTGGATGGCTTACGGTGATAGTTCATTTGATCTTGCTAAAAAACTAAAACTTTTGCGCCTAGAAAAATAATTTCCATTTTTTACAGAAGCGTGCTTTTGATCTGATTCTTTTTGCACAAGATTGGCATACAAATTGCCCAGCTTTTCCTATTTTTTCAGAATTTTTGGAGTTACAAAAATATTCAAAGTTTACAGATTGCTATAGGTTGTTCTATTTATTGACATATTCTGTTTTTTATGTGTTGTTTGCTTATTTCGATGAATCTATGGGTAGTATCGGGGGGTATGAACCATGGAAAAGTTGGAATACATTATATATTACAGCAATATAAATAAAGAATGAGTTCACAACAGTACCAAAAGTGGTGATTTATTTTCTTATACTAACGAATATTATGAGTTTTCTGTTGAGTTTTGTGTTGTGAATTTTTCAAGTTTTGGGTAAAGATTTGATGGACTATGGAATAAGGAGTGGCAACAGCCTAAGCTTGGGGATGCCCAAGGCACCCCAAGGTAATATTCAAGGACAACCAAGAGCCTAAGCTTGGGGATGCCCCAGATGGTAAATTTACTTGAGGCTATATTTTTATTCACAACATGATATGTATTTTGCTTGGAGCGTCCTGTATGATTTGAGTCTTTACTTTTTAGTTTGCCACAGTCATCCTTTCTGTACACACCTTTTGAGAGGGACACGCATGAATCGTGATTTATTAGAATATTCTATGAGCTTCCCTTATATCTTTTGAGCTAGGCAATTTTGCTCTAGTGCTTCACTTATATCTTTTTAGAGCACGACGGTGGCTTTATTTTGTAGAAATTACTGAACTCTCAGGCTTCACTTATATTATTTTGAGAGTCTCTCTAAACAGCATGGTAATTTGCTTTGGTTATGAATTTAATCCTAATATGATAGGCATCCAAGAGGGATATGAGAAAAACTTTCATATAAAGTGCATTGAATACTATGAGAAGTTCGATTCCTTATGATTGTTTTGAGATAGAAAGATGGTGATATTAGAGTCATGCTAGTGAGTAATTGTGGATTCTAGAAATACTTGTGTTAAAGTCTGTGATTCCCGTAGCATGCACGTATGGTGAACCGTTATGTAAAGAAGTTGGAGCATGATTTATTTATTGATTGTCTTCCTTATGAGTGGCGGTCGGAGACGAGTGATGGTCTTTCCCTACCAATCTATCCCCCTAGGAGCATGCGTGTAGTACTTATTTTCGATGACTAATAGATTTTTGCAATAAGTATTTGAGTTCTTTATGACTAATGTTGAGTCCATGGATTATACGCACTCTCACCCTTCCACCATTGCTAGCCACTCTAGTACCGCGCAACTTTCACCAGTAACATACACCCACCTTTTACCTTCCTCAAAACAGCCACCATACCTACCTATTATGGCATTTCCATAGCCATTCTGAGATATATTGCCATGCAACTTCCACCGTTACGTTTTACTATGACAGGTTCCATCATTGTCATATTGCTTTGCATGATCATGTAGTTGACATAGTATTTGTGGCAAAGCCACTCTTCATAATTTTCATACATGTCACTCTTAAGTCATTGCACATCCCGGTACACCGCCGGAGGCATCCATATAGAGTCATATTTTGTTCTAATTCTTGAGTTGTAAGTAAATAAAAGTGTGATGATCTTCATTATTAGAGCATTGCCCCATGTGAGGAAAAATAAAAGAGGCCAAAGAAGCCAACAAAAAAAGGCCAAAGAAGCCATTTCAAAATAAATTGAGAGAAAAGAGAGAAGGGGCAATGTTACTATCCTTTTTCCACACTTGTGCTTTAAAGTAGCACCATGATCTTCATGGTAGAGAGTCTCCTATGTTGTCACTTTCATATACTAGTGGGAATTTTTCATTATAAAACTTGGCTTGTATATTCCAATCATGGGCTTCCTCAAATTGCCCTAGGTCTTCGTGAGCAAGCAAGTTGGATGCACACCCACTTAGTTTTCTTTTGAGCTTTCATAAACTTATAGCTCTAGTGCATCTGTTGCATGGAAATACCTACTCACTCACATTGATATCAATTGATGGGCATCTCCATAGCCCGTTGATACGCCTAATTGATGTGATACTATCTCCCTCCTTTTGTCTTCTCCACAACCACCATATTCTATTCCACACATAGTGCTATGTGTTGGGGAACGTAGTATTTCAAAAAAATTCCTGCGATCACGCAAGATCTATCTAGGAGAAGCATGGCAATGAGTGGGGAGAATGTGTCCATGTACCCTCGTAGACCGAAAGCGGAAGCGTTTAGTAACGCGGTTGATGTAGTCAAACGTCTTCGTGATCCAACCGATCCAAGTACCGAACGTACGGCACCTCCATGTTCAGCACACGTTCAGCACGATGACGTCCCTCGAGCTCTTGATCCAGTTGAGCACGAGGGAGAGTTTCGTCAGCACGATGGCGTGGCGACGGTGATGATGATGAT
Organism: Aegilops bicornis; assembly: GCA_021605145.1. Classification (NCBI taxonomy): domain Eukaryota; kingdom Viridiplantae; phylum Streptophyta; class Magnoliopsida; order Poales; family Poaceae; genus Aegilops; species Aegilops bicornis. The sequence goes on along the minus strand of CM038672.1, from coordinate 194,686,366 downwards.
GATGTTACCGGCGCAGGGCGTCGCCTAAGCACTATGACGATATGATCGAGGTGTGTAACTGTGGAGGGGGGCACCGCACACGGCTAAGAGAAGACTTGGTGTGCCTTTGGGGTGCCCCCTCCCACGTATATAAAGGAAGGAGGGAGAGAGGCCGCCCCCCTAGGGGCGCGCAAAGAGTATGGAGTCCTACTACGACTTCCAAGTCCTAGTAGGAATCCCTTTCCTTTTCGGAGTAGGAGAGAAGGAAAGAGGGAAAGAGAGAGGGAGTAGGAAAAGGCAAGGGGGGCGCCGCCCCCTTCCCCTAGTCCAATTCGGACCCATGGGGGGACTCGCCACCTCCCCTTGGCATGCCTCCTCTTTTCCCGTATGGCCCAATAAGGCCCATTACTTCTCCCGGTGAATTCCCATAACTCCCCGGTCCTCCGAAAAACACCCGAATCACTCAGAACCTTTCCGATGTCCGAATATAGCATTCCAATATATGAATCTTTACCTCTCGACCATTTCGAAACTCCTCTTCATGTCTGTGATCTCATCCGGGACTCCGAACAAACTTTGGTCATCAAATCACATAACTTATAATATAAATCGTCATCGAACGTTAAGCGTGCGGACCCTACGGGTTCGAGAACTATGTAGACATGAAGGTTGGAAAAAGCGGTAGGCGCAAGCGAGGCGGTTGGCCTTCGCCTAGTGCCTAGGCGGTGCCTAAGCGCACTAGGCGCGGCCTAGGCGGTAATATAATTTTTACTGGTAGTGTATTTGTGATTATTATATGGGTGTTGATATTAGTTTAGGGCATATAAATAAGTTAATTACCATCTACTGCCATTGGAATATAACCCGTTTGGCCTATCAGTGCAGTATGTCGCATGATTTCTTTCTTGGGTAGGCAATTTCTTGCTTGCCCTGCCTAGATCTCCATTTATGCCCTAGACGAGGCGTTTGGCCATTGCCTAGCGCCTAGGCGTGACTAAGCGCCTCCTAGGCACTGCCTTTTCCAATAGAGGACATGACCGAGACACATCTCCGTCCAATAACCAATAGCGGAACCTAGATGCTCATATTGGCTCCTACATATTCTACGAAGATCTTTATCGGTCAAACCGCATAACCACATACGTCATTCCCTTTGTCATCGATATGTTACTTTCCCGAGATTCGATCGTCGGTATCAGCATACCTAGTTCAATCTCGTTACCGGCAAGTCTCTTTACTCGTTCCGTAATGCATCATCCCGCAACTAACTCATTAGTCACATTGCTTGCAAGGCTTATAGTGATGTGCATTACCGAGAGGGCCCAGAGATACCTCTCCGATACTTGGAGTGACAAATCCTAATCTCGATCTATGCGAACCCAACAAAAACCTTCGAAGACACCTGTAGAACATTTTTATAATCACCCAATTACGTTGTGATGTTTTCTAGCACACAAGGTGTTCCCCCGGTATTCGGGAGTTGCATAATCTCATAGTCAGAGGAGTATGTATAACTCATGAAGAAAGCAATAGCAATACAACTTAACAATCATTATGCTAAGCTAACGGATGGGTCTTGTCCATCACATCATTCTCTAATGATGTGATCCTCTTCATCAAATGACAACACATGTCTATGGTTAAGAAACTTTAACCATCTTTGATTAACGAGCTAGTCAAGTAGAGGCATACTAGGGACACTCTATTTGTCTATGTATTCACACATTTACTAAGTTTCCGGTTAATACAATTCTAGCATGAATAATAAACATTTATCATGATATAAGGAGATATAAATAACAACTTTATTATTGCCTCTAGGACATATTTCCTTCAGTCTCCCACTTGCACTAGAGTCAATAATCTAGTTCACATCGCCATGTGATTTAATACCAAGTGTTCACATCTTTATGTGATTAATACCCATAGTTCACACCGCCATGTGACGAACACTCAAAGGGTTTACTAGAGTCAATAATCTAGTTCACATCGCTATGCGAGTAACACCCAAGAGTAATAAGGTGTGATCATGTTTTGCTTGTGAGATAATTTTTAGCCTACGGGTCTGCCACATTCAGATCCGTATGTGTTTTGCAAATTTTCTATGTCTACAATGCTCTACACGGAGCTACTCTAGCTAATTGCTCCCACTTTCAATATGTACCTAGATCGAGACTCGGAGTCATCCAGATCGGTTTCAAAGCTTGCATCGTGTAACTCTTTAGGACGAACTCTTTATCACCTCCATAACCGAGAAATATTTCCTTAGTCTTCTAAGGATAAGTTTGACCGTTGTCCAGTGATCTACTCCTGGATCACTATTGTACCCCTTTTCCAAACTCGTGGAGAGGTACACAATAGGTCTAGTACACAGCATAACATACTTTATAGAACCTATGACTGAGGCATAGGGAATGACTTTTCATTCTCTTTCTATTTTCTGCTGTGGTCGGGTTTTGAGTCTTTACTCAACTTCACACCTTACAACTCAGGCAAGAACTCCTTCTTTGATTGATCCTTGTCGAACTCCTTCAAAAACTTATCAAGGTATGTACTCATCGAAAGTCTTATCAAGCGTCTTGATCTATCTTTATAGATCTTCATGCCCAATATGTAAGTAGCTTCACTGAGGTCTTTCATTGAAAAATTCTTATTCAAGAATCCTTTTATGCTATCCAGAAATTTTGTATTATTTCCAATCAACAATATGTCATCCACATATAATATCATAATGCTACAGATCTCCCACTCACTTTCTTGTAAATACAGGCTTCTCCAAAAGTCTGTATAAAACCATATGCTTTGATCACACTATAAAAGCGTACATTCCAACTCTGAGATGCTTGCACCAGTCCATAAATGGATCACTGGAGCTTACACACTTTGTTAGCACCTTTTGGATTGGCTAAACCTACTGGTTGCATCATAAACAACTCTTCTTTAAGAAATCCATTAAGGAATGCAGTTTTGACATCCATTTTCCAAATTTCATAAAATGCGGCAATTGCTAACATGATTCGGATAGACTTTAAGCATAGATATGAGTGAGAAACTCTCATCGTAGTCAACACCTTGAACTTGTCGAAAACCTTTTGTGACAATTCAAGCTTTGTAGATAGTAACACTACTATCAGCGTCCGTCTTCCTCTTGAAGATCCATTTAATCTCAATGGCTCACCGATCATTGGGAAAGTCAATCAAAGTCCATACTTTGGTCTCATACATGGATCCCATCTCAGATTTCATGGCCTTAAGCCATTTCCTGGAATCTGGGCTCATCATCGCTTCCTCAAAGTTCGTAGGTTTGTCATGGTCTAGTAACATGACTTCTAGGACAAGATTACCGTACCACTCTGGTGCGGAACGTGCTCTGGTTGACCTACGAGGTTCGGTAGCATCTTGATTTGAAGTTTCATGATCATTATCATTAGCTTCCTCTCTAGTTGGTGTAGGCATCACTAGAACAGATTTCCCTGATGAGCTACTTTCCAAATTGAGAGAAGGTACAATTACCTCATCAAGTTCTACTTTCCTCCCACTGACTTCTTTCGAGAGAAATTCATTCTCTAGAAAGGATCCATTCTTAGCAACGAATATCTTGCGTTCGGATCTGTGATAGAAGGTGTACCCAACAGTTTCCTTTGGGTATCCTATGAAGACGCATTTCTCTGATTTGGGTTCGAGCTTATCAGGCTGACGCTTTTTCACATAGGCATCGCAGCCCCAAACTTTAAGAAACAACAGCTTAGGTTTCTTGCCAAACCATAGTTCATATGGTGTCGTCTCAACGGATTTAGATGGTGCCCTATTTAACGTGAATGCAGTTGTATCTAATGCATAACCCCAAAATGATAGTGGTAAATCGGTAAGAGACATCATAGATCGCACCATATCTAATAAAGTGTGGTTACAACGTTCGGACACACCATTACACTATGGTGTTCCAGGTGGCATGAGTTGCGAAACTATTCCACATTGTTTCAAATAAAGACCAAACTCGGAACTCAAATGTTCGCCTCTGCGATCAGATCGTATAAATTTTATATTCTTGTTACGATGATTTTCTACTTCACTCTGAAATTCTTTGAAATTTTCAAATGTTTCAGACTTATGTTTCATTAAGTAGATATACCCATATCTGCTCAAATCATTTGTGAAGGTCAGAAAATAATGATACCCGCGCGAGCCTCAACACTCATCGGACCGCATACATCAGTATGTATTATTTCCAACAAGTCAGTGGCTCGCTCAATTGTTCCGAAAAATGGAGTCTTAGTCATCTTGCCAATGAGGCATGGTTCGCAAGCATCAAGTGATTCATAATCAAATGATTCCAAAAGCCCATCAGCATGGAGTTTCTTCATGCACTTTACACCAATATGACCTAAACGGCAGTGCCACAAATATGTTGCACTATCATTATCCACTTTGCATCTTTTGGCATCAATATTATGAATATGTGTATTACTACGATCGAGATTCAATTAACCATTCACCTTGGGTGTATGACCACATAAGGTTTTATTCATGTAAACAGAATAACAATTATTCTTTGACTTAAATGAATAACCGTATTGCAATAAACATGATCCAATCATATTATGCTCAACGCAAACACCAAATAACATTTATTTTAGGTTCAACACTAATCCCGAAGGTAAATGGAGTGTGTGATGGTGATCTTATAAACCTTGGAATCACTTCCAACATACATCGTCACCTCGCCCTCAACTAGTCTTGTTCATTTTGTAACTCCTGTTTCAAGTTACTAATCATAGCAACTGAAGCAGTATCAAATACCCAGGGGCTACTATGAACACTAGTAAAGTACACATCAATAACATGTAAATCATATATACTTTTGTTCACTTTGCCATCCTTCTTATCCACCAAGTATTTGGGGCAGTTCCGCTTCTAGTGATTATTCCATTTGCAGTAGAAGCACTCAGTTTCAGGCTTAGGTCTAGCTTTGGGCTTCTTCATGGGAGTGGCAACTTGCTTGCCATTCTTCTTGAAGTTCCCTTTCTTTCCCTTTCCCTTTTACTTGAAACTAGTGGTCTTGTCAACCATCAACATTCGATGCTTTTCTTGATTTCTACCTTCGCTGATTTTAGAATCACGAAGAGCTCGGGAATCGTTTTCATCATCCCTTGCATATTATAGTTTGTCATGAAGTTCCAGTAACTTGGTGATAGTGACTAGAGAACTCTGTCAATCACTATCTTATATGGAAGATTAACTCCCACTTGATTCAAGCGATTGTAGTACTCAGACATTCTGAGCACATGCTCACTGGTTGAGCTATTCTCCTCCATCTTGTAGGCAAAATACTTGTCAGAGGTCTCATAACTCTCAACTCGGGCATGAGTCTGAAATACCAATTTCAACTCTTGGAACATCTCATATGCTCCATGGCATTTCAAAACATTTTTGAAGTCCCGGTTCTAAGCCATAAAGCATGGTGCACTAAACTATCAAGTAGTCATCATACCGAGCTTGTCAAACGTTCATAACATCTGCATCTGCTCCTGCAACAGTTCTGTCACCTAGCGGTGCATAAAGGACATAATTCTTCTGTGCAACAATGAGGATAATCCTCAGATCACGGACCTAGTCCGCATCATTGCTACTATCATCTTTCAAATTATTTTTCTCTAGGAACATATCAAAAAATAAAACATGGGAGCTATACGCGAGCTATTGATCTACAACATATCTATGCAAAAACTATCAGGACTAAGTTCATGATAAATTAAAGTTCAATTAATCATATTACTTAAGAACTCACACTTAGATAGACACCCCGCTAGTCATCTAAGTGATCACGTGATCCATATCAACTAAACCATGTCTGATCATCACGTGAGATGGAGTAGTTTTCAATGGTGAACATCACTATGTTGATCATATCTACTATATGATTCATGTTCGACCTTTCGGTCTCTGTGTTCCGAGGCCATATTTGCATATGCCAGGCTCGTCAAGTTTAATCCGAGTATTCTGCGCATGCAAAACTTGCTTGCACCCGTTGTATGTGAACATAGAGCTTATCACCCCCGATCATCACGTGATGTCTCGGCACGACGAACTGTAGCAACGGTGCATACCCAAGGAGAGCACTTATACCTTGAAATTTAGTGAGATGCATAAAGGATAAACATCACATGCAATCAAAATATGTGACATGATATGGTCATCATCATCTTGTGCCTTTGATCTCCATCTCCAAAGCACCGTCATGATCTCCATCGTCACCGGCTTGACACCTTGATCTCCATCGTAGCATCTTTGTCGTCTCGCCAACTATTGCTTCTACGACTTCCGCTACCGCTTAGTGATAAAGTAAAGAAATTACATGCCGATTTCATTTCATACAATAAAGCGGCAACCATAAGGCTCCTGCCAGTTGCCGATAACAATTACAAAACATGATCATCTCATACAACAATTTATATCTCATCATGTCTTGACCATATCACATCACAACATGACCTGCTAAAACAAGTTAGACGTCATCTACTTTGTTGTTGCAAGTTTTACATGGCTGCTACCGTGCTATGGGCTTCTAGCAAGAACCGTGCTTACCTATGCATCAAAACCACAACGATTTTTCATCAAGTGTGCTGTTTTAACCTTCAACAAGGACCGGCCGTAGTCAAACTCGATTAAACTAAAGTTGGAGAAACTGACACCCGCTAGCCACTTGTGTGTGAAGCACGTCGGTAGAACCAGTTGTTGGGGAACGCAGTAATTTCAAAAAAATTCCTACGCACACACAGGACCATGGTGATGGCATAGCAACGAGAGGGGAGAGTGTTGTCTACGTACCCTCGTAGACCGTAAACGGAAGCGATCACAACGTAGAGGAAGTAGTCGTACTTTCTCCTCACGATCCTGCCGATCCCAGTAGCCGTTACTCCGGCACCTCCGAGTCGATGATGACGTAGAGGAAGTAGTCGACGTTCTCCTCACGATCCAGCCGATCACAGCGCCGTTACTCGGCGCCTCCGAGTTCTTGGCACACGTTCAGCTCGATGGCGCTCCACGGGCTTCGATCCGGCAAAGCTCCGGGAGGGAGTTCACAAGACGACGACGGCGTGGTGACGATCTTGATGTTTCACCGTCGCAGGCTTCGCCTAAGCACCGCCACGATATGACCGAGGTGGAATATGGTGGAGGGGGCACCGCACACGGCTAAGGAACGATCTCAAGGATCAACTTGTGTGTTCTAGGGTGCCCCTCCCCGTATATAAAGGAGGGAGGGAGGAGGTGGCCGCCACCAAGGGGCGCACCATGGGAGGAAACCTACTCCAAGTAGGTTTCCCTCTCTTTTCCTTATTTCACTTGGAGGGGGAAGGAAGGAGTACTAGCATTTAGGAATAAGTACTAGTAGTAGGAATAGGAAGAGGGAAAAGGAAAGGGGGGGCCGGCCCCCCTCCCCAATTCGGATTGGGCTTGGGGGGGCGCGCCCCCCTCCCTTGTTCCTTCTCCCTTATTCCTATATGGGCCCAATAAGGCCCATATACCTCCCGGGGGGTTCCGGTAACCTCCCGGAGCTCCAAACTTCTCCGGAACCTTTCCGTGTCCAAATATATCCGTCCAATATATTAATCTTTATGTCTCGACCATTTCGAGACTCCTCGTCATGTCCGTGATCATATCCGGGACTCCGAACAACCTTCGGTACATCAAAATACACAAACTCATAATATAACCGTCATCGAAACCTTAAGCGTGCGGACCCTCCGGTTCGAGAACAATGTAGACATGACCGAGACACATCTCCGGTCAATAACCAATAAGCGGGACACGGATGCCCATATTGGTTCCTACATATTCTACGAAGATCTTTATCGGTCGGAACCGCATAACAACATACGTTGTTCCCTTTGTCATCGGTATGTTACTTGCCCGAGATTCGATCGTCGGTATCCAATACCTAGTTCAATCTCGTTACCGGCAAGTCTCTTTACTCGTTCCGTAATGCATCATTCCGTAACTAACTCATTAGCTACATTGCTTGCAAGGCTTATAGTGATGTGCATTACCGAGAGGGCCCAGAGATACCTCTGCGAGCAATCGGAGTGACAAAACCTAATCTCAAATACGCCAACCCAACATGTACCTTTGGAGACACCTGTAGTACTCCTTTATAATCACCCGATTACGTTGTGACGTTTGGTAGCACCCAAAGTGTTCCTCCGTAAACGGAGTTGCATAATCTCATAGTTACAGGAACATGTATAAGTCATGAAGAAAGCAATAGCAACATACTAAGCGATCAAGTGCTAGGCTAACGGAATGGGTCATGTCAATCAGATCATTCTCCTAATGATGTGATCCCGTTAATCAAATGACAACTCATGTCTATGGTTAGGAAACATAACCATCTTCGATTAACGAGCTAGTCAAGTAGAGGCATACTAGTGACACTGTTTGTCTATATATTCACACATGTATTATGTTTCCGGTTAATACAATTCTAGCATGAATAATAAACATTTATCATGATGTAAGGAAATAAATAATAACTTTATTATTGCCTCTAGGGCATATTTCCTTGAGTCTCCCACTTGCACTAGAGTCAATAATCTAGTTCACATCGCCATGTGATTTAACAAATAATAGTTCACATCACCATGTGATTAACACCCATTGTTCACATCGACATGTGATCAACACCCAAAGGGTTTACTAGAGTCAGTAATCTAGTTCACATCGCTATGTGATTAACACCCAAAGAGTACTAAGGTGTGATCATGTTTTGCTTGTGAGATATTTTTAGTCAACGGGTCCGGCATCACATTACGATCCGTAAGTATTTTCGCAATTTCTATGTCAACAATGCTCGCAAGGAGCTATTCTAGCTAATTGCTCCCACTTTCAATATGTATCTAGATCGAGACTTAGAGTCATCCAAATCGGTGTCAAAACTTGCATCGACGTAACCCTTTACGACGAACCTTTTGTCACTTCCATAATCGAGAAACATATCCTTATTCCACTAAGGATAATTTTGACCGCTGTCCTTGCCAAACTCAGTGTAGGGTATACAATAGATCTGGTACACAGCATGGCATACTTTATAGAACCTATGGCCAAGGCATAGGGAATGACTTTCATTCTCTTTCTATCTTCTGCCGTGGTCGGGTTTTGAGTCTTACTCAATTTGACACCTTGTAACACGTGCAAGAACTCTTTCTTTGACTGTTCCATTTTGAACTACTTCAAAATCTTGTCAAGGTATGTACTCATTGAAAAACTTATCAAGCGTCTTGATCTATCTCTATAGATCTTGATGCTCAATATGTAAGCAGCTTCACCGAGGTCTTTGTTTGAAAAACTCCTTTCAAACACTCCTTTATGCTTTGCAGAATAATTCTACATTATTTCCGATCTACAATATGTCATTCACATATACTTATCGTAAATGCTGTAGTGCTCCCACTCACTTTCTAGTAAATACAAGGCTTCACTGTAAGTCTGTATAAACTATATGCTTTGATCAACTTATCAAAGCGTATATTCCTACTCCGAGATGCTTGCACCAGTCCATAGATGGATCATTTGGAGCTTGCACACATTGTTAGCTCCCTTTGGATCGATAAAACCTTCTGGTTGCATCATATACAACTCTTCCTCCGTAAACCCATTCAGAATGCAGTTTTACATCCATTTGCCAAATTTCATAAATTGTGGCAATTGCTAACATGATTCGGACAGACTTAAGCATCGCTACAGTTGAGAAAATCTCATTGTAGTTAACACCTTGAACTTGTCAAAAACCTTTTTGCGACAAGTCGAGCTTTGTAGATAGTAACACTACTATCAACGTCCGTCTTCCTCTTGAAGATCCATTTATTTTCTATTGCTTGCCGACCCTCGGGCAAGTCAACCAAAGTCCACACTTTGTTTTCATACATGGATCCCATCTCAGATTTCATGGCTTCTAGCCATTTAGCGAATCTGGGCTCACCATCGCTTCTTCATAGTTTGTAGGTTCATCATGGTCTAGTAACATGACTTCTAGAATAAGATTACCGTACCACTCAGTGCGGATCTTACTCTGGAAGACCCACGAGGTTTGGTAGCAACTTGATCTGAAGTTTCATGATCATCATCATTAACTTCCTCACTAATTGGTGTAGGAATCATCGAACTGATTAATGTGATGAAAAACTTTAAAATAAGTTAGAAGTTAAAATTACCTCATCAAGTTCTACTATCTTCCCACTCACTTCTTCGAGAGAAACTTCTTCTCTAGAAAGGATCCATCTTAGCAACGAAAAACTTGCCTTCGGATCTGTGATAGAAGGTGTACCCAATAGTTACCTTTGGGTATTCTATGAAGACGCACTTCTCCGATTTGGGTTTGAGCTCATCGGTGAAAACTTTTTCACATAAGCATCACAACTCCAAACTTTTAAGAAACAACAACTTTGGTTTCTTGCCAAACCACATTTCATACCGTGTCGTCTCAACGGATTTAGATGGTGCCCTTTTAACGCGTGAATGCAGCTGTCTCTAATGCATAGCCCCAAAACTATAACGGTAAATCGGTAGAAACATCTTAGATCGCACCATATCTAGTAAAGTGCGATTACGACGTTCGGACACACCATTGCGCTGTGGTGTTCCGGATGGCGTGAGTTGCGAAACTATTCCGCATTGTTTCAAATGTAGACCAAACTCGTAACTCAAATATTCGCCTCCACGATCAGATCGTAGAAACTTTATTTTCTTATTACGATGATTTTCAACTTCACTCTGAAATTCTTTGAACTTTTCAAATGTTTCAGACTTATGTTTCATCAAGTAGATATACCCATATCTGCTCAAATCATCTTGTGAAGGTCGAAAATAACGATACTTGCCACGAGCATCAACACTCATTGAATCGCATACATCGGTATGTATTATTTCCAATAAGTCAGTAGCTTGTTCCATTGTTCCGGAGAACGGAGTTTTAGTCATCTTGCCCAAAAGGCACGGTTCGCAAGCATCAAATGATTCATAATCAAGTGATTCCAAAAGTCCATCAACATGGAGTTTTCTTCAAGCGCTTTACACCAATATGACCTAAACGGCGATTGCCACAAATAAGTTGCACTATCATTATTAACTTTGCATCTTTTGGTTTCAATATTTTGAATATGTGTATCACTATGATCGAGATCCAATGAACCATTTTCATTGGGTGTGTAACCATATAAGGTTTTATTCATGTAAATGTAACAACAATTTATTCTCTTACTTAAATGAATAACCGTATTGCAATAAACATGATCAAATCATATTTATGCTCAACACCAAATAACACTTATTTAGGTTCCACACTAATCCCGAAAGTATAGGAGTGTGCGATGATGATCATATCAATCTTGGAACTACTTCCAACTCTCATCGTCACTTCATCCTTAACTAGTCTCTGTTCATTCTGCAACTCCCTTTTTCGAAGTTACTAATCTTAGCAACCGAACTAGTACCAAATCTTGAGGGGTTGCTATGAACACTAGTAAAGTACACATCAATAACATGTATATCAAATATACTTATGTTCACTTTGCCATCCTTCTTATCCACCAATCACTTGGGGTAGTTCCGCTTCTAGTGACCAGTTCCATTGCAGCAAAAGCACTTAGTCTCGTGCTTAGGTCCAGACTTGGGCTTCTTCACTCGAGCAGCAACTTGCTTGCCGTTCTTCTTGAAGTTCCCCTTCTTCCCTTTGCCCTTTTCCTTGAGACTAGTGGTCTTGTCAATCATCAACACTTGATGCTCTTTCTTGATTTCTACCTTCGTCGATTTCAACATCACGAAGAGCTCGGGAATCGTTTTCGTCATCCCTTGCATACTATAGTTCATCACGAAGTTCTAGTAACTTAGTGTTGGTGACTAGAGAATTCATCAATCACTATCTTATCCGGAAGATTAACTCCCACTTGATTCAAGCGATTGAAGTACCCGGACAATCTGAGAACATGCTCACTAGTTGAGCGATTCTCTTCCATCTTTTAGCTATAGAACTTGTTGGAGATTTCATATCTCTCAACTCGGTATTTGCTTGAAATATTAACTTCAATTCCTGGAACATCTCATATGGTCCATGACGTTCAAAACGTCTTTGAAGTCCCGATTCTAAGCTGTTAAGTATGGTGCACTAAACTATCAAGTAGTCATCATATTGAGCTAGCCAAACGTTCATAACGTCTACATTTGCTCCTGCAATAGGTCCGCATCACCTAGCGGTGCATTAAGGACATAATTCTTACGTGCAGCAATGAGGATAAACCTCGGATCACGGATCCAATCCGCATCATTGCTACTAACATTTTTCAATACAATTTTCTCTAGGAACACATATAAAAACATAGGGAAGCAACAACGCGAGCTATTGATCTACAACATAATTTGCAAAATACTACCAGGACTAAGTTCATGATAAATTAAAGTTCAATTAATCATATTACTTAAGAACTCCCACTTAGATAGACATCTCTCTAGTCATCTAAGTGATCACGTGATCCAAATCAACTAAACCATAACCGATCATCACGTGAGATGGAGTAGTTTTCAATGGTGAACATCTTATGTTGATCATATCTACTATATGATTCACGCTCGACCTTTTGGTCTCCGTGTTCGAGGCCATATCTGCATATGCTAGGCTCGTCAAGTGTAACTCGAGTATTCTGCGGCGTGCAAAACTGGCTTGCACCCGTTGTAGATGGACATAGAGCTTATCACACCCGATCATCACGTGGTGTCTCGGCACGACGAACTTTGGCAACGGTGCATACTCAGAGAGAACACTACTTGATAATTTTAGTGAGAGATCATCTTAAAATGCTACCGTCAATCAAAGCAAAATAAGATGCATAAAGGATAAACATCACATGCAATCAATATAAGTGATATGATATGGCCATCATCATCTTGTGCTTGTGATTTCCATCTCCGAAGCACCGTCGTGATCACCATCGTCACCGGCGCGACACCTTGATCTCCATCGTAGCATCGTTGTCGTTTCGCCATCTATTGCTTCTACGACTATCGCTACCTCTTAGTGATATAGTAAAGCAATTACTGGGCGTTTTCATTTCATACAATAAAGCGACAACCATATGGCTCCAGCCAGTTGCCGATAACCGGTTACAAAACATGATCATCTCATACAATAAAATATAGCATCACGCCTTGACCATATCACATCACAACATGCCCTGCAAAAACAAGTTAGACGTCCTCTACTTTGTTGTTGCAAGTTTTACGTGGCTGCTACGGGCTGAGCAAGAACCGTTCTTATCTACGCATCAAAACCACAACGATACTTCACAAATAGACTCCGTTTAACCTTCTCAAGGACCGGGCGTATGCCACTCGGTTCAACTAAAGTGAGAGAGACAGACACCCGCCAGCCACCTTTAAACACGAGTGCTCAGAACGGTGAAACCAGTCTCGCGTAAGCGTCTGGCGTAATGTCGGTCCGGGCCGCTTCATCTCACAATACCGCTGAACCAAAGTATGACATGCTGGTAGGTAGTATGACTTGTATCGCCCACAACTCACTTGTGTTCTACTCGTGCATATGACATCAACGCATAAAAACCTAGGCTCTGATGCCACTGTTGGGGAACGCAGTAATTTCAAAATTTTCCTACGCACACACAGGACCATGGTGATGGCATAGCAACGAGAGGGGAGAGTGTTGTCTACGCATCGTGAGACCGTAGCGGAAGCGATCACAACGTAGAGGAAGTAGTCGTACTTTCTCCTCACGATCCTGCCGATCCCAGCTAGCGTTACTCCGGCACCTCCGAGTCGATGATGACGTAGAGGAAGTAGTCAGACGTTCTCTCCTCACGATCCAGCCGATCACTGGCGCCTTTACTCCGGCGCCTCAGTGTTCTTGGCACACGTTCAGCTCGTTGTAGCTCCACGGGATTCGATCCAGCAAAGCTCCGGGGAGGGGAGTTCCGTCAGCACGACGGCGTGGTGACGATCTTGATGTTTCACCGTCTCAGGGCTTCGACTAATCACCGATACGATATGACCGAGGTTGAATATGGTGGAGGGGGGCACCGCACACGGCTAAGGAACGATCTCAAGGATCAACTTGTGTGTCCTAGGGTGCCCCCCCTCCCCCGTATATAAAGGAGGGAGGGAGGAGGTGGCCGGCCACCAAGGGGGCGCACCATGGGAGGGGGAAACCTACTCCAAGTAGGTTTCCCTCTCTTTTCCTTATTTCACTTGGAGGGGGAAGGAAGGAGTACTAGCATTTAGGAATAAGTACTAGTAGTAGGAATAGGAAGAGGGGGAAGGAGAAAAGGAAAGGGAGGGCCGGCCCCCCTCCCCAATTCGGATTGGGCTTGGGGGGGCGCGCCCCTCCTCCCTTGTTCCTTCTCCCTTATTCCTATATGGGCCCAATAAGGCCCATATACCTCCCGGGGGGTTCCGGTAACCTCCCGGAGCTCCAAACTTCTCCTTAACCTTTCCGGTGTCCAAATATATCCGTCCAATATATTAATCTTTATGTCTCGAACATTTCGAGACTCCTCGTCATGTCCGTGATCATATCCGGGACTCCGAACAACCTTCGGTACATCAAAATAAACAAACTCATAATATAACCGTCATCGAAACCTTAGCGTCACGGACCCTACGGTTCGAGAACAATGTAGACATGACCGAGACACATCTCCGGTCAATAACCAATAAGCGGGACCTGGATGCCCATATTGGTTCCTACATATTCTACGAAGATCTTTATCGGTCAGACCGCATAACAACATCGTTGTTCCCTTTGTCATCGGTATGTTACTTGCCCGAGATTCGATCGTCGGTATCCAATACCTAGTTCAATCTCGCTACGGCAAGTCTCTTTACTCGTTCCGTAATGCATCATTCCGTAATTAACTCATTAGCTACATTGCTTGCAAGGCTTATAGTGATGTGCATTACCGAGAGGGCCCAGAGATACCTCTCCCACAATCGGAGTGACAAAACCTAATCTCGAAATACGCCAACCCAACATGTACCTTTGGAGACACTGTAGTACTCCTTTATAATCACCCGATTCACGTTGTGACGTTTGGTAGCACCCAAAGTGTTCCTCCGGTAAACGGGAGTTGCATAATCTCATAGTTACAGGACATGTATAAGTCATGAAGAAAGCAATAGCAACATACTAAACGATCAAGTGCTAGGCTAACGGAATGGGTCATGTCAATCAGATCATTCTCCTAATGATGTGATCCCGTTAATCAAATGACAACTCATGTCTATGGTTAGGAAACATAACCATCTTCGATTAACGAGCTAGTCAAGTAGAGGCATACTAGTGACACTCTGTTTGTTTATATATTCACACATGTATTATGTTTCCGGTTAATACAATTCTAGCATGAATAATAAACATTTATCATGATGTAAGGAAATAAATAATAACTTTATTATTGCCTCTAGGGCATATTTCCTTCACCAGTCTCATGAACGCGGTCATCTAATGTCGGTTCGGGCCGCTTCATCCAACAATATCGCTGATTCAAAGTAAGACGTTGGTGGTAAGAAGTATGACTATTATCACCCACAACTCTTTGTGTTCTACTCGTGCATATAACATCTACGTATAGACCTGGCTTGGATGCCACTATTGGGGAACGTAGTATTTCAAAATTTTCCTATGATCACGCAGGATTTATCTAGGAGAAGCATAGCAACGAGCGGGGAGAGTGTGTCCACGTACCCTCGTAGACCGAAAGCGGAAGCATTTAGTAACGCGGTTGATGTAGTCGAACATCTTCGCGATCCAACCGATCCAAGTACCGAACGTATGGCACCTCCGTGTTCAGCACACGTTCAGCATTATGACGTCCCTCAAACTCTTGATCCAGTTGATAACAAGGGAGAGTTTCGTCAGCACGACGGCATGGCGACGGTGATGATGATGTTACCGGCACAGGGCTTTGCCTAAGCACTACGACGATATGACCGAGGTGTGTAACTGTGGAGAGGGCCACCGCACACGGCTAAGAGAAGACTTGGTGTGCCTTAGGGGTGCCCCCCTCCCATGTATATAAAGGAGGGAGGGAGAGAGGCCGGCCCCCTAGGGGCGCGCCAAGAGTATGGATTCCTACTACGACTTCCAAGTCCTAGTAGGAATCCCTTTCCTTTTCGGAGTAGGAGAGAAGGAAAGAGGGAAAGATAGAGGGAGTAGGAAAATGCAAGGGGGGCGCCGCCCCCTTCCCCTAGTCCAATTCGGACCCATGGGGGGGGCGCGTCACCTCCCCTTGGTCTACCTCCTCTTTTCCGGTATGGCCCAATAAGGCCCATTACTTCTCCGAGTGAATTCCCGTATCTCCCCGGTACTCCAAAAAACACATGAGTCACTCGGAACCTTTCCGATATCCGAATATAGCCTTTCAACATATGAATCTTACCTCTCGACCATTTCGAGACTCCTCGTCATGTCCGTGATCTCATCCGGGACTCCGAACAAACTTCAGTCATCAAATCACATAACTCATAATATAAATCGTCATCGAACGTTAAGCGTGCAGACCCTACGGGTTCGAGAACTATGTAGACATGACCCAGACACATCTCCGGTCAGTAACCAATAGCAGAATCTGGATGCTCCTATTGGCTCCTACATATTCTACGAAGATCTTAATCGGTCAAACCGCATAACAACATACCTAGTTCAATCTCGTTACCGGCAAGTCTCTTTACTCGTTCAGTAATGCATCATCCCGCAACTAACTCATTAGTCACATTGCTTGCAAGGCTTATAGTGATGTGCATTACCGAGAGGGTCCAGAGATGCCTCTTAGATACTTGGAGTGACAAATCCTAATCTCGATCTATGCCAAACCAACAAACACCTTCGGAGACACCTGTAGAGCATCTTTATAATCACCCAGTTATGTTATGACGTTTGAAAGCACACAAGATGTTCCTCCGGTATTCGGGAGTTACATAATCTCATAGTCATAGGAATATGTATAAGTCATGAAGAAAGCAATAGCAATAAAACTTAACGATCATTATGCTAAGCTAAGGATGGGTCTTGTCCATCACATCATTCTCTAATGATGTGATCCCGTTCATCAAATGACAACACATGTCTATGGTTAGGAAACTTTAACCATCTTTGATTAACAAGCTAGTCAAGTAGAGGCATACTAGGGGCACTCTGTTTGTCTATGTATTCACACATGTACTAAGTTTCCGGTTAATACAATTTTAGCATGAATAATAAACATTTATCATGATATAAAGAAATATAAATAACAACTTTATTATTGCCTCTAGGGCATATTTCCTTCACTATGTCCATGGCTCATGCTCATGTATTACGTGAAAGTTGAAAAGGTTTGAGAACATCAAAAGTATGAAACAATTGCTTGGCTTGTCATCGGGGTTGTTCATGATTTAAATACTTTGTGTAATGAAGATGGAGCATAGCCAGACTATATGATTTTGTAGGGATAGCTTCTTTGGCCATGTTATTTTAAGAAGACATGATTGCTTTATTAGTATGCTTGAAGTATTATTGTTTTTATGTCACTATTAAACTTTTCTTTCGAATCTTATGGATCTGACCATTCATGCCACAATAAACAAAATTACTTGGATGAATACGTTAGGTAGCATTCCACATCAAAAATTCTGTTTTTTATCATTTACCTACTGAGGATGAGCATAAATTAAGCTTGGGAATGCTTGATACGTCTCCAACGCATCTATACTTTTTTATTGTTCCATGCTATTATATTATCTGTTTTGGATGTTTTATATGCATTAATATGCTATTTTATATTATTTTTGGGACTAACCTATTAACCTAGAGCCACAATGCGGTTTACATTTTCCTTGTTTTTGAGCTTCGTAGAAAAGGAATACTAAACGGAGACCAAACGGAATAAAACTTCACGATGGTTTTTCTTGGACCAGAAGACACCCAGGGGACTTGGAGTGCAATTCAGAAGAGCCACGAGGCGGCGGCATGGGTGGAGGGCGCGCCCTAGGGGGGGCGCCCCCCTACCTTAAGCTTGTGGGCCCGTCGGTGACTCCCTAACCTAGATCTTCCTCCTATATATTCACATATATTCCAAAACCCTTAGAAGCATCCACAAAAACACTTTTCCACCTCCGCAACCTTCTGTTCCCGTGAGATCCCATCGTGGGGCCTTTTCCGGCATCCTACCGGAGGGGGATTCGATCACAGAGGGCATCTACATCAATTCTATTGCCCTTTCGATGAAGCGTGAGTAGTTTACCACAGTACGGGTCCATAGCTAGTAGCTAGATGGCTTCTTCTCTCTATTTGATTCTCAATACCATGTTCTCCTCGATGTTCTTGGAGATCTATCTGATGTAATCTTCTTTTGCGGTGTGTTTGTCGAGATCCGATGAATTGTGGATTTATGATCAGCTTATCTATGAATATTATTTGAATATTCTCTGAATTCTTATATGCATGATTTGATATCTTTGTATTTCTATTCAAATTATCGGTCCGGTTTGGCCAACTAGATTGGTTTTTCTTGCAATGGGAGAGGTGCTTAGCTTTGGGTTCAATCTTGGGCGATTTCACCCAGTGACAAAGTAGGGGTAGCGAGACATGTATTGGATTGTTGCCATCAAGGATAAAAAGATGGGGTTTTCATCATATTGCTTGAGTTTATTCCTCTACATCATGTCATCTTACTTATGGCGTTACTCCGTTCTTTATGAACTTAATACTCTAGATGCATGCTTGATAGCGGTCGATGTGTGGTGTAATAGTAGTAGATGCAAGCAGGAGTCGGACTACTTGACACGGACGTGATGCCTATATTACATAATCATTGCCTTGGATATCGTCATAACTTTGCGGTTTTCTATCAATTGCTCGACAGTAATTTGTTCACCCACCGTATTATTTGCCTTCATGAGAGAAGCCTCTAGTGAAACCTATGGCCCCTGGTCTATTTTCCATCATATTAGTTTTCGAACTACTATTTTTCAATCTTTTATTTTCAGATCTATAAACCAAAAAACCAAAAAATATTTTATCTTTTGTTTAGTTTTATCTATCTCTATCAGATCTCACCTTTGCAAGTGACCGTGAAGGGATTGACAACCCCTTTATCGCGTTGGGCGCAATGTTTGATTGTTTGTGCAGGTGCATTTATTGGGGACTTGCGCCTTTCTCCTACTGGATTGATACCTTGGTTCTTAACTGAGGAAATAATTATCTCTACCGTGCTGCATCACCCTTTCCTCTTCAAGGGAAAAACCAACACAAGCTCAAGAAGTAGCAGGCACATGCATAGAAATCTCTGCTCCTCAGGAGGCAGCCCGTGGAGGCCGCTCCCTCCGAAGGTCTTGATGTCGCTCGCCTCGCGAGGGTCTTGTCTTGAAGGTGTTGTAGATGGGTTGTACCAGGCCGTCGATGGAGCCACGCCATGGGCCGCAGGCAGGCAAGTCTGGGTACCCTGGTTCCTAGAACGTCGACAGATATATTATTGATTGGAAATGATATAGAATTTTTGGAAAGCATAAAGGGTTATTTGAGCAAGAGTTTTTCAACGAAAGACCTGGGTGAAGCTGCTTACATGTTGGCATCAAGATCTATAGAGATAGATCAAGACGCCTGATGGGACTTTCACAAAGCACATACCTTGACAAGATTTTGAAGAAGATCAAAATGGACCAGTCAAAGAAGGGGTTCTTGCCTGTGTTGCAAGGTATTAAGTTGAGTAAGACTAAAAGCCCGACCATGGCAGAAGAAACAGAAAGGATGAAGGTCGTCCCATATGCCTCAGCCATTGGCTCTATAGTGTATGCCATGCTGTGTACCGGACCTGATGTGTGTCTCGCCATAAGTCTGGTAGGTAGGCACCAGAGTGATCCAGGAGTAGATCACTAGACAGTGGTCAAAATATCCTTAAGTATCTAAAGAGGACTAAGGGTATGTTTCTCATTTATGGAGGTGACGAAGAGCTCATCGTAAAGGGTTACGTCGATGCTAGCTTCGACACTGATCCAGATGACTCAAAGTCTCAGACCGAATGCGTATATATTCTGAATGATGGAGCCGTCAGTTGGTGCAGTTCAAGCAAAGCGTCGTAGTGGGATCTACATGTGAAGCGGAGTATATAGCTGCTTCGGAAGTAGCACGGACAGGAGTTGGGTGAAGGAATTCATGTTCGATCTAGGATTTGTACCTACTGCATCAGATCCTATGACTCTCTCTTGTGACAACACTAGATCAGATTGAATCATGAAGAGTACGACTACATCAACCGTGTTACATACGCTAACGCTTTTGGTCTACAAAGGTACGTAGACACACTTCCCTCTCGTTTCTATGCATCTTCTAAATCGGATCTTGGGTGTTTTGTCTGAAGTTTTTTATTTTCATGCCTCGATCCCCATCAGTGGTATCACAACCAGGTTTATGCGTAGATGTATATGCACGAGTAGAACACAAAGATGGTATGGGCATTACGTTCAGATTGCTTACCTCCCTTCTCTTATTTGGATTCAGTGGTATTGTGGGATGAGGAGGCTCGAACCTACCTTACTTATCCTCGCACAAGAGACCGGTTCCACCGACTGACATGCAACTTGTATTCCACATAAGTGGTTGGCGGGTGTCTGTCTCTCCCACTTTAGTTGAATCTGATTTGACAATGGCGGTCCTTGTAGAAGGCTAAAAGGCAACTTGTATATCACCGTTATGGTTTTTTGTAGATAAGAATGATTCTTATAGTTTGCCCTAGCAGCCACATAAAAATTGCAACAACAAAATAGAGGACGTCTAACTTGTTTTTGCAGGGCATGTTGTTATGTGGTATGTCCAAAAGGTGATGTGATATATGTTGATGTATGAGATGATCGTGTTTTGTAATAGGTTCACGACTTGCATGTCGATGAGTACGGTAATCAGCTTGAGCCATAGGGTTGTCTCTAGTTGACTGTATGACCCGCATGTCAATTAATAAACACCATGTAATTATTTTACTTTATCACTATGTGTTTGCAATAGTCTTAGAAGCAATAGTTGGTAGAGACAACCACATGACGGCACGATGATGGAGATCATGGTGTCATGCCGGCCATCAAACCTCCCGCACCCGTCTGGATCGTGCTGTCCGGACCTAGGAAGCCATCCAACGCGGTCATGTATCGGTTCGCGGCGCGGTCCGGACGCGTTTTCTCTCGCAAACCGGAGACAAACGTGGGGGAGGTTTGTGGAGTCTGGACCGCTGTCACGCCTGCTTCTAACCGCCCTAGCCCAAAAACAACCTCCCTCTACCCACGCACGTTTCCGTCTCATCGCCCAGCTGCCCGCATTCATGCTGCTGTAGAGCATGTTGCTCCAGCTTGAAGGCGGCTCAGGGCAGACGCGGCCTCTCACTGCCTCCATTACTAAAGCGACGCGTCGGCCGAGGGCGCCGCCTGCTGCACGCCCGGCTGAATACGCCTCCTCGCCGCATTCGAAGGCCTCCATTAAACCCACATGGAAGCCGAGAAACCTACTCCGGTCACACGTCCGTTCACGAGTGGGCTGGCATTAAACGCAATGTCGGGCAAGCTCCTCCCACCCGCCATCTATTTAAACGAGGCCAAACACCGGGCAAGAATCACACCACTCCACCACTCCTTATTTCCTCCACCATTTTCTCCACTCTTTCGATGGCATCCGACGAGACGGAAGAGCAATTCTCCGGCATAAAAGCTGGCTGGGTGGCCCGCCGAGCCCACCGGATACGAGCGAGGCAGCTCGCTGGCCATCGCGTGGTTCAGCAACTCGCCGCTCCAAGCCAGCTCGCGGAGGAGTGGCGAGTTGCTTCGGGTCAGCACGACGGGGAGCACGGCGGCACGGGCATCGTCGTTGCCGTCGACGACAACGCGTCGTACCGCGCCTCTAGTGCCTGCGACTGCGCCATGCAGGCAGAGAAAGAAGTTGGCTGCGCGGATGTCGACGAGGTGGCGGCCAGCATGTCCGCGCCCGCCGCCATCATCAAGGATTAGTAGAACAAGGAAGGCCGCCGCCGCCGCCGCTTGTACTCCATGGAGGCCACCGCCGGCGCGTCGCCGGCTTGTACTCCATGGATGCCACCGCCGACGCGTCGCCGGCTTGTACAGTCGGTGACCTTTTAGGTCTTTATCTCAGACCATCCTGGGCACACCCGTCTAGGCTACACGGAAGCACCCTTCCCTTCCGCTGAAGCACCCTCTTTGCGACTCCGATGAGCGGTGTAGGCGGACATAGGGAAGACAAAGGGATCCGTCGCGGCCGGCCGTAGACTAGTGATGTGGGAGTGGACCGCGTGACTGTACGTGCACATAGTTTTTCCTATTTAGTTAAAATATGTCCAAAATGTAACCGTTTTCGTCTGGTTCGTATGAAATCCATCATGTTTGTATGAAATTCAGTCATGTTTGCATGAATTTCATCCGGTTTGTTGAACAAAAGTTTGCGGTGTTTGCATGAATTTCATCCAGTTTGTTGGAACAAAAGTTTGCGATGTATGCAGCTAGCATGAATTTCATCCGGTTTATTGAACAAAAGTTTATGATATATGCAGCTAGCGTTGGATGGTGGCAAAATTTGCGGGCCACCTTGGAGATGCCTTTAGCGGTTGGTGTCATTGCTAGCTGGTTGTTTCCGTTACTTCGGTTTGCTTGCTTCCTTCCTACCCGTGTCATGGCCTCGTGGATATTGGTCGTTCCGTAGGGTTGCCGTATGAGCTGTGGGGGGTAATATGGACTTCTCTCACAAAGACAACAAAAATGTATCGAAAATCTGCTGACTCCAAATCACATGAAAAGAATAATAAAAAAATCGGTTGAGCGTCGATAGCCTAACGACCTACACAACATGAAGCAAATATCAAATACAATTGGTTATCTCAAGATGCTTCACAAGAGGACGGAAATGAAAATGGCCAAAAGTCAGCAATCCAGCATTTCAGTGATTGTATCTTAACCAGATTGCTATGAAAAAGGCGTAACAAGTGACGGCGCACGGTACATTGGAACTGCACTGCATGCTCTCCTGGAGAGTTATATACAGCATAACAGGATGCCAAATTGCTAACTCTTGCAACACACGATTCAGGCCAGGTTCCCAGCGGTAGATGTCTATGAAGGCTGTGGAGTTTCGTCAAGGCGGAACATGTTTATCTCTTGCTGCTTGAAGTATCTCCGGTCTTCCTCATCCACAAGGACCAGGTTGAGGTAGTACTTGACACTGAACTTGTTGTTTATGTTGCGGTAAGTTGGGGTTAGCTCGTATGGAGTCAAGAATAGCCTTACTGGAATAGATTCTCCTGTAAAATGGTTGTTCAGTGAACTCAGCACACAGTATGGACAACGTATTACCTCCGTCCCAAAAAGCTTGCCTTAGGTTTATCTAGATACGGATGTATCAAACACCAAATGTGTCTAGATACATCCGTATCTTGACAAATCTATGACAATCTTTTTGGGACGGAGGGAGTATTTGATAAGTAATTATGAGTTCATGATACCTCAATGGCCACTACTTGAGGTATATATGTACGTTCGAAGATTTGGAGCTAACCTAGAAAGCAACGCTAGAAAGGTACAGTAGAATAAATGTGTAATATACCTCTGACTGGGGCACCATCCATCAGCTCAAATTTAGCAAGTGTCTCAGTCTCAACATATGTGTTAGGACCTGATCCTGTTGATTCCCGGCGGCGAATCTCAAGCTCCATGTTTTTTATCTTTATTCTGACTAGAAGAAAATAGATCTTTCCTACAATGACATCCTTGAGATGGTACCTGAATAAGGCAATGATCCACCAGAAGATGATCAATACTCTGATTGTGCTAAATTGGGTGACAAAAGAACATACTGCCAGACTGGCATACTGTACTGATCTTACTTGCTTTTGCTGTACTCAAACTCAATATGCAGGCAATCTTCAATTCCAACTTCCATCTGAAAGCAGTGATCAGTTTTAGTAATCGCAGTACAAGGTCGAGCACATTAACTCTAGGCTCCAGCACTCTGAACACCACAATTTACTCTAGAAGCCAAGGATATCAAGAAGTGGCTAGTTCATTGCCATCTGAAAGAATATAGGAGGAAACGACGCATGCAAACTACAATTAGATGTTGCATTTGACGAAAGTAGATCGAGAAATTACTCCAGCAATCAGCTTGTTAGAGTATCACCATGAAAATTTGAAAACACAAGTAAGCTTTTAGTAGATAAAAAAATATCAACAGGAGGAACATGAACATCTGAGTCCGAGTGGACAGTCCTCACTGTAGCACGCTAGTAGAACCATTATTACCCCTTATTTGGTACAAACTGCTGCCTGCTAACACTTTGTTCTCAAGAAGATTAAAGTCATTGTTAACTTGTCCAGTGATCACTGTGACTTCAAGAATGATGTTGAACTGGTGCTACCATCATTTCCAGTATTTGACCAGGTAAGATCGTATGTTACATCCCTTCCATTTTTAAGCTATTATTATTATATTATTATTACAAGTTTTATTTCAGAACTTGACTAAACGGCACACCGAGATAATTTGAACAAGGAACACAAGATAATGTTAACAGGTAAGTAGGGCATGACCTAGCCATAAGCCCATAATTGACCTATTCCAAGCGTATCACTTGGTCCAACAAACAACCGAAACACTTTAAATTATAAACTTGAGAATAAGTTAACACATCCAGTTACTAGGACTAACCTTGATGCTGTTATTGATTGAAGGAAGAGGAGAATAGTTCCTTACCTGAAAAAAAAAACATTAAAGAACATCGAACACTAGGTAATCCACGGAAAACATCAAATACTAAAACCTGATATGCATTTCCTTGTAACCACTAAAGAACAACTCAAAATAGCGTCGAACACATGAGAGTATATATATATCAGGGGACATTCTTATACTCAACTTTCCATAAGATAACCAGAATTAGACTATTGGCGGTCCAAGTTGGACCAAACAAAGTTACGGTGACAGACACATGGAAGATCCATGAGATGAAGTTTAGACTTACACAGAAATCCCGAGATTCCACAATATTACCAACATAGTTTCTACCAATCGTCACTTTCAGGATGTACCTGCAAGCATAACAAGTACGCACCAAGTCTTCAGAGATGGTGTTAATTTAGTTTTTGATGCTGAACAGTAGGCATACTATTCTTTGTTATGAGATGTGCAAAGCATAATGCAAGTATTTTACTCCCTCCATCCCATAATAATATAAGATGTTACTACAACCAATATGTGAGTGTTGTAATAAAATCTTATATTATGGGACGGAAGGAGTAGATTTCTTTCTTACCTCAGTCTGACATTTGTTCCATTGTATGACTCATATGGCATTTCAACAGTAGAGAACTCAAATGGATATGTCTTTCTTTCATATATTTCACCAGGAACATCTAACTCACGCACTGCATGTACAGAAAAAGGCACCTCAGGTGATGAAATGGACTTTTAAAAACAATAAGGTAGGTAACTTAGATCGAGCGGCGGTAAGCTGCACATCATCTGAGGGCCAAACAAATATACACTGTTCACTTAATTATACTTCTTTACTTTAATGAGCAGAGTACACATAACAAGCAAGATGAGAACAACAAATTTTGTTCATAAGGCACAAGTATCAGAGAGATTTTGAAGATAATTTTTGGGATTAGTAAACAATGTGTTTCTAAAGGATAGCAAGATTCAAAGCGTGCTAGCAAAAGAGAAGGAACAGACAGCAATAATTGTGAACAGCACAGAGGATATCTTGGAAGGAAGGTTATTGTCCTACTGTACTAGTGTTGAAAATTACTTAAAGAGAGAACCTACCCAGTGAAGTGAAGTCATAGAAGTTGCCTCTGTCGAAATACAACTCTGCAATAAAAATGAACACAGACAATAATGTTAATACCTAGCAAGACCTGAAGTGTTGAAAATTAGTTTATGAGTGGACAGAGATAAACAAAAGTTAGATTGGTGCTCAGGAACAATATTTTTTGCAGTTTCCCAGCAATGAAATCCTACAATTTCTCATGGTAATGAAATTTCAGAATAGCATTTACAAGCAAATAGTGCAGCCAGCAATCTGGAAGAATAACTATGCTTAATTTCTAAGAACGTAATACAGCATCCTACAGATCAATTAGCACCAGCACCAGAGCACTTGACCTAATCACATCAAGGAAGCATTTGAAGGAGCAGCATAGACTTTACCTATCTGTCCAAGCAGCTCAATCTTAACACCCATGTGCTCAATCCTTTTACCAGGAACAGGCGCTATTGATACCTGCAAACCATTTAATCACGAATCCATGCCAACAGTCGACCTCACACACTAGAACAAACACGCGGCAGGCAAGGAACACCACCGTCAGTACCTCTCCGGCTATGGTCTCCAGGCTCTGGAACGCCGGCACCATGGTTGTCTTCCCATTATCCTTCTTGACTGCAACCTGCGGTTAAGAATCAAAAGGCTCAGAATGAGTCAAAGAACCCGGTGACCTCTCCTGAACACGAAGAACGTGCAGCCGAAGGGACCGCCGCACCTGCTTCCGGCTCCTCTCATCGGAAAAGGTCACGAAGATGTCGCAGGGCGGCTTGAAGGCGCCGATGATGTAATTCTGAGAAAAAAAAGCGGAAATCAGAGTGGGATCTAGTGCGATCTCAGGTGGTAAAGACGCCCCAATTCGGAGGGGAACAAATAAGGAAAGTACTAGCAAGGTGGTCAAGATTGGACGTAATCGCGTTGGTTACCATGGCTGCGTCGGAACAGAAGAAAAGGTGGATGTGGAGGGCGACGCGGGGACGATAGCCGAGGAAGGTCGCCGACACCGGAGGAGGGGATCACCGGTGTTGTTGGAGCTGGGCGTCAACTGCCGGGTCGGGCTTCAGGAGAGAGGAAGAGAGAGTTGGATGGGTTGCTCTGCTGGCTTCTACTGTGCTGGGTATGGAACTCGCGATGCGTTTAGGACCGTCCACCTGATGGATCTGAACAAATCGCAGCCGTCCATTGGATCAATCGGGACTGAACACATCGACCCAAGGCAGGCGGCCCAATGGAGACAAGAGTGATGCGTTTGGTAGGTTGCATACCTAATCAGGCCCGAACGGATGAAAATGGGTTAGTTTGGTTGTGTGCAAACAGGCCTGACTCGCATCGGCGCGAAACTTAAAGCACCTGAGAGCCTAACTCGCTGGAAACGCTCGAATCGACCGTTTCCACTGAGCCAAGCCGGGCGGAAAAGCAAGACGCGGGCTAGGGCGCAGTGCAGGGGGGGATTCAGTCGGAGAAGGCGGGAGGGGGAAATCGACGGAGGGGAATGGCATGGTGCAGGTGGGATTCGGTCGGAGAAGGCGGGAGGGGGGAATCGGCGGAGGCGTAATGGCGCGAAATATACCCTCACCACCCCATTTACTCCTTTGTTAGGTCGTTCGATAGGACCGTTTAGGGTCGATTGAGCCATTCTTGACCGCATCATGGATGTCGCTTAGGTTGTGGATGAACAGACAAAGCTTCTAGTTCAGGCAGCAACGCTGATAGCTGTGGTTCAGGCCTGGATCCTGCTGGTCCATAAGAGAGTTGTTCATTGGAATGACAAACCTCTCATCCAATATGGTCCGATGTTAATCCGGGATCAGGAGATAGCTGTGGTTCAGGCCTGGATCCTGCTGGTCCATAAGAGAGTTGTTCATTGGAATGACAAACCTCTCATCCAATATGGTCCGATGTTAATCCGGGATCAGGAGAGGATAGAGAATCTGAATTTCATCTACAACTGCAACGACACAGAGGCTCTGTGGATGCTTCGAACGACAAGAGCACCTTTCGCCAGGCTTGTGCATACGTCCAGGAGCAGGGGGCTGCTAGAAGATAGCATCGACATCACTATGGAAGACCAAGTAGCAATGTTCCTCCATGTTGTTAGTCATAACTAGAGGTTCAGGGTTGTACACAACACCTTCAGGAGATCAATGAAGACCATCTCCAGGTACTTCAAGCAAGTGTTGTATGCTATTGGGAACTCAAAGAAGAGATTATCGTGTCACCAACCGACCGAACTCCTACCAAGATTCGCACTAGCCCAAGATGGTATCCATACTTCAAGGTGGGCACTGACTGTTGGGAAACGTTGCATGGAAACCAAATAATTCTACGCACACGCAAGATCTATCCATGGAGATGCATAGCAACGAGAGGGGAGAGTGTGTTGAGGGAGTCCTGGATTGAGGGGTCCTCGGGGGTCCGGCCTGTGTGACGTGGGCTGGACTGATGGGCCACGAAGATACAAGATGGAAGACTTCCTCCCG
The DNA here is from genome assembly GCA_021605145.1 of Aegilops bicornis. NCBI lineage: Eukaryota > Viridiplantae > Streptophyta > Magnoliopsida > Poales > Poaceae > Aegilops > Aegilops bicornis. The sequence goes on along the minus strand of CM038672.1, from coordinate 194,658,063 downwards.
TGTCCGAATGGGACTCTCCTTTGCGTGGATGGCAAGCTTGGCGTTCGGATATGAAGATTCCTTCCTCTGTAAACCTACTCTGTACAACCCTAGGCCCCTCCGGTGTCTATATAAACCGGAGGGTTTAGTCCGTAGAAGCAATCATAATCATGCAGGCTAGACATCTAGGGTTTAGCCATTACGATCTCGTGGTAGATCAACTCTTGTAATCCTCATATTCATCAAGATCAATCAAGCAGGAAGTAGGGTATTACCTTCATCAAGAGGGCCCGAACCTGGATAAACATTGTGTCCCCCGTCTCCTGTTACCATCGACCTTAGATGCACAGTTTGGGACCCCCTACCCGGACTAGGGGCTGAGAGCGGGGAATTTTACATCCCACCCACCACCCACTTCATAGCCATTGTCGAGGACTTAACTGACATGCTCGTTACGGCTCCGAAGACATCGACGGTATGGACGACGATGCCGGAGAGGAGCAGGCCCAAAACTCGCCGTTTACCGGACGCTGGACGGCCACCTCTTCGTATGACGTGTACATGGTGGATACACCCAAAGAGGGTAATGGCGATAACGAGAAGAATCCAGACGAGGATAAACCTCCTGAGATACAACCAAAGCGCCGTGGAAAATACGGCAATACCGGCACGAGAGACAACAATACTCTGGACGACGCAGAAGACGAAGAAGAACCCGTCAAGCCAACTTCCGAACAGGACGATCGAGAAGATTGGCAAGTTAGCCCTGATGAACAGGCCGTAAACGAAGACTCGGAGGACAGCAATTATCTTCCACTCTCCGAGGATGAGGTGAGCCTCGGCAACGGAGACTTTATCATGCCTGAGGAACCTCTCGAGCAGGGGTGCTTTAAGTGCTGGCTAATAGACACTGCAAGGAGCCTGAAAAAGAAGTAGCAACAGTTTCAAGCTGATCAAGATCTACTCAACGATAGGTGGACTAATGTCCTGGCAGCCGAGGAATACGGCCTCGAGCGCCCAACCAAAAGTTACCCGAAGCGTAAACTTCTACCTCAATTCGACGACGAGGCACTGGACCCCATACCATCAGCGCGTACCACGGCTGACCGACACCACGTGGCCGGGACAAAATGACAACTCAAGCCGAGCACCAGCCCATACCACCTCGCCCTAAAGGTAGAGACACAATAGCTCAGGGATATACATACAACCTGCAGCAGGACCTGGAAAATAGAGCAGGTCAGACCAGATCGATCTACGGATCGCGGGGGCGTGCCCTGACGCGCGACGACGGCTATCTAGCCGGACGTGACAAGCATAACCATTTCCGGGCCAAAAACCGCAGGCGGACTCCATCCGAGCTACGACGCGACTTGGCCCGATATAGAGGCGCCGCACCCTCTCGCTTCATCGATGAAGTAATGGAGCACGAATTCCCAGAAGGGTTTAAACCCGTGAATATCGAATCATATGATGGAACAACAGACCCCGCGGTATGGATTGCGGATTTTCTTCTTCATATTCATATGGCCCGCGGCGATGATCTTCATGCCATCAAATACCTCCCGCTAAAACTCAAGGGACCAGCTCGGCACTGGTTAAATAGCCTGCCAGAAAACTCTATTGGCAGCTGGGAGGACTTGGAAGACGCCTTCCGTGACAACTTCCAAGGTACATACGTCCGATCTCCGGATGCCAATGACTTAAGTCACATAGTTCAACGGCCCGGAGAGTCAGCCAGGAAATTCTGGACCAGGTTCCTAACCAAAAAGAACCAGATCGTCGACTGTCCGGATGCCGAAGCCCTAGCGGCCTTTAAGCATAGCATCCACGACGAATGGCTCGCCCGACACCTCGGCCAAGAAAAGCCGAAGTCCATGGCAGCCCTCACGGCACTTATGACCCGCTTTTGCACGGGGGAAGATAGCTGGCTAGCCCTTAGCAATAATAATGCAAGCAAACCTGGCACCTCTGGAGCCAGAAATAGCAACGGCAAGCCCCGACGCAATAGGCACAAGCGTCGAAGCAACGGTGACAATACCGATGACACGGCGGTCAACGCCGGATTCAGTGGCTCTAAGTCCGGCCAGCGGAAGAAGCCATTTAAAAGAAACAATCCGGGCTCATCCAGCTTGGACTGCATACTCGATCGTCCATGTCAGATCCACGGCACCCCCGATAAACCAGCCAATCATACCAACAGAAGCTGTTGGGTCTTTAAACAAGCCGGTAAGTTAAATACCGAGAACAAGGAGAAGGGGGCGCAAAGCAAGGACGACGATGAGGAGCCCCGTCCGCCGAACACAGGGGGATAGAAGAAGTTTCCCCCCAGGTCAAAACGGTGAGCATGATATACGTTACCCATATCCCCAAGAGGGAGCGCAAACGCGCGCTCAGGGATGTCTACGCGATAGAGCCAGTCGCCCCAAAATTCAACCCATGGTCGTCCTGCCCGATCACTTTCGATCGCAGGGACCATCCGACCAGTATCCGTCATGGCAGTTTCAGCCGCACTGGTCCTCGACCCAATCATTGATGGATTCCACCTCACGCGAGTCCTCATGCACGGTGGCAGCAGCCTCAACCTGCTCTATCAGGATACAGTCCGCCAGATGGGCATCGATCCATCAAGGATCAAACCCACAAAAACTATCTTTAAAGGAGTAATACCAGGTGTAGAGGCCCGCTGCACGGGCTCGATCACATTGGAAGTCGTCTTCGGATCCCCGGACAACTTTCGAAGCAAAGACTTGATCTTCGATATCGTCCCCTTCTGCAGTGGCTATCACGCATTGCTCGGACGAACTGCATTTGCTCGATTCAATGCGGTACCACACTATGCCTATCTCAAACTCAAGATGCCCGGACCATGTGGTGTCATAACAATTAATGGAAACACGGAACGCTCCCTCCATACCGAGGAGCACACCGCGGCCCTAGCAGCGGAAGTACAGAGTGGCCTTATCAAGCAGAATTTTAATTCGGCGGCCAAGCTCCCGGACACTGTCAAACGAGTCCGGACTACTCTTCAGCATGACAGTCCCGCTCGTCAGGAGCTCGACTAGCAATTCGGCCTCCATCTCAGTCCCGACCAAATGGCGCGTGCGTACCGCGCGTACATAACTACGCACTCAAAATACCATGGGCAAAGACGGAGGCATAACTCGATTGTGGTCCATAATACGGCTCGACCTCCCCGGACACACATATTTTTCCTCTTCTTTTTATCCTTTTTTGGTTTCTTTTTCATAGGCCCCTCACGACGGCCTAATCATCGATCCTTTCGAAGGATGGATATACCAAGGCGGCAAGCAGCATAGACGTGTGGGGGAATATCTAGGTGGTCTTCTCGCTCTACCTATTTTCAGGACCCGCACGCAGCTCCTCCCTGGTCTCGGCATGTTAAATAGCCCTGTTGTTTATCGCACTATTTGTACAAATACACTTTCACATATTAATCAAATTATAATGGAAACAGTTTGCGGCCCAATTTATGTGGCACTGGCTTACTACTTCATTTTATTTTGCTATCCTTATCGGTTGCACCCGTACACTCTGGTACGCTTTAATTCGCTAGGGGCTTCATTGCGCTCCATACTACGGCAACAAAGTCCGAACAATTTTTTGCAGTTTAGTTCAGCACCCCGAATTTAGCATTATATGCATCGGCTCCAAATCATGTCTTTGGTTAATAGTTGGGTTGCCCGGCTCCTGTGCTTGCTACCTTACGTTCCATCCTATCGGCTAGGGTAGTAAAGGAAGAACTACTGCGATTGTGTTTCTGGTTTATCCGGGTAAACACCTTAGTAGAGAAAGCCGAAAACTGACTGTCATGATGCGGTGAGAGCTGGTCAGCTATTCGGAGGTTAAAATCTCTCGCGATTTTTTCTCGCATTATGCGACGGATCGCCCTCCACCCGATCAGGTGTCTACAACACCCTAGTTCGGATTAACAAAATACTAACTAGGGGATGCACCTACATTTCTATTGTCAAACTCCTATGCCTAAGTGAGGGTGATAAAGCCACATAGTCCGATTGCCCGGTTCGCTTCGCTAAACACCTCCTTCAAGGACCAAACTCTTGGATCAAGAGTGTTTAGGTTTCAACCCGAACGCCCCCGTACTACCTACGTGGGGCTGAAGCCGACGACTGGCCAACTCTCAGATTTAATAAAACGACCGCACAGGAGGCAAAATTTTAAAACAAACAACAAAGCATTATATTACACATCGGCTTTGTTTCATGATACAGGATGGGACAACATGAGGGTCTTCATTCAAAGATAATGTCTTTTGCACATTGGCCCTCTACAATGCGGGATCCCTTCAGGACATCATCAAAATACCGCTCGGGCGTGCGGTGCTCCTTGCCCGCGGGCTGTCCCTTGGTCACGAGCTTGACAACTGTAACACCCCGGATGTAACTTTCCATATTTGTAACTCCAACTCTTGCCATTTTCGGCATTGTGATATGATATTCCCTCCGTGGTGGGGTTTTTCTTCATTTTTGCATTTTGTCCATGTCATGCATTTCATATCATTTCATCATGTGCATCTCATTTGCATACGTGTTCGTCTCATGATTCCGAGCATTTTCCCCGTTGTCCGTTTTGCAATCCGGCACTCCTATGTCCCCCGGCGTCCCCTTTTACGTTTTTCCATGAGCGGGTACTAAACTTTCTCGAAATGGACCGAGCCTTGCCAAGTGGCCTTGGTACACCACCGGTAGACCACTTGTCAAGTTTCGGGTCATTTGGAGCTCGTTTGGTACTCCAACGGTTAACCACACTCTCGTAAAGGCCTCTTTTAAGTTGCAGCCCAACACCCTTTCAAAAGAGCCCAATAACCCACCTAAGTCACTTACATGCTCTCCGTCGTCGGATCACGATCGTGTGGGCGAAAACCGCACCTCATTTGGAGCTTCGTAGCTCCTTCTACCTATAAATATGCATCCCCCTCCAAATCCCGGATCAATTCCACCCTAACCCTAGCTCCCCGCTCCTCTCCCCGCGCCGGACACGTCCGGACGGCGCCGGACGCGTCTGGCCACGCCGCAACCAACCAGGAGCTGCCACGTGGCGCCCCACCGCCGCCGCCAAGCCCCGCCAGCCCGTGCAGGGCCCTCTCCCGGCCCGCCGCTGGCGCCACGCCCGCCCCAGCGCCCGCCCGCCTCACGCCTCGCCGCCTGCTGGTCGCCCAGCCGATCAGCCTCGCCGGCCGGCCCGTCCATCCTCCCTCCCGGCCTCGTCGCCCCCCCTCCCGGCCGTCTCCTTCCTCCTCCCTCCTCCGTGAGCCACTCCGGCCGGCCACCTCGTCCGCGGATCTCAGATCCAACCGACGAGGGTTGACTTTCTCCTTCCCCCGATTCCCTCTAAGTCATTTTTCGGTGATATTTTATGGCAATTTCTTCATGCCATTACTCTGTACCCGTAGCTCTGTTTCGTGCGTGTAATATGTCAAAATGTTCGGCTCGAAGAGTAGATCATTTCATCTCATTGCATTATTTTCATTTGAGCTCATCTTGATGCCCGAAATTCTGTTAGAGGAGGGCTATGTGATGTTAGTTTTTGTTTCTTAACAGAACATGCACTTTTGTCATTTTTTGCCATGATTGATGTGTGCATCCTATGAACTTGAGTCCTACATGTGTTTTGTAATATGCCATGCCATATTTCCAGGGGTGTATGCCATGTATTTTTGTGATCTCTATGGTGACTAAAACAAGCATGCAAACTAGGCTTCCTGATGTTGCTGATTTCAGCTCCTGTTTTGCTGATATTTTTATGCCATGTTAACTTGATGCTACCGAGAGATCCATGCATATTTGGAGATACTTCAGTAAGGATGTTTTGAACATATGGTTATGCTCTATCCATACATGCCTTTGTTTGCAATTATGGAGTGCCATAGCTTGAGTCCATCAAGCTCTACCTTTGCTATAAAATGTTTCCTGGCAGATTGTTTACATGTTATTCAATTTTGCCAAGGTTGTTGTAGTTGATCCGTGTATGCTATGATGTTGTTATTGCCATGTATACCTTCTATGCCATGTCTTCTTGATGTAGGTATGCTTAGTTTATCTTGTAATGCTCTGTGCTGAGTGCATCAAGCTCTTAAACATGCCTACTTGTTATCTGTTTTTGTCATGCCCTGTTGCTGAATCTGTTAACGAAACTTGCTATGTTTACATGGGTGCTATTATATTTTATGATCCTTTTTGGCTTATGGTCAGTAAGGGACTTTTGTTCTATGCTTTGAGTAGATTCATGCCATGCCTTGTTTTGCTATTATAAGTTCTTGTAGCATGCTGTTTGCTTGCTCTGAACATTGCTTCCTGATGCTGATTCTGCCATGTTCAGTAATTTCACCAAGTCTGTGAAGCTGATATATTTTGCACTTTTGCCATGATTTTTGGACCTGTTATGATGTGAATTAGCCGTAGCTCAGTGTTCATCTTTTGTCAAGCATCTTGAGTAGATCACTGTCATATGCTTTGTTGATATGTTTGGGTGTAGTAGCTTAATTTCTTGTTGCTTGCTAAGTGGCATCATGCTGTTAATGGCAGATTTGTGCCATTCTTGTTTTGCTTGTCATTTGCAAACCGTGCATCCGATTCCGGTGATCTTTATATCGATTTCAACCGAAATCATCTCATCTTTCCAGCGGCATACTTGGTTTGCCAAGTTGATGCCTGGTTCATCATTTTCCTACCGAGCACGCATACGCATTGCATATCACATCCCGCATATCATGCCATATATTGCATCATGTTGCTTGTGCATTGCACCGTGATTTATTGTGGTTCCTTTGTTTGTGTTCTTGCTTTGGGTAGAGCCGAGACGAAATGCGTGAACGAGGAACCTGTTGAGAACGCTTACGAGGATCAAGCTTTCGACAACTCGAGAACTTTGCGAGCAAGATGAACATACCCTCGAAATCACTTCTATCTTTGCTTGCTAGATGCTCGCTCTTTTGCTATGCCTATGCTACGATGCCTATCACTTGCTATATCATGCCACCCATATTGCCATGTCAAACCTCTAACCATCCTTTTCTAGCAAACCGTTGTTTGGCTATGTTACCACTTTGCTCAGCCCCTCTTATAGCGTTGCTAGTTGCAGGTGAAGATGAAGTTTGTTCCGTGTTGGAACATGGAGATGTTGTTCCTTGTTGGAACATGTTTACTTGTTGGGGATATCACAATATATCTGCTATAATTAATGCATCTATATATTTGGTAAAGGGTGGAAGACTCGGCCTTATGCACGGTGTTTTGTTCCACTCTTGCCGCCCTAGTTTCCGTCATACCGTGTTATGTTCCTTGATTTCGCGTTCTTTACACGGTTGGGTGATTTATGGGACCCCCTTGACAGTTTGCTTTGAATAAGACTCCTCCAAAGAAGGCCCAACATTGGTTTTACCATTTGCCACCTAAGCCTTTTTCCCGGGTTTTCGCGAGCCCGAGGGTCATCTTATTTTAACCCCCGGACCAGTGCTCCTTGGTCTTTGGCCCGAACTAGAGCCCTGTAGCGCCCCCTCAAGGAAACTTGAGGTCTGGTTTTAGTTGTACGGACTGCTCATCCGGATGTGCCATGAGAACGAGATATGTGCAGCTCCTATCGGGATTTGTCGGCACAATCAGGCGGCTTTGCTGGTCTTGTTTTATTGCTGTCGGAATGTCTTGTAGTCCGGGATTCCGAGACTGATCGGGTCTTCCCGGTAGAAGGAATATCCTTCGTTGACCATGAGAGCTTATTATGGGCTAAGTTGGGACACCCCTCAGGGTATTATCTTTCGAAAGCCGTGCCCGCGGTTATGAGGCAGATGGGAATTTGTTAATGTCCGGTTGTAGAAAACCCGAAGTTGACCTTAACTAAAATACGCATCAACCGCGTGTATAACCGTGATGGTCTCTTCTCGGCGGAGTCCGGGAGGTGAACACGGTGTTGGAGTTATGCTTGACGTAAGTAGTTCAGGATCACTTCTTGATCGCTACTAGCTTCACGACCGCGCCTTGCTTCTCTTCTCGCTCTCTTTTGCGAATGTAGCCATCATATATGCTAGTCGCTTGGTGCAGCTCCACCTCAAAACTCTGTCCTTCCTATACGCTTAAATAGTCTTCATCTCGAGGGTGTGAGATTGCTGAGTCCCCGTGACTCACAGATTCTACCAAAACAGTTGCAAAGCCGACGATGCGGTCAGGTGTGACGCAACCGAGCTCAAGTGGGAGTTCGATGAGGAACGCGGTCGTTACTATGTGTCTTTTCCTCGATGATCAGTAGTGGAGCCCAGTTGGGACGATCGGGATCTGTAGCATTTGGGGTATCTTCTTTTATTTTGGTTCCGTAGTCGGACCTTGAGTGTAATCTGAATGATGGATGTTTATTTATGTATTGTGTGAAGTGGCGACTGTAAGCCAACTATGTATCTATTTCCCTTATGTATTACATGGATTGTGTGAAGATTACCTCACTTGCGACATTGCTTCAATGCGGTTATGCCTCTAAGTCGTGCTTCGACACGTGGGAGATATAGCCGCATCGAGGGCGTTACAAGTTGGTAATCAGAGCCTTCCCGACTTAGGAGCCCCCGCTTGATTGTTTCTTGGCGTTGTTGAGTCTAGAACAAAAATGTTTTGAGTCTTAGGATTATATATATCGGAGAGTAGGATTCTTTTACTCCCCAGTCCCTTCTGTCAGCTCTGGTGAGGTCTCCTGACGTAGAAGTTTTGACTCTCCTCTCCTCAAATTTCACTAAAAAAAAATTTTAGGATCACGCGGGTATCTTGGAATCATTCCGATGGTTTTGTGACGAGAACATTGTTCTTGGTGCCTCCTGACATTTAGGGGTTGTGGCAGTGTCCCGGGGAGTTGAGCTCCGAGGTGTTGTCGTCACAATTTTATCGTTGCTATTCTGGAATACGAGTTTTGCCGACATCGAAATCTCTTCTCAGACAGCTTGTTGGTGAGATAACCCCGATAACCCGATCTGGCGAGCTCGGGAGTATTGCCATGACTCAGATAACGGATGCTTTTCAAGGTCGAGGTACCACGATTTCGAAGGCTTCTTGGTTATGTGTTGACGGATGGATACAAATTTGGATCTAGGTATTGTTAGTTTGGGTGATATATTTTGTGTCCCTCAGATCCCCAACAAAAGATTGCATAACTAGAAAGTTTCGGGAGTTTATAGGTGGGATTCAAGTAGCTCCTAGCATTTCTTCCCGCAGATATTTGGTTTGTGATTGGGTAATCCTTACCACTTATTTGTTCCAGTCGTACCTTGTTATTTTTTTCATCAACCCTTAATCAAGTGGCTTCTCACCTTAATGGACGCGTGTGATGTTAGCTTTTGGAATTCATTCGTTCATCCTTGTTCAATGTTTATTGTGAAGACTATGTGTTGCAATTTCTATCCGTTGATTCAACTTGTCTATCTGCTCTATCAAAGTGCTAACGGATGACACCCTCTTCAGATGGCTCCGCCAACGGCGTACGAATCCGGATCGCAATGATGAGAGTCAGTCGAACCCTCCACCTCCACCTCCGCCACCGGAGGCATGGCAAGCTATCATGGCAGCCACCAATGCCAATGCTTAGATGATTTTGCAACTCTTGCAAGAGCGTACCCAAGGGCAAGGCAATCAAGGAAATCAAGGTCAAGGCAACAACCAGCCGCACTTTGCTACCCTCAATCTGTTCCTCACTAATCAGCCGAAGTCTTTCGGTTTACGTGGTCGAGGCCACGACGCCGACGATTGGCTTGTGGACATCTGCAAACATTTTGAATGTAGCAATGTCGACACTGAGGACTTTGTCAAGTTTGCTTCGTTTCAACTCAAGGACCAAGCTGCTGAGTGGTACCAAGAATACAAAGATTCCAGAGGAGGTCGTGTCATTACACGGGATGAGTTCCGCCGAGATTTCGTGAGCTCACCACATTCGAAAAGTGTTGTTGAGAGCAAGCGTGAGGAGTTCCGCAATCTCAAGAAAGGCAACATGTCTGTCTATCAATACAATATCCAGTTCCAGAAACTCGCTCGCTTCGCTAAGCAAGACGTCCCTGATGAAAAGAGTATGATCTATCAATTTAGAGGTGGTCTCAGAGAAGATCTGCAATTAGCTCTCGTGCTTTTTGAGCCGAAAAAGTATGATGAATTCTACAACATGGCACTGAAGCAAGAAGCTGCCCAGCTCAAATGTGAGGCTTCTAAGAAGAGAATCGGGGATGCGATTCGGTCTTCTTCTTCCTCTCAAGTGGCGGCTAAGCGTGAAGTTCTACCTTCCACCTCCTCCGTTCCGTCATCCTTATCGCCAGAAGAACTCGGTGGTCGTGGATCTTCCCACCCACCCAACCCAAAGCTATCGTAACAAGTCTAATTCTCAAGCTCCAAGGTCAAATGCTCCTTATCACCGTCCGCTCTCGTGAGGTGACTTGCAACAAATGTCGTGAGAAAGGGCACTATGCGAACAAATGCTTCAACCAAAGGCGCCTTCCGCCTCCTCCTCTGTGAAATCTTCCAGCAATGCAGTGGTCAAGCATAATCCCAACCATGCCAAGGTGAATATGATGAATGCAGCTCAAGCGGAGGAATCTACTGATGTGATAATGGGTAATCTCTCAGTTAATGATATTCCTGCAAAATTCTTATTTGATACTGGTGCATCACATTCTTTCATCTCAAGACCTTTTGTGGCTATGCATGATTTGGTTACTCAAGCATTGCCGAGACCTTTGTCTATTGTTTCTCCGGCTAAGGAGATGACTTCTCGAGTTTTGGTTCAATGCTCGGTATCAAGATGGGCGACTATAGATTTCTGGCTAAACCAATTGTTCTTGGTGACTCGGATATTGATCTTATTCTTGGGATGGATCGCTTTCTCAGCACAAAGCTCGGCTTGATTGTGCTGCCAGGAAATTCAATTGACTCACTCTTCTAATGATGTGATCATCTATGCCGCTCGTGATGAAACCATTCGGTTGTTTTCTCTCAATGAGAAGGGCGAATTGGATGCTATCTCTCGATTCCGATGCGTTTGTGAGTACCAAGATGTCTTTCCGTAAGAGCTTCCAGAATGCCTCCTCACCGGCCGATTGAGTTCGTTATCGATCTTGAGCACGGCATCGAACCCGCTTTGCAAGCGTCCATACAATCTTGGACCTAATGAGCTGAAGGAATTGAAGAAGCAGCTCGATGAACAAGAGCGTCTGGGTTTGATCGGACCGAGTTCATCTCCTTGGGGTTCTTGGTGTTCTTTTTGTCCAGAAGAAGGATGGCACGGACCGACTTTGTGTCGATTACCGTCCATTGAATAAGAAGACTATCAAGAACAAGCATCCACTTCCCAACATCAATGAGCTTTTTGAGCAACTAAAAGGTGCTAAAGTGTTCTCCAAGCTTGACCTTCGTATGGGTTATCATCAGATTCGCATTCGTGAACAAGATATTCCCAAGACAACATTCAGAACAAGCTTTGGTTCTTATGAATATACTGTCATGTCTTTCGGCCTTGACAATGCTCCTCCAACATTCTCTCGAATGATGAACTTCATCTTCAACCCCTACACCAATGAATTCGTCTTGGTCTATCTTGATGATATTTTGGTCTTCTCCAAGAATAAGAAGGATCATGCCAAACATTTGCGATTGGTGCTAGACAAGCTCAGAGAGTATCAATTCTACGCGAAGTTCTCCAAATGTGAATTTTGGCTTGATGAAGTGCTTTATCTTGGTCACATCATCTCCGCCAAGGGCATCGCTGTTAATCCCGAGAAGGTGTCTGCAGTTGTGAATTGGGAACCTCCTCAGAATGTCAAGCGGCTTAGCTTTCTTGGTCTTGCAAGCTATTGCGAAGATTCGTTGAGAATTTCTCCAAGATTGCAAAGCCTCTTTCCAACCTCCTCGAGAAGCATGTGAAGTATGTCCGGTCTCCGAGTGTGACGTTGCTTTCAATACTCTCAAAGAGAAACTCGTCACAGCTCTGTCTTGACTCCTCCCGACGTAATCCAAGCCATTCGAAGTTTTCTGTGATGCTTCTCGTCAAGGTCTCGGTCTTTGTGTTAATGCAAGAGAAGAGAGTTGTGGCCTATACCTCTCGTCATTTGAAGCCTCGAAAAGAACTACCCCACTCACGATCTTGAGTTGGCGGCGATTGTCCATGCATTGATAACATGGAGACATCTCTTGTTGGGAAGGAAAGTGGACATTTTCACCGATCACAAGAGCCTCAAGTATATCTTCACTCAACCCAACCTCAACCTCGTGCAAACTCGATGGGTCGAAATGATTCAAGAGTACAACCCAAGTATTGAATATACTCCGCAAGGCCAATGTCATTGCAGATGCTTTGAGCAGAAGGCTTATCGCAATGATTTAATCCTCAAGCCCTTCCAACTGCACCTTTGTGAAGTTTTCCGCAAGCTGAATCTTCAAGTTGTTCCTCAAGGCTTTCTTGCCAACCTCATAGTCTCTCCTACTTTGGAAGACCAAATTCGTGAGGCGCAACTCCTGGATACCATGGTGAAAAAGGTGAAACGTGGTATCGACAAGGGCATTTCCAAGTACAAGTGCTTCCACATTGATGACAAAGATACTCTTTTCTTCGAGGACCGGATTGTGGTTCCTAAGGGTGATCTACGAAAAGTCATTATGAACGAGGCGCACAATTCGCTTCTATCCATTCATCCCGAAGTATGCGAAGATGTACCATGACCTCAAGCAGTCATATTGGTGGAATCGAATGAAGCGAGAAATTGCTCAATTCGTGAATGAGTGTGATGTCTGCGGAAGAGTGAAAGCGAACACCAAAGACCAGCTGGTCTCCTCCAACCTCTTGCTATTCCGTAATGGAAGTTTGATCATATTGAAATGGACTTCGTGATGGATTTCCTAAGTCCAAGCGTGGAAATGATGCTATCTTCGTTGTCATTGACAAGCTTACTATAGTGGCTCATTTTCTTCCTATCAAAGAATCTATCACAGCAGCTCGGTTGGCGAGCTATACACCTCCGTAATTGTCTCCTTGCACGGCATTCCATAATTGATCTCTCTTGACCGTGGCAGCATCTTTACCTCCAAGTTTTGGGATTCTTTTCAAGGCCATAGGCACCAACATTCGTTTCAAAGACAACTTTCCATCCTCAAACAAGTGGCCAAGTCGAGCGAGTCAACCAAATCCTCAAGATATGCTCGTGGCTTGTGTCATTTCTTTCGGTATGAAGTGGGAAGATTGTCTTCCATATGCCGAAGTTCTCCCACAACAACAGCTTCCAAGCGAGTTCGGGCAAGGCCCCATTCGAAATTCTCTATGGCGTAAAGTGTCGTACTCCTCTCAATTGGTCCGAGACGGTGAACGCCAACTTCTTGGCAACGACTTGATCCACGAAGCCAAGAAATGTGCAAAGTCATTCGTGAGAATCTCAAAGCCGCGCAATCGCGCCAGAAGAGCTATTATGATGACAAGCACCGTGATGTGGCTTTTGAAATCGGAGACCATGTCTACCTCCGCGTCTCTCCAATGAAAGGCACTCGTCGTTTCGGTATCAAAGGGAAACTTGCCCCTAAATACGTGGGTCCTTTCAAGATCATTGGCAAAAGAGGCGATCTCGCCTATCAACTTGAGCTTCCCTCCAACTTCGCAAATGTGGACGACGTGTTTCACGTGTCACAGCTTCGCAAGTGCTTCAAGACTCTGGCGCACTATCAACTTCAAGAAATTGACCTCCCGTAAGATCTCTCTTATCATGAGCACCCGTTGCTATTCTTGAAGAAACCGAGCGCAAGACTCGCAACAAGTCAATCAAATTCACGAAAGTGAAGTGGTCACACCATTCCGACCGAGAAGCCACACAGGAGCGCGAGGATCACATCCGTTCGAATATCCGAGTTCTTTCAGTCCTAGATCTCGGACGAGATCCTCTTGTAGTGGTGGAGTGTTGTAACACGCGGATGTAACTTTCCATATTTGTAACTCCAACTATTGCCATTTTCTGCATTGTGATATGATATTCACTCCGTTGTTGGGTTTTTATTCATTTTGCATTTTGTCCATGTCATGAATTTCATATCATGTCATCATGTGCATCTCATTAGCATACTTTTTCGTCTCATGATTCCGAGCATTTTCCCCGGCTGTCCGCTTTTGCAATCCCAAGACTCCTATGTCCCCCGGCGTCCCTTTTTACGTTTTTCCGTGAGCGGGTACTAAACTTTCTCGGAATGGACCGAGCCTTGCCAAGTGGCCTTGGTACACCACCGGTAGACCACCTGTCAAGTTTCGGGTCATTTGGAGCTCGTTTGGTACTCCAACGGTTAACCGCACTCTCGCAAAGGCCTCTTTTAAGTTGCAGCCCAACACCCTTTCAAAACAGCCCAATAACCCACCTAAGTCACTTACATGCTCTCCGTCGTCGGATCACGATCGTGTGGGCGAAAACCGCACCTCATTTGGAGCTTCCTAGCTCCTTCTACCTATAAATATGCATCCCCCCTCCAAATCCCGGATCAATTCCACCCTAACCTTAGCTCCCCGCTCCTCTCCCTCACGGACATGTCCGGACGGCGCGAACGCGTCATGCCGCGCCGCACCAACCAGAGCTGCCACGTGGCGCCGCCCGCGCCACGCCAAGCCACCGCGGCCGTCAGGGGGCCCTCCCGGCCCGCCCGCGCCAGCGAAGGCGCCCAGCGCCCGCCCGCTCAGCGCCTCCGCCCGGCTAAGCGCCGCCCGCCCATGGTTGCCACGCAGCCACGCCGGCCCGGCCCGTCACTCCTCCCGGCAGCCTCGTCCGCCCCCCTCCCCGGCCGTCTCCTTCCTCCTCCCTCCTCCGGCGAGGCACCGCTCCGGCCGCCCACCTCGTCCCGCGCCGGATCTCAGATCCAACCGACCAGGGTTGACTTTCTCCTTCCCCCGATTCCCTCTAAGTCATTTTTCGGTGATATTTTATTGCATTTTCTTCATGCCATAACTCTTTACCCGTAGCTCTGTTTCGTGTGTGTAATATGTCAAGGTGTTCGCCTCGAAGAGTAGATCATTTCATCTCATTGCATCATTTTCATTTGATCTCATCTTGATGCCAGAAATGCTGTTAGAGGAGGGCTATGTGATGTTAGTTTCTGTTTCTTAACAGAACATGCACTTTTGTCATTTTTGCCATGATTGATGTGTGCATCTTATGAACTTGAGTCCAACATGTGTTTTGTAATATGCCATGCCGTGTTTCCAGGGGTGTATGCCATGTAATTTTGTGATCTCTATGGTGACTAGCACAAGCATGCAAACTAGGCTTCCTGATGTTGCTGATTTCAGCTCCTGTTTTGCTGATATTTTTATGCCATGTTAACTTGATGCTACCGAGAGATCCATGCATATTTTGAGATACTTCAGTAAGGATGTTTTGAACATATGGTTATGCTCTATCCATACATGCCTTTGTTTGCAATTATGGAGTGCCATAGCTTGAGTCAATCGAGCTCTACCTTTGCTATAAAATGTTTCCTGGCAGATTGTTTACATGTTCTTCAATTTTGCCAAGGTTGTTGTAGTTGATCCGTGTATGCTATGATGTTGTTATTGCCATGTATGCCTTCTATGCCATGTCTTCTTGATGTAGGTATGCTTAGTTTATCTTGTAATGCTTTGTACTGAGTGCATCAAGCTCTTAAACATGCCTACTTGTTATCTGTTTTTGTCATGCCCTGTTGCTGAATCTGTTAACAAAACTTGCTATGTTTACATGGGTGCTATTATATTTTATGATCCTTTTTGGCTTATGGTCAGTAAGGGACTTTTGTTCTATGATTTGAGTAGATTCATGCCAATCCTTGTTTTGCTATTATAAGTTCCTGTAGCATGCTGTTTGCTTGCTCTGAACATTGCTTCCTGATGCTGATTCTGCCATGTTCAGTAATTTCACCAAGTCTGTGAAGCTGATATATTTTGCACTTTTGCCATGATTTTTGGACCTGTTATGATGTGAATTAGCCGTAGCTCAGTGTTCATCTTTTGTCAAGCATCTTGAGTAGATCACTGTCATATGCTTTGTTGATATGTTTGGGTGTAGTAGCTTAATTTCTTGTTGCTTGCTAAGTGGCATCATGCTGTTAATGGCAGATTTGTGCCATTCTTGTTTTGCTTGTCATTTGCAAACCGTGCATCCGATTCCGGTGATCTTTATATCGCATTTCAACCGAAATCATCTCATCTTTCCAGCGGCATACTTGGTTTGCCAAGTTGATGCCTGGTTCATCATTTTCCTTCCGAGCACGCATACGCATTGCATATCACATCCCGCATATCATGCCATATATTGCATCATGTTGCTTGTGCATTGCACCGTGATTTATTGTGGTTCCTTTGTTTGTGTTCTTGCTTTGGGTAGAGCCGAGAGGCGAGTACGTGAACGAGGAACCTATTGAGAACGCTTACGAGGATCAAGCTTTCGACAACTCGAGAACTTTGCGTGCAAGATGAACATACCCTCGAAATCACTTCTATCTTTGCTTGCTAGATGCTCGCTCTTTTGCTATGCCTATGCTACGATGCCTATCACTTGCTATATCATGCCACCCATATTGCCATGTCAAACCTCTAACCATCCTTTTCTAGCAAACCGTTGATTGGCTATGTTACCGCTTTGTTCAGCCCCTCTTATAGCGTTGCTAGTTGCAGGTGAAGTTGAAGTTTGTTCCGTGTTGGAACATGGAGATGTTGTTCCTTGTTGGAACATGTTTACTTGTTGGGGATATCACAATATATCTGCTATAATTAATGCATCTATATATTTGGTAAAGGGTGGAAGACTCGGCCTTATGCCCGGTGTTTTGTTCCACTCTTGCGCCCTAGTTTCCGTCATACCGGTGTTATGTTCCTTGATTTCACGTTCCTTACACGGTTGGGTGATTTATGGGACCCCTTGATAGTTTGCTTTGAATAAGACTCCTCCAGCAAGGCCCAACATTGGTTTCACCATTTGCCACCTAAGCCTTTTTCCCCCGGGTTTTCGCGAGCCCGAGGGTCATCTTATTTTAACCCCCCCCCGGACCAGTGCTCCTTCGAGTGCTGGCCCGAACTAGAGCCCTGTGCAGCGCCCCCTCAAGGAAACTTGAGGTCTGGTTTTAGTTGTACGGACTGCTCATCCGGATGTGCCATGAGAACGAGATATGTGCAGCTCCTATCGCGATTTGTCGGCTGTCAAAGCGGCTTTCTTTGGTCTTGTTTTATTGCTGTCGAATGTCTTGTAGTCCGGGATTCCGAGATCGATCGGGTCTTCCGGTAGAAGGAATATCCTTCGTTGACCGTGAGAGCTTATTATGGGCTAAGTTGGGACACCCTGCAGGTATTATCTTTCAAAGCCGTGCCCAGTTATGAGGCGAGATGGGAATTTGTTAATGTCGGTTGTAGAAAACCCGAAGTTGACCTTAATTAAAATATGCATCAACCGCGTGTGTAACCGTGATGGTCTCTTCTCGGAGTCCGGAGGTGAACACGGTGTTGGAGTTATGCTTGACGTAAGTAGTTCAGGATCACTTCTTGATCGCTACTAGCTTCACGACCGTGCCTTGCTTCTCTTCTCGCTCTCTTTTGCGAATGTAGCCATCATATATGCTAGTCGCTTGGTGCAGCTCCACCTCACAACTCTGTCCTTCCTATAAGCTTAAATAGTCTTCATCTCGAGGGTGTGAGATTGCTGAGTCCCCGTGACTCACAGATTCTACCAAAACAGTTGCGAGTGCGGCGATGCCGGTCAGTGGCCTTAACCGAGCTCAAGTGGGAGTTCGATGAGGAACGCAGTCGTTACTATGTGTCTTTTCACGATGATCGGTAGTGGAGCTCAGCTTGGGACGATCGGGGATCTGTGTAGCATTTGGGGTATCTTCTTTTATTTTGGTTCCGTAGTCGGACCTTGAGTGTAATCTGAATGATGGATGTTTATTTATGTATTGTGTGAAGTGGCGACTGTAAGCCAACTATGTATCTATTTCCCTTATGTATTTCATGGGTTGTGTGAAGATTACCTCACTTGTGACATTGCTTTCAATGCGGATATGCCTCTAAGTCGTGCTTCGACACGTGGGAGATATAGCCGCATCGAGGGCGTTACAACAACTTCCATCTTCGCCCACTGAACCTTGACACGGGCGAAGGCCATCCGTGCACCTTCGATGCAGACCAACCGCTTGATGGCATCAAGCTGAAGGCAGGCATCGACCAGCCGCTTCACGAGCCCGAAGTAGCTACTGGGTATGGCTTCAGCAGGCCATAGACGGATTATCAAATTCTTCATGGCCAATTCGGCCACCCTATGCAGCTCGGTCAGCTGTTTCAGCTGATCGCTAAAGGGCACCGGATGCTCTGGCGCAAGGTATTGCCACCAGAACAGCTTCTCCGTTGAGCTCCCTCTTCGGCTCGGAAGAACTCTGCTGCATCAGCAACACTGCGCGGCAGATCCGCAAACGCTCCTGGAGAACTCCAAATCTGGGTCAGTAAGAGGTACCTTTTCTTCACAAATTTGCTCTGCATAATAAAGGCCTTACCCCCCGCGATTTTCCTGGCCTCCTGGATTTCCTGGAGGGCACCCTGGGCTTCAACCCGGGCATCTTGTGCGCTTTGGCGGGCCTTGGAAAGTTCGGACTCTTGATCCGCAATATTGCGCTCCAAGGACTCGCATTTCTTCATGGCGTCCTGGAGCTCCTGCTGGACCTCACCGACCCTGGCCTCGTGTTTTTTGCGGGTGGCTTGTTCCTTTGCCGCTCTCTTCTGGGCCTCAGCCAGCGCCTTCTTGAGGGTCTCCACCTCGGTCGCCACTCCTACGAAATGTGATGACACCATGATCAACACAAATAATTCATACCTTTCTGGATCTAAATAGGCCATCGCATACCTTGCTTGTCCTCTAGCTGTTTTTTCACACGGCCGAGCTCTTCCTTGGGCAGCTCCAGACTCTGCTTCAGTTTGGAGACTTGGCAGAAGGGTAGGTTGCAGCTAGCATCGACACCTGCTTATTCATATAGACATGTATGGTTAGTCTCCTGCGAAATTTATTTGATCCTCTGTCCGGCTTTTCTTTTCGAACATCGGACAGAGTCTCAGGGGCTACTGTCTATACTATGACATTCTTTTTGCATAAATTACATCGCGTACCTCAAAGCCTGTTAGAAGGCTGGTGCAGGCTTCGGTCAGTCCATTCTTAGCGGACTGAACCCTCTCAACCACCGTACCCATAAGGGTACGGTGTTCCTCAACAATGGAAGCACTTTGAAGTGCTTCCAGTAAAGTATCCGGTGCCTCTGGATGGACAGAGGTCACTGGCGGAATAGGTGCACCTCCTTCTTTCGAAGGAGGCTGCTTGCCTGATTCCGGAGCCGTATGGGCCTCCGGAATAGTATTCGGCTGGGGGCCGAATTGGATATGGCCCCCATCGCCAGTCTCCAGGGGGATTTGCTCCCCCATGTGTCCGGCGGCCGAGGTATCACCCTCTGGCGCCACCCTGATGGCCTCGTGTACCTCTCCCTGGCCTGGGAAGGTCCTTCAGGACAACACCTCGGCGTCGTCCGTAGCCTTGGGAGAGGAGGCCACTGGAAGTGATCCGCTGTCCATCACCTTTGGATCTAGCGAATTCCCCAAAGATAAGGATTGCTGGGGGCTGGCGTGGGCCGGACTGCAGTGCATGATTTGACATATTAAAACGACCGAAGTAAAGAAGTTGGATATATGTGTATAAGTGCCTTTGAGTAATTACGATTTGGCCAGGGGCTTCTCCCGGGGGCGCTACTCGGAGCTGCTATCGATGTCCAATGCAGAGTTGTCCACGAGGGAGACCCTCCCTTTCTTGGACGCCTCTGCCTCCAGACCCGTGGAGGACGCCCTTTTCTTCCTTCACCCCTCAGGGGGAGAGTTGCTTTCCTCCTCCTCCTCTTCATCGTCGGCGGCAGGGGAGGAGTAGGTTTCGGCGTCTTCAGACGTCGCGTCCGAAGTGCCCTTACGGCGGAGGCCACTTCTTGGCCTTCTTCTCGGACGCCTGGTAGGGCGCCGGAACTAGCATCTTCGTCAGAAGTGGGATAGCTGGGTTTTCGGGCAGCGGATCCGAACACTGAATATGCTCCGCCTTCTTCGTCCAGCCCTGAAAAGACAGATAGGGAAGCTTATAAATCTTCCTTGAATGTACAGGTGAAGGATATGTCGGGGAACGCAGTAATTTTAAAAAATTCCTACGCACACGCAAGATCTATCATGGTGATGCATATCAACGAGAGGGGAGAGTGTTGTCTAAGTATCCTCGTAGACTGAAAGCGGAAGCATTATGACAACGCGGTTGATGTAGTCATACGTCTTCATGATCCGACCGATCCTAGTACCGAAAGTACGTCACCTCCGTGATCTGCACACGTTCAGCTCGGTGACGTCCCACGAACTCTTGCTCCAACTGAGTGTCAAGGGCGAGCTTCGTCAGCACGACAGCGTGATGACGGTGATGATGAAGCTACCGACGCAGGGCTTCACCTAAGCACTGCAACGATATGACCGAGGTGGATTATGGTGGAGGGGGCACCGCACACGGCTAAGACAATGTCTGTTGTTGTGTTCTAGGGTGCCCCCATGCCCCGTATATAAAGGAGCAAGGGGGGAGGCCGGCCGGCCCTAGGGCGCGCCAAGGAGGGGAGGAATCCTCCTCCTAGTAGGAGTAGGATTCCTCCTTTCCTAGTCCAACTAGGAGGAGAAGGGGAAAGAGGGAAAGGGGAGGAAGAGAAGAAGGAAAGGGGGGCGCCTCCTCCCTAGTCCAATTCGGACTCCCTATAGGGAGGGGGCGTGGCTGCCCCTTCTGGTGTCCGAATATAGCCGTCCAATATATCAATCTTTATGTTTCGACCATTTCGAGACTTCTCGTCATGTCTGTGATCATATCCGGGACTCCGAACTACCTTCGGTACATCAAAACACCTAAACTCATAATGCCGATCATCACCGAACGTTAAGCGTGCGGACCCTACGGGTTCGAGAACTATGTAGACATGACCGAGACTCATCTCCGGTCAATAACCAATAGCGGAACCTAGATGCTCATATTGGTTCCTACATATTCTACAAAGATCTTTATCGGTCAAACCGCATAACAACATACGTTGTTCCCTTTGTCATCGGTATGTTACTTGCCCGAGACTCGATCGTCGGTATCTCAATACCTAGTTCAATCTCATTACCGACAAGTCTCTTTACTCGTTCCGTAATGCATCATCCCGCAACTAACTCATTAGTCACAATGCTTGCAAGGCTTATAGTGATGTGCATTACCGAGAGGGCCCAGAGATACCTCTCGGACAATCGGAGTGACAAATCCTAATCTCGATCTATGCCAACTCAACAAACACCATCGGAGACACCTGTAGAGCACCTTTATAATCACCCAGTTACGTTGTGACGTTTCATAGCCCACTAAGTGTTCCTACGGTATTCGGGAGTTGCATAATCTCATAGTCATAGGAACATGTATAAGTCATGAAGAAAGCAATAGCAATACACTAAACGATCAAGTGCTAATCTAACGGAATGGGTCAAGTCAATCACATTATTCTGTAACGATGTGATCCCGTTAATCAAATGACAACTCATGTCTATGGCTAGGAAACTTAAACATCTTTGATTCAACGAGCTAGTCAAGTAGAGGCATACTAGTGACACTCTGTTTGTCTATGTATTCACACATGTACTAAGTTTTCTGTTAATACAATTCTAGCATGAATAATAAACATTTATCATGATATAAGGAAATATAAATAACAAATTTATCATTGCCTCCAGGGCATATTTCCTTCAGGATATACCTTGAAATACGAAAAACTTACCGGACTGGCAGGATGGGTCAGGTTGTACCCACGGTCCTCGGTCGTCTTTGGCCACATCTCGTTGGCCTTGAAAAGCACCTTCCAGATGCCTTCGCGCATAGAGCCGAAGTGCTGTTGCAAGGTCTGGTGCTTGGCCGGATTGAACTCCCACAAATTGCAAGTCCGGCTTTGGCAAGGAAGGATCCAGCGAAAAAGCATCACCTGGATCACATTGACAAGCTTGATGTTCTTGTCCACCATACTCTTGATGCGCGTCTGCAGCGCTGTTAGCTCGTCTGACGAGGCCCAGTCCAGGCCCTTCTCTAGCTAGGAGGTGAGCCACATTGGGGCCCCAGACTTGAATTCGGGAGCTGCGGCCCAGGTGGTGTCCGGGGTGCTGTGACGTAGAACCACTACTGCTGCCACCCTTTGACAGTCTCCACAAAGGTGCCTTTGGGCCACGGAACGTTGGGCAATTTTCTCACCATAGCGCCTCCGCACTCTGCGTGTTGGCGATCCACCACCTTCGACTTCACATTGAAGGTCTTCAGCCACAATCCGAAGTCGGGTGGGATGCGGAGGAAGGCCTCTGATACGTCTCCAACGTATATATAATTTTTGATTGCTCCATGCTACTTTATCTACTGTTTTGGACTATATTGGGCTTTATTTTCCACTTATATATTATTTTTGGGACTAACCTATTAACCGGAGGCCCAGCCCACAATTGTTGTTTTTTCCCTATTTCAGTGTTTCGAAGAAACAGAATATCAAACGGAGTCCAAACGGAATGAAACCTTCGGGAACGTGATTTTCCAACCGAACGTGATCCAGGAGACTTGGACCCTACTCCAAGAAGTGCCAGAGGCGGTCACGAGGGTGGAGGGCGCGCCCCCCTAGGCGCGCCCCCTACCTCATGGGCCCCCTGACGCTCCACCGACGTACTCCTTCCTCCTATATATACCTACGTATCCCCAAACGATCAGAACAGGAGCCAAAAACCTAATTCCACCGCCGCAACTTCCTGTATCCACGAGATCCCATCTTGGGGCCTGTTCTGGAGCTCACGGGAGGGCATCCACCATGGAGGGCTTCTACATCAACACCATAGCCCCTCCGATGAAGTGTGAGTAGTTTACTTGAGACCTTCGGGTCCATAGCTAGTAGCTAGATGGCTTCTTCTCTCTTTTGGATCTCAATACAATGTTCTCCCCTCTCTCGTGGAGATCTATTCGATGTAATCTTATTTTTGCGGTGCATTTGTTGAGACCGATGAATTGTGGGTTTATGATCCAGTATTATCTATGGAAAATATTTGATTCTTCTCTGAATTCTTTTATGTATGATTGAGTTATCTTTGCAAGTCTCTTGAATTATCCGTTTGGTTTGGCCAACTAGATTGGTAGTTCTTGCAATGGCGAAGTGCTTAGCTTTGGGTTCAATCTTGCGGTGTCCTTACCCAAAGGATGTAAAGGGTTGCAAGGCACGTATTGTATTGTTGCCATCGAGGATAACAAGATGGGGTTTTTATCATATTGCATGAATTTATCCTTCTACATCATGTCATCTTGCTTAAGGCGTTACTCTGTTTTTAACTTAATACTCTAGATGCATGCTGGATAGCGGTCGATGAGTGGAGTAATAGTAGTAGATGCAGAATCATTTCGATCTACTTGTCTCGGACGTGATGCCTATATATATGATCATTGCCTAGATATACTCATAACTATGCTCAATTCTGTCAATTGCTCAACAATAATTTGTTCACCCACCGTAGAATATTTATGCTCTTGAGAGAAGCCACTAGTGAAACCTATGGCTCCCGGGTATATTCTCATCATATCAATCTCTATCACTTTATTTACTTTTTTGTTTTTAGTTTGCTTTTACTTTTTACTTTGCATCTTTATACCAAAAATACCAAAAATATTATCTCTATCAGATCTCACTCTCGTAAGTGACCGTGAAGGGATTGACAACCCCTAATCGCGTTGGTTGCGAGTAGCTATCGATTTGTGCAGGTACGAGGGACTTGCGCGTGGTCTCCTACTGGATTTATACCTTGGTTCTCAAAAACTAAGGGAAATACTCACGCTACTGTGCTGCATCATCCTCTCCTCTTCGGGGAAAACCAACGCAAGCTCAAGACGTAGCAGCCTCGCACACGACAATGAATGCCGAGATGTTGAGGAAGGAGTTTGGGGCCAGATCATGGAAATCTATCCCATAGTAGAACATGAGCCCGCGGACGAAGGGGTGGAGAGGAAACCCTAACTTGTGGATGAAGTGGGGAATGAACACCACCCTCTCATGGGGCTTCAGGGTGGGGACGACCTGCCCCTTGGTCGGAAGCCGGTGGGCGATTTCCTGGGCCAAGTACCCCGCCTCCCGGAGCTTCGTGATGTCCTTCTCCGTGACGGAGGAGGCCATCCACTTGCCCTGCGCTCCGGATCCGGAAATGGTCGGAGTGCTTTTTTGAGGCGGAAAGGATGGAAGCTTGGGCGATGGAGCTCAAGAATGGGTGGGCAGAGAGAAAGAAGGCGTGGGTGAAAAGGTGAATCCTTATCTCTTTATAAAGGCAGCGAATATCAAGCGCCTCCCCGTTCGCCTTAAAACTCGCCTATTTCCCAAGGGTTGTGCAGACGGCGCGGTTGGATTACCCACGCCCGTATTGATGAGAACCTCGCAATAAGGGGACTCGATCTCTACTTCGACAAGACGTGCCAATGGAAACCGCATCTCGAAACATGGAGCGGGAGGCCAAAAACGGTTCAAAACAATGACCAGGTAGAGACGTGGCATCTTGCTACAGAATATGCCAGTAGATGGGACTTGTTAAAAACTATACTCTTTGTGGAGCTTGTTTTGTAGAGCTGGACATGTTCTCTGTGCTCGAGGACTACTTTGAAGTATTCGGAGGAGGAACCCGCCTTGTAATGCCGAAGACAATCTACGTGCCGGGCACATCGTCATTGAAGCCTGGTTCAGGGGCTACTGAGGGAGTCCTGGATTAAGGGGTCCTCGGGCGTCCGGCCTGTGTGACGTGGGCCGGACTGATGGGCCACGAAGATTCAAGATGGAAGACTTCCTCCCGTGTCCGGATGAGACTCTCCATTGCGTGGATGGCAAGCTTGGCGTTCGGATATGAAGATTCCTTCCTCTGTAAACCAACTCTGTACAACCCTAGGCCCCTCCGATGTCTATATAAACCGGAGGGTTTAGTCTGTAGAAGCAATCATAATCATACAAGCTAGACATCTAGGGTTTAGACATTACGATCTCGTGGTGGATCAACTCTTGTAATCCTCATATTCATCAAGATCAATCAAGCAAGAAGTAGGGTATTACCTCCATCAAGAGGTCCCGAACCTGGGTAAACATTGTGTCCCCCGTCTCCTGTTACCATCAACCTTAGACGCATAGTTCGGGACCCCCTACCCAAGATCGGCCAGTTTTGACACTGACATGTGTCCCGGACGGCAACTAAATCAGCATCCCGCGGGGTACCTAACGTAGCTGTGCCAGAACGTGTGGGCATATTTGCTTCGTGCCACATGCGCAGGGTGAGGATGAGTAGTACTTGTTCGGCATGTGGCACGAAGTAGTTGCGCCCACACGTGTGGGCAATTCTAATGTTCGCCCACACACAGCCCGTGTGAGCTGCCTCCTGCTCACGCCACACACGGTGTGTGGGTGGATGTCTAGTATGCCACACGTGTGGGTGTTATCAGGACCCTTCCTTTTTAGTTGAGCAGGGAAGGCAGGGAGGGTGACGGTGTCCTGGACTAGGGGGTACTCACCACGTTGTCTCCTGACCAGTGGGTCGGGCCAAGGACCCCCATGGCAGTTCACTATTGGGCTAGTTCGGGCAGCCCATGCCGCATACAAGGGATATTCCACAAGACTTGGTGCCCAAGACAAGGACTCTCCTGAACCCTAGGCCTCTGGTGCACTATATAAATCGAGGCTAGGCTAGTCAGTAGGGGAACTCATATTCGTTAGAACAATCTCATGGGAGATACATGTACTCTGTACTACACCCCATATGAATACAATCAAAAGCAGCATGTAGGGTATTATCTCTTTGAGAGAGCCCGAAGCTGGGTAAAATCCCGTGTCCATGTTACCTTCGCTCCAATACGCCTAGCTTAGGACCCCTACTATGAGATACGCCGGATATAGTACCGACATTGATGCTTTCATTAAGAGCCTCCTAGGTGTCGACACGAATCGACGACATAAATCAGGTGTTATGATTTCAATTCAATCTATTCCACCTACATCAGATTTTCTTTTGCAATTATTGTCTGCAGTATTGCTCTATCTTGTTTATAGACTAGTTTTGATCTTGTGCGGCTTCGGGTGATCCAGGTATACTAGGCGAACTGAGGCCACCGCCGGGCAGGCATGCATCATGCAGCGCCAGCACTGCCTCGCTGGAGATCAGGAGATCAGGCAAACGTGGCGTGTCCATAGAGATTGACCAGTAGCCGCCCTTGTCTGACGTATACGGTGATGTGTCTCAAGACGTATAGGCCAAGGACAGGCCCGTACCAGGCGGTAGAGCCGTGGGCGCTCCTGCACGACAACAGCCATCCAGGGAGATTCCCTCCTTTTCCTTTAATTTTTTAAGTGTCAAGGCTGCCATGGTCAGGCCATTAATTCCTCTTAACACATACGTGAACAAGTACTAATGCCTTAGTGCTAGTTTTGTAGCGTGCACTATGAGGCTGGCTGCTACTTTGTCTACAGCTAGATCGGAGTCAACAAAATTTCATGTCGGGCTGTACATCGGGTCTGAAGTCTGCTACAATGAACCAGCAGCAGGCGCAACTTGTGAGGATGTGTCTCCAGTCATTGGAGATTTTAACCGGCTCCCGGGCGCTCGCTCGCACGTAGCAGGAAGCTGGATTCGTGCATAGATCAGTCCAAATAGTAAAAAAGAAGGACGCGGTCTGGCCGGCGAACGATCACCCTGCAGAGCAGTATGCCGGCCTGAACTCTGTTCGGTGGTAGCATATATCTGGAAGATTCATTTCTCTTACTATTTTCAATCCGTCCTGTAGTCGGCCGCGGGATCTTCACTACCTTTTCCAGATATAAGTGCTTAGACCAAAAGTACTGCTAACCCCATTGAGTATTACTCCCTCCTTTCCGGTTTATAGGGCTCAATTCAAAAATCTCATCAACCAAGGTAGATGGTGAGTGATGGAACAATTTTTATAGTTTGCAAAACCAGTCAATTAATGCGCTTGTTTTCCTCAAACAATTGTGTTTACCAATGCATTAATTGCAATGCATGCATGTACAAAGCACATGCATTGGTCAATTTTCTTTTAATATTTGCATGTAATGATTTAATGCACCTTGAAATCTGAAATGTGATGGGAAACAACCAAATTGAGCCTTATAAAATGGAAAAACAAAATTTTTGATATAAGCCTTATAAACCGGAAAGGAGGAAGTAGTTTGCAGTGGCGGCAGCACAGTACCCAAAATCTAGTCAATGACTTTACTAGTTCAACTAGCATCACTCACGTATTGGTGAATCTGTATGGAAAGATCAAACCGATCTGGTACTAGACTACTAGTCCAGAATGTATCGATTCCTTTTATTTTTCTTTGGTCCGCCAGAGCCCTAGACTGCTACAGTCATCGCAATCAATCAGGTTTTATTTTTCTTTGCTATTTGTTTAACGTGTAAAATCATTACGCATAGAATATATTCTTTGCTCGTTTGTACTGCATTATTTTTGCAGAGATAATCTAGCGACGCTAGACGCCGTCACCTCGGCCAGCCGATAAATTTTTGATCTACGCGTTGGAACTCTGTTGAACCAACCTTGACGCCGAGGCCGTATTTTGCCAGATTATTCACTTCCCATAAATTAATTATGCACTTTTTTTTCTCTGCTCTTTCTTTCAATTATTATTATTTCTTTCTTGCACTATTTTGTGTGCGCAGAAAATCGATTCTGCTTGGGTCGCGCGGTTGCCTAGGCATGCCGACATCACCATCCTGCCTTCGTTGATCAACTTGTGTGATCGGATCAGACCGAGAAAATTTTAGCAGCAGCCGCATGCCTCAGTATGTCGAATTCAAGGCATAACGCGGAGTGCGGCAGTACATGGAGATGCTACCCTTTCCCTTTTTATGTTCATTACTTAATTATGCATGTTGGTAGTCTGCGCTTTGGACTACCAGTTTGTTTGTTCTTCATCTACTTTTCATGTTTTATAATTAATGATCTATACCTCTTACGAACTAGCACATGTATGATCAAGAGTAGGCTAGTTATTTTGCCATTTGGAGCCTGCATTCTTATCAACAGATCAATGGACACTGTCTGCGCGACACGGTCTACGCCGTGTACTGAGACTTCACCACAGCATCGACGTATCGCCTTGACACCGTCGTCCCTCGAACTCTAACTTATGTCGACGCCTCCGTATTGTTGATCAGACCTCAACGCACAAGCCATATTCCTTTAACTATTTACTTCACTTAAGTCAGTTAAGTAGAATTTTTTTGTATTACTTTTGGCTTGCACTGTTTTATGTGTGCAGGTAATCGACTTCGACTGCATCACACGGTTACTTCGGCAAGCTGACATCGTTGTCCCAATCGGCGTAAATCGGCTCGCGTGATCACCTTATTGGTCGAAATGCCATACCAACATGTTCGGTTGCCTCGGGGACTTCGGCAACGCTGACAGAGCTTTACGTCATCGAGTGTTCGGCACACGGGCCGTATTTCTTTTATTGCTCACTTTGCATAAATTATTCATTGTGCTATAATTTTTTATTATTACTATTATCTCCGGCTTGCACTATTTTCTGTGCATAGATAAATGATTCGGGTCAGGCAGCACTGTCACTTCGGCGTACCGACGTGCTGACGTGGGGTTTCCGTTGTCGCCTTACCGACCTACCGTGTCACCTCGGCTGGACCGGGGGCTTTGCCATCTCTTCATCAAACCTACTCCGGGGACTCCGGCATCATCAGCCGACCAACTTCGTCAGCTCGTATGGACCGAGGGCTGCTCCTCAACATGTAAACCGCGCTATGTCGCCACTTCATCAAGCCGAGCTCTTTTATCGCACACTTCGGAACCGGCTTGTGCGCTGGGACCTCGGCTAGGCCGAGGTCTATGTCTTCATCCCGCCATAAGTCCGGACCTCATCATCAACACCTAGCACACTAACCAGCTAAGTCGCTTTCCTGCTCAATTTGTTTTAATGATTAATTTTTGTTCGGTTTGACCATGTATTATATTTATGTTAAACAAAAACTTTGGTTGTTAAAAACACTTCCTTTCCCATGTTAACTGGGGGCTCTTAAATTTATGTGAGCTTTTTTATAATAAGTGTTCTTCTTCTTAGTCATTGCAAAGTCGTTTTCTATCACTCATTTTTTTGACGCGAGTGTGTGGTCAATAGCCGAGGAGCCTAATTTCTCTCTCAAAGCCGCTAGAGTTTAGTTCTCTAAACTAGCCTAACAAGAAGTACTCCGCCTTCGGGATAGGAGGTTGAAGCTGACCCGCTTGAAGTCTTGAGATAGGATGTGCCATGTTAAAGCACGACAAAAGCACAATTTTTTCTAAGACCAATTTTCGGATTGGCACCAAACACTTGATCTAGTTAGGACGTCAAGTTTTTACTAAAGTTTTTACGGTTTTCCAAGCCTATGGCACTTTTAAACTATTTGTGTGTCTCCAGCATAAGTCTCGCAGTGCAACGCCGGACACCTTTAGAGATTCGGCAAAAATATTCTCGGATATTGCTATATATGCATCGGTTTTGAATTGTGTCTTTGGTCAATAGTTGGGTTGCCCGACTCTTGTACTTGCCTCCTAGGTTCCGCTTTGTTTGGCTAGGTGTGCAAAGGGAGAATCACTGCGATTGTGCTTCCAGCTCGCATGGTTAAGCGCCTCAGTGGAGAAAGTCGTAAACTAACTATCACAATAAGCGTAAACTGGTCAGCGATCTGATGACTGTGTTAAACTATATGATCGATGGACGTCACCCTGTGTTAAGCGAGGGGCCATTCATAATATTGGCTGAAGTGTTAACGGCTTGACCTCGGTTGTCGCCGAACATTAACAGGGGGCTAATATTTGCCCCCCCCAACTTTAAGCTCCTATGACTAAGTGAAAGTTATAAAGCCCGCATATCTGATTGCCTCGTTTCCGCTAACACAACCGCCTTCGGGCATCGAGACGTCGGCTAAGGGTTGTTTGTTATTGCGGAAACACCCTGCGTAACATCTACAAGGGGGCGGAAGCCGACGATGGGCCACTTTCAACTGATAAACGGTCGCAACAGAGTCAAAATAAACATATCATTGGCATTTGTATTTAATATACAAGGGCTGCCTTCCGTAATCATCGTTATAAAGCCATACATATGCATCAATTTGACTTAAGATTTTGGCCAAGCTGGGTTGCTGGCTCACAATTACCCTATGTTCCCGATTGTTCGGCTAGGCGGTAAAGGGAGCACCTCTGTGATTGTTACTACCGGGTCATCCGGGTTAGTACCTCAGACTGGGTGAAGCCGAAAGCTAGCCACTTAAAGGATATAATTAGTCGGCAACGACGAAAGTTAACGATGGAAGTGAAAATTTGGGTTTGCTAAAGACCACATAGTTCGGGAACTTTCCCCAAACTAAATCCTCAATATTTTGCTCCCACATTGATCGGAGCTGAGGTTTCATGATCATGCGTAGCATGACAACCCAAAGAAAGGAACCGATAGCGGGACTGTTTTCTTTGAAAGACATTTCTTATGCTAAACAGTAATATAACATATCTCTCTGCGTACCTTTGTTTATAAAACCGTATGGCCGGATTGCCTTGTTTGTCGTAAATCTTTGCCCTCATAAAGGCTTTATAAAGTAGGACAAACACTCCTTGGCTACTGGCCGAGGAGGTGGAAGCCGATGGTCGGTCAACAAAGTTTGTACAATGCGGATCCGAGCATTAATGATGTACAGTACTTGGATACATAGAGTCATTACACATAATTTGTGATTTTACTTTGGATATCGATCCTTAATTCGTCCACCCGTGCCCACATTAAGGCTCGGGGGCTACTGGGCTTCGATCTTATCATTTACTAATATTAAAGGGGCACAATGATCCCCTGATCTGGTGTTGCCACCCAACTAGTGTCTCGGGGGCTATTGCATTGCCTATTCAATGCAGAAAATTCAAAGGGCTTAGTGTTCGGCTTGACCGAACTATGGGCAAACGCGTCTTCGGACAACAATAGGCACCATCTGGGACCTATCCGGCATCAAAGTAATATATTACAACGACTTCTCGAAACCCTCTCTCAAGGGCCCGTCCGCCGATCGCTATCTCCTCTAATGTGCATCTCGGATTTTTGGCCGACGCACACCTTGAGGGCTACTGGATATACATCTCAGTGGAGAATACATTTGCACAACTCGAAATTAAATCCATAGAGGGCATCTTCGGCATTAAGCTCGGTTGAACCCTTTTAACTTTTTTGGGCCGAGGTGATCTATGACAACTCGGATACAGTCCGGCGTTGGAGCTCGGATACAGTCCGGTGTTGGAGCCCGGATACATTCCAACGTTGGAGCTCGGACGCAAGAGGACACTGTCTCACGAGAACAACTTCAAACCCGAGGTGTGGCGTGAAAGTAATAAGGCATTGATAAAGGCCGAAGACTTAAAGAGCTCCTCGGATGACTGACGTGTGAATTCTTCGGATTTAGCTCGGCAATCCTCAAGACCGAAGATGGGAATATTTGTTGAACCAATTTTCAAGACCGAAGACCGAAGTTGAAGAACAGTTCGGAAGAACCGAGGAGCGTCCCCAACTTGAAGACTGGTTCAGGGGGCTACTGACGGTGTCGTGGACTAGGGGGTACTCACCACGTCGTCTCCCGACCAGTGGGTCGGGCCGAGGACCTCTGTGATAGCCTGGCTTATTAGGGATGATAGACTAATCATAGCAATAAGGAATTCCTTCTTTTTCGGGAGCCCATTCGGACAGAACTCCCAAGTTAAGCGTGCTCAGCCTGGAGTAGTTTCAGATGGGTGACCGACCGGGAAGTTGCTCCCGGGTGCGCACGAGTGAGGACAGAGTGCGCAGAAAAGACTAGTATTGCTCTGGGGGGCCAGTCTAGATCCCACCAGGAGTAACGACCACCGGCGGGTGTGTCCGGGGCGTTACAAGTTGGTATCAGAGCCGACCCTCGCGGTTACACGGATGTTTGCGGACAGGTGCGCGGTCATGTTGTGCATGACGTTTGTGACCCGTCGTGGCACACGGCATGGCACATGTGCCGGACCGGAAGCACAAATGTATGTGCCAAGAGGGAATGTTCCTGTGGCCCGGTGAGGACGTTGGTTCCTCTGAGTGGGGGTGTATGTGATAGCCTGGCTTATCAGGGATGATAGACTACTCATATCAATAAGGAATTCCTTCTTTTCCGGGAGCCCATTCGGACAGAACTCCCAAGTTAAGTGTGCTCAGCTTGGAGTAGTTACAGGATGGGTGACCGAATGGGAAGCTGCTCCCGGGTGCGCTCGAGTGAGGACAAAGTGCGTAGAAAAGACTAGTATTGATCTGTGGGGCCAATCTAGATCCCGCTAGGAGTAACGACCGCCGGCGGGTGTGTTCGGGGCATTACAACCCCCATGGCGGTTCACTATTGGGCCAGTTCGGGTAGCCCATGCCGCATACAAGGGATATTACACAAGACTTGGTGCCCAAGGCAAGGACTCTCCTGAACCCTAGGCCTCTGGTGCATTATATAAACCGAGGCTAGGCTAGTCAATAGGGGAACTCATATTCGTTAGAACAATCTCGTGGTAGATACATGTACTTTGTACTACACCTCATATGAATACAATCAGAAGCAGCATGTAGGGTATTATCTCTTCGAGAGAGCCCGAAGCTGGGTAAAATCCCGTGTCCATGTTACCATCGCTTCAAGACGCCTAGCTTAGGACCCCTACTATGAGATATGCCTATATAGAACCGACAGAGGGAGGCGCCCCCCTTCCTTTCTCCCATGACAAGGGGAAGGAAGGAGGGGCTAGCCCTCCCCCCTTTCCTTTCCTAGGGCCGGCGGCCAGGGAGAGGTGCGCGCCAGCCCCCTTGTGGGCTGGTCTATCCCCCCTTGGCCCATTAGGCCCGTATACCTACCGGGGGTGTTCGGAACCCCTTCCGGCGATCCGATGACTACCCGGTGCATTCCAAAATTCTTCCGGTGTCCAAATATCATCGTCCTATATATCAATCTTTACCTCTAGACCATTCTGGAGCTCCTCGTCATGTCCGTGATCTCAACTGGGACTCGGAACAACATTCGGTTACCAAATCCATATAACTCACATAACACTATATCATCAACGAACG
This sequence comes from Aegilops bicornis, assembly GCA_021605145.1. NCBI lineage: Eukaryota > Viridiplantae > Streptophyta > Magnoliopsida > Poales > Poaceae > Aegilops > Aegilops bicornis. The sequence continues at coordinate 194,624,869 of CM038672.1, read as the reverse complement.
TTAAGCGTGCGGACCCTACGGGTTCGAGAACTATGTAGACATGACCGAGACACCTCTCCGGTCAATAACCAATAGCAGAACCTGGATGCCCGTATTGGCTCCTACCTTATCTATGAAGATCTTTATCGGTCGAACCTTATGACAACATACTAATTCCCTTTGTCCATCAGTATGTTACTTGCCTGAGATTCGATCGTCGGTATCTTCATACCTAGTTCAATCTCGTTACCAGGAAGTCTCTTTACTCGTTAGTCACTTTGCTTGCAAGACTTCTTATGATGTGTATTACTGAGAGGGCCCAGAGACACCTCTCCGATACTCGGAGTGACAAGTCCTAATCTCGATCTATGCCAACTCAACAAACACCTTCGGAGATACCTGTAGAGCATATTTATGATCACCTAGTTATGTTGTGACGTTTGATAGCACACAAGGTATTCCTTCGGTATCCGGGACTTGCATAATCTTATAGTCAAAGGAATATGTATTTGACGTTAAGAAAGCAATAGCTGTAAACTGAACGATCAATATGCTAAGCTAACGTATGGGTCTTGTCCATCACATCATTCTCCTAATGATGTGATCCCATTATCAAATGACAACACATGTCTATGGTTAGGAAACCTTAACCATCTTTGATCAACGAGCTAGTCTAGTAGAGGCCTACTAGGGACATGGTATTTGTTTATGCATTCACACTTGTATTTAAGTTTCTGATCAATACAATTCTAGCATGAATAATAAACCTTTATCATGAATCAGGAAATATAAAATAAAAAAATTATTATTCCCTCTAGGGCATATTTCCCTCAATCTCCCACTTGCACTAGAGTCAATAATCTAGATTACATTGTAATGAGTCTAACACCCATGGAGTCTTGGTGTTGGTCATGTTTTTCTCATGGAAGAGGCTTAGTCAACGGGTCTGCCATATTCAGATCCGTGTGTATTTTGCAAATCTCTATGTCTCCATCCTTGACCTTTTCATGAATGGAGTTGAAGAGTCTCTTGATGTGTTTGGTTCTCTTGTGAAACTTGGATTCCTTCGCCAAGGCAATTGCCACAAAAGATTTTCATTGGACCCGATGCACTGGGTATTACCCCCTATCGGATATGAACTCCTTCATCCAGACTCCTTCATGTGATGCTTCTGAAGCAGATATGTACTCCGCTTCACACGTAGATCCTGCCACGACACTCTGTTTGGAACTACACCAACTGACAGCTCCACCATTCAATATAAATTCGTATCCGGTTTGTGACTTAGAGTCATCCGGATCAGTGCCGAAGCTAGCATCGACGTAACCATTTACGATGAGATCTTTGTCACCTCCATAAACGAGAAACATATCCTTGGTCCTTTTCAGGTGCTTCAGGATGTTCTTGATCACTGTCCAGTGATCCACTCCTGGATTACTTTGGTACCTCCCTGCTAAACATATGGCAAGGCACACATCAGGTCTGGTACACAGCATAACATACATGATAGAACCTATGGCTGAGGCATAGGGAATGACTTTCATTTTCTCTCTTATCTTCTGCAGTGGTCGGGCTTTGAGTCTGACTCAATTTCACACCTTGTAACACAGGCAAGAACCCTTTCTTTGACTGATCCATTTTGAACTTCTTCAAAATTTTATCAAGGTATGTGCTTTGTGAAAGTCCTATTAAGCGTATCGATCTATCCCTATAGATCTTCATGCCCAATATATAAGCAGCTCCACCGAGGTCATTCATTGAAAAATTCTTATTCAATTATCTTTTATGCTATCCAAAAATTCTGTATCATTTTTGATCAACAATATGTCATCCACATATAATATAAAAAATGCTACAGAGCTCCCACTCACTTTCTTGTAAATATAGGCTTCACCATAAGTGTGCATAAAACCATATGCTTTGATCACCTCATCAAAGCGTATATTCCAACTCCAAGATGCTTGCACCAGTCCATAGATGGATCGTTGGAGCTTGCACACTTTGTTAGCACCTTTAGGATAGATAAAACCTTCTGGTTGTATCATATACAACTCTTGTTCAAGAAATCCATTAAGGAATGCAGTTTTGACGTCCATTTGCCAGATTTCATAATTATAAAATGCGGCAATTTATAACATGATTCGGACTGACTTAAGCATCACTACGGGTGAGAAGGTCTCATCGTAGTCAACCCCTTGAACTTGTCAAAAACCTTTCGCGACAAGTCGAGCTTTGTAGATGGTGACATTACCATTAGCGTCTGTCTTCTTCTGAAGATCCATTTATTCTCAATGGCTTTCCGATCATTGGGCAAGTCCACCAAAGTCCACACTTTGTTCTCATACATGGATCCTATCTCAGATTTCATGGCCTCAAACCATTTGTCGGAATCTGGGCTCATCATAGCTTCTTCATAGTTCGTAGGTTCGTCATGGTCTAATAACATGACTTCCAGGACAGGATTACTATACCACTCTGGTGCGGTACATGCTCGGTTCGACCTAAGAGGTCCAGTAGTAACTTGATCTGAAGTTTCATGATCATCATCATTAGCTTCCTCTCTAGTTGGTGCTGGCATCACGGGAACGGATTTCTCTGATGTGCTACTTTCCTAATTGAGAGAAGGTACAATTACCTCATCAAGTTCTACTTTCCTCCCACTCACTTCTTTCGAGAGAAACTCCTTCTCTAGAAAAGTTCCATTCTTGGCAACAAACATTTTGCCTTTGGATCTATGGTAGAAGGAGTACCCAATTGTTTCCTTTGGGTTCGAGCTTATCAGGTTGAAGCCTTTTGACCTAAGTGTCGCAACCCCAAACTTTAAGAAACGACAGCTTACGTTTCTTGCCAAACCATAGTTCATACGATATTGTCTCAAAGGATTTAGACGGTGCCCTATTTAACTTGAATGCGGTTGTCTCTAATGCATAACCCCAAAATGATAGTGGTAAATCGGTAAGAGACATCATAAAATACACCATATCCAATAAAGTATAGTTACGACATTCAGACACACCATTACGCTGTGGTGTTCCAGGTGGCGTGAGTTGTGAAACAATTCCACATTGTTGTAAATGCAGGCCAAACTCGTAACTCAAATATTCACCTCCACGATCAGATCGTAGAAACTTTATTTTCTTGTTACGATGATTCTCCACTTCACTATGAAATTCTTTGAACTTTTCAAATGTTTCAGACTTGTGTTTCATCAAGTAGACATACCCACACCTACTCAAGTCATCTGTGAAGGTCAGAAAATAATGATACTCGCCGCGTGCCTCAACACTCATCGGACCGCATACATCGGTATGTATTATTTCCAATAAGTCACTAGCTCGCTCCATTGCTTCGGAGAACAGAGTTTTAGTCATCTTCCCCATGAGGCATGGTTCACAAGTATCAAATGATTCATAATCAAGTGATTCCAAAAGTCCATCCACATGGAGTTTCTTCATGCGCTTTACACCAATATGACCTAAACGGTAGTGGCACAAATATGTTGCACTATCATTATGAACTTTGCATCTTTGGGCATCAATATTATGAATATGTGTATCATACGATCGAGATTCAACAAAAATAGACCATTCATCAAGGGTGCATGACCATAAAAGATATTACTCATATATATATATAGAACAAGCAGTATTCTCCGATTTAAATGAATAACCATCTCGCAATAAACAAGATCCAGATATAATGTTCATGCTCAATGCTGGCACCAAATAACAATTATTCAGGTCTAAAACTAATCCCGAAGGTAGATGTGGAGGTAGCGTGCCAACGACGATCACGTCGACCTTGGAATCATTCCCGACGCGCATTGTCACCTCGTCCTTAGCCAATCTTCGTTCATTCCGTAGCTCCTGTTTCGAGTTACAAATATGAGAAACCGAACCAGTAACAAATACCCAGGCGCTACTACGAGCATTATTAAGGTACACCTCGATAACATGTATATCAAATATACCTTTGTTAACTTTGCCATCCTTCTTATCCACCAAGTATTTGGGGCTATTCCGCTTCCAGTGACCATTCCCTTTGCAGTAGAAGCACTCAGTTTCAGGATTGCGTCTAGCTTTGGGCTTCTTCCCGGGAGTGGCAACTTGCTTTCCATTCTTATTGAAGTTCCCTTTCTTTCCCTTGCCTCTTTTCTTGAAACTAGTGGTCTTGTTAACCATCGACACTTGATGCTCCTTCTTGATTTCTACCTCCGCGGCCTTAAGCATTGCGAAGAGCTCAGGAATCATTTTATTCATCCCTTGCATATTATAGTTCATCACGAAACCTTTGTAGCTTGGTGGCAGTGATTGAAGAACTTTGGCAATAACACTATCAACTGGAAGATCAACTCCCGACTGAGTCAAGTGGTTATGATACCCATACATTTTGAGTACGTGTTCACTGACAGAACTGTTCTCCTCCATCTTGCAGCTATAGAACTTGTTGGAGACTTCATATCTCTCAACCCAGGCATTTGTTTGAAGTATTAACTTCAACTCTTGGAACATCTCATATGATCCATGGCGTTCAAAACGTCTTTGAAGTCCCGGCTCTAAGCCGTAAAGCATGGCACTGATAACCCACAAGTATAGGGGATCAGTTGTAACCTCTTTCGATAAGTAAGAGTGTCGAACCCAACGAGGAGCTAAAGGTAGAACAAATATTTCCTCAAGTTCTATCGACCATCGATACAACTCTACGCACGCTTAACGATCGCTTTACCTAGAACAAGTATGAAACTAGAAGTACTTTGTAGGTATTGTAGGATAGGTTTGCAAGATAATAAAGACCACGTAAATAAGATCTAGGGGCTATTTAGATAAAGAAACAACTAAGTTAGTTTTAGTAGAGAGATTTTTGTCACAAGAAAGTTATTTGTCCCTAGGCAATCGATAACTAGACCGGTAATCATTATTGCAATTTTATATGACGGAGAGGCATAAGATAACATACTTTATCTCCTTAGATCATATGCACTTATGATTGGAACTCTAGCAAAATCCATAACTACTAAAGATCATTAAGGTAAAACCCAACCATAGCATTAAAGTATCAAGTCCTCTTTACTCCCATACACAAACAACCTACTTACTCGGGTTTAAGCTCTTGTCACTCTAGCAACCCACCATAAGAAAATCATGAACATATTGCGAACCCTACAACGGGGATCCCTCACGCTTGCACGACACGGAGAGCACCATAGGACAACACCAATAATAAAGCATGCAACTCAAAACAATCATGATCATCAATAAACCCATAGGACAAAACAGATCTGCTCAAACATCATAGGATAACTATACATCATTGGGAAATAATATATAGCGTTGCGCACCATGTTTAAGTAGAGATTATAGCGGGTAAAAGAGAGGCTACACTGCTGCATAGAGGGAGAGAGAGTTGGTGATGACGGCGATGAAGTTGTTCCTGTAGATCGCCATCACAATGATGGCCCCGGCGGCGTTCTGGCGCCACCGGGAGAGAGAGGGAGAGAGCCCCCCTCCTTATTATTGTCCTAAGCCTTCCCCCTAGATGGGAGAAGGGTTTCCCCTTTGGTCCATGGCCTCCATGGCGGCGGAGGGGCGGGAGCCGCTCTGAGATTAGATCTCTCTCTCTCTGTTTCCTTCTGTTTCCGCCTTCCCAGATTCTGGCCTTTCACTGTTTCTTAAATTGTCGGAGATCCGTAACTCCGATTGGGCTAAAATTTTAACACAATTTTTATACGGATATTAGCTTTCTTGCAGCGAAAGAAGGGCACCAACCGCCTTACGGAGTGGCCACAAGGGCCCAGGGTGCGCCCTACCCCCTAGGGCCCCCCTGCCTTGCGGACTCCTCAGGCATCGTCTCGCGTTGATTCTTTTTCCCAAAAATCACATATATTCAAAAAAAATCTCCGTTAAGTTTTTATCGCGTTTGGACTTTGTTTGATATGGATTTTCTGCGAAACAAAAAGAATGCAACAAACATGAACTGGCATTGGGCACTGGACCAATATGTTAATCCAAGAAAATCATATAAATTGTTGACAAAAGTATATAAAAGTTGTAAAAAATTGGCATGAAATAATAAAAAATTATAGATATGATGGATACGTATCAGCATCCCCAAGCTTAAATCATGCTCATCCTCGAGTAGGTAAATGATGAAACGACAATTTTTGATGTGGAATGCTACCTAGCATAATCTTGATCATATAATCTAATCATGGCATGAATATTAAGACATGAGTGATTCAAAGCAATAGTCTATCATTTGACATTAAGACAATAATACTTCAAGCATACTAACAAAGCAATCATGTCTTCTCAAAATAACATGGCCAAAGAAAGTTATCCCTACAAAATCATATAGTCTGGTTATGCTCTTTCTTCACCACATAATGTATTTCATCATGCACAACCCCGATGACAAGCCAAGCAATTGTTTCATGCTTTTAGTGTTCTCAAGCCTTTTCAACTTTCACGCAATACATGAGCGTGAGCCATGGATATATCACTATAGGTGGAATAGAATATGATGGTGGAGGTTGTGTGGAGAAGACAAAAAGGAAGAAAGTCTCACATCGACGTGGCTAATCAACGGGCTATGGAGATGCCCATCAATTGATGTCAATGCGAGGAGTAGGGATTGCCATGCAATGGATGCACTAAGAGCTATGAGTGTATGAAAGCTCAAACTGAAAACTAAGTGGGTGTGCATCCAACTTGCTTGCTCATGAAGATCTCGGGCATTTGAGGAAGCCCATCATCGGAATATACAAGCCAAGTTCTATAATGAAAATTCCCACTAGTATATGAAAGTGATAACTCAAGAGACTCTCTATATGAAGAACATGGTGCTACTTTGAAGCACAAGTGTGGTAAAATGATAGTAGCATTGCCCCGTCTCTCTTTTTCTCTCATTTTTTGTTTTATTTTTCTCTTTTTTTGGCTCTCCTTTTTTTGGCCTCTTATTTATTTATTTATTTATTTATTTATTATCTACTATAAGTCTCATCCCGACTTGTGGGGGAATCATAGTCTCCATCATCCTTTCGTCACTGGGACAATGCTCTAATAATGATGATCATCACACTTTTATTTACTTACAACTCAATATTATAACTCGATATCTAGAACAAAGTATGAATCTATATGAATGCGTCCGGTGGTGTACCGGGATGTGCAATGATCTAGCATAGCAAAGATATAAAAAATGGACAAGCCGTGAAAATATCGTGCTAGCTATCTTACGATCATGCAAAGCAATATGACAATGAATGCTCAAGTCATGTATATGATGATGATGGAAGTTGCATGACAATATATCTCGGAATGGCTATGGATGCCATGATAAGTAGGTATGGTGGCTATTTTGAGGAAGATATAAGGAGGCTTATGTGTGATAGAGCGTATCATATCACTGGGTTTGGACGCACCCGTGAAGCTTCCACCGACTCTCGAGGTGAGAAAGGGCAATGCACAGTATCGAAGAGACTAGCAATGGTGCAAGGGTGAGAGTGCATATAATCCATGGACTCAACATTAGTCATATAGAACTCACATACTTATTGCAAAAAATCTATTACCTATCGAAACAAAGTACTATACGCATGCTCCTTGTGGGATAGATTGGTAGGAAAAGACCATCGCTTGTCCTCGACCGCCACTCATAAGGAAGACAATCAATAAATACCTCATGCTCCAACTTCGTTACATAACAGTTCACCATACGTGCATGCTACGGGAATCACAAACTTTAACACAAGTATTTCTACCAATCCACAATTACTCACTAGCATGACTCTAATATCACCAACTTTATATCACAAAACTATTACAAGGAATCAAACATATCATATTCATTGATCTACAAGTTTTATGTAGGACTTTATGACTAACCATGTGAATGACCAATGCCTGTCAACTCTCTAAATAGATATAAGTGAGGAAAGAGAGTTTAATTCTTTCTACAAAATATATGCCCATGCTCTAACAAATATAAGTGAAGCAAAAGAGCATTCTACAAATGGAGGTTTTCTATGTGTAGAGAAACGGGCAACAAAAACTTCGAATGATATAAGTGAAGCACATGAAGCATTCTATAAAGTCATACTCAAAAGATATAAGTGAAGTGCAAAGAGCATTCTATAAATAAACCAAGGACTATCTCATACCATCATGGTGCATTATTAAAAGAAAATAAAAAAGCACACGACGCTCCAAGATTTACGCATATCATGTGACAAATAAAAATATAGCTCCAAGTAAAATTACCGATGATCGTTAGAAGAAAGAGGGGATGCCTTCCAGGGCATCCCCAAGCTTAGTTGTGTGGGAGTCCTTTAATATTACATTGGTATGCCTCGGGCATCCCCAAGCTTAGGCTCTTGCCACTCCTTATTCCTTCATCCATCGTGATCTCACCCAAAACTTGAAAACTTCAATCACACAAAACTTAACAAAACCCTCGTGAGATCCGTTAGTATAATAAAACAAATCACCACTTTAAGTACTGTTGCAAACTCATTTATATTTTATTTTTTCATATAACTTTTTCATGGCTTATACCACCGATACAATCGATAGTTTCATCAAAACAAGCAAAATAATGCATCAAAAATAGAATCTGTCTTAAACATGACAGTCTGTAGTAATTTGAACATCAAACATACTTATGTAACTCAAAAAATTCTTAAAATTTAGGAATTTTTTTGTATAGAAGTACTCTGCAAAAACTTTCAGAAGCTTTTGACATTCCAGTAAAAAATGTAAATTCACATATTACAGCCAAAGTTTCTGTTTTTCCACTGCACAAACCAAACAAGCAATCTAATCATCCTAAAGGCAAATCTTGGCACATTATTTTTATAATACAATGGATTTGTACAAGGGGATAATTATTTTTGTTGATAAGTTTTTGCAATCGAGATTTGCAAAGTTTCCATGGGCATGAACAAAGTTCAAGGAGCTCCCCCACTTCAACGGTGCTCGTCTTTCTTACTTTCACTTCTCTTTCTGAAAAAGTTTTAGGTTCCCCACTTTAATTTTTTGTTTTCAAACTTTATAAAAGCAAACAACAGAAATAAATGACTCTCTAAAACTTCTGGGTTCTCTCCCTGGCAGCGCTTTCTTTAAAGCCATTAAGCTAGGCATATAGTGCTCAAGTAATGGATCCACCCGGATCCCAAGGTATATCAAAGCCAATTTTAATTAACAATGATTTATAATTTAGTACTGAGCACAAAGTAACATATATCAAGTAACAACGAAGTCTAACTCTCTTCCTATGCATCGGCATGTCATAAAAGAACAATTCATGCATACATAGTAAATGCCGATACATAGCATAAACATGTTCTTGCAATTTTATCGTATTGGAAACATAGAGAGGCGGAGATGTAGTCCCTCTCTCATAAGAATTGCAAGTAGGAGCAGCAAGGACATGCATATTATATTTATTAAAATCATCATGTGTAGTAGTAAAATGCAACCATCAATATAATCCTTAATAAGCGAAACTTCTCTGATATAGTGTAGCTGGGAGAATTCAAAAAGATAATAGGACTATCATGCGTTGGTGCAATAGCAAAAATTTCATTCTTAACATAAGGAACTATAGCAAGTTCATCTCCATAAGCATAATTCATATTGGCATCTTAGCCACAAGCATAGCAAGCATCAAGTTCATCAAAAAGGGATATTTCAAATGAATCAAAGGGATCATAGCAATTATCATAGCAATCATCCTTCGGTAAGCACGAAGGGAAATTAAACAATGTATGAGTTGAAGAGTTACTCTCATTAGAAGGTGGGCATGGGTGATCAATCCGCTCTTCCTCCTTTTGTTCTTCGCTCGCCTCATCATCTTTTTCATCTAATGAGCTCACAGTTTCAGCAATTTCTTCTTCCATAGATTCCTACAATATATTAGTCTCTTCTTGGACAGCGGAGACTTTCTCAATAAATGCATCAATATCGGCATTGTATTCATAATTCTCATAGCAATATTTAAGTATAGCAAAATTTTCAGGCATATAAACAACATCATCAAGATTTTCACACTTTTCAAATCAAGATTCAATTTCATAAGCTTCCTTAAAAGCAACGAATTCTTCTATTCGTTCCACATCATAGTAATCATATATACCATTAGCATAAGAAGCCAAGGTTTTATTATCATTAAATTTACATGAAAAGGGAAAGTGTGGAGCCTTCATCCTAGAGCAACAACTATAATCATATCTCAATCATAAATTCCGAGCATACCAATGCAACATATGAATTTGATCCCGTAAGAGTTTCCCTTTTTGAGTCAAGCGATGATCCCTAAAGTATTCACGTTGATCCAACGTGTCTCCCAATATATTTGAATGGGGTTTTCTCAGGATTATTAAAGTAGTGCATAATATCTTTCACATAATGAGCATCAAGGGTTTTAGGAGGTTCCCCATCTCCATGAGTAGCAAGTACACCTAATTTTTTTGGTATTTCAGGTTCCATGTCCATAACTAAAGATAGAGCTTGATGTCTACTACACAACTTTATTCTTGTAGACTCGTGTTGGGCCTCCAAGCGTAGAGTTTTGTAGGACAGTAGAAATTTTCCCTCAAGTGGTTGACCTAAGGTTTATCAATCCGTGGGAGGCGTAGGATGAAGATGGTCTCTTTCAAACAACCCTGCAACCAAATACAAGAAATCTCTTGTGTCCCCAACACACCTAATACAATGGCAAATTGTATAGGTGCAGTAGTTCGGCGAAGAGATGGTGATAAAAGTGTAATACGGATGGTAGAAATATATTTTTATAATCTGAATAATTAAAAACAGCAAGGTAGCAAATAGTAAACGGGACAAAAACGGTATTGCAATGCTTGAAAATGAGGCCTAGGGTCCGCACTTTCACTAGTGCAATCTCTCAATAATGCTAATATAATTGGATCATATAACCATCCCTCAACGTGCGATGAAGAATCACTCCAAAGTTCCTATCTAGCGGAGAACATAATAATAAATTGTTTGTAGCTATTCTTTCCGATCGATCTAACCAAGAGTTCATACTAAAATAACACCAAGTTATTCTTTCCGATCGATCTATCAAGAGTTCGTACTAAAATAACACTAAGTTATTCTTTCCAATCGATCTATCAAGAGTTCGTACTAAAATAACACCAAAGCAAATTCAGATTCATAATACTCAATCCAACACAAAGAACCTCAAAGAGTGGCCCAAGATTTCTACCGGAGAAACAAAAGACGAGAACGTGCATCAACCCCTATGCATAGATTACTGCAATGTCACCTCGGGAATCCGCGAGTTGAATGCCAAAACACATATCAAGTGAATCAATATGATACCCCAGTGTCACCACGAGTATTCATATGCAAGACATATATCAAGTGCTCTCAAATCCATAAAAGTATTCAATCCGATAACAACGAAATCTCAAAGGGAAAAAAATCAATTCATCACAACAAGATAGAGAGGGGAAAACACCATATGATCCAACTATATTAACAAAGCCCGCGATACATCAAGATCATGCCATCTCAAGAACACGAGAGAGAGAGAGAGATTAAACACATAACTACTGGTACAAACCCTCAGCCCCGAGGGTGGACTACTCCCTCCTCATCATGGTGGCCGCGGGGATGATGAAGATGGCCACCGGTGATGATTCCCCCCTCAGGCAGGGTGCCGAAAAGGGGCTAGACTGGTTTTCAGTGGCTACTGAGCCTTGCGGCAGCGGAACTTCTGATCTAGGTTAACCCCGAAGGTTTTTGGAATATTTTTGAATTTATAGGGTAAGAGGGGGTGCGGGAGGCCACTGAGGTGGGAACAATCCACCTGGGCGTGCCTGGGCCGTCAGGCGCGCCCTGGTCGGTTGTACCCCCCCTCGGGGCACCCCCCAGGTGCTGCTCAGGCTCATTGGTGGTCTTCTGGTACATAAACAATCCACAAAAAGTTTCACAGTGTTTGGACTTCGTGTGATATTAATTTCCTGCGATGTAAAAAAACAAGCAAAAACAACAACTGACACTGGGCACTGGGTCAATAGGTTAGTCCCAAAAAATGATATAAAGTTGCTATAGAATGATTGTAAAACGTTGAAGAATGATAAAATAACAGCATGAATAATTCATAAATTATAGATACGTTGGAAACGTATGAGAGAACAACTGAGGACAGCAAAAAAAATCTATTTAGTGATAAAGCAAACAAGAACACACGAGAATATTCACCCCACGCTATTGCTCCCCAGCAACGGCGCTAGAAAAATGTCTTGATAACCCACAAGTATAGGGGATCAGTTGTAGCCTCTTTTGATAAGTAAGAGTGTCGAACCCAACGAGGAGCTAAAGGTAGAACAAATATTCCCTCAAGTTCTATCGACCACCGATACAACTCTACGCATGCTTAACGTTCGCTTTACCTAGAACAAGTATGAAACTAGAAGTACTTTGTAGGTGTTGTAGGATAGGTTTGCAAGATAATAAAGAGCATGTAAATAAAATCTAGGGGATGTTTAGATAAAGAAACAACTAAGTTAGTTTTAGTAGAGAGCTTTTTGTCACAAGAATGTTATTTGTCCCTAGGCAACCGATAACTAGACCGGTAATCATTATTGCAATTTTATATGAGGGAGATGCATAAGCTAACATACTTTCTCTCCTTGCATCATACGCACTTATGGTTGGAACTCTAGCAAACATCCGTAACTACTAAATATCATTAAGGTAAAACCCAACCATAGCATTAAAGTATCAAGTCCTCTTTACTGCCATATGCAAACAACCTACTTACTCGGGTTTAAGCTTCTGACACTCTAGCAACCCACCATAAGAAAATCAAGAACATATTGCAAACCCTACAGCAGGGATCCCTCATGCTTGCGCGACACAGAGAGCACCATAGGACAACACCAATAATAAAACATGCAACTCAAAACAATCATGATCATCAATCAACCCATAGGACAAAACATATACTCAAACATCATAGGATAGCCATACATCATTGGGAAATAATATATGGCATTGAGCACCATGTTTAAGTAGATATTACAACGGGTAAAAGATAGTTTACACCATTGCATAGAGGGGGAGAGAGTTGGTCATGACGGCGTCGAAGTTTTTGGTGTAGATCGCCATCACGATGATGGCCCCGGTGGTGTTACAGCGCACTGGGAGAGAGCGGGAGAGAGCCCCCTCCTCCTTCTTCTTCCTTGACCCCCCCGCCTAGATGGGAGAAGGGTTTCCCCTTTGGTACATGGCGTCCATGGCGGCGGAGGGGCGGGAGCACCTCCGAGATTGGATCTCTCTCTCTCTATTTCCTTCTGTTTCTGCCTTCCCAGATTCTGGCCTTTCACCGTTTCTTTAATTCCCGGAGATCCGTAACTCTGATTGGGCTAAAATTTAACACAATTTTTATCCAGACATTAACTATCTTGCGGCGAAAGAAGGGCACCAACTGCCTTATCGAGTGGCCACAAGGGCCCAGGGCGCGCCCTACCCCCCCTGGGGCGCGCCCCATACCTTGTGGACTCCTCGAGCATTGTCTCGCGTTGATTCTTTTTCCCAAATATCACATATATTCCAAAAAAAATATCCATTAGTTTTTATCGCGTTTGGACTTCGTTTGATATGGATTTTTTGTGAAACAAAAAACATGCAACAAACAGGAACTGGCAGGGGGCACTAGATCAATATGTTAGTCCAAGAAAATCATGTAAGTTGTTGCCAAAAGTATATAAAAGTTGTAAAACACTGGCATGAAATAATCAAAAATTATAGATACGATGGAGATGTATCAAGCACACTGAACTATTGAGTAGTCATCAGATTGAGCCAGCCAGACGTTCATAACATCTACAGTAGCTCCTGCAGAAGGTCTTTCACCTAGCGATGCATCAAGAACATAATTCTTCTGTGCAACAATGAGGATAATCCTCAAGTTATGGACCCAGTCCGTGTAGTTGCTACCATCATCTTTCAACTTAGCTTTCTCTAGGAACACATTAAAATTCAGGGGAACGGTAGCTCGGGCCATTCATATACAACATAGATATGGAAAAGTATAAGACTAAGTTCATGATAAATTTAAGTTTAATTAATCAAATTACTAATGAAATCGCACTTAAATAAACATCCCTCAAGTTATCTAAGTTATACATGATCCAAATCAACTAACCCATGTCCGATCATCACGTGAGATGGGGTAGTCATCAATGGTGAGCATCTCTATGTTGATCATATCTACTATATGACTCACGTTCGACCTTTCGGTCTCCAGTGTTCCGATACCATGTCTGTACATGCTAGGCTCGTCAAGTTTAACCCAAGTATTCTGCATGTGCAAAACTGTCTTACACCCGTTGTATGTGAACGTAGAGTCTATCACACCCGATCATCACGTGGTGCTTCGAAACAACAAACTTTGGCAACGGTGCATACTCAGGGAGACTACTTTTATCTTGAAATTTAGTGAAGGGATAATCTTATAATGCTACCGCCGTTCTAAGCAAAATAAGATGCATAAAGGATAAACATCGCATGCAACTAAAATATGTGACATGATATGGCCATCATCATCTTGTGATTTTGATCTCCATCTCCAAAGCATCGTCATGATCTCCATCGTCACCGGCTCGACACCTTGATCTCCATCATTGCGTCGGGGTCATCTCGCCAACTATTGCTTCTACAACTATTGCTAACGCATAGCGATAAAGTAAAGCAATTACATGGCGCTTGCATTCCATACAATAATTAAGAGACAACCCTAAGGCTCCTGCCGGTTGTCGATATTACAAAACATGATCATATCATACAATAAAGTATATCACATCACGTATTGACCATATCACATCACAACATGCCCAGCAAAAACAAGTTAGGCGTCCTCTACTTTGTTGTTGCAAGTTTTATGTGGCTGCTACGGGCTTCTAGCAAGAACCGTTCTTAACTACGCAAAAACCACAACAATGATTATCAAGTTTGTTGTTTTGACCTTCTTTAAGGACCGGCCATAGTCAAATTCGATTCAACTAAAGTAGGAGAAATAGACACCTGCCAGCCACCTTTTATGCAAAACTAGTTGCATGTGAGTCGGTGGAACGGGTCTCATGTGCGTGGACATGTAAGGTTGGTCCGGGCTGCTTCATCCCAGAATACTGATACGTCTCCGTCGTATCTATAATTTTTGATTGTTCCATGCCAATATTATTCAACTTTCATATACTTTTTGGCAACTTTTTATATTATTATTGGGACTAACATATTGATCCGATTGCCGGTGCAGTCCACATGCTGTTGCATGTTTTTGGTTTCGCAGAATATCCATATCAAACGGAGTCCAAACAGGATAAAAACGGATGGAGCTTATTTTTGGAAAATATGCAAAGTTTGGAAGGAAAATCAACGCGAACTAGTGCTCGAGGTGGTCACGAGGCAGGAGGGTGTGCCTGCCCCCCTGGGCGCGCCCCTACCCTCGTGAGCCCATCATAAGGCGGTTGACGCTCTTCTTTTGCCGCAAGAAAGCTAATATTCAGAAAAAAATCACGGCGAAGGTTTCAGGCCAATCGGAGTTATAGATCTCCATATATACACGAAACGGTGAAACAGGCGAGCAGGCGTAGAAAGCAGAGATAGATCCAATGCAGGAGGGGCTCTCGCCCTCCCACGCCATGGGAGCCAAGGACCGGAGGAAACCCTTCTCCCATCTAGGGAGGAGGTCAAGGAAGAAGAAGAAGAAGGGGGCCTCTCTCCCCCTTGCTTCCGGTGGCGCCGGAGCGCTGCCGGGGGCCATCATCATCACCGCGATCTTCACCAACACCGCCATCATCTTCACCAACATCTCCATCACCTTCCCCCTTCTATATTCAGCAGGCCACTCTCCCGCAACCCGCTGTACCCTCTACTTGAACATGGTGCTTTATGCTTCATATTATTTTCCAATGATGTGTTGCCATCCTATGATGTCTGAGTAGATTTTCGTTGTCCTATCGGTGATTGATGAATTTCTATGATTGGTTTGAGTTGCATATTTTATTATTGATGATGTCCTATTGTTCCCTCCGTGTAGCCCAAGCGTGAGGGATTCCCGCTGTAGGGTTTGCAATATGTTTATGATTTGCTTATGGTGGGTGGCGTGAGTGACAGAAGCCTGAGACCGAGTAAGTAGGTTGTTTGCATTATGGGATAAAGGGGACTTGATACTTTAATGTTATGGTTGGGTTTTACCTTAATGAATCTTTAGTAGTTGCGGATGCTCTCTAGAGTTCCAATCATAAGTGCATATGATCCAAGTAGAGAAAGTATGTTAGCTTATGCCTCTCCCTCAAATAAAATTGCAATAGTGATTACCGGTCTAGTAACATAGTCAATTGCTTAGGGACAATTCCACAACTCCTACCACCACTTCTCCACACTCGCTATATTTACTTTAGTTGTGTCTTTATCTAGACAGCCCCTAGCTTTTATTTACGCGCTCTTATTTATCTTGCAAACCTATCCTATCACACCTACAAAGTACTTCTAGTTTCATACTTGTTGTAGGTAAAGTGAACGTCAAGCGTGCGTAGAGTTGTATCGGTGGTCAATAGAACTTTAGGGAATATTTGTTCTACCTTTATCTCCTCGTTGGGTTCGACACTCTTACTTATCAAAAACTGTTGCGATCCCCTATACTTGTGGGCTATCAAGACCTTTTTCTGTTGCCGGGGAGCAATAGCGTGGGTGAATATTCTCGTGTGTGCTTGTTTGCTTTATCACTAAGTAATTTTTATTTGCTGTTCTTAGTTGTTCTCTATCTTTAGTTATGGATATGGAGCACTAAATACCAAAAAAATTAGGTGTACTTACTACTCATGAGGATGGGGTAACTCCTAAAACCCGCGATTCTCATTATGGGAGATATTATGTACTACTTTGATAATCCTGAGAAAACCCCATTCAACTTTATAATGGGAGACACGTTGGATCAACGTGAATACTTTAGGGGTTATCGCTCGACACAAAAAGGGAAACTATTATGGGATCAATTTTTATGTTGCGTTGGTATGCCTGGAATCTATGCTTGAAATATGATATTACTTGTTGCTCTAGGATGGAGGCTCCACACCTTCCCTTTTCATGCGAATTTAATGATAACGAAACCTTAGCTTCTTATGCTAATGGTATATATGATTACTATGATGTGGAACAAATAGAAGAATTTGTTGCTTTTAAGGCTGCTTATGAAATTGAATCTTTGCTTGAAAAGTATGAAGCTTTAGATGATGATGCTTATAGGCCTGAAAATCTTGCTATACTTAGATATTGCTATGAAAATTATGAATACAATTACTATATTAATTCTTTTATGAAGAAATTCAACGCTGTCCAAGAAGAGACTAATATTTTGCAGGAAGCTATGGAAGAAGAAATTGATGAAATTGTGAGCTCATTGGATAAAAAAGACGATGAGGAGAGCGAAGAACAAAAGGAGGAAGAGCGGATTAGCTACCCGTGCCCACCTTCTAATGAGAGTAACCTTCCAACTCATACATTGTTTAATTCCCCTTCGTGCTTACCGAAGGATGATTGCTATGATGACTATTATGATCCCGTTGATTCTTTTGAAATATCCCTTTTTGATGATCCTCTTTATGCTTGTGGACAAGATGCCAATATGAATGATGCTTATGGAGATGAACTTGCTATAGTGCCTTATGTTAAACATGAAATTGTTGCTATTGCACCCACGCATGATAGTCCTATTATATTTTTGAATTCTCCCGATTATACTATATCGGAGAAGTTTGCACTTATTAAGGATTATATTGATGGGTTGCCTTTTGCCATAGCACATGATGATTTTGATGAATATAATATGCATGTGCTTGCTGCTCCTACTTGCAATTATTATGAGAGAGGAACTATTTCTCCACCTCTCTATGTTTCCAACACGATAGAATTGCAAGAAACTGTTTATACTATGCATTGGCCTTTACTTGGTGTGCATGAATTGTTTTTTTATGACATGCCGATGCATAGGAAGATGGTTAGACTTCGTCATTACATGATATATGCTACTTTGTGCTCACTACTAAATTACAAATCATTGTTAATTAAAATTGGCTTTGATATACCTTGGGATCCGGGGGGATCCATTACTTGAGCACTAAATGCCTAGCTTAATGGCTTTAAAGAAAGCGCTGCTAGGGAGACAACCCGGAAGTTCTAGAGAGTCATTTATTTCTGTTGAGTGCTTTCATATAGTTTAAAAACAACAAAAATAAAGAGGGGAACCCAAAACTTTTTCAAAAGGGAAACTGAAAGTGAGAAAGACAAGCATTGTTGAAGTGGGAGAGCTCCTTGAAATTTGTTCATGCTCACAGCAACTTTGTGAATCTTGATTACAGAAACTTTTCAACAGAAATAATTATCCCCTTGTATAATTCCATTGTATTATAAAAATAATGTGCCAAGGTTTGCCTTTAGGATGTTTACAATGCTTGTTGGTTTGTGCGGTGCGGAATGAAACTTTGGCTGTAGTCTTGTGAATTTTAATTTTCTTTGGAACGTCAAATGGTTCTGATTCTTTTTGCACTGTCTTTCTATAATTTTTTTATTTTTCCTAATTTTGTAAGATTTTTTTCAAGTATCATAAGTATGGTGAATGTTCAGATTGCTACAGACTGTTCTGTTTTAGACAGATTCTGTTTTTGATGCATAGTTTGCTTGTTTTGATGAAACTATGAATTTATATCAGTGGGTTAAGCCATGAAAAATTTATATTACAGTAGACACAATGCAAAAAAATAATATGAATTGGTTTGCAACAGTACTTAAAATAGTGATTTGCTTTATTATAGTAACGGATCTTACCGAGTTTTCTGTTCAAGTTTTGTGTGGATGAAGTGTTCGATGATTGAGAAGGTTTCGATGTGAGAAGAAGGAAGAGAGGCAAGAGCTCAAGCTTGGGGACGCCCGAGGCACCCCAAGTAAATATTCAAGGAGACTCAAGCGTCTAAGCTTGGGGATGCTGGGAAGGCATCCCCTCTTTCTTCAACAAATATCGGTATGTTTTCGGATTTGTTTCATTCATGTGATATGTACAAATCTTGGAGCGTCTTTTGCAATTAGGTTTTTATTTTTATTTTATGCACCATGCTGGTATGAGATAGTCCTTGGTTGATTTATAGAATGCTCATTGCACTTCACTTATATCTTTTGAGTATGGCTTTATAGAATGCTTCATGTGCTTCACTTATATCATTTGAAGTTTGGATTGCCTGTTTCTCTTTACATAGACAACCGCCATTTGTAGAATGCTCTTTTGCTTCACTTATATTTGTTAGGCGTGGGCATATCTTTTGTAGAAATAATTAAACTCTCTTGCTTCAATTATATCTATTTAGAGAGATGACAGGAACTGGTCATTCACATGGTTAGTCATAAAATCCTACATAAAACTTGTAGATCATTGAATATGATATGTTTGATTCCTTGCAATAGTTTTGCGATATAAAGGTGGTGATATTAGAGTCGTGCTAGTTGAGTAATTGTGAAATTGAGAAATACTTGTGTTGAGGTTTGCAAGTCCCGTAGCATGCACGTATGGTGAACCGTTATGTAACAAAGTCGGAGCATGAGGTGTTCATTGATTGCCTTCCTTATGAGTGGCGGTCGGGGACGAGCGATGGTCTTTTCCTACCAATCTATCCCCCTAGGAGCATGCGCATAGTACTTTGTTTCGATGACTAATAGATTTTTGCAATAAGTATGTGAGTTCTTTATGACTAATGTTGAGTCCATGGATTATCGCACTCTCACTCTTCCATCATTGCTAGCCTCTTGATTGCAGTGCATTGACCTTTCTCACCTCGAGAGTTGGTGCAAACTTCGGTGCATCCAAACCCCGTGATACGATACACTCTGTCACACATAAGCCTCATTATATCTTCCTCAAAACAGCCACCATACCTACCTATCATGGCATTTCCATAGCCATTCCGAGATATATTGCCATGCAACTTCCATCATCATCATATACATGACTTGAGCATTCATTGTCATATTGCTTTGCATGATCGTAAGATAGCTAGCATGATGTTTTCATGCCTTGTCCGTTTTTTGATGTCATTGCTATGCTAGATCATTGCACATCCCGGTACACCGCCGGAGGCATTCATATAGAGTCATATCTTTGTTCTAGATATCGAGTTGTAATATCGAGTTGTAATATCGAGTTGTAAGTAAATAAAAGTGTGATGATCATCATTATTAGAGCATTGCCCCATCAAAAAAAAGGAGAGGCCAAAGAAGCTTAAATAAAAAAATGGGGCCAAAGAAGCCCGCAAAAAAATAAAAAATAAAAAGGGGCAATGTTACTATCTCTTTTTCCACACTTGTGCTTCAAAGTAGCCCCATGTTCTTCATATAGAGAGTCTCTTGAGTTATCACTTTCATATACTAGTGGGAATTTTCATTATAGAACTTGGCTTGTATATTCCAACATTGGGCTTCCTCAAATGCCCTAGGTCTTCATGAGCAAGCAAGTTGGATGCACACCCACTTAGTTTCTTTTGTTGAGCTGTCATACACTTATAGCTCTTAGTGCATCCATTGCATGGCAATCTCTACTCCTCGCATTGACATCAATTGATGGGCATCTCCATAGCCCGTTGATTAGCCGCATCGATGTGAGACTTTCTCCTTTTTTGTCTTCTCCACATAACCTCCATCATTACATTCTATTCCACCTATAGTGCTATATCCATGGCTCACGCTCATGTATTGCGTGAAAGTTGAAAAGGTTTGACACTACAAAAAAAAGACACATCCGTGACATTTTGGGCCGAACGAATTTTTTTTCTGTCATACATATGACACTTCTATGACGATAATTGTGACAAAACCCGGTATCATCATAGATGTGGTGGGCTCCTACTTCTATGACAAAAATCATGACAGAAAATGGGCTTTTCGTCCTAGGCGGGCCGGAGACGCAGCTGCATGACATTCTTTGGGCCGTCCATGACGGAAAAAACCGTGGTAGAAGCGAGGGGGAGGAAAATTTCAGGGAGTTGCCGGTTACGATGGGAGGTCGGGGGCCGAGCGATGCGCGTTTCTCTCGTACACGTACGCGCGTGTGTGCGAGGCGTTGGCTCTAACTGAACCCGAGCGAGGCGTTGGGCTCTAACTGAACCCGAGCGATTGCTGCGAACTACAGCGTTCTTGAACCCGGCGATCAAGGTGGTTGAACAGGACCCGTGGTGTGGAGGGCTGGATGAACGATGAAGCGGTGGAGGGGTGCCCGTGGAGGAGTGGTTGAACAGATGAGCGGTGGAGTAGCGTGCGGTGGAGGCTGGATGAGCGAGAGCCCGTGGAGGCTGGAGGAGGTCGACGGTAGCCCGTGGAGGCTGGAGGTGGCCGGCGGTGGAGATGAATAGTATCCGTGGAGTCCCGTTTTGCGGTACGCCACACCTCCCGATGAACAGGACCCCGTTTTGACCGTGGCGCTCCAACACAAGTCCGTTTCCTCCGTTTTGCGATGCGCCACACCTCCCGATCAACGGGACCCCGGTTTGACCGTGGGAGGTCCGTTTCCTCCGTTTTGCGATGCGCGGACCCCTCCCGATGACCAGGATCCCGTTTCGAACGTGGCCGGTCGAACACAAGGCCGTTTCCTCCATTGTGCGGTACGCCAGGCCTCATTTCCATCACCTGTTCCGTCCAAGCCCTCCCGATGAACACGACCACTCATTCCGTTCCGACCCAGCCGGTTGGCTCCCACGCGTTCTGTTGCCTCCCGATGAACACGACACATTCCGTTGCCTCCCCATGAACACGACGCATTCCGTTGCCTCCCCATGAACATGACGACGACGCTATTTCTCTGTTCCGACCCAGCCATGTACGTATGCGCGAGTAGGCATTCAAGACCCTGCCCGTATGTACGTACGTGGCCGTATTTTCTTTCTTGCACCCTCGCTGCTGTATGTACGTGTACATGCTAGGTGCGCGCCTCTACTATGACACGTGCGCGCCTCTACATCCACCAGTATATATATACGTACACGTTCGCGACCAGAATGACAATGCTACATACGCTTCGACCAGGTGGGTCCCGTATCGAGCACTTCCTTGCCCTACGAAGATGTAGCTGGTGGGTCCCAGCAATGATCGGGGCGAATCGTTTTTTTTTTCCGGACGCACTTCCTTGCGTGCGAAGATGTAGCTGGTGGGTCCCAGCAGTCAGGAGGGCGAATCGTTTTGTTTTTTTGCCCGGACGCACTTCCTTGCATGCGAAGGTGTAGCTGGTGGGTCCCAGCAGTCAGGGGGGATACATTTTTTTCGTGAAATATAGTGGCCCATCCGGTGGGTCCCCGCTGTCAGGTGGAGGAATAATTATTTTGTGCGTAATAAGGAGGCACTTCCTTGCTGCGGCCGTGGAACCAGCTGTCAGCCTCTCCACATACAGTCCACGTCCGATGGAAGCCGTTCCTTGACCACGTTGACCACGCCGCGCCGAGAGCACCAGGGCGGTGGATGACGGCGAGGCCTAGGAAAGGGACGGCCTTGAGCCGGGAAGACGCAGCGATGGATGCCCACGCGTGAAAGTACGAGGTTCACTGGTTCGCTGCGGTGTGAGGCCGCCGTCGCCGCAGAATAACAAGGGGTGTGGGCGAGTAGAGGGATGGCCTGGCCAGCGGTGGGAGTAGTAGGGGGCGGTGAGGCCTCCGCCACATCGTATCCAGCCACGGGAGGCAGGAGCACGAGGCACGACCGGCGCTGGTTTGGGCGCTGGAGCAAGAAGACCAGAGGTTGAAGAAGGACTACGGCCGTTGGATGGACATCGTACGATCACTGGAGCTAGAATCGTGCATATTGACTAAGTTGACAAAGCCCTCCGTCCCCGTCAACTTAGTAGGCCCTAAGTCAGCCTGCCACTATCTTTGGGTCCCAGCTAACGGGGAGTATTCATTTTTTGTGCATAATAAGAAGGCACTTCCTTGCGTGCGAAGATATAGCTAATGGGTCCGAAATGTCGGCCAGCGGTAACATTTTTTCACGAAATCTGAGGCCCTTTCGGTGGGTCCACGATGTCAGCTAGAGGAATCATTATTTTGCGGCGTAATAAGGAGGCATTTCCTTGCGTGCGGCCGTGGACCCAGTATCGGCCTCTCCACGTCTGATCCGCCGGATGCATGTCGGTCGTTGACCATGTTGACCAGGCCGTGCCGAGAGCACCAGGGTGGTGGACGACGGTGAGGCCTAGGAAGGAAACGACACGAAGGGAGGGAAGACTCGGCAGTTGTTTCCCACGCGGAGGAATCTGTTGTCTGAGGTTTCTTGGATTCGTCTGCCGTCGCGGAGAATAACAACAGGTGTGAGTGAGTAGAGGGATGGCTAGACCAGCGATGGGAATGCTGGTTGGGGCGGTGAGGCTGTGGCGGCAACCTGACCGGCGACAAGGAGAAGCGAGCAGTCCCTTGGCGCTTGTTTGAGCGGGCGGGAAGAAGAGCAGAGATTGAAGAAGCACGACGGCCGTTGGATGGACATCCAACAGTCACTGCTTGTGCGTCAACCTTTTCTTTTAGGAAAGCCTCAAATCTGTGGAAAACAGCATACAGCCCATCTGCCATTATTTCTAATAATTTACAGCCCATTTCCTAATTCTTAAGGTTTTTTTGGAGCCCATATTCTTTTTGTTAGCATTACAGCCCATACTGTGGCCACTGTTTTGCATATTTCGGTGCGGTCCGAACTGTTTTTAATCCCGAAATTTCGACTCACATTCAAACTGATTTTAAAAATAAATGTATATCAATATAAAATCCAACAAATTCTCCACGCATAAAAATTAATGTAATATAAAATCTCGAAATGAAAAAAAGATATTTGAAACTAATTGCTGGTTTGATATGTTCTAAAAATGTACAGCCCATTTCTCATTACTGATGGGCCATTTTCTCGGCTAGCCGAATGAAAGCTCTCCTCGTCTTGAAAGATTTGCGGCCCAACAGGCCTGACAAAGTGACTTACTTGGCAAATCACAAAAAAACTGGGCTGTGGCCATGGACCCGGTATCGGCCTCTCCATGTACAGTACTCTTCCGATGGAATGTCGTTGACCACATTGACCACGCGCCGAGAGCACCAAAGGCGGTGGGCGGCAGCGAGGCAGGAAGGAGATGACGCGGAGCCGGGAAGACGCGGCGATGGATGCCCAGCGTGAGAGGATTACGAGGGTTCACTGGTTCGGCTGCGGTTTGAGGCTGCGATTGCCGCTTGAGGGCACAGCTAGCGGTGGAGTAGTAGGGGCGATGAGGCCTCAAGCAGCAACCTGACCGACCACTTTGGAGGCGAAGCAGCGTTTCCTTGGCGCTGGTTTGGGCGGTGGTGCAAGAAGAGCAGCGATTGAAGAAGCGGCGAGACCGTTCGATTCAAATCCAATGGTTACTGTTGCTAGAATCGTTTGTTGACTAAGTTGACAAGCCCTGCTTACGCGTCAACTTAGTAGGCCCACAGGTCAGCGTCCCAACCGGTGCACCCCAGATGTCAGTGGGAGGAATCATTTTTTCTCGCGTAATAAGGAGGCATTTGATTGCGTGCGACCAGGCCCGGCGGAGGAGTAGGGTGGGCAGGGAAGCCTGCGCGGTATCACAGCCTGCCACAAGAGGAGGAAGCGAGCAGTCCATGGCGCTAGTTTAAGCGGTGGAAGCGGAAGATCAGAGATTGAAGAAGCACGTCGGCCATTGGATGGACATCCAATAGTCACTTCTTTGCTAGAATCGTGTGTTCAGCGACAAAGCCTTGCGTAAACAAGTCAGCCTCGAAATCATGGGCGTGTACAACCCAATTGCTATTATTTTTTATAATTTTTACTCAATTTCTAATTCATAAGGAATTTATTGCAGCCCGATTACCATTTTTAGACTTGCCGGCCATTTTCTCGTCGATGCAGGTAAAAAATTAACTAAATATGTGGTAAATTTTGAAAATTAAATGAAATTTTTGCTAGGGAACGAAACATTCTTAATCCAAAAATTAATAGCCATACTAAAACAAATTTATAAATAAATTAGTACTATGTCATGTTAAGTCCAATGAAATACGTATAAGATATCAGTGAAGAACAAAATTGAAAAAAAACAAATATCCCATTTGCTATAACTTTTTTGGAATTTTCAACCCCTTTTGATATTACTTTTAACATACATTGACCATACTCTTTGGCGAGACGGAATGCATCCCTCCTCGTCTTGAAAGATTTGAAGCCTAGTAATTCGGAGAAAACAAATAGGCCTAGCTTGGGTATTCTTCAAAAAGAAATCTTGGGCTACCTATTTTCCCAAAGAAGCTGGTGCATGAGCATTTAGCTTTATTTATTTATTTACTTAATTATGTTTAGGGGACCATGAGCATGTACCTGGGCTGGATTCATGTGAGAGCCTCCCTTCCAGTTAATTATGGGCTTCTCTATTGGGCCTTCATCAGTGGGCTACATGTTATCAACAAGTGGAAAATGTGTTCCGTATGAAAAATAGTATGAGCTACGTACGGTACGGGGCACTAAAGGATCGAACCACGCAATGACTTCCAAAACAACACATTTATTCAACCAACAGACAAAAGATACTACTGATTGTACATTGAAAACAACAGCAGCAACCAGGGCTGGGGTGCAATAGAAGCGATGGCAGGCGGAAAGAGTGAAAGCGCAGCTCTCTCTTCCAAACCAAACATCGACCATCATTACAAAGGGCTACCAAAAAGAACAAGTGTATGCATCAAACTAAGTAAAGATCCTACTACACCAATCATGCGCATCTAACTAAGCGGCTCGGTTAGGCGCTACTATTTATTAAGCTGTGGAGATTGGCCGACGGCTTGAACTGATGGGTGCCCTGACAGGGAAACTCCGGTCGGCGGTCGAAGTCTGATACTTGCGACCTTCTCTCCTACTTTGGGCTGCAGAGCGTGGCGGCACATATCAGGGTATGGTGCATGCAGAGACGCATGATACGCTGTGTACACACAACTTTTCCTCATGAACGAAACTGCGCTGCCATCATGATCCTTTCCATCGGTTATCTCCTGGTTAATTGGATAATTCAGTCTGACAAACAGAGAGCATGTACCAAGGCTACTTACCAGCCTCCAGTCAAAAATTCCTGAAGGCCCAGAGAAGCTGGGATCCTGCTCAAAGACCTGGCACTAACTGTGATTGTATTCCGCGAAACAACATGTCCGGTACGTGCGAACAATCATCAATCTTTTGCCGTCGTCGATCGAGCCGAGGAACCACACCGCAATCGCCATGCCGCTTTTCTTTGAAAGGTTACGGGATTAGGAAGGGCAGGGACACCAAAGCGGCCTACAACATCATATCAAGTTAGAGTCAAATAAAAAAGGGCTCTTGATTTAGTCAATCTTAAGAATAACATGTTATGAGCATGAATATTTTTTCATAAATGTTGTGATAATATAAGCAAGCCATCATGATATCATAGGAAAGTAACATACTCAGTAACAGCCGTTTGTAGCGATGGATCGGAGTAGGCCAGCAATACGTCCAGCCATAGAAGGAGTCGACGGCGTTAATGAAGCCCTTGTGTTCAATGGCATCGAGAGAACCATGGAGGATGTATGATCCTGCGATGGGCGTGCAGATTTATCAACTTACCGCGGTGACACTGTCGAGATAAGCGAGACCGCGGTTGAAGAACGCAATTAGCCTGAAATCTTTACAATTCGCAGATCTTGTGGGCACTTGGCAGATTTCAACCTTGAGCAAATCAAACTTGGTATCATGTTGGCTACTGTAAGATTCCGAGTATTCTGGGCCGTGGTGCCAAAGCAGTGCAGTGTTAATTGAAGGAAGGGGGATCAATCACCGGGTGTAGACCTCCACGAGCATCCAGCTGCCGCGACCGTCGACGAGCACCATCCAAGACGTGTTCATGCCGGCCCAGTACATACCATTAATGTAGCTGAGGCTGACGGGGATCGGATTGCAGTGAAGGGGGTTGATGCTCGCCATCCTACGATCGTTATGCTGCGTGGCATGCCGTTTCTGAAGATCAGGCGGCATCAACAAGAAAGGAGCTGGCTTAAAAAGCTCCGGCCTGAGGGCTTTGAGTAAAAGGTACAGCCCTCACGAGTACGCGGCGAGAGGCATGGTACTGAGATTGTCCACACGCGAAACAATGAGCTTGATTACCTCTGTGGGGAGCGAATTCCAGCCACTCTTTCGGTGGACGCTGCTCGATTCTGCCATTGTTAGTGCTTGGGTTTGAGACGAGGGGATGCGCCTTAGCGGGGATGGAAGCTTGGAAGAGATTATGTGCGGACAAAGATGGAGAAGCGAATATGTGCATGAAGTGGACAGTTGATGATGACTACTGACCGCCGCTTGACTTACGAGACACATACCGCAGCGTAGGGTCATATCGATACCGACAACTTGCTTGAGTGATCACAAGATCGGTACTCCCTACATTACCTACTACAGTACTATGCCCTAGCTTGCTAGAGTAGAGTAGTAGAGTAGGACTCTGCTCTACTACTAGCACCGGAGGAGTAGTATATTCTAATCTAAAATAGTTACAAACTTCAATGCCCGAGCGTGGAACGACTACGAACCGTGCTCAAAGACCGTGCCTACGTGGTGTTTGGACTTATATGCAAAAAAATAGCAAGATGCCCGTGCATTGCACACACCATCATCACCAACTCGGTTTTTTCTCTACTCTTACTACTATAAAAGACTCAGTTGGTGATGATGGAGGCGAGGAGGCGTGTTCAGCCGGGCGTGCAGCGGACGGCGCAGCACTATTTGATTTGTTATTAAAAAAATTGTGATAGTTGGCTTTCTATCCGTCATATATAGATTGGACGGTCTATATTACAAGATGGCAGGCATACCATCATCACCAACTCGGTTTTCTATAAGAGTAGATATATATAGATATAGATAGATAGAGACTAGGGAGTACTAGTAAGGACACCATCTCATTGCTTCGTGTGCTACTCCTGCGCTCCATTCAGCGACATAGCGTCCCCTACAGCCACTCCCTCCTGCGCTCCATTCGTGGTATTTGTTGAAATCTGGGGAGTGCACTCTCACGACTGCTGGCAGACACGACTTCACCAACGACGACTTCTTCCCCGACCTCGGCAACCTCTTCCTCAACGACATGGGCGACAACCTCAACGCCAACGGTGCTGCTCCCGTTGCACCGTATGTGTTTCTGTCCTTCCTGTTCGAAATCGTGGTAGAATTCATGTTTCTACTCTGTATCCTACTACTATGCTAGTCCACATGATTAGTTTCATCTCTGTTATAGCCGTCATGATTTATTTTGTGCTTATTTGGATTAAATCTCGTAGTAACTTGCTCACATATTCAACTGGCGTAACGTCCCCTACAGCCACTCCCGTTTCATGGACGGCCTGGTCGATGCCTCCAAGGAGCCCTTCGTCCACTGCTATGAGTGCCCGATGCCGTTTTGTGGCTCGCCGGCGGACATGGTGCATCACCTCACGGATGCGTGCAGCGGTCACTGCTGGCCCTTGGTGGAGAACATCAAGTACGACACGTGCTACCGGTTCATCATGTCGGAGTCGCTGGAGGATCACCGCCGCCTGCTAGTCTCGGAGGAGGACGGCAACGTCTTCCTCTTGATCGTGGGCACCGGCGAGGCCCGCGCAGGCCGCCGCCCCGTCTTTGTAGCGTGCGTCAGGGGCATCGCCGCTGATGCTGACACTGACATGAGGCAGATGTACGGGTGCGAGGTCAATGTTAATACCCCTCCGGGTCACGTGGGCGGCAAAACCGGCCTCATCGGACAGACTTGGAATCTGAGGAGCTGGGACTATCCTGCCAATGTGGACTTCGAAAACCGATGGCATCCGTTCTATCCGTTACCCACCGAATCGGTGCACGGGGACTCCTAGGAGGTTCACCTGGACATACGCATTATCAAGTGCACTTAGGAAACATGTAGTGTGTGTGTGGGCGCTTATGGCCCGTGTGTTTGCCGCTTTGGATTCTGTAAGCTTGTCGTTAAACTTGAGTGGCTTTCACCGCAGTCCTTCCTTTGAACTGCTGCTCTCAGTGAGCTGATGTAAGACACTTTGGGTTTCATTTGATAATGGAACCGGGGAGGAGCCTCCCTGTTCTTCTATAAAAATACGCATTATCAAGTTAAATGTTGATCATTAGTCTTCGCTCAATGTAATCCATTGTCCAAGCATGTGGAGACTTCCATGCAGGATCTTGCTCTATTGGAGTATCGCGCATGAATAAAAGTGTATCCGTTTATGGTTTAGTCTAGAATCTTCCATGCATGAATTTTTACTACAGTACTGGTGAAAGACTTACGATGAACCATTTCTTACATCTCCTCTGCCCGCTTGCAAGTCATCCTGATTTAATCCCTCCGTCTAGGTGTATAAGGGCATGGTTAATATTACTTAATAGTATAGCCAACTGTCGACTATAAGAAAGTGCCATGTCATCTGTAGACAACATGTATAACAATCGATACTCAAAAACTAATTCTTAAAGATCATTTCTTGCAAAGCACAATAAATGTAATTTCTTCACAAGTTTTGGATGCAGGTTGAACAGTTGAACGCTTTTGTTTGCAAAAGATACCTTTTTATCTATTTCACTCGGATGCTTGTGAGCTCTAGAGATGAGAGAATATCCGAAGAAACGTATCGATACCCGTTACACATGAGATGACCCCCACATCCTTTGTCAAAATAAACAACTCCCCGATCAATGCATTTCACTCTTGATTGCAACGCATACGGGCACCTTACTACTATAGATTAGTACGACCAAAAATTGAACTAACATTATATATAGTACGATAAATCTTGATGGATGTCACCTAAAATTATATCATTCAAAACTATGTTCAAATACGAATCCAACGATATAGTTTTTGTTGACATGCACTAACATTTTGTCGATTAAATCTTGATCCAAATTCAATGGGGACTAATAAACCACGACCCGATGTAGTACAAGTGTAGAGGGCGGCGCTGCAAGGAGTCTCACCTCTCACTGCGTGGCGCGGCGATAAAAGCCATCATATCACAAAACCCAACCACTCCCGGTAATAAGTGGCACAGTAAAATAACCGGACAAGCAACCATCACATCCCTCCGTCTTTTTTGCATTTCATCTCTCTGCATTTACTTTCTCCGGTTCATCTCCCACACTCAATCCCTAGCTACTACTCCTAGGGCCAGTTCTTTTGGCGGCTTCCCCAGCTTTTCCCACAAGACTAGTCACAGTGGAGAGTAACAATAAGGCGCCTCACTCATTTATTTAGGCTTCTAAACTACTACTCCATCCTGGTTTATTCCTCACCATTGTAATTTGTGCTAAATTTTGACCAAAGATTTAACTGATAAAATGTTACTCAAAACACTTAGGCGCGGTGCATCTAGTTGTGTAAGTCATCTTACAAAAACCAAATAATCCGAAAACACTTAGGCACGGTGCATTAACTTCTACCTCATTTCTTGTTTCTTGACATATCAACCAATAAGAGATAAAGAGTGTGCATGCTTTCAATGACTTGAGATATCAAACACGACATGCAGTGGTTAGTTCATTGCATGCAATACTATTAATTAGAAAATAAACATTAATGTTTCTCATTTTCTCCTCCTCCTTGGTCACGGTGCACAACCTAAGATGACTTACTCACCTAGACGGATGGAGTAGTGCATGTGACATGCACTAACATTTCATTAGTTAAATTTATGATCAAAATTTGACACAGATTACAATGGGGACCAATAAACCAGGACAGGTAGTAGTTATGGGATTACTAATCTAGAAGCCTAAAAGAACTGGCCCCTGGTACTCCTACTAGTAGTAGTACTCACGTTGGAATCGTTTCACAAGCTTGACTTGTGATGTTTTTCTACTTTTACAAAAACCACATCGTAATGTTTAAACGTGCATTTGCACGTACATAAGTAATAGTAGTACTCCCTCCGTCTAGGTGTACAAATCTTCCCTCCTTCTTGGTCACCGTGCACAACCAAAGATGACTTATTGACACAGACGAAGGGAGTAGAAAAGTCTGCAAGCATATATCGAGAGAGGCGTGTAGTCCGATAGTCTATAGTAAAGTTTGTGCTATATGCACGCATTACTTGCAAAATGCGTAATAATACACAACGTTTCCAAACTTTCCCTTTTACATACTTAATTAAGGACGCTAAAAATTCCTGAACGTTCGGGATTTATCATTTGCGTCCCAAAACTAATGAGATCGCCTTACGAAACAAAAATTATACTCCTCCTAAAAGCCACGGCGCTTGCAGGAGCGCTTGCGGCGCGCCACGAGTGCCCTGGTGCGCGGCCGTTTCCCAGCGCGCCGACACAACGCCTCTTCCTCAGCCTCGCAACTCGCGAGGTGCTGATTGGCGGCTTGCCGGCGGGCGAGTGCGATCTCACCGGTTTGGTGATTCGGCGCCAACAGGTACTCCTCCTGGCTGGAAGCGTGCATCCGATCCACGTACCTCCAAGCGTAGATGAGAAGCTTGGGCCCGACTGCACTCAGGGCTTCGGCACGGGCGTCCTCCGCCACCCTCACGGCCCTCGCACGAGCCTTCTGCCAAAGAACAAATTGCTTGACTCTCTCGGACGCGACATAGATCTCCCAGAATGCTTGTTGCGCGGTGCGCTTCTCTTCCTCGGCCTTCTTCTCCGCCTCTATTTTGGCGCGCTCTGCTGGAGGCAAAGCCTCCCACAAGGCGACATCCATTTCTTGCCAAAGCTCCTCAAGGCTGGGGGGCTCGGCGGGTGGCGCGGCGTTCTCCTCGTAGCGGGGAGCCGACGCGTCCTCCGACGCGCGTGCTGGGGAGATTGGGAACGCCGACTCGTCCACCACGACACATCGCGGCAAGGAGCGGAACACCGACGCGTCCTCCTCGACTAGTGGCGGCGAGAGCAGGCAGCGACAGCGTCGCGTCGCGGCGAGGCGGAACGCCGATCGTCCTCCTCGACTAGTGGCGGCGAGCAGGAACGGCGGCGCGTCGCGTAGCGGCGAGGAGCGGAACACCGACGCGTCCTCCTCGACTAGTGGCAGCGAGGAACGGAACGGTGACGTGTGACCGTTCGCGCGGTGCAGCGAGGGGCTCCTAGGGCTTGGGAAGGGCGATGCGATGGTGGTTGACGTGAGAGGGAGGGGTAGGAGATAGCGATGAACATGAACGTGAGGGGGAGGAGATAGCGATTTCGTGGGAGGCGTAGTATTTATAGCGGTAGTGGCACACCTACGTAAGATATGGGTGAAGCTGCGACTTAGCTGCAGGTCGGTTGCGTCAGCGACATGTGGGCGATGCAATCTTTGGGCCCGTATGTCAGTGAGCCAATGCAACTGAGGTTAAGTAAAAGCTACGTGGGCATATTTGTTGGAGTAAATTACGGGGGAGCGAAGGGGTGGAAATATTGTTGGTCACAACGGATTGGACGGCGTGGGGAGGAGGGTCATGCATGCAGATTTTTTCACACGGGGTGGAGTGGTGGGACCGCCCGGAGGGAGAAGGAGAGTTTGGCAGGCATATTGTTTCCACACATGGAGAGGAAAAGATTTGGAGACGAACGGGCTTCCTGCAGGTATGGGGAACGGTGCATAATAAGTCATCTTGCATGGCGGGCTAGGTATAGTCTCAAGTCATTAAAAACATACACGCTCCACTCATGTTCATATTTCAAGGTGCACTAAATTATTGCATGCGATGATTAAGGCTGGACATAATGGTGGTATCTTAGCTGGTATCATGCACATGGGAATAGCAAACATGCTGATGTGGCAAAGAATTAAAGAAGAGAGGGGGGTTAGAGTAACTAGTGTTCATGCATGCATTGGTAAACACTTTTTTTGTGAAGAACGACATCATTAGTTGAGTACTTCTGCAGACTTCAAAAACTATTCCACCGCCTCTACTATCTTGCTAAGAGTAGGTGAAATTCTTGAGTCGAGCCCTTTAAACTAGAAGGGAGGTAGTGGTACTCTAATAGCTAGGTGTGTAAGTCATCTTACGAAAACCAAATAATCCCAAAACACGTAGGCGCGGTGCATTAACTTCTACCTCGTTTCTTGTTTCTTGACATATCAACCAATAAGAGATGAGGGTGTGCATGCTTTTAATGACCTGAGACTATCAAACATGACATGTAGTGGTTAGTTCATTGCATGCAATACTATTTAATTAGCAAATAAACATTAATGTCTCTCATTTTCCCCTCCTCCTTGGTCACGGTGCACAGTTCACAATGTTCAAATATTGATTAGAGTCTAGGTGATTTGACGGGAGTAAAAAGGACCAGAGGGAGTATCATGCATGCGGAGTAGGCAAAAAAAATTGCTCATTTATAGCCGGTCGAAGTCTCAAAGGGCGCGACCGTGCGAGGGAGGCGAAGGTCGTGGGAGGCGCCACGGTTGACGGAATTAAGTGAAGTTACATCCACGCGGCGGCATGGCGTGCGAACATCCAGAAGCTATACCGTCAGGCCTACGATATGGGTCTAGTAGACATGACATCTAGTGGGTCCCGCATAGTTCTCGAGAACTCTTTGGGGGCTTGCAGCCGTTTATCCACCGGGCAAGCAAGCAACCCCACGCTGTTTGCACGCCCTACTCGTCCCCGTCTTCTACCTCACAACAGTTCGCTCCCAGTCGTCCCGTCCTTTCACATTAGTTCGCTCCTAGTTTTTGCGGGGTACAACAGTTCAACTTCTCCTAACCCTCCTCCAAAATCCATGGCTTCCCAAATCTCCATGGTCGCTGCTGAGTACCAGGTTAGAGCAATCACCAGCGATCAGTTCATCGTCATCTACACACGTGGATCTGCGACGGTGAAAGCATGGCTTGCTCGCTTCCTACTCATGTTCAACAGTTCAACGGATGAGTGGGTCGCTGGGCTAGATGTTGAGTACACCACAGTCCTGGGACAAGAGAAGGATCTAAAGGACGAAGAGAGGAAGAAGCCCGCCGTGATCCAGGTTTGCGTACATAATGTTTGCTTGGTCTACCACATATGCCATGCCGACGATGAGTGCCAGGATTTTAAGAACTTCCTCAAGGACAAAAGAGTGAAATTAATTACTGTAGGATTTAAGAACGACAGAGATGTCATGTGTCGGATAGGTCTCGTTGTAGGCCAGCCCTTCGATCTTCAGAAGGCAAGCCTGATGTCCTCCTCTCAACCTTTAATGCTGACCTTGGCAGCAGCCATGATTGATCCTTCGTACGCTAAACTGAAGAAACCTCATCACGAGTTTCATCATGCATGGGAGTCGAAGACATTAGATGAAGATCACATCACATGCGCAGCAATGGATGCCTACCTTTGTTTAAATATCTACATGGGTTGGATTAAGAAGCGAGCCCGTGTCCGGTTCAAGCAAAGAAGCGTCGGCGAAGAGGAAGAGGAAGAGGGGCGAGGGCGAAGTCGAGGGCGTGGACTCGGACTCGAGTAGGTGGCGATGCCGTCGCTCATGCTGGTTCTACTCCGATGTCAAGCGGACAAGTTGCTTAGTTTATTTTCAAGGGTGTGTTGTCTTTGAGGCCCCGGCAGAACTATGTTTATGTTCTTTCTCGTTATTTGAACTCTTTAGTAATGCGTAGAGTAGTACTAGTACTATGTCTTACTACTGTTCTTCTTGCAGTTGGTACTACTGCTCGTATCTTCGTGTTCCTCATGTACTTAACACGCGTTCGTACTAGTAGTATAATTTGGGTCGGTCGATTTGTGAAATAAGTTCGGCCGGGCGGAGGAAGAAGACGGCAGAAGAGGTGGAAGAAGCCCTTCTAGCCATCCATGTTGCATCAAACGGCTCACATGAGTCGACTGACCGAAATTGCTCCTTCAGATTGCAGGATCCCCGTGGCATTCAAGGTCTCGAAGGTAGATTCCGTGTCCGCACCCGGTTTGCGGGCTCGACACACGCGCGACCGGCTTCCGCCGCGACAGCCACCATGCGCGCCTCCTCCGCGCGGGTGGAGACGACAATGACACGCTAGTTCCTCCTCGCCGGCGTGTTGGAGCAGGCGCTAGTTCCTCCTCTTCATACGCTGCATGCATAGACGCGGCTCCACCAGCTGCCCGCGTGGTTGGTAGCGCGGCGGCATGGCGAGGAGGGACTGCAGACGACGTGAGCGGGCGAGCCTTCGGCTTCATGGCACAGGGATGGCAGCGACACGGCGGTGATGGACGAGAAATTGTTGGCCAGAGCAGGCGGGCGCCGACATGCGCAACGGCAGCGGCGGCATATTTATGAGTGCGGGTATGGGAGCTTACTTTAGTTTTATATAAGGTTGGTCAAAATTAAAAGAAAACCATACTAGTACACGTAAACATTAGACTTAGGCAGCGCTTTTATTAAATTTTTTAAGTTAGTACCACAGCCACGATACGGAATCCTGTGCAAGCGCGTGAATCGCGGCCGCGCGGTCGATCGAACGGTGCGTCACCGTGTCGCGCTCGAAGGACATCCATCGAACCTTTTTGTGTGTGTGAAAACAATCCTCGTATATTACTCAAGTTTTTTTCCTAGGAAAGTTCTTGACGCTGCAATATTTCCATATATTTGAATTTAGCTCCAGTTTGTGTTTATTTGGATTTGGACGTTTTAGGTGCGCCCTAGTTTTTTAATACTTATTTTGTGTGTGTGTGACTGAGAGAGAACGTGTGTATGTGTCCATATGTGTGTTGTGGCGGAAGGGCAATGTGGAGACGGTGTGCGTGTGATATCGACATAGAGAGGTGTGAATGTGCAAATGATCATGCATGAATGAGACATAGACAGATGCCGATACGTTGTGTATTCATGAGAGAACGGTCTTCTAGTTTACTTGTGTGTGTGTGTGAGAGAGAGAGAGAGAGAGAGAGAGAGAGAGGAGCATTCGTAACACAACAACCATCTCTCTTGATTCGTCCGTCCCTCGCACGATCGCATGCAACACATGCATCAACGCGCACATTTTGACACCCTCACTCGGCCCCTACCCACCTCAAGGCCCGCACAATCTCTTCGTGAATACCCATTTCTCACCTTAGGTTTGTTTTCACTCAATATCTGACACACACACACGCGTGCAGCACAACACACACGCACACTCCCCCGAGCACACAATTCATCCCCATCCAAGGTTATACGGCGACCACGCTCGCTTGTGCTTCTTTGCACCCCAACATGCACAACACCTCAATCTTCAAAGAGGGCATCGAGCAGATCGAAGACGGCGACCACACCAAGCTAGAGAATGCAGGGTCATTTGGAAGTAGGGTGATGTGACGACGGCTGACTGACTCCTCCCCCCACCCTCTCTCTCTTGCACAAAATTACCAATCCCTCTCTCCCCCGCACAAAATTGTCAATCCCTCAACCCATGAGATCCTTCCCCTCTCGTCCATGTTTTTCCAGCTCTCTCATCAAACATGTTGTCTCTTCTCCTTCCACGTATACAGATTCCGGATGCACACGCATCTCACGTATATTACATGTCTCCATCTTTCTCACAGACCTAACTTCTTGCTCTCTCTTTCTCTCTCTCTCTATGTCTCGTTAGGTTTGTCTCCTACTCTCTCGTCCACATACATACAATCTTTCCCGCCCTAGCTGCTC
Organism: Aegilops bicornis; assembly: GCA_021605145.1. Lineage (NCBI taxonomy): Eukaryota > Viridiplantae > Streptophyta > Magnoliopsida > Poales > Poaceae > Aegilops > Aegilops bicornis. The sequence goes on along the minus strand of CM038672.1, from coordinate 194,588,252 downwards.
CATCTTCAAAAGCTCTCTCTGCACGTTTCATTCACACAATGGGATATGTCAAAATGTTGCTTCTATAATGGCTGATGTAGAGTTTTGGTTGTTTTTGTTGCATCCTACAAAGTAATAACTATGAAATGCATTTAGATTCTCATTTGACTGGGATTATGTGAGTTTGAGCATGTTGTGAAGTACTATAGACCTTGTATACATCTTGGGATTCGACAATGATTGTAACTATTGAATTGTATAGACCATTACATTTGAAGTCAATAGCCTAATTTATTTATTTCACAATTTCAACAAATGATTAGTTCACTACAAACTAAGAAAACAAATGTGTACTCCCTCCGTTTTTATTTAAGTCCGCGTATTAGCATTGGTCAAAGTCAAGTTTTGTAAACTCTCAGAAAGCTTATAACAAAAAGGGAAAACTTTGTTTTTGCCACTCTAGTTTTTTCCCACTTTTCTTATGCCACTCTAGAATTTGACATCTCACTTTTGCCACTCTTAGCTTTTGACAATATATCACTTTTGCCCTTCCGTGGCAAAAACAAAAATTTCCAAGTGGCAATAGTGATACATGTCAAATGCTAAGAGTGGCAAAAGTGAAATGAAAAATTATCGTTTTTGCCACGGAATGGCATTTATGATGTATTATCAAAAGCTAATAGTGGCAAAAGTGAGATGTCTAATTCTAGAGTGGCATAAGCAAAGTTGGCAAAAATTAGAGTGGCAAAAACAAAGTTTCCCTATCAAAAAATATTAACATATACAATAACAAATAAATACCATTAGATTCATTATTGAATGTACTTCCACATCATACATATTTGTTATGGTAAATGTTTATATTTTTATATAAACTTGGTCAAACTTTAGGAAGTTTGACTTCGGTCAAACCTAATATGGAGAGTTTACTACTACTACTCGCCAGTTGCTTAGCCGAATCACTCAACACGCCACACGGGGAATCCAGTGTCACAAAATTTTGAGGTTGGCGGGAAAATCTCCCATGACCCTGATTCGAGCAGTGGGAAGTTACCATCATAGTCTTCGGAACAGGCCTACGGACGACGCTTGGTAGGGGGCTGTTTTCGTAACCCAGTTCACCCTACCCACCAACCCCACCCAGGCACCCAGAGTAGTACACCTGAATACTCCCCATTTTCTATCCCCACCGCAAAATAGACTTCTCCACGGCACCGCAGCCTTTGTGCTCCTCCCCTTTACATCGGCGCACTCACCACCGCAGCGCATCTGCCTCATCGACGACCTCGTACGTCGCACTGGAGCCGGTCCACAATCGTCGTCGTAGACGGAGCCTCTTCCCCGGCATTGTCTTCCACGGTGTCGGATCTGCTTCCCGGAAGCCGACACCAAGCGTAGAAGTACCACTGTCATGGACAATGAACTGACTCCCGTTGCCGACCATGACTCACAGAGGCCGCCGCGACCATCATTCTCCTCCTCGATTGGTAATGTGTGTATTGAATCACTTAGCAGTACATGTGCAGTTACAATTTTGTTCATACTTACCCTTCAATTTTCACAGGTGCTATTGTTCCCGTAAAAGTAATTGGTTATAGCCTCCTTTGTCCAACAGAATATCAGCTGGTAATTGTGCGTCGCTCTGTATCACACTTGTGCTTGGTAGGTTTTTCATCCGCAACTTTGTAGTGTGGCAAATGATGGAAAGGTTTTTAGAAGTAGCAAGATGCCCATGCGTTGCACGCATCAAGATGTATTTGTATGAGTAGTTTATCTTGTTGGAGAAAAGGATGAACGAGGGAAGGCCTTATTTGCAAATATGGAGAGGGTATGTGTATCTTTCTGCAAAATTCCCATTTGTTTCCTTCCTATCTGTCAGATATAAATCGGACGGCCTATATTGCAAGAAAAAAAGTATAGATAAAAAAAGTAGACAGTAAAGGAAGTAGAGATAAATATTAAATATTAAATATAAAATAAATATAACCGTAGAGAAGAGAGTAGAGATAGTAGAGACGTCGGGAAAGGATCGCGCGCGCGCGGGAAAAAGCGGCCGGGCGTGCGCTAGTTTTGGCGCTCGGCGTCCGACACGCTTTATAAAATACAACGCCCTCCCACCGCTCTGTGCCTTGCCACCGCTATGTGCCTCGCCACCGCTCTCTCCCCGATCTTTTTCGCCTCGCCGCCGCCGCGCCACCATGCCGCCGCGTCGCTGGGAAACTTGGGGATACCGCAGCGTCCGCGTGCGCCCCTCCGGCAGCTGCTCCGCCGAGATCCGATTCCGCGGGATACGCCTCGGCGTCGGCAATTTCGACACCGCCAACGAGGCCGCCTGCGCGTACGGCGCGACGGTGGCGCCTCCGGTGGCCTCATAGAACGTTGAACTTCCCCAACGTGCCGACGCGGGAGCGGGTGCAGGAGCTCGCGCCTCTGCCGCGGCTTAGCACCGATGAGGATCATCGCGACAACCGGAGGCGGGAGCACCGTCTCGGCATCACCGAGATGGACGAGGAAGCCATGTCGCTGTGGCGCCAACACTTCCCACAGGACATCATCAGCGAGCGCGAGTTCTATGCGCAAAGGAGGGCGGAGAGGGATAAGAGGTGGGCGGAGCGAGCCGCCTATCGCGAGGACAAGAGTAGGCAAAAAGCGGACGCTCAATTCAACATGAGGCTAGGAGCAGCGTCGCCCTGGGAATCCGACGACGATCGGTATCTTCACGCCTATAGTCAGACGTCGGAGGAGGACATCACCGAGGAGGAGTCGCACGACGAGGAGTAGTTTAATTATCTTTTTTTTATCTATTTATGATGAGAACTATCCTCTACTCTCTAGTATCTACTTCTCGATCTTAGCACTGTAAACACTTTTCTAAAGCGCCGCGCGTTGTGATTCTATTGGAGATGCTCTAACATGGCAGACGAGTGCTTTAATGTTGCCCACAAGATGCGCAAGTATTACTAGTAGTATTTTTCTTGCCATGTTGAGATTTTAAAACCACGAGTGTGAACATGCAGAGGAGCAATGAAGACCAAACACGGGATATTCGGGACATCTTCAAGGAGCGTGGCAAGTTAAAGAGGAGCTGCACCGAACACATAAAATGAACTTTGGTAAGTAACACCCTTTCAATTACTTTCATTTAGCCTCGTGTTCTTCGATGTGTATATGTTGTAGTTTCTGTTTCTCTTAAGCGTGGTGTTCTTCGATGTGTAATAAGAAGAGTCTTAATCGTCCTAATGCTTTCGTTTTAACTTGATGTAGGAAGTGGGTGTTCTCACCTTGTAGTCTGTTTTTATATTTCTTTTCCTTTTGAATTCACTTCTCCGAGTTACATTTATCGGCTTCTACTAAATGGATCTAGGTTTCTCTGAGTATTGATCTAAAAAAGTAACTTCATGTCGGGGATGCAGTTCCTGCGAGGAGGGAAGTATGGTCAACCTCGAGATCATGTTTCCAGAATGAGGCTGGATTACACACAAGGTGCCAGTTCCGTAATGATGCTGGATTAGACACAAGCTGCAAATTCCCAGATGATGCCGGATTACACACAAGCCAGGTGGAGTCGTCAGCTGTTCGTGTCCTCGTGGCATTAGTAAATGCTGAAAGAAAGCGTGCATCAACCCTTGAGAATGTAGCTGAGTTCCTATAGAAGCGAAAAGAGCAATCAGATGCTCTCTTCACCCAAGCCAAAGAAGAGATGGAAGAAGCCAGAAATAAGCTAGCAGAGGCAGAGCAGGCTAGGCGTCTCCTGCTATCTAAAACTGTTGTCAATACAAAATTTCCTTCATAATAGCTAGGTTCAAATGTTTATCCAGTCAGCATGCCTATTGTGATGTCTGTGCATCTACTGATGTGGCACAAAATGTTTGTTTTGGGTCATGTTATAACAACAATTACTTTCCAAACAATAACAGACGAAGCATTGGACATGGTATAGTTCACGCGCAAGCTCGATACTCCAACTTCAACTTCCACATCGAACTCATGTTCACAGATATCTGCACATTCATACATAATGTCCACAACCATGATTCACTTAAAAGCCAAAAAAAGTGAGTAGAGTTATAAATAAAGAAAAACCTCTACTAGTTCCTGCTACCAGTGCGAGCACAACAAGTCAAGACCATGAGTATATTTTAGTCATGTTTTCCTAAAATGCCCGCCCGGCTCATGGAAGGGCGTGTTGCCCGACACTGTGGATTCAATGAAGGCAGGCGGGAAGTCTTAAGCTGGTTGCACGCCGGCGAGGCGTGCTCAGCCGGGCTGTGGCGAGTGCGGCCCTCTTGGCGGGCGCCCGGTTCAATGCCTGCGCTATGAGAGGTCGCATCCGTGTCGAGCAATCACTCCCTCCAGTCCTTTTTGTATGGGTATAACAAAATCTAGTTTTCCATTCACATTTTACAAGTAAAATTCATGGACAAACTTTGACCCAAAGTACGATGGGGACTAGTAAACCAGAATGTAGGTAGTAGTTTTTTTAATCAAAGAAGGGTTTCCCCTTCCGATTACTGAAAACCAGCATCTAAATCTGAACCATAGTATTTGCCCTAGAACTACCGGGTTCAACATCTCACAACATAAACCCATACAACCATACGCCAAGGAGGTACGTAGTAGTATGAATTCCATTTTTGCTCCATACCAATCGTTCTAAAAACTACTTACTACTTATAACGTGCCATTGAAAATCGGAACTCTTAACCCCGCTAAAAAACGATATTTTAAACGTGGCTACTCGATCTGTGGCAACTGGCAAGCCACCGCGCTCCAAGTCGTTCACCTGTGGTCCCGACCATCAACTCCTACAAAGGTGCTCCACCAGGTACCCGGTACCCGCGAATGCAGCAATCGTGCGCCTAGGGTTTTAGGGTTTATTTATTAACGCCGCCTTTACGTAACACTCATGTGTGCGAGACAGCGAGAGGCCGACTGCGTGCATGCGCCTCTTCTTCTCGTATATGTACTCCACCGTTTATGCGGTGTCCAAAACATTATAATAACGACTAGCAATGTGCCAATGCGTTGCCACACGATCAAAGTAGATTAATACATATTCACCGAGTTGATAGAAAAAAAAGTCTAGTTTTGAAATACGTATATCACTAAAAATATGTTATGTTTCACTCAAAATATATACCTTTGGCGGTTTTGATGAGATAAGGGAGGAATGTTGTTGGTTTCAAGATTAGAAGTGGTATATGTCTAATTTCTACTCTTACTAGCAAGATGCCCGTGCATTGCACGGAACATCAAGATCTTGTGGGAGAAAAGGATGAGCGAGGGAAGGCCTTATCTGCAAATGTGGTGAAGAGTCGGGTAAATTGCCATATTTTCCTTCCTATCCGTCGATATAAATCGGACGACCTACATTCTGAGGATGGCAGGCCCACCATCATCACCAACTCTATTTTTTTATCCCTACTCTTATAAAAGCATTGTCGGTGATGATTGTGTGCCTGCCATCCTGCAATATAAACGTCAATCTATATTTGATGGATAGGAAGAAACTATGGCAATTTTGCAAAAGGATACCCACACCCCTCTCCACATTTGCAAATAAGGCCTTCCCTCGTTCATCCTTTTCCCCCACAAGATAAACTACTCATACAAATGCATCTTGATGTTCCGTGCAACGCATGGGCATCTTGCTAGTTGTTGCAAAAGGCCCATGTGTGTGAGAGAGAGGGATAGTGGAGGAGGGCGGAGTGCATGTGTGACAACGACACAAGTAGTGTGGGTGCGATAGGTATCAGCTTAAAATGAGGCGATAGTGTGTGTGTGCACGATCAAGAGGGCGTGCCTCAAGAAGGGAAGAAAAAGCTACACAGATACAAGGAGCGGGAGAGAGACATGTATGCGATGGTGGAAGCACGAGTGTGTGGGTGTATAAACCTATCTAGAGGCTAGCCAGTCGATAAATGTTTGTGAGAGAAATACGAGTCGGGTCTTGGCGAGAGTTTTGTGTGTTTGAGAGGGAGAGGCGGTGAGTCGGGAAGGGAGTGGAAGCAGGAGTTGTGTGTGTGTGTGAGAGAGAGAGAGAGAGAGGCGGTAGTCGGGGTTGTCTAATCGGTAAACAAATGAATAATGTCGATGCAGGATGGAGATGAAAAGGAGACCGCAAGAAATGTTGTGTCTCAGGAGAGAGAGAGAGAGAGAGAGAGAGAGAGTAATTTTGTGGTATGAGTCATATGTAGAGACATATAGGGTGTGTGAGAGAATCCCATAGAGAGAAAGACAAAGTGAAAGGCGAGTGGAGACTGTGTGTGGCGGTGAAAAAGAAATCTTAGGTGCCGAGTGATACCAGAGAATAGTAGAGACGTGAGAGATAATGAAAACCGTGTAATGTATAATGATAGGGAGAGTGTGACACTTCTCAAGGGAGGCGTCGAGAGACCATGTTTGCGAGGATAGGAGAAACATGAAGTGAGCGTCTTGGTGAGCTGGAGAAAAGAGAGTGATAGCTACCTGAAGGAGCATGCATGCGAGAGAGATGGGCGTGAAAGGAGTGAACAAAAAAGGGATTCAAATATTTGAATTCGAGATGATGATACATGTAATCCATATTCAAACCAAAATTGATCTATCAAACATGCATACTCATATGAATTCACGCACATCCATGTTATTTAATATGTAGATATTACTGATCCATACATTTTAGTAGAACATAATTTGGTTAATTTTTTGAATTCAACCTTAAGATTTGAGATCGTTGTATTTGTAAATCATATTATACATATAAAGGAGCAGCATTCTTTGTTGTGCTTTTGAAAGTATATATAAAAAATGATGTATATAGAATGTAATTCCAATTGAAAATGGATCCCTTGAAAAAATAGTAGAATACAAGCGGGATTCGAATTGAGTTGGCACGATGGCGATGCCTTTGTGCAAAATTTGAGCAAGCGAGGAAAAGTCGCGATAACCCGCCCGAAACCAAAATCTGCGAGATGGAAATCACTACTGCCTATCCCTGCCACACAAAGCCTATCTGCTGGATTTCTATAGGTTTGCTAGGGGTAGGTTTGTAATTTCACCCAAACGTGACGTAACCGCCTCTCACCCGAATTCATACACGGTGGGCGCCAAAACATAGTGTGCCCTCGGCCGAAATTGACTCCCTCCCCGATTCATATTCATACACGGTGGGCGCCAAAACAAACTCTCGTCGGCAAATATTCTATGTATGCGAGATTACCGTGCTATCCCCAACCGACTAATGTTGCTGTGATGTAGTAGAAATTTGAAACGGGGGCTAAGTTTGTAAATTTCCTCGCATTTGAGACAAGCGCGCCCTGAATACATGGTTCCCCCTTCCTCTCTACCTCCCTTTTCCCCATTCGTACTCCATGGGCGCCAAAACACCCTCTCCACCCCACCCTCCTCCGTCCACCGCCGTCCGCCACCCCATCCACCGCCGTCCTCCTCCACCATGCGGGCTGATACCCCGACGCCGCCATCCATTACAAGAGATCGACCTCTCTCATCCACGCCTTCAGACCGGGATCCTTGCATCCCGTCCTCTCGCTTCATCCCCACCGTCGTCCACCTTGCCGGTGCCGCTCCTACGACCGTCTCGTCCACCGCGCCCCGCCGCCACCGTCTACCCTCCTAGATCTACTTCCACGCTGCCAACAGCCATCGCTACTGCCTTGACCGTCAAATTCTCGGCAGAATCGTGCAGCGCCCGCACCAGCGGTACTCTTTCGTATCTACTCAACTTATTTATCGCAGCAAGAAAATAGATCGCCACTGCTCTACTCTGATTTCTTCTCTTGGTTGCGAAGTTGCCTTTGTCCGGTTTGCACCTTCAGATCCGCCATGGCACGCTCAACACTATACTCCCAATGCTTATGGTTTTCCCCTTTTATATTCCACACTAGTTAAATCACAGTAGACTAAATTTCAAAATTGGGCCAGTCGATTTTTCAGAGCTCGCCGGAGTTTGCCGGTGCGATCCAAGGGGCTCGGAGGGTTGTGGGGCCTCACCGAACGAAGAAAACTCGACGCGGGTGGGGGGTGGGGGTGGCGGAGGAACACAGGCGGTGGGGGCCGGTGGTCCAGCCGGCGGCCCGTCTGATGTTACGTATGGGAAGAATTAAGAGACGGGGAGAAGAATGGTTAGGAGATGTAGGATCTTCATCCAACCGCTTTGAAATGGCCGAGAGGCAATTTGGGAGTTGCATTCTTAATGCGCTCTGGTTCATCTTGTGCACGCTGCGCAACCAACATTTTATTATCCAAAATCTGATTGATCTTCTTTACCATGTTCCTCTTCCGTTCTTCTTTAATATGTACTCTCTCCGTTCCTAAATACAAGTCTTTGTATAGATTCCACCATGGACTACATATGGAGCAAAATGAGTGAATCTACACTCTAAAATGTATCTGGATACATCTCGTATGTGATCCATAGTGGAAATCTCTACCAAGACTTATATTTTGGAACGGAGGAGTATACTAATAATCTGATATGTTCCTTGTACTGAAGATGAGCAGGGACATTTGCAGTGTAGAGGTCTATACGGTCGGTTGTGATGGACACTTTGAGCCTCTTTGATTCGTAGGATCTTGTAAATATAGGAATAGGATTTGTAGTGGCCGGCTCACTTGAATCCTTTTAGAATAGCAAGGAAATGCGCGGAGCTGTGTCGCCTTTGAGAGTTACACTGATATTAATAGTACCGCACCTGCACTTGAAGAGAGCTGGTATCTGAAGCCTTTCTAGCCGTACCGACAATACTAGCACATATATTCCAGCAAGTTCCACTTTGCTGATTTTACTCTGATGCTTATGGTTTTCCCGTGATATCTACACTATGATCTGTGTAGCTGCTTTGTGTCGCACTAGCAGCAGTCCACTCTTGAAGCTAAACACTGCAATGACTTACAAAATTGGCACCAAGGCATTGAGTGTCATTACGATGCAATGAAACTCATACGCTCCCCACTGTTGACTCTTGTTGAGAATATGATCCTAATGACTATTCTAACCTCGAGGAGTCAAAGGCGGATGGCACATCCTGTTCACCCATCAAGGTGCCTGTTCTAATTTGGCAACGTTTTATTGATTCTTGGTATCTTCCATATGTTGTCTTGCATTTCTTCTACTTTGTTGCACCGCCATCTGCTTAGTTTACTCATCATATATGTCGAGATGCCATGCCCATCCATTATCAATACATATTCCATCTGTCATCATACCATGTTTTTCCACTCAAATGCTGTCCGTGTGCATCAGACATCAAAAAGGAAGAGGGTGATTGCCGAACCTGAAGGAGCACTAGCAAAGTCCTTGAAAAACATGGTGGTGCCGGAGAAATCAGACATCACCGCACTTATATTGGCTGTACAACCAGTGACACAAAATGTAGGACCAACTCCAGCAGACTGTACCCATACTTCACTGGCCACACCACTAGCCCCACCACACATGACCTGCACTCTAGCGAAAGGTATACCAATTTCATTTGCCATAGCACCAGTTGTACCACAGAAAAATCCCACTCCAGCAAAAAGTACAACAAGTCCACCGGCCGAAGACCTATTGCAACTGCAGAGACGGCCAATTCCTGCAGATTGGAACCCCATTCCATTTATTCCCAGTCTAAAAGACAATGCTTTCAATGTTGTTAGGGACTACGTGCATATATTCCCATCATGGGAAGATTATTGTGAAGACAAACACCATTTTCACATCTTCCTGTCCAACTTACGTGTAAGTGCTATTATTCATGGTTATTATTTTCCTGTTTTATGCTGATTGAACACATCAATGATTTACATTACATTGTTGTAACTAGGCGAGGGTCAATCTGGATAGTCATGACGAGCAAAGCTTGCTTGTGCTTTTCAAGGAAGCATTGCAGGAGTAGCGGTGTTACCTGAGGAAATCACACTTTGGTGGCAAGTCTATAAACGAATTTCCGGTGAAGTGTCCTGTGCTAAATTTAGAAGACATTGAATGGAAAAACCTTGTTATGCACTGGTCTCGTTCGGGATGAGGTCTTGTCTATGAAATCACATGACAATTTGAACTTCTACTTCTCCGCATGTGCCTTACGGATCTTTTTGCAGGAAATCTTCTCGAAGAAGAATTCGGTTTGAAAAAAACGACGAGGATATCGCAAAAATCGCTGCCCGCTGCTTTGCTCTTGTTAGTACCTATTGTCACGTATCACCTGTACTTGCATACGTGCACTGGTTCATTATGTGAAAGTAGTATGCATGATAGCTTGCTTATCAATTGTTCGCTCCAAATTATCGATCTGTATGAATGGTTACATTAGTGTAGAATATATCCAATGCCAACGCGTTTTTAGCTCTGCATTGTTCTTGTAAGTACATGTTGTCCTTTATCGATTATTACTTATAATGACAAGTAGTTGTTCATGTACCATCACTCTGCAGCTTATTTTCCTTTGCCCTCCATTTTCTACACATCAGATCTATATTTACTCTTACCATAAGGTTGGTCTTGAAGAAGTTTAGCTGTGCATTGCTCTTGGCTGTACCTTTTGCCTGTATCGCTGCACTTACATTTATAGCTACTTGGTTATGTAGCATCATTCTTCATCTTATCTTAAATATTCTCCATTTTTTCGTATATTATCACATCTATATTTACTCTTAACAAAATGTAGAATAAAGGCAATGCTTTTGAAGAAGATTACGTGGTAAACTTCTTGAATTGCCCCCCATCAGCATGGATAAGGCCTTTATAGAGCCTATCTTCACCAATAATGTAAGTTTGTCCATCTCAAGCCTTCAAACTTTGTTGTATATATTTGGTTAGGCATGACTACAACAACTGTTTATTTTTGGTGTTTGCATCAAATTTCTTATTTAAAGTTTATTATGTAGTTCATAAACAAAAGTTTGTCCTTCCTCAATTTAAGTTTTCAGTTGTACAACCAAGGTCCTTCTTCATACCATGTAAATTAAACTATACAGAGCAAGTGATCTTCTTTTGCACTGCATGTATGCTTCTGTTCTTCATCCGTAATCCAGTGGTGTGGTGAACTTACCCACTACATCACAATGTCATATTCTGCAATGTCTTAATTATGAACAATGCCATATCATTCTACTATTATTTAAACCGTCTCTTTATTTGCCAATTTGAAATGGTATAGATTGACAGCACACTAACCATTGATACTTATGAGTTCTTGATCTGTAATCCAGTGTTGTCGTGAAGCTGCCAACTCCTTCACAATGTCATTTCCTGCCATGTCTTGACCTGAACAATACCATATTGTGTTAATGCAATTTTAAAGCGGTGTCACTTTATTCCTCAAGAAGAAATGTTATGAATTGTCAATCGATACTTTTACATGCAAAACCTGTCACCCATCGCTTGTTTATCTTTCCAGTGAGGAAGATATAAGTGTTGAACAAGCCTTGATCTCATCATCTTGCTTTCGGTACTTATGCTGACTCCCAGAGGCTAACCTTTCTTGAACTCTATTGAAGTGCTGTCGGTTTTGTATATCATTTTGTCGGCGTGTTTATTTGCACTGGTGGCGATCTTTGATGCCCAGTGTATGTAATCTGCTATCTGCTTATGCTTTATTATCATAGTGGCGAACTTTGATGCCCAATGGATGTAATATGCCGTAATTTCTTTATTGTATAGTCTAGGTTTTTTCTTATTCACGATGCTGCAGTTATTTTACTGTATAGATATCCTGTCTTCGCAATAAACCGGCCAAATCGTAAAATTACGGTACATAATCGGACCATCATGCAATCACGATGTCGGTTGGGCCTGAAACATGCCGAACAGCTCACGGGCCGGCAGCAACCTGAAATGAACCCCGGCCCATGATTGTGCGAATGAAATCACGGGCTTTTAACAGGCCAAAATTGTCTCGGTCCTTGTTTGGCCCAATCAGGCCGGATGCAAATCGGGCCATAGTTAGGCCCAACTATATGACGGGCTTTTAACAGCCGAAATTAATATAGGGCCGAAATGTTAAACGGGCCCTTAACAGGCCAAAACTAATATCAGGCCGAACTACTAAGTGGGCCAAGTGGGCCCAAAAGCATAGTGTCGATTACTGGCGAATTTGATATGGGCCATAATTGAGCCCAAAGCCTCTTAAAGGGCCGGACCTGACCTGGGCCGTAATTTGGCCCAGAATGTGGTAGGCTTATAATGGGTCGGATCTCATATTGGCCATTTTTAGGCCCAGAACGTGGCAGGCCATTAATGGACAGGATCAGATATGGGCCGGCATTTGGCCCAAAACATGGCAGCCAGTTAATGGGCCGGCCTACTAGGGTCCTCAAAATCTTGTGGGCCTACAGCTGGGCCGGCCCATTAATGTCGGCGAAATCTCGTGGGCCTTTAGCTGGGCCGGCCCATTATGATCCGCAAGAATCTTGTGGGCCTTTACCTGGGCCGGCCCATTATAGCACACAAAAATCTTGTGGGCCTTTAGCTGGGCCGGCCCATTATGGCCCGCAAAATCTTGTGGGCCTTTACCTGGGCCGGCCCATTATGGCCCGCAAAATCTCGTGGGCCTTTAGCTGGGCTGGCCCATTATGGTCTGCAAAATCTTGTGGGCCTTTAGCTGGGCCGGCCCATTATGGTCCGCAAAACTTATGGGCCTTTAATTGGGCCGGCCCAATTAAACTTGTTGGGCCGTGCACGTGTCGACGTATCATAGGTGCCTTCTGTCCAATGAGTGGATGACATCTGTCCCAGCGGTGAGCCGACACGTGTTTCCTCCAGCCAATGATGATTTTACACGTGGAAAATCCCCATTGGTCGGGGCTGTTAACGGGTTATCGGATCCAAAACCCGACCCGATAGCTTAACGGCGTTCCGTTATGGTGGATGCCACGTGTCGGTCACCCTTGACGAAAGCACTTCTGTGACGCGTGATTTATCATCATGGAAGTGGACACTTCTGTGATGTTAATTTTTGTAATGTCATGGAACACTTCTATGACAACACATGTATGACTATCTTGATTCTGTCATAAATTTGTCATGGATGTACATGCATGAAAAAAAACGCGACCTACTGTGACAAACATGTATCATCACGGAATTGTATTTTTTTGTAGTGTGAGAAACGTCAAAAGTATGAAACAATTTCTTGGCTTGTCATCGGGGTTGTGCATGATGTGAATATTTTGTGTGGTGAAGATGGAGCATAGCCAGACTATATGATTTTGTAGGGATGAGCTTTCTTTGGCTATGTTATTTCAATAAGACATAATTGCTTGGTTGGTATGCTTGAAGTATTATTGTTTTTATGTCAAACGATAGACTATTTCCTTGAATCACTCATGTCTTAATATTCATGCCATGATTAGACATATGATCAAGATTATGCTTGGTAGCATTCCACATCAAAAATTATATTTTTTATCATTTACCTACTCGAGGACGAGCATGCATTAAGCTTGGGGATGCTGATACGTATCCGTCGTATCTATAACTTTTGATTGTTCCATGCTAATATTATTCAACTTTCATATACTTTTTGGCAACTTTTTATATTATTTTTGGGACTAACATATTGATCCGATTGCCCGGTGCAGTCCCTATGCATTGCATGTTTTTGGTTTATAGAATATCCATATCAAACGGAGTCCAAACGGGATAAAAACGGACCGATCTTATTTTTGGAAAATATGGAAAATTTGGAAGGAATATCAACGCGAACCAGTGCCCGAGGTGGTCATGAGGCAGGGGGGCGCCCGGCCCCCCGGGCGCGCCCCCTACCCTCGTGAGCCCACCGTAAGGCGGTTGATGCTCTTCTTTTGCCGCAAGAAAGATAATATTCGGAAAAAATCACGGCGAAGGTTTCAGGCCAATCGGAGTTACGGATATCCATATATACAGGCGGTGAAACAGAGCGAGCAGGCAGAAACAAGAGATAGATCCAATCTCGGAGGGGCTCTCGCCTCCCACGCCATGGGAGCCAAGGACCGGAGGGGAAACCCTTCTCCCATCTAGGAGGAGGTCAAGGAAGAAGAAGAAGAAGAAGGGGCCTCTCTCCCCTTGCTTCCGGTGGCGCCGGAGCGCTGACGGGGGCCATCATCATCACCGCGATCTTCACCAACACCGCCGTCATCTTCACCAACATCTCGATCACCTTCCCCCTTCTATATTCAGCGGGCCACTCTCCCTCAACCCACTGTACCCTCTACTTGAACATGGTCCTTTACGCTTCATATTATTTTCCGATGATGTGTTGCCATCCTATGATGTGTGAGTAGATTTTCATTGTCCTATCGGTGATTGATGAATTGCTATGATTGGTTTGAGTTGCATATTTTATTATTGGTGCTGCCCTATTGTGCCCTCCGTGTCATACAAGCGTGAGGGATTCCCGCTGTAGGGTTTACAATATGTTTATGATTTGCTTATGGTGGGTGGCGCGAGTGACAGAAGCACAGACCCGAGTAAGTAGGTTGTTTGCGTATGGGATAAAGGGGACTTGATACTTTAATGCTATGGTTGGGTTTTACCTTAATGAATCTTTAGTAGTTGCGGATGCTTGCTAGAGTTCCAATCATAAGTGAATATGATCCAAGTAGAGAAAGTATGTTAGCTTATGCCTCTCCCTCAAATAAAATTGCAATAGTGATTAACGGTCTAGTGACATAGTCAATTGCTTAGGGACAATTACACAACTCCTACCACCACTTTTCCACACTCGCTATATTTACTTTAGTTGTGTCTTTATCTAGACAGCCCCTAGCTTTTATTTACGCGCTCTTATTTATCTTGCAAACCTATCCTATCACACCTACAAAGTACTTCTAGTTTCATACTTGTTCTAGGTAAAGTGAACGTCAAGCGTGTGTAGAGTTGTATCGGTGGTCGATAGAACTTTAGGGAATATTTGTTCTACCTTTAGCTCCTCGTTGGGTTCGAGACTCTTACTTATCGAAAGCTGTTGCGATCCCCTATACTTGTGGGTTATCAAATACCGCCGAATCAAAATAATACGTTGGTGGTAAGCAGTATGACTATCACCGCCCACAACTCTTTGTGTTCTACTCGACTACTCGTGCATATCATCTATGCATAGACCTGGCTCGGATGCCACTTTTGGGAAACTTTGCATGGAAAACAAAAAAATTCTACGCAAACGCAAGATCTATCCATGGAGATGCATAGCAAGAGGGGAGAGTGTGTCTATGTACCCTCGTAGACCATAAGCGGAAGCGTTTTTTTAACGCGGTTAATGTGGTCGAACTTCTCGTGATCCAACTGATCGAGTACCAAACGTACGATACAGCCGCGCTCAACACACGTTCAGGTTGGTGACTTCCTCTCCTTCTTGATCCAGCAAGATGGCAAAGTAGTGGATGAGTTTCGTGAGCACGACGACATGGTGACGGTGGTGGTGATCCTATCTTCGCAGGGCTTCGCCTAAGCACTATGAAAATATGAGCAAGGGACCAAACTGTGGAGGTAGGCGCCGCACACAGCAAAGAGATTGTCGTGGTTCTGTGGGGCGCCCCCTCCCACATATATATAGGTGGGTGGAGGAGGGAGCAGCCAAGGAGGCGCCCCAAGTAGGTCGAATCCTACTTGGGGTCTCTCCCAAGCCATCCCTTTCCTTTTTAGGTGAGCGGGGAAAGGCGCGGGAGGGAGGCGCTCCCCTTTCCTTTCTTCCATGAGAAGGGGAAGGCTGTCGGATTCGGGGTTCTGCAGACCCTTGAGAGGTTCAAACTCTGGGGTGCAAGCGAAGAACTCTCTCGTCCTTATCTGCCTGCCCAACGATTCCACAGCCTAGCTCGACGAACCCAAGGTACAAGAGACACAATAGTTTATTCTGGTTCGGGCCACCTTGCGGTGTAATACCCTACTTTAGCTTTGTGGTGGATTGCCTCGAGGGGCTGAGGATGAACTAGTATAGTGGATGAACAACCTCGGGAGGTGAGGTGTTCTTGAGGTCAATGAGTTGGGGATGTGGTTCGGGTGGAATTGATCCCTCCTCCCTATGGTGGTGGCTAAGTCCTATTTATAGTGGCCTTGGTCCTCTTCCCAAATGTAGGCGGGAAGGGATCCTACAACAGCCAAATTTGAAGGGGAATAACTAGTATATGCTATCCTGAAAAAAGTAGTCTTCGCCTGCAAAAGGCTCTGGCGGTGACGCCGCGGTGGGCTCTCTGATGACCTCCGTCCTGCCGTCCTTGCGGTCTTGGTCTCGTTGCACCGATATGGAAACCTTTGCTTGATTCCTTGGGACTCCGCGCCTACGCTTTCCTCCTTAGCACCAGAGAGGAAACCTATACACTGCACCTGCTGGTGCCCGCCTGGCCTTGGTCGTCATGGCTCATGTCATATGAACCTCGCGAGGGGCACCTTGCATTGATATCTCCGCTACTCAGGAGCCAGCCTAGTGAGGCCGCCCCTTAGGGAGGTCTTGGTGCCATCCGCCTCGCGAGGCTTGGCCCCTCGCGAGGGTCTTGAGTTGTTGCTGCCGAAGCTGGGCCATACCGGGCCATTGATGGAGCCACGCCGTGGGCCGCAGGCAGGCAAGTCTGGGTACGCCCGTTCCCAGGACACCGACTGTAACCCCCAGGCCCAAGGCATGCTCGAACTTGGCTTCGAGGCAAAGCCAAAGGGCAAGTGTGGAACATCGCATGCCCTAACCATCTGCGGCCTTGGTCGATGCATGGCGATTGATGGGACATGGGCGCCTCCACTTCCCCACGCTGCCTCGGCAGCCATTCGACTTGGCGAGACTCTACTGCATGCAGGAAAAAACCATCGCTACACACGATCGTGGAGGCCGGCGGTTGGCCTCCCTTGGCTATAAATGAGGAGAGGGGCGGAGCCCCCTTTGCTCATCATCTTCTTCCTGCCGGACGCTCTCTCTTCTTCTTCTTTGCCTCACCGTCTTGTTGCGGCTCCCATGTCACCGATTAGGAGGTTTTCCGCAACGGAGAAGGGGAAAACTCCCCGCGAGGAGTAGGGGCCGCTCCCGCCGAAGAAGTGGTTGAGCCGCCCTCACGACGCCGGTGACAGGCCAGTGGTGATGCGGCCTTGGTGCAAGGGACCTCCTCCCAGCTACCCACTTCCTTTGTACACTCAGGTGCAAGGCTCCGAAGGAGGTGGCAGCATCCCGCACCTCGCCAGCCATGGAAATGGTGGCCAGGCTGAGGCCGCGTGGGCCGCAGGCCCGCGCACCCATGCCAAGGCTCCTCGCGCGAGTTCGTGGTGTGGGCAGCGACGCCCCAGCACACATGGATTTAGCTCCCGCGATTCTTCACCAAGGAAATGCCACCGAGGGGGCCACTCGAGCTGTGGCTGCAGCACGCCAGGTGCTGCAATCTGGCCACCGGGGCGGAGATTGAGGTTGTCCCCCAAGGAAAGATCTTCATGACCCAAGGGTGGGGCGAGGTCGCCCATGCTTGTTGCACGGAAGGGGCCCTCACCATCCACTTCGAGTACGACGGCACCTCCACGCTGTTCTTCAAGGTCTTTGACGAGGAAGGCCGCCGCCTGGAGTGCTGCCCTGGAGGAGGCCGCCAGGATGGCTTGACAGCAGGTGTCGAGCCCGCCCCTGGTCCTACGATAGCCCCTCAAGTAGCAGCGATGACTCCTGGGAGTCCAGCGACTCTCTCGAGCCTAGCGAGTCCCCGGAGTCGAGCGACGACAGCTACGTGCCTCCGAGCTCTCACCGTGCCCGGAGCGCAGCATTGGCATCCGCTTGGCGTCTCCGATGACCTGGATGGGGTTGGCACTGGTCTCTCGTGGCCCACTGTTGATGATGGCATCGGTGGTGACGCCGGTAGTCTGGGCTCCTTGGGGTTTTTCTTGTTTTGTTCCCTTCGAGGAATCGAGACAAACCCCGTGGGGGTGTGTAAAGAACGTGTAATGCTTTTGGTTCAATGTTTATTTTCCTACTATAAGGTTGTGGTTGCGTATCTTGCTTCGGCATTGCTCCCCCTTTTCTTTCTCGCGGTAGCTTAGCGCTCTACGCCGGCAGGTCCCAGTCCCCAGGCAAGCTTCAGCCGTCGCTGGTATGCCATGTCGTGATGCCGTGGTCAAGGCCAGGAGGTGAGCGGCCCAAGGTCCGGTAAGAGCTCCCGAGGCGCGATGCTCAAGAGGTCCCCTTTGGTGTGCAAGCAGCTTCCTGAAGGCCGAAAAGGATGGCGGCATTGCCGGAGCAAGGTTACGAGAGCCGAAAAATTCTAGACAGCGGCACCGCGCTAACACGAATATGTGACTTATCTTAACGAGCCTGAGGCGATTCCTTGCGCGGTGTCCGATTCAAGTTTCAATGGCGGTGCTACTAGGTAGGGCTCCTGCCGGCCTCCTCCTTTCTCGCTCATATGAATGCTCTGCGCCCTCAGGTCCCAACCCTCGAGCGAGGCTCAGCCGCCGCTGGTATGTCAGGTCGTGACATCGAGCTGGAGCAGTCAGCGTGAGCACAGGCCGCGGAGCGCGATTGCCTGGAGAAGCTGAAGAAGGAGGTGTAGGAGGAGAGGGTCCTACTGGAGGCCAAGGCAAATATCCTTGCCAACGATCATGCTGCCCTTGATTTTCTTGAGGAGAGGTCCAGCAAGGCATTGCGGGAACTCTAAGGGAGGGCGTTGAAGGAGTCGCTGGTGACTGCTGTGGAAGGCCCCGCTGAGCTACTCCCCCAGCTTGTCGAGGCGCTCAAGGGCGTTTCTGATGGAGTTGGCCCCATGGTGGAGGGGGAAGCCCGCACGCTCTCCGCTTCAGCTATGACACCCATCTTCAGCCACCTCCATCTTCGTGACCCTAGCACCGACTTCGGAGCCCTGCTTGAGCCTGTGGACGAGGATCACTGCACCGCCGCCACCGAAGCCGCGAAGGACCAAGTGGAGGCCCTACTGCAGAAGTTCCTCGCCATCGACCCTGCGCCACCGACTGACGGTGCCACCGAACCTACAGCCACAGCCGATGGTACAGGTGACGGCGATGTTGTCGATGATGGGGCACTCCCCGCGGGCGGTGGTAGCGCCCAAGGCTGAAGAAGGGGCTTGCTGGTAGCGCTTCCGTCCATTTTTATCTCCTACGATACGCACCGTGCCTCGAGGAGGCGTTAAAACTTTATGTGTCTGTGCTTTTTAAGAGACAATGTTTTTTATAATAATTTACTAGGATTTTGCGATTTACTTCCCGTTTGCTTGATGTTCTGCATCGGCAGGGCCCGACCCCGCGCATACCTCAGCTGCCGTTGGGTCATCCAAATCACCAGGACGAGACCAATGGGTGAGGGGCTACGCGGCCAGTTAAGCTCCTGAGTCGCGATGCTCAGGAGTCCCCCTTGAAGTACAAACAGCCCATGGGAAGGAGATGCGATAGTAGGCCTTAGAGTTCTGCGTCGATAGGGCCTGGCCCCGCGCGTACCTCATCCGCCGTTGGGTCGTCCGGATTGCCAGGACGAGACCAAGGGGTGAGGGGCTACGTGACCAGTTAGGCTCCTGAGTCGCGATGCTGAGGAGAGCCCCTTGACTTACAAACAGCCCTTCATACCTTTCCTCACCGAGGTCCCGCTCGGGAGGGGCGCACGACGACCAGGTCCGAGGGACCTGGCAGAGTGGCGTGCGCCAGGCGTGACCTGAGCGTAGCCCCCGTGCCTAGCCCCCTCGCGCGACTCTCCCAAGGGGAAAGTGTTGCGATGAGACTGGACACTGAGCCTGGCGGCTCCCTAAGGTTGATGCGGCCATGGGGCCGCCCAAGTTGTTTATCACCAGCGCAGAGCATAGCGCTTCCACACTTGCACAGGCATAGCTCCTCAACCGTGTCGACTGCCAGTGTGGAGCATGGTGCTTCTAGTGGTGCGTGGGTGGGGGATCCCTCTGAGTGGAGCCCCTGGAGCTTGTACAGCCCCGCCCTGACACGTGACTTGCACGGCAGGGCTAGACGAGCTGTGTCTGGGCACTCATGAGCCAGAGCGGGACTCACAAGGCCCTACCTCAAGGCTGGTTGCGTCTGAATTTGATTCTTGATAGTTGTGATGGCCCTGCGAGGTGGTTAGACAACCTGCGCCGAATGAATCTCCTGATGTAATTACATGAGAAGGCCAAACACCAACGACCCCGGGAGGTGACATGAATGGGGCCGGCCCGCCAGACAGAGCTCAGTCGTTGGGTTTATCGACGTTGCAGGGACGGATCCGAGCACATACGCCGTGCCCAGTCTTCTCATGCGAAAAATCCTAAAGAAAGACAACCGGCGCGCGGTTCCCGTGGTGGCGAGGCACCGAGTCGCGCACCCTAGCTCATCTGCCTGCGATTAGCTCATGCGAGAACCAAGCACCAAGGACCATGGGAGGTGATGTACACGGGAGCTGGCCCGCGAGCGAGAGCTCAACCTCTTGGATTTAGCGACGCTGCAGGGACGGATCCGAGCATAGACGCCGTGCCAGTCCTTAGTCATGAGGCGGTCATGGGTGGGTTTGCAAGCACGTACGACGTTCATGGCATCAAAGTACTAGACTGGCAAGTGATAATCATAAAGTAACTCATGGGAGGAGGCAAGCTAGTTTGGATAGATGCAAGGAGGATACATGCCGCAGGGACGGACCCATGCGGCCTGGGGATGATGTAGCCCGAGGGGCGCCCCCAACAAAGTAAATTAAAGATGCAAAGGATACATGTCGCAGGGACAGGCCCATGCGACATGGGGATAATGCAGCCCGAGGGGCGCCCCCAACTAAATGAACCGGAAAATGTCAACTAGCACCATTGCTGGAGAGATGTTGAAGCAGCTGAAGACGTGTGCCGAAGAGGTCGCTCCTCACTAGCTGCCTGGGTCCTGAACCTTGGGAGGGTCTGGAGGCTCGGTAGGCTTGCCATCTCCGCCAGGACCGCATGGTGCCTGGCCTCCTGAGCCGCCATGATGCTTCGTAGGCGGCGCTGGAAGGTAACAGCCGCGCTCGGCAAGCAAAAAGGCATGCGAACATAGCTGTGAGGTGGACCCTCGCACCAACGAATGCACGAAGGCCAGAAGCGCTCCTAGGATGCGGCTCTATTGAGCCCTGGGATTTAGATGCAAACGCGCATCTCATTGTCCTCGTCAGGACAAGGATCCACGCCAGGTGGTAGGCGGAGGTCACCACGCATGGCTCTCGCCTCTTGAAGCTCCCCGGCCGTCATGGTGATGAACTCCTGAGCACCTGTCACCCCGTGCCTTGTGCCCTCATGAGGGAAGCGTGCGATGAAGCATGCCTCCACGTGGTGCCCGAGCGCCTCCCTCGTGACGTTGGCTAAGTCAGAGGCCCTCCAGAAGAGAGCCCCGAGCCCAGCCTGAGGAGGGCGCCAGGCGCGCCTTCCTGTGCGAGGGAGGGAGGTGCCCCATCCGTCGGCGCAGGTCCTGAGGTGGTGCGGCTGGAGACATCGCTCAACTGAGGCTCTTGGCAGAGCAGCTGCTTCTTCTTCTTTGGGACAACCTCAGGAGGGTAGATGGCACCTTCATTGTCTAGGTCTTCAATTGCCGCAACCTGATAGGCGCGCTCGAGGGAGCACCCAGCGTCCTTCTACTCGCAAGCGATCGTGATGATGTCACGGTTCCTTGGCATCTTGAGGACATTGTAGCCATGGTGGGTCACCGCCATGAACTTGGCCAGGGCTGGATATCCAAGGATGGCGTTGTACGTAAGGCGGATGTGGGTGACATTGAAGTCACGAGCTTGGTGCGGTAGTTGCCGCGCTGGCCGAAGGTTACAGGGAGGCAGATCTGCCCTATCAGGGGTGGTGGAGCCGTTGGTCACTCCTGAGAAGGGCTTGGTGGGCTGCAGCTGATCATATGGCACTTGGAGGTGGTCGAACTTCTCGATGGAAAGAACATTGAGCCCTGCACCGCCATCGATGAGGGTCTTGGTGACAAGGACATTGCTGATGACGGGCGAGCAAAGCATAGGGAGGGCGCCGGCAGTTGCCGCGCACTTGAGCTGGTCGGACGAGCTGAAGGTGATGGTGCACTTGGAAAACCTGAGCGGACGCGTGGCCTCGAGCCTGGGGATGGCCCCGTTCACCTCACAAGCGAATTGCTTGAAGATGCGTTGGGAGGCTGGGGCCTGAGCACCACCCAAGATGCAGGCGATGGCGCGAGGCTCCTGGAAGCCCCCAGCCCCCTCGTCCTGGTGGTGGTCGTCATTCCTCCTTGGTGGTGGTGGCAGCGGAGGGAGGCCACCATTGCCCTGAGGACGGTCCTCACGAGGCTGGCCTCTCCAGGAGCCCTCGTGAGGCTCGCCTTGCCAACAGTCCTCGCTAGGCTGGTCGCGCCACTCCTGGCGGGGTCCGCGGTCATCCCAACGTCCTCCACTTCAACCTCCTCCACGGCCATAGCCTTGGTCGTTGCGCTCAGGGCGTCGCAAGGCGCCCACCGCGAATGGCCCTAAGCTCGTGACAGTCGTTGGTGTTGTGGCTCTGTACGTTGTGGAAGACACAGAATGGATGGCTGCCCTTGGACGACTCTGGGTGGTCGCAGCTGCGCTTCATCTCTGGTTCTGCCACGAGCACGTCAGCCCCATTGCACTTCACGTCCTTGGCCTTGGCCTTCTTGTCTTCTGGGTCCGCTGCAGGGAGTTCGAGGAGGGAGAGACGCCCCTCTTAGCTCTCGCGCACTTGGTGGCCATGTTGAACATCTCTAGAGCTGTACACATGTCCTCGTGGATGGCGAGCTCCTCCTTCATCTTGACATCGCGGACGCCATCGGAGAACACCGAGATGATGGCTTCGTCCGAAACCTTGAGGATCTTGAGGCGAACGCTGTTAAAGCGCTGGATGTACTTCTGCAGGGGCTCCCCTGGCAGTTGCTTGATGCACCGCAGGACACCCGCGGCAGGCGGGCAGTCACAAGTGCCCTGGAAGTTGGCGACGAAAAGCTCGCGCATCTCGCTCCAGTAGGAGATCGATCCCGCGGGCAGATTCAAGAGCCACGAGCGTGCACCATCCTTGAGGGCCATGGGAAACCAGTTCGCCAAGACCTTCTCATCGCTGCTGGCCGCCTTGATGCTCAGCTCATAGAGCTGCAGGAACTCTGCCGGGTCGGGGGTGCCGACGAAGCTTGGAGGCAGGTTGGGCATGAACTTGCCTGGCCAGACGATGCTGCGTAGCTTAGGGGTGAAGGCGCGACACCCCGCTATGGTCACCGGGGCCCGTCGTGGAGGCGGAGCCTGGTCTTGGTACTCACGCACCACCACCGCAGGTGGCGCGCGGTCTTGACACGGTGGCGAAGGGATCGCTGGAGCACCTTCTTGCGGCCACCGGACCTCCTGGCAGCTTTCTTCTTTGCGCGCTGGCACCCTACACAGTGGGTCGCGCCGCGGGGCCGCGCGCCTCAGTCCAAGGACGACGTCTTGACGGGGAGGTGGCGGAGGCGCTCCATGGGCTACATCTCCCATTGCAGGCCGCGGGCGAGGCAACGAGAGCGACGGTGCATTTGTCCCCCCAGCCGCACTGACTAGCTAGGTGATACGGTCCATCCAGTCTTCATAGAGGTTCTCAACTGGGCGATAGCGCAGGAGCTCACGCGCCATGAGCAACGCAGCCTGCGCGTTCACAGGGCCGTGACGAGCGTGGGACGACGAGCTAGCAGGAGTCAGCGGCGGGGTGGCGGTGCGTCTGTCCCGCCGCACAGAGGGGTGCAGCGACGAAGCTTGTTGCTCGTTCCTCATCGGACCGGTGGCGGCATTGGCAGCGGGTGATGTGGAATGACGGGGAGGCCCGCCGACGGGCGCCGTCTGGGCGACGCGAGCGGCAAGGGCGGCTTGGCGCTCAGCACGGGCTCGGCGAGCATCGGCCATGGAGACAGTGGAGCCGCGGCGAGTTGATCGACGGAAGAGAGGCTTCGACGCACCCCTACCTGGCACGCCAAATGTCAGATTCGGGGTTCCGCAGACCCTTGAGAGGTTTGAACTCTGGGGTGCGTGCGAAGAACTCTCTCCTCCCTATCTGCCTGCCCAACAATTCCACAGCCTAGCTCGACGAACCCAAGGGACAAGAGACACAGCAGTTTATCCTGGTTCAGGCCACCTTGCGGTGTAATACCCTACTCCAGCTTTGTGGTGGATTGCCTCGAGGGGCTGAGAATGAACTAGTACAGTGGATGAACAACCTCAAGAGGTGAGGTGTTCTTGAGCTCGATGAGCTGGTGATGTGGTTCGGGTGGAACTGATCCCTCCCCCTGTGGTGGTGGCTAAGTCCTATTTATAGTGGCCTTGGTCCTCTTCCCAAATGTAGGCGGGAAGGGATTCTACAACGGTCAAATTTGAAGGGGAACAACTAGTACAAGCTATTGTGACAAAAGTAGTCTTCGCCTGCAAAAGGCTCTGGCGGTGACGCCGCGATGGGCTATGTCATGAACTCCATCCTACCGTCCTTGCGGTCTTGGTCTCGTTGCACCGATATGGAAACCTTTGATTGATTCCTCGGGACTCCACGCCTACGCTTGCCTCCTTAGCACCAGAGAGGAAACCTATACACTGCACCCGCTAGCGCCCGCCTGGCCTTGGTCGTCATGGCTCACGTCATATGAACCTCGCGAGGTGCACCTTGCATTGATATCTCCGCTCCTCAGGAGCCAGCCTAGTGAGGCCGCCCCTCAGGGAGGTCTTGGTGTCGTCCGCCTCGCGAGGCTTGGCCCCCACGCGAGGGTCTTGAGTTGTTGCTGCCAAAGCTGGGCCGTACCGGGCCATTGACGGAGCCATGCCGTGGGCCGCAGGCAGGCAAGTCTGGGTATCCCCATTCCCAGGACGCCGGCAAAGGCAGGAGGGGCTAGCCCTCCCCCTTTCCTTCCCTAGGGCCGGCGACCAGGGATAGGGGCGCGCCAGCCCCCTTGTGGGCTGGTTTGTCCCCCCTTGGCCCATTAGGCCCATACACCTACCGGGAGTGTCTGGAACCCCTTCCAGCGATCCGATGACTACTCGGTGCACTCCAAAACTCTTCCAGTGTGCAAATATCATCGTCCTATATATCATTCTTTACCTACGGACCATTCTGGAGCTCCTCGTCATGTCAGTGATCTCATTCGATACTCCGAACAACACTCGGTCACCAAATCAATATAACTCCTATAACACTATATCGTCAACGAACGTTAAGCGTGCGGACCCTACGGGTTCGAGAACTATGTAGACATGACCGAGAGACCTCTCCGGTCAATAAACAATAGTGGAACCTGGATGCCCATATTGGCTCCTACATATTCTACGAAGATCTTTGTTGGACGAACCTTATGACAACATACGTAATTCCCTTTGTCCATCGGTGTGCTACTTGCCCGAGATTCGATCGTCGGTGTCTTCATACCTAGTTCAATCTCGTTACCGGCAAGTCTCTTTACTCGTTCCAGAATACATCATCCTGCAACTAACTCCTTAGTAACTTTGCTTGCAAGGCTTCTTATGATGTGTATTACCAAGAGGGCCCAGAGATACCTCTCTGATAGTCGAGTGACAATCCTAATCTCGATCTATGCCAACTCAACAAACACCTTCGGAGGTACCTGTAGAGCATCTTTATGAACACCCAGTTACGTTGTGATGTTTGATAGCACACAAGGTATTCCTCCGGTATCTGGGAGTTGCATTATCTCATAGTCGAAGGAATATGTATTTGACATTAAGAAAGCAATAGCAATAAACTAAATGATCAATATGCTAAGCTAACGGATGGGTCTTTTCCATCACATCATTCTCCTAATGATGTGATCCCGTTATCAAATGAGAACACATGTCTATGGTTAGGAAACCTTAACCATCTTTGATCAACGAGATAGTCTAGTAGAGGCTTACTAGGGACACGATATTTGTTTATGCATTGACACATGTATTTAAGTTTCCAACTAATACAATTCTAGCATGAAGAATAAACCTTTTTCATGAATAAGGAAATATAAAATAACAACTTCGATATTTCCTCTAGGGCATATTTCCTTATTTAGTTCATGCCTTGATATGTTGTTATTGTTCTGCTGTAGCCATAACACCATCTTGTAATGCCATTCCAGGATTGTATTGGGGAAATAGATGGTACTCATGTCACTTCCCGAGTGCCGAGGTCACAAGATGCAGCATATAGAAGGAGGAAACACTACACAAGCCAGACTGTGCTTGCTGCTGTTGGCTTTGATCTGAAGTTCACATATGTGTTGTCGGATGTGGGGTTCCGGCAAACCCTTAAGGTTCGAACACTGGGTGCACGCGAAGTCTTTCCCTCCTACCGATCTACGCTCAACCTCGCTAAGATCTTGCGGACGAACTCGCCGAGCTCACAACACAGAAAGAGACACGGGGTTTATACTGGTTCGGGCCACCGTTGTGGTGTAATACCCTACTCTAGTGTGGTGGTGGTGGATTGCCTCTTGGGCTGATGATGAACAGTACAAGAGAAGAACAACCTCCTGAGGTTGGGGTGTTCTTGCGGCTAGGCTCTCGATCCGATTGGATCAAGCTAAGGCGAGATCGCTCTACTGTGACTGCTAGCTCTACTTATATAGGCCCTGGTCCTCTTTCCAAATGTTGAGCGGGAAGAGAGCCAATAACGGCGGGCAAATTTGAAGGGGGACAACTAGTACAAGCTATCCTGACAAAAGCGGTCTTCGCCTGCGAAAAGCACTGGGATGACACCGTCTTGGGCTCCACGATGACCTCCGCCTTGCCGTCCTCCGGGTCTTGGTCTTGTTGCACCAATATGGAAACCTTTGGCTGATGCCTCGGTACCCTTCGTCTGTGCAAGCCTCCTTAGCACCAAAGAGGAAATGGGACGCTGCGCCAGCCTGGTACCCGCGTGGCACCGTTAGTCATGGCTCACGTCACGAGTCCCTCGTGAGGTTTGCCCCGCCTTGATATCTCCGCTCCTTGTGAGCCTGCCTAGCTAGGCCACTCCAGAGGAAGTCTTGTGTCGTCCGCCTCGCGAGGCTTGGACCCTCGCGAAGGTCTTGGATGCCTTGTTGGTGAAGATGGGCCGTATAACCCGCTGCCTAGCCACGCTGTGGGCTGCAGGCAGGCAAGTCTGGGGACCCCCGTTCCCAGAACGCCGACAGTAGCCCCCGGGCCCAAGGCGCGCTCGGGCTTGGCTTCGCGGCGAAGCCAAGGGTCAAGTTCGGAGCGCCGCGGGCCCCAAAAGCCTGCGGCCTCGGTCGACGCGTGGCGGTTGATTGGACGTGGGCGTCTCCGCTTCCCCATGCTGCCTCGGCAACTGCATGATTTGACGAGTCCCTGCGACATGCAAGGAAAACAATCATGACCTGCTATCGTGGGAGATGCCAGGTGGCCTTCCCTTGTAATAAATGGGGAGGGGGGCGGAGCCCCCGTTGCCCATCTTTCTACTTGCTCGCTTGCTTCGTCCTCCTGCTGACAGCAATGGCGCCCATTAGAAGGTTTTCGGGCGAAGAGAAAGGGAAAGCTCCCCGTGACAATCCAAAGCCACTCCCACCGAAGAAACGGTCGATCCACTGCCGTGACGAGGTATCCGGCGCAGCGAACAAGGCAATCGGACTGTGCGGCTTTATAACTTTCACTTAGCCATAGAAGTCTATAATTTTAAATTTCGGGGAAGCCCCTAGAATTCGGAGGGCAGAATTGGCGCTTATATCGCCTAAATCGGACAAGGCCGATTCGCCAGCGTCTGTGGAAAAAAATCTTTAAGGATTTTAAGACCTCTCGAACAGCGACCAACTCTCGCCTCATCATGCCGGTCAGTTTTCGGCTTTCTCTACTGAGGTGCACGTCCGGAAGAACCGAGACACAATCGCAGTACTTCTCCCTGCGCTACCTTAGCCGATATAACGGAACGTAAGGTACCAAAACAAGGGAGCCGGGCTAACCCAACCGTAGACCCAAGACATGATTCAGAGCTGATGCATATAGTGCTATAAGTTCGGGGTGCCGCACTGTTTAAAGTGTTCAAACTTAATGTGTCGTAGAACGGGGCGCCATAGGAAGCCCTGGCAAATGGACCGTACCAAAGTGTACGGATGCAATATCAAAGAAACATTTGTAAGAAAAATGTTCAAATAATAATAATAAGCTGACGCTATATATAATCTCCCGTTGATGAATAATACGTTTAAGCATATGTTTACAATGAATGCATTAAGCGGAGATAAATAGGACTATTTAACATGTCCTATCCAGGGGCAGGCCGCGTATGGATAGATAAAGTAGGTATAACGATCGTAAATAGATTCCACCTGGGTGTTTACTTCTATGCGCGAAGCCTGTGCCTCCTTGGTTTTCTCTCCTATGTAAGTCCGACAATCCGGCTTGTCTGAAGAGGCTGCTCTAAAGCAATGTCCTGAAAAAGAAGAAGGACGGGTTATGAAGGTATGTGGCGGTTATCCCGCACCGTTGACTAAGTCGTTGTTGCGCCT
The DNA here is from genome assembly GCA_021605145.1 of Aegilops bicornis. Classification (NCBI taxonomy): domain Eukaryota; kingdom Viridiplantae; phylum Streptophyta; class Magnoliopsida; order Poales; family Poaceae; genus Aegilops; species Aegilops bicornis. The sequence goes on along the minus strand of CM038672.1, from coordinate 194,559,940 downwards.
CCGCCTACGCCCATGGTATCTTGAGTGCGTAATTGTATGCAGCGTGTACGAATGCTGCTTTGATGGGGCCTAAGCGGAGGCCGGACTACTAGTCGCGCTCTTGGCGTGCCTGATGATCCTGCTGCGGGGTGCTCCGGACTCTCTTGCCGGTGCTCGAAGTTGTTGTCACCGGATTGGTTTGTCGGAGGAGGCCGCGTTGTACCTCCGCCGCGAGGGCTGCAGTATGCTCCTCTGTTCGGAGAGAGCGGTCCATATTTCCGTTGACTGTTATGACCCCGCGTGGTCCTGGCATCTTGATCTTGAGGTATGCATAGTGTGGTACCGCATTGAATCTAGCGAATGCGGTTCGTCCGAGCAATGCATGGTAACCACTGCGGAAAGGGACGATATCGAAGATTAACTCTTCACTTCCGAATTTATCTAGAGATCCGACGACCACTTCCAATGTTATAGAGCCCGTGCAACGGGCCTCTACTCCAGGAATCACACCTTTAAAGGTGGTTTTGGTGGCCTTGATCCTTGAAGGGTCAATGCTTATTTTGTGCACTGTGTCCTGATAAAGCAAGTTCAGGCTGCTTCCACCATCCATAAGGACTCGCGTGAGGTGGAACCCGTCGATGATTGGGTCTAGGACCAATGCGCCTGAGCCGCCGTGACAGATGCTAGTAGGGTGATCCCTACGATCAAAGGTGATCGGGCAAGCTGACCATGGGTTAAATTTGGGGGCGACTGGCTCCATCGCATAGACGTCCCGTAGTGCTCGCTTCCGTTCCCGCTTAGGAATGTGCGTGGCGTATATCATGTTGACCGTTTTCACCTGGGGGGGGGGGGGGGATTTCTTCTGTCCCCCGTATTCGGACGCCGGGGCTCTTCGTCATCGTCGCTGTGTAACCCCTTGTCCTTGTTTTCGGCGTTTATTTTGTCGGCCTGTTTGAACACCCAGTAGTCTCTATTGGTGTGGTTGGCTGGCTTGTCCGGAGTGCCATGAATTTGGCACGAGCGCTCAAGTATATGGTCTAGACTGGACGGTCCCTGGTTATTTCTTTTGAACGGCTTCTTCCGCTGACCGGACTTGGATCCACTGAATCCGGCGTTGACTGCCGTGTCTTCCATGCTGTCGCCGTTGTTCCATCGCTTATGTCTATTACACCGTGGCTTGTCGTTACTGCCGCGGATGTCCGGAGTGCCAGAATGTGGCGTAGTGCTGCTCCGAGCCAGCTAGCTGTCCTCGCCCGCGCAAAAGTGGGTCATTAGTGTTGTGAGAGCTGCCATTGACTTGGGTTTTTCCTGGTCGAGGTGTCGGGCGAGCCACTCGTCACAGATATTATGCTTAAAAGCCGACAGGGCTTCAGCGTCCGAACAGTCGACTATTTGGTTCTTTTTATTTAGGAACCGAGTCCAGAATTTCCTGGCTGACTCTCCGGGTTGTTGAGTAATGTGGCTCAGGTCATCGGCGTCTGGTGGTCGCACATATGTGCCCTGGAAGTTGTCGAGGAATGTGTCTTCCAGGTTTTCCCTGCTGCCAATGGAAGTTGCTGGCAGACTGTTTAGCCAGTGCCGGGCTGGTCCGTTGAGCTTAAGGGGCAGATACTTGATGGCGTGTAGATCGTCTCCGTGGGCCATGTGAATATGGAGAAGGAAATCTTTGATCCATACCGCGGGGTATGGTGTCCCATCATATGATTCAATGTTTACGGGTTTGAATCCTTCTGGAATTTATGATCCATCATTTCGTCGGTGAAGAAGAGTGGGTGCACGGCGCCTCTGTGCCGGGCTATGTGGCTACGCAGTTCGAATTGCTCTGGGTGGCTATGTTAGGCCCGGCCGGACTTATTGAAGGTGTGTCCGGTGTGACGGTCGTCGTCGCGTGCTGAGGCGCGCCCCCGCGATCCGTAGATCCATCTTGGTTGTCCTGCTCTGTTTTCCAGTATATCTTGCAGGTCCTGCCTATTGCCCCGGGCCGTAGTATATTGGCGTGGGGGTGTTGGCTGGTATGCGGGCTGATATGTCGTTTTATCCCGGCCACGAGGTGGCTGGTCAGCCGTATGGCGCTCGAGTCCGTATTCGTCGGTTGCCAGGACTTCAGTCCATCTGTCTGTGAGTAGGTCTTGATCAGCTTGGAGTTACTGCTGCTTCTTTTTCAGGCTCCTCGCAGTGGCTATAAGCCGATGCTTGAAGCACTCTTGCTCTACGGGATCATCAGGCATGCCGAACTCGTCGTCGCCGAGGCTAATCTCGTCTTCGGACGGGGGCATGTAGTTGTCCTCCTCCGGGTATTCGCCCGTCGCCTGTTCTTCTGGGCTGACCTGCTCATCTTTGTCGGATTTCGGGTTCCGGCAGACCCTCTAGGTTCGAACTCTGGGGTGCACACGGAGATCTCACCTCCTACCTACCTACACCTCGTCGCCTCGCAAGGATCTAAACTACACAAAGAGCAACACAAGGGACACAAGGTTTATACTGGTTCGGGCCACCATTGCAGTGTAATACCCTACTCCAGTGTGTGGTGTGGTGGATTGCCTCAGGGGCTGATGATGAACAATACAAGGAAGAACAGCCTCACGAGGGTCTGTTCTTGGCCGGTGCGACGAACTTCTAGTGGGAGTTCGATCGCTCTCTCTCTAGACTGCTTGATCTCTAGCTCTGTTCTGGATTCCGGATCCCTTTACCCTATGGGTGGCTAGTCGTATTTATAGGCAAAGGCCCTGGGCCTCTTTCCAAATATTGAGCGGGAAGGGCGCCAACAATTGGCAATTTTGATGGGGAACATCTAGTACACTTATCATGACTAAAGTTGGTCCTCGCCTACCAAAGGCTCTGACGATGACGCCGGCTTGGGCTCTACGATGACCTCCTTCCTGCCATTGTGTTGGTCTTGGTCTTGTTGCACCGAAATGGCTGCCTTTGCTTGATACTCTCGCCCGCTTGCCTCCTTTGCACCAAAGAGGAAATAAGGACACTGCGCGGGCTAGCGCCCGCCTGGCGCCCTTGGTTGTCATGGCTTGCCTCACGGGCACCTCGTGAGGTACCCCGCCTTGATCTCTCCGCCTCCTCGCGAGCCAGCCCGACGAGGCCGTGCCTGAGGAAGCTTCCTGTTGTCCGCCCCGTGAGGCTTGGCCCCTCGCGAGGTCTTGAGCTTGTGCTTATGAAGATGGGCGTCTTGGGCCACCCCTTGAAACCACGCCGCAGCCGCAAGCGAGCAAGTCTGGGTACTGCGTTCCCGAGCGCCCGACAAGTAGCCCCGGGCCCAAGGCACGCCTGGACTTGGCTTGGCAGAGAAGCGAAGGGGCAAGTGCGAAGCGCCGCGGGCCCTAACAGCCTGCGGCCTTGGGCGCCGTGTGGCGGTTGATTGGACGTGGGTGTCTCCACTTCCGGACGACGCCTCGGCAATGGCACGAATTGACACGTCCCTGCATGCAAGGCGGGTCATGATTACCTGTGATCGTGGAGGTCGATGGTTGGCCTTCCCCGGCTATAAGTACGGAACGGCGCGTGCCCTTCCAGTCCATCTCTTCTTTCTTATCCTTCTTCTCCATGGCTCCACCGAAGAGGTTCTCGACCGCGGAGAAAGGAAAGGCCCGCCAGGTGGAGCCTGACTCTCCCTCGGCCAAGCGCGGCCGAGGCCGTCCTCGCAAGCACACTGTGGTTCCCGTAGCGGCTTCTCGCGGCCGTGGAGGCGATCTCCCAGCGGTGACGGGCGTCAGGCCGCTGATGGGGGGCGCGCTAAGGCCGCGCGACCCCCCAGGCCACGCTTCCACTTGGCAGAGGTGCTGCCGGAGTTTGTCGTGTGGTCGGCTGAGCCGACCAACACCTGGCTCCAGCTTCCCCGCTTCCTTTTAGGTGAACTTCCGGCCGGCGCCCCGGGCGGCCTCTGGCTCCAGGCAGACGGTTGCTGCAGCCGGGCCTCCTGGGCTTCGCTGGAGGTCTCCGCTGCCGGGAGCGTGGCCTTGACCCGCTGCTGGAAAACGTTTGCCCGCGCGCGTGGTCTGAGCAGACGGTGCACCCTGCACTTCAAGTTCGACGGTGATGTCACCCTCTATGTGAGGGTGTTCGGGGAAGACGGTCGCCACGCTAGGGGCTGCCCCGAGGACGACGACCACGGCCGTGGGCCTAGCCCCGGAGACGATCGGGATGAAGACGACATCGCGCGCGTGGTCGGCGGCGCCTGGGGTTCGTCGAGCTTCGGCGACTCTTCTTCAGACAGCGGCTCCTCCAACGGTGGCCATGTCCAGCCCCCGCGCCGCCGCGCCCGCCTGGAGGGAGGTAGCGGGTCTGTCCGCTGTCGCGCCTCGGTGAAGCGTGAGAGGGAGTCCGCGTGAACTCTGGAGGCAGTTCGAGCCTTCGCCGCGAGTTGGTGTCAAGGGAGTTGCGCTTGTTTTGTTCTTTTCCTTTTCCTGCGGAAAGAGACAGTAATGTAGGGTCCCGCGGGGGCGCGCTTGGACTATTGTTGTTAATTATCGTATCGTTTCCTCTATTTCTGTATTAGGCTTCTGTGCCACACGCCTGCGCGTAGAAATTACTTAGCTTGGGGGCGACCTGCCACGGTCTTCGCCTCCCGAGGCCGAGGCCTCGTCGAACACTTCATGCCCTGCAAAGATTAGCCAGGAGAGGTAGCTTCCGGCCTCAGTTGTGGGGCGACCGACCCGGGTCCTGTGTTCGCGTTGCGGTGCCCGTGGGGCACAGACTGGAGGGGCGCTCCCGTAGTGGACCCGGTTAGGGAAACCTCAAACAATAGGGGCAGAAAACACTGGAAGGTGCCGCGTTGCTCCCTCATGAGACTCGTGCGAGAGAAATCGAGGCAGGAGAGCGAAGAAGGCAAAGATTCACAAGCCAAAGACGGCAACAACTTCAATGAAACTTCAAATGGGGATGAACAAGCCAACTGCAGAAAGCAAATGAAAAAGCCGCGTCCGGCACCTAATCTAGTCTTCGACGTCTTCTCACCAGCGCAGAGCTAAGTGCTGCCACTGGGCGTGGGAGGGAGCCCTAGGGCCTGAGGCCGGTGCTCCCGAGACTCCGGTGCGTGTACAACCCCAACTCATTATTACGTGAGAGTGTCACAGGCAGCGAGCTTCACAGGCATTGGCCTTCTTCACAGGCTCCGGGCCTTTCTTGGGGGAAGCGAACTTCACAGGCATTGGCCTTCTTCATAGGCTCCGGGCCTTTCTCAGAAAGATAATCTTCACAGGCGTTTGCCTTCTTCACAGGCTCTGTACCTTTTCCAAAACGCAACAACTTCACAGGCACCGGGCCTTTGTCAGAGAGATAAGCTTCACAGGCGTTCGCCTTCTTCACAGGCACCGGGCCTTTTTAGGGGTAAAACCTCCGGAGGTGCTGGATGTTCCACGCGTTCTGGACGGGCACCCCCTCCTGAGTCTCCAAGCGCGGGCGGGCACAGAAACATGAACAACCTTGAGCGGGCCCTCCCACATGGGAGAGAGCTTATGCAGTCCCTCCACGGAGAGAACCCGTCTGAGCACGAGGTCCCCTACCTCAAGAGTTACAGGGCGAATGTTGCGGTGAGTGGTATCGCCCCTTGATGCTTGTTGGTACCTCGCCCGCTCGTGGCGGCTTCTCGACGATGCTCCTCCCCGGCCACGAGGTCTGTCCCCGCATGGCGTCCTGCTGCGCCTCGTCGAGCGCCGGGACCACGTGCGGAACGGCGTCGACCTCGTGAGGGAGGACCGCTTCAGCTCCATAGACCAGGAAGAGCGGGGTCTCGCCCGGTCGGCTTGAGTCGCGATGCGTCGCGGATGGACCACAACACGGACTAGAGCTCGTCGTACCAGCCTCTGCCGCAGGTCTCCAGCTTCTTCTTGAATGTCCTGGTTTTGAGGCCCCTCAGGACCTCTACGTTGGCCCGCTCGGCCTGACCGTTGCTCCGTGGGTGCGCCACCGAAGCGTAGCATACCTGCATCCCAAGGTTAGCACAGTATGTTTGCAGAGGTTACTGGTGACCTGCGAACCATTGTCGGTGGGGATGCGGTTCGGCACCCCGTACCGGCTCACGATGCCCTTGATGAACTTGACCGTAGAACTGCGGGGATGGTGCGGACGGCTTCCACTTCCGCCCACTTGGTGAACTTGTCCTGGCGGCGTAGAGGTAGCGATAGCCTCCGGCGCCCGAGAAACGGGCGGGATATCCATCCCCAGATTGCGAATGGCCACGAGAGGGGTATAGTTTGCAGACCTCCCGCGGTTGATGGATCTGCTTGGCATGGGCTGGCGGGCCTCGCAAGCCTTCACAGTTCCACGGCATCATTGGCCTTGATGGGCCAATAGAACCCGCTGCGGGCATGCCTTGCCAATGAGGGTCCGTGATGACCAATGATGCCCACAGTCTCCACCGTGTATGTCTGCCAGCAGCTCCTTCCCTTGCTCCCTGGAAATGCAACGTAGGGATACATCATTTGGTCGCTTCCTGTAGAGCTCTCCATCCCTGATGCAGTATGCCGTGGCTTGCCGCGCCACATGCTCCGCTTCCTCCTCCTTTTTCGGCAAGGTCCCTTGCGTCAGGTAGCTCGGAGCTCTGTTATCCAGCACCCCTCCTGAGGCTCCAGCGTCAGGAGCAGACGCGCTCCTGAGGCCGGTCCATAGACCAGGGCTCCCGAGGCAGGTGGCTGGGGGAGCTCTTCCCAAGGCTGCACCATGCTTGACGGCTATGGCGTGGCTGAGGGCTTGAAGAGCCTCTCCTCGAAGACGCCAGGTTCCTGAGGTAGCCGCCTGGATACCCGTTTGGCGATGTCGTCAGCCTCTTGATTGGTGCCACGAGGCACATGCTGCAACTCCAGTCCACATAACTGCTTCTCCATCCTGCGGACCTCCGCGAGGTAGGCTTCCATGTGCTCATCCCTCGGCTCGTATACTTTGTTGGAGAAGTTGACGAGGAGTTGTGAATCACCCTTGATGGTAAGGCACTTCACTCCCAGGGCAGCCGTGGCCTTCAGGCCTGCTATCAGGCCTTCATATTCTGCTATGTTGTTGGAGACCTTTTATCCGTACTAGAAACAGAGCTGCACGGCGTAGTAGAGCTTGCCTTGAATAGGAGATATGAGCACTGCGCCAGCCCCCGCGCCGTGTCTGGAGAACGCCCCGTTGAAATACATGATCCAACCGTCCGGTGCCTCGCTTCCCAGGGAGAGGGATTGATCCTCATCAGCCTTGAGGCCCGGCGCCTCTGCCCATTCCGCCACGAAGTCCGCTAGCGCGGCCCCCTTGATGACTCTGGTGGTGCTGAATTCTAGCTGAAACGCTTGCTACTCGATGTTCCACTCAGCGACTCTTCCAGCCGAGTTGAGGCTCCTGAGCACTCTTTCAAAGTGCTGCTGAGACAACCTTGATGGGATGGCCACGAAAATAGTGCCGCAGCTTGCGAGGCCACCAATAAGCGAGGAGGAGTTTACGGGGCATGGGGTACCACGCCCTCGCGTCATAACTGCTTGTCTTGTGAAGTACAGGGGTGTTCGATGAGGTTGGGAGTCTTTGGTGTTCTTTGGCGTCCTCCGGAGGCCGTGGCGCCTCCTGAGACAGTGGAATTCCCAGTGGCTGGTCGCCGGGGGGAGGGGTCTCTTCTGTTCCGAGTGCGCTTCCCTGCGGCGGCTGATCCTTCTCGGCTGTGGTAGTGGTGTCTGTGGAGTCCCCTTGATCCTGCTTTGCCTTGACCCGGGCAGCTGCCGTGGCTTTGGTCCAACGCTCCTCCCTAACCACCACCAGGGCTGCGCTGGCAGAGTAAGGAGTGGCTACAAGGTAGAGCACCAGGGGTTCTTGAGGACGCGGATCCACCATTACCAGAGGGCTGGTTAGGTACCTTTGGAGATCTTGGAACACCTTGTCAGCCTCTTCAGTCCTTTCGAAGGGGCCCTTTTTCTTCATTAGCTTGAAGAAGGGTAGCGCTCGTTCCCCCAGCTTAGAGATGAAGCGCCCTAGTGCGGTCACGCGCCCAGTGAGCTTCTGCATTTCTCTAAGGGTCTTCGGCGGGCTCATGTCCTCGACTGCCTTGACCTTTTCTGGGTTAGCCTCGATGCCCCGGTGGGACACGAGGAAGCCCAAGAGCTTGCCCGAGGGGACCCCAAGCACGCACTTCTCCGGGTTGAGCCGCAGGTTCACTGTGTTGAGGCTCACGAAGGTTTCCTCCATGTCTTGTATCAGGGTTTTGGCCTCCCGAGACTTCACCACAATGTCATCGACATAAGCCTCAACATTCCTCCCGAGCTGCGGACCCAAGGTGATGTGCATCGGCCCGGCTGAAAGGTCGCTTCTGCGTTCTGCGCAGCCAGGCAGCATGCATGTGTAGCAGTACACTCCACACGGGGTCAGGAAAGCCGTTTTTCCCACGTCTTCTACCGCCATCTTGATCTGGTGATAGCCAGAGAAGGCATCCAGGAAACATAACAGGTCGCACTCAGCAGTGGAATCGACGATTTGATCGATACGAGGGAGCGAGAATGGGTCCTGCGGGCAGGCTTTGTTGAGGTTGGTGAAGTCGACACACATGCGTTCCTTCCCTCCTTTCTTTGGCACGACAACCGGGTTAGCCAAACAATCTGGGTATCGGACCTCACGAATGACCCCTGCCACTTCTAGCTTGCGGGTCTCTTGGACGATGAAAGCCTGCTTTTCAGTGGACTGCCGTCTAAACTTTACGCTTCACGGGGCGTACGTTGGGGCACACGTTGAGGTGGTGCTCGATTACGCCTCTTGGGACCCTGCCAGCTAATCAGGTTCCCATGCGAATACCTTCTTGTTCGTGCGTAGGAACTTGATCAGGGTCTCCTCCTGCTCGGGCTCGAAGTTGGCGCCTATGGTGAAGGTGGCGTTAGTGGATCCGTCCTTGTTGACTAGTATCTGCTTGGTTTCTGCCTTGTCTTGGGTGAAAAACTGCTTCTTCTTGGCAGGCGTAGCCCCCTTGGGCTCAGGAGCGTCTGAGTCGGCGGGCTGTGCTGCCGCCGCAGTCTTGAAGACGAGTTTGAGCACTTGCAATGCATCCCCGGTGTCTCCAGACATGGTGAGGACACCGTTGCTCCCGGGCATCTTCATGAGGTTGTACGCTGGGTGAGTCGCGGCCATGAATCGGGCTAGTGCTGGGTAGCCAAGGATGGCGCTGTATGGGAGGCCGATGGGGGCGATGTCGAAGTTGATTAGCTCAGTGCGGAAGTTGTCGTAGGTGCCGAAGGTCACCGGAAGACGGATCTGCCCTAGGGAGCCAGCTGAACCGCCTCCGACGCCCGAGAAGGGCCTGCTGGGCTGAAGCCGCTCCGACGGTACATGGAGGAGGCTGAAGGCTTCAACCGAGGGCACGCTGAGGCCTGCGCCGCCGTCGATGAGAGTCCTGGTGACGGCCACCTGGCAGATGGTGGGGGTGCACAGCATTGGGAGTGCGCCGAGCGAGCTGAGTTGGAGGGGTGATCCTCCGAGCTGAAGGCCAGATCGGCCTTGGGCGCCGACCGACCTAGAGGAGCCCCATGCTGCGCGGAGGCAGCGCCGATCTGGCGGACGAATGGCTTGATGTGGCGGCTGGAAGGTGGCGCCTGCGAGCCGCCCAGGAGAGCTGCGACGGACGGGCGCCCGGCCTTGTGGCTGGCGAAGAAGAGGCAGCAGCTCCTCCCAAGAGGCTACTAAGCCACCGGCAGTGGAGCAACCACATGCGTGGGGCGCCGGTGAGGCCATGGGAAGCCGATTAGCCATGACCCGTCGTGCGCCCCTGCTCAGGGGCGGCCTCCTCGTCATATGAGGAAGGCCGGAGGATCGGTCGTGCCATTGTAGCAGTGGCGTTTCCGGCTTGAACTTGTTTGGCCTTTACACTGTCGCGAAATTTGGGGACAAGGCTCGAGCTCCCTCAAGCCCTAGCGGCCGTGGCGATCGGAGTGGGCGGCGCGCTGCTCATCATAGGGCGAATCGCGATGTTGGCGGAGAGCGGGTTGGCGGAAGGGAAAGCTCCGGCGCACCCCTACTTGGCGCGCCAAATGTCGGATTTCGGGTTCCGGCAGACCCTCTAGGTTCCAACTCTGGGGGGCACGCGGAGATCTCACCTCCTACCTACCTACACCTCGTCGCCTCGCGAGGATCTAAACTACACAAAGAGCAACATAAGGGACACAAGGTTTATACTGGTTCGGGCCACCATTGTGGTGTAATACCCTACTCCAGTGTGTGGTGTGGTGGATTGCCTCAGGGGCTGATGATGAACAATACAAGGAAGAACATCCTCGCGAGGGTCTATTCTTGGCCGGTGTGACGAACTACTAGGGGGAGTTCGGTCGCTCTCTCTCTCTAGACTGCTTGATCTCTAGCTTTGTTCTGGATTCCGGATCCCTCTACCCTGTGGGTGGCTAGTCCTATTTATAGGCAAAGGCCCTGGGCCTCTTCCCAAATATTGAGCGGGAAGGGCACCAACAATTGGCCATTTTGAAGGGGAACATCTAGTACACTTATCCTGACTAAAGTTGGTCCTCGCTTTGCTAAAGGCTCTGAGCGATGACTGGCTTGGGCTCCACGATGACCTCCTTCCTGCCGTTGTGTTGGTCTTGGTCTTGTTACACCGAAATGGCTGCCTTTGCTTTATACTCTACTGCGCTTGCCCCCTTTGCACCGAAGAGGAAATGAGGACACAGCACGGGCCGGCACCCGCCTGGCGCCCTTGGTAGTCATGGCTTGCGTCACGGGCACCTCGTGAGGTACCCCGCCTTGATCTCTCCGCCTCCTCGCGAGCCAGCCTGACGAGGCCGTGCCTGAGGAAGCTTCCTGTTGTCCGCCCCGCGAGGCTTGGCCCCTCGCGAGGGTCTTGAGCTTGTGCTGATGAAGATGGGCCGTACTGGGCCACCCCTTCAGCCACGCCGCAGACCGCAGGCAGGAAAGTCTGGGTACCCCCGTTCCCATAACATCGACAATCTTGCTGTTCGGCCTGCTCGAAGGCGGGCTGATCAGGGTTGTATTCCTCTTCGGCACCATTCGAATTGTTTTCGTCTCTTGGGCCGGTATTGCTGTGGCGGGGCTTGGAGTGGCGCCCGGCAGCGCCCATTCTTTGCTTTTTTTCCACGAGGTTTTATCCTCCGTTGCCTCATCGCCATTTGTTTCCTTCGGAGTGTCCACCATATATATCATAGGAAGAGGTGGCTGTCCACCGCCCAGTGAGCGGTGGTTCATGTTCTTCTCCTGCATCGTCGTCCATACCGTCGATGTCCTCGGAGTCGAAGTCTAGTACCTCGGTTAAATCATCGACCGCGGCAATGAAGTGGGTGGTGGGTGGGCAACGAATTCCTTCATCGCCTACCTCACACTCGAGCCAGACATAGTTCGGCCAAGAGCCTCCTGACAAAGAGAGAGACTATAATGAGTCCAGCATGTCGCCAAAGGGCGAGTGCTCGAAGATATCCGCAGCGTTGAACTCCATTACCGGAGCCCAACCTGGCTCGACTGGCTCGAGAGTGCACGAACTGGAACCTACGTCCGAATACGAATCCGGGGGTCCGGAGTCGCAGGCCACCACAGAGGTAAGACCCGTGTTCGGCTCCACCGCCGGTGAGTGTGCGACCTACAGGGCGGGGTCCATCCCTCCATCCTTAGGCAGCGCAGACTGCTCCAGATTTAGTTCCGGGGCTACTGCGGGGGTGATACCCCGAGCTTTGTCCGACAATAGGTCTAAGTCGTGCTTGTCTTGACTGTCCGGTGCTCCTGGCATAGGCCCGAATCCGTCGAAGATCAAGTCTCCGTGAATGTCCGCCGTGTAGTTCAGGTTTCCGAACCTGATCTGGTGGCCAGGGGCGTAGCTGTCAATCTGCTCCAGATGGCCAAGCGAGTTGGCCCGCAGGGCGACGCCGCCGAACACGAAGATCTGTCCGGGGAGAAGGGTCTCACCCGAGATTGTGTTGTTGACGATGATTGGAGGAGCCATCGAGCCCTGTAGCGACGACACAAAGGAACTCTCAATGAAAGCCCCAACGTCGGTGTCAAAACCGGCGGATCTCGGGTAGGGGGTCCCGATCTGTGCGTCTTAGGCTGATGGTAACAGGAAGCAAGGGACACAATGTTTACCCAGGTTTGAGCCCTCTCGATGGAGGTAAAACCCTACTTCCTGCTTGATTAATATTGAAGATATGGGTAGTACAAGAGTAGATCTACCACGAGATCGTAGAGGCTAAACCCTAGAAGCTAGCCTATGATGGTATGATTGTAATTGTGATCGGCCTTCTAAGGACCAACCTCTCCGGTTTATATAAACACCGGAGAGGGCTAGGGTTTACATGGAGTCGGTTACAAGGAAGGAAATACAATATCCGGATCGCCAATCTTGCCTTCCACGCCAAGGAGAGTCCCATCCGGACACGGGTCGAAGTCTTGAGTCTTGTACCTTCACGCTTCAATAGTCCGGACGATGTATATAGTCCGGCTGTCCGGATACCCCCTAATCCAGGACTCCCTCACCTGGGGTTCACGCCACTGACTCCTCGCACGAGTTGGTGCTGTGGGCGCCGATGCCTCCAAGCTCCTGGATCCGCTTCCCACGATTCTTTTCCGACGTGATGCCACTGAGGGGGCCACTCGAGCTCTAGCTGTAGCAGGCCGACTGCAGTGCCCCGACGACCGGAGCGGAGATCGAAGCGGTCCCCACCGACAAGATCTTCATGACCCGCGGCTGGGGCGAGATCACGCGGGTTTGCCGTGCGAGGGGGGCCCTTGCGATCCACTTCGAGTATGACGCCGCCTCCAAGCTCTTCTTCAAGGTCTTCGACGCTGAGGGCCGCCGGTTGGAGTGCTGCCCTGGAGAGGAGCGCCAGGCCGTCGCGCACTCCGATCGCGAGCACTCCAGCAGCATCAACCCTTGGGAGTCCAGCAGCTCTCCCGAGCTTTATGACACTTTAGAGATGAGCGGCAGCGACTCGTCCCTCCAAGCTCTCGGCAGCGCTTCGAGGAGAAGAGGCAGCTCGTCCGGTAACGCCGCCGGCTTGATGCGGATGGGGTTGGCGCCGGCCCCCCGTGGACCACTTTTGATGATGGCGTCCGCCTCGGGGAGGTGTAGATAGGATTCCTCTTAGTAACAACTTTTGTTCCCTGCGAAGGATCACGAATCAACCCGTGGGGGCATGTAAGGGTCTGTAATGTCTTTCGTGTTCGTTTTCCTTGTTATAAGAATTTGGTGAACACATGTACCGTTCAGGCTCGGTCTCTCCCTTTCTTTCCTCGCGACCACTTGTTGCTCTACGCTGACAGGTCCCGGTCCCAAGGCGGCTACAGCCGTCGCTGGTATGCCAGGTCGCGTGCCGTGGTCAAGGCCAGGAGGTGCGCGGCCCGAGGTCCAAGAAGAGCCTGAGGCGCGATGCTTAGAGGCCCCCTTAGTGCCCAAGCAGCCATGGTAAGGAGAGAAAGGGAGCTGGCGTAAGCCTACAACGGGTTCTTGATGAGCGCGGCGACCATGAGGCCCAAAACACTTAGTCAATCCGGGTGCAGGACTTATCTCGTTGATTTTGTGACGGCTCGTGACGTGGCGCTAGAAATGCGCGCCAATCTCGTGTGGCATAAACAGGCTGGCCCGTACGAATTTCCATTACCCGTGCTCTCCTTAGTGCTCTACATCCTCAGGTCCCGGCCCTCGAGCGAGCTCAGCCGCCGCTGGTATGCCAGGTCGTGATGCCGTGGTCAAGGCCAGGGGGTGAGGGCTGGAGAGCCAGTAAGAGCTCCTGAGTCGCGATGCTCAGGAGCCCCCCTTTTAACGCGCAAGCGGATCGCACAAGGAAAAGGAGGCTCGCGGCGCCATCTGCTATGCTTCCCTCGGCACTCCTGTGAACAAGCACAAAAAGGAACATCGTTGATTGTTACAGCTGTTAGCCCGCCGCTGGTTGCTCTTGGTGAGGCGAAGGCACCGAGGGCCTAGTGAGGTGACGTGTGCGGCGCGTGCTGCGAGCCAAAGCTCGACCACTCGGATTTGTCGGACGTGGCAGGGACGGACCCATGCACCAGCGCTGTGCCTGTGTGAAGGCCCCGGGGGAGGCAATGATCAAGCAGGCAATAGCCGTTTGCAGGTTAAGCATAAGGAGCAAATCGACTTGGATAAATGCAGGAGGATACACGCCACTGAGTCCGGCCCGAGCGGCTTGGGGATGATGCAGCCCGAGGGGCGCCCCCAGCAAGGTAAGCTAAAGAACTAAACAAGAGGGATACATGCCACATGGACAAACCCGTGCGGCCTGGGAATAACGCAGCCCGAGGGGCACTCCCAGCGTAAGCGAACTTGGAAGATGTCACCTGGTTCTGTAGATGAAGTAGAGTTGATGCAGCTAAAGTCACACGTTGAAGGAATGACTCCTCATGAGCCACCGGGACCCTGAGCCTCGGGAGGCTCTGGGGGCTCGGGAGGTTCCCTGAAGAGCATCTCCATCTCGTCCTGAACGGCGTGGACCCTGGCTTCTTGAGATGCTAGGACATGCCGCAAGTTGCGCTGACGGGCTGACGCCACGCTCGGCAAGCCGAAGGGCATGCGAACGTAGCTGTGTGGCGGGCCCCCACAGTGGCCCGCACGTGATGGCCAGAAGTGCTCCTGAGATGTGGCCCTGTTGAGCCCTGGGACATCTGGTTCTGCGCCCTGTGTTCGGCTGTGGCCGCGCATGGCTCTTGCTTCTTGCAGTTCTTGGGTGGTCTTGGTGATGAACTCCTGGGTGGTGGGCACGCCTTGCCCTGTGTTCTCCTGAGGGAAACGTGTCGCGAAGCACGCCCCCAAGTGGTGCCCAAGTGCCTCCCTCGTGAGGTTGGCAAGGTCTGAGGCCCTCTAGAGGAGAGCCCCCGAGCCCTGCCCGAGGAGGGCGCCGGGTGCGCCTTCCTATGCGATGGAGGGAGGCGCCCCTGGAACGGGTGCTGATCCTGACAAGGCTCCTGACGTGGCGCCATCTCCTTGGAGTCCTGCGCGACGCGACAACTTCTTCTTGGGGATGATCTCCGGAGGGCCTTCGCTTCTGCTGTCGGGGTCGTCGATTGCTGCAGCTTGAAAGGCATGCTCAAAAGAGCACACCGCATCCCTTTCTTCACACGGGACCGTGATGATTCCTCCACTTCCTGGCATCTTGAGGACGTTGTAGCCATGATGAATGACCGCCATGAACTTGGCCAGGGCTGGATACCCAAGGATGGCGTTGTACGGCAGGCGGATGTGCGCGACGTCGAAGTTGATGAGCTCGGTGCGGTAGTTGTCGCGCTTGCCGAAGGTGACGGGCAGGCGGACTTGCCCTATCGGTGTGGTGGAACCATCAAACACTCCTGAGAAAGGCTTGGTTGGCTGGAGCTGCTCATAGGGCACTTGAAGGTTGTCGAACATGTCGACGGATAGGACGTTGAGCCCTGCGCCGCCGTCGATGAGAGTCTTGGTGACTTGCACATTGCTGATGACTGGGGAGCATAGCATAGGGAGTGCATCTGCGGTGGCCGCGCACTTGAGCTGGTCTGCTGAGTTGAAGGTAATGGCAGATTGGGACCACCTGAGCGGGCGTGTGGCCTCGAGCTTAGGGAGAACCGCGTTCACCTCGTGAGCGAAGTGTTTGAAGATGCGCTGAGAGGCTGGGGCTTGTGCGCCGGCCAAGATGCAAGCGATCGCACGCGGCTCATGCAAGCCCCCAGCCCCCTCGTCCTGGTGGTGGTAGTCGTTCCTTCTTGGTGGTGGCAGCGGGGGAAGACCGGCGTTGCCGTGGGGGCGATCCTCACGAGGCGCGTCTCTCCAGGCGCCCTCGCGAGGTTGGTCCTGCCAGCGGTCCTCGCGAGGCCGGTTGCGCCACTCCTGACGCGGGCCACGGTCATCCCAGCGTCCGCTTCCACGTCCTCCTCCACGGCTGTAGCCCTAGTCGTTGCGCTCGGGGCGTCGACCGTAGCGTCCTTCTCGTATGCCTCTGAGCTCTTGGCAGTCGCTGGTGTTGTGGGTGTTCAGGTTGTGGAGGCGCAGAACGACCGATTGTTCTTGGACGAATCAGGCTGGTCTTTGCCTCTCTTGGTGTGGGGCTCTGCCGCAAGCACAACTGCCTCTTTGTGCTTCACGTTCTTGGCCTTTCTCTTCTTTTCTTCCGCTCCTGCAGGTGGCAGCTCGAGGAGAGAGAGGTGCCCCTCCTCAGCTCTTGCGCACTTGGTCGCCAGGTTGAACATCTCCTGAGAGGTGCAGAGCTCCTCGTGGATAGCCAGCTCTTCCTTCATCTTGACCTCACGGACGCCGTCGGAGAATGCGGAGATGATGGCCTCGTCCGTGACCTTGGGGATCTTGAGGCAGGTGTTGTTGAAGCGCTGGATGTACTTCTCGAGAGTTTCCCCTGGCTGTTGCTTGATGCGGCGCAGGTCACCCGCGGCCGGTGGGCGGTCGCGAGTGCCCTGGAAGTTGGCGATGAAGCGGTCGCGCATCTCGTCCCAGGAGGAGATCGAGCCGTGCTGCAGGTTCAGGAGCCAGGAGCGGGCCCCATCCTTGAGAGCCATGGGAAACCAGTTCGCCATGACTTTTTCGCCATGGCAGCGCTCGATGCTCAGCTCGTAGAGCTGTAGGAACTCCGCGGGGTCCGCGGTGCCGTCGTAGCGAGGAGGCAGGTCTGGCTTGAACTTGCCTGGCCAGGCGACGCTACGCAGCTCGGGGGTGAAGGCGTGGCAGCCGGTCATGGTTGCCGGGGCTTGCTTTGGGGGTTGAACTCGGTCTTGACGGGGTTCGCGCTGCGCCGCTGCGGGTGGCGCGCGGTCTTGACGAGGTGGCGCGGGGAGCGCGGGTGCAGCTTCTTGCGGCTGAGGGATTTCTTGGCAGCTTCTTTCTTCGCGCGCGTGTGCCGGGGGCGGTGGATCACGCCGCGGAGGTGCGCGCCTTGGCGCCAAGGCACCGTCTTGGGGGTGAGGTGGTGGTGGCACGCCATGAGCCCCGTCGCCCGTGGCTGGTTGAGGGGGAGGCAGAGAGTTGGACGGCACTGGAGAGCCCCCTGCGGCGCGGACGAGCTCGGCCGGCAGCAGTCGAGCCACTCCTCGTGAACTTTCGTCGGCGAAGCGGTAGCGGAGGAGCTCGTTCACCGTGATAAGCGCGGCTCGTGCCTCCATGGGAGCACGATGCGGGCGGGACGAAGAACCAGCGGGGGTGAGCGACGGAGTAGCGGTGCGGCGTCTGCCGCCGCACCAGTGGTGCAACAGGGCGCTTTGCTGCTCGTTTCCCCGGGCGGTGGCAGCGTTGTCGGCGGGAGACGGAGAACGACGAGGTGGCCCGCCTACTGGAGCCGTATGAGCGACGCGGGCGGAGAGGGCAGCCCGAAACGCTCAGCTCGAGCACGGCGGGTGTCCGCCATGGAAACAACGGAGCGATGGAGCGATGAACCGACGGAAGGGAAAACCACGGCGCACCCCTACTTGGCGTGAAAAATGACTGATGTGGGGTTCCGGCAAACCCTCAAGGTTCGAACACTGGGGTGCACGCAAAGTCTTTCCCTCCTACCGATCTACGCTCAAGCTCGCTAAGATCTTGCGGACGAACTCGCCGAGCTCACAACACAGAAAGAGACACGGGGTTTATCTTTGGTTAAGACCCACCGTTGTGGTGTAATACCCTACTCCAGTGTGGTGGTGGTGGATTGCCTCTTGGGCTGATGATGAACAATACAAGAGAAGAACAGCCTCCCGAGGTTGGGGTGTTCTTGTGGCTAGGCTCTCGATCGGATTGGATCAAGCTAAGGCAAGATCGCTCTACTGTGGCAGTTAGCTCTACTTATATAGGCCCTGGTCCTCTTCCCAAATGTTGAGCGGGAAGGGAGCCAACAACGGCGGGCAAATTTGAAGGGGGACAGCTAGTACAAGCTATCCTGACAAAATCAGTCTTCACCTGCGAAAAGCATTGGGATGACACCGTCTTGGGCTCCACGATGACCTCCGCCTTGCCGTCCTCCTGGTCTTGGTCTTGTTGCACCAATATGGCAACCTTTGCCGGATGCCTCGGTACTCTTCGGTTGCGCAAGCCTCCTTAGCACGAAAGAGGAAATGGGATGTCATGCGCCTTTGGCGCCTCGCCTCGATACTCCGCTGGCACCGTCATTATGGTCATGGCTCTCGTCACGAGTCCCTCGTGAGGTTTGCCCCGCCTTGATATCTCCGCTCCTTGGGAGCCGGCCTGGCTAGGACACTCCAGAGGAAGTCTTGCGTCGTCCGCCTCGCGAGGCTTGGACCCTCACGAAGGTCTTGCATGCCTTGTTAATGAAGATGGGCCGTATGGCCCGCTGCCTAGCCACGCTGTTGGCCTCATGCAGGCAAGTCTGGGGTCCCCCGTTCCCAGAACGCTGACATGTGTTGGCTGGGTGGGAAGGATCAGCACATGATGCTAACATTCTCAATGGTAACATGAGTTGTCATGGTGGAAACAACATCCCCGATGGAAAGTTCTACCTAGGAGATGGTGGCTATGCATGTCGTCCAGGTGTTCTTCCACACTTCAGGAAAACCAGGTACCATCTGGACGAGTTCTCTCGTAGGAACTATCCTAGGACTCCTCAGGAACTGTTCAATCTCAGACACTTCAGCCTTAGAGTAATGGTTGAGAGGGCATTTGAAGCTTTGAAGAATAGGGTTAAGATCCTGGATCAAAAGCCATTCCACCTTACCTTACCCAAGTCAAGCTTGTTCTTGCATGTTGCATCATTCACAACTGGATCCTGCAACAGAGAACTGATGAACTTATGCCGAAGGAGGAAGATGTGGCGCCTAATAAGGTTATCAGCTCCAGCCATGGTGTGGAGGCGTTTGGCAACGAAGCTTGGAAGAACAAAAGGTTGGAGTGGGCTCATGAATGTGGGATAATAGAGGCCAGACAACAAGAGGCAACAACACAAGAGAAGAAGAAGAAACAACACAACGACAGCAGAATAAGAGGAACATGAAGAGGATGAACTTCCACGTAGTTAGCATCATTGAACTTTCTCTTATTCAACCATATTGGCTCTTAATGTTGGAAATATGCCCTAGAGGCAATAATCAAATGGTTATTATCATATTTCTCGTTCATGATAAATATTTATTATTCATGCTATAATTGCATTGACCGGAAATTTAAATACATGTGTGAATAGATGAACTACACAGTGTCCCTAGTAAGCCTCTACTGGACTAGCTCGTGGATCAAAGATGGTTAAGGTTTTCTAACCATAGACATGATTTGTAATTTGATAAGGGAGCACATCATTAGGAGAATGATGTGATGGACAGACCCAACGGTAAGCTTATCATCAGATCATTTAGTTATTTGCTACAACTTTCTTCATGTCAAGTATTAGTTCCTTAGACCATGAGATCATGCCACTCCCGAATATCGGAGGAATAATTTGTGTGCTATCAAACATCACTTTGTAACTTGGTGATCATAAAGGTGCTCTACAGGTATTTCCGAAAGTGTTTGTTGGGTTGCATGGATCGAGACTGGGATTTATCGCTCCGTGTGACGAAGAGATGTCTCTGGGCCCTCACTGTAATACAACATCACAAGAAGCTTACAAGCATGTGAATAATGAGTTTAGTCACAAGATCTTGTATTACGGAACAAGTAAAGAGACTGGCCGGTAACGAGGTTGAACTAGGTATGGAGAAACCGACGATCGAATCTCGGGAAAGTAATATATCATCGGACAAAGGGAATTACATACAGGATTAACTGAATCCTTGACATCATGGTTCAACCGATAAAGATCTTCATTGAATATGTCGGAGTCAATATGGGCATCCAGATTCCGCTACTGATTATTGACCAGAGAGGAGTCTTGGTCATGTCTGCATGTTCTCGAACCCGTAGGGTCACACACTTAACGCTCGGTAACACTAGGAAAGTATTGAGATATTCATATGGTGAAGTCCGAAAGTAATTCGTAGTTCCGGATGGAATCCGGGACATCACGAGGAGCTCCGGAATGGTCCAAAGGTAAAGATTCATATATGGAAAGTTGTTGTCAGGGTTCCGAGAAATGTTCGTGATTTTTTGGTAATGTATCGGGAAGGTTCTAGAAGATTCAAGAGTGGGGCTCACCTGTTGTGGGAACGATTCCAATAACAGAAATGGGTACGGTAAAGGAGCATGATCTACCGAGATGCATATGGGTGACACGGTGTTTTAGTGAGTCCAGGCCTCTCACGGTGGAGATAACAACCCTACGTCTCGTGCTCCGGAGAGGCTTTGTTTTTTCTGAGTATGTATCCGGAGATTACGACGTGTGTGTGTGTGTGTGTGTGTGAGGAGAATGGATCTCCATGCTTGAGCTAAGTCCAGAGACTAATGGCGTGAGAGCCAGGGGAGAAGAATGAGGGCCTCCCCCAAGTCTAGCGGTGGGGGTTGCTTATATAGAGTGCGCCACCCCCTCACCTCTTATGTTACAAGGTGGAGCATCAATGGCATAATATCAGCCCACTACGAAACCGCCATGCTGACTATTGGTCTTCATATGTCCGATTGAGTCATATGGCCGAGTGTTCGACTGTCATCCGAGTGGACGATACCTCGATATGTCCGAGTGGGTAACATGTTTGTATGAGATTTATCTGGACCCACCTGATGTGTGGACCCCATGCTTTATGATATTTTGACCCTTTGTGGGCCTACCTGTTATGTGTATCCCCAACATTAGCCCCCGAATTGATTGAGATTTTGCAGAACGAGTTTGTGAAAGACACGATTTTGACCGAGTGATTACGGAATAACTTGGTACCCATCATCATGCTCCCAAACAACCAAGGCCTGAACAAAAATCTCAATGCATTTTGGCACTGCGCTTCCCCACTGATCTGGGTAAGTGGCCGCATGGAGAAACTTGGTGACAGTCGTTCGTCTCTCAGAAGAGGTTAACTCTTGATCAGAGTATGGGAATGTCGTTAAATCTGCACAAAAGATTGACGCATTGTCTACTCTCTCGGAGAGATGCTATTCTTATCCGTGAGGAATGTCAACACGAGTCGGATCTATATTCAAACTTATGAGTTTCACACTTTGAATCCTAGAAAAAGGCTCAAAACGAGTCCACGGAGGAGCATTAAACTCACCTTATAGTATTTTTTTGAGTGATCTGGAACTGGTCCTGCATCGAGTAACTGATTACTCAGAATTTTGTTCTATGGGTGTGCGATCAGCGCACCCATAGGATGTAGCCCCTGAGACTCTGACTGATTGCTAGTAGCCGGTTGGAGTCTGTCGGGTTTGTTGTACTTGAATGTTGTTGCTGAATTTGCCCGAGCAGAATGTTTCTTTTGAGTTCTCTTCTAGTGGGGGCACGTTGAGTGCACCCACTGGGTGTAGTCCCCGAGCCTCTGTCAGACTAGATGAGTCCGGCGGAGGGTTTAAGTATCTTGGTGAACCTCCATGCAGCCGACACGGTAAATATCTTTTATTTTGAAATTGAGTCAAATTGATGGATCTTCATGCGCACTGTAAATAAACTTGGCCTGGAGCTGAATCAGTTGGACTGATCTTCATGCACTAGGGACGGTAAATAAATTCATCCTGGAACCGGGTCAAGCAGGCGAATCTTTGTGCACTCGGCACGATCAATGAATTCGGCCTTGAAACTGCCGACTGTAGAGAAGAGCTATACACTCCAAGGAGTAATTGTTCAAGTAGTACTTCTTATATTTACCGTTAGCTTTTGCTCTTGCCAACCAGACGATCGGGTTGGGACCGGGTTGGAGACAAAGAGTGAGCGTTAGGTATTGAGCATATTTTATGAAAAAGTAGAAAGCTGAGTGAGGAATATGCCGACTGGCGGTGCTCCCATAGGTTTAGCCCCTGCATCAGTTGAGCTTCTTCTTCTTCTTCTTCTTCTTCTTCTTCTTCTTCTTCTTCTTCTTCTTCTTCTTCTTCTTCTTCTTCTTCTTCTTCTTCTTCTTCTTCTTCTTCTTCTTCTTCTTCTTCTTCTTCTTCTTCTTCTTCTTCTTCTTCTTCTTCTTCTTCTTCTTCTTCTTCTTCTTCTTCTTCTTCTTCTTCTTCTTCTTCTTCTTCTTCTTCTTCTTCTTCTTCTTCCTTGGCCTCCACCCAAGATGGGAGGAGGGTTCCCCCTCTAGTCCTTGGTCTCCATGGCGGCGGAGGGACGGGAGCCCCTTAGAGATTGGATCTCCCTCTCTGTTCTCTTCTGTTTCGCGTTCCCAGATCTGGCCGAAAACCGTTTCTTATATTCCCGGAGATCCGCACCTCCAATTGCGCTGAGATTTTAACACGATTTTTTTTCCGGATATAAGCTTCCTTGCGCCCAAAGTAGAGGTGCAACCGACGTACGAGGTGAGCACAACCCACTACGGCACGCCTGGCTCCTCTGGCGCGCCCTGGTGGGTTATGCCCACCACGGGACATATCACATGAACGAAACGAAACCGAAAACATACCAATACTTGTTGAAGAAAGATGGGTTGCCTTCTGGGGCATCCCCAAGCTTAGACGCTTGAGTCTCCTTGAATCTTTAATTGGGGTGCCTTGGGCATCCCCAATATTGAGCTCTTGCCTCTCCTCCTTCTCCTCATATCGAAACCTCCTCGATCTTTCATCACTTCATCCACACAAAACTCAACAGAAAGTTTGGTAAGATCCGTTAGTATAATAAAGCAAATCACTACTCTAAGTACTATTGCAAATCAATTCATATTTTGTTTTTGCATTGTATATACTGTAATATAACCTTTGTATGGCTTAATCCACTGATAGAATTGATAGTTTCATCTAAACAAGCAAAACAATGCATCAAAAATAGAATCTGTCTTAAACAGGACAGTCTGTAGTAATCTGAACATTCACCATACTTCTGGTACTCCAAAAATCCTGAAAAAATGAGGAAAAATAAAAATTTTGTATAGAAATACAGTGCAAAAAGTTTCAGAACCGTTTGACGTTCTAGTAAAAAATTTAAAATCGCGCACTACAGCCAAAGTTTCTGTTTTGCACCACACAAACTAACAAGAAATCTAACCATCCTAAAGGCAAAACTTGGCACATTATTTTTATAATACAATGGAATTGTACAAGGGGATAATTTATTTTGTTGAAAAGTTTCTGTAATTAAGATTCACAAAGTTTCCATGGGCATGAACAAAATTCAAGGCTAGCTCCGCTTCCACAGTAGCTAAATCGGCTCCGCTTCCACAGTAGCTAAATCTATCTCACTTTCACTTTTCTTTTTGTGAAGTTTTAAGTTCCCCTCTATATTTTTTTTTTGTTTTTATACTATATAAAAGCACTCAACAGAAATAAATGACTCTCTAAAACTTCCGGGTTGTCTCCATGGCAGCGCTTTCTTTAAAGCCATTAAACTAGGCATAAAGTGCTCAAGTAATGGATCCACCTGGATCCCAAGGTACATCAAAGCCAATTTTAATTAGCAATGATTTGGCATTTAGTAGTGAGCACAAAGCAACATATATCATGCAATGAAGAAGTCTAACTCTCTTCCTATGCATCGGCATGTCATAAAGGAACAATTCATGAACATCAAGTAAAGGCCAATACATAGCATATGCAGTTTCTTGCAATTTTATCGTGTTGGAAACATAGAGAGGTGGAGATGTAGTTCCTCTCTCATAATAATTGCAAGTAGTAGCAGTAAGAACATGCATATTACATTCATCAAAATTATCATGTGTAGTAGCAAAATGCAACCCATCAACATAATCCTTAATAGGAGCAAACTTCTCTGATATAGTGTAGTTTGGAGAATTCAAAAAGATAATAGGACTATCATGTGTCGGTGCAGTAGAAACAATTTCATTCTTAACATAAGGAACTATTGCAAGTTCATCTCCATAAGCATCATTCATATTGGCATCGCGTCCACAAGCATAGCAAACATCAAGTTCATCAAAAAGGGATATTTCAAACGAATCAATGGGATCATAGCAATTATCATGGCAATCATCCTTCGGTAAGCACGAACAGAAATTAAATAATGTATGAGTTGAAGAGTTACTCTCATTAGAAGGTGGGCACTGGTAGCTAATCCGATCTTACTCCTTTTGTTCTTCGCTCTCCTCATCAACTTTTTAATCCCATGAGCTCACAGTTTCATCAATTCCTTCTTACATAGAATCCTGCAAAATATTAGTCTCTTCTTGGATAACAGAGACTTTCTCAATAAATTCATCAATATCGGAATTATATTTATAATTATCATAGCAATATTTAAGGATGGCAAAATTTTCAGGTCTATAAACATCATCATCAAAAGCTTCATATTTTTCAAACAAAGATTCAATTTCATAAGCACCCTTAAAAGCAACAAATTCTTCTTTTCATTCCACATCATAGTAATCATATATACCTATAGCATAAGAATCTATGGTTTCATTATCATTAAATTCACATGGAAAGGGAAGATGTGGAGCATTCATCCTAGAGCAACAAGTATAATCATATGTCAAGCATAGCTCCCAAGCATACCAATGGCACATATGAATTTGATCCCATAAAAGTTCCCCTTTTTGTGTCAAGCGATAATCCCTAAAGTATTCACGTTGATCCAATGTTACTCCCATTATATAATTGAATGGGGTTTTCTCAGGATTATCAAAGTAGTGCATAATATCTTTCACATAATGAGCATAGAGGGTTTTAGCAGGTTCCCCAGCTCCATGAGTAGCAAGTACCACTAATTTTTTTGGTGTTTCATGTTCCATATTCATAACTAAAGATAGAGAAAAACTTAGAACAGGAAATAAAAACTACTTAGTGATAAAGGAAACAAGCACACACGAGAATATTCACCCCACGCTATTGCACCCCGGCAACGGCGCCAGAAAAAAGATCTTGATAACCCACAAGTATAGGGGATCAATTGTAGCCTGTTTCGATAAGTAAGAGTGTCGAACCCAATGAGAAGCTAAATGTAGAACAAATATTCCCTCAAGTTCTATCGACGACCGATACAACTCTACGCACGCTTGATGTTCGCTTTACCTAGAACAAGTATGAAACTAGAAGTACTTTGTAGGTGTGATAGGATAGGTCTGCAAGAAAATAAGGAGCACGTAAATAAAATCTAGGGGTTGTTTAGATAAAGACATGACTAAGTTAGTTTTAGAAGAGAGCTTTTGTCAACAAGAAAGTTATTTGTTCCTAGGCAATCGATAACAAGTACCGGTAATCATTCTTGTAATTTTATACGAGGGAGAGGCATGACCTAACATACTTTCTCTACTTGGATCTTATGCACTTATGATTGGAACTCTAGCAAGCATATGAAACTACTAAAGATCATTAAGGTCGTGAAACCCAACCATACCATTAAGTATCAAGTCCTCTTTACTCCCATACGTCATACCACAGTTACTCGGGTTTAAGTTTCTGTCACTCTCGCAACCCACCGTAAGCGAACCATGAACATATTGCAACACCCTACAGCGATGGCTCCTCATGTTTGCGCGAGACGAAGGGCACCGTAGGACAACACCACAAATAAAATATACAATCATACCAACCAAGATCACGATTAACCCACAAGACAAAACGGATCTACTCAAACACCATAGGATAACCATAGATCATTGGGAAATAATAGATGGAGTTGAGCACCATGTTTAAGTAGAGATTACAGTGGGGATAAGTGGTGTTGCACCGCTGCATAGAGTGGGAGAAAGTTGGTGTTGATGGTAGCAAGATTGTTGATGTAGATCGCCGTCCCGATTGTTCCCCCGACGACACTCCGGCGCCACCGGAAGCGAGGGGGAGAGAGCCCCCCACCTTCTTCTTCTTCCTTGGCCTCCACCTCGATGGGAGGAGGGTTCCCCCTCTGGTCCGTGGTTTCCATGGCGGCGGAGGGGCAGGAGCCCCTCCGAGATTGGATCTCCCTCTCTGTTCTCTTCTGTTTCGTGTTCCCGGACCTGACCGAAAACCGTTTCTTATATTCCCGGAGATCCGCAACTCCGATTGCGCTGAGATTTTAACATGATTTTTTCCTTGATATAAGCTTCCTTGCGCCCTAAGTAGAGGTCCAACCGACGTACGAGGTGAGCACAACCCACCACGGCACGCCTGGCTCCTCTGGCGCGCGCCCTGGTGGGTTGTGCCCACCACGGGCCTCCGTTTGCGGTGATTCCAACTCCCAAAAATCACATATATTCCAAAATAATTCTCCATGAAATTTTATTGCATTTGGACTTCATTTGATATGGATACTCTGCAATACATTTGGACTTCATTTGATATGGATACTCTGCAATACAAAAAACATGCAAACAAGAAGAACTAGCACTTGGCACTGGATCAATAGGTTAGTCCAATTAATGATATAAGAAGTTGCCAAAAGTATGTAAAAGTTGTATAATATTGGCATGAAACAATCAAAAATTATAGATACAACGGAGACGTATCAGCTACTAAGGATAAAAATATGGGGTGAATTTCTACATGACTAGATCTTGTCTACATCATGTCATCGTTCCTATTGCATTACTCCATTTTCCACGAACTTAATACAAGATGCATGCTGGATAGCGATCGATGTGTGGAGTAATAGTAGTAGATGCAGGCAGGAGTCGGTCTACTAATCTTCACCTGATGCCTATATTTATGATCATTGCCTTGGATATCGTCATAATTATTTGTTCTTCTATCAATTGCCCAACAGTAATTTGTTTACCCACCGTATGCTATTTTCTTGAGAGAAGCCACTAGTGAAATCTATGGCCCCCGGGTCTATCTTTTATCATATTGCTTTCAGATCTACCTTTTATCATATTGTTTTCAGATCTATATTTCCAAAAACCCCAAAATACCTTTCTGCACTTTTTCTTTACTTATTTTATTTCGTGTTTTTGCAAGATCTATTTATCCAATCTATCACAATTTTATCTATCTTTTTACCGTAGAGGGATTGACAACCCCTCTTACGTGTCGGGTTGCAAGTATTTATTCTTTGTGTGCAGGTACCGTTTACATAGTGTTACTTGGTTCTCCTAATGGATTTATACCTTGGTTTCACAACTGGGGGAAATACTTATAATTTCTGCACCATCCCTTCCTCTTTGGGGAAATACCGACGCGGTCTCAAGCCACATCAAAGGAATTTCTAGCGCCGTTGCTGGGGAGATATCATCAACATCTATCAGGTTCCTAATGAAAAATCTCATCTCCTTGTAATTTACATCATTTGCCATTTGCCTCTCGTTTTCATCTCCCCCACTTCACAAAAAATTGCCTTTTTTATTCGCCTTCTTTTTCATTCGCCTTTTTCTCGTCAGAACTCTTGTTTTGCTTGCCTACTTTGTCGTTATGGCTAGTTCCTCCTCTGTTGCATGTACCCCCGAGAACGAGGTCCTTAACTTTAAACAAAGGGTATGGGAGAATCTAAAATATGCTTGGTATAGGATTTGTAATGCTCATAATAGATCTATTCGTAAGAAATCTACCCTTGTTCTTCTTTGCAGTTTTTATGTGGGCATTACCACCTGGTATAGATTCGTCCTTGATAGGATTACCGGTGGGAATATCTTGATGTGTCCATCTTTGGATGTTTTTATTTCCATGGGAGATCTAGTGGGTGCACCACCTATCATTGTTAATGAAACAATCTTAACTCTTGAGCATGTTATGCAAAGATTAGATGCTATTGAAAAGCACATGATCACCGAAGAACAAATTGAAAATTTGGATAAAAGGATGCATAATCTTGCT
Source organism: Aegilops bicornis (assembly GCA_021605145.1). Classification (NCBI taxonomy): domain Eukaryota; kingdom Viridiplantae; phylum Streptophyta; class Magnoliopsida; order Poales; family Poaceae; genus Aegilops; species Aegilops bicornis. Next base: position 194,532,336 of record CM038672.1, on the reverse strand, counting down.
AATAAAATTGGGTCAAAAGCGGGCGACGTTTTTAAATTACTTAGGGAAAAGGAAACCGTAGTTATCGAAAGAATAGAAGAAAGTCCTTCTCGGATCGATAAGTTGGAAGAAATTTTTAGTAACTTAAGCTCGGCCTTTTCTTCTTCTAAAACTATTGAAAAAAAACCCGTAAAAAAGTGCAAGTCTACGCAAGTCACTAAGAACAAGGGTGCCACTTCTAATAACAACAAAGAAGACCTTAAAATGATTAGTATTCATCCCAATTTTGTTGAAGTGATGAAAGGCCCTACTTGCAAAATTAAATTCTTCAATCTTATTCCCAGAAGTATTGTTACTGAAAATATGCATGCTAAATCCTTGAAGAATTCTAGTTGTGTGACTGAGGAGTCGAAAACCAAAGATGACAATACTTGAATGTATGCATTATGCCTAGATAGGGGCATAAAACAATAGCGCTTGTTGGGAGGCAACCCAATGAATAAAATTTGTTTTTGCCTTTTTCTTTCTATTCTTTAGTGTTTGCACAATTATGCCTCTGTTATGATTGTTTTTTATGTTTTAATTAGTGTTTGTGCCAAGTAAAGCCTTTGGGATAACTTTGGGTGATAGTTGATTTGATCCTGTTGAAAAACAAAAACTTTTGCGTCAAGTAACAGAAGTGTTAAAATTCACAGAAGAGGCGAAAAATTGTAATTTTTTTACACAAGATTGATATAAAAATTGCTTCTGTGGTCCTAATTTCTCAGAATTTTTGGAGTTACAGAAGTATGATTAAAGTTCGCATCTTTACAAACTATTCTGTTTTTGTCAAATTATGTTTTGTTTTCATTATGTGCTTATTTTGATGAATCTATGGATTGTATCGGGGGTATAAGCCATGGTAAATTTAGAATACAGTAGGTATAGTGCAAAAATAAAATATGAATGGATTTTCAACAATACTTAAAGCAAAGATTTGTTTTGTTATACTAACGGATCCCACGAAGGTTTTGTTAAGTTTTTTGTGATTGAAGTTTTCAAGTTGTGTGATTGAAGTTTTCAAGTTTTAGGTGACATCTCGATGGATGAAGGAATAAGTAGTGAAAAGAGCCTAAGCTTGGGGATGCCCATGGCGCCCCAAGTTAATATTCAAGGAGAACCAAGCAACTAAGCTTGGGGATGCCCCGGAAGGCATCCCCTCTTCCTTTTAACAACCATCGGTAATTTTACTTGGAGCTATATTTTTATTCGTCACATATCGTGAGTCTTGCTTGGAGCGTCTTGTATTATATGAGTCTTTGCTTGTATTTCTTTTTAGTTTTTCACAATTATCCTTGCTGGAAAAACCTATTTGAGAGAACCAAAATTATGGTATGATGTGTTAGAATTGCTCTATGTGCTTCACTTAAATTTTTTGAGCTATGGAATTGCTCTAGTGCTTCACTTATATCTTTTTGAGCATGGTGTGATTTAATATTTTTTAAGAAATACTCTCATGCTTCACTTAGATATATTTTGAGAGATAATTTTTTTTTGCTTATGTTATTCCCTTAAATTTGTTTGAGCTTATCAAAAGCAATTGCAACATATGAAATTAGTCCCAAAGTAATAGATATTCACGAATGATATAATAAAAACTTTCATGAAGATCGGACAAAATAAACTTGATTCTTTGTAATAGTTTTGAGATATGGTGATACTAATATGTGAGTCATGTTGGTGAGTAATTATGCTCTAGTAAGAATATTGGTGTTAAGGTTTGTGATTCCCTGTGCAAGCACGAAAGTCAATATTTATGCAATGAAATTACATCCTACTTGTGGTGCACTATTCGGTGTTAGTTATGCTTAATGCTCGTTTATGTGAATTTTCGTTTCTTGGTTGGTTGCTTCTCAATCTATTTGCTAGCCCCATTTGTACTGAGTAGAAATACTACTTGTGCATCCAAAATATTTAAACCCAGTTTTGCCATATGAGTCCACCATACCTACCTATATGTGGTATTTCCGTGCTGTTCTAAATAAATTTGTATATGCCAACTCGAATTTCCAAAATGAATTTCCTTTTAGTGCGCCCATACCGCACATGAAGCGGCAGAGGGTGGCCAATATTTTCCCATGCTAGATGTGTTGAGTGTTTATTCACATGTCATTGCACGAGAGTACGTCAGTAATAGGGATGCCGAGTCTCAAAATGAAAAAGAAATTTACTTTATGTTGTCACATAATAAATTCCTTGGAAAGTGTTGGTATGGAAGGCACCCGTGGATATGGCTAGCCATGGATTGTGAAAGAATGGTGGAAAAAGGAATAAACTTTATTTTATGTCTGGGAACCACCTATGGATTGTGAAAGAATGGTGGATACGTCTAGCCATGGATTGGGAACTACTTGGTCGTTTTCGTTAACGGGAAAAGCATGGCTAAAAAAATCATCTCTCAATTTAAGCTTTGAGCTCTCGCACCTCTACAAATCTCCGCTTCCCTCTGCGAAGGGCCTGTCTTTTTACTTTTATGCAATTTTTATTTTTTATTTGAGTCTCCATCTTCTCTTATAAAGCACCAACTAGGGAGCACTATGATCATACTTGAGCATTGGATGTAGCTAATATTCGAGTGTGTTTCGTGAATGGATCAATGATTGAGCATGATGGGCTAGGGATAACTTTCTTGAGTGTTGATATTTTGGAAGACATGGTTGCTTGTTGATATGCTTGAGTATTGAAGTCTTCATGTGAAATATAGACTATTGCTTTAAAGCATCTAAAAGTAAAAAATGTCCATGCTACAAATGAAAAGAACATGTGATGAACATGGTAGGCAGCATTCCACATCAAAAATTATGTTTTTATCATTTACCTACTCGAGGACGAGTAGGAATTAAGCTTGGGGATGCTGATACGTCTCCAACGTATCTATAATTTTTGATCATTCCATGCTGTTTTTATCATTTTTGGATGTTTTACCTTCATTATATAGCAACTTTATATCATTTTTGGGACTAACCTATTGACATAGTGCCCAATGCCAGTTGCTGTTTTTTGCTTGTTTTTTTTTACTTCGTAGAATATCCATATCAAACTGAGTCTAAACATAGGCAAACTTTTTGGAGATTTTTTGGACTAGAAGACAACCTGGGAGCCAAGGAAGTGCACAAGGGGAGGCCCATGGCGCCCACCACCCACCTGGGCGCGCCTGAGGCTCCTAGCACGCCCTGATGGGTGGTTGGGCCCATGAAGGTCTCCTCCACCGCCTCTTAGCTCTATAAATACTCAGATATTCTAGAAATCCTAGGGGGGCAATCGAAACACAATTCCAGCCACTGCAAGTTCTAGAACCATGAGATCCAATCTAGAGCCCTATTCCGACACTCTGATGGAGGTGAACACGATCATGGAGGGGTTCATCATCCTCATTGGTGCTCCTCTGATGATGCGTGAGTATTTCACCATAGACCTACGCGTCCGTAGAGCAGCTAGATGGCTTCTTCTCTCTTTTTGAATCTCAATACAATGTTCTCCTCGATGTTCTCCTCCACTGCCTCACAGCTCTATAAATACCAAAATATTCCAGAAAGCCTAGGTGAGGTTACGAAGCACAATTCTAGTCGTTGCAAGTTCCAGAACCACGAAATCCAATCTAGAGCCCTATTTCGGCACTTTGCCGGAGGGGAACACGATCACGGAGGGGTTCATGGTCCTCATTGGTGCTCCTCCGATGATGTGTGAGTAGTTCACCATAGACCTATGGGCCCGTAGGCAGTAGCTAGATGACTTCTTCTCTATTTTTTATTCTCAATACAATGTTCTCTTGGAGATCTATTTGATGTAATGACTTTTTGTGGTGTGTTTGTTGGGATTCGATGAAGTTCAAGTTTATGATCAGATCTATATCCATGAATATTATTTGAGTCTTCTTTGATCTCTTATATGCATGATTATTTATAGCCTCGTATTTGTTCTTTGAATATTTGGTTTAGTTAGGCCAACTAGTTTGGTTTTTCTAGCAGTGGGAAGAGGTGCTTTGGGATGGGTTTGATCTTGCGGTGTCCTCACCCAGTGACAGAAGGGCCAGCGAGGCACACATGTATCGTTGCTATTAAGGATAAAAAGACGGGGTCTATTCCTACATAGATATATCTTGTCTACATCATGTCATCGTTCTTATTGCATTGCTCAATTTTTCCATGAACTTAATACACTAGATGCATGCTGGATAGTGGTCGATGTGTGGAGTAGTAGTAGTAGATGCAGGCAGGAGTCGGTCTACTAATCTTGGACGAGATGCCTATGATCATTGCCTGTGATATCGTCATAACTATTTGTTCTTGTACAATTGCCCCACAATAATCTGTTTAGCCACCGTATGCTATTGTTTTGAGAGAAGCCACTAGTGCAATCTACGACCCCTGGGTCTATCTTTGATCATATTGCTTTCAGATCTATCTTTTATCATATTGTTTTCATATCTATATTTCCAACAACCCCAAAACACCTTGATACACTTAGGGAGTCCTGGACTAAGGGGTCCTCAAGCGTCCGACCTGTTGGACATGTGCCGGACTAATGGGCTATGAAGATACAAAACTGAAGACTCTCTCCCGTGTCTGGATGGGACTCTCCTTGGCATGGAAGGTAAGCTTGGCAACCAAATATGAAGATTCCTTTCTCTATAACTGACTTTGTACAACCCTAGTCCCCTCTGGTGTCTATATAAACCGGAGGGCTTAGTCTCGAAACAAATACAGTCATACATGCTAGACTTCTAGGGTTTTTAGCCATTACGATCTCGTGGTGGATCAACTCTTGCAATACTCATATTCATCAAGATCAATCAAGTAGGAAGTAGGGAATTACCTCCATAGACAGGGCCCAAACCTGGGTAAACATTGTGTCCCCTGTCTCCTGTTACCATCGACCTTAGACAAACAGTTTGGGACCCCCCACCGAGATCCGCCGGTTTTGACACCGACATTGGTGCTTTCATTGAGAGTTCCACTGTGCCGTGCCCAAAAGGTTTGATGGCTCCTTCAATCGTCAACAACGATGCTGTCCAAGGGGAAACCTTCCTCCCCGGACAGATCTTCGTGTTCAGCGGCTTCGCACTGGGGGCCAACTCGCTTGGCCATCTGGAGCAGATCGACATCTACGCCCCTGGCCATCAGGTCAGATTTGGGAACTTGAACTATGTCGCGGATATCCGTGGAGACTTGATCTTCGACGGATTCGAGACCACGGCAGCCGCTCCCTGTCCCTACGATGAACATGACTTAAATCTATCGTCTGACCATACTCAGGAAATTGCACCTGTAACCGCTCTAGCCTTAGACCCGGAGCAGATCGTGCCATCCAAGGACGGGAAGCTCAACCCCGCCACGGAAGCCGCTGACTCTGCGGCATGGGTGCCGCACACAGACCTAACCTCAGGTGATATCTGTGTCTCCGGAACCTCGGACTCGTTTCCGGCGATAAGTTCCGAAGCATGCGCATCTGCTTATGTCGAGCCGGATCGGTCATCGATCACCGAATTCAGCGCCCCGGACATCTTCCGGCACTCGCCTTTAGGCGACGTGCTGAACTCATTAAAAAATCTGTCCTTAGCGGGGGACTCACAGCCGAACTACGTCCGGTTCAAACTGGAGGCTGATGACAGGAAATTTCGCTTCCCACCCACCACCCACTACATAGCCACTGCCGAGGACTTAAATGACATGCTCGATTACGGCTCCGAAGACATCGACGGTATGGACAAAGATGTAGACGAGGAGCATGGCCAAAACCCGCCGTTTATCGGACGCTGGGCAACCACTTCTTCATACGACGTATACATGGTGGATACACCTAAATAGAATAACAGCGAGGACAAGGAAAATCCAGTTGAGGATGAGCCTCCTAAAAGCGTCGGCGTCAGCGACGCTGCTCTAAATATCGCCACAGCAAGGACAGCAACACTGGCACAGGAGACGATCACACTCCGGACGGTGCCGAAGACAGAGAAGATCTCGACAAACAAACGGCCGAATAGGACGATCGGGAAGATGGGCAAGTTAGCCCGGATGAACAGGCCATAAACGACGACTCGAAGGGCAGCACTTATCTTCCACCCTTCGAGGATGAGACGAGCCCTGGCAACGAGGATTTTATCGTGCCTGAGGAACTTCTCGAGCAAGAGTGCTTTAAGCACCAGCTAATAGCCACTGCAAGGAGCCTGAAAAAGAAGCAGCAGCAACTTCAAGCTGATCAAGATCTGCTCAACGATAGATGGACTAATGTCCTGGCAGCCGAAAAATATGGCCTTAAGCGCCCAGCCAAAAGTTACCCGAAGCGCAAATTGCTACCTCAGTTTGATGAAGAGGCACCGGATCCCGTACCATCATCGTGCAATGCGGCTGACCGACCACCACGCGGTCGGGATAAAGCGGCAACTCAAGCCGAACACCAGACCGCCCCACCTCACCATAAAGGCGGGAGTAAACCAGCTCGGGGTTACACATATGACCTTTGGCGGGACCTAGACAGTAGAGCATGACATACAAGTTCGATCTATGGATTGCAAGGACGTGCCTCGAAACGCGACAACAGCTACCTATTTGGACGTGAAAAACCTAGTCACGCCCGGGCCGAAAACCACAGACGGACTCCATCGGAGCTACATCGCGATGTGGCCCGATATAGAGGCGCCGCACAACCCGTAAATGGATCATGAATTCCCAGAAGGGTTTAAACCCGTAAATATCGAATCATATGATGGAACAACCGATCCCGCGGTATGGATCAAGGATTTTATTCTCCACATCCATATGGCCCGCGGAGATGATCTTCACGCCATCAAATACCTCCCACTAAAACTCAAAGGGCTAGCTCGGCACTGGTTAAACAGTCTGCCCGAAAATTCTATTGGCAGCTGGAGGACTTGGAAGAAGCCTTCCTTGACAACTTCCAAGGTACATATGTCCGGCTACCAGATGCCGATGACTTAAGTCACATAGTTCAATAGCCCGGAGAGTCAGCCAGGAAGTCCGGACTAGGTTCCTAACTAAAAAGAACCAGATGGTCGATTGTCCGGATGCCGAAGCCCTAGCGGCCTTTAAACATAGCATCCGTGACGAATGGCTCGCCCACCACCTCGGCCAGGAAAAGCCGAAGTCCATGGCAGCCCTCACGACACTCATGACCCGCTTTTGTGTGGGTGACGATAGTTGGCTGGCCCGTACCAAAAATACAGCAAGTGAAATAGGCACCTCCGAGGCCAAAAATAGCAACGGCAAGCTCCGACGCAGCAGACACAAACGCTGAAGCAATGGTGACAACACCAATGACACGACAGTCAACGCCGGATTCAGTGGCTCCAAGTCCAGTCAGCGAAAGAAGCCATATAAAAGAAACAATCAGGGACCATCTAGCTTGGACCGCATACTCGATCGTCCGTGCCAGATCCATGGCACCCCAGACAAACCAGCCAATCATACCAATAGAGATTGTTGGGTTTTTAAGCAGGCCGGCAAGTTAAATGCCGACAATAAGGAAAAGGGATCGCAAAGCAAGGAAGATGACGAGGAGCCCCGGCAGTCTAACACAGGGGGACAAAAGAAGTTTCCCCATTAGGTCAAAACGGTGAACATGATATATTCTACACACATCCCCAAGAGGGAGCGCAAGCGCACGCTCAGGGACGTCTATGCGATAGAGCTAGTCGCCCCAAAATTTAATCCATGGTCGTCATGCCCGATCACTTTTGATTTTCGGGATCATCCGACCAGTATCCGTCATGGCGGTTCAGCCGCACTGGTCCTTGATCCAATCATTGACGGATTCCACCTGACGCGAGTCCTCATGGACGGTGGCAGCAACCTCAATCTGCTTTATCAGGATACTGTGTGCAAAATGGGCATTAACCCATCACGGATCAAGCTCACAAAGACTACCTTTAAAGGAGTCATACCAGGTGTAGAGGCTCGCTGTACAGGCTCAATCACGCTAGAAGTCGTCTTTGGATCTCCGGACAACTTCCGAAGCGAAGAGTTAATCTTTGATATCGTCCCTTTTCATAGCGGGTATCAGGCACTACTCGGACGAACCGCATTTGCTCGATTCAATGTGGTGCCTCACTATGCTTATCTCAAGCTCAAGATGCCTAGACCAGGCGGCGCATAAGAGTCAATTGAAACACGGAACGCTCCCTCCGCACCGAGGATCACACCGCCGCCTTAGCAGCGGAAGTACAGAGCGGCCTTTTCAAGCAGAACCTTAATTTGGCAGCCGAACTCCCGGACACTATCAAGAGGGTCCGGACTATTCTGCAGCAGGACAGCTCGGCTCATCAAGAGCTCGACTAGCAATCTGGCTTCTGTCCCAGTCCCAATCAAGTGGCGGCATTCGCACCGCGCGTACATAACAAAACACTCAAAATACCATGGGCATAGACAGAGGCATAACTAGCTTGTGATCCACAATACGGCTCGACCGCTCCCGGACACATGTACTTTCACTATTTCTTTTCTCCTTTTCAAGTTTCTTTTCCACAGGCCTTCCCTGATGGCTTGATCGCAGGTCCTTTCAAAGGACAAATACACCAAGCCGGCAGTCAGCTTGGACATAGAGGGGAATTTATAGGTGGTTTCTTTAACGACCACTCTACCTGTTCTCAGGGCCCACACACAGCTCTCCCTTGGTTGTGGCATGTTAAATAGCCTGTTGCTTATCGCACTATTTGTATCAATGCGCTTTGATGTATTAATCAAATTATAATGGAAACAGATCGCGACCCAAATTTAGGGCCCCTGCTCATTACCTTTGCTCCTTTTCTGTTTTCCTTTTTCTATTAATAACCTTATCAGATAGCACCCGTACACTATGGTACGTTTCAATTTTCTAGGGGCTTCATAGCGCCCCACACTATGGCAACAAAGTCCGAACACTTTTTACAGTATAGTTCGGCACCCCGAATTTAGCACTATATGCATTGGCTCCGAATCATGTCTTTGGTCAATAGTTGGGTTGCCCGGCTCCTGTGCTTGCTACCTTATGTTCCGCTATATCGGCTAAGGTAGTAAAGGGAGCACTACTGTGATTGTGCCCTGGTTTACCCGAAGAAGCACCTCAATAGAGAAAGTCGAAAACTGACTGTCATGATGAGGCGAGAGCCGGTCAGCTCTTCGGAGGTTTCAAATCATTAGAGATTTTTTCTGCATTACGCTATCAAGTGCTTATAGCATCCTAGTTCGGATACTAGGGGATGCACCCACATTTTTATTGTCAAACTCCTATGGCTAAGTGAGGGTGCTAAAGCTGCATAGTCTGATTGCCTGGTTCGTTGCGCTCAACACCTCCTTCAAGGACCAAAAAAATTGGATCAAGAGTGTTTAGATTCCATCCCGAACACCCCCGTACTACCTACGTGGGGGCAGAAGCCGATGACTGGCCAACTCTCAGATTTCATACAACACGGCCGCACAGGAGGTAAATTTTTTAAGCATAACAAAAATTAACAACTTTGTTTCAACATACAAGGAAGAGATGACATGAACGTATTCATTGAAAGATAATATCTTGCGCACATTGCATTGCCACAATGCGAGACCCCTCCAGGACGTCTTCAAAATACCGCTCGGGTGTGCGGTGCTCCTTGCCTTCGGGCGGCCCTTCGATCACAAGCTTGACGGCGTCCATCTTCACCCACCAGACCTTGACGCGGGCGAAGGCCATGCACGCGCCCTCGATGTAGACCGACCGGTTGACGACGTACAACTGAGGACATGCATTCACCAGCCGCTTCATGAGGCCGTAGTAGCTGCTGGGTATAGCTTCAGCAGGCCACATCCAGATTATTAAATCCTTCATGGCCAGTTCGGCCACCCTATGCAGCTCGACCAGCTGTTTTAGCTAATCAGTGAAGGGCACTCGATGTTTTGGTGCAAGGTATTATGACCAGAACAACTTCTCCATTGAGCCCTCTTCTTCGGCTCGGAAGAACTCTGCAGCGTTTGGCACACTGCACAGCAAATCCGCAAATGCCCCTGGAGAACTCCGAATCCGGGTTAGTAAGAAATACTTCTTCTTCACATACTTGCTTTGCATACCAAAGGCCTTACCAGTCGCGATCTTCTTGGCCTCCTGGATCTCCTGGAGGGCGCCCTGGGCCTCAACCCGGGCTTCTTCCGTGCTTTGGCGAGTTCGGTCTCTCGAGCCGAAACATCGCACTCCAAGGCCTCGCATTTCGTCACAGCGTCCTGGAGCTCTTGCTGGATGACCTCGTTAAGCCTGGCCTTGAGCTTCTTACGGGCGGCTTGCTCCTTGGCAGCTTTCTCCTTGGTTTCGGCCAGGGCCTTTTTAAGGGCCTTGACCTCGGTCGTCGCTCCTACACATATTATGACACTACGGTCAATACACATCATTTATTCTTTCCGAATATATAGCGAGTCATTACATACCTTGCTGGTCTTCTAGCTGCTTCCTCGCCTGGCCGAGCTCCGCCTTGGCCCGCTCCAGTCTTTGCTTTAGTCCGGAGACTTCAGCAGTGTGTGAGGTCGCAGCCAGCAATGACACCTACTCATTCATACAAGACACATTTAGTTAGTTTCCTGCAAAAATGAATTGATCCTCTGTCCGGCTTGCTTTCCGAACACCGGATAGTGTCTCAGGGGCTACTGTCTATATTTGGATTTTCTCTTTTGCGTCGCTTACCTCAAAACCTGTCAGTAGGCCGCTGCAGACTTCGGTCAGTCGGGTCTTGACAGACTGAACCCTCTCAATCACCATACCCATAAGGATACGGTGTTCCTCCACAATGGAAGCGCCTCGTAGCGCTTCCAGAAGATTGTTCGGTGCTCCTAGTTGGACAGAGGTCACCGGTGGGATGGGCACACCTCCTTCTTTCAAAGCAGGTTGCACGCCGGACTCCGGAGCCGTATGGGTCTCCGGAACCGTATCCGGATGGGGGCCGAACTGAACATGGCCCCCATCTCCTGTCTCCATGGGGATCTGCTCCCCCATCTGTCCGGTAGTCGAGGTTTCGCCCTCTGGCGCCACCCTGACGGCCTCCTGAGACTCCCCCTGGCCTGGGAACATCCTTCGCGACAGCACCTCGGCGTCGCCCTTAGCCGTGGGAGAGTAAGCAGCCGGCGGTGACTCGCTGGCCATCGCCTTTGAATCCAACGAGCCTCTTGATGAGGATCGCTGGGAGCTTTCCTGGGCCGGACTGCAATAACATGATTAACCATATTAATACCATAAAGTGGGGAAGCCGGATACATGGATGCATCTAGGCTTTCTAAGTACTTACGATGCGGCCAGGGGCTTGCTTCGGGGGGGTCGCTCTAGGCTGCTGTCGACGTCCCACGCGGACTTATCCGCGAGGGGGCCCTTCACCCTCTTGGGCGCCTCCGCCTCCAGATTTGTGGAGGCCGCCCTCCTCTTCCTCCCCCCATCAGGGGGAGAGTTGCTTTCCTCCTCCTCATCATGATCTTCAATGGCAGAGGAGTGAGTCTTATCTTCGAACATCACGTCTGAAGCACCCTTGTGCCGGGGGCCACCTCGGCCCCCCTTGGCCTTCTTCTCCGGCGGCTGATAGGGTGCCGGGACCAACATCTTCACCAGGAGCGGGATGACTGGTTCTTTGGGCAGCGGAGCCGAACATTGAGTCTGCTCCGCTTTCTCTGTCCATACCTGAAAGGATAAGTTAGTAAAGTTTAGTTACCCTCCTTGGACGAGTAAGTAGAGGGTATGCCTTGAGATGTGAAGGATTTACCGCATTGGCGGGGTGGGCAAGATCGTGCCCACGGTTCGATTCTATGACCAGCGACTTCTCGTCGCCCTTGAAGAGCAGCTTCCAGGCATCTTCGTGAGTGGTTCCGAAGAACCTCACCAAGGTCTGGTGCTTCTCCGGATCTAATTCCCATAAAGGGGAGGTTTGGATTTGGCATGGGAGGATCCGACAAACCAGCATCACCTGGATCACGTCGACGAGCTTGATGTTTCTGTCCACCATGCTTTGGATGCGCGTTTGCAGCGCCATCAGCTCTTCTGACGAAGACCAATTTGGGCACTTCTCCATGCAGGAGGTCAGCCGCATTGGAGCTCCGGATTTGAATTCGGAAGCCACGGCCCTGGTGGCATCGCGGGGCTCTGTGACATAGAACCACAACTTCTGCCACTCCTTGACAGTCTCCAGAAACGTGCCTTTCGGCCATGTGACGTTGGGCATCTTGCTCACCATGGCTCCTCCGCACTCCGCGTGTTGGCCATGCACCACCTTCGGCTTCACGTTGAAGATCTTGAGCCACAGACCGAAGTGGGGCCGGATGCGGAGGAAAGCCTCACACACGACAATGAACGCCAAGATGTTGAGGAAAGAGTTCGGGGCTAGATCATGGAAATCTAGCCCATGATAGAACATAATTCCATGGACGAAAGGGTGGATTGGAAACCCTAACCCGCGGACGAAATGAGGGAGGAACACCACCCTCTCGTTGACACACCGGTGTAGGGACGACTTGCCCCTTGGCCGGAAGCCGATGGGCGATCTCCTTCGCTGGATACCCGGCCTCCCGAAGCTCGGCGATGTCCACCTCCTTAACGGAGGAGGCCATCCACTTGCCTTGCCCTCGAGAACCGGACATGGTTGAGTGCTTGCTCGAGGTGGAAGAGACGATAACTTGGGTGCTGGAGCTCGATAATGGGAGGGCAGAGGAAGAAAGAAGGCGTGGGTGAAGAAAGGGAATCCTTATCCCCTTATAAAGGCAGTGAATATCGAACACCTCCCCACTCGCCTATTCCCAAGGGCTGTGCAAACGGCACGGTTGGATTACCCACGCCCGTATTGATAAGAATCCCGCAATAAGGGGACACAATCTCTGCTTTGACAAGACGTGCCAATGGAAACCGCACCTCGAAACGCGGAACGGCAGACGAAAACGGTTCGAAATAATGACCAGCCAGACGTGATGTCATCTTGCGAAAAGTTATCAGCGGATGGGACTCGTGAAATATTATACTCTCTACAGTTGTGTGTGTGGTACTTGTGTTGCAGATCCAGACACATTCGTTGCATAAGAAGACTATCTTGGAGTATTCGGAAAGGGGAACCCGCCTTGCAATGTCGAAGACAATCTGCGCGTCGGATACCTCGTCATTGAAGCCTGGTTCAGGGGCTACTAAGGGAGTCCTGGACTAAGGGATCCTCGGACGTCCGGCCTGTTAGACATGGGCCAGACTAATGGGTTGTGAAGATACAAAACCGAAGACTCTCTTCCGTGTCCGGATGGGACTCTCCTTGGCGTGGAAGGCAAGCTTGGCGACCAAATATGAAGATTCCTTTCTCTGTAACCGACTTTGTACAACCCTAGTCCCCTCCGGTGTCTATATAAACTAGAGGGCTTAGTCCAGAAACATATACAGTCATACAAGCTAGACTTCTAGGGCTTTTAGCCATTACGATCGAGTGGTGGATCAACTCTTTTAATACTCAATCAAGCAGGAAGTAGGGTATTACCTCCATAGAGAGGGCCCGAACCTGGGTAAACATTGTGTCCCCTGTGTCCTGTTACCATCGACCTTAGACGCACAGTTCGGGACCCCCCTCCCGAGATCCATCGGTTTTGACACCGACATGCACTTTTTCTTACTTATTTTATTTTATGTTTTTGCAAGATCAATTTATCCAATCTACCATAATTTTATCAATTTTTTACCATAGAGGGACTGACAACCCCTCTTACACGTCGGGTTGCAAGTATTTGTTCTTTGTGCGCAGGTACTGTGTACATAGTGTAGCTTGGTTCTCCTACTTGATTGATTCCTTGGTTGCACAACTGAGGGAAATACTTACCATATTGTGCTACATCATCCCTTCCTCTTTGGAGAAATACCGATGTAGTCTCAAGCCACGTCACATAGCCCTCGGCTGTGCGAAGCCCCCGAGTGATGCTCGAAAGAGGTAAGCTCGGTATATAGTGCGATATGAGGTTTGATTATATGAGTAAATTAGTTTCTCATGTGTTGGCGATGTAGTGGGGAAGGCGTGTCCAACTGATGGTGATGCGCCGGTGCGGATGAGTGGTGAGGACATGTTCATCCAAGTGGAAATGCGCGGGGCAGCCAAATGGTGGGGATGTGTCTGATCAGGTGGCTACGCGCAGGGCGGGTGAGTGGTGGAGACGTGTCTTAGCGAGTGGCGACGCGCGGGTCGGCCGAGTGGTGAGGACGTGTCTCACTATGTGGCGATGTGCGGGGGGCCAAGTGGTGAGGATGTGACCAACCGAGTGGCAACGCGCAGGGTGTCGGATCACGGGTTCCGACATTTCCCTCAAGGTTCGAACTCTGGGGTGCGCGCGAAGTTCTTTCCCTCCTACCGATCCGCGTCCTAACTAGCTAAGGTCTCAAGAACGAGCTCGAAGAACTCACAACACAAAAGACACAAGATTTATATTGGTTCGGGCCACCGTTGAGGTGTAATACCCTACTCCAGTGTGGTGGTGGTGGATTGCCTCTTCAAATGTCGGATCACGGGTTCCGTCATTTCCCTCAAGGTTCGAACTCTGGGGTGCGCGGGAAGTTCTTTCCCTCCTACCGATCCGCGTCTTAACTGGCTAAGGTCTCAAGAAAGAGCTCGAAGAACTCACAACACAAAAGACACAAGATTTATACTGGTTCGGGCCACCGTTGAGGTGTAATACCCTACTCTAGTGCGGTGGTGGTGGATTGCCTCTTGGGCTGATGATGAACAGTACAAGGGGAAGAATTGCCTCCTGAAGTTGAGGAGTTATTGTGCTCGTTTCATGGCTAAGGATTGAGTGAGATGCCTCCGAATGAGTTATCCCCTACGGTGGTGGCTAGCTCTACTTATATAGGCCCTGGTCCTCTCCCCAAATATTGAGCGGGAAGGGAGCCAACAACGACCAATTTGAAAGGGGACAGCTAGTACAACTTTATCCTGACAAAAGTGGTCTTCACCTGCAAAAGGCTCGGGTGGTGACGCCGTCTTGGGCTCCATGGTGACCTCCGTCTTGCCGTCCTACTGGTCTTGGTCTCGTTGCACCGATATGGAAACCTTTGCTTGATGCCTCGGTACTCTGCGCCTACGCTTGCCTCCTAAGCACCGAAGGGGAAACAAGGACACTACGCACGCTGGCGCCCGCCTGGCCTCGATCGTCATGGCTCACGTCATGAGAACCTCACAACTTTTGCACTGCCTTGATCTCTCCGCTCCTCGCGAGGCAACCTGGTGAGGCCACTCCTGAGGAGGTCTTGTGTCGTCCGCCTCGCGAGGTCTTGAGTGCCTTGTTGATGAAGATGGGCAGGACAAGCCTGCTAGCTCAGCCACGCCCTGGGCCGCAGGCAGGCAAGTCTGGGACCCTCGTTCCCAGAACGCAGACAGTAGCCCCCAGGCCCAAGGCACGCTCGGGCTTGGCTTCGAGGTGAAGCCAAAGGTCAAGTACGAAGCACCGCAGGCCCCAAAAGCCTGCGGCCTTGGTCGACACATGGCGGTTGATTGGACGTGGGCATCTCCGCTTCCCCATGCGGCCTTGGAGTCCGCCTGGCTATGCGGCCCCCGCTGCCTACACAGTTATTCATCCATCGCCCACGCCTTACTTTCCCAATCTCTTTGCTTCCTCGAGACTCTGCTCCTCCTCTGCAATTTGACCTGCTCCCTTCTCGCTTCATCGCCATGGCACCGAAAGAAGCAGACAAGGGGAAGAAACCTCTGTCTTTGCCAAGTGCGCCTCCGGCCGTCGAGCCTGCAGTCGGCCGATCCCTGTTGCTCAACGACGAGGCCATGGACAAGGTGCGTCCCATGCTCCCCACCAGTTTCAATGAGTGGGGGGGGGGGGGAGATGGCAGCTTGGCCCGCGTCTCGCGCTCGCATTGCCCGGGCAGCCACTGAGGTCCCAATCTTCATCGACGCCCTTTGGGCCGGCCTGATTCCCCCTTTCTCTGCCTTCTTCAACGTGGTGCTTGAACATTACCAGATCCACATGCTGCATCTCGATCCTCAATCTGTGACTCTCCTCGCCATCTTCGCCTTTGTGTGTGAGGCCATGGTGGGCGTCGCTCCTTCTGTGGCCCTTCTCTGCCATTTCTTCTCATTGCACCTGATGGATCCTCGGCAAAGCTCGGGGTGCGCGAGCTTCCAGGCCGTGGCCGCAACAGCAGGCACGGGGATTGACTTCGAGCTTCCTCCATCCACGAGCGAGCTTCAGACACGATGGGTATTCGTCGACGCTGGGTACTCAGCCCTCTGCTTCATTCTCTGTCAGCGCCTGCCGTTCCCAACTCCGGTTGGGGCCACGAGAGGCTCGCGTGCCCCCGTCTTGTCCCCGTCTGGCTCAGGCTGAAGGACCGCAGCGTGACTGCGCCTATGGTGGTGAAGGAGTTCGTCAGGCGCCGATTCGCTCCGCTTCAGCGCCATTTTTGCCCGATGTGGGCCTTGCTCAGTAGTCAAATCCATATGAGGTTTCAGGAGTCCGGGCTCCCTCTTAAGACGCGGAAAACGGTGCTCGAGGTCCTGACAGGTGTCCCTTCGCCAGATGACATGCCTGGGAGGAGTTGTCTTCTGTACTACTGCACGAACAAGGATGAATTTGCAGAGAGCTTGCCTTCCTTTGGTGAGTGGGGAATGCGCCCGGACGGCCTGGTGGGATCCCGCGAGAACCCAGTCAAAGTGTGATAACCCACAAGTATAGGGGATCGCAACAGTTTTCGAGTGTAGAGTATTCAACCAAAATTTATTGATTCTACATAAGGGGAGCCAAAGAATATTCTCAAGTATTAGCAGTTGAGTTGTCAATTCAACCACACCTGGATAACTTAGTATCTGCAGCAAAGTATTTAGTAGCAAAGTAGTATGGAAATGCTTGATAACTTGATAGCAAAAGTAATATTTTTGGGTTTTGTAGTGATTGTAAGAGTAGCAACGGAAAAGTAAATAAGCGGAGAACAATATGTGAAAAGCTCGTAGGCATTGGATCGTTGATGGAGAATGATGCCGGATGCGGTTCATCATGTAATAGTCATAACATAGGGTGACACAGAACTAGCTCCAATTCATCAATGAATGTAGGCATGTATTCCGAATATAGTCATACGTGCTTATGGAAAAGAACATGCATGACATCTTTTGTCCTACCCTCTCGTGGCAG
Source organism: Aegilops bicornis (assembly GCA_021605145.1). Classification (NCBI taxonomy): domain Eukaryota; kingdom Viridiplantae; phylum Streptophyta; class Magnoliopsida; order Poales; family Poaceae; genus Aegilops; species Aegilops bicornis. Next base: position 194,515,225 of record CM038672.1, on the reverse strand, counting down.
CGGGGTCCTAGCGGAAACTAAGGGATATTAAGGCCTATTTTTAATAGAGTACCTTACCAAAGCATTAATACATAGTGAATACATGAACTCCTCAAACTACGTCATCACCGAGAGTGGTCCCAATTATTGTCACTTCGGGGTTGCCGGATCATAACACATAGTAGGTGACTATAAACTTGCAAGATAGGAACAAGAACTCACATATATTCATGAAAACATAATAGGTTTAGATCTGAAATCATAGCACTCGGGCCCTAGTGACTAGCATTAAGCATAGCAAAGTCATAGCAACATCAATCTTAGAACATAGTGGATACTAGGGATCAAATCCTAACAAAACTAACTCGATTACATGATAAATCTTATCCAACCCATCACCGTCCAACAAGCCTACGATGGAATTACTCACGCACGGCGGTGAGCAACATGAAATTGGTGATGGAGGATGGTTGATGATGACGATGTCGACGGATTCCCCTCTCCGCAGCCCCGAACGGTCTCCAGATCAGCCCTCCCGAGAGAGTTTAGGGCTTGGCGGCAGCTCCGTATCGTAAAACGTGATGAATCTTTCTCTTTTATTGTTTTCTCCCTGAACACGAATATATGGAGTTGGAGTTGAGGTCGGTGGAGCTCCAGGGGGCCCATGAGGCAGGGGGCGCGCCCAGGGGGGCAGGCGCGCCCCCACCCTCGTTGCAAGGGTGTTGGCCCCCTGGCCTTGATTCTTTCGCTAGTATTTTTTTATTTCCAAAAATAATCTTCGTGGAGTTTCAGGTCATTCCGAGAATTTTTTTTCTGCAGAAAAATAACACCATGGCAATTCTGCTGAAAATAGCGTCAGTCCGGGTTAGTTCCATTCAAATCATGCAAGTTGGAGTCCAAAACAAGGGCAAAAGTGTTTGGAAAAGTAGATACGATGGAGACGTATCAACGTGGTTCCCTTCTTCGTCGCTGGCGCCCGAGCTGCGTCGAATGTGGATGCTTGAGGCGAGTGCATGAGGAGAAATTTGGCGGCACAGTCTTGATGCGAGATGCCGCGGGCTCTGGGCGTCATCCTCGAGAACTCGTGATTCTTCCTCTAGGATGTCGGTCGCTGAGACGATGCAGCACGCGGCTCCCGAGGCCAAAGGTTGCGGTTAGACGGCACCCGACTGCTCTCCGCAGCCCGGCGCCCCTGAAGTTGTCCTCTCGAGCATTTCTCGGCTGCGCCCCGTGCCGGCCGCCACGTCCAGCGCTTCGGTCGGCTTTGCGTGGACTTCGAGGAGCTCCGCAAGAGGAAAGGATCTCCAAGCGGCAACGGTATCTTCGGGCCGTTGAAGCGACGAAAATACATCGCCGTCGACGAGTAAGTACTCACCTGGTGATTTCTTGATTGCTGCTTTCCTCCCTGACATCGGTTCTGTAGGACCCCTTCCGTCAGGGCCGCTGTGTCCCCCGAGAAGCAACCTCCGCCTTCCTCAACTCCCCCGCTGGCCTTGAGCATCTCGAGCCTTCATGTGGCGCCTGAAGAAGGGCCAGCGGGGGAGGTGCGCTCGCCTTCAAGGCGCTTCGAATCTGCGGCCCTGTCGCCCTTCCTCCACGGCCTTGCTTGGAGCTTGGCGGGCGTGCCCTGGACCCCTCCTCTGGTCATGGACAATAGCTGGTTGGCTTCGGTCTTTGGTTCCTCTTCAAGCAGCGGGCCCTGACTGGTCGGGGCCCCTCGCGAGGCCTGGCTAGCGCCTGGGCGGCACCAGCACCCAGCCCCCTGCAGAGAGGGGGTGCGCCGCTACACGTCCCGCCTGCAGCCCCCGTGGAGGAGGATGAGGTGGGCCGTGCGCTGGAGTTCGAGCACGGGCATAGCGTCGTTCGTCATGAGCTCTTCTAGGAGGCGATGGGCGCAATGAACCGGCTAGGTGAAGAACTTGCGGACTTCGATGCGTGCCTCAAGGCTGAGGGTCTTCGGCTGGTAGAGGAACGGTGTGAGCTGAAGGTGGCCATCAACCTTGGCCGCTACCAGCGTGATCTTGAAAACACGAAGGCCGAGGCGTCCCTCAAGGTTTCCTGCGAAGCTTGTTCCAGAGCTCTGGAGGAGGCTCGCTGTCGGTGTTCTAGGAACGGGGGTACCCAGACTTGCCTGCCTGCAGCCTGCGGCGTGGCTCAAGGGGTGGCCCAGTACGGCCCATCTTCATGAACACACGCTAAAGACCCTCGCGAGGGGCGAAGCCTTGCGGGGCGGACGACAGGAAGCTTCCTCAGGCACGGCCTCCTCAGGCTGGCTCGCGAGGAGGCAGAGAGATCAAGTCGGGGTACCTCACGAGGTGCCCATGATGCAAGCCAGGACGACCGATGGCGCCAGGCGGGCGCCAGCCCGTGCAGTGTCCTCATTTCCACTTTGGTGCAAAGGAGGCAAGCGCAGGCCAAGGCATCAGGCAAAGGCAACCATTTTGGTGCAACAAGACCAAGACCAGCAGAACGGCAGGAAGGAGGTCATCGTGGGGCCCAAGCCGGCGTCCCCGTCAGAGTCTTTGGTAGGCGAGGATCGACTTTAGTTAGGATAAGTGTACTAGATGTTCCCCTTCAAAATGGCCAATTGTTGGTGTCCTTCCCGCTCAATATTTAGGAAGAGGCCCAGGGCCTCCCACTATAAATAGAGGTAGCCGCCACCAAGGAAAAGGAGGGAAAAAAGGGGCATCTAGAGGATCGACATCTAGAGAGAGAGAAAGAGAGGCGACTGAACTCCCCTAGCAGTTCATCACGCCAGCTCAAGAACAGTCCCTCGCGAGGCTGTTCTTCCCTTGTACTCTTCATCATCAGCCCCAGAGGCAATCCCCACAACACACACTGGAGTAGGGTATTACACCACAATGGTGGTCTGAACCAGTATAAACATCGTGTCCCTTGTGTTGTTCTTTGTGTAGTTTAGATCCTTGCGAGGCGACGAGACGTAGGTAGGTTGGAGGTGCGATCTCCGCGTGCACCCCAGAGTTCGAACCTAGAGGGCCTGCCGGAACCCGAAATCCGACATTTGGCGCGCCAGGTAGGGATGCACCGGAATCCGCCTTCCGCCGCTCTGCTCTTCGCCGCCCCTCGCATCCATGTCAGACGCCCGTCGAGCCCACGCCGAGTGCCGGGCCGCTCTCGCTACTCGCATCGCCCAGACGGCTCCCGTCGGCGACAGCCCCCGCCGTTCCCCGTCGTAAATGCGCCGTCCGCGCCATCGGCCCAGAAGAACAAGCAGCGGCGTCGTCTACGCATCATTCGGTGCAGCGAAGGCGCGCCGCCACCCCATCGCTGACTCCAACGGTTCTTCGTTTCCACGCCCGTCAGCGCTCCTGCAGACGCGCCGCGCCGCGTTATACAGCACAGGAACTCCTGCACTACCGTCCCGTCGATGACCTCTACGACGAGTGGCTCGCCCGCATCACCGAGCTCGTGAGCGCCGCTAGGGGCTCCCCTGCGCTGTCCCTCTCGCTGCACCGCGCCCCGCCTTGCGCGGGCGATGAAGCTCCGGGGGCACCTCAGCCGCATCCCCCTCAAGAAGGTGCCTTGGCCCCAAGGCGCGTGGCCCCTGGGCGGAACCCACTCCGTCCGGCACCAGCACAACAAGAGAAGAGCTGCCAAGAGGTCCCTCGTCCCCAAGAAGCTGCCCGAGTGCTCCCTGCACCAGCCCGTCATGACCGTGCTCCTGCTCCAGCGCGCCAAGACCCCGCGCTGCTCCCGGTGGCAGCGCAAGGAGACTTCCAAGATCAAGCCCTCTGTCACCAAAGGCCTCCCGTGGCCACTGCAGGCTGTCGTGCCTTCACCGTCGAGCTGCGCAGCGTGGCCTGGCCGGGCAAGTTCAAGCCAGACCTGCCCCCACGCTATGATGGCACGGCCGACCCTGCGTTGTTCCTCCAGCTCTATGAGCTGGGCATCGAAGCTGCCAACGGGGACGAGAAGGTCATGGCGAACTGGTTTCCCATGGCGCTCAAGGACGGTGCCCACGCCTGGCTCCTGAACCTGGCTCCTAGCACGATTTCCTCCTGGAACAAGATGCACACCCGATTCATCGCCAACTTCCAAGGCACCCGCGATCGGCCCCAGGCCATGAGTGACTTGCGCCACATCAAGCAGCAGTCAGGGGAGACCCTGCAAAAGTTCATCCAACGTTTCAACAACGCTCGCCTTAAGATCCCGGGGTGTGCGAGGAGGCCATCATCTCGATCTTCTCCGGCGGTGTGCGTGACATCAAGATGAAGGAAGAACTTCGCGATCCATGAAGACCTGTGCAAATCCACGGAGCTGTTCAACTTGGCGACCAAAGTGCGCCCTGTGAGGAAGGACGCCTTTCCCTTCTCGAGCTGCGACCGCCCGACCGAGAGAAGAAGCCCAAGGTCAAGGACGTGAAGCGCAAGGGGGCTGCCGTGCTTGCAGCAGAGCCGGACACCAAGCAAGGAAGGGATCAGCCTGAGTCATCCATGGGCAGTCGATACTGCGTGTACCATGAACTCCACACCCACAACATCAACGAATGCCAAGAGCTCAGGGCCGTGCGGGATGTGCGTGCCAGCCGATGCCCCGAGCACAGCGACCGGGGCTATGGCCGAGGAGGAGGAAGAGGTGGAGGACGATGGGAGGACCGTGGCCCTCGCCAAGGGTGGCGTGACCGACCTCGCGAGGACCGCTGGCAGGATCAGCCTCGCGAGGGAGGTTGGAGGGACCCGCCTCGCGAGGGAGGCTGGAGGGATCAGCCTCACGAGGATCGCCCACAAGGCAACGCAGGCCTCCCTCCTCTGCCACCGCAGCCAAGGAGAAATGAAGACCATCATCAGGACGAGGGGGCTGGGGGCTTCCAGGGTCCGCACGCAATCGCTTGCATCCTGGGCGGAGCTCAAGCCTCAGCCTCTCAGCGCATCTTCAAGCAGTTCGCCCGCGAAGTGAATGCAGTCCTCCCCAAGCTCAAAGCCACACGCCCCCTCAGGTGGTCAGCGTGCGCCATCACATTCAGCTCAAGGGATCAGCTCAAGTGCGCAGCCACAGCCGGAGTCCTCCCGATGCTTTGTTCCCCAATCATCAGCAATGTGCAGGTCACCAGGACCCTCATCGATGGCGGAGCAGGGCTCAATGTCCTGTCCATTGAGACATTCAACAATCTCCAAGTGCCATACAATCAGCTTCAGCCAACCAAGCCTTTCTCCGGAGTCACTGATAGCTCCACAGTTCTGATAGGGCAGGTCCGCCTTCCTGTCACCTTCGGGATGCGCGACAACTACCGCACCGAGCTCATTGACTTTGACGTCGCTCACATTCTCCTGCCGTACAATGCCATCCTCGGGTACCTAGCCCTGGCCAAGTTCATGGCCGTGACCCATCATGGCTACAATGTCCTCAAGATGCCAGGAAGCGGTGGAGTCATCACGGTGCCTTGTGAAGAGAGAGACGAAGTGTGTTCCCTGGAGCGTGCTTTCTAAGCCGCATCAATTGAAGACCCAGATCACAGGAGCGGGAGGCTTCCCGAGGCTGCTCCTAAGAAGAAAAAACATCGCCTGGCCCGACCCCTCGAGAGGCAGGCCCCTCAGGGTCCGTGCCTGTTTAGGGGGCACCTCCCTCTGTCGCATAGGAAGGCGCGCCCGGCGCCCTCTTCGAGCAAGGCTCGGGGGCTCTCTCCTGGAGGGCCACCGACTTTGCTAAGATCATGAGGGAGGCGCTCGGGCACCACTTGGAGGCATGCTTCAACGCACGTTTCCCTCAGGAAGAAGCAAAGCAAAGAGGGCCAAACCTCAGGAGTTCGTCAGCAAGATCATCCAGGAGCTGCAGGAGTCAAGAGTCATGAGTGGCAGCCGCCGCTTACCCGCCGTAGCTCCCCATCCAGGCGAGGATGGTGGGCTGCGCGTCTGCATCGACATACCAGGGCTCAACCGAGCCGCCTCTCAGGAGCGCCTCTAGGCCTCACGCGTGGGGCGCTGTGAAGATCCACCCCACAGCTATGTTCGCATGCCTTACGGCTTGCCCGAGCAGCGCTGCAGCCAGCGCCCAGCGCCTCATGAGGAACATCCTGGAGGCTCAAGTGGCCAGGCGTTCCGCATTCCTGGCGGAGATGGAGATGGTTCGCGAGGAGCCACCAGCGCCTCCGGAGCCTCCCGAGGCTCCTGGGACTGGGGGCTTGTGAAGATCGACTTCCGCAGCGCACGCTGTGGGGACCACGACTCATAAGTCGTGATCACCGAATGCACGTGTACAGTGATCCCAGAGATCAATGCTCACTGAACACACAGAAGCTGAATAACAAGAGTCTTACATCCATACATACCTATTACACAAGTAGGACAATTATGGTCAAGTCTTGAGTATAACATTGCAGCGGAAATCTTCGTCGATAACTTGGACCCATGCCATCTGCCTTAACCCTACAGGAATTCTGGCTGGGAAGCGTCCTAGCTCACATGTTCGTCACCGAAGTATTCTTCATCATACCATGTTCTTTCATGCCTGGCCAATAAAATAACCAGTGGCAAGCCAATGAGTACTTTGAATGTACTACTTAAGCAACCCATGATTTGGTTCAAAGTAACAATGCAATTGTACAGCGAGTAAGCAACCTAGCTTCAAGCTAGTTAAGATGTCCTATCAACTTGTGAGATATGCATCAATAAAACATGGGTAACCTCGAGAACAGGTTACGATATCAACATAAATGGAGTTGAATCAATGTCATGTCATTCACCATGTCAAGTCTCCACCTTGACACAAATAGTTCCTTTCCACACACACATGCATCGTGATTTGTAAAATTTCTGGACATAGTTTAAGTAGCACCTCCCAACTGTCCATGACCGTGGACTCGGCTATTCGAATAGTTTGACACTCTGCGAGAGGTTAGCACTTTACCCACAAGATCCGGAAGCTTCGTGTCATCCACGATCCCGCAGTACCTCAAGTACTCGGGGAAGCACCCGATCACTATCTTTCCCTAGGCGACACTAACATAGATTCCACTTTCGTTGATACACGGCCCTCGTGTATAAGAAAAAAGATCGTGGGACTCTGCCCTTTTCACATTATTATGCATACGAAGGGACCAACGGTGTGCGGTGCCACAATGAAAGCAGTCATGGCCGCCCTACACAGCACGACCCGTCCGAGAGAGAGCACCAATTATCCCCGTCACTAATGTCACGGGCTCCAAGCTAGTATCGGCCTAGGTAATTAATAATGCCCCATCCCATAAAGGGGTAGAGTGGTTGCACATGTTTGGTTGGGACGGTAATCACACATAAATCTAATCCATCATTTTACACACACACACCAAAATCTCTCTCCGGTACACCACTTCTTCCTCAAGTGGTGACCTTAGATCAACATCTCCCAAGGGCATTAGGGGCACCCGATGGGTTTTCGAAAGATTGTAACCATGAAGAGTTCATGGTACACATGCATCATTACGCATCAAATAGTCTCTTGAAAATGCAATCATGAACAAGGTAAGGTCATGAGTAGGGGTATGCATCATGTGGTGGTTCACAACAAGTTTACCACCGTCATACTTCATCATCATGTAATCAGAAAAAGGGTACCTGTCGTGGAATTGTCACGGCAGATGTCCTCATGAAAGGACTTAGTCGTAGGGCCATCGTACGGGTTAACCTAGAGGGGTTAAAGCGGACACAAGACACGGGAATTATCTTTGGTTGGCCCCTTGATGAAGGTAAAAGCCTACGTCCGGTTGTGATGTGATTGATATGATTTCGCAACTAGGGAGCAATAGCTTTGCCTTAGCCTCGAATCCTCTCTCCCTAACTTCGCGCCACGGGTCGTCCCCTTATATACACGGGTTGGCCTTGGCCGGTCTCTGAAGTCCCGATCCGGCTCATACCGGCGTCCGGCTCGGTCTCTTCTTTCTTAACTTACAACACAAGTTACGATACTAAAGGCGGTTTACATAAATGGACCTTAATCCGCCTCACGGGCTCCGAGCCTCCTCCGTGGGCCTGAATCATGGGCGAGGTAAACCGGCCCCTTGAGGCGGTTCACACTCGATAGTTGTATCCCCAACATTAGGCCCCAGTTGACTTGAACGGTTCATGTTAATCTTCAACACCTTCAGAAACTCTTGATCTCTTTTCGCATTTTGTAAACCGCCACTGCTTGAACCGCCGTGATGTCATCTTCCGATCCGCGTGTCGGGGTGTCTTAGCGTCATTTTTAATAAAGAAATCCAAAGCAGTAAGATTCTCGCATTTAATGATATCCGGAAATCGGCGGCGGCGCTGCGTCCGCCGCTTTTGACTCCTCGAATCTCGCGCCCGTTGATTGCTCCGGTTCCTTATAAATAGACCGGCCGCCTCCTGTCCCTTCTTCTTCTCCTTCCTCGCGCCGCTCCAGTCTTGAAGCTCCGCCGTCGCCTCCGACCTTTGAACGACGCGTCAACGCCGGGCCGCCGCATCAACCTGACCGTATCAGAGGCTTCCAGCGCTCCTCCTCGGCTTCGCTCATCAGGTAAGGTCCTTTTTCAACCCCTAGATCGCATCTGTAGACCTTGTTCATCCCGCAGTTCATCTCGGTTCTTTACACCTGCTCCGCCATGGCCATGCGATCCAGTCGCATCGTATATCCTGTGCAGGGGACTGCCCCGCCGTTCATCTATCCTTTCACGCATCGGCTTTTTTCCGTAGATCCTCGAGTTTAGAATACTCGAACCCTCCTGTTCTTTCTGAGGTTTGCATAGGTCGTGACGGTTTTTTCTTACTGGAACTTCGGTAGATCTTGATTACTTCCCTTCGCATGTGAAAACTGTTTACATCCATACTTAGCGGATTTTTCAATTCTGCCTTATTCGGGCGGTTTAACTTTTGATAGCTAATCCGTCACTCCATTAGCCCTCAGTTAAACCGGAATGGGAGGCCGGCCGCTGAATCGCCGGTTTAACAATGCATAATATGCCTGAACCGTTTAATGGTGAACCGTTTCTCCCTTTACTCCAAAGCTTAGTCTTAGGAATGGCTCCTCAATTCTCAGCTTGCAATTGGGTCCGGTCAAAAATCAACTGAAAGCATAACTCAACGGCTATGTCACCACTAGCGGTTTGGCTCCAAAAAGTGCCCTCCTTTGGCGTGTTCCGGATGGCGAGTTTCCTCCGGAGCCACAAGAGGGAGAAGTAATTGTGTTTATGCAGCATTTAGACGGGGGTTACGCCGCCCGGTTCAAAAAAAAATTCGGGGCGTCCTTGCAAGCTTGCAACTCCATCCGCAGGATATCGGCCCGAACTTCTGTGTCAAACATATGCAACTTTCAAGTCTTACGTGAAGTCTATCTTGAGGAAGAGCCCTCTGTGGAGCTATTCGGGATTTCTTTCACCTGAACCGCCGCCGTGCGGAGTTTTTCTCGATGGTCCCAACACGTAACTAGGCGGCGTTTCAATTCAGAAAAGGAAGGAAGCGGACTTTCCTCACGCCAAACACCACAGCCATCCAAAGGATTGGAACCAAACCTGGTTCTATTGCGGAACACCGCTCACCTTAGCGAGAATCCCTTGCCGGGTTACCGTCCTCACCGGCTCGGCAACAACCATCCGCTGCCTTCACGCTTAACCGCCATGAACGGAAGAACTTTGCACCTCGGATCATAAAACTCCGGGCTCTAATGGCCAATGGACTAACTGGTGTGGATCTTGTGCGATCTTTGGGTTTCTTGGGGCATCTTGCCCTTAAGCCGCCCGGCCGGATTGATGCTGCAGTATCTTGGCAGCCTCAAAGACCCTCAAAGACGTCACGAATTACCAATAGCTGAAATTGAGGTTACAGAGGCTGTAAAAAAGATGCTTGATGAACCAATCTCCGTCTGCAGCCTAACCGGATTGGCTCCGTTCTGTGTTGCCAACCCGCCACCTGCGGTAAGACTTTGCTCACCGCTTTTCAGGCTTTTAACATTTTGTTGATATTCATTAATCCTTGCTACCTCGCAGGCTGACAGCTCATACGAGACGGACCAAACCGGCCCGAGCTCCGGCGTATAAAGTCCAAGGCTACCAAAAGGCTGGCAAAAGAAAACCGTCGGGTCTTGATCCCGGAAGAAGAAGAATCTGAAGCTGAGGTAAAACTTGATATCCTTATGAGGGAGCTGCCGTAAACCGGCTTTCCTCCTTGTGTTTCTTCTTATGATTTATCCCTCTCATTCTTCCCTTCACTGACAAATTTAATTCCCAAGATGATGCCGAAGCCAGCCATGCCGACCATTTTGAGGTAATCCTTCTTTCTTCCGACCCCGACCTCGTGCGGTTCAAAAGAATTAAATCGCGCCCGTTCGGAAAGTGAAAAAATCTCATTCCTATGCTTATCTCAAGACACAAAGGCTAAAGAGCGCCGCACAACCCGCACGATGGCCAACAGATTCTCTCCTCCGGTTTACGGATACACCAACCGGAGCGTCGTCGGAGGTGACTTGTTCTCTGACGTTATCCCTTAAAAGGTTTCTTCCGATGTCCTCTCAATCCGTCGACCGAATTATCAGGCCTCTTCCAACTCCTCTGGCGGTTCATCAACCACGCATACGCCTCCGCTTAAAGTTGCTGCGAGGGTATGTAAGCTGCTGTCCATCGATTCGATTTACAACTGCCTTGGTTGATTCGCCTTAATCCAATTCTGAATATTGCAGCACCAAGGCTCGCTTGAGTAAGAAAGCGAAAACCCTTGACCCTCTGCGGATGCTGATCCGAGAAAAGACCCGGAACCAACCCACGAAAATCTGAAGTGCGCCAAAGACAGCTCTGGCGAGTTGTACAAAGACGATCTTGCTGATCCGCCCGGAAAAGCTGAACCGGAGGTCCAAATGGAAACTTCACAGCTGCTCCACCAAACCCGCCGATAGAGCGAGTCGCATAATTGAACCGCCGAGCGAGTAAGCAAACATCAAGCCCAAAGAAGACCCTCAAAGATGACGATGTTATTGTGACGAGCAGCAGCTCACGCTGCTCCTAGCCAACCGGTCGCTTTAACAAAACATAGTGCCAAGGGTGAGTCGGCCGCCGTGAGTAAAGATAAAGGCAAAACAGACCTGTCAGCTTACGACAACTTCTCTGCCCAAGAACTGCACTCCGGGTTTCTGAACCGGCTCTATACCAGCCGTGACCTTGAAGTTGGTCTGGTAAACCGGATGAAGGACCGCTATGAGGTAATGAATTATGTATTTTCTGTACTTTAGCTGTATAGTAGCTCCCAAGGGTCGGTTCAACTTAGCGTAGTTAATCCGGGACTTTAATTTCTGTACCCAAATGGCAAACTGAGATGAATTAGCCATTAGCCCCCAAGTGCCAAGGTGAATATGTATATTGATCTTGGGACTTGATAATGAGACACCTAACATGCTTCATTTGTTACCGAGAATGAAATAGAGCGAGCAAAGCGTGCAACTCAAAGACACTGCGAGCCAATCTGGAGACTCGACAAGCGAGAAACCACTAAGGCCAAGGACGAATTGAGGACGGCCTTGGCCACTATGGAACAGCTGAAGGAGTGGTATAAATCCGAACAAGCCAATTGGGACACCGAGAAGGCCGGTTTGAAAAAAACGGGCGGAAGAAGCCGAAGCAGCCCTTAAACCGGTGACTGAAGAGCTTAACGGACTCAAGCGCCAAGTGCATGCCATGAACTCTGCCGTCTTTGGTAAGAAACTATGCACTGACTATCTTAATTTTGATATTTCCGCCGGTTTATCCTGAATTGTCTTAAACCGGTACAGGCAAACTTATTGCACATATGGGCTCTGATGTGCGGAAGAAGCTCAAGGCCGCTTATACGCTGATTGAGCAGCAGCTGTATACCGGCGCCAATGAAGTCATCATGCTACATCATACGACAACACGGCGCCGTCACTGATCGGAGAAACCCTGGACCAGCTTGTCCATGGTCCGGGGCAACAGAAGAGTTGAAGCGATCCGCGGCTCGGCTGGCACCTTCTTGGCAGCTCGGCCAGCGCCAAGGCGTGGATAGCGAATCTTGATCCGGCTGACATAGCCAAAGGTTTCCCCAGTGCTCAAGAGAATGGTGAAGCCTTTGATAACGGCATACTGAAAGCGGATCACAAAGGAAATGCGTCCATTGGCGAAGTCAATGGCGAGACGGGCCAACTGACGGTTCACCGCTCTTTTATGACGCCAACAACAAGCGGGTGGATTTTGTCATCCACGAAGTGCGAGCCTTGTTCCCCCAATCCGTAAGCACACTTATGCCCTCGACGTTGATCCGGCTGAGCTGATAAGTGAAGAAGCTTCTTCGGGCCTTAACCGGATTGGTGGTCAACCAATGACTTCCGGGCTTTGGGTGAGGAAGAAGAAGAAGTTGAACCGACGTCGGCGCCCCTCTACCTCACATCAACCCGTGACGGCGTAATTCGTCAAGCCGGGTGACGCCTCCAGTTTCAAAGCATAACCCCACATGAAACGCCGGGCCTCAAAAGGCTTTGTAATAGGATAGTCGATGCTTTGTTTTGAACAATGTCGTTACAACCTCAGTCTGTAAACTTTTGCATGGCGTTGCCGGATACTTTGGTTTTGAAGTAGTGAATCCTTCCAACATATTTTGCCTGCAATCACAAATTCTTAACCCGCCATGGCGGCTTAGCCTCGGCGGATTGTGATGCCAATATATTTATATAAGAAAAATTTGTGATACAAACATACCTGCCGATGTCGGGCACACAGTGGCTTTAGCCAATCTGAAGCGGAGGCTTTATAAACCATCACCGTCAAGGAGAACAATCCACAGTGTATAATACCGATTTACCGTGTAAATGCATTAGCCGGAACATGATAAGCCCCTGTTACTCCATAATGGGATGTTAACAGCAAAATCAATCCGGAACAATCAATGGCGGATTGAAAAAAATGGACCAAATTCTGAAAACTTGAATCCGGTTGAAAGAAGGTTTGTCGGTTTAAGACAACAAACAAAAGCCAAATTATATGTATAAAAACACATGGAAGCAAAACAATAACAAAGACTGTTTGCAAGAAGAGGCTTTATTGAGCCTGATCAGATGGCGTTACCATGGTCGGACAGGACCAAGCTCCCTATAAGGTGTAGCGATGGTTCAAGTCAGCCAGGTCCCCAACTGACATCGTGGCGTTACGCCGATCAAGTGGCATTGCATTGGTTCGGGTTCGACCAAGCCCCAAGTGATTCTATGGCCGTGGGCCGACCAAGAGGCGTGGATCGGGTTCGAGGCGTGACCATGTCCCCAAATGATCTGGTGGCTTTTCGCTTTGTCAAGAGGTGTTGCATTGGTTCGGACACCGACCAAGCCCCCAAATGATCCTGGTGGCTTTTCGCCTGCCAAGAGGTGTTGCATTGGTTCGGACACGACCAAGCCCCAAATGACAAAAATTTCACAAAAGCAAGGCCAAGGGTTAAACCGGAGGCCGTTTCACGATAGCATCTCCATGTACCCAAACCGGACTTTTATACAGAACAGATACCCCGCTTTAGCCGAGGATCCGGTTTATTGCCTTTATTCATAATATATACATTGTCTTAATATGTACATAAGTGGAGCCGATGGCTCGGTATAATAAGGCGAAGATGAGCTATGTTCCACGGCCTGTTGGTCTCCTCCTCGGCGTCGTGGAGTCCTTTCGCTCTCGAACATCAATCGGATAGTAGGACCCGTTGTATAGATTCTTGCTGACCACAAAGGCCCCTCCCAAGGTGGGGATAGCTTGTGCATATCTTTTTGGTCTTGAATGAGCCGCAGCACTAAGTCTCCTTCCTGAAAGGTTCTGGTTTTAACCCGCCCGTTTGGCAATCGACGAAGATCCTCTTTGGTAAACCGCCCGAACGAGCAGCTGCCATATCGCGCTCTTCATCCGGTCGATCCAAATCGTCTTGCCGTGCTGCCTTGCTATCTGCCTCAACATAAGCTGCCACTCGAGGCGAGTCATAGCCGGATATCGCTGGGAAGGACCGCGTCCGCTCCATAGACCATAAAGAACGGCGTGTATCCAGTGGATCGGTTGGGGGTAGTATTTATACTCCATATCACCGATGGTAGCTCTTCCACCCAACAACCCAGCGTCCTCTCTAAAGGGACCATAAGTCGGGGTTTGATACCTTTCAAGATCTCCTGATTAGCTCGTTCCGCTTGACCATTGGATTGCGGGTGGGCTACGGAAGAAACATCAAGCCGGATGTGCTCTCGTTCACAAAATTCCTTCATAGCTCCTTTGGATAAATTGGAGCCATTGTCCGTGATGATACTGTGTGGAAACCCAAACCGGAAAATCACCTTTTTGATGAACTGAACCACCGTGGCCGCATCACACTTGCTAACAGGCTCTGCCTCAACGCACTTGGTAAATTTATCAACCGCCACCAACAGGTGGGTCTTTTTGTCCTTGGACCTTTTGAAAGGTCCAACCATATCCAACCCCAAGTCGCAAGCGGCCAAGTAATTGGAATCATCCTCAATTCTTGGTGGCACATGAGCACGCCTTTGGAGAACTTTTGGCAACCATCACATCGTCGACCGGATCCTCCGCATCGGCATGGGCAGTCAACCAATAGAAACCGTGGCGGAACGCTTTGGCCACCAAGGACTTTGAACGGCGTGGTGACCACAATCCCCTTCATGGATCTCTCGCAATATCTCACAGCCACTGTTCGGGGACACACAACGCTGAAACGCCCACGACACCTTTGCAATGGTGCAACTTCGCCATTAACAATGGTCATAGACTTAGACCGCCCGAACTATCTGTCAGACCCAACGTCTCATCTTCTCGTAACTCGCCCCGGTTCATGTATGCCAAATAAGGAGGCGTCAATCCGGAGTGACATGCAGGGCCGCCACCAATTGAGCCTCCGGATCAGGGATAGCCAAATCAATTTCATCGGGAAGCTTAAGCGGCGGATTATGCGATTACATCAAGGAAGGCGTTAGGCGGGACGGTTTACGTTGAGAGCCCAGCCGGCTTAAAGCATCAGCCGCCGTTCTTCCGACGATCCACATGATCCACGATATCCTTTAAAATGTCACCTAGCGACATCCACCTCCCGACGATATGCAGCCATGAGTGGATCTTTGGAATCCCAAGTACCCGATACTTGCTGGGCCACCAAGTCCGAGTCACCAAAACATTTAACCCGGCTGAGATTCATTTCCTTAGCCATCCGGAGACCATGAAGCAAAGCTTCGTACTCAGCTGCATTGTTAGTACAAGGGAACAGTAGGCGGAGAATGTAATGTAACTTGTCACCTCGTGGGGAAGTTAATACGACTCCGACCCGAGCCCTCCAATTACTGGACCCATCAAAGTGGATGGTCCAATAGGTATGATCCGGCTTCTCTTGAGCTTGCAACTCCGTCCAATCATTAATGAAATCCACAAGTGCCTGAGATTTTACGGTCGTCCGAGGCACATATCTTAAACCGTGCGGCCCAAGTTCTATAGCCCACTTAGCAATCCGGCCAGTCGCTTCCCGGTTCCGTATGATCTCGCCCAAGGGAGCCGAACTGACCACTGTGATGGGGTGCCCTTGGAAATATTGCCTTAGCTTCCGGCTTGCCATAAAAACCCCGTATACCAGCTTCTGCCAATGCGGATATCTCTGTTTAGACTCAATGAGGACCTCGCTGATGTAATAAACCGGCCGTTGAACCGGATACTCCTTCCCCGCCTCCTTCCGCTCCACCACGATGGCCACGCTAACTGCCCTGGCATTAGCAGCAACATATAGCAAAGCGGCTCTTTGTCAATAGAGGCGGCTAGAACCGGCGGGTTATTAGCTGCCGCTTCAAATCTTCAATGCTTCATCGGTGAACTCTAGACAAAGCGATCCGTTTTCTTCAACATCTGGTACAAAGGAATGGCCTTCTCGCCTGGGCGGTCGATAAACCGGCTTAAGCGCAGCAATCCGGCCTGCCAAGCGCTGGGCGTCATTGATGCACTTCGGCTTAGCCAAGGAGGTGATAGCCGTAATTTTTCTGGATTAGCCCGATCCCCTGTTGGACACGAAAACCCAATAACTTGCTGCCGGAACACCAAAAAGCGCACTTGTCCGGGTTGAGCATCATCTTGTACACCCGCAAGTTGTCAAAGGTTTCCTTTAGATCCTCAATCAAGGTTTCCTTCTTCCTTGTCTTAACCATGATATCATCCACATAAGCATGCACGTTACGGCCGATTTGTTCGTGCAAGCAACTCTGAACGCAACGCTGATAAGTTGCTTGGGCGCTCTTGAGCCCAAAAGGCATAGATACATAGCAGAAGGCTCCAAAGGGGGTGATAAATGCTGTCTTCTCCTGGTCCTTCACTGCCATCTTAATCTGATGATAACCGGAGTACGCATCCAAAAGCTCAAGCGCTCACAACCAGCCGTAGCATCAATAATCTGGTTAATGCGGGGGAGGCGAAAGGATCTTTGGACAGGCCTTGTTGAGATCATGTAATCCACACACATGCGCCAAATGCCATTCTTCTTAAGAACCAACACCGGATTGGCAAGCCACTCGGATGAAAGACTTCGACGATAAACCCTGCTGCCAAGAGCCTAGCAACTTCTTCTCCGATGGCCTTGCGCCTTTCCTCATTAAACCGTGAAGAAACTGCTTTACCGGTTTGTATTTTGGGTCAACATTAAGAGTGTGCTCGGCGAGTTCCCTCGGTACACACAGCATGTCGAAGGCTTCCATGCAAAAATGTCCCGATTCTCACGGATGAACTTCGATGGTAGCGCTTTCCTATTTAGGATCCAAGTTGGCACCGATGGTGAACTGCTTGGACGAATCGCCGCACAAAATCAACAAGCTTCGTCTCACCGCTGATTTGAACTTCAAGTCCGGATCATGCTCCGTAGTTGGCTTCTTCAAGGGGTCATATCCGCCGGATCAACATTGTCTCTATAATATTTTAGCTCTTGATGGCACAAACCGACTCTGCGTAAGCCGCATCACCTTCCTCGCACTCCAAAGCGATCCGCGGCTCCCATGAACCGTTATCGTTCCTTTGTGACCCGGCATTTTCAGCTGTAAGTAAACATAACAGGCCGTGCCATAAACTTAGCATAAGCCGGCCGCCCAAAGAGGGCGTGGTAAGGGCTTTGAATCTTCACCACCTCAAATGTCAATGTTTACGATCTGAGTCATGTTAGGTCCCCAAAGGTCACCTCCAGAGCTATCTTACCGACCGGATGCGCCCGACTTGCCGGGCACCACTCCGTGAAACACTGTCTTTGGATGGCCTAAGATGCCTATCCGTCAACCCCATACGCCGGAAGGTCTCGTGAGTACGTGATGTTGATGCTGCTTCCTCCATCCATAAGAACCTTGGTAAACTTGTACCTCCTACAGGGTGCCACCACCGGGGCTAGTTGACCGGATTGTAAACCGGGAGGATGGTCCTCTCTGCTCCACATGATTGGTTGCTCGGACCAGCGTAAGTGTCTGGCGCAGCCGGTTCAACAACGCCGACCGCCCGCTTCGAAGTTTTCGGTCTCGTCTGTCCAAGCTGGTGGTAAAGGCGTGGTGCATCCACCGTTCAAGCTGCTTTGGGTTACTTTGATAACCCGATCGCTGTTGTTGTTGATTGTAGCCCCTTGGTTCTGATTGTCTGACTGTTATTACGATTACTTTGATTATTCTGATTTCCTTGCCGCCGGATTACCATCAATCCTGGCGAATTTCCTCCACCGTAACCGGCGGACCACGAACCGCCGCCGGGCCCTTGATCATACCGGAAAGAGTTGGAGTTTTTGAACTCCTGCATAATATAACAATCCTTCCAAAGGTGGTTCGCTGGTGCCTCCTTCGTCCCATGCTTCGGACAAGGTTGATTCAATATGAAATTCAAACGATCCGGATTGTGACCGCCTCGGTTTGATTGCCTACCCCTGCGCCGCTGACCCTTGTCCTGCGTGTTGGTGTTGGCCACAAAGCCCATGTTGCCGTTCGCTTTACGCTTGTTCCCTCCATTGCCTGCCGAATGATGCTGCTGGCCCCTGGAGTTGCCATTCTGTATTCCCTTCCCCACTTCATCGCTCTCAGATTCGGGATCCTTGGTACTATCAGAATCGGCGTACTTTACCAAAACTCCCATTAGAGTGCCCATGTCATGGCAAAAATGCTTCATGCAGCCCAGCTTCAATTTCAATGGCTCGAACCGGCAATTGGCTTCCAAGGTCAAGATCGCGGAATCGGGGTTGATCCGGTCCGAAGAATGTAAAACTTCCGAAACGCGGCGCACCCAATGGGTTGTGGATTCTCCCTCCGCCTGGACACAAGCTGCTAAATCCACCACAGACATGGGCTGCTTACAGGTGTCTTTGAAATTTTGAATGAATCGGGTTCATGGCCCGGGTCCACGAACTGATAGAGTTGGGCGGCAAATTTTTCAACCAAGTCCGGGCCGTTCCTTCCAACATCATTGTGAAGTATTTCGCACACGCGGCTTCATCCACATCTAGCATCTCCATGGCCATCTCATAGCTTTCTATCCATGCTTCTGGAGCCAAATCGGCAGTATAATTGGGCACCTTGCGCGGCCCCTTGAAGTCCTTGGGCAAGCGCGTGTTACGTAAAGCGGGGACGAGGCAAGGCACCCCCAAAGAACCAGACGTTACCCCTGGTTCGAAGATAGTCGGACGAACCGGTGCGAGCGGATGATCCTCTGCTTGTGCTGCTAACTCGGCCTCCCTCGTGCCTGGCGCGGTCCACTACCACTTGAGCATCCTCAAAGCCGCCCGCGGATTGTTGCCTTGGCGGACCACGCTGCGCATTGCTTGACACGGCGGTTAAATCGTCGGCGTCGGCTATAGCTCCGGCTCGGGCGGGGTGGAGTGGATCCGATCTCGGCCAGATGAATACGCTTCTTGCTGAGCAAGGGCCGTCTGAGGAGCTCCTTAACCCGGCGTGTCTCTACCGCTGTGGTGAATCGCCTTCAATTGAATCGCCTCCAACCGTGCCGCAGCCGCCACGAGGTTATCCATCGGGTTAGAGTAGTGACCGAGGCGTCTCGCACGGTGCGGGGCGCACGGTATGATGGCGAGGTAGATCCATCACACGGGCTGAACCGGTGCGGCCATCCCAGTGCTTCCGGCGGTTTACCACCGCGGCGGAGTTCTTGGTCCCTGCCTTACAGGGTATTGAAAAGCTCTCTTCCTCGAAAACCGAAGGTAAACGGGACTGTACTTCCTTTTCATGACTTCATGTGGCGCTCGATCGGCGCATGAGCCTATAAGCACTGTGCATCCAGCGGCCCGCTCGCTGCCATCCTCACATCCGCGGCTGCCAGTCCGCTTTAGCTTTAGTGATCTGTTCTCTCACCTTTGCAATCTCCGCGTTGTGCAGGTCCCGATCCAGCGGATTAGCCTCGCCATGAGCACAGCCAACGCGTCAGCTCGACAAAACTTGAGCGGCGGGCGCCGGGGCCTCCTTCTCCGGCTGCCATCACGGCTGTTGAACCGGCGACCGAGGCGCCCGCGGTCGAAGTGAAGCGCCGCTGCGTACCGGCCATGAAGATCCCAACCCGGTTGGGTAGATCGAAGGGGTCCGGAATACTCTCACCGTCGGAACAGCCCCCGATCTGGCCATCTTGCAGTTGGTATAGAGACTCGGTTTCTCCGGCCGACGATTCGTCGCCAGAGTAGACAACAGTTTCGTCACCAGATGCTGATCCGTCCTTGTAGCCTCCGTGGACGACTCCCACGAAAACATGCACGACCACCGGTTTAGCGAGGGCAGGACTCTTCTTCGCCCATTGGGCTGTCTCGACGAGGTCGGTCAGACGTCCGGCCCAGGCCACAGCCCGCCGATCTTGCCGATGAACACGTGTATGCCGCCGAAGGGGACCCGGTACCCGTACTCAACTGAGCCGGCCTCGGGGCCCCAGTCTGCATCGTCGATGTAGAGCTTGCCGCGACGACTCTTAGTCATCCGGCCCACTACATAACCTTCGAGTCCTTCGAACTTGCCCTCTAAGATCATCAAACCATCGTGCGATAGCCCCACGGTGGGCGCCAACTGTCGTGGAATTGTCACGGCGGATGTCCTCATGAAAGGACTTAGTCGTAGGGCCATCGTACGGGTTAACCTAGAGGGGTTAAAGCGGACACAAGACACGGGAATTATACTGGTTCGGCCCTTCGATGAAGGTAAAAGCCTACGTCCGATTGTGATGTGATTGATATGATTTCGCAACTAGGGAGCAATAGCTTTGCCTTAGCCTCGAATCCTCTCTCCCTAACTTCGCCGGGTCGTCCCCTTATATACGGGTTGGCCTTGCGGCGGTCTCTGAAGTCCCGATCCGGCTCATACCAGCGTCCGGCTCGGTCTCTTCTTTCTTAACTTACAACACAAGTTACGATACTAAGGCGGTTTACATAAATGGACCTTAATCCGCCTCTGGGCTCCAGGCCTCCTCCGTGGGCCTGAATCATGGACGAGGGTAAACCGGCCCCTTCGGGGCGGTTCACACTCAGTAGTTGTATCCCCAACAGTACCGATGAACAAGAGGGGTATCATGGTCAAAGGGTTGCTTGCCTGGTTCATCAGAGTCTTCAAGTCTTCGGGTCCTTCTCCAAGTACTCCGTCTACTTCGTCAACTAACGTCGGAAACAAACACAATAAGCAACACAACAAGGCAAAAATAAAAGTGCTCTGAAATTGCAAGTTGCACTTTTCTAGAATACCTTTGGTCATATGAGGTATGACCAAAGTGGTTTCAATGGGATTTGATCGATGGATATCTCTGAATATTTCAATATAATGGAATCAAGGGATTTGTGGATTTGCAAGAAGTGTACAGAAATATATTGTTGAAAAATGAGCAGAGGCACCCATTTAGCAAACCATGATTTTAGAAGCATCTAGGAGTTGGTTTCACTGGATTTGGAGTTCAAATGAATATTCTATGGATTTGCAAAGTTGACAAACATGAAGAAATGGCTCATTATCTTGTGGGGTACAGAAAGTATTAATAAAAATGTTCATAAACTAAGTTTTGAACTTATGGACATCTAGGATTTTGAATCATGGAATTTGGATCAATTTTGAGCCCTCTGTGATTTTCTAAAGTTCATCACAGAAATAGGAAAAACAAGATTTGATAAATGTTTGTTAAGAAAAAGTCTCTGGAAAAATGTGCATGTTGCACCAACAGGTAGATCATGATTTATAGAGTCACTAGAAATTTGAATCATCAAATTTGGATAACATTTGAATTGTTTATGGATTTTTGAAGTTATTTGGAAAAAGAATAAGGAAAAGGCTATACCACTTATTACCTTGTATTTGGGCGAGGATAGCCGACGGCCGGCCCAAAGTGGCTCAACACCTTGTGGTGTCGAAGCGGCGTCGAAGGCGTATTCCATGGAAAACGCCTTCCTCGACCGAAGGCGGCAGCAGGCAGAGCCCGTTTCCACATAAATGGGCGGGGCCCGCCCACCGGGTCGCTGACGAGCGGGGCCCGGTGCCCAGCCCGTCTCCTACCTCCCGCTCGAACATAGCAGGCGGGGAGGCAAGGCAGCGAGCGCCAGCATTCTCCCGGCGGTACCGGCCACCTCCGGCGCCCGGCGTCTGCGGCCTTTCGAGGCCGCCGCATCTAACCGTGGGTGGCACGGTCGCCCAGTGGCACCGGGTCGAGCAAGGCGTCGACCGCGGCGGACAAGGCTGACGGTGGTGATGCAACTCGACGGAACAGCCACGGGGAGGAGGGGGAGAAGCACGGAGGGTCTCGCGGTGACGGTGGTGGCGCTCTAGTGCGGTCCAGAGGGAAGGAGGAGGAGAGATGGGTGCGGATTTAGGCGGAGGCCGACGGCAAGGCCCCGGCCATGGTGGCGGATGGAGAGCGCAAGGAGGGGAGTGGGTTGGTCCAGGGGGTCGCTGGGAGGGAGAGAGAGCGAACGGAGGCCAGAGAGGGCCCGGGGGTGGCCTTGTATGGCGGGGCGATGGTGCACCGTGGGCTCGTGCGCCGGCGAGCTCGTGCTCGTCGCTACGGGCCTCGGGAAGGTGCTGCGCCGAGTCTAGGGAGTTCGTGGAGGTGGACTACGCCCAGGGGGAGAAGAGAGGGAGCGGGGAATGCGGCAAGGCGGGTCCCCACCGCGGCCAGCGACTGGCGCGCTCGGGCGGTGTTCTGTCCGCACGCGAGGAGAGCTGGAGAGGGAGAGAGAGGAGGGGCACGACAGTGTAGTGTTCTGCAGACGTCGAGGTGACCTCGGGGGACACGAGGGGGAGGCCCTAGGTGGCCGGAGGCGGTTGGAAGGGGGCGGCTACAGTGCGGGTGTGCACTGTAGCGCGCTCTGGAGCACGCCAATTGCATGCCAGGGCATGCCTTTGGCTTGTAGGGCGTGGCCACTTGTGTCTAGGTTGTTTAGGGAGGAGTAAACAAAGGGGAGGTGGCCTTGGATGCCCTGGTGAACCACTAGGAGAGGAGAGAGGTTGAGGGAGAGAGAGAAAAGGGCTGTCCAGAGAGAGAAAGTGAGGTTTTACCCCTCCAATAATTGAGCTATGGACTTGCCATTGCTACTGGAGGTGCAAGGGGACTCTGAGGGGCTGCGGTAAAAAGTTGAGGTCATGGAGAAGAGTGGAAGTAGTCAAAATGATGATTTTGGAAAAATGGCAGAAGGTGTTTGTTGTTGGTTTGGGCAAGAAAAATAATTCCACTTGCCATGAGAATTAACAGGATGGAATGGCACATGGAAGTAGGGTGTTCCACCAAGTTTGAGCTCTTTTGGGCAAAGTAGCCAATGCAACTTTGGTAAACCCTAGAAATCAGCAGAAATGGCTTTGCCAAGATTTAGTCATGCAAATCTATTCTCCTTGATGCACCACTTGGTGTAGTGTCATCATTTGAGGTTCTGAACATGACCACAAAAGTTGAGATCAAGAGTAGAAAGTTTCCAATGTAGAGTTGTTCAAATTTGGTTCTGGACAGAAAGGGTTTTGGGGCACTTTGATCAATATAACTTTTTATCCAACTTGTGCCATTTGGTCTATATGAATGATTAGACCATTTGAGCATGTAAACAAGATTTGAGAGCATTTGGACATGTTTGGCAATGTAAAGTTGCTCAAACTTCAAAATGGACAGAATTGGTTTTGAGGGGATTTCATAGGGTTATGCTATTCTCCATGACATGATATTTGTCAAGAGCATGAAAAATGTCATATGTGACATGCTAGAATTTTCTTGGATTTTTATGGAAATATTTCCTGTAGAAATATTTCAAATCCTTGAAATGGGCAGAAATGGTTTTGGGAGGTTTTGTCCAACATTTTGATCATGACCATGTGTTGAAACTCATATATATGGAAAATATATGTCCATTGAGTCTCCCTAATTTTCCTCAAATATTTTTAAAGCTTTAAAATAATTTTAACCTATTAAAGACCATTTAAGCCTTAAGAAACAGCCTTTAAATAAAATAGGAAATTAACTTTTAAAATTATATTTTTGTGGTTTCTGGGTATCCTATATCTAATAGGAGTCAAACATATTTCTGGAAAGATTTTTACTGCCCTTAATTAAGTACTTGCAGTGCAAACCTCAATTCAGGAGTTTTTGGAAAACTAATTTTTTAAAATACTTTTTGGCCAAATTATTTTTGTAAGAAAATACTATATTTCTATATACACATGGCATGATCATTGGGAAAAGGTTTTGGATCAAGGAGATGAAGTATAGGAGTTGGGGGATTTATTTGATTTTTAGAGCACTTGCAAACAACACACGAAATCCAATCAAGGCAAGGTCCAAAACACTCAAAAGTTTTTGTCAAACCACATTTTATCATGATTTATTAGCTTAAGTGTTGTGGCATGAAAATCAGGGTGTGACAGACCTACCCCCTTACAAGAATCTAGTCCCGAGATTCCCGGACTAAGCTGGAAAGGAATCTGAAAACTTGGATTTGGGGTAGTCTTCACGTCCCTTCATCGCTTCGCTTGAGTGGTGCTCCATTGAACCTTGAAGTACTTGATGGCATGGCTTTGTGTTTGTCGTCCTGCTTGATCCAGATTGCAATTGGGGTCTCTCGCGTATGTCATATAGGGCTGGAGGCCGATGGCTCGGTGATCGATGTCCTTGTTGAGACCGTGCTAGTTAGGAAGTTGGAAACACTTTCGGGGGTGTGTCGTGTGGAAAACGCTGTGCACAGTGGGTAACTCAGGCGGTAACTCTAACTGGTATCCATCTATTCTTCGTCTTGCGGTGATCTTGGAGGGGGTTGTTAAATCTTGGAGTGATCTCGAAGAGGGTCGATGAATCTTGGTGTGGGTCTGCTTTTGTCATGGAAATGCTTGGTTCCTTAGAGAAGAGTGGTTTGTAGATATGCACAGTCTTTGACAAGGAAGTTCACTCCTTGACGATGATGGTTGGTATAGTTCTCCCTCCTTGACATGGCGGTCTTCAGATGTTCCCTAACGGGCTGAACGGTTCATTTTCCGCCTTCGGGTAGGCAAGTATGTCATCAAGGAAAGATGGCAACTAACTTGTCCGAGTACTCCGTGAAGACTTGCCCACGGGGTCCATAGGGTATAGGTTGGGGTATCGGTGGTGGTCATGGTTGGGTATTGGCCAAGGTTTCCTTGTCCTAGAGCCAAAGCCCAAGGTCAGGATCCGACCATGTTGTGGCTTGGTAGGGCTTAAGGGTTTCAAGGATTCTAGTGTGCGAGTGAACGTTTGTCACCTTATCCTTAAGCACGGTTCCTGAGATGCCAATTGTTCTATCTAGTCCTTTAAACAAATAACCTTATACCACCGAAAGCATCAACTCTTGTAGGTCAGCTCCAACCATCACTCATGCTATTCATATCATCATGACTCCTGAGAGGAGGTCTAGCAAAGTCATATATGTCTACGATCCACAAAGTCATATGTATGGCTACCCCTAAAAAATCCATGGGTAGAGCATATAAGCTGCTAAGCTTGAATTTAATCACCACGATCCAAGTGCTCAGTCTATTGATCCAAGGTCCATGATAAAGCATCCCTATCCTAAGGAAACACGTCGTAAGCCACTCCAAGATCTTGTTTCCTTCCTATGAATCAACTCCAATAGCCCATTAACTTCCATTGATCGCTACATAATCCATCAATTCTACAAATCCAATGTATATGGTGTCTCACACGAATCTTCTAATGTCCTATAGTCCCCAAATACTTGAAAGGGTTGTCTCTTCTATAGTAAGTCCACCAATTTCCATTATCATGGTCAAGTAAACTCCAAGGTCAAGCTTATATCAACTCTGACAATTAATCCAATCTCCTAGTTTATTGTTCTCCAAGAAACATGGTATCATGATCAAGATCATCAATCTAAATCCAATTTACTCCGAACCATGTAAAATTACTCTGCATCCATACTCCACTAGGGTCACCTATTTAAATCCAAATCTTGTGTCCAACGAGAATTCCCACACTTTCCCCTAAGTCATAGTCGTAATATCAACTATCTCCTATCAATATCCCCTGGCTAAGTCAAATCCTTATACTCTCAAGAATTTCAGTTTTCGATCATAATCGTCCTACTAAATCCAATTTATCCAGGGGTAATGAAAGCTATGCTACTCTATATTAATGATCCCACCAAGTTCATCTACCAACATGAAAGCCTCATAATCCACCAAATAGTCTCATATATTTTCTCAAAGTCATTGATATAAACTCGTCAAGTCATTTGTCCTCTATTCCTATATCCTCAAACTGGTCTTCCTTATGGCATCGTTAGTCCTGGTTCTATATTAGGATGATAATGTGCTTGTTCACTATGTCCACTAGTTGCATAATGAACCCTGTGATGTGCAAGGTTACAAAGGCTTAACTGGTTCTCTTGCAATACTGTGGGTTAAGCACATGGTTAAGGATTCGAGCTGGGGTATCTCATGAAGTCTCGAAGGGTCTAGGAATGGGTTTCTAGTTTGGAGGGTTAAACATAACTCTACGGGGTTTCACTTGGTCGAGGAGGCTGCAACAAAAAGTCTTCAGTGCTAGTTGGTCGCCGAAGTAGACTCCTTGGTGCATCTTGTCTTGCTGGTCTTCAGTTGAGGAGAGAGATGAGAGGGATAAGTAGCATAAAGTGGGATGCCTAAAGGGGGTTCTATAGTGCAGGTGCAAACAAACAAGTGCCAAAAAGGGCCAAACACAAACAACAAAATAAGGCAGGTGATATAGTTGCGTACTTGTTGCCTAGGGCAAAAAGGGCGACTGATATCAAAACATAAACTAATAAAAGCAAGCAACACACAATCATGGTTCTATTCGAACCATCATATGGACTCGATTGCTTATAGGGGGTACACGACTCATCCTACCCTAGGGGTTCTCGGATCCAGTAACCGTGCCTTGAGCCTCATGCAGTCTTCTGAGTTTTCCTCAGGTGTTGCTACGTCTCTTGTAGTTGTTCGATGAAACGATCCAGGTTGAGCACGAAGATTCTTCAACAACTTCTTGTCTGCTGAAGTGATGGGGTGAAGGTGGCTCCTCGTGGTGGTATTGACTCGGTCTTACATTGTCTTCTTAATCACAGCGAACCCGTTTTGTCTTCTAAGGCGTCGATGGTACCAGGTAGGTAATCCTTTATGCAATGACATTAACAAGGCATAGTAGAGATCCAACATGTCAGTTACGTTGATGACAACATCGACACCAAGAGCGGGGGATGAAGAGAACCGTTTTCCTGCTCACTATAGTGAGGCGGACCAAATGGCGAGGTTCTCATCCACCGGTGGTTACCGATACAACAACGGTAGTGACAGGGTTACTCTATTAGCGATGTATATCATGATCATGCATATCCTATGCCATCATCGTAGGCTAAGGTTGCATCATCCTGGGCAAATTCAAAGGTGTCACCGTCCTCTGGGTCTCCATGTCCTCATTCTTCAAAGGCGTATCTTCTGTTGGCATCGTCTTGTTGTCGTGTCGTGAATCTTGGGTTCAGAAGAGGTGGGTGAGTATTTGGCAAGGTGTACTCCTTATAGGCTATCCACGAGGATTACAAGGAATCCCGTGGTCAGGGGCATAAGGGTTCTAGCGACCAAAGGTTTTGAAAGGGAAGAGATCAATAAGGAAAGTATACCTTAGTTTTCGAAAAACTGAGAAGGGAAGAGAAGTATAGATAGTTTTGAAAACTAGTAGTAGTTTTGGAAATAGTTTTACCCTATTTAACGACCATGCTAACTAAGGATTCCTACAGTCAGGATAGCTCTGATACCAGCTCCGTGAGGACCCCGACTCATAAGTCATGATCACCGAATGCACGTGTACAGTGATCCCAGAGATCAATGCTCACTGAACACACAGAAGCTGAATAACAAGAGTCTTACATCCATACATACCATATTACACAAGTAGGACCATTATGGTCAAGTCTTGAGTATAACATTGCAGCGGAAATCTTAAACCGATAACTTGGACCCATGCCATCTGCCTTAACCCTACAGGCATTCTGACTGGGAAGCGTCCTAGCTCGCATGTTCGTCACCGAAGTATTCTTCATCATACCATGTTCTTTCATGACTGGCCAATAAAATAACCAGTGGCAAGCCAATGAGTACTTCGAATGTACTCGCAAGCAACCCATGATTTCGTTCAAAGTAACAATGCAATTGTACAACGAGTAAGCAACCTAGCTTCAAGCTAGTTAAGATGTCCTATCAACTTGTGAGATATGCATTAATAAAACATGGGTAACCTCGAGAACAGGCTACAGATATCAACATAAATGGAGTTGAATCAATGTCATGTCATTCAACATGTCAAGTCTCCACCTTGACACAAATAGTTCCTTTCCACACACACATGCATCGTGATTTGTAAAATTTCTGGACATAGTTTTAGTAGCACCTCCCAACTGTCCATGACCGTGGACTCGGCTATTCGAATAGTTTGACACTCTGCTGAGGTTGCGCACTTTACCCACAAGATCCGGGAAGCTTTCGTGTCATCCACGATCCCTGCGATACCTCAAGTACTCGGGGGAAGCACCCGATCACTATCTTTCCCTAGACGACACTAACAAGGAGTCCACTCGTTGATACACGGCCCTCGTGTATAAGAAAAAAAATCGTGGGACTCTGCCCTTTTCACATTATTATGCATACACGAAGGGACCAACGGTGTGTCCGGTGCCCTGTGAAAACAGTCATGGCCGCCCTACCTGGCACGACCCCGTCCCGAGAGAGAGCACCAACTCTCCCCCGTCACTAGTAATGCGGGCTCCAAGCTAGTATCGGCCTAGGTAATTAATAATGCCCCATCCCATAAAGGGGTAGAGTGGTTGCACATGTTTGGTTGGGACGGTAATCACACATAAATCTAATCCATTATTTACACACACACACCCAAATCTCTCTCCGGTACACCACTTCTTCCTCAAGTGGTGACCTTAGATCAACATCTCCCAAGGGCATTAGGGGCACCCGATGGGGTTTTCGAAAGAATGTAACCATGAAGAGTTCATGGTACACATGCATCATTATGCATCAAATAGTCTCTTGAAATGCAATCATGAAAAAGGTAAGGTCATGAGTAGGGGTATGCATTATGTGGTGGTTCACAACAAGTTAACCACCGTCATACTTCATCATCATGCAATCAGAAAAAGGGTACCGATGAACAAGAGGGGTATCATGGTCAAAGGGCTGCTTGCCTGGTTCATCAGAGTCTTCAAGTCTTCGGGTCTTTCTCCAAGTACTCCGCCAACTTCGTCAACTAACATCGGAAACAAACACAATAAGCAACACAACAAGGCAAAAATAAAAGTGCTCTAAAATTGCAAGTTGGACTTTTCTAGAATACCTTTGGTCATATGAGGTATGACCAAAGTGGTTTCAATGGGATTTGATCGATGGATATCTCTGAATATTTCAATATAATGGAATCAAGGGATTTGTGGATTTGCAAGAAGTCTACAGAAATATATTTTTGAAAAATGAGCAGAGGCACCCATTTAGCAAACCATGATTTTAGAAGCATCTAGGAGTTGGTTTCACTGGATTTGGAGTTCAAATGAATATTCTATGGATTTGCAAAGTTGACAAACATGAAGAAATGGATCATTATCTTGTAGAATTACAGAAAGTATTAAGAAAAATGTTCATAAACTAAGTTTTGAACTTATAGACATCTAGGATTTTGAATCATGGAATTTGGATCAATTTTGAGCCCTATGTGATTTTCTAAAGTTCATCACAGAAATAGGAAAAACAATATTTGATAAATGTTTGTGAAGAAAAAAGTCTCTGGAAAAATGTGCATGTTGCACCAACAGGTAGATCATGATTTATAGAGTCACTAGAAATTTGAATCATCAAATTTGGATATCATTTGAATTGTTTATGAATTTTTGAAGTTGACTGGAAAAAGAATAAGGAAAAGGCTATACCACTTATTTTCTTGCTATTTGGGCGAGGATAGCTCACGGGCCGGCCCAAGGCCTCATTTCTTGTGGTGTCGAAGCTGGCGTCGAAGGCGTATTCCATGGAAAACGCCTTCCCCGACCGAAGGCGGCAGCGGGCAGAGCCCGTTTCCACTTAAACGGGCGGGGCCCGCCCACCGGGTCGCTGACGAGCGGGGTCTGGTGCCCAGCCCGTCTCCTACCTCCCGCTCGAATAGAGCAGAGGCAGGGGAGGCAAGGCCGAGCGGGCGCCGGGCGTTCTCCCCGGTACTGCCACCTCCGCGACGCCCGGCGTCACCGGCCTTTCGGGAGGCCGCGCCGCACTAATCGTGGGTGGCACGGTCGCCCAGGTGCATCGGGTTGAGCAAGGCGTCGACCGTGGCGAACGAGGCTGACGGTCGTGATGCAGCTCGACGGAACAGCCACGGCGAGGAGGTGGAGAAGCACGGGAGGGTCTCGCGGTGACGGTGGTGGCGCTCTAGTGCGGTCCAGAGGGAAGGAGGAGGAGATATGGGTGCGGATTTATGCGGAGGCCGACGGCAAGGCCCCGGCCTTGGTGGCGGATGGAGAGCGCGAGGAGGGGAGTGGGTTGGTCCAGGGGGTCGCTGGGAGGGAGAGAGAGCGAACGGAGGCCAGAGAGGGCCTGGGGGTGGCCTTGTATGGCGGGGCGATGGTGCACCGTGGGCTCGTGTGCCGGCGAGCTCATGCTCGTCGCTACGGGCCTCGGGAAGGTGCTGCGCCGAGTCTAGGGAGTTCGTGGAGATTGACTAGGCCCAGGGGGAGAAGAGAGGGAGCGGGGAATGCGGCAAGCCGGGTCCCCACCGCGGCCGGGCCGACCGGGCGCGCTTTCGGGCGGCGCCTGCTCTGCACGCCGAGGAGAGGCTGGAGAGGAGAGAGAGAGGAGGGACGGCAGGTGTAGCGTCTTTGCAGACGTCGAGGTGACCTCGGGGGACACGAGGGGGCGGCCCTATGTGGTCGGAGGCGGTTGGAAGGGGGCGGCTACATTGCGGGTGTGCACTGTAGCGCGCTCTGGAGCACGCCAATTGCATGCCAGGGCATGCCTCTGGCTTGTAGGGCGTGGCCACTTGTGTCTAGGTTGTTTAGGAGGAGTAAACAAAGGGAGGTGGCCTTGGATGCCCTGGTGAACCACTAGGAGAGGAGAGAGGTTGAGGGAGAGAGAGAAAAGGGCTGTCCAGAGAGAGAAAGTGAGGTTTTACCCCTCCACTAATTGAGCTATGGACTTGCCATTGCTACTGGAGGTGCAAGGGGACTGTGAGGGGCTGTGGTAAAAAGTTGAGGTCATGGTGAAGAGTGGAAGTGGTCAAAATGATGATTTTGGAAAAATGGAAGAAGGTGTTTGTTGTTGGTTTGGGCAAGAAAATTAATTCCACTTGCCATGAGAATTAACAGGATGGAATGGCACATGTAAGTAGGGTGTTCCACCAAGGTTGAGCTCATTTGGGCAAAGTAGCCAATCCAACTTTGGTTAACCCTAGAAATCAGCAGAAATGGCTTTGCCAAGATTTAGTCATGCAAATCTATTCTCCTTGATGCACCACTTGGTGTAGTGTCATCATTTGAAGTTCTGAACATGACCACAAAAGTTGAGATCAAGAGGAGAAAGTTTCCAATGTAGAGTTGTTCAAATTTGGTTCTGGACAGAAAGGGTTTTGGGGCACTTTGATCAATATAACTTTTTATCCAACTTGTGCCATTTGGTCTATATGAATGATTAGACCATTTGAGCATGTAAACAAGATTTGAGAGCATTTGGACATGTTTGACAATGTAAAGTTGCTCAAACTTCAAAATGGACAGAATTGGTTTTGAGGGGATTTCATGGGGTTATGCTATTCTCCATGACATGATATTTGTCAAGATCATCAAACATGTCATATGTGACATGCTAGAATTTTCTTGGATTTTTATGGAAATATTTCCTGTAGAAATATTTCAAATCTTTGAAACGGGCAGAAATGGTTTTGGGAGGTTTTGTCCAACATTTTGATCATGACCATGTGTTGAAACTAATATATATGGAAAATATATGTCCATTGAGTCTCCCTAATTTTCCTCAAATATTTTTAAAGCTTTAAAATAATTTTAACCTATTAAAGACCATTTCTGGCCTTAAGAAAAAGCCTTTAAACAAAATAGGAAATTACCTTTTAAGGTTATATTTTTGTGGTTTCTGGGTATCCTATATCTAATAGGAGTCAAACATATTTCTGGAAAGATGTTTACTGCCCTTAATTAAGTACTTGCAGTGCAAACCTCAATTCAGGGGTTTTTGGAAAACTAATTTTTGAAAATACTTTTTGGCCAAATTATTTTTGTAAGAAAATACTATGTTGCTATATACACATGGCATGATCATTGGGAAAAGGTTTTGGATCAAGGAGATGAAGTATAGGAGTTGGGGGATTTATTTGATTTTTAGAGCACTTGCAAACAACACACGAAATCCAATCAAGGCAAGGTCCAAAACACTCAAAAGTTTTTGTCAAACCACATTTTATCATGATTTATT
The DNA here is from genome assembly GCA_021605145.1 of Aegilops bicornis. Classification (NCBI taxonomy): domain Eukaryota; kingdom Viridiplantae; phylum Streptophyta; class Magnoliopsida; order Poales; family Poaceae; genus Aegilops; species Aegilops bicornis. The sequence continues at coordinate 194,483,362 of CM038672.1, read as the reverse complement.
AGCTTAAGTGTTGTGGCATGAAAATCAGGGTGTGACAGACGCCGTCCGCTATTTCAGCATCCCTTCATCTTCAACATTATCAGGTGACATCCTTCGAGTTTCATTTTCCGCTAGGAGCGCCCCCCAGGGTTGCATCATTCCCAGGCCGCGTGGGTCTGTCCCTGCGGCATGTATCCCTTTTGATTCATGTTTCTAGTTTACTTTATTGGGGGCGCCCCTCGGGCTACATCATCCCCAAGTCGCTCGGGCCCGACCCAGCGATATTCGCGTTCTCTGCACCTATCTAAATGGATTTGCTCCTTCGTGATTAACGTGTTTGACCTAATCGCTCGCTCGATTGACACCAACTGATGGAGCTACTCCCTAACGGCACGACACTTGCGCATGGGTCCGTCCCTACAACGTCGACAAACCTGAATGGTTGAGCTTTGGCCGCGGTAGCCCCGCAAGGCGCCAACTCATCAAGCCTTCAGTGCCTCATCACCCCTCCAGAGCAACAAACGGCTGACTGTCGATTGTCATGGCGAACTCTTGTCTTCTTGTGATGAGCCTGCAGGATCTCTTCAAGGAGCAGTGTCAGGCGAGGCCGTCTCCTTCACTCTCGTCCGCGCGAACCGCTTGCATGTTAAAAGGGGGAGGAGCATCGTCGAGAAGCCGCGCTACGAGCAGCAAGGTACCAACAGGCACTACGGCGATACCACTGCCGCAACATTCGCCCCAGTACTCTTGAGGTAGAGGACCTCGTGCTCAGACGGGTTCTCTCCAGGGAGGGATTGCATAAGCTCTCTCCCATGTGGGAGGGCCCATCAAGGTTGTTCATGTTTCCAGGCCGGCTCCAGCTTGGAGGCTCGGGAGGGTGCCCATCCGACGCGTGGAACATCCAGCATCTCCGAAGGTTTTACCCCTGAAAAGGCCCGGGTGCCTGTGAAGAAGGCGAATGCCTGTGAAGTTGTTGCGTTTCGGAAAAGGCCCGGTGCCTGTGAAGAAGGAGAATGCCTGTGAAGTTGTTGCGTTTCGAAAAAGGCCCGGTGCCTGTGAAGAAGGCGAATGCCTGTGAAGTTGTTGCGTTTTAGAAAAGGCCCGGTGCCTGTGAAGAAAGCGAATGCCTGTGAAGCTGCTGCGATTGGGAAAAGGCCCGGTGCCTGTGAAGAAGGAAAATGCCTGTGAAGCTCGCCGCCCGTGACACTCTCACGTAATAATGAGAGGAATGCATACACGCCCAGTGTCTCCGGTGCCGCCCTCGGGCCTCGGGGCTCCATACGCCCAGTGGCAGCACTTAGCTTCGCTGGTGAGAAGACATCAAGACTAGATTAGGTGCGGACGCGGCTTCTTTCATTTGCTTTCTGCAGTTGGCTTGTTCATTCCCATTTGAAGTTTTATTGAAGTTGTTGCCGTCTTTGGCTTGTGACTCTCTGCCTTTTTCGCTCCCCTGCCTCGATTTCTTTCGCGCGAGTCTCGCGAGGGAGCGGCGCGGGCACCCTCGCGAGCGTTTTCTGCCCCTATCGTGGGAGGCTTCCCAAGCCGAGTCCGCTACGGGAGCACCCCTCCCAGTCCGTGCCCCACGGGCATCGTGGACGCCAACACGTGGCTCGGATCGGTCGCCCCCATAATCGGGGCCGGAAGCTACCTCTCCTGACTAACCTTTGCAGGACATGAAGCGTTCGACAAGGCCTCGGCCTCGGGAAGCGAAGACCATGATAGGTCCCCCCGAGCTAAGTAATTTCTACGCGCAGGCTTGTGGCACAAAGGGATAATACAGAAATAGCCGAAACAGTACGACAATTAACAGCAACAGTCCAAGCATGCCCACGCGGGGCCCTACATTACTGTCTTTCTGCGCTGGAAGGGGGGAAGGACAAAATAGGGGCGACTCGCTTGGCACCAACTCACGGCGAAGGCTTGTACCGCCTCCGGAGCTCAGGCGGACTCCCTCTCGCGCTTCACCGGGGCGCGACGGCGGCCAGACCCGCTACCTCCTTCCAAGCGGGCGCGACGGCACGGGGGCTGGTCGCGACCATCGCTGGAGGAGCTGCTGTCCGAAGGAGAGCTGCCGAAGCTCGACGAGCCCCGAGCGCCGCCAACCACGCGCGCGCTGCCATCTTCATCCCGATCGTCTCCATGGCTGGGCCCAGGGCCGCGGTCGTCATCCTCGGGGCAGCACCCGACGCGGCGACCGTCTTCCCCGAACACCCTCACGTAGAGGGTGGCATCACCGTCGAACTTGAAGTGCAGGGTACACCGCCGGCTTAGACCACGCGCGCGGGCAAACGTTTGCCAGCCATGGGTCAGGGCCACTCTCCCAGCGGCGAAGACCTCCAACGAAGCCCCGGAGGCCCGGCTGCAGCAACCGTCAGCCTGGAGCCAGAGGCCGCCCGGGGCGCCGGCCGGAAGTTCACCTAAAAGGAAGCGGGGAAGCTGGAGCCAGGTGCTGGTCGGCTCCACCGACCACACGACAAACTCCGGCAGCACCTCTGCCGAGTGGAAGCGCGGCCTAGGAGGTCGCACGGTCGTAGCACGCCCCCATCAACGGCCTGGCGCCCATCGCCGCGCAGGAGATCGCCTCCACGGCCGCAGGAAGCTGCTGCGGGAGCCACAGGGTGCTTGAGAGGACGGCCTCGACCGCGCTTGGCCGGGGGAGAGTCAGGCTCCACCTGGCGGGCCTTTCCCTTCTCCGCGGCCGAGAACCTCTTCGACGGAGCCATGGAGAAGAGGGAGAACCAAGAAGAGATGGACTAGAAGGGCTTGCGCCGTTCCGTACATATAGCCGGGGGAGGCCAACCGTCGACCTCCACGATCACAGATAATCATGACCCGCTTTGCATGCAGGGACTTGTCAATTCATGCAGTTGCCGAGGCATCGTGGGGAAGTGGAGACGCCCACGACCAACCAATCGCCATGCGGCGCTCAAGGCCTTGAGCTGTTAGACCAGCGCGCTTCGCACTTGCCCCTTCGCTTCTCTGCTAAGCCAAGTCCAGCGCCGCCTTGGGCACATGGGCTCTTGTCGGCGTGCAGGAACGGGAGTACCCAGATTTGCCTGCCTGCGGCCTGTGGCGTGGCTCAAGGGGTGGCCCAGTACGACCCATCTTCATCAACACACGCTCAAGACCCTCGCGAGGGGCCAAGCCTTGCGGGGCAGATGACAGGAAGCTTCCTCAGGCACGGCCTCCTCAGGCTGGCTCGCGAGGAGGCGGAGAGATCAAGGCGGGGTACCTCACGAGGTGCCCATGACACAAGCCATGACGACCGAGGGCGCCAGGCAGGCGCTAGCCCGCGCAGTGTCCTCATTTACCCTTTGGTGCAAAGGAGGCAAGCGCAGGCCAAGGCATCAGGCAAAGGCAGCCATTTCGGTGCAACAAGACCAAGACCAGCAGAACGGCAGGAAGGAGGTCATCGTGGGGCCCAAGCCGGCGTCACTGTCAGAGTCTTTGGCAGGCGAGGACCAACTTTAGTCAGGATAAGTGTACTAGATTTTCCCCTTCAAAATGGCCAATTGTTGGCGCCCTTCCCGCTCAATATTTGGGAAGAGGCCCAGGGCCTCCCACTATAAATAGAGCTAGCCACCACCAAGGAAAAGGAGGGAAAAAAGGGGCATCTAGAGGATCGACATCTAGAGAGAGAGAAAGAGGGGAGACTGAACTCCCCTAGCAGTTCATCGCGCCAGCTCAAGAACAGTCCCTCGTGAGGCTGTTCTTCCCTTGTACTGTTCATCATCAGCCCCAGAGGCAACCCACCACACCACACAGTGGAGTAGGGTATTACACCACAATGGTGGCCTGAACCAGTATAAACCTCGTGTCACTTGTGTTGTTCTTTGTGTAGTTTAGATCCTTGTGAGGCGACGACACGTAGGTAGGTTGGAGGTGCGATCTCCGCGTGCACCCTAGAGTTCGAACCTAGAGGGTCTGCTGGAACCCGAAATCCGACACTCGCGAGGCTGACCGCCGTCGCGAGGTTGCGGAGAAGCGCGTGTGGGAGCTCCAGACCTGGAGTGCATCCCTGGAGCAGCAGGTGGAGGCGCGCAAAGCCGCCCTTGCATCGCTGAGGGGGACGCCCACCGAGGAAGAAGAGATCCGGAGGCACAAGGAGGCGCTGGCTCTGGAGGCCGTGGAGCGTAGCCTCGAGCTTGAGCAGCGGGAGACGAGGGAGCGTCAGGTTGCCCAAGCGGAAGACACCGTTGGCGCACGCGAGGCTAGGGCTCAGGAGGAGGCTGATCGCCTGGTGGCCGAGGCTCACGTGGATCTTGAGGGTAGGTATGACTTGAGGTTGAAGCTTGCGGGGACGGAGGATGCGGGTAGGGCCGCCTCCCTCAGGCCCAAGCTGGCTGAAGTGGAGAGGCGCGAGGAGGCTATGGCGGCCGCCCTAGTCACAGCGCAGGCGGAGCTGGCATCCGCCCGCGCCGAGCTACTCTCTTTTTCAGAAGCGGGTTAATGACGCGGAGTCCGTTGCGCGGCTGAGTCGGGAGGAAGTGCTTCTGCGGCGGACACTGGAGCGTGAGCATGCCCCATTCTACAGGACCTCAGGGTCAGGGCCAACACGGTGTTGGGCCATGTCTGCGACGAGAATGCCCCGCACCCACACCTGAATGACTACGCCAGTCATCTGCGCTTCTTTGCTGACATGGTGACGCGCCTGAAGCCAGGTCTAATAGAGCTCGCCAGCTTGTGGAAGAGAGAAGCCGGGGCCTACTCGGGCGCGTGTTCTCCCGTGTCTTCAGCCATCTCCGGAACACCTTCCCCGACTTTGACTTCGACGCCGCCATTGCCCCCGTACCGCCTACCATCCATGGCGACCTAGCGCGGTGGGTAGAGGACAACATGGACGCGCTGGTCAGAGCCTCGCTTCTGAAGACGATGCGGTGGTGGTCGCTGCAGACGAAGGCGACGTGGTTGACGAGGGTGATGCCGTCGTTGGTGAAGGTGGAGGCGGCGCCAACGACGGTGACAACGATGCCAGTGGAGGACGCGGCGAGCGACATATCTGGCTGATCCCTTGTTCCTTTACTGTCAAACCCTGTATGCAAAAACTTGGGCGTGGCCCTTAAAGATTGTGAGAGCATTTTGTGAGGGGGAGCCCCTCATGTAAACAAACCGCAATTTTTACTCTTGTATGTCAGGCCGCGTGTGCGCCTTCATGGATCCATGAGTCTGGCGGCAAGTTTTGCCGTTGCGGCTTACCTTAGCTGAGGAGGGCCGCGAACTGGATTGTAAGGTCGAGAGCTGCCGCGGAGCTCCTGAAGGGTCTGCTGATCCGCCCGAGAGGGCCTCACGAGGACCTAGGGCCAACCGGCGCGCGCGGCGCGTGTGCCACGCCCAGCCCCGCTCACGAGGGGCCCACGAGGGGGAGGCAACGAGCGCGAGCTTCAGAACTAGGCAAGAACCAGATGGCAAGAAATCGCGTGAACGAGAAAAGGCACCCCCCACACGCATCGATAAATATTCAACTTCAACTTAAATCCAAATCCAGAAGGCATGGTTACAGAAAAGAGATCCAAAGCAAATGGTCGCATCTGTCGCCTAGTCTAGTCTTCTGTCTTCTCACCAGCATGGAGCTAAGTGCTGCCACTAGGCGTGGGAGGGAGACCCCGAGGCCCGAGGGCGACTCTCCAGTGACTCCGGGGCTTGTACAGCCCCACTCATTATTACGTGAGAGTGTCACGGGCGGCGATCTTCACAGGCACTTGGCCTTCTTCACAGGTACCGGCCTTGCTTCATATCGCCAGGCGAGGGCCCCGCCTTGCTCCACCCTCGACCACCTTTGAGCCGACCGGCAACCAGGATGACACAAAGGGGGGGAAAGGGGATGCCAGTGGCGCCCTCGGCGACCACGGGTCCTCTGCCGGGGGTGGGCCTTTCAGCACCTCCCCAGCAGAGGGCCTACCTCCGGGGGGACCTTGCTCCGCGCGATGCGGGGAGGGATCTGGCTCCCGACTTCTCTCCTACGACCCCCAGCGCGATCCCCCTGGAGGGAGGGAGGTCACCGAGCTGGGCCCGCCAGCCGCTGCGGTGACCTGATTCTCCTACGACCCATGGTTAGCGTAAGCTTGCTCCTAAGGGATTAGTGGTACCTTTGTCAATGGCGCGATTGGCAGGGCTCTCTGGCGGCTCCTGGAAGGCTTCAGCTCGTAATGCCTCCTCCTCCCAACTTGCCCCAAGGAACGAGCCAGGGTCGTCCTCCGGCGTGTACTCCTGGTCCATCATGCAGGGCACATAGGCTTCCGGGGCTGTTACCCCAAACACCTCGCCGTAGTGCCCCACACTCCATGTTGCCTGGCCCAGCGCGGCGTCCTGAGGATGATAGTGCCTCGCCTCGCTGGGACCATGGGAGGCTACGCTCGTGCCCATGCTCATCGGAGGCGGCGTGGGGGCAACAAGGCCCCCGGCGCCGCCGGCCGTCCCGGTGTCGATGAAGCCCCCTGTCACACCCGAGGGCGCGTGGTTGCGGCGAGGCATGCCATGAGATCCAGCAGCGGCCCTAGAAGGAAGAAGGTAGCAAAAAGGTGGCGCTCCTGACGCCGCCGCATCCAGCAGCTCAGCGACACGTTCCAGCAGTGCATCCCGGCCGCTCTCCATCAGCCGAACCACAGCAACTCTCGCGCCACCGTGAGTGCTGCCCGGATGTTCGCCTGCTCCCGCCGGGTGTGTGGCGCCGTTGCTGCGGTGTGGCTTGCGGTCCTTGCAGCGGCTCGCGCTTGTCGTGGAGTGACGGTGGACGGTGCCTGGCCGCGCCGCCCATGCCCAGCAGCGTTCGATAGCGCTCGTGCCGCCTGGAGCGCGGGGTTGAGGTCTTCATGGACATGTGGCGCCACCCGGGCGGCCAGGCTGCCCAGCGGTCGGAGTCGGCCCTCGGGTCGCCGGACATCGGGACCTCGGAGCGTCGGCAGGTCTATTGGCGGGGAAGAAGCTCCGGCACACACCTACCTGGCGCGCCAAATGTCGGATCACGGGTTCCGGTATTTCCCTCAAGGTTCGAACTCTTAGGTGCGCGCGAAGTTCTTTCCCTCCTACCGATCCGCGTCCTAACTAGCTAAGGTCTCAAGAATGAGCTCGAAGAACTCACAACACAAAAGACACAAGACTTATACTAGTTCGGGCCACCGTTGAGGTGTAATACCCTACTCAAGTGTGGTGGTGGTGGATTGCGTCTTCAAATGTCGGATCATGGGTCCTGGCATTTCCCTCAAGGTTCGAACTCTGGGGTGCGCACAAAGTTCTTTCCCTCCTACCGATCCGTTTCCTAACTAGCTAAGGTCTCCAGAACGAGCTCGAAGAACTCACAACACAAAAGACACAAGATTTATACTAGTTCGGGGCACCGTTGAGGTGTAATACCCTACTCGAGTGTGGTGGTGGTGGATTGCCTCTTGGGCTGATGATGAACAGTACAAGGGGAAGAACTGCCTCTTGAGGTTGAGGAGTTCTTGTGCTCGGTGCGTGGCTAAGGATTGGGTGAGAAGCCTCCGAATGAGTTATCCCCTACGGTGGTGGCTAGCTCTACTTATATAGGCCCTAGTCCTCTCCCCAAATATTGAGCGGGAAGGGAGACAACAACGGCCAATTTGAAAGGGGATAGCTAGTACAGCTTATCCTGACAAAAGCGGTCTTCGCCTGCAAAAGGCTCTGGTGGTGACGCCGTCTTGGGCTCCATGGTGACCTCCGTCTTGCCGTCCTGCTGGTCTTGGTCTCGTTGCACCGATATGAAAACCTTTGCTTGATGCCTCGGTACTCTGCGTCTGCGCTTGCCTCCTTAGCACCGAAGGGGAAACAAGGACACTGCGCACGCTGCCGCCCGCCTGGCCTCGATCGTTATGGCTCGCGTCACGAGAACCTCGCGAGGTTTGCCCTTCCTTGATCTTTCCGCTCCTCGTGAGGCAACCTGGTGAGGCCGCTCCAGAGGAGGTCTTGTGTCGTCCGCCTCGCGAGGCTTGGCCCCTCGCGAGTGTCTTGAGTGCCTTGTTGATGAAGATGGGCCGTACAAGCCTGCTAGCTCAGCCACGCCGTGGGCCGCAGGCAAGCAAGTCTGGGGACCCCCGTTCCCAGAATGCCGACACAGGGCGACCAAGTGGTGGCGTGCGGGTCGACCGAGTGGTGAGGACGTGTCTCAACAACTGGCGACGTGCGTGGCAGCCAAGTGGTGGGGATGTGTCTCATCGGGCGGTGATACGTCCATTTTGCATCATGTTTCCTTACTGTTATTTATAATGTTTTTGTCCATAATAGTGAGTTTTGGAGTAATTGTAATGCCTTTTCTCTCATAATTTGCAAGGAACACACCAAGAGGGAGAATTCCGGCAGCTGGAAATCTAGACGTGGAAAAGCTACGTCAGGCCACCTATTTTGCACAACTCCAAATGAGCTGAAACTTCACGGAGATATTTTATGGAATATTTAGGAAATACTGGAGCCAATAACCACCAGAGGGGGCCCACCGGGGGAGCACAACCCACCTGGGCGCGCCAGGCCCCCCAGGCGCGCCCTGGTGGGTTGTGGCCTCCTCGGCCCACCTCCGGTGCCAATCATCTGGTATATAAGTCATTTTGACCTAGAAAAAATAAGGGGGGGACTTTCGGGACGGAGCGCCGCCGTCTCGAGGCAGAACTTGGGCAGGAGCAGTTTTGCCCTCAGGCGGAGCGATTCCGCCGGGGGAACTTCCCTGCCGGAGGGGGAAATCATCGTCATCATCATCACCAACAACTCTCCCATCTTGGGGAGGGCAATCTCCATCAACATCTTCAACAACACCATATCATATCAAACCCTAGTTCATCTCTTGTATTCAATCTTGTTACCCGAACTATAGATTGGTGCTTGTGGGTGACTAGTAGTGTTGATTACATCTTGTAGTTGAATAATATATGGTTTTATTTGGTGGAAGATTATATGTTCAGATCCATAATGCTATTTAATACTCCTCTGATCATGAACATGTTTATCATTTGTGAGTAGTTACTTTTGTTCTTCAAGTCACGGGAGAAATCATGTTGCAATTAATCATGTGAACTTGATATGTGTTCGATATTTTGATAGTATGTATGTTTTGATTCCCTTAGTGGTGTCATGTGAATGTCGACTACATGACACTTCACCATATTTGGGCCTAAGGGAATGCATTGTGGAGTAGCAATTAGATGGTGGGTTGCGAGAGTGATAGAAGCTTAAACCCCAGTTTATGCGCTATTTCGTAAGGGACCGATTGGATCCAAAAGTTTAATGCTATGGTTAGAATTTATTCTTAATACTTTTATCATAGTTGCGGATGCTTGCGGGAGGGTTAATCATAAGTAGGAGGTTTGTTCAAGTAAGTACAACACCTAAGCACCGGTCCACCCACATATCAAAATATCAAAGTAGCAAACATAAATCAAACCAACATGATGAAAGTGACTAGATGAAATTCCCGTGTACCCTCAAGAACGCTTTGCTTATCATAAGAGACCATTTTGGCATGTCCTTTGCCTCAAAAGGATTGGGCTACTTGGCTGCATACTTGTTAATATTATCATTACTTGCTCGTTTCAAATTATCTTTCTATCAAACTACCCGCTACTTACAATTTCAGCACTTGCAGACATTACCTTACTGAATACTACTTGTCATTTACTTCTGCTTCTTGCTAGTTTTGATACTCTTACTTATCAAAAAGAGCTACAATTGATCCCCTATACTTGTGGGTCATCAGGCGGCAACGCGCGGGGCTGTCAAGTGGTGGAGATGTGTCTTAGCCAGTGGCGACATGCGCGGCAGCCGAGTGGTGAGGACGTGTATCACCATGTGGCGATGTGCGGGCGGCCAAGTGGAGAGGACGTGACCAACCGAGTGGTGATGTGCGGGGCGACCACGTGGCGGCGCGCGGGGCGACACTACAAAAAAAAGACACATCCGTGACATTTTGGGCCGAACGATTTTTTTTTCTGTCATACATATGACACTTCTATGACGATAATTGTGACAAAACCCGGTATCATCATAGATGTGCTGGGCTCCTACTTCTATGACAAAAATCATGATGACAAATGGGCTTTTCGTCCTGGGCGGGCGGAGACGCAGCTGCATGAGATTCTTTGGGCTGTCCATGACGGAAAAACCGTGGTAGAAGCGAGGGGAGGAAAATTTCGGGAGTTCCGGTTACGGTGGGAGGTCGGGGCGAAGCGATGCGCATTTCTCTCGTACGTGACGCTGCAGCGTGTGTGTGCGGCGTTGGCTCTAATCGAACTCGAAGCGAGGCGTTGGGCTCAAATCAACCCGAGCGACATAATCGCAGTTACGCGTTACTCGACCCGAGCGATCGATCGATGGTCGTTAATCAAAACCGATCGAGCGATTCTTCGCCATCGCTAATCAAGCCGATCGATTGGATGAACAAAGTGAGTGTTGCGGGGTTGGATGAACAAAGGAGCGGTGGCGTTGCCTCTGGATCAATAGGACCCCGTGGTGTGGAGGGCTGGATGAACAGGAGACGGTGGAGGGGTGCCCATGGAGGGGTGGTTGAACAGGACCCCATGGTGTGGAGGGCTGGATGAGCAGTAGATGGTGGAGGGGTGGTTGAACAGTAGCCGGTGGAGTAGCGCGCGGTGGAGGCTGGATGAATAGGAGCCCGTGGAGGCTGGAGGAGGTCGACGTTAGCCCGTGGAGGCTGGAGGAGGTCGACGGTGGAGATGAAACGATATCCGTGGAGTCCCATTTTGTGGTACGCCACACCCCTCCCGACGAACAGGACCCCCGTTTCGACCATAGCGCTCCAACACAAGTCCGCTTTCATCCGCTTTTGCGGTACGCCACACCCTCCCGATCAACAAGACCCCGTTCGACCGTAGGGAGGTCCGTTTAAATCCGCTTTTGCGGTACGCCACACCCCTCCCGATCAACAGGACCCCCGTTTCGACCGTAGGAGGACGGTTTCCTCTGTTTTGCGGTACGCCACACCCCTCCCGATCAACAGGACCCCGTTCCAAACGTAGGAGGTCCATTTCCTCCATTGTGCGGTACGCCAGGCCTCGTTTCCATCGCATGTTTCGTCCAAGCCCTCCCGATGAACACGATGATGCATTCTATTCCGACCCAGCCGGTTGGCTCCCACGCGTTCCGTTGCCTTCCTATGAACACGACGCATTCCGTTGCCTCCCCATGAACACGACGCATTCCGTTGCCTCCCCATGAACACGGCATTTATGCTGTTTCTCCGTTTCGACCCAACCATGTACACAAGCCCTCGCCGTACGTATGCGCGAGTAGGCGTTCGAGACCCCGCCCGTATGTACACATACGTGGCCGTATTTTCTTTCTTGCACCCTAGCCGCTGTACGTACGTGTACAAGCTACGTGCGCGGCTCTAATACGACACGTGCGTGCCTCTACTACGACACGTGCGCGCCTCTACATCAACCGGTATGTACGTACACGTTCACAACCAGAATGACAACGCTACATACGCTTCGACCAGGTGGGTCCCGACTGTTAGGCACTTCCTTGCCTGCGAAGACGTAGCGGATGGGTCCCAGCAGTCACGGGGGCGAATCGTTTTGTTTTTTTTTGCCCCGACGCACTTCCTTGCGTGCGAAGATGTAGCTAGTGGGTCCCAGCAATCGAGTAGCGAATCGTTTTTTGCCGGACGCACTTCCTTGCATGCGAAGATGTAGCCGGTGGGTCCCAGCAGTCAGGGGGCGAATCGTTTTTTTGCCCGGACGCACTTCCTTACATGCGAAGGTGTAGCTGGTGGGTCCTAGCAGTCGGGGAGCGAATTGTTTTTTTTTTTGCCCGGACGCACTTCCTTGCGTGCGAAGATGAAGCTGGTGGGTCCCAGTAGTCAGGGGAAACATTTTTTCCGCGAAATATAGTGGCCCGTCTAGTGGGTCCCAGCTATCAGGTGGTGGAATCATTATTTTCCGCGTAATAAGGAGGCGCTTCCTTGCTGCGGCCGTGGACCCAGCTGTCAGCCTCTCCACGTATAGTCCATGCCTGATGGAAGCCATTCGATGACCACGTTGACCACGCCGCGCCGAGAGCACCAGGGCGGTGGACGACGGCCATGCCTAGGAAGGGGACGACGCGGAGCCGGGGAAGATGCGGCAGTGGATGCCCACGCGTAGAGGAGTATGAGGGTTCACTCGTTCGGCTGTGGTGTGAGGCTGCCGTCGCCGCAGAATAACAGGGGTTGTGGGTGCGTAGAGGGATGGCACGGCGATGGCGGGAGTAGTAGGGGCGTGAGGCCTCAAGGCATCACGGCCGGCCACGGGCGGCAGGAGCAGGCGGCACGACCGGGCGCTGCTTTGGGCTGGCGGAGCAAGAAGACCAGAGGTTGAAGAAGCACTACGACCGTTGGATGGACATCGTGCAGTCCTTTGGAGCTAGAATCGCTCATATATTGACTAAAGTTGACAAAGGCCTCCGTCGATCAACTCAAGAGGCCCTAAGTCAGCCTCCCACCAAGGTGGGTCCCAGCTAGGAGGGGGGTATTCATTTTTTTTGTGCTTAATGAGGAGGCACTTCCGGTGGGTCCGAGTTGACAGCGGGGGAACGTTTTTTTCGCGTAATATGGTGGCCCGTCCTATGGGTCCCAGCAGTCAGGGGGAAACATTTTTTCGTGAAATACTGGTGGCCCGTCCGGTGGGTCCCCGCTGTCAGGTGGAGGAATAATTATTTTCCGCATAATAAGGAGGCACTTCCTTGCGGCTGCCGTGGACCCAGCTGTCAGCCTCTCCATGTACAGTACTCTTCCGATGGAAGTCGGTCGTTGACCACATTGACCACGCCGCACCGAGAGCACCACAGTGGTGGACGACGGCGAGGCCTAGGAAGGGGACGACGCGGAGCCGGGGAAGACGCGGCAGTGGAAGCCCGCACGGATAGGAGTACGAGGGTTCACCGTTTTGGCTGCGGTGTGAGGCTACCGTCGCCCTTGAGAATAACGAGGGGGTGTGGGTGAGTAGAGGGATGCCCTGCCAGCGGTGGGAGTAGTAGGGGGTCTTTGAGGCATGCGCGGCAAAGACAACCGCCATGGGAGGCGGGAGCAGGCGGTCCCGCCTTGGCCGCTTTTGGCCGGAGCAAGAAGATCAGAGATTGAAGAAACACGACGGCCGTTGGATTGACATCCAACGGTTACGTTTGCCATAATCGTTTGTTGACGTATATAATAACTAAAAATATCTTGCATACGCGTCAACTAAACAGGCCCACAAGTCAGACCACTCCCTCTTTTTTTAATAATTTATATATAGCTCATGGCAACTTCTCATGCAATTTATTGCAGTCGTATTTTTTTGGTTGGCCAGGGCCAATTTCGCATATTTCTGTGGGTTCCAAACTATTTTTACTACCAAAATGTTGAGCCATATTTAAAGTACTTTGAAGATATATTTAAATTAGGTTAATGCCCAGTGAAATAGGAATCTGAAAATGTGAAAAAAAATCAGAAATTATAAACTAATTGGCAATTTGTCATCTGTTTTTATATTTACAACCCATTTCTTATTACTTTCAAGATTTGCAGGCGTCTTGAAAGAGTTGCAGCCCATCAGGGCGTAGAAAAATAAGTAGGCCTGGATTGGGTATTCTTCAGAAAAAATAAACTGGGCTCATTTTTCACAAGAAAAAATAGCTGGGCTGGTCACATGGTGAACATAAAATATAAGCCTGGGCTAGACGGGCCACAGCCCAGTTCAAACCCTGCTTCGTCTCAACAATACCAAACAAAAAAAATACTGCTCGAGTAGCTACGTCCCAGGTGTCAGCCGATCTTATGCTGTTCTCTTGTCTATTGACTATATACGCTCACAATGTCATGGGTCCCAGATGTCAGGAAAACACTAGGAGGAAGCATTTTATTTTTCCATACGCTGATGTGGTGGCCCCTCATCATCCTCTCCACGCATTCTGCCGATTCCTGTTGTTTGTTGACCATGTTGACAACGCGAGAGGGCGGCGCCGCGGCGAGCGCACCAAAGCGCGCGGAGGACGTCGGCGTTAATGATTTAGGAGACGGTGGGGCGGCGATGCGTGCGCTGAGGCGCAGCCAGCCGTGGGAGGCGGAAGCAGGCGGCCCCGCTGGCGCTGGTTTGGTTTTGGCGGCTGGAGGAAGACAGGACTGAAGAAACACGACAGACTGTAAAAGCAGTAGGAGTACTTAACAACCTTAACTGAAACCAGCAGGGGCACTTAACAACCAAAGCTGAAAGCAGTATGAGTACTTATACAGGTTCAACCGTACAAAGCACGCCTCGAAAAGTGCTACTTTGCCTACAGTTAACCAAGGGTGAGGCCGCCAAGCCCCAGGACAAGGTCCAGGCGCCACCCCGCGCATCCACAAGCTTCTGAAAGCGGCTTCATCTCACAACGTGGTAAATAAACAGGATATTCGCTTTAGAGCCATGGAAAAGCATGAACATAATCTTCTGCCCTATTCTCCAAGATGGACGTGCCTTCATTATTTGAGACCACCCATGAATAAGTATCTTTTAACCTCCAAGGGGAATTGAGTAGGTCGACATAAACATCATGTTGTGACCAAGCGCAAGTCTGACCCGACCATGGTCAGGCATCTGTTTAGGAACAATAGAACTCGGCAGTTCCTGTTTCAAGAAGATCACAACTGTAAAACTGTGTATAAGCAATCGTTTATGAACAACATATATAACAAAAAACAGGTCGTGCCATAAGTTTCTCGACACAGTTGGACCTGTTCAACGAGTGCAGCAGTGGCACACATATCCCACGTGGCCTTCTATCATTGAAACACCCCACAAGGACCTCAAGACGATCAATAAAGTGTAGGAACTTGTGGATGTCGATCCAATAAACTTCAGTGTCATTAGTAACAGCCGAGTTATTATAGAGTAACAAACGAGTAGACTGCTTAACTCTGAAAAAACCTACACGTGCCACCAATTATAAGAAAATATTAGTTTGAAGTAGCATCTTCGTGAGAGATTTGTTGCTACTTCTAAAGTTAAATTGTGATTACTTAGACAGAATAGGTGGATTAGGAAGTAATCAAGGCAACAAGCAAGGACCAGATACAAAACTAACATGGATGAACAATTGGAACGACATCAAGGTGGAAGATCGCAGTGAAGATGAGACCAAGTTCTGCTATTTCCATCAACATTCGTGCGCCAACTTTCAATCCGAAACACATGAGAAAGTTTATCCTAGTTCGGCCATAAAACCCCCACCCTCCCGGATAGAAAAGAGGATTCTAGGAACATACTGTGCGCGTTTCAAAATGCTGTGTTAGGATGAGAAGGAACAAGTGTGGCGTCTCGCCGAGGGCGCAGAAATCTGTAGGGTACTCGCACTTTGGGCACTGCAAATGAAACACACTAGATTCAGTAGGAAGAAAAATGCATCAACGGCGGCGGCTGCCATCCTAGGATTACCTGCGACCAAGGGACTAGGATTTATCAGGGATGGATGAAGAATTCATACCTGGTTCTCCATGAGAAAACCCTATGCAATCGCCGGGCGGGGGTTTTCTCTGAACAAGCAGACGAGGGAGAAGGGGATTCAGGCCCAGTGAAATATTGCCGCTTCGTTCGTCCAGCTTCGCTAAAAATTTGGAAAGGGGGGTTGTGATTTGACGGCTCATTGGGCATTCTTTATGGCGCTTCTGACCGGGGTGTGTCTACCGTGAAGTTGTGCACTCTAAATTGTGCATATGGCATGTGGACCCCGTTGCCGGTTGCCCCACATATCAGCGAAAGGAAGTAGAAAGACATGAGTAACTAGTTACACATAAATATATTTTTTGACAGAGATACTCCCTCGTAAACAAATATACAAATCTTTTATATGACAGCTCACCTTGCCGAGAAATATACTCCCTCCGCAACACACGGGCGTTATGGGGGTTCAGCTTTTTATGGGGGTTCAAATTTGAGAATATAATACTCGAGATAGGCTCACGGTTACGGACTTTGGGCTGCATGCCGACCACAGATGTTTGGGGCCCATGTGTTCTACCTCAGCCGCTTTTCATATTGCAAGCGATCGATGCAGGCGCTGGTTTTAGATGCTGTCGCATGGCGAATACACAAAATTGAATAAAGCACGACAGCTGTTGGAATGAAATCGAACGACAGTTCCTAACCAGCAATCAGAGTTGCAACTCTATCAACGATATACCATGTGATAAATAATACTATCATACTATTTATACACACAGGACACTTGTTTCACCATGCCAGATTATTACATCAAAATCTCTCGGAGGATAGATCAGTTCGGCAGTACTGAAGAATTTCAAAGTTGATTTGGACCAACTCTCCTTGCCGAGAAAGTTCGATTTTGACATCATCCCCTACCGCAAGATATGATTTAGATTTGAACCTTGACCATCCTTTAGCATCAATCATCATGCGACCATCGTTTGTACTTACGGTATATTGAGCAGGTTCATTCACACCAAAGCTGCGCATGGTAAGAGAAACTTGGCCGCGGTCGCCCGGATTGTTGAACGACTCCCTCATTGCTCTAGGAGTTCTCTGTTTGCAAATAAGAAGACATACCAAAATAGTTAGATCAAGAGAGTGAATCATGTGAAACAACATGGAAAGAAAAAAGAACGAAGCACTTGGGCGGCCAATGCTTACCAAGAAGGTGGACATTTCGGTTTTTGTAAGGACTTTGGTATATGAACTGCGAACTGCAGCCCAGTCTGTTGCCGATGCAACAGCACGGGCCGGAGTAGATGAAAGTGCAAGTGTTGGTGCAGGTGCCGAAGCAGCTGCTGCTGCCGGAGATGATGCAAGTGCAAGTTTTGGTGCAGGTGCCGAAGCCGCTGCTGCTGCCGGAGATGGTGCTCCTTGTAGAGCTGATGCCGGTGTCGGAGCAAGTGCCAGTGTCGATGCCCGATCCTCCAGTAGATCAGGTGATCACGACGCGGTCGGTGCCCAATCCTCACCGAGCAGACTGAGCTGCCGCTTGCGGTGCTAGAGCAACAGCTGCTCGATCTGTGCGAGACAAAGGGCGCTTTGGTTCCGGTCTGCTATGATCAGCTTTCTAACTTGACTAGGATCCGTGACCTTTCTAGTTTTTTTCTTCATTTATTTTAAACGCGAGAAGGACTAATTGTGGCGTTTTTGTTAAACCAAACTACAGTTCATCCTAGGGATTCAGCTTGTACTCAGACAACAGACTGATCCAATTTTTTCCAGTAATATAAGTGATGGACAGTGCCTTCGTTACTGACACGACATAAGAAGTGAAACCTGCAAAAATAGCCATCATAGAGGAAACGAAATGGTTTATTCTGTGATGAATGTCACATGGCAAAACCTGCATCGTAAAATTGCAGGAAAAGAAAGAAAACATGACATTAAATCAATAAGATTTAGACAGTAAATCAATAAGATTTACTTGATGTGACACGAGCGAATCCTTACCAGGAAATCACTATGTTGAAGTATTAAACAGAAGATTGATCGTCCAACTACGCGTGGCATGCAGGGGCCCCGCCTACTCCCACAAGCAGGACAGTCCAAAGGTCGTCACAAATCATATGGACCGAACATCCATGGGATTGGAAATCCTGGTGGGTGCGATAAACCCTGCAATGCATACAGATATTGGAGTGTAACCATAATTGATAAACCGTCCTCACAAAAAATATGATCTGGATACTTCAAAATATACAGACTGAATTGAGTGGACAAACATTAACATAGACCGTTCTCAGGACTGACCACACACCAAAAGCGGCAGTACTAATAAACAATACAGGGTTCACGAACACAAATCAAGTACTGAACAATAGTACTTACTATAAACAAGCAAAGTTGCACTAACTAAACTCGCAGACTATTTCTTGCCACCGACCTACGGGTTGAACCGCGCATAACTGACTAGGCCATGGACTTCGTGTGAGATGTCTACATGCACCATCACCATCTTGTCAACCTTGGAGAACCTAACAGAGTGGTCTTTCCACTCATAAACATGATGATGAAGACAGGCCGCATCAGATTTGTTGGGAAGCTTTACAAGAACCACACCCTTCGTAATCGAAGGCACAACCAGGAAATTGTTGTGGTCAAGTACAGCCTCGAGAACACGCCTGCCAACAATGCTACAGGAAAACACTAGTTCGGGACACGTGGTGACAAGGACACAAGGTTTGGATAGTTCAGCAGTAGAACTCATCATCAGGTCTTCCAGTTCACACAGCATGACTTTGAGAACTTCATCTCCATCGCGGACCTGGTTCTAATTCAAATAGAAACCAAATTTTATTACTACCTCCTTTCAGAAATATAAGATGATTTTCGATATTATACTCCATATATGACTACATATACGCACATAAATGAGTGAACAAAGACACTAGAACATGTCTTCAAAGGCATGAGTGCAAAGGGATTACATGCAATATCAATACCACAAGTTACTGAGGCAAATATACCCTCTTAAAAGGTAGCATTGATGTTCATAAAGTACTCCCTCCGTCCCAAAATTCTTGTCTTAGATTTGTCTAGATACGGATGTATCAAGTGATGTTTTAGTATTAGATACATCCGTATCTAGACAAATCTAAGACAAGAAATTTGGGACAGAGGGAGTAGTTGAAAGTAATCTATAAGAATCAGTGTCAACATCACGCATGTTTTGGTTAAAAGAGGAATTTAGAACCGTCATTTGGCACACTAAAATCACATGCAAGATCACCCAGAAAGTTGTACTACCAGTACTAGTACTGCGTGTTAGATGAAAAAACACGATCAAGATCGAGAAAAAGATTGTCAACAAGAGACATTACCCGGACTTGCTTAATGAGGGACCCCGGAGAGGGGGGCTTGGACAGGGCGATGGCTTTGAGCTTGTCTGCGGTAGTCTCGGCGGGGTGCTTGCACTTCTTCGTACATGAGCCTCGACGGTTTTGGCCAGAGCCATAGACATCACGTCGGCCGGTGCTCGGGCGTCCATCCAAGAGAGGAAACTGAGAGAGAAGAGTGAAAGGAGGAACGAGATGAGGGAGAAGTGAAGCGAGTGGGGGTTTTCTTCAAGAGAGGAAGCTGAGAGAGAAGAGTGAAATGATGGTTGCTTCGTCCGTCCAACTTCTTTCTTTGGAAAGGAGGGGTTTTGTGATTTGACGGCTCATTCGGCATTACTGCGGCGGTTCAATCGGGGTAGTCTACCGTCACTCTACTACGGAGTAATTTAGTGCATGGCTGGTGGACCCAGTCTTTGGCTGTCCCACACGCCGGGCAAAAGTGAGTAATTTAGTGCATGGCTGGAGGAGGATCCGCACGGTAGAGCGTGTCCACTGTTTTTCATTCTGAAGAAATAAATGATTACAGCAAGTGTTTCCACTCTTACGACGGAGGAGTGCGAAACACGACAGCCACTTGAACACACACAGTGCTCCTACTACTAGGCATGTGCAGTGGTTCACACGTTAGTACTACACAATCTTGTTGCTAGTGTAGTAAGATATGACGATAACAAATGATGTTGTGCGCATGTCAACTACTCCTATATGTAACATAGTACCGCTTTTTTGACTGTCCGGTCGAGAATGAACGGTGAGATCAATGTTAACAGAACTAGGTCCGCACGGAGAGTACGGTGCTACAGTACTCCACGAAACATGAACCATATGAAGCATGAATAGTGTTAGGCAGGGTGTATGAAGGGTGCACGGGATGGGAGCAAAAGTTCCCTTCTCGACCCACTTTTGGGTGTTTGGCAGAGTGCATGAAGGGTGCATGAGTCCACACTAGTAGGTTGACAAAAATACACGAAGAGGAAACAAATATATTGAGATGAGAATGCAACCAAACACACCCACACGCTTTGTGCTAAAGGATCGATCTGCACCGTCTGAGTTTGATCCAGCGGTCATGTTGCGCCGAGACATGGACATGCCCATGCAGAGGGCGCCTAAACACCATCGAAGTCCCTCTGCTTCTCGAGGCGCACGACATTGGTGATGCAGGGTGCAACCGCCCACAGAGCCCGCTCCCGGTCGACGGGAGCCTGCTCGTCAAAGACGGCGTCCAATGGCACGAATGAATTCCGGTGACGGAGCCCTGAATGGATTCGCCCGGCAACGGCGACCGCAGCCCGCAACCCCTTCTTGTACAGCTCAGCCCCGACCATCGCGCGGAGACAGCTCAGCTCCTCGGTGATATAGGTGAAGAAGGAGACCAGGTCAGGAAGCCGCAGCTCGTTGAAGTCGACCGGGTGGTCGAACGGGTTTAGCCCGACGGCCGGCATCGTCACGCTGGCATGACGGTAGGCATCACGCAGCCGCAACACGTGCATGGCAACTTCGTTCACCAAGTGGCTGAGGCGATCCTGGACCTCGTTACGATCGGCCCACTCGTGCTCCAGCCGGCTCCCCTGACGGCCTATCGTATCTCCCGCTTTCTGCAGCAACGCCGTCGACGCCTCAAGCATCTTTGTGGTGGACGCCTGCCGCTTTTGAAGCTCCGTGAACTCCCGCACATAACGGAGGAGCATGGCACTCCTCTCCTCCTTGAGATCACGGAGCTCCACGTCCTTGGCCCTGAGTTCCGCATCCTTGGCATGGAGCTCCTGTGTCTTGTGCCTCACCTTGGACTCCGTGATCTGGTGCGCCGCCATAGCACCTGGTAGAAGCAATGGGGAGAGGAAGCAAAGGGGGCGAAATGGCTGAAAGGCAATGCAATCTACGGGAAGGTGGAGGGAGCGGGGAATCTTTTGGTTTTCACCATGGTAAAACACTAGTCGATGACTTCTCACATCAGGGAGCAGTGGGCTTTTACATGCGGAGTCATTGTGACTAATTGCTGCGGCGCCTGCTCCCGTCAATCAAAAAATAAAAAATTCTTCCATACCTGCTCCCGTCAATCAAAACATTAAAAATCCTGCCACACCCAAACACCAGAGCAACGCTGCGGTGGATATTTAAATTTACATGCCGGCAAGTAGATTAAAAAAGGGGTGAAAAAACAAATGTGGTGGCGGCCTAGCTAATCGGTCGAACAAGCCCAACTAGCTAGCCACCATGCTTCACTGATGTACTCGGCGGGAAAGGTGGTCTTTCGTGATTTGACGACTCATTTACTTGCTTCGGTGCTACGACCAAGGAGGACCCACAAAACGCGCGGTAGGGCATCCCACATCAGGAAGAATATATGCGTGCACCACCCGGGAGGACCCCGAAACCGAGCGGTAGGGTGTGCCACCTCTCGGCACGGAGGAAAAATGTGCGTGTAAAAATATACTGTATCAGACGTAGTACCTATGGTTCGACCTCGGGACCCAGCCAGTCGGTCGAAAACACCCCACTAGCCACATAGCTTCATCATGCAAACGTGGCACGGAGGATAGATGTGGTTAGCTCCGTCTCGACCAGCCACAACGTCTCTTGTTCTAGGCGATTCTTCTATTTTTCCAAGATTTTTTTTAGTTGTAATAACACCACGGCAAGCTAGCGCCACTAGCCACACAACTACTGAGATCCAACGGCTCCCAGGTTCTCATATTAGGTGCTCCCCGTAGCTTAATTACCCGCTAGGGTGATATTAGCATCTAGGTCGTATGATCAGTGATCAGATGGCACATGCGTAGTACTTGTACTTTCTGCGCATTTCCTAAACTCTATCAGCCGTATATTGCAAAAACATTCAAACCTCCTACTGTGGGCCATTTGATCTCAGTGAACTCGTATCACCATAGAATCTACGGTGCGGGAGCACCTCATACTCTCCCGTGCGAGAAAACATAAGGTGCTATCGCAGCTTGGATGCTACGGTGATACGAGTTTGCAGGTCATTTGATCTGACCTCCAATGGCATATGAGCAGTCTTTGTGCTTGTAAGCAGTGGCCGAACTCTTTTGGGGCTTTTCTGCAAAAAACCATTCGAACCACCGAGGAGGTATTGGGTCACAAATCCAACGCCTCCGAAGATCTTGTATCACCAAAGCATCTAAGGTGTGGTAGCACATGATATGCTTACATACAGGAGAATATGATGTCCTCCTTCATCTTAGATGCTACGGTGATACGAGCTTCGAGGTCGTTGGATATGGGACCAAAGGGCATCTAAGTAGTTTTTGTAAAAATTGTGTGCAATTCTCAAACTCATCAAGGTTTCCTGCAAAAATATTAAGACACATCATGTGAGCTGCTATATCTCAGATCTACAAGCTCCAAGCAACTCGTATCGGCATATAGCATCTAAGGTATGGGGGCACATGATATTCTCCCGGGGACGAGGGGTGGGGGGGGTTCACAACCAATCGGTGGTTGGGAGGGTGGGGACAAATATAATCCAAACAACCCTAAACAGAGCTCCACAATTTTATATAAGGTCGAGGGGTTGACCCCCGACAATCATACCTCTGCCTAAACACAACATTTGCATGTACTGTAGTACTAGACTTAATATTCATGTTTCAGTTTCATGTTCATTTTAAATATTGAACTGAGGACCATTGATGTCTTACATTTTAGTCCCTTCGTTCCTAAATATTAGTATTTTTAGAGGCTTCAAATGGACTGGCACATACGGATGTATATAGACATATTTTAGAGTCTAGATTCACTCATTTTGCTCCGTATGTAGTCGCTTGTTGAACTCTCTAAAAGACTAATATTTAGGAATAGAAGGAGTATCTTTAAATTCATGTCATACATGCATGGTTTGGAAAAATAGATGCACTATACTTATTGGATTGTTGTTGTGTTCGTATGCAGTGTGTGTCTCGTAAATGTGCGTGTGTGTGGTCATATGCTTGATACATACAAAGTTTTCTCACCACCATATTGTTCATCTTTTAAATTTGAATTTGCATTGGAAAACTTACTAGGGATACCATGAAATGTGAAATCCACGTTGAGATCACTATATCACAAACTCACTCTAATTCAACAACTCGTCATAAATCAATTACCACATTGAGATTAGTATTTGCAAGGAAAATACAGGTATTGTAATACACATAGATTTGTTCGGCAATTTAGAAGGTTCCTTTCGTATTCTCGAATGGTAGGACCCAACGGCATACCAGCCAGACCTTGGCTCGTGTTGATCCTAAAAAAACCGGGCTCGTGTCCTTCGGTGGCGTGCGTGGTACACACATTAGGCAACCCCAACCAGTCGAGCCTCAGCGTTTCAAGTCGAAATATCTTGCGGCCAGAATTCCAGCCCTAGGAAATTCCCCTCATGTCCCCGGTCCATAATGACTACCGATTAACAACGGAGGGATGCTTTAGTAACTAGACAACGTTACCTACCGTGCCGAGCACGGTTCAATTCCCTCGGTCCCGCTCATCAAGGTCACCCACAATCTGCATTGCCTAGTACTACTACTACTACTACACGGGATGAGCACGTAATCGAGCCTGTTTGTTCGTGCCTAGTACTTGAGTTAATATATCGTGCAATGCACCTTTGCGGAGAGATTATCCTTTTACTCTGCATATATAACTTGTCTAAAGTCTAACTAAGCAAAATGTTTGACCAAATCCTTTCTTAAGAAATACAACAGGACAGATGTACAGATTGAAAATTTATTGCATGATGCAGGTTATGATATTGTTTTGAATCCTGGATCTTAAATTTCAGAAAATCCAAAAGTGAGCATAAATTCTTGAAACTGAGCATGGTCACGTGATATGGCACAAATATTACTTCGTAAATTTCTTCTTCAATTCGAGACAAGCTACTTACGACAAGTTGCACAAATGAAGAGCCAAGATATTTTGGAACAAAGACCTGTCACGTTAAGGCGAACGCTTTCACTATTGAAACCGTGGGCGTTTACGTGCCGCCACGAGTCCCCGCTTCTCATCGGCAGGTGCCGTCCCAACAAGAGTGTGAGTCGACGGGAGGCGCGGCGGCAGATCATTGTCTTGAGACTCACCGAGGCGAGCCCTTTGACCAGGCTCCGCCGCCCACCGTCGTCCCAACTGCTCCCAATTTTAATGTCGCTGGCGCCAAAGTTTAAAATCAACCCCGCACTACCCGGTATCGCTACAATCCTCTCTCTTCCTCTCCGATTCTCCTGTCGTCTACCTCCAACTAGCCTGACCTAAACGTACGCCATGCCGCATCACGATGGTCTGCCCTTAGTGTTCTAGTTTCATGAGGAAGACACCCAGCCGGAGTCTCAAGAACATAAGGCGCTTTGGGATGAGCTTGAACTGGCCTTGCGGGAAGACGCCGCGCCTGTCCCCGCTCCCGTTCCGGCTCCCGTCGCCCCGACTGCGCCAGCGCCCATCCCCGTGGCATTGATGGGCTGGGAGCCGCACATTGTCCCCGAGCTTGATCCCACGGGATTCCATGAGGTCCCCGTCGACTTTCACGCGCGCCGATGCACCTGCCAACATGCGCTTGCGCGTGGGTAGCGCCGCGCCGTGCGGTGCCGTGCACCTGCCAGCGCATGCGCCTGCGCATGCACTGACGTCCGCGCCCATGCCGGTGCCCATGCACACAAATGTCTCCGTCGCGCCGTTGACAGCGCTTGTCCCCGTGCGGGTGCCAATGCCCCCCTCAGCGGCATGGATGGCCGCCGTCGACCGCTTCCTTGCACCAACGCCAGTCGCCTCCTCCCGCCAGTTGACTCGCTCTGAAGTCTAGAACATTTTGGCCTTCCTTGAAGCTAGGCCAACATCCAGGAGTACGCCAACAACGGCGCAAGACGCCGCCATCACCGTCCGTCAATGGTCCGACGACACACAGAGCACGGCAGAGGAGCCGCTTCCCACCGCGAGACGCCCCCGCCGCCGCCGCGTAATCTAAATTTGCCATGAAAAACGTTCGGATTGCCATGCTTAAAATCTGAACGTTTATCATTTCCGTTTATTTTATATCGATCGTCGTATAATTTAAAGTCGGAGTCAGACTGAACGAAATGTATGGTTTGATCGATTGAATGTTCTGCTAGAGCCGTATCAAATTAAATATAAAACGTCATCAAGCCACATGTATTCCTTGTCATCCAACGACCTAGACTGCTTCAATGTCCAGCGCTCAACACGTTTAGCGTGTAGTTAATTTTATGCCAAAAATAGTGCTAATCACATGACAACACGCAAATAATATCCTAGTAGTTAATATCCGCATGCCCTTAATATACTTCCAAATTAACGTGCATTGGACGTACCTGTGACTAGTGCTGCTAAATGCGTGAAACTGGTGCCATGACTTGTGAACGCAGCGTCCGGATATGGTCAACGACAACATCGCCCATGAAGTTCTTCCTGTTTGCCCGCAAGGCCTAAACGCAGAAGGGAGGAGAGAGAGAGCACACATGGAACCCACCAGTAAGTGAAGGCGAATAGTACTAAAAATAATATTACATGTTATCCATTAATTAGGCTGTGGTAATATAAAAACATTATGTGAACAAAGGGGGTACAACAAACATTGCTATTCTACGTATGTTGCCTATTGACATGCGGCTTGAAGGCCCGGACACATGTTCGATCCTCGTCCTTTATTTTTTAATTTGTTTATGGGTCCAAATTTGTTTCATGACATGTGGGCCCCTCGGTATGTAGTTTGTAGCACTTTAATTTGTGGGTCAAAAGTTGTTCCATTCCAAGTGGACTATCGGTGTGTAGTTTTGTAGCTTATTTATAATAATTAAAGTGAACAACATAGTTTTTTTAATAATAACATGGTGCGACGTTGAAGGCGATAAATGACGTGCGAGAGAGCGATGACCGAGCCATAGGGAAATCAACTAGGGGAGTTACGTGGGTTGCAACGGTGTTTGGAGTAGTTGTGGGCCGAATGCTACGAAAATATAATCTAAACCGACCGGAATAAATGCCTACACAAATTACAAGGTTGCAGTGCCCCTCGCAATGTAAATAGCTCCGGCTTTGCGAGGGATGGAGAGGTAGTAGCTTCAACGCGTGGAAGATACGGTGTGAGAAAGCGAGGTCAATCGAGAGACATATAGATAGAGAGACAAAGTGAGTGTGGTCTGACATTCATTGAACAAATATATATGCTCTGGAGAGATATTTTTCGATTGAGCTTTTGGCAAGGGTGAGGGCTGTAAGATAGAGCTTGAGAGATGATCCAGTCAGAGACGTGTAGATATATTTTGTGCGTGGGAGGAAGCAAGGTCAACTGATCACATAGGGTCGCCATGCGATCGAAAGAGTGAGACGGGTTGGAGAGAGTGACCTAGATAGACGATGTGCGTGAGAGAGTATACAATGTGAATAGGTCGAATTGGGCTCAAACATGGTGATATATCGTTTTTGTCCGAGAAAGAGCGAGGTCAATTGAGACATACGGAGAGAGAGAGAGAGAGAGAGAGAGAGAGAGATTGAGTGAGCGTGGCCCACCATGAGGTCGAAAGAGTGGCGGCGGCTTGGATGGATTGACCTAGATAGACAATCTGCGTGAGAGAGTATAGAGTGTGTCGATCGAAGCCCGAACAGGGAGATATATCATTTGTGTGTGAAAGAAAACGAGGTTAAACGAGACTCAGATAAAGAGAGCGAGATTGAGCGAGTGTGACCCGTCGTGCGGATGAAAGAGTGAGACTGTCTCGAGGGAGTGACCTAGATATACAACGTGCATGTGTGTGCACGAGAGGTTGGGGGGCTAGATAGGCAATGCATGTATTTAGCGCGAGAGGGTGAGAGGGAGCGGGGGGGAGAGAGAGAGAGAGGGAGCTCAGCATGGGGTGCAATGGCGGGTGTGTGAGGTAAATACATTTTGTAACAGAGTGGAAAAAGGGGTTGTGTAGTTGAGAGACTTAGAGATCGAAACATGGAGAGAAAGAATGAACGTGTGTTGGAAACCGATAGCTTCCTAAGGTGGTTAGGAGAGGAAGATTGACCGATACAGGAAGTATGTAGCGTTTGTGCGGGGGGGGGGGGGGGCTAAAAACAACATTTGAATGTACAAAGTACGAGACTTAATATCGATGTTTCAATTCGGTGTACATTGTAAGATTTGAACCAAGGACCAGGCATACGGGTAATTATTTCTAATTCGTGCCATACTAAGTTTCAAAAAGTTGACATTGACTCAATTTGTTGTGCTATTTTGTAGGTCATATGTTTGAATCCATCCAAAAGTTTTCTCACTACCATGGTGTTCATCATATACATATGAATTTGTGTTAAAAAAAGTAGTGTGGATACAGTGAAATGCGAAATCCACGTTAGAATTGGAGATCGCTACGTGACACACACTCTAATTAAAATAACTAACTACGTGACACACACTCTAATTCAAATAACTAACTATGTGACACACACTCTCATCCACGTTAGCGTGGGTATCGTTTTGATTTTTTTTCAAATGACTCCTCATTAATTAATTTATAGTACTGCCTCTGTTCACTTCTATAAGACCTTGAAGTCATTTCAGACAATGTGCAAAACAGTTCATTTTAAGTTGTCTAAAACGACTTACAAAAGTTAACGGATGGAGTATATCGTTTCGAATGACTAATTATTGCAAGGAAAACACGGGCATGGTAATACATACAGATTCATTTGCAAATGAAAGAAGATTCGTTTGCATTCTCAAATGTAGGCGCACCAGGCAGACCAGGGTCGTGTCGGGGTGGACGCTGCTTTGGTGCCTTAAAGGCACCTGCCTTTGGGTCACTGACATGTGGGCCAGCCACCTGTTGGGCCCACATGTCATGGACACAAAGGCAGGTGCCTTAAGGCAACGAAGCATAGTCCTGTCGGGGTGGTCGCCTGTGTCGGACGGACGCGTAGCACCCAACCACCCACCCCTCCCTCCCTCCCCAACTCCCCCCCCCCCCCAAAGGATGACGACAAAATAAGTTCGCGCTTCCACGTTTCGGATAGAAATATCTGGCGGCCCCAATTCCAGCCCTGCAAAATCTCTCTTCTCCACCGTCCCCTTCCGCGCCCAGATTGCTCAAATCCTCAATTCGCCGCCAACCGAAGCAAAGTTTGAATCGCCCCTCATCTCGTCTCTTTCCCCACCTCTGTGCTGGACGACGAAGACAAAGACGATGGACGCGCTTCACCACCGCACCGGAGCTACCACATCTACGCCCTCGTCCACCGCACCGGGTGGTCCACCGACCACGTCGGCCGCTGCAACCGACGTGCCTCACAGACACCGAGTTCCGCCGCATCAGGTGCGCTTCACCGACGCTGTCTCCCAGCTCACCGGGCCTACTTCACCGAGCACATCGTCGCACCTCCGCCCCCCGAGGCCGTTGGGGTTCACCAACGGTCTCTTCCACCACATCGTAGCGCTCCGCTGCCACTCAAGATCTGCATCCGTGCGCAACCAGCCAACGCCAGCGCATTACCCTCAACGGCTCTAAAGTGACCCGCACTCTAGCTAGGCGAGCATGCCCAAATGCCGACCCGAACTAGGTATCCACACATCACTCCCTTGTGCACTGTTCCGACGATGTTTGGATATCCTTTCACTACTCTCTTAGCTTACACGCTTATGCAACTTTGACTTTAACTCTTATTTCTTCTAGAGATATCATCTGAAACAAGCAAATCCTTTTTTTAGCGAAGCATGACAGTGCTACGGGATCTGGTACACATCCTACACACCCATATAACCTTGTAAGTGTCTGTCCTCCGGTACAATATCAAGGTCGATTCCACTTATTTGATCAACCATTCGTCGTGTAAAAAATGTAGAGGGGGATGCAAGGAGCACAAGGCCTGCACATCCAAGCAAGTGGTAACATGGACTTGTACGTGGAACAATCCAAGCGCAAGCAGAGCGGCAGTGAGCCTATACAACGAGCTAGCGTAAGTCCCTGCATTTCATTTAATTCGTACTGGAATTCGTGTATGATTTGTGTGCAGTGGCGGATCCATGAATTCAAGTTACCAGGGGCGAACATTTAACTTAAAAATACGAAGGCACTTGCACTCCGGAAATCAACATAACTTGAGAAATGTGAAGCTACATGCACTTTGAAAACCAGCTAATGATCCAAAGTAGTTCAGATTATAAACACTAAATGATGCAAGCACCTAAAACACAAAATGCAACATGTTGTACAAGGACTACAAACATGGTCTGTGCCTTCTTGAATTATTCGTTCTCTGGCTGAAAATATCGAAGTGTAATTGCACGTATAACTAGTGCGGAAACTTCATATCAATATATCTATCCTGCACAAGTATGCCAATAGTTTCAAACAACAGATTAGAAAAGTATTTATTCTATGTTGTCATGATACGGGGACTTTCTGGTAGATGGCCTCGTCGTTTCCTCAAGCTATGAAAATGCACTATAATTTGCTTGTCATCAATGCCTGCAAATCTCTGTCTCTCTCAACATAGTAGATCATCATTAGACACTAAATCCATCAATGAGCTTGCAAAATGCTTGCATTAGATCCCTCATTAGACACTATATGTTCATCACCAGGAGCATGTAAAATGTTTGCATCAAATCCTTCATTAGGAGTCTGTTCATTAGACACTTCAGGCTCAAGAACAACATGAGCTTGTATGTTTGCACCGGAAACTTGATTAGATACATCCGATTCAGTCAGTTCAGTATTGATTGGGGGAGTTATAAAATAAGTAGAAATTGGTTTCATTTTCTCATAGATTCCCTACATACAATCAGTTTTACAACACCGTCAGGTTTAACCATTGGCCAGAAATTGAAGAGTTGAATTAGATATAATCTGGGATGTGATGTACCTGCTCGTTGCACATGCCACTCTTGCAAGCTGCGACTGTCCATTTGCGCAAGCTCGATGCCATGCCTGTGCTGCCGCTGCTGCCTCCCACGCAGGCTACACCCAGGGTTGGATCTTCATCTTCTTGTCCTTCCGTTCGCTTGAAGCCCGGCGACCACCCTCCAACGAGGGCGCGAGGAAGTGCTGTGTCGGTCTGTCCAGTGGCGACTAGGTTAGGAGCGAACCAAACTGGAGGCTGGAGCGAATGAATTGGGATTTTTCCTGCTGTCGATCGATCTGGGAGGCGCTCGTTTGGGCCGCGAGCCTGCTATAGGGCCTGCCTTGCACTTATGTTATTGGCCCATCCAAATTGAACATTTTTCTTCATTTTTTACATTGCCTGCTTGTGTGTTGGGATGAACAAAACTAGCGTCGGCCAACCTCGACGACTCAAACTAGGTGCACACTTTATAGCCACCTGAGGCAGCCGCCCATACCAGCCCCTATGGTGGCGTCGCCCCTTTTTGCGTGTATGATTGGATAGTGAAAAATATTCCAGTGGCGCTTTTAATTTAACCACAGAATGGTTGAATTGATTGTTTCTATGAACTGAGTTCGCCAATAATGTGAAGGATGCCAGTCTTTTCATCCTATTTTAGATTGCTTAGATCTCGATATGCCAAAAGTAATCGCATGAAATATACAAAGAAAAGCCGATTGTGATGTGTTTGGCTACAACTAGTTCGACTACACGTCCTCATATAACATATCAAGGACGCACCATCTTACCAGATTAACCATTCGACTTACCCATGCAGTGTGGGAAGAAATAAGTATTGGGACTGCGTATCCAAGCAATTGATGCCATGGACTCCTTCGTACAACCTTGTAAGCGAAAAAGAAGTTGCAGTGTGCATGTACAAAGAACTAGCGTATGTTGAGTTACCTGCTTCTCGGAATTTTAGTTAGCCACTTATTGCAAAATTGTTCAATTACGTTGCTTGGCTTAATTTAGTTTGCTACTGATTACATAATGGCACAGCCTGTTAATCATATTGTAGACTACGCCTATCAATGTGTTTGATACTTACTGTTAAGTATTACCTGTTTGCCTTAACTTAAATATCTACTTGTTTGTTTAACTGCATTGCTGCTGCAATAGCGGGTTACAATGACGTTAATAACTACTTTTCGGCATCCAATTGAAACTCTTTAATTCCTTGTTTGTTTAACTGGTTTGATGTTATAAGTCCCAGTTGAGATGTTTTGCTAACTTCAACTTTTCTGAATCCAATAAGAACTTTAATGGCAAAACAGGTTACCCCAAGATCAAAGAGCGAGGTCCCCATGGACGTTGCATCATCCCACAGCAGTGGCACCAGCCCAATCATGCATTATGAATTGCCAACTGCTGATGCTCTAGAGGCTAAACTAGTGGTAGAAAGAGATTCTGTTACGCACTTAGAGATGAAGTTGACATGTTGAGGAAGCAAACAGCACAATCACAAGCAGTACTCAAGACATCCATTAAATATTTGGTGGATTTCAAAATGAAGCAAGCTGAGACTGACCAGGTTGTTAAGGTCCTGAAGGAAAAAAGGAAATTAAATTCCTACTTGGTAAATCATAGGTGAAATGTTCTTTCCATAGTTGAATAACCTTTGTGTTGTCTGTTCATGTAATCAATCAAACCATTTGTTTTAGAGATCATGTAATAATAATTTTTTGTTTTTTGGTTCGTACTTTTATTTGAGCACAAGTCTATATTAATTGATAAGACTCGGAGACATTTCATTTGGATTGCTGTGCCAAACCTACAAATATGCCAATCAGGCTGAATGTGCATTCAGCAATAGTAGTAGTATAGATGGACCATAAGTGGCACGCAACGAAAAGGGCCAAGATCTTTGGCTAAAAAAGGATGTTGTTCTAGCCAAAAAAGTACAATGACCTGGCTTATGTATGTTAGTTGATATTATTGATCCATATACTTTATAAGTGTTTATATGTCCATTAGTTACATGCAGTCTTGGTTGATTGACTCGGTATTTGAATGTTGATACATCGCTTGTGTACATATCTAAATGGGAGTACACATTATGCTGTGTGTGACATTTGAGTTGGACATGAAGTGTTCCCAATATTCGAATTCACCTTAAACTGGATTCTAGTTTCTGAATTTGAGTATCAGCATTTGTAAACCATATTCATATATGACAGTGGAATACATCTTTGTCGTCCTTTTGAAGATATATAAAAACACATAGAATGATTTATAAAGATTCATATAGGAATAAAAAATGGATTCAAATTTAGTTGCCAGGGTAAACGTGGATGCTTATTTTCCCAAAATTCGAAAGAAGCAGCAAAATGTCCACTCCCACGTTGGCTGCCCGAAGCCAAGTGTTTGGGAGATGGAAATTATTGTCTACCCATTACACGGACAATCCATCGGACCGATTTCCACTGCTCTAAATAGGGGTAGGTTAGTAACTTCAATTAGATGTGACACGACCGCCTCTGAGCCCATTCCGACACGGTGGGCGTCAAACATGGGCGGCAAAACATGTTTGATTCAAGCTCATCCGAAAGACCTCTGTTTCTCCCTCCATTCCCCATTCATACATGGTGGGCGGCAAAACAAACTCGACTTGGGCGAAATGGATGTAGGCAAATATTTTCAATAGGGGCAGGTTTGTAACTTCACTCAAACGTGACAGAACCGCCTTACCTGTCAGCCCCGTTCATACACCGTGGGCGCCAACCACCCTCTCCTCGCCCGAAATCGCTCTGGGCAAATATTGGTGAGATGCGAGATTACCGTCCTATTCCCAACCGACGAGACATCCAAATTTTAAACGGGGGCTAAGTTCGTAACTTTCCCATATTTCAGACAGGCACGTCCAAAAAACATGGTTCCCCGTACCTCTCTCTCCATTTTCCCATTCATACACCGTCCGCGCTAGAACACCCCATCCACACACCAGCCTCCGTCCGCCACCCCATCCATCGCCGCTGTCCTCCACCACATCCATCACCACCGTCCTCCACCATGCGGGAGCGCCTACAAAGACCGCTTCGTCCACTGCTAGAGATGGACGTTTCTCCTCCACGACGATGGACCAATAGCCTTGCATCGCGTCCTCCCACTTCATCGGCACCATCGTCCTCTTTGTCGGGGCCGCTCACACGACCTTCTCTTCCACCATAACGGGACTTATCCCCCGATGCACCCGTCTACCGTCGTAGATCTGCTTCAACGCCACCGACAGCCATCGCACCCCCGATGCCTACACGGCGCCGCAAGAGAGGTGGTACTTCATATCTCCTCAACTTTTTGATCTCAACCAGAAAATAGATCTTAACTTGGTTACTCTACTTTCTTTTCAGCTCTTAGAATTTAGTTCTTAGTTCGAAGCAAACAATGGATGCTAAGTATCATTTCTTTGGTTTGCAGCTTCAAATCTGCCATGGCATAGCCATAATACGATTTAATTGATCATGCTTAGGGTTTAATTGATCATGTTGGTTCCGTGGTGGTTTCTTTAATAGAAATCAGAGGGGAAACCCTCTTTGCTAAAAAAATATGTTTAGAGTTTCCCCCTTTTATGATCACTATACGATTAGAATACGTGCTTCCTGTCATAATAACACTGCTCCACCCATCAAGCTAAACAAGCTTAGTTGTTCAAACACGAATCTGATATTACTAAAACAGAGTTGTTTAATTGGTCAGCTAAATGTTCCTAAATTAGTTTCGAAAATGCATGTTCTCCGCTCGGGTGTGTATCTCTACAGGGTGCCCATGGTGGGCCGACCCAACCTGGGATGTTGGGTCTTCCTAGTCCTCGATTCCCCTCTGTTATGCTGCGCGCTTCCGATCTCTACTCGCCCCCAGCCGCCTGCCTCGCCGTTGACTTGCCGTCCCCGGACGGCATGACTCTAGGAGGAGACGCCGGACTAACAGGAGGCCAGGAGCCGCTCGCCCAACAGCGTCATCGCTGCCCGGGCGCACCGCCGTGCCTACCTTCCTAGTCCGTTCAGGGCTCAGGCGTGCAGCACCCACCAAGCCAACCCGATTTATCCTAAGATACGTCCTCAACACTCAGAAGCCACTCCTCATCACCAATTTTCTAATTGATTCATTACCCACTAGGCAGGACTGTCATTAGGGTTTGTTGTGTGCCCAGTGCTACCTACACTTAATGGTTCATATGTATTTCGATAATCTTTAGTAGCTCTAAAGTTCACAGGGTTTTCAAAATTCCGGCCCTCGAAACAAAAACTAGTCATTTTGGATTGTTGGTCGTAGTGACATTGACCCAGATTACTACTGCAAGCCGGGTTTGTTGACAATTTTACTTGTCTTTCTTACTCATTCGATATAATATCCAATTATTCACGTCGATTAGTTGCAAACAATAAGTGCTAGACAAACTTCTTCATTCAGATTTTGGACGGTCTCTTCATAGCGATTTACAATTCTGCATACTTGTCCTAATAAGCTTACAAGTAAATGATTGATTCACTACATCTATGCTTGCCTTGTCATATTTGTTGTCAATATTCTTTTAGGGTGGACCACCCTGTTTCTAAATACTGGAACCGTAGACATGAGTGAATAGTATTTATCTATGTGATCTCTTCCATCATTTGTAGGTAACGAACACTGCATTGTATAGAAAGAAAGTGTCATTTCCAGCTTTTAGATAGGTTTCGATCTTTTACATGGAATACAATCTTCCTACTTGCTTTGTGTCGCACTACCAACCCTCCACCCTTGAAGCTAAACATTACGCCACTCATAATTGCTTAGTTTATTTGTTCAAATACGAATTTCATATGATTCTAATGTTCCTACTTCAGTTTTGAAATGTGTGCACACTGTTATAGAGACATAAGGGGTTTGTATTTACGTGTGTGGTGCAGTCAACACGGTTGGGGAGGTGAACTTTGCATATGCAGGGGTTTATAGGGAGACACTCTCCGAGTTGAATCCGCAATGCATTCCATAGATAATCTGACTACTTTTTAAGTTTTCATGAATCTCAGATTCTGAACAGCATCATAATGATTATGATCTTGCGCGCATGAAAAGAATAAAGCCGAACAATGCCATGGCTGTCAAACTTGGCATTAAGGGACTGAAATCAAGTCTGGATGCAATGTAATGCAAACGCTCTCCATCTACAGATTCATGCTCAGAATATGATCCTAACTTGGTGATTACGAGCTAGAGGGAGACCTAAGTCAATGTAGCTCCCTAGTGGAGGAATCAGAGGAAGATGCCCTATCTTATTCACCCATCAAGGTACTTGCTCTAACTTTCCAAGGTTACATTGCTCGCACATATCTTGCAACTGATGATTTGCATTGCTTCTACTTTGTTGAACTGCCATTAGCTTAGTTTACACATCATGTATGTGAATATACCGCCTATCCATTTTCAGTACATATTCCATCTGTCATCATACCATATTTATCCATTCAAATGCTGTTCTTGTGTACCAGACGTTCAAAAGGAAGAGGGCGATTGCTGATCGTGGAGGAGCACAAGCAAAGTATTTGGAAAAGGTAGTGGCACTTGATAAATCAAATAGGCCATTAGGTGTAGTTGCAATATCACCTGACCCACAAAATACCCCAACTTTAGCAGACTCTAGCCCTACTACACTGGTCATTTCTGATGCCCCAACTCAGCAGACCCCAACTGCAGCAAACATTATGATTATGCGAGTTGGCATAGCACCAGCTCTACGACGCAAAACCCCCATTCCAGCAAAGAGTACACCAAATCCAGTTGCCAAATCCCTTTTCGAACCAGAGAGAGCCCCAAAGACCCTGTTCCATTTCTTCCCAGTTTAGAAGACGAAGCTTATGTTGTAGTCAGGAACTATGTGCGCATCTTTCCTTCATGGAAAGATTATACCGCAGACACAGAACAATTTCCAGTCTTCCTCCGTAACTTACGCGTAAGTAATGTACTAATGTTATTCATGGTCATTACTGCATATGTTTCTGCTGACAGAAGACACAGAGTTCATTATTTTAAATAGGCAAGGAGCAAACTGGATTGTGATGACGAGCAAGGGTTGGTTGCGCTTTTCAAGCACTCGTTGATGAAGTATCATTCCTACCTGAGGCAAGCGCACTTCGATGGCAAGCCTCTGAATGAAATTTCTGTAAAGTCTCCTGTGCTACATTTATCCGACAGTGACTGGAATAATCTTGTTACACATTGGTCTCGACTGCAACATAAGGTACTGTCTATGATATCACATCACAATTTGAACTACATTTCTGCATTTGCCTTAATGTTTCACTTGTACAAAAACTGTTAGCAGAAGAACATTCGTTCTCAAGGGACCACAGAATCTCACAACTATACTGCACACTGCATTGCTCTTGTGAGTACGTCTTGCCCTGTATGACCATACTTACTTTCATAGTTGTTTTATTATGTAGCATCACTGCACATGTTAGCCTCGTAATCGTCCATTTGGTGGACATTATAAGATCCGTATGGATCTTACATAAATTTACGATCAACCCAATGCTTTTGAAGAGGTTTAGCTCTGCAGTCCTCTTGTAAGGACCGAACGTGCTCTATCACTGTACTTACATTAACAGCTACTCCCTCCGTCCCATAATATAAGAACGTTTTGTATAGTACACCAGTGTTCAAAACACTCTTGTATTATGGGAAGAGGGATTGGTTCATTTTGTAGCATTCTGCATCTTATCTCCCTCGCCCACCATTTACTAAAAAATATCAGATCTATATTTAATCTTACCAACAAGTAGAATACACAGACAATGCCAGTGCAGAAGTGTAGCCCATTTCTCTTGTCAGTACATTTTGTCCTATAACGCTTGTACTTCCATGTTTAGGTAGTTGATTATGTGGCATCAATCTGCATCTTATCTTCATTATCCTCTACCCCTTCCAGTATTATCGTATCTATAATTACTCTCTACAAAATGTAGAGTATAGGCAATGCTTATGAAGAAGATTCTGTGCTGAAATTCTTGAGTTATCCTTCCCTTGACATGGAGAAGGGCATTATAAAGCCGGTGTTAACTGTTAATGTAAGTCAGTCCTTCTAAAGCCTATATCCTCAACTGCTGCTTAAATTTGCTCATACTCCCTATCATTTACTGCGGTTTAGTTTGTTGTTTCTACCAAAATGCATGTTCGTAAGAACCGTAAGTTCTAAGTTTTACTTGTAAAACCAAATTCATTATTCATACCATGCACATTACTTAATACTCCCTATATGTATGCCTGTTTTTGTGGATCTATAATCCAGTGTGTGGTGAAGCAGCCCACGCTTGCACCTTGTCATCTCCTGTTTTATCTTACTGATGTGGCTGATGATATGAACAACATGCCATGCACATTATCCAAAATTGATACAATGATTTTCTTTGCCCTTCATCTATGCTTATTATGTTGACATGGTAATCCAGTAGTGTGGTGAAGCTCCCCTCATTATGAACAATGCCAAATTATGCTATTGATATTTTGAACTTACTCTTTATTTTCTAATTTGAAATTGGATAGAATTGATGTAATGCAGTTATCATCTTTGTTTATACACGTGCAAAACATGTCATCTCTATGCTTTGTTTCAGGGTGATATGCCTGATGGCATGCACAAGTCTGCTGAAGGCTGTGAGACAAACCCAACATATATTGCAGCAAAGAAGGCAAAACATCTTGTAGATAGCGAGACAACCCCAAAGTCTTGTCTTGATGCAGTGTTCCAGTTACTTGAGACTAACAGTCAGACAAGCTCACAGAATTTATTGTCTGAATTAGTTCGAATTCTACAGTCCCAAGTTCTAGCAGAAAGGCATTCTGTAACTCAACTTCGACTTTAAGTCCTATCTCTAAGAAAGATTGCAGAGAACACCAATGAGAACCTCATCACTAAACAGCTACACCTGGAAGCTATGACCGACATGCTAGGCCGGTCTCACTGCCTTGCTCGTGACTTGTCTTGTGCAGTTCCCCAAAGAAGGCTAACCTTTCTTGAACTGTCTTGGAAGTGGTCTCGGTTCGGTATTATTTTGTTACTCGCAATGGTGCCAAGTTTTTATAATCTGCTTCTTCGTTTAAGCTTTATGATCACTTTGGTGGCGAACTTGATGCCCAAAGGATGTAATATACCTTAAATCCTTTATTGTATAGTGTAGGTTTATTCTTAGTTACTATGCCGTAATTTCTTTATTGTATAGAGTAGGTTTGTTCTTAATTCCTACTAGTTACTGCCATCATTCGCTATCTGAAAAAAAATCAGATGTTGTCGGCCGGACCGAAACATTCGACTCTAACGGGCCAGGTTTTTAGCGGGCCACAATTGGGTTGGCCTGCGTCTTTCTTTGGCCCGAATGATTGGGGCCTTCACATATTGTGCCAGGCCCAAACTTACATAGGCCTATATTTTAGTTGGGCCTTTTGTCGACCCAGCGCTTAGGTTGGCCCAGGTAGCGTTGGGCCATTAATAGGCTGAATATTGTACAGGCCTGTTATGGCCGAGATGAAACCACGGGCCTTTAGCAGGCCAAAATGCATGTTGGGCCTCAATTTTCACTAGTCGTCGACGGGCCTTCAGCAGGCCGAAATGTAGACCGGGCCGTTTTGGGCCCATTTAGCTCACGGGCCGCTACCAGGCCGAAATATATCTCGGGCCTTAGTTGGCCCACTGATATCATGGGCCTTTAAGAGGCCGAAAGCTTAATCTGAGCATCAACGGGCCGAATTATGCGACAGGCCTTTAACAGGCCCAAAGTCACGTTGGACTTAACTGTTGCCACCTTTAGCACGGGCCGTTAGTGGGCCCGATGTCCTGTTGGACCATATATCGCCCATGGGCATCACGGGCCATTCCCAGGCCGAAAGTCACACCGGGCTGAAATGGGCCCATGTTTACTTCAGGCCTCTAACAGGCCGAAAGTCACTGGGCTGTAGTTGGGCCGAAATATTCGGCGAACAATTAACGGTCCAGATCTGGCATCGGGCCGCAAATGGGCCCAAGTATTGGGCGAACAATTAACGGGCCAGATCTGGCTTCGGGCCGTAAATTGGCCCAAATATTGGGCGAGCAATTAACGGGCCAGATCTGGCTTTGGGCCGTAAATGGGCCTTTATTAAGCAGGTCGTTATTGGGCTGGCCTACTAGTACCTGATTAAGTTCTACGGGCCTTTGACCGGGCCGGCCTTCTTAACCTATATGGGCCTCTGTTGGGCCCAGCCACATGTCGACGTATCATAGGCATGTCTCCTCCAATGGACGGGCGACATTTGGCCCACTGACGAGCTGACAAGTGTTCCCTTCGGCCAATTAGAATTTTACACGTGGAAATTTCCCATTGGTCAGGGCTGTTAACGGGTTATCGAATCCAAAATCTGACTCGATAGCTTAACGGCGTTCCGTTACGGTGGATGCCACGTGTCGGTCACCCTTGACGAAAGCTCTTCTGTGATGCGCGATTTATCATCATGTAAGTGGACACTTCCATGATGATAATTTTGGTAATGTCATGGAACACTTCTACGACAGCACAGGTATGACTATCTTGATTCTGTCATAAATTTGTCATGGATGTACATCCATGACAAAAAACGCGACCTACTGTGACAAACACGTATCATCATGGAAGTGTATTTTTTTGTAGTGTGACCAAGTGATGAGGATTTGTCTCACCATGTGGCGATGTGCGGGACAGCCAAGTGGTGGGGACGTGACCAACCGAGTGGTGACGCGCGGGGCGAATACTTTTTTTTGAGGGGAAGGACAGTAGGAAAGGCTCCTACTGTGTGTGTTTTCATATATAAATGAATGGGGGTGTTACAATGTTTACATTTTTACAGGTAAGTTCCACCCAACCCAGACAAGTTTGGGTTAGGTATGGGAGGAGAATTGGCTACTACTAGTGTAATTCAGAGATAAAAGAAGAAATGGAGGCAGGGTGAACGCCCTTAGTCCTATGTCGAAGGAGGCCGAAATCATCCTTAAATCTTCTTAGCCAACCATTGATGGTTGGATCAATTCTCCTGAAATGTTTATTGTTTCTTTCCTGGCGGGGGGGGGCGATCAAGTTGCGGTGTGCCAGGTTGTCGAGTGGTGAGGACGTGTCTCACCATGTGGCAACGTGTGGGGCAGCCAAGTGGTGTGGACGTGACTAATCAAGTGGCAATGCGTAGGGCGGCGAAAATGGTCCTCAGATGAGTCAGTCAGATGCTTTCGAAGCTGATGTAGCGATGAGGTCGGTGTAGCGTGGTTGCGGTGCGATAAGACTGGTGCGGTGACTGTGTCTGAGTAGGAACGAAGATGGCGTGCAGAGCGTTTGAGTGATCATGTAAATTGTTGAAGTGGCGGATCTGACTGCACTCATTGAAGTGAAGGATCCGATTGGTGATGAAGCACTAGACCACTCAGGAGAGTGTGATTCAGAATAATTTGTAGCCCCCGAGTGCAATACAAGTTCCAATGGCGGACCTATCGTTATACAAAAAAATACAGTTTTGAATGGACAAATTGTAGTTCATCGAGTCAGACTCTGGTAAAGGTGAGGAGCAGCTCCCTAGTGACGCTTGAAGGAGGCATACATGCAAAGGAGTGAAGTATGCAGTTTGATTGTAAAAGGGACTTATCTGTTTCATGCCCAACATGACGACCAGGTATATGTCATTGACACGATGAACAGGACTCCACAGAGGGATGGACCGGATGTGTTCAAGGTCAACAGAGCGACAAGGTCGGTGTTGCGATGCCCTAGGTTCGATACGGCGAACGAGTCCGAGTAGCGATGAAGTTGGCGTGCAGGGCCATCGAGTGATCGCGTAATTTGTGTGTGAAAAATAGCACAAGCTGACATAATAATTTATCGAGGTAATTTGATGTATGCTCAAATAATTTGTGTCAATAACATCCATAGACACCCACTTGGAGTGCAAGGGTCTTGCTGATTCAGAACCACACTACTGCAGTATGGTGCTAAGAGATACTACAATTAGAGACCCTTCGACGAAACTATGTGAATCGCAAACGATGATGTAAAAAACCCGTTAGAAAGATGCAAAACATTTGCGATGGCGGATACATCAAACACAGTTCAGATTTTAGTTGTGTGTGCGATGCGGAGCATAGGGTTGATCCATACAAACTGTTTGCGATGAGATAGAACAACAGAAACAGGCAGCCATAAAAAGGTGTATGTGATATACGGCATACAGTTCGCTCTGATGAGCCGTTTGCAATGATTGAGGTGAACACAAATGATTTGGTGTAATAAGATGTGTTTGATATCCGGCAAACAGCTCGGTAACCAGAATTGTGTGCAATCATTATAGACATCCCATATGGTCTTTTTTGTGAATTGTGTGCTCGACAGGGCACACAATTCAAGAAACCAACTTGTGGGCTGTAATGTAAAAGATCTCTTTTTAATACGTATTACTAACCATCTGCGATGAGATTCACAGGGGAAACAAAGATATTAATTAATATGAGCAAACAGAAACAGAGATATATACAGTCTGCTTAATTTAGTCCTTCTTCACTACAAAAATAGTCATATCCATGACATTTTGGGCCGAACAAAATTCTTTTGTGTCATGCTTATGACACTTCTATGAGGATAATTGTGACAAAACCTGGTATCATCATAGATGTGGCGGGCTCCTACTTCTATGACAAAAAATCATGACAGAAAATGGGCTTTTCGTCTTGGGCGGGCCGGAAACGCAGCTGCCTGACATTCTTTGGGCCGTCCATGATGGAAAAAACCGTGGTAGAAGCGAGGGCGAGGAAAATATCGAAGAGTTCCCAGTTAAGATGGGTGGTCGGGCCAAGCGATGCGCGTTTCTCTCATGCACGTACGCGCGTGGGTGCAAGGCGTTGGGATCTAACTGAACCCGAGCGAGGCGTTCTCCCATCAACCCGGCGACATAATCGCAGTTACGCATTCATCGAACCCGAGCGATCGACTGATCCCTGGCTGTTAACTTAACCCAATTGATCAATTCCTTCACTACTGCTGCTAACTGAAGCCGATCGAACCTGCTGCCTCTTGATGAACAGTGAGCATTGTTGGGGGGTTGGTTGAACAGTTCTCGGTGGGGGTTGGATGAATAGGACCCAGTGGTAGTATTGGCCGTTGCCGCTAGA
Organism: Aegilops bicornis; assembly: GCA_021605145.1. Lineage (NCBI taxonomy): Eukaryota > Viridiplantae > Streptophyta > Magnoliopsida > Poales > Poaceae > Aegilops > Aegilops bicornis. The sequence goes on along the minus strand of CM038672.1, from coordinate 194,441,594 downwards.
TGAACAGGACCCCGATCGAGCCGATTGGGGGTGGACGAACAGGACCCCATGCAGGGCTGGATGAACAAGACCCCATGGAGGGCTGGTTGAACAGTAGCCGGTAGATGGCTGGATGAATAGTAGCCCATGGAGGGATGATTGAACATGATCCCGTTGAGAGGGCTGGTTGAACAGTAGCCAGTGGAGGAGCGGTGGGGTCTGGATAAACAGGAGCCCGTGGATGAACAGTTGCAAGTGGAGGCCGGAAGAGGTCGACGGTGGAGATGAACAGTAGCCTGTGGTGTCCCGTTTTTCCATACGCCACACCCCTCCCAATGAATAGGAACCCTGTTTTGACCGTATCGCTCGAACACAAGTCTCTTTCCTCCGTTTTGCAGTACGCCACACCCCTCTTGATCAATAGGACCCCGTTTCGACCATAGGAGGTCGAAGAGAAGTCTGTTTCCTCCGTTTGGCGGTACGGCACACCCCTCCCAGTGAACATGATCCCGTTTCGACCGTAGGTGGTCGAACATAAGGCCATTTCCTCCATTCTGTGGTACGCCAGGGCTCGTTTCGATCGGTTGTTCCGTCCAAGCCGGTTGGCTCCCGATGAACACAACACATTCCGTTGCCTCCTGATGAACACGACGACACAGTTTCTCCGTTCCGACCCGACCATGTACACGAGCCCTAGACGTACCTATGCGCGAGTAGGCGTTCGAGACCCTGCCCATATGTACGTAGGTGGCCGTATTTACTCTCTTGCACCCTGGTTGTACGTACGTGTACATGCTACGTCTGTGCCTCTCCTACGACAGGTGCCCTTCCTTACTCGGTCACGGTTCATCGATGGAGCCTACAGACAGACTGATCGACCAGTATGTACATACACGTTCAGGACCAGAATGACAACGCTACGCGCGCTTCGACCAGGTGGGTCCCGACTATCACGGATGATAAGGAAGCGCTTCCTTGCATGTGAAGATGTAGCTAGTGGGTCCCAGCAGTCAGGGGGAAACGTATTTTCATGAAATATGGTGGCCCGTCCAGTGGGTCCCTGCTGTCAGGTGGAGGAATATCATTATTTTGCGTGTAATAAGGAGGCACTTCCTTGCTGCGGCCGTGGACCAAGCTGTCAGCATCTCCATGTACAGTACTCTTCCTATGGAAGTCGTTCCTTGACCACATTAACCACACCGCGCCGAGAGCACCAACGCGGTGGACGATGGCAAGGCCTAGGAAGGGGAGACACGGAGTCGGGGAAGACGCGGCAGTGGATGCCCATGCAGAGAGGAGTACGAGGGTTCACTGGTTCGGCTGCGGTGTGAGGCTACAGTCGCCGCAGAATGACAGGGGGTGTGGGTGAGTAGAGGGATGGCCTGGCCAACGGTGGGAGTAGTAGGGGGCGTTGAGGCCTCCGCGGTAGCATAGCCGGCCACGGGAGGCAGGAGCACGCGGCATGACCGGCGCTGGTTTGTGCGGCTGGAGCAAGAAGACCAGAGGTTGAAGAAGCACTACGGCCGTGGGATGGACATTGTATGGTCACTGGAGCTAGAATCGTTCATATTGACTAAGTTGACAAAGCCCTCCGTCCGCGTCAGTAGGCCCACAAGTCAGCCTCCAACTACGGTGGGTCCCAGCTAGGAGGGGGAGTATTCATTTTTTTGTGCGTAATAAGGAGGCACTTCCTTGCGTGCGAAGATATAACTCATGGGTCCGAGCTGTTAGCAGGGGGAACGTTTTTTTCGCGAAATACAAAGGCCCTTCCGGTGGGTCCCAACTGTCAGGTGGAGGAATCATTATTTTGCGCGTAATAAGGAGGCATTTCCTTGCGTGCGGCCGTGGACCTAGCTGTCAGCCTCTCCACGTATAGTCTACTTCTGATGGATGTCATGCGTTGACCATGTTGACCACGCCGCACCGAGCGCACCAGGGTGGTGGACGACGGCGAGGCCTAGGAAGGGAACGACATGGAGCCAGGTAAGACTCTGTATTTGTTTCCCACGCGGAGGGGAGTACGAGGGTTTACTGGTTCGTCTGCCATCGCCGGAGAATAATAGCAGGTGTGGGTGAGTAGAGGGATGGCTAGGCCAGCGATGGGAGTACGATGGGGCGGTGAGGCCTGCGCGGCAGCAGAGCCGGCCGCGGGAGGAGGGAGCAGGCAGTCCCACCGGCGCTTGTTTGAGCGGCTGGAGTAGGAAGAGTAGAGATTGAAGAAGCACGACTGCCATTGGATGGACATCCAACAGTCACTACTCTCGTGTGTTGACTAAGTGGACAGGGCGTTGCGTGTGCGTCAACCTTTTTTAGAAAAGCGTATGCGTCAACCTATAGTAGGCACACAAGTCAGCCTCAAATGTGTGGAAAACAACATACAACCCATCTGCCATTATTTCTAATAATTTACAGCCCATTTGCTAATTCTTAAGGATTTTTTGGGAGCCCATCTTCTTTTTGTTAGCATTACAGCCCATATTGTGGCCACGTTAAAATTTATACGAAATTTTGCATATTTTGGTGCGGTCAACTATTTTTAATACCAAAATTTTGAGTCACATTCAAACTAATTTGAAAAATAAATTCATATCAAAATAAAAGCCAAATAATCCAACTAATGGAATCTAAAATCCTGAAATAAAAAAAAGAAATTTTAAACTAATTGCCAGTTTGATTTGTTTTAAAAATGTACAACCCATTTCTCATTACTGATAGCCCATTTTCTCGTCTTGAAAGATTTGCAGCCCAGCAGGGCTGACAAAGCAAGTAGGCCTCTGTTGGGTATTCTGCAAAAGAATAAAAAAACTGGACTAACCATTTTCAGAAAGAAAAAAACTACTGGGCTGGTCTTGTGGTAAACATAAAACAAAAGGCTGGCTAGACAGGCCAGAGTGCCTCGCACGGCGCGGTTGACACCCTGCTTCCGTCTAAAAAACAAAGATAACTGGGAAAGCTACTTCCCTAAAAAACTGGGCAAGCTACTGGGTCCCTCGTGTCAGCCGCACGTTGTGCAATTCTCTCGTTTATTGATTACGTTGACAATGGCATGGGACCCAGATGTCAGAAATCCACTAGGAGGAACCATTTTTCTGGCTTGACATAAGGAGCTACTTGTTGTCGTCCTCTCCACGTATAATCATCTCTTGGTTGTGTACGTGTCAACCTAATAGGCCCAGAAGTCAGCCTCTAAACCCGTGGCGGACAAATACAACCCATTCAAAAAAATAACAACCCATTCCATACGTTCACACGGAAAGTTCAACATACAGAGCAAAGTAACAGGTCTGACCAGATATAGAGTACCGAACTTCCATGTTGACAACCATCATAGACAAGTTAACTATCTACTCCCACTAATACTCTAGTGTACAAGTACTGACTTACTCCTAGCTAACTAGACAATCTCGGCCGCCATCTATGGAACATGCTAAATGCCGGCACCGACGCCCTCCTCCTTGCCTCGGACTTGCCAAAGGTGCGATAGGGCGCGTTGCTCCCGTGGGTAGGCCCTTTCCATGCCGGTGTGGTCCACCGAAGTTTCGGCTTCTAAGTGGGAAACCCAATTGACGAGCTGGTAGTAAAATTCGGCGTCGCACACGCGTGCGTGCTCGACAGCCTCTAGGGCTATTTGCAGGGCGCCGGCCTCCAAGTACTCGGTCCAGTCGCGAGTGCTCTGCTCGTGACTCAAAACCGCAGTGTGCTACTGCTCCATGCCCCGCTGGCGGTGCAAATCAATTATACGCTGCTCCTCCACCAGGCGGTCGCGCTCCAGCAAGTCCTCGTACTCCGCATTGCCATCTAAAGACTGATAGAACGCCTCCTCCCTCTGTCTTCCTTCCGATGAATAACCTAACACTAGCTCCGGCGGTGAGCGCCTTAGGCGTCGCCTATTGCGGATGGTCGGGGGTATGACGGACGTGGCAAGAGCGAGGGCAAGTGGCGAGCGATGTCGGGCTGGTGGGGGTTATGAGGGGAGACGATAGGGCGAGTTGGCTGGCGGTGCTACCGGAGAACACCGGGAACCAGTAATTATAGGCGGAAGGTAGGAGAAACAGCGTGTTGGGGAAACGCGACGGTCATCGGAATTCAATGCATTAGTAGGCATGTCTTAGCGCGCCAGCTTACCGTGGAAAACTGGAAAAACTGATGTGTCGTCCCGTTCCATTAGTGGTGCATCCCATCCATGCTGGGTCACACATCGGCATGACGGTCAAACGAGTGCACTCGAATCATCTAGATGAGGTACTCCCTCCTTGTCAAAAATGATTCCACCACTCATCATCTACCTTGGTTGGTGACATTTTTGAATTGAGCCCTGCAAACCGGAAAGGAGGTAGTACGTGTGTGATCCACTATTTATTCGTGTAGGATCGAGTAGGTCGGATTGTGTATGTGTAGGATCAAGTAGGTCAGATATTGTACATGTAGGATCGCATTAGCTTATGAACATTCGCTGGGAGATAAGCATTTGTGAACGTTTTTGTTGGCACTTTCATTAGATTCGCGTGGCATTTTCTTCAGAACAGCTTGTTAGTTTCTTCAGAGGTAGGCATTTTTATTCAGAAAACTGCCACCTTTGGATCTTACGTCACAACTAAAGCTGCCAGGAGCGTATTAGTAGGCTAGCTAGTGATCGATAATAACTTGTAAACACTGAGCGAACAGAAATAAGGAACTGTTAGTAACTTGTAAACACTGAGAACACAGAAATCAGGATCATGTTGTGCATAGTAGTAAGAGCCGGTCCGTCCGAAATGTTCACACGAGACTCACAGGCCTGACATTGTCATATGTTCACATTATTAGCCCAAATTCACAACCAACTAGTAACATGTTAATGCATCTCAATAATTCACAGATCATATACAAATATGTAGCTCCAAAAGCAAAGATCTAGAAAAAACATATGTTCTTCGTACTAACATGGATGCTTCTCTGGGCCAACATTCAGTACAGAGTGAAAGACAGATTTGTTTGTGAAGTCTACAATTCCTCTTGGAAACATAAGTGGTTTCACCAACAACTGGAACCATGAGAACGAACCACACATGATGGAGGAACATCCACTGCAATATGATATGGTCTTCTCTCGATCACACGACGAGACTATTTTTGGAATACAAACTTTAACTCAGGCAAAAAGATGCCCATTGTATAATCATACCAAAGCAATAAATCACCTAGTGTTGGCCAATAAATAGTACAGTACTACTTTTGTGCAGTCCATGAAGTGACTATCCAGTCTTTCTATGTCTATTTTCAAATGGCACTGCATGCAGTGACTATACTATTCTTTTGTGCAGTTCCACCAAAATTGCGGTCACTTTGTTTGTTTGCCAAATAGCAACGGGCAGACATCTGTCTGCACAAATATCAACCAGCTAGTAAACATATACCCCACCTTGTATTTTCGGTTTAAACATGCCTCTTTTGCTTAGCATTTGTTATGTTTTGCACTGGACAATTTGATATTGTCATGTTTTGCCCTGGATAATTTTGTACTGAATTGATTTGCTGGTGCAGAGCAGACATATAGCTCCTATTCTTCATCAGACCAAGGATATCCATGTTCGCAGTGATGTAAGAGGTGAAATCGATACAACCAAAATTGAGCATCCGATCATGAATCATGTCCTGCACCTCCAATGTACGTCCACCCTGCCAATAAATTCACATGCAAACCACTAATATTACTATCTAATGACAATACAAAAAGAGTAGCAAGATAGTAGCAAACCATTTACCTTCATAATGAACAGCTCATAGTGCAAGCAATTGGATATAAAGGTTTGGAAGAAAACATGCTCCTAATGTTGAACCTTTTGGACTTTTTGTGCAGTTCCACTAAAATCGAGCATCCCTGTTTGCATAGATATTGAAAGTGTGATTATTATAAAAGTGGCACTAGTTGAAGCATAGACTCACAAATATAAGCATTCCAATTTCTTAATGGGAAAAGGTAGCAAGACTGTTTCTAACCACCAATTTGAGGGAATAAATAAGGCAAGAGCGGCGGATGTCAGGAAGGCATAAATAGTTTTTTCTTAAAAATTGAACCGTTCCTGACCTTTCCTCTTCTTTTAAGCATATTTTGTGTAGTTCAACTAAAATAAAGTGCCATCACCGCCTTGACAATTCAGTGACACTTTACAAAAAGAAATGACTTAACAGTACATCATGATGTGAGGTATGTAATTGACAGGCATTAGGGACAAACATACAGACCTCCTCCGATAGCATAATGAACAATAATTTTAACAAAGGTGTGACTAGCTTTACTGGGATAATACGAGTGAACTCTACACCCTCTGTTCCTTAATATAAGACGTTTCCGCAGTTAAATTTAAAGTACCCAAACGTCTAGTATTTAGAAAAACAGGTAGTAGTTTTCTTGAGCACATATCTAGGAAAGCATGCCACACTTTATATATATCCATACGCTAATGCAACACCATTCGAATAGTACAAATATACACTAATCCAGTGGCTAGTGCAATAGTAGAGTAGTTTTTTTATTACGGGGTACATTACAATGGTTTTACTGAACAGATTTCCATAAGCTAGCACTGGAAGATTTCTATTAGCATTAACAATACAAAATGTAAAGGTACCAAGTTACAACATTGGTATACTAGTTGTGCGACAACATTAAACCAAATACAAAAGACTGAAGGTAACTAGCATTATTAACCAATGATAGTATAAAAAATGCAAACCATGTACCTTCAAGGTAAATATCATTTCAAACTCGAGGGGACTTGAAAACTTGCTATCCCAATCTTGATAATCGATGAAACATAAAAACTTGATCGAACGGATCAAGAGAACAGCCGGAGGAGGAGGTGCCCACTCTTGACCTTTCCTCTTCTCTTCGTCATTTTTTGTGCAGTTTAACCAAAATAAAATGACATCAGCACCTTGGGATTTTGGTGACACTGTACAAAAAAATTGACTTATCTCATGAAAGTGAGGTATGTAATCTATAAGCATTAACAATGCAAAAATCTGAAGGTAGTAACAAGTTTCATCGTTAGTATACTGGCTGTGCAACAACATTAGAATGCCTTAGCTGATTTTTTTTAATATATGCACAATCAACAGCTAACCCTAAAATAATCTAGTGACAGTAAACGACATTGCTTAAATTTACCGGTGGCATTAGACTGAGTGCGGCATTAGTTAAATGTGGCATCACTTTAGCAGTAGCATTGCTTGACTTTATCGCTGGCATTATATAACAGCAGAAAAGGGGCAATAAGAGCATGGGATGCCCATTCGGATAGTGGGCGCACCAGTACGATGTACCTCCACGGACGCATAGAGTGGTGCCCAGAGCAACAAATACATAGGCAGCATATGTGGATTACGTCCTGTTTTTGTTCTCTTTAGCCACATTTTCCGATGTGAGGACAACAAACCGATCTACCTGGTCATTCTCTATTGCATTGTCATGCCTTTCTACCCTTTTCACCCTTTTTCAACCAAGAGACACGAGACTCGTTCCTTAGCTACTGATTTTCCCCTTTCCAACCTAGATGCGGGTTCGATTCCTAGTCTCTTGGATAATACTTTCTCCCTTCCTTTCCTTATTCAACCCAGACATGGATTAGTCTGCATGAAGTAGGGTTTCCTTTAATAGTTCAAATTAAGGATTTTGTCTGCGTGACCAGCAGAGCAGAGGATAGCAAATTGGGAAGATGGTGGAGTGGAAAAAGATCCACATGCAGCGACGTGGCAGATGGGGCAATAGAACAAAGGTAAGGTTCAAAAAGAGCTAGCATACCTGAGGGTCGATGGTAAGTAGCTTCGCTCGTGGTAGTCATCCTCTGCACACAATACGACACCGAGCTTGGGGACGGAGGCCATCCCGCGCAGGCGCTAGGTCAGAGAAGACGACTTTGTCGTCAATGCGTGACCTCGCTCGTCGACGACGAGTTCGTCAATGCTGCACGTCCTTTTCTTCCCCAACGGATCTGAGACCACCAGTGAGGAGGGAGAGAGAGGCCGTCTTTTTAGATCTGGAGAGAGGGTGATACTGTGAGAAGCAAGTGGGCAGCCCTTAGCAAGAAAGCGATGAAGCTCCAGCCTATATATATTTTTTGATACTAGTACTAGAGGTGGAGTAGTGGTAGAGTAGTTTATATTTTCTTTGCATACAGTACCAGTTAGTCAGCCTTCAAAACTGAATGGCATGCCATTAAAAAAATAAAGGTCGATAACTAATGTGGCACCTCGGGCCAACGCGAACATATCACATTTTGCACAAGAAATGTAGCGACCCGACCTCAGACGGCCAACTCTCTGTACTTAAGTGTCATCCCTGGATCGGTACGCTGACACACACAATACTCGAGGATTTATAACAGAGTTAAATCACATGTATAAAGTAACGTAAATACTATTACCTCAATCCAAATAGCGGAAGTAACAACAAGGCTGTGGATTCCCATCAACACCAACGGCAAAGTTGAGTGTAGAAATCGTAACCCTAACGTATCACTTACTCGTCGTAAGATTCCTGCAACATGAGACGTTGTAGCCACAAAGGGTCAGTAAATTGAATGTACTGGCAAATTCAAACCATAGGATAATGATGAATAATAGCTATCTCTACATGCATATATGGCTGGTGGAAAAGCTCTATGGTTATAATGTTTTTGCGAAAAGCCAATTTTTCCCTACTGCAAAGGAATACATTTTATTTAACTACAAAGTTTCTTGAAAACATTGAGAATGGTAAACCCCATCTCAATCCCGATTAAAAAATAATTTAACAACCCAACAAATTTAATATATAGAGTGATGAGCTCAACATGATAATCCAATAACTAGATACTCAAGATGTCCATAACCGGGGACACGGCTAATCATGATTAGTTTGTACACTCTGCAGAGGTTTGTGCACTTTTCCCCACAAGACTCGATCTCCTCCGTTGGATTTCTCGCACTACATAATGTTTTAGAAACGGATGACCGAGACACAGTCTTTCCGAAGATGTCCCCTTAACCGATAGATAGGCATGTACACCCACAATCCCCTACATCTGCTAGCCCATCATGGAAAGGTTTCCCACAACTTACTCAACTATGCCAGAGCCCATAATGGCATGTGGCTGCACACGGAAGTTTCTAGCATGAATAATCTTATGATCCCTTTGAGCCTGGGTGGCAGTCCATAGGAGAATCACACGGTACCCCGGGATTTCCAAAAAATACAGGCAATCACTGGATTCCCCAAGTGCCTCAATCCACCTAGATGTGTATTAAAGTTGCCTCCTTAAGTTAACCATTAATTAAACAACCTCACATATGTCATGGAATACTCTCAAAACCCAATCCACGTCTACGAGCATAGCATTGCAATATAAGCATAACGTAGAAGTAACTCCCAAGGTTTGAATGCAGGGCAATATGTTCCTACCTCATAACTACTTCCCAATACCCACATGTTATCAATCCTACTCATGCAATGTTTGAGGGTGAAACTAATGCATAAAAACTGGGTATGAACGGGATATGATCAAAGTGTGAACTTGCCTGTACTATTGATGAAGACGATTCGCACTCAAAACTCTTGATAGTTCTACTTGTCACACTCCGGTTAATCTATCGTAAGCAAGCAATAGTAACCACACATAAGCAATCACTCAAAATATCGGAAAGAACGAAAAAGACAATTCGGAAAACATGAAAACCAAGAAAATAACTCTTGCAACATAAAACAATTTCTAACAGTACAAAAATTATGTGAATTTGGCCTTATCATAAAGTTTAGTTCAAGATCTTCGAATAGCAAAAAGAATCAACTAAATCGGAGTTATAAAACTCAAGTTATGATCAAACGAGGCTCAAATACAAAATTGTTTGAATTCAAATTTTAAAACTTTCAAAAATATGTTTAAGGTGGATTACTGGATAGAGGAGATCATAACGAAGAAGTGGACATTGGTTTTATCTAATTCTGACTAACGAGCAAAAAGTAATGACAAATTGAAGTACATGGACTAATCTGTGAAGAAAATTTATCACGAATAGGTCCCTGGCCGAAAACTAAAAAGAAAATGAATAATCCTATCGAGGGAACGCTCGCTAATATAACCTAATGAACGACCGTTCGCTGCGAAGACCTAACCTAGCGAACGTTCTCGAATTAACTAGGCTAAAAAGAAAAACCGATCTGATAATATAAAACCGAACTAAAAGAAAAACCTAAAAAGGAAAACGGGTCGGTTTGTACTGGTTCGGGGCGGTTTTCTATCAAAAACTGGCGGCGGCGGTTAGCGACGGACTCCGCGGCGGCGTGCGACGATCGCGAGGAGCGGCGGCAATGGCGGCGTGGCGCAGCTACGGGCGGCAGTGTGGCGCAGCGGCGAGTGGCGCGAGGTGGCGGCGGCGCTAGGCGGCGAGGAGAGGCGAGTAGCGGCGGTGGCGCAAAAGATGGCGGCGGAGCTCCGGCAAGATGCGGGAGGCACGGCGATGCGAGGAGGAGAGAGAGGCTGGGGTCCGGGGGCGGTATTTAAGGGCGCGGCGGGCGGCTTGCGGGAGGGGCAAGGAGGAGGCCGGCGAGACCACGGCCAGCGGCGGCAGAGCTCGGGACTCCGTCCCGAGTCGGGGGCAGTCGGGGCAACGAGCGGCTGGGCTGGGCCGCGGCCTGGCAGGAGCTGGGCCGGCCCAGTTCGGTGGAGGGAAGTTTTTCTTTGAAATACAGACAACAAAAATAATATAAACCAAGTAAAATAAAAAATAAACCTAGACATATAATATATCAAAATTTTTAGAAAACAATTTTCTACAACGTGAACATTTTTATAACTTTAAATAAAATCTAAAAAAATCCGAATAAATAAAACAATGCTACTGATTCAATAAACCCACTAAAAATCATTTTAAAAGTACCAAAATGATTTGAAATTAATTTTTCTCCAATTTTCTATTGTAGGGAATCATGTTACCCTATTTTTCGTATACTTTATTCTTGGAGAAAAATAATTTGAATAAGACCCAAATAACTCCAAATTGAAAATAATTTCCAAAAGGACTTTAAATTTGATCCTTTTAAACTCCCAACTCATATTTCATATGTTTTGAAGAAGTCATTTTATCTTCTCTCATGAAAATAATTGAGTTACTTGAAGTCTCTGAATTTGAAATATTTTCAAATGAAATTCAAATATTTTCGACAACCCTTTTCATTTAATTAAATGGAAGAAGTCATGTCATCTTCTCTCTAGGGTTTTGAGTTGAAAAGAATTTGAATTCACGGAGATCAAAATGCAAAAAGATGAAAGTTTGGGAAAGTACTTTTATTCCATCTCATTTAACTTTCAAAAAGTTTTGAATTCACTCACTTTTAGTCAATCAATCAAATCTATCTATTTATTATAACATTCCAAAATTTAGAATTTTGGGATGTTACAAACCTACCACCCATAAAATGAATCTCGTCCTCGAGATTCGGAGAGGCTAGAAAGAAATAGGTTAGGTTTGGGGTCTTCTCAAAATCCATCGATCATCACAGGGGGTCTGGGGTGCTACCACCCTTAGAAACATGGTAACGGATCCATCCTTATTCATGACAGTGTCGGTCTTCTCAGATTCTCGGGAAAATTTCCTTCTCTAGCTCTTCCGGTAGGGGCACAACTTTTTCCTCAATTATTTTGTCCTTTTCTCTGGGTAAGGTCCTTCTGACTTGATCTTCTTAGCTGACATGTCTGGCGCCCATACTAAACAACTATCGACATCTGATGGTGGCCAACAATTTATATTTTCTCCTACAGGAAAATGGGTCTGGCTGAACCACACCGTATATCCTACGATTTGGCAATAGCTGCCTTGTACAAGGGGAAAAATTCTTATACCATTCTAAGGTTTAAGAAGGCTTTTGATCGTGGCCTCTTTACTATAGGTAAGTCACTCGGATTTACCATCCCACATAGCAAGGCGCATAATAAGAGTAAGTCGGTATGGTGATCAATCCATCCCGCACCCAAATCATTACCTTGTATACAGTTTAGCGAATCTCGCATTCTAACACTCGGTCATCCTCACAAGCATTGCATAATTTCTCTTGTCGACGAACCAAGTTCGGATATATCCATTGATTCTGCAAGCTAAACAAACATCTATCGTTTCATCACAACTCTCAGGTTTTGCGTAAAACTCCTATAAAATCATCTGTTGATAAGGTCATAACTTCTTCTATTGTTTTTCCTTCAACAAGAATGTGCTTGCTTCTTGGCAGGTCCTGGGGCCTATGGTTATGTCCCATCTCATCACTTGAAATCCTTGAACTCATCATCGGGGCAACTGATCATTATTCCAACATCCAGCTTGTTAGCATGCTTAATTCCATCCAATTGTACGGTCCTTCTTCCTTCTATTGGTTCCAAACTAAGACGTGATTACTCAGACTCATCATGGAGTTAAAATTACTCCATATTACCAACATTATGCCTCCTTTATATCCAATAGTACTTAATCCCTTCATATTCTTGGGGTATCCAACATATCGAGATAAAACTCGTACTTATGAAGTCCACTCCATGGAACATCATTATCGTTTCCGGGGGTCAAGGGTTCTCACAGTTACTACCACCCTTAAAATGCACAAACTCATCCATAGACCATATTTCTCATATCCTCGAAAATGGTCAAAATCTTTCTTCACAGAGTAACAACTCATAAAATTCCATCAGTACTAACGATGCTAACTTTATTGATTATCCAATTATTACAATCTCCTGCGTTTCCATCACATGCCTCAACTCAACACCTCAATACAAAAGAGTTGTTCCCACTAGTACTACTATACTTCTCACAGACACAACTAATTATCACAAGTCTCCTTCTCCTTGGGACAATCTCTGGCAAAATGCCCTGCTTCATTACTACGAAAACATATTACTTCCAACAAGTCTCGAGGTTTCCTTGTGTTCACATAGCCTCCTTGGGTCCTCGGCTTCCTTTTTGGGCAACGACTGAAGTAGTGCCCTGACTCCTTGCACCTGAAACGGGTGATATGATTCAGGTCCTTCTTGAAATCCAATCTACTTCTCTTCTTGGACTTTTCCGTTCTAATCAGGGCTTCTATCTCCTGTGGGTCATACTCTACTTCCTCCATCGGGAATTCTACTAGATCCCCACTCAAACAATTCTGGAAGATGTGTCCTTCTTCTCTGCATGAATAGCATGACTTGGTGCAGGGTTTAATTGGTTCTTCTTTGGGCGTGTCCTCCACCTCTTCCTTCATCACAAGTTCTTCTAAAATTTCCATGAGGGCTCCTTTCATTGCTTCTTTCTTCTGCTGGATGGTTCTTTGTACCATGGGTAAATGTGACACTGTGCAGGGTAGTGGGTAGTCCCTTCACACAAGAAACAAGTGATCTGCCTAGTTGGGCAGTCTTTAGAAGGGTGACTTCCTTCACAATTAGGGCATTCATACTTGTGTTCTTTATGGGTGTGTCCTATTTCTCCACAAATCTTGCATGCACAAGGTTTCTTCATATCCTTTCCATAAGGCTTCAATTTATGGGACACATGCCGAGACCTTTGCAGAGTCAACTTAAATTCTTTCCAAGTGGTTACTCTTTGCCATCCATTGATGGTTTGGTACAACCTCCACCAAGTAGCAGCACCTCTTTCAAAGCACTGAAGAGCATGCTGGGTCATATCCTTTCCGACTATAGGATTATTCTTCATGTGATCCTCCATGTTCTGAATCCATCGGTCCGTCTCCAATTGACTTATCATTCCCGGAACTGTGAGTTCATCTCCATTCATCCTCTATTGGGTCCATTGGTTTTGGGGGTGAGATAAGAGAGATAGAGAGGGATGCACACAATACAAACATAAGTTTTGAAAAGGCAGATTTTATTTATGGCTCTCGGAAAAAACATCAAACAAATGACAGGTCACTAATGTCGCATCTAACGTAGGTATATAACAGGGGTTTGGACTTCTAAAGGTTAATAAATTTTCAAAATCACCAGACTCTTCAAGTCTATTTCATGTCTCCGATGGCTTCTTACGATCGTGCTTGTCCTTCTCAAGTTCTTTTGCCAGATCATCTATGTTGACGTGAAGTCTCTCGTGATGTCCTTTAAGAGTTGCGTTCCAAACTTCTGGATTTCAACATCCTTGGCATGAACCATGGTCCTACTTCCTTCAGTTACTGACGAATATCCTGTATCTCGAGGTTTTGCTCCTCCATCTTGGCTACTTTCAGCTTCTGGGTCCTGATTTCTTCACGGAATGCTTCCTTGCCATATACGACTTCCTGAAGGTCCATGTGAAAATTCTTGATGTAATACTCCAGATCCTGGCGTTACACCAGCTAAGGCTAAAACTGCATTATTTGCTGATAGATGCTCCATCAGCCTTCTACCATCCAATCCTTCCATGCATATGCATACTTAACTCCGCACGATGACAATAACATAAGCGGGCGATAACACCATGGTTAGCCGTGTCTATGCCCATGTTACTGCCATGAGCTATCATTTCATAGTTGATATCTCCTGCCTTAGAGTTTTCTTGACAAAACTTTGAGTTCTAATGCTCCATGTTCTGGTCTTTCTCCAATACACCTTGATCTCGGGTATTGACAGCTTCCATAGTCTGTCAAGTTCCATAACGGTAGCCTTCCTGGGTCATACCAATCTGGATATTCTTCAGAGTCTTCACATTCTCCTAATCTTCGGATGACTCCAACCGTTGTAGTTTCTATTAGTGTAATGCACGGTAAAATTTGCTTCATTCCGTAACGTCTTAATTGTCCGATATCTTGTACTCCTTGTAGTGGTCTCCTTAGTCGATCTTCATGTGGTCAAAAAGGGGAAAGGGGTATAGTCTCACTAAAAAGGGAATTTTGAATAAGCTCGGAAGAGAAGAGAGGTAAAAGATCCTTTTGAAAGAAAGTTGTAGAGAAAAATCTTTTCCTATGGGCTTGCAAGTTTCTAGGGTCACATTCTACAGTGAACATGTGCTCTGATACCATCTTGTAGCGACCTGACCTCAGACGGCCAAGTCTCTATGCTTAAGTGTCATCCCTGGATCGTATGCTGACACACACAGTACTCGAGGATTTATAACAGAGGTAAATCACATGTATAAAGTAACGTAAATATTATTACCTCAATCCAAATAGCGGAAGTAACAACAAGGTTGTGGATTCCCATCAACACTAACGGCAAAGTTGAGTGTAGATATCGTAACCCTAACGTATCACTTACTCGTCGTAAGATTCCTGCAACATGAGACGTTGCAGCCACAAAGGGCCAGTACATTGAATGTACTGGCAAATTCACATCATAGGATAATGATGAATAATAGCAATCACTACATGCATATATGGCTGGTGGAAAAGCTCTATGGTTATAATGTTTTTTGCGAAAAGCCAATTTTTCCCTACTGCAAAGGAATACATTTTATTTAACTACAAAGTTTGTTGAAAACATTGAGAATGGTAAACCCCATCTTAATCTCAATTAAAAAGTAATTTAACAACCCAACAAATTTAATATATAGAGTGATGAGATCAACATGATAATCCAAGAACTAGATACTCAATGTCGGTGTACTAGAGTAGGGGTACCCTAGTATCCCGAACTTGTGCACGGGCAGTTGCAGCCCTCCGCGGCAGGGCTTACCGGGTGACCGCCAAGGTCCCCCGTGGTTCCTTTGGAGCCATTCAAGAACAAAGTATTCAAGCCCAGGAGACAAGGCCCCGGCAAGAGGAGCTTGTCGGGAAGGCCACCCAAGGCACCTACAAGACAAGGCCCCGGCAAGAGGAGCTTGCAGAAGGCCCAATGAGCGACAAGCTTCCGGTAGCGACAAGACAACAACTGCGGCAAGGCGCTTGCGTGGCGAGACCACCTCTCTGTACCTACGCTCCGGCACATCCACTAACGTGTCGCCACGAGACCTTTCCAGCGCGTGGCGAGAGGTCAGGCAGCCAGCCGGTCTTGAGGTGGCAAGCGGCGCGACAAGTTTGCCATCGTGGCGAACGGTGGCGCCCGACGGTCCCTGTTTGCACCGTTAGGGCGATGTAGACGGGCATTTAATGCCTTTGTCCCTGCCGTCGAGTTAGGTATGGTAGTGTACCTTTGTACAAGTAGGTGTACCAACCACTACTTTTCCATTTGTACCCTTGTCTATGTTGCCACCTGTCGGGGACCCTTGAGCATATAAAAGGAGGCCCATGCGCAACATAGAAAGGGTCGGTCGTTCCCCACGCCAGTCTCGTTAGCAGCTCGTGATCGGTAGCTCTGAGCAAGAACGCAATACATTCAGATATGCAGCAGTAGGAGTGTTATATCTCCGGAGAGCTCCGAAGCTGGGTAAACCTCTCATGCGCTTCGCATCGATCTGCTCTTCGTGCGACGTCCGCTCCCCGCCGAACCGAAAGGGGCTCGGTCCGCCGGTCCCATAGGTGTTCGTGGGTCAGATCACCAAGAACTGCTGGCGGTGCCGCACTCAGCGCTCGCGGCTCAGGTGCCCGCGCCGACAAGTTCCCTAAAAGCGTAGGGCAAAAACATACAAAGGAAGGAATCAAGTAAAGGAAATAACATAGCAATTGATACCCAAAATAGAGTTATATCACAAGATAGCTTGCCACAGCTCTAATGGATTGTTCTTATAACATGACCAGCAGCGGCAAGAGAAAGAGAAAACGGGCGGCCTAATCTACGCGATCGCCTCAACCCTATTGATTCCGCTCACCCTGTCCACGATGGGTGCGACAAGGGTCTTGAGCGCCTCCACATCAGCATCCGGCGGTAAGGACTTGAGGACGTTGGTGAGGTTGAGGCCTGGATTGCGGAAGGCCACCTTCATCAACACTTTTTGAAGAGCTCCCGCGCAGATCTGGCGTGATTTCTTAGCCAGCTGCTTTGGGACCTCTTCCCGGAGTCGCTGGAGGGCCGTCACCACGCCCTTGAAGAACAAGCTAAGCTTGGCGCTGGGTTGGAGGTGCTCGTGGGAGGAATATCAAAGATCCACCAGCCCCAGTTGTGCCAGCTCTTCATCGATGGCTGCAGCAACATTCACGTGACCCTCGGTCCAGTGCTCCACATTCTCCCTCAAGGCACTCTAGGCGGCAGCACTTCGCCAGCCTCGTCGGCCTTGATCTTCTCCTTCAAGGCCACTTCCTGCTCCACAGCACCGTCCAGCGCTTTGAGTCAAAGTAGTTAGCTTCAACTCAAGATCTGCATTGGAGTCCTTGGCGGCGCTGAGCTCCTTGCTTCTCTCGGCGAGATGGCCCTGCAGCTCGCCAAGAGTATAGGCGTCCTTCTCGCGCTCGTGCTTGAGTGCAGCAAGCTCCTCGCCGCTCTCCTTGAGGCTGGCCTCCAACTGCGCCACCCTCGTCTCCGGCTCCTTCTTGGCGGCCTCGGCATGGCAGCATCCTTTGCTTCCTTGAGAGCCCCGCCAAAGCGTTTGCTCGCGCATGGCAAGATCCTCCTCATGGCTGTCAAGGTTAACCTTCAGCTGCGCCAACTCGCCTTCCTGCAGACAGCTTCTCGGCGGCAAGCTGTTGCTCCTCGGCTTGACCTTCTCGAGGAGGAAGGCTTTGCGCTCCTCGGCAAGCCACTCCCGCTCCTCTGCCAAGGACCGGAGAGCTTCCTGGTGGCGGCCCCGGAGCTCCTCCGCGCACTTCTCGATGTCTGCTCCCGCCTTCGCGACAAGCGCTTCCCAGGATTCCAACTTGGCTTGTCGGGCGTGGTAGAGCGACAGCAGCTTCCGCAGCAGCTGCTCCTCCTCAGGCTCGCCGCTACTACTGCTTGGCGCGTCGACTAGCGTCAGTCCAGCGGAGGCGAGCAGCTCTTCATCGAAAGTTTCTCCTTGGCGGCGCCACAGGCTCGACTCCCATGGGAGCTTGATGAAAACGCCATCGCCGGCCTTCAAATAGGTGCGGGCTGGGGCTCTTGAGCCCGGCTGCTGCGGCAGCGGGAGGATCAGCGGTCGGCGTAAGCGCCTAAGCGCTCCTGCGACCTCGGGGCCGTCGGTCACGATCGCCCGGACCCCTCGCCCGGCTTCTGCGGCGGCAGCTTTGGCGGCCTCTTCGCCGGCGGGCTCGTCGGCCTGACTTCTTCTCACGGTGGCGGCGGCGTCGTCAATGTTGCCCTGTGGCGTCCTCCTCGCCGGCAACCTCGGTCTCCGTTGGCTCTATGGCGGATGGATGAAGAAAAGTCAAGCAAATATTCAAAAAGAAAATCAGAAGAAGAAGAACACAAGGGAAGTTTTCAGGCAAGAAGATTACCTGTGCCAGGGTCTGCGGTCATGGTCTCCGCCACCAAGGGATCGCTGGTGCCGTCCGTTGCCGGAGAACTGCCCCTTGCCGGAGAAGTCTCCCTTGCCGGAGAACGCTCCCTTGCCGGGGAATCCACCCTTGGCGGCGTAGTCGAAGCAGAAGGAGGCTGCTCTGCTCCAACACAAATCGACAGTCAGATATCAGCAAAGAAAGAGCACCCATGCACGAACAGCAAGAAGTAGACCATATACTTACTGGCTGGGGGCTGTCTTTGAGGCTGCTGAAAGAAGAGTTGCCGCATCCGGCAAGGTTGTCTCGGACGCGCCTCCTGCTGTCACAGTGGGTTCGTCCTCGACGACAATCACCGGGGTCTTGGCTCTCTTCGACATTCTCTAGGCCAGCGTCCTGAAAAGGAATGGGTTCAGAGTAAAGCAAATCAGATACAAGACAAAGCAACAAATCGAAGAATTACTAGTACCGCAAAGAATCTTACTCTTCTTCTTCCTCGTCGGAGCTGAGCGCGGAAATATCAAATTCTGGCCCGCCTCGATGCGGACGAGGCGGAGAAGTGGGTTCCTTGGGCGCTTGGCGGGAAGCGAAACCGGTGGTCTGCGAGGGCCCGCTCCGGTTGCCGCGGCGTGAGGTGCTCCCGTGGCAGTGCTTGCCGGTGGAGCGCGTTCGCGCTGCGGCTGTTGGCCTGTCTGCCGCCCCGCTACGTCTCCGACCTTGCAAAGACGCCGTCTTGGTGGAGCTGGGGGCTCCGCTCGCGGCAAGCTGCTTGAAGGTGGGGAGGATGCGCCCTCGGCGGGCTCGCTCGACTCGGCTTCAGGCTCGGCAAGCTCTTCCTCGCCGGCAAACTCCTTTCGCTCGACAAGGCTTGCCGCCTCTGCTGCCTCTGCCTCCTTCACGGTGAAGCCAAACTCGCCGCCAGCTGCTGCCGCCTCTTCCAGCCTGGTGGCGATGCGCTGCATCTCATCATCGGTGGTGTCGCGGGTGAGGCCCCTCTGCTCATCGGGGCAGACCGGCATTTCTACCAGATTGTCAAAGAACTGCCGCACGACGTCATCTGCAGGCTCTTGCCAAGTTGGGACAATTCCATGCGAGTCGCACAACGGCATCATTGCGCGGATGCGGTCAAGCGAGGAATTGTTGCACAGCGGAACGACGCCCCTCGGCAACCTAAACATCTCTGGATGATCAGGATCGGGCTTGAACAGCTCTAAGAGCATCGCGTCAAGCTCCAAGACGGTGAAGTTGAAGTTGAGGCCTGGGCGCAGCCTCATGATATCTGCCGCGTTCTGAAACTCCCAGGCAGGTCTCCTCCTACCTGCAAGGGGGCGATGCGGCGGCGAAGAAAGTCTGCGCCAATGGTGCCTACAGTGAGCCCGGCAAGTCTAAGGCGAAGGATTCGGGTGACTACAATCTTCAGCCTAGCGTCTTCCGGGGCCAGATTGCTCCAATCGTTGCCACGCACTACTGGGGTTTGGCGCTGGGCGGTAAATGGCTGCGGGTTCTCCTCGACAATCCAGCACCAATCTGCCCTCCATTCCTCCCATTTGCTACGGAGCTCTCCCTCTAGATAGGCTTCCATTTTGCCGACCCTCGAGATCCAAGTGATCCCTCCGGCAAGGGGCTCTCCTCTCTCAACTCGGGGTAAAAAGAAGTGGCGGAAAAGGGCTACATTTGGATGGACTCCGACAAAGTTTTCGCAGAGATGTGTGAAAACTTCCATGGTCAAAACGGCATTGGGGGTGAAATCAAGGAAGCGGAACCCGTAGGTGTTCATGATGTCACAGGAGAATTCAGAGAAAGGCGGGCAGAGCCCGCAGTAGAAGAAGAGCGCGAAGAAGGGATACCCAGTCGGGGCCAATTCCAAAGCAGCAGCGGGGAGTACCTTCGTGCGCGGATGCGCTCACGTCTCCGTCGACCAGAAGAGGTAGTAGTTCTCCCTCAGCTCCCTCGCGGCTGAGGGGGAAGATGGCCCGCTCCTTCCGCAGCGCCGCAAGCCGCTGCGCCTCGGCCGACTTCACGGCGTTTCCCTTGTCGGCTTTCGGAGCCATGGCGGAGGCGGTGGAGGAAATCGACGGGGTTGGTGGTGCTGGTGGCGATGGGGGGCGGAGCGCTGCTCTCTTTTCAGCCTTGAAGAGAAGGGGGGAGCAGCGGTGGTTTTTTCGATGGGACGGCAACTGGCGAGATGGGCGGCCTTCCCCTATTTCCCCTGCTTATAAAGGAGGGGGCGGACGTTCCGATTTTCCAAATAAAGAAACCCCCACGATCTCGCCCACGATCTCTCACACGACGCCGCTTTTCGGCAGCGTGCCGTTCGTGGAGGGCGTGGTGGGTCCGGGGTGAGTAACGGCGTGACCCAGGCAGCGTGTGCCCGTGCCCTGTTTTGGGCCTGGCCCAACAGAGCTCGGCACCGTGTGTCGCCCAGGCCCGGGGGCTCCTGTCGGTGTACTAGAGTAGGGGTACCCTAGTATCCCGAACTTGTGCAACGATTTGCAGCCCTCCGGGGGCTTACGGGTGACCGCCAAGGTCCCCGTGGTTCCTTTGGAGCCATTCAAGAACAAAGTATTCAAGCCAAGGAGACATGGCCCGGCAAGAGGAGCTTGCCGGGAAGGCCACCCAAGGCACCTACAAGACAAGGCCCCGGCAAGAGGAGCTTGCGGGAAGGCCCAATGAGCGACAAGCTTCCGGGCGCGACAAGACAACAACATGACAAAGGCGCTTGCCGCGGCAGGCCACCTCTCTCTACCTACGCTCCAGCGTATCCACTAACGTGTCGCCCTGGCACCTTTCCAGGCGCGCGTGGCGCGAGGCTGTGCAGCCAGCGGTGCGAGGTGGAAAGCGGCGCTGACAAGATTGCCATCGTGGCAAGCGGTGGCGCCCCTGACGGTCCCTGTTTGCCTTGTTAGGCGACGTGAACCGGCATTTAATGCCTTTGTCCCCTACCGTCGTGGTTAGGTATGGTATCTTGTACCTTTGCAAGTAGGTGTACCAACCACTACTTTTCCATTTGTACCCTTGTCTATGTTGCCACCTGTCGGGGACCCTTGAGCATATAAAAGGAGGCCCATGCGCAACGTAGAAAGGGTCGGTCGGTTCCACGCTCAGTCTCGTTAGCAGCTCGTGGGTACTGTAGCACTCAGCGCTCCTGAGCAAGAACGCAATACATTCAGACATGCAGCAGTAGGAGTGTTATCTCTCCGGAGAGCTCCGAAGCTGGGTAAACCTCTGGTGTGATTCGCCTCGATCTGCTCTTCGTGCGACCTCCGCTCCCCGCCGAACCGAAAGGGGCTCGGTCCGCCGGTCCCATAGGTGTTCCTGGGTCAGATCACCAAGAATGCAATACATTCAGACATGCAGCAGTAGGAGTGTTATCTCTCCGGAGATCTCCGAAGCTGGGTAAACCTCTCGTGTGCTTCGCCTCGATCTGCTCTTCGTGCGACCTCCGCTCCCCGCCGAACCGAAAGGGGCTCGGTCCGCCGGTCCCATAGGTGTTCGTGCGTCAGATCAGCCTGCCCCGACACTCAAGATGTCCATAACCGGCGACACGACTAATCATGATTACTTTGTACACTCTACAGAGGTTTGCGCACTTTTCCCCACAAGACTCGGTCTCCTCCGTTGGATTTCTCACACTACATAATGTTTGAGAAACGGATGACCGAGACACGATCTTCCAAGAGGTCCCCTTAACCGATAGATAGGCATGTACACCTACAATCCCCTACATCTGCTAGCCCATCATGGAAAGGTTTCCCCTAACTTACTCAACTATGCCAAAGCCCATAATGGCATGTGGCTGCACACGGAAGTTTCTAGCATGAATAATCTTATGGTCCCTTTGAGCCTGGGTGGCAGTCCATAGGAGAATCACACGGGACCCCGGGATTTCCGAAAAATATAGGCAATCACTGGATTCCCCAGGTGCCTCAATCCACCCAGATGTGTATTAAACTTGCCACCTTAAGTTAACCATTAATTAAACAACCTCACATCTCATGGAATACTCTCAAAACCCAATCCACGTCTACGAGCATAGCATTGCAATACAAGAATAACGTAGATGTAACTTCCAAGGTTTGAATGCAGGGCAATAGGTTCCTACCTCATCAACTACTTCCCAATAGCCACACGTTATCAATCCTACTCATGCAATGTTTGAGGGTGAAACTAATGCATAAAAACTGGGTATGAAAGGGATATGATCAAAGTGTGAACTTGCATGTACTGTTGATGAAGATGATTCGCACTCAAAACTCTTGATAGTTCTACTCGTTGCACTCCGGTCAATCTATCGTCAGCAAGCAATAGTAACCACACATAAGCAATCACTCAAAAGATCGGAAAGAACGAAAAAGACAATTCGGAAAACATGAAAACCAAGAAAATAACTCTTGCAACATAAAACAATTTCTAACAGTAGCAAAATTATGTGAATTTGGCCTTACCAGAAAGTTTAGGTCAAGAGCTTCGAATAGCAAAAAGAATCAACTAAATCGGAGTTATAAAACTCAAGTTATGATCAAACGAGGTTCAAATACAAAACTATTTGAATTCAAATTTTAAAACTTTCAAAAATATGTTTAAGTTGGATTACTGGATAGAGGAGATCATAATGAAGAAGTGGGCGTTGGTTTCATCTAATTTTGAATAACGAGAAAAAAGTAATGACCAATTGAAGTACAAGGACTAATCAGTGAAGAAAATTTATCATGAATAGGTCCCTGGCCGAAAACTAAAAAGAAAAAGAAAAATACTATCGAGCGAACGCTCGCTAACATAACCTAACGAACGAAATCGTTCGTTGCGAAGACCTAACCAAGCGAACATTGTTGAATTAACTAGGCTAAAAACAAAATTCGATCTAATAATATAAAACTGAACTAAAAGAACAACCTAAAAAGAAAACCGGGTCGGTTTGTACCGGTTCGGGGCGGTTTTCCATCGCAAACCGGCGGCGACGGTTAGCGACGGACTCCGGCGAGGGCGGCGCGGCTCCGGTGACTGCGAGGAGCGGCGGCAGTGGCGGGTGGCGGCGCGGCTACGGCGGCAGGCGACAGAGCTGCAACGGCGATTGGCGCAAGTTGGCGGCGGCGCTAGGCGGCGAGGAGAGGCGAGCGGTGGTGCCGGTTGCGCAGCGACAGCGGTGCAATAGATCTGTACAAGTAGCTTCGGGGCGATGGCCGGGAGACCACGGCGGCGGCGGCTTCGGGACGCCGTCCGTGTCGAAGCGGTCGGGCGACAGCGGTTGGGGCTGAGCAGCGGCTTTGGCGAGGCTGGGCAGCGGCTTTGGCAGAGCTGAGCCGGCCGATTCGGCGGATGGAAGTTTTTTTAATACACACAACAAAAATAATATAAACCAAGTAAAATAAAAATAAACCTAGACATATGATATAAAAATTTAGAAAACAATTTTCTACAATGTGAATATTTTTACCACTTTAAATAAAATCTACAAAAATTCAAATAAATCAAACAAAGCTAATGATTCAATAAAACCCAGTAAAAATCATTTTAAAAGTACCAAAATGGTTTCAAATTAAAATCTCTCCAGTTTTCTATTGTAGGGAATCATGTTACCCTATTTTCCGTATATTTTATTTTGGAGAAAAATAATTTGAATAAAACCCAAATAACTCCAAATTGAAAATAATTTCCAAAAGGACTTTAAATTTGATCCTTTTAAACTCCCAACTCATATTTCATATGTTTTGAAGAAGTCATTTTATCTTCTCTCATGAAAATCTTTGAGTTGCTTGAAGTCGCTGAATTTGAAATATTTTCAAATGCAATTCAAATATTTTCAACTACCCTTTTCATTTAATTAAATGGAAGAAGTCATGTCATCTTCTCTCTAGGGTTTTGTGTTGAAAAGAATCTGAATTCACGGAGATCAAAATGCAAAAGGATGAAAGTTTGGGAAAGTCTTTTATTCCCTCTCATTTAACTTTCAAAAAGTTTTGAATTCACTCACTTTCAGTCAATCAATCAAAACAATCAAGCAAATCTATCTATTTATTATAACATTCCAAAATTTAGAATTTTGGGATGTTACAAGAAAATACACACCATGTTTCGTTGACATTTGGTCCCGTTCCTACATGTCAGTGAGACGACGACAAGTCCTTTTGTACAATTTCCGAACGGACGTCTATGTAGGCCGGGGCAACCATCCATCACCTCCTCGCCTTTCCTTCTCGATTTGGAATTGCTGTAGCATGCTCTTTCTCCCTCCTCCATTTTCCTTCACCCTTCCTTCTGCCATTGTTCGATCATCTTCTCCATGAAGGGAACATGCCGAAAAGGACCCCGTTATTCTTGGCCCGATCCGAAAGATGACATGCTGGAGGAACTCATTGATTCGTGCGACGTCATTACCTCGGCTAGCGTGGCAGGTTCATTCAAGACCATTCTCAACTCAACTAATTACATCATTACAAGGAACTCAAGTGTCCAGGAGCGGTTTGATCTCCCCTATCTTCTTTGTCGTGACCCTGCTGACGACTGGCACGCGGACGACGGAAGCCTCGCTTTGTGCAAGTTGATGTTGCTTGATAATGATACGTGTGATGTTAAGATGGCATCGCTTGAGGGTAAGGCTTGGGCAGGCGCAAATGGGAATTGGGTTGTTTATATTGGGTACAATTGTGAGTGGGAACTTGTGAATGTGTACACTCGTCACCGGGTTCCACTTCCAAAAATCTTAGACTACCAACAGGTTAAGCACACTGGTATTCTACCACTACAAAAAAATTACACTTCCGTGTTGATACGTGTTTGTCACAATAGGTCACGTTTTCTGTCATGCATGTACATCCATGATGATTTTATGACAGAATCAAGATAGTCATACCTGTGCTGTCGTAGAAGTGTTCCATGACATTACCAAAATTATCATCACGGAAGTGTCCACTTCCATGAAGATAAATGCCGCGTCATGGAAGTGCTTTCGTCAAGGGTGACCGACACGTGGCATCCACCGTAACGGGTCGCCGTTAAGCTATCGGGTTCGGTTTTGGATCCGATAACCCGTTAACAGCCGGGACCAATGAGGATTTTCCATGTGTAAAATTCTCATTGGCCGGAGGAAACATGTGTTGGCTCACCGTTGGGACAGATGTCATCCACTCATTAGACAGGAGGTGCCTATGATAGGTCGACACGTGGCATGGCCCAACAGTGGCCCATTCCGGTGAAAAAGGCCGGCCCAGTAAAAATTAGCAGGCCGGCCCATATAAGGCCTACTCGTGTCATGTCCATTTAAGCCCACGACCCATACAAGATGTGCCAATTCGGCCCGTCAACGGCCCGTTAAAGATTTGACACCATTGCAGCCCATCGTCAGTTCGAGCCCGTTAACAGCCCGCTATATATTTGGGCTCAATATTGGTCTGATGTGATTTCGGCCTATTAACGACCCATTCAAGGGATGGGCCAATTTCCAGGATGTACATCTTTCGGCCTTTTAGCGACCCATTTAAGTGTTGGGCCAATTTCTGGCCCGTTGTGTCTTTCAGCCTGTTGACGGCCCATAAATGAGTTGGGCCATTTGTAGTCGGACCTTAGTTTTGGCCTTTTAGCGACCCATTTAAGTGTTGGGCCAATTCCCGGCCCGGTGTGTCTTTCAGCCTGTTGAGGGACCATAAATGATTTGGGCCATTTGTAGTCGGACCTAAGTTTTGGCCTTTTAACGACCCATGCTCTTCATGGTCCAATACCAGCCCGGTTTCTCTTTCGGCCTGTTAAAGGCCCACAACATAGTTAGGCCATTTATAGTACGACCTAACTTTCGGCCTCTGAGCGGCCCATGCTTGATACGTCTCCAACGTATCTATAATTTATGAAGTATTCATGCTATTATATTACCTGTTTTGGATGTTTATGGGCTTTACTAAACACTTCTATATTATTTTTGGGACTAACCTATTAACCGGAGGCCCAAAATTAAATTGCTGTTTTCTTGCCTATTTCAGTGTTTGAAGAAAAGGAATATCAAACGGAGTCCAAACGGAATGAAACCTTCGGGAGAGTTATTTTTGGAACGGAAGCAATCCAGGAGACTTGGAGTAGACGTCAGGGAAGCTTCAAGGAAACCACGAGGCAGGGAGGCGCGCCCTACCCCCCTGGGCGAGCCCCCCACCCTCGTGGGTCCCTCGTGGCTCCCTTGACCGACTTCTTTCACCTATATATGTCCATATACCCCAAAAACATCGGGGAACGGAATAGATCGGGAGTTCCGCCGCCGCAAGCCTCTATAGCCAACAAAAACCAATCGGGACCCTGTTCCGGCACCTTGCAGGAGGGGGGATCCCTCACCGGTGGCCATCTTCATCATCCCGGCGCTCTCCATGAGGAGGAGGGAGTAGTTCACCCTCGGGGCTGAGGGTATGTACCAGTAGCTATGTGTGATCTCTCTCTCTCTCTCTCTCTCTCTCTCTCTCTCTCTCTCGTGTTCTTGACTCGGCACGATCTTGATGTATCGCGAGCTTTTCTCTTATAGTTGGATCTTATGATGTTTCTCCCCCTCTATACTCTCTTGTAATGGATTGAGTTTTCCCTTTGAAGTTATCTTATCGGATTGAGTCTTTGAGGATTTGAGAACACTTGATGTATGTCTTGCATGTGCTTATCTGTGGCGACAATGGGATATCATGTGATCCACTTGATGTATTTTTTGGTGATCAACTTGCGAGTTCCGTGACCTCGTGAACTTATGCATAGGGGTTGGCACACATTTTCGTCTTGACTCTCTGGTAGAAACTTTGGGGCACTGTTTTAAGTACTTTGTGTTGGTTTGAATAGATGAATCTGAGATTGTGTGATACATATCGTACAATCATACCCACGGATACTTGAGGTGACATTGGAGTATCTAGGTGACATTAGGGTTTTGGTTAATATGTGTTTTAAGGTGTTATTCTAGTACGAACTATATGATATGTTGAACGGAAAGAATAGCTTCGTGTTATTTTACTACGCGCTCTTGAATAGATCGATCGGAAAGAATAACTTTGAGGTGGTTTCATACCCTACAATAATCTCTTCGTTTGGTCTCCGCTATTAGTGACTTTGGAGTGACTCTTTGTTGTATGTTGAGGGATAGTTATGTGATCCAATTATGTTATTATTGTTGAGAGAAGTTGCACTAGTGAAAGTATGAACCCTAGGCCTTGTTTCGAAGCATTGCAATACCGTTTACGCTCACTTTTATCATTAGTTACCTTGCTGTTTTAATATTTTCAGATTACAAAAACCTATATCTACCATCCATATTGCACTTGTATCACCATCTCTTCGCCGAAGTAGTGCACCTATACAATTTAGAATTGTATTGGGTGTGTTGGGGACACAAGAGACTCTTTGTTATTTGGTTGCAGGGTTGCTTGAGACAGACCATCTTCATCCTACGCCTCCCACGGATTGATAAACCTTATGTCATCCACTTGAGGGAAATTTGCTACTGTCCTACAAACCTCTGCACTTGGAGGCCCGACAACGTCTACAAGAAGAAGGTCGCGTAGTAGACATCGAGCAGTTTCTGGCGCCGTTGCCGGGGAGGTGAGTGCTTGAAGGTATATCTTTAGATCTTGCAATCGAATATTTTAGTTTCTTGTTTTATCACTAGTTTAGTTTATAAAAGAAAACTACAAAAAAAATGGAATTGAGGGTACCTAATATTCTTCATCTTTTAATATCTTTCGTGAAAATAAGGATTCCGATAATTGTGCTCAATTGCTAGAACAAGAATGCATTAGAATGTTTGGCACTAAATCTCTGAATGATGAGCATGATTGCAATGTTGTTAGTATGAACTCTATGAATATCCATAGTACTAATGATTATTGCACTAGTCATGATGAAAATATCTCTTATAAGCATGTCAATTTTTGTGGAGTGCATAGAGTTTGCAAGTACACACCAAATAGGGCAGATAGATTTTGCAAGAGGCATAAGTATTTGGAAACTAAATGGTTGCAAGAAAGGCTAGATGTTTGTGCTAAAAATTTAAACTTTCTTAGCCATACTTGTGAACTTTGCAATGAACGTGGTCATTTATGTCTGCAATGAAAATTGTTTCATGATCGAATCATGTCCAAGAATTGAGATGACTTGATTTCCCTTGCATATCATAATGAACTTAGTTTGCTTTCGGGTTATGAAGAAATTAAACGTATAACTATGGATCTTCCAGAATTTGTCCTTGATAAAGTTCTTGATTTTGATCTAGAAGAAAATTTTATGTATTGTGCGAGGAATTGCATTGAAAATCCTTATATTTCCAATTACATAAAGAAAAGAAAAGAAATAGAATATGAAGAGAAAACTAATGAAAGGGAAGAGACTTCCCAATATCCTCCTATTATTTCTTATGATGAATCAGGTAACGAGGAGGAGCCTTCTATTCAACGAATCTCATTAATAAGGAGCTCCAAAAATAGGATTGAACCCGCACATAATGTTAAGAAGAAAAAGAAAAGACGGAGAAGCAAAGGTGAAAAGGTATCCCTCCCAAATGAGTTTGCTCCTATTACTCATTGTGCTGATGATAATTGCTATACTATTGGTGCTATCCATACTATTAATGATGAGAGTGATTATGCTTATGATATGAAAATGCCCAAGCTTGGGGATGCTATGTTTGATGAGAATGACATGTTTGAGAATATATTTGCTGAAATTAATGTTTGTCCCAATCTTGGGGATGCTATGTTTAATGAAGAAGATATTTTTAGCCTCCCAAGTTTTGATATGCAAATTTGTTATGATGATAGCATGCCTCCTACTTATGATGATTATATTGATGAAAGTGGGTTTGGAAGAGTGTCAACTTTAGGAAGTAATGATCCCACTATTTTGGAGGATGTTGAATATTATTGTGAAAATTATGAAAGTGGATTTTTGGAGAGGTCATGACTTTATTTAGTAATGATTCCACTATCTTGGAAGAGGTTTCAATTGATTATGACGAGAACGAAGTTGCTACTTATGATGATTATTGTGATGATACTTACACTATAAAAAGTAGTGATGATTATATTTATAAAACTTGTCATGATTATGATTATCCTTTTTCTGAACATTACTATTTTAATGTGGAAACAATTTATAGTATTCGAGTCTCTTATGATACTCCTACTATTCCGAATCAGAAGAATTTTGCTTATGTAGAGTGTAATAAAAATTATATGCTTGTGCATCATGAAAATAGTGCTTTATGTGATAGTTATATTGTTGAATTCATTCATGATGCTACTGAGAATTATTACGAGGGAGGAACATATGCTTGTAGGAATTGCAATAATATCAAGTTTCCTCTCTATGTGTTGAAATCTTGAAGTTATGCTTGTTTTGCCTTCCTATGCTAGTTGATTATTGTTCCCATAAGTTGTTTGCTCAAAAAATCCCTATGCATAGGAAGTGGGTTGGACTTAAATGTGCTAGTCATATTCTTCATGATGCTCTCTTTGTGTTTCAATTCTTATCTTTTATGTGAGCATCATTGAAATCATCATGCCTAGCTAGGGGCGTTAAACGTTAGCGCTTGTTGGGAGACAACCCAATATTTACCCCTACTGTTTTTGTGTGTTCACATGATTTAGCTACTGTATTAATCATGTTTTATAGCTTTTTTTCAATAAAGTGCCAAGTAGAACCTTTGGGAAGACTTGGGTGAAGTCTTTATGATCTTGCTGTAAAAAACAGAAACTTTAGCGCTCACGAGATGTGCTGCCATTTTTTTTACTGGATAGTGCTTTTAGGTTTATTATTTTTGCAGATGATTAATATACAAATTCCTCAGGTCCACCAATTTATTTCAGAATTTTTGGAGTTCCAGAAGTATATGTTTGATACAAATTACTACAGACTGTTCTGTTTTTGACAGATTCTGTTTTCTATGTGTTGTTTGCTTATTTTGATGAATCTATGAGTAGTATCGGAGGGTATGAACCATAGAGAAGTTGGAATACAGTATATATTACACAATTATGAATTTATAATGAGTTCACAACATTACCTAAGTGGTGATTTATTTTCTTATACCAACGGAGCTTGCGAGTTTTCTGTTAAGTTTTGTCTTGTGAAGTTTTCAAGTTTTGGGTAAAGATTTGATAGACTATGGAATAAGGAGTAGCAAGAGCCTAATCTTGGGGATTCCCAAGGCACCCCAAGGCAATATTCAAGGACAACCAAGAGCCTAAGCTTGGGTATGCCCCGGAAGGCATCCCCTCTTTCGTCTTCGTTCATCGGTAACTTTACTTGGACCCATATTTTTATTCACCACATGATATGTGTTTTGCTTGGAGCATCAATTTATTTTGTTAGGATTTTCTTGCTGTTATTTAGAACAATGTTTTGCATCTTTTATTTCAATAAAAGTGGCATTGATAGCCTTTACTATGCCTATTTTACAAGTCTTCATGTTGCTGTTTGAAAACAGAAAGTTTACCGCTGTTGCAAAAATTCCCTAGAAAAGTCAGAATGTGATAAAATGTTGAAACCTTTTGCATAATAATATCTGATAAATTTTCTAAAGTGGGAATTTTCTTTCATAATTTTTGGAGCTAGGGAAGTATGGATCTTGCTGCATTCTTTACAGACTGTCCTGTTTAGGCAAATTGCTGTTATGTTTGCATATGTTTGCTTCTTTAATGATTCTATTTGAGGATAGGATTATTAAATATGCAGAGGCATTTAGTATGCAATGTTGAATAATAATTTTAGTGATTTTCTACACTAGAGTATGATAAGGTTTTTGCATTGGTTTATACTAACTTATCTCACGAGTCCTTGTTGAGTTTTGTGTGGATGAAGCTTTTGAGATTTAGGGAGACCATGATATGAGAAGAATTAAGGAGACACAAAAGCTCAAGCTTGGGGATGCCCAAGGCATCCCAAGATAATATTTTAAGAAGTCTCAAGCGTCTAAGCTTGGGGATGCCCTGGTTGGCATCCCACCTTTCTTCTTCAACAACTATCGGTTAGTTTCGGTTGATCCTAAGATTTTTCTTCTTCACGTGATGTTTGCCATTCTTAGAATGTCCTTTTGTTTTGTTTTGCTTGCTGTTTGAATAAAATATCAAGATCTAAAATTATTAAATGGGAGATTCTTCACATAGCTAAATAATTATTTAACTACTCATTGATCTTCACTTATATTTTTTTGGAGTAGTTTGTCATTTACTCGTGTGCTTCACTTATATCCTATGAGTAAATAGTTGAATGATTTGAATATCATAAATCTGAAATTTGTATATGTTTCATATACTTATCCCATGGGGAGTAATGAATTCACATATAAGAAGTAGAGGTGGTAAATTTATTGAAGGTTAGCAAACATTGTATTGGTCACTTGAACAATTCATGAAAGAATATTGAAGGAAGAGAGATTTCACATATAAATATACTATATTGGACATATTTTTTAATTGTGAGCACTCATTAAAATATGACACGCTAAAAGGTTGATGTTGGAAAAGGAAGATAACGTAATGGGTTATGTTTTCTTATATCCGAAATAAAGTATATTGTCATGGATCATACAACATGCTGAGCTTGCCTTTCCCCCTCGTGCTAGCCAAATTCTTTGCACCAAGTAGAGATACTACTTGTGCTTCCAAACATCCCTTAAACCAGTATTGCCATGAGAGTCCACCATACCTACCTATGGACTGAGTATGATCCTTCAAGTAAGTTGTCATCGATGCATGCAATAAAAATTGCTCTCTAAATATGTATGATCTATTAGTGTGGAGAAAATAAGCTTTATACGACCTTGTGACGTGGAAGCAATAAAAGCGCCGGACTGCATAATAAAGGTCCCTATCACAAGTGGCAATATAAAGTGACGTTCTTTCGCATTAAGATCTTGTGCATCTAACTATGAAAGCGCATGACAACCTCTGCTTCCCTCTGCGAAGGGCCTATCTTTTATTCTTGTCTTATACCTTATGCAAGAGTCGTGGTGATCTTCACCTTTCCTTTTTACATTTTATCCTTTGGCATGATATATATATATATATATATATATATATATATATATATCCAATTGGATTTAAGGCATCATGAACTATTATTGTTGACATTACCCTTGAGGTAAAAGGTTGGGAGGTGAATCTATAAGCCCCTATCTTTCTTTGTGTCTGATTAAAACTTTGAACCCATAAATATCGCGTGAGTGTTAGCAATTGTGAATGTCGGGGAGGCTGATCGTACCCACGGACACCTATGGGGCCGGCGGACCGGGCCCCTTGTGGTTCGGAGGGGGGCGGAGATCGCACGAAGAGCGGATCGAGGCGATGCACACGAGCGGTTTACCCAGCTTCGGAGCTCTCCGGAGAGATAAAACTCCTACTGCTGCTTGTTTGATCTATTGTGTTCTTACCAGGGAGCAATGCGAGCTACAAAACCTAGCGTGAGTGTGTCTAGTCTACGGTCAGTCGAATGAATCGAACCAGCCCAACCTGCGGAACCCGCGGAACCGAACCTTGCGAAAAACGCGAACGGAACCTTGCGAAAAACGCGAACCGAACCCTTTCTACGTTGCACTCGGGCCTCCTTTTATATGCTCAAGGGGTCTCCGACAGGTGGCAACATAGGCGGGGGTACAAATGTAAAAACAGGAGTTGGTACACCTACTTGAGCGATTATGCGATTGCAAAATACCTAACTCTGACGGCAAGGGACAAAAGCAATAAATGCCCATCGTTGTCGCCCAAACAGTGTGACAGAGACGTCAGGTGCGCCTCCGCTCGCCACGATGGCGAGCCTGTCAGCGCCGCTTATCGCTGCTCTTCGCTGGCTGCACAGCCGCTCGACACGCGCCCATGGAACGGTCCCATGGCGACACGTCGCTGGGTGAGCGGGAGCGGAGACGGTGGGTAGTTGCATGCCCCGGCAAGCGCCTTGCCGCGGCGAATCCTTGTCGCGCCGGAGACTTGTCGCGCCCGAGCCTTCCCGGCAAGCTCCTCTTGCCGGGCCTTGGCTTCTGCGTGCCTGGAGTGGCCTTCCCGACAAGCTCCTCTTGTCGGGGCCTTGTCTTCTCAATCTAATACTTTGTTCTTGAATGGCTCCAAAGGAGCCACGAAGGATATTGGCGGTGACGAGGCAAACCTTGCCGCGGGGTGCTGCAACTGTCTGCGTGCAGTACGGGATACTAGGGTACCCCTACTCTAGTACACCGGCAGAGCCCCGGGCCTGGGCCGTACACGGTGCCGAGCGTTTGTCGGGCCAGGCCCAGAACTGTGCACGGACACGCGCGGCCTCGACCACGCCGCAACTCGCCCCGGACACACCACGATCCCCACTAACGGCACGCACCGGACGTGGCGTCGTGCGAGAGATCGTGGGCGCGATCGTGGGGGGGTTCTTTATTAATATAAGCGGAACGTCCGCCCCCTCCTCCCCTTTATAAGCGGTGGAAACAGAGGCAGGACGACCGCCCCTGCCATTGTTGTCTTGTCAAGAAACCACCGCTGCTCCCCTCTTCTTCTCCGGTGCGAAGAGAGCAGCGCCCCGCCCCCCTTTCGCCGCAAGCACACTCACCGCCGGCGACCTCCTCCGCCCCCCTCGCCATGGCTCCGAAGGCCGATAAGGAGAAGGGCGTCAAGTCGGCCGAGGCGCAGCGGCTCGCGGCGCTGCGCAAGGAGCGGGCCGTCTTCCCCCCGCAGCTCGGCGCGCGGGAGTTGCGGGACGTCTTCTACCTTTTCTGGTGGACGGATACTCGTGCGCATCCGCGCACGAGGGTGCTCCCCGCCTCCGCCGCTGATCTGGTCCCAACAGGGTACCCTTTCTTCGCCCTGTTCTTCTATTGCGGTCTTTGCCCGCCGTTTTCCGAGTTCTTTTGCGACATAATGAACACCTTTGGCCTCCACCTCCTTGATTTCACCCCCAACGCCATCTTGACCATGGCCGTTCTCGCACATTTGTGCGAAAACTTTGTCGGGTCCACCGAACGTGGCACTCTTCCGCCATTTCTTTGTTCCCGCGTCGAGAGTGGAGAGCCACTTGCCGGAGGAATAGCTGGGTCTCTAGGATCGGCAAGGAGGCCTACCTAGAGGGGAGTTCGGAACAAGTGGGAGGAGTGGAGAGCCAACTGGTGCTGGGTCGTGGAGGAGAACCCACAGCCCTTCACCGCCGTGCGCCAAACCCCAATTGCGCGCGGCAAGGATTGGAGTAACTTGGCGCCGGAGGATGCGAAGCTGAAGATAGCTGTGACCCGAATTCTGCGCCTCAGGCTTGCTGGGTTGACAGTAGGAGCAGTTGGCGCACACTTCATACGCCGCCGCATCGCTCCCTTGCAGGAAAGGAGGAGGCCTGCTTGGGAGTTCCAGAATGCGGCGGACATCATGAGGCTGCGCCCGGGCCTGAATTGGAACTTCACCGTCATGGAGCTGGATTCAGTGCTGCTCGAGCTGTTCAAGAACGACCCCGAACATCCCGAGTGGTTCAGGTTGCCGCGGGGGGTCGTCCCATTGTGCAACAACTCGGCGCTCGACCGCATCCGCGCCATGATGCCACTGTGCGACTCCCACGGATCGCCCCGACCTGGCAGGAGCCCCCGACGAGGTCGTGCAAAGCAATTCTTCGGCGACTTGCAAGAGGTGCCGATCCGCTCCGACGAAAGCGTAAGAGGCTCACCCGAGACACCACCGAGCAGGAGATGGCACGGATTGCCACCAGGGTGGAGGAGGCGGCAGCAGCCGCTGCCGCTGGAGCCTTCGGGTTCACCGTGGAGGAGGCGGAGGCAGCGAAGGCGGCAAGCCTTGCCGAGCGAGGGGAGGTCGCCGGCGAGGACGAGCTTGTCGGGACCGAGGCCGGGTCGAGTGGACCCGCCGAGGCGCTTCTTCTCCTCCGCCAAGCGACTTGCCGCCGTGAGCCCGGCTCCGCCGAGGAGGCGTCTCCGCAGGGTTGGAGATGAGTCGGGGCGGCAGACCGGCCCACAGCAGCAGCGCCGCTCGACGTGCTCCACCACAGCAAGCGAGGATGCCGCGGGAGCGCCCCAAACTGCAGCGACAACTGGGGCGGAATCTTCTCAGGCCGCCGCCGACGCCTCCGCCAAGCGGCCAAGAGAGCCCACTCCCCCGCCTCATCGCACCGGAGGCGGGCCGGAGTTTGATTTCTCCGC
Source organism: Aegilops bicornis (assembly GCA_021605145.1). Lineage (NCBI taxonomy): Eukaryota > Viridiplantae > Streptophyta > Magnoliopsida > Poales > Poaceae > Aegilops > Aegilops bicornis. The sequence continues at coordinate 194,406,237 of CM038672.1, read as the reverse complement.
TCAGCTCCGAGGAGGAAGGCGAAGAGTAAGCTTCTCGCGATTGTGCTTGTATTTCTTCAATTTTTATTGCTTCATCTTGAATCTGATTTGCTTTGTTCTGGACTCTTTCCTTTTCAGGACGCTGGCCCAGAGAGCGGCGAAGAGGGCCAAGATCCCGACGGTCGTCGTCGAGGACGATTCTCCCGTGGCAACGGGGGACGCGTCCGAGACTGCCTTGCCGGACCCGGCAACCCTTCCTCTGAGCAGCCCCCAGCACAGCCCCCAGAGTAAGTGTGCAGTTTTCTTCTTACTATTAGGTGTGCAGGGGTGCTCCTTCTCTGTTGATATCTGACTATGTGCTTGTGTAGGAGCGGACACCCTCATCAGGAGGGCTCGGAAGCCGCCCCCGAGATCCTGCCCGCTGCCACTACGCCGCCAAGGGAGAATTCCCCGACAAGGGAGCTCCCTCCGACAAGGGAGGCCACCCCGGCAAGGGAGGCCACTCCGGCAAGGGAGGCTACCCGGCAAGGGACGGGCGCCAGTGACCCTCCAATCGAGGTCATAGTTGCGGATCCCGTTGCAGGTAACTCCCTTACATGAAATTTTCCCTTGGGCTTGCTTTCTTTTGTTTCTCTTTTGAACATCTGCTTGATCGCTTCTTCTTCGTCTGGACGCAGACCCGATGGAGGTCGAGGCCGCCAGCGAGGAGGAAACGCAGCGGCAACACCGGACGAGGCCGCCGCCGAGGAAGAAGAGGTCATCGTCGTGGAAGAAGAGGCCGTCGCCGACGAGCCTGTTGGCGAGGAGTCCACCGAGGCTGCCGACGCAGAGGCCGGCGAGGGGTCGGGCGGTCGTACTGACGGCCCTGAGGCCGCAGGAGCAGCAAGCTCTACACCGACAGCCGATTCCCCCGCCGCTGCCGCAAGGCCAGTTCGAGGAGCTCCCAGCCCGCGCCTACCAAGGCCGGGCGAATGCGTCTTCATCAAGCTCCCTGGAACCGAGTTCGGCGCCGGTCGAGGGCGAGACCTTCGACGGCGAAGCTACTCGCGTCACTGGGCCGACGGGTGGATGCGCCAAGCAGCAGCGTGGCGAAGTCCGAGGAGGAGCAGCTGAAGAAGCTGTTGTCTCTCTACCGCGCTTCGCCAAAGGTTAGAGACCCGGGAAGCCCTTGTCGCGAGGGCGGGAGCGGACATGGAGAAGCGCCGAGGAGCTCCGGGCGCCAACAAAGAAGCGCTCGCGACGTATAACGCGCTGGCGCAGCTCGCAGAAGAGCGCACGCCTTCATCCTTGAGAAGGCCGCAGTGATGAGGAGCAGCGGCTGGCTGCCGAGAAGCTTCGCCGCCGCAGAAAGCGAGCCGGGCGCAGCGGAAGGTCAATCTGGACAGCCACGAAGAGGACCTTGTCGCGCGCGAGGAGTCGCTTGGCGGGGCGCTTTCAGGAAGCGAAGGACGCTGCCTCAGCCGCCGAGGCCGCCAAGGAAGAGATGAAGGCGAAGGTGGCACAGCTGGAGGCCACCCTCAAGAAGAGCGGCGAAGAGCTTGCCGTGCTCAAGCGTGAGCGCGAGAAGGACGCCTACACGCTGGGCGAGCTGCAGAGCCGTTTCGCTGAAAGGGCCAAGGAGCTCGACGCGCCAAGGACTCCAAGGCGGATCTGGAGCTGAAACTGACCACTCTGACGCAGACGTTGGATGGTGCCAGAGAGCGGGAGGTGGGCTTGTTGGAGGCGATCAAGGCCAAGGAGGAGCTGCTGGCGAATGCTGCCTCCGTCCAGAACACCTTGAGGGAGAGCGTGGAGCACTGGACCAAAGGTCTTGTGGACACCGCCGCCGGCATCCACAACGAGTTGATGGAGCTGGGGATGGCGGACCTTGCGTACTCCTCCGACGAGCATCTCCAACCCAGCGTCAAGCTTAGCCTATTCTTCAAAGGCATGGTGACGGTCCTCCGGCGACTCCGGGAGGATGTCCCGAAGCAGCTTGCCGAGGAATCTCGCCAGGTTTGTGCAGGGGCCCTCGAGAAGGTGTTGATGAAGGTGGCCTTCCGCAACCCGGGCCTCAACCTTAACGGTGTCCTCAGATCCTTGCCGTCCGACGCCAACGTGGAGGAGCTCAAAGCCCTTGTCGCACCCATTGTGGACAAGGTGAACAAGATCAAGCGAATCGATGGCGACCGTGTAGACTAGGCCGCCAACCTTATCTTTCCCTTGTCGCTCGATCATGTTTAGAAAACTTTGTTAGATCAGCGACAAGTTATTCTGTAATATACTCTATCTTAGGTGAATCGATCAATGCAACGTTATTTCCTCTACTTGATTCCTTCCTTTGTACGTTTCTGCCTTACGCATTTAGGGGACTTGTCGGTGCGAGCACTTTTTGCCGCGAGCGCTGAGTGCGGAACGTCAAGACTTCTTTGGCAAGGTGCCGCCTCCGACAAGCAACCTTGTCGCGACTAGCCGCAGCTCACTTAAGTTGTTGAGCGGACTCGAAACAAAGTAAGGGCGCGACTAGCCGGTGAGTTGGTTCCTCTGCGCACAGGTTTTTCATACAAAGTACTATCATTCGAGGAAGATAACGAAAATTTAAAAATTGATTGCTCAAACTTTGGCAACTTAGCTTTTCTGTTTGTTGCTTCCCGATGAGGTGAAACTTCCTCGAGCGGTGCCTGGTCCATAGTATTATCTCCTCCTTCCCCCTGGTTAACTTATGCGCGGGGGAGCCTTCTTTCCTTTGAGAAAAGAAAAAGAAGAGGAAATAACATTATGGAGCCTAGCGGCTCGATTCTGCTTACCGGGTGTGGTTGCTGCACAAAGTGTTAGCCAAAGCATGCAATAAAATGATGAAAGCATGAACTTGACAAGCTGTGCGCAACACATGAGCTTTACTGATGCACGCGGTCTGCGCCCGGCTTTGTACGAAGGATTATATGCAACAGCGGCAAGACTTGTACAAAAGGTGGTTGCCGGAACGGATTCCGAAAACTGCGCCCTATGGGTAAAACTTACGAAGATGCTCAATGTTCCAGGAGTTTCTCACCGGAATGCCATCTTCGGTCTCAAGGCAGACATCGCCAGGCCTAGTGACTCGTTTCACCCGATAAGGGCCTTCCCACTTCGGCATCAACTTGTTTGAACTCTTGGCGGACTGAACGCGCCGAAGAACAAGGTCGCCTTCCTCGAGACTTCTGGCACTAACCCTGCGGCTATCGTAGCGACGCAGGCTTGTCAGAAGCGAGCGGCTCGCCACAATGACTGAAGGCGATCCTCCTCGAGGAGCGGTAGCGTCATCTTGTCGCAGCTGCTCTTGCTCAAACTCATCATAAGCGAGTACTCAAGGCGATCCATATACGAGTTCCGTGGGGAGAACTGCCTCTGCTCCATAGACTAGAGCAAAGGGTGCACGCCGGTGGCTCGATTTGGCGTCGTCGATCGACCAAAGAACCACCGGCAGCTCCTCGATCCAGTTTCTTCCGCACTTGTGCAGCCTGTCGAAAGTTCTGGTCTTGAGCCCGCGCAGCACTTCAGCATTTGCCCTCTCTGCTTGACCGTTGCTTCTCGGGTGAGCAACGGAAGCAAAGCAGACCTTGGCGCCAAGGTCTTGGACGTACTGCATGAAGGTGCGACTTGTAAATTGTGTGCCGTTGTCGGTGATGATCCTGTTAGGGATTCCGAAACGGCAAACAATCGACCTGAAGAACTTGATCACTGACTATGCTGTCACCTTCCTCATCGCTTCCACTTCCGCCACTTTGTGAACTTGTCGATGGCGACGTACAAGTACTCAAAGCCCCGACAGCTCGGGGAAGGGGCCGAGGATGTCGAGCCCCGGACCGAAAATGGCCAGGATAAAGGGATCGTCTGGAGAGCTTGAGCTGGCTGGTGTATCTGTTTGGAATGGAACTGCACGCTTCACACTTGGTTACTTGTGCAGTTGCATCACGGAGGGCTGTCGGCCGAAGAAACCTTGACGGAAAGCTTTGCGGCAAGTGCTCTTGCGCCAATGTGGTGACCACATATGCCTCCATGTATCTCTGCCAACAACCATCCATCTTCCACAGCAATACACTTCAATTTCACACCATTGAGTCTTCTTCTGTACAGTATGCTATCGACAAACTGGTACATACTTGACTACCGGGCTACTCTTTCCGCTTCTTCTTGCTCTTCGGGAAGTTCTCCTGTCTGAAGGAAATGGACAATCTGCTGCGCCCATGTTGGAGCTTGCGGCTCGACAACAAGGACTAAAGGCACATCTGCTGCTGCGGGAACATCAGCTTCTACGGCAAGAGCCTGCGGCTCTGCCGGAGCTAGATGCTCCCCGACAAGCTTGCCGGAGCAAGACTTGTCGGGAGCGTCTGCTTCAACGGAACAAACCACAGGGTGCAGCCGGAGCAGAGCGCTCCTCGGCTGCTTGTTGGTGTTGATCTTGGGGACCTTTGCAACGACGGCTTGGGAAGCTCTGCCGGAAAGTAGTCACCAGAGGCCAACTTCCTCTTCTTGCTCTGTCCGGTCGGCGGTGTTACGGTTGGCTGAGTCGACTTGAGCACGAAAATCCCTGGTTCCACAGGTAACTTAAGCATGGCACTTTGAAAGGCCGTCGGCCAATATCATTACGAGCTCTTGGAACATGTTCCATTTGCGGCCGTCAAAGTGCTCTTCTAGCTTCCTCACTTCATCAACGTAGGCTTCCATCAACGGACTCTAGTAATCTTTGTTGACTTGGCGGACTGACGAGTTCTGCGAGTCACCCCTGACAATAAGCTTCTTGATCCCAAGGTCCACTGCGATCCTGAGACCGGCAAGCAAACCTTCATACTCTGCAGTATTGTTTGTCGCTTGCTCCTTGGGAAAGTGCATCTGGACGACGTACTTGAGGTGCTCTCCGGTGGGTGCGATAAGCAGCACGCCGGCGCCTTGCAGCGAGAAGGCACCATCAAAGTACATCAGCCACTCTTTGCTTGCTTCTTTGACGGGAATGCTCGTCTCCGGAATCTCTTCATCTTTGTCGCGGCCGCGGGGAGGTCGATCTCCTTGTCGCTGCTTGACTTTGCCGCGGCGTCCTCCCCGGCCGGGACGTTTCTTGCTTGCTGCCCCAGCACCTTCCTGGGCCTTCTCCTTGTCTACTTCGCTCGTACTCCGCTCTCTGCTGTTGACGAGCTGCTCGACCTTCTTGCAGCTCACGAGATCGTGGCCCTTGGTGCGGTGGATCTTGCGATCTTGCTTGCCGGAGCCGTCCTGCTTGTCGGCGGCCGCCACCGACTGGTGGTTGGCGTCAGCGGCAACCTCCTTGCCGGCGCCACCAGCCTTGGCATTCTTGTCGCCGCCTCCGTTTCCGGAATGCTCGACAGCTAGCATTTCTCTGCTTTTCTTCTTCCTGTTGCCTCGCCGCCGGCCCTTCTTTGCCAGGGCGGTGTCATCACTATCGACCTGCTTCGCATTCTCTCACAGGAGTCTCCTCCCTTCCTCGGTAGCGCACACTTGTCCGCCAAGGCATACAGCTCGGCAGCGTCCTTGACTTTGCACATCGCCATCTCCTCCCTCATCCTGCAGTTCCGCACATTACGATGAAATGTGCGATCACCGCGGGGTGGCGTCTGAGATGTTGTAGTGCACACGGCTGAATCTCTGAATGAACTTGCGCAGGACTCCCTTCCTTCTGGGCGAGCAGGTGAAGGTCACTCTCTTGGCCATGAGGCTTGTGGCCACCTATGAAGGCGCCAACAAACTGATGGCATAGATCTGCCCAAGAGGATATGGAGCTGTCCGGCAAGTGCATGAGCCAAGATCGGCGTTGGGCTTGAGCACGGCGGGAAGTAGTTGGCGAGGATCTTGTCGTCCGTCCCCGCAGCCTACACCGCGATGGTGTAGATGCCGAGGAACTCCACGGTGCGTCCTGCCATCATACTCCTCCGGCACGTCTGGTTTGAAGTTTTTGGTGGGCCCCTTTGGACTTGCCGCAGCTCACGAGTGAACGCAGGGCAACCTACCGCGTACGGCAAGTCGCCTGGCCCCTCCGGCGCGTGCATGTCAAGAGAAGGCCCAGCGCGCTTGTCGGACTGACGTCGCACTTCTCTTCGGTGCTCGATGCGAGTTCGAGCGTCCTCTTGTTGTCGCTCATGAAGAACTTGGCGCTGATCGTGGCGAGCTCGCGGATCCGGCACGCAGCGGGAGTCGCTGTCGAGGTGGATCCGATGAGTCGGCGATCTTGGCCTTCTTGGCGGAGAGTGCACGATGGTTGCACCTCCGGCAGTCGTCGCTACCGGCTCGTGCCTTGTCGTCATGCCGCGGCAAAGATGGCATTGGTTGCCGCGGGCGCCGCTGGCAAAACCGATGAGGCTACGGATAGTGGCCCTCCACTCGTCGACCTTGTCGGCCGTTGGAGGGTAGTCGAGAGCAGCCGAGCTCGCCCGAGCTTCTGCTGGAGTAGTGGGTGGCATTGGAGAAGCGATGCGAGGCGGGACACGCTCGGACTTCTAACTAAGTTAGAAGGAGCAGCACCCGTCCGGCGACCGTATCTCACTCGTGCGGCATGTTGGCGCGCATGCTGGTCTTGAGGGTCTCGATCCAGCGAACGTATGGCGTTGTGAACGCCATGGCGTTGTTGGTCCCGCGTCTCTGAGGACGGGCGCGGGATGCGCGACGCCGAGGTTTGCGGTGCCTTATCCTTGGACTTGGCGGCGTCGCGAACACCTTCGTCGGCGCCCGTTCCTCCGCCAGCGTCTGCCCCACCACCCGTTATTTGTGGTGAGGGCGGAGTACGACGCTGACGGCTCTGCTGCCGCCAAGCCTTCTTCTTCGGTGGCATGTCGAGGAAGATGTTGATGGCGCTGCTCGTGTGAGCGCCGGATCAGATTCACACGGCCTCAGCGCCCCCCTACAGTGCGCCAAAAGATGTCGGGGAGGCTGATCGTACCCACGGACACCTATGGGGCGGCGGACCGGGCCCCTTGTGGTTCGGAGTGGGGCGGAGATCGCATGTAGTGCGGATCGAGGCGATGCACACGTTCTTTTTTACCCAGCTTCGGAGCTCTCCGTAGAGATAAAACTCCCTCACTGCTTGTTTGATCTATTGTGTTCTTACCAGGAGCAATGCGAGCTACAAAACCTAAGCGTGAGTGTGTCTAGTCTCACGGTCAGATGAATCGAACCAGCCCAACCTGCGGAACCCAGCGGAACCAAACCTTGCGCAGCGAAGCGGAACCTTGCGAAAACGCGAACCGAACCCTTTCTCGTTGCACTCGGGCCTCCTTTTATATGCTCAAGGGTCTCCGACAGGTGGCAACATAGGCGGGGTACAAATGTAAAACAGGAGTTGGTACACCTACTTGAGCGATTATGCGATGCAAAATACCTAACTTTCGACGGCAAGGGACAAAAGCAATAAATGCCCGTCGTTGTCGCCCAAAGCGATGTGAGAGACCGTTTGGTGCGCCTCCGCTCGCCACGATGGCGAGCCTGTCAGCGCCGCTTATCGCTGCTCTCCGCTGGCTGCACAGCCGCTCGACACGCGCCCATGGAACGGTCCCATGGCAACACGTCGCTGGGTGAGCTGGAGCGGAGACGGAGAGAGGTTGCATGCATGGCAAGCGCCTTGCAGCGGCGAATCCTGTCGCCCGGAGACTTGTCGCGCCCGAGCCTTCGGCAAGCTCCTCTTGCGGGGCCTTGTCTTCTGCGTGCACAGGTGGCCTTCCCGACAAGCTCCTCTTGTCGGGGCCTTGTCTTCTCAATCTAATACTTTGTTCTTGAATGGCTCCAAAGGAGCCACGGAGGATATTGGCGGTGACGAGGCAAACCTTGCCGCGGGGTGCTGCAACTGTCCGTGCACGAGTACGGGATATTAGGGTACCCCTACTCTAGTACACCGACAGTGAAAGACTAAATGATAGTTGAGTATGTGAAGTTTGCTGAATCAAAGCTCTGACATAGACTCTTCCTGAAAATAAGATGAATTGTAATTGTTTGATGACTAATAACATGGTTTGTTAGTTGTCAAGAAAGTATATGATCTATACTTTAACATGTGAATAGTTTGTTACTTGATCATGAGAAGCTTTATGATATGAGCCATTGTTATGACATATAATGATGCTAGAAAAGGTGATTGAAATTATCATTGATCAAACTTGTGCACCTGCTAGCATTCACACTTCTTAAATTATTTCTTTTATCATTTACCTACTCGAGGACGAGTAGGAATTAAGCTTAGGGATCTTGTCGTCTCCAACGTATCTATAATTTATGAAGTATTCATGCTATTATATTACCTGATTTGGATGTTTATGGGCTTTACTAAACACTTTTATATTATTTTGGGACTAACCTGTTAACCGAAGGCCCAACCCAAATTTTTGTTTTCTTGCCTATTTCAGTGTTTCGAAGAAAAGGAATATCAAACGGAGTCCAATGGAATGAAACCTTCGGGAGAGTTATTTTTGTAACGGAAGCAATCCAGGAGATTTGGAGTAGACGTCAGGGAAGCTTCGAGGAAGCCACGAGGCAGGGATGCGCGCCCTACCCCCCTGGGCGCGGCCCCCACCCTCGTGGGCCCCTCGTGGCTCCCCAGACCGACTTCTTTTACCTATATATGTCCATATACCCTAAAACATTGGGGAACAGAATAGACCAGGAGTTCCGCCACCGCAAGCCTCTGTAGCCACCAAAAACCAATCGGGACCCTGTTCCGGCACCCTGCCGGAGGGGGGGGGGAGATCCCTCACCGGTGGCCATCTTCATCATCCCGGCGCTCTCCATGACGAGGAGGGAGTAGTTCACCCTCGGGGCTGAGGGTATGTACTAGTAGCTATCTGTTTGATCTCTCTCTCATGTTCTTGACTCGGCACGATCTTGATGTATCGCGAGCTTTGCTCTTATAGTTGGATCTTATGATGTTTCACCCCCTCTAATCTCTTGTAATGGATTGAGTTTTCCCTTTGAAGTTATCTTATCAGAATAAGTCTTTCAGGATTTGAGAACACTTGATGTATGTCTTGCATGTGCTTATCTGCGGTGACAATGGGATATCACGTGATCCACTTGATGTATGTTTTGGTGATCAACTTGCGAGTTCCGTGACCTCGTGAACTTATGAAGAGGGGTTTGCACACTTTTTCGTCTTGAATCTCCGGTAGAAACTTTGGGGCACTCTTTGAAGTACTTTGTGTTGGTTTGAATAGATGAATCTGAGATTGTGTGATGCATATCGTATAATCATACCCACGGATACTCGAGGTGACATTGGAGTATCTAGGTGACATTACAGTTTTGGTTGATTCGTGTCTTAAGGTGTTATTCTAGTAGGAACTATATGATAGATTGAATGGAAAGAATAGCTTCGTGTTATTTTACTATGGACTCTTGAATAGATCGATCGGAAAGAATAACTTTGAGGTGGTTTCGTACCCTACAATAATCTCTTGTTTGTTCTCCGCTATTAGTGACTTTGGAGTGACTCTTTGTTGCATGTCGAGGGATAGTTATATGATCTAATTACGTTATTATTGTTGAGAGAAGTTGCACTACTTAAAGTATGAACCCTAGGCCTTGTTTCGAAGCATTGCGATACCGTTTACGCTCACTTTTATCATTACTTACCTTGCTGTTTTTATATTTTATGAATAGAAAAACCTATATCTACCATCCATATTGCACTTGTATCACCATCTCTTCGCCGAACTAGTGCACTTATACAATTTACCATTGTATTGGGTGTGTTGGGGACACAAGAGACTCTTTGTTATTTAGTTGCACGATTGCTTGAGAGAGACCATCTTCATCCTACGCCTCCCACGGATTGATAAACCTTAGGTCATCCACTTGAGGGAAATTTGCTACTGTCCTACAAACCTCTGCACTTGGAGGCCCAACAACGTCTACTAGAAGAAGGTTGCGTAGTAGACATCAATGCTCTTCATGGTCCAGTACGAGCCCGCATATCTATTTTGCCCTGCTAAAGGCCCACAATATAGTTGGACCATATGGATCCCCACCTTAGTAACGGCCTGTTAACGGCCTGCGAAATCAAATCGGCCCAGCTGTTGCCCGCTTCGATCTTGGCCTGTTAACGACCCGGGAGATAAGATGGCTGGCCATTAACTTTCGGCCTGGTAACGACCCATTAACTTAATGGGCCCACTAAAGTTCATACATGTCTTTAGGCCCAATTAGATAATTTGAGCCCGTTACGACGAGCAATTATGCACAGGACCAAAACCGATCAAGCAAAGGTACTACATACAAGGAAAAACATTGCACATCCAGCATATATTACAGGAAATTACATCCACTGGGCAATCAAAGATTGATGCCAGTGCAAATAATGAACAGAACCTAACGATCTACAACGTCACAATCTGCAACCTCAGCACGGATGATGCCCATAAGCATGTGGGCAAGTTCTTGCTGCTTTGCTACACTATCTCTAAAAACATTGATCTATTGTTGTTGCACACGAATGTGCAGCTCTGATTCCTCCACCATTTCCATCGTTGCTTCAGCCATTAATTGGTTCACAAACATACATTTTTTCCGTTGCATTCAAGATAGAGGAAATTGAATAGATTCAGATGGCGATTTTGGCAGGCTTGTATTATTGGTAGTGGAGAGTGTCTCGACCACTGCATCATAACATAAATTAGGAGGGGAATCGAACAGATTAATCATGAGATATTGCCATATTACCTGGCCTAGATTTATTGGAAAGAAACAATGGGGTTGCCTTGCTATTTTTAGAGTTTATCTTCTTATCTTCAGCAGCCTGCACCAAATTAACACACTAGCATTGCTATCATTGGCCAGGTCAGATAATAGGAAGGCAACATTGACAGAACGGACGTTTGGGCAACCAGACCACACCAGCCTACACCAAATTAACACAATTTGGCACATATATCATCAGCCAGGTAAGGTAATACAAAAGCAACATTGACACAATGAATGAATGGGCAACCAGAGTAGCACTATAATTCAGTAATGTGCATGATATGAGATAGTACACTCATGCAGCTCAATATGCAAAACTACCAGGTAGTTTTCCTTACAAAAATCAACATTGTCGCCTTTAACATTTTGCTACAACTGAATTTAGATCAGATAAAGGTTGGATTCACACCGATTAACAAAATACATGCTGATGTAAAAATATAGTGATATATAGACTTACATCAGCATTGGAGCACAGAGAATTCTCGCAAGATACTTTCCTCGAATACGATCCCAATGGAGGGAATCTTCTATCGTTTAACCTTATTTTCTAAAAGAGAGATGGGTAAGAAACATGTAGAAAATATGATCAGAATGCTACAAAATTTCATGATGCGAGGATATGCACACGCTTCTTAGAATGGAGATGACATATTTTTGCTGGACTGGAGCGGACTAGTTCTTTGGCCACTGGAATTTGTTTATTACCAGTGGGAGTTGGGTTTCTCTGTGCTGGAGTAGTATCTATGAAAAATGGAGTTGGTTTATTATCTCCTGGCATTTGGATCTTTTGCAAAGACCTGGTTTGTAACCCTTCAGATTCTAGCATAGCCGCCTTCCCCTTGCATGCCTTGTATAGAAGAATGGTGCTTCAATTATAAAACATGCTACAACACAGATGGAATAGGTACTGAAGAATAGAAATGCATGACATATTGACATGTATTCCCTCCATCCGGAAATAAATGGATGGGTCTAGGTGTATTTCAGTTCTAGATACATCCAGTTTTATCCATTTATACTACATGTAATCCGGATGGAGGGAGTATGATGTAAGAGCTAGGGATACGACAGGACAACAGTGTAAAAAACATTACTTGAATGTAAAATTGTATGCTAGCGGAATACATTATAGAGAAACACTAAGGCAAACATATTCGTGTATGATTGGGAAACTAAGATGGCATTGCAAGAGACCACTAGAACATCACATCAATGTAAAAAAATGAACATGGTATGGTAGACAGATAAAGTACATATTGATGATAACAATGCATAAGATATTGAGAAGCATGATGTCCAGACTAAGTAGATGGCATTGCGATAGAGTAGAATGACAGTACTTGAATTTGTAAACATGTTATCATTAATGGAATAGGTACTGAAAAACAGGAAAGCATGCCATATTTACATGCATCATCAGGAGGCGAAGCACAAGGCATTGCAACAGAGTAGATGCACTCCAGGACATTATATGCATGTTGTACCCATATCAAGGACCAAGTTAAAGCAAGGACCTTATGGGGTGAATAGGATTCATCATTTTTCTGCAAGTCTTGTGAAGAACTGCATTTACATGTTCCATCATATTGGGTATCATTGACGTCAAGTTTGTTGGCCGTTACATTGCTCCGTGAGGTTCTTGTTGATAAATCAGTCTGTGCAATTATATCTGACATGCATGGAAGACAACTAGTAGTTAGATTTATGTAATGAGTTCCTGTAGGAGACAACATAAATAGTAGGACTGGGGTTAACTAGCAGCAACAGGTCTCAAAAACTAAAGGGAGAACACAGATGAAAGCTACAGAATATGTATCGTTTGTACTCGAGATTAATTAGATGGCACACAAAAGTATTAAGGAACAACATAGGTTATACTAGAAGTGGTATAATACTATAATCACCAGCCTGTGTGATAGCATTGGCTGATGGATGATAACTATGGAACATCGTTACCTAAAGAACAAGTCCCTTAGCTGAACTATGGAACAACGTTAACTCCTGAACAAGACCCGTAAGAGATCATCATGAATATACAATGAAATGTGATAATCCATTTTGTCTATTTTCAATGCTTAGATGAATAACAAAGCCATAAATGTTGCACACAAGTAAGATGAGGGTACAACCTATCTGGCCGCCATCCATAGGAGTGAGAATCATGTGCTGACTTGTCGATGGCCCTGCAGTTGTTGTGGCTGTCAATGTCGGGCATGCGCATTCGATGCAGGGAACTGTTGAGTGGGGACTATAGCTCCCTTCTGGTGCATGCTTCCCTTGTTGGAGCAGCTGCGGTGAGTCGGAAGACAGTGTGGCTGAAGATGCAGAAAACACATAATGTTAAGAACGACACATCTCTCTGATCTGAAGAAATGAGATCAACAACAAGGTATGAGAGTGGTCACACGTCTGTTGACTGAAGACTAAATTGGGTCACCCAATTTTATTTTATTTTAGTCTTTGTCGATCTACGCGGATGGCTTGATGGCCATCTTGTGCCCCCGGTGACCTTTGTTCGTAATCTTCCCCAAGAGCGGGCCGACCCGGCAGAGCAGCCTGCCTCCGCCATGCGTGGCCCCGACCAAAACCCCACTCCCCGCCCCACCGCACTGTCGTGGTTGCGCCGCCCCCGGGCCAATCCACAAAGACTCGCGGTAATCCAGATCCGGCGGCGGCAGTACCTTCAACCCACGCAACTCTAAGATAGCCATCTAAGCGCCGCTTCCGCGACGAACTAGCGCCCCAAGTTAGACACCAGCCAACCGGCAGCCTAGGAGCTCCGCTGGCTCAAGGGGTGCTGCTTCCCATTGGGAATCGATTGGCCCAGAATAAAAATTCAGACATTGATGCCTAAATAAAGTCATTTGAGATGAGGGTGCGACCTATCTAGCAGCCCGGTGAAGTAGGCAGCTCCAGCTGCCTAGTCGATGAGGCCAGCGCGGTTGCGGTGGCTACTGGCGGCAGGGAAGTAGAGATGTCGCGATGGTCGATGGCTACGGGGAAGCAACGCCAGGGCTCTGGACGGGTCCAAAGTTGGAGCCGCTCCAGCGCCATGAACAATGGCGGGGGTGAATCGGCTCCGGTACGGTTCACGCGGCCATTGTCGAGGCAGCTCCGGCAGCACGGAGTAAGAGGCACATGGCCCAGTACACGACGGCAAATGGACAACGTCTCCGGGATTGGAGAGGAGGGCGGCTGTGAATTTGCTGCGGTGGGGGCGCCATGGAGGAGGGGCTGAGGTTTCGCGGCTCGGGAGAAGGGAGCTTCCGGGGAGAAGGTGATTTGGCGCCCACGAGGTATGAAAGGGGAAGTGGTAGGGGGAACCATGTCTTACGGACGCATTTGTCTGAAATGTGTGTGTGTGTGGGGGGTGGTTATAGTTCTACCCCTGCCTTTAGGCTTCTCGGCTTGGGTCTGTGTACTGAGGGTCGGGGATAGTAGAGTAACTTTGCTTCTCCCAAATAGTGGGCGCAAGCGATTTCGGGCGAGGAGGGCATGTTTTGAAATATACTGGGTGCGAGTGATTTCGGGCAATAAGGGTGTGTTTTGAAATATAGTGGGCGCGAGCGATTTCAGGCAAGGAGGGCATGTTTTGAAATATAGTGGGTGCGAGCGATTTCGGGCGAGGAGAGCGTGTTTTGAAATAGTGGGCGCGAGCTATTTCGGGCGAGGAGAGGGTGTTTTGCCGACCATGGTTTATGAATTATTCGGCACATGTCATTTTGACTGAGGAGAAGGCGCGCTTGGATGAACTTACGAACCTACCCTCGATGTACAACGGGCCAATTGATGCATGTCCCACATAGGCCGGTAATCTCGCGTCTCCCATTTATTTGCTTGGGTGAATTCCACCGAGCAGAGGGTGCTTAACAGTTCGTTCAAATTTTGGGAGAATGAGCATCCATGTCTACCTTACCAAGTCGATTCGAATCAAATTTTGAAATATTAGCTTGCCACTTCTTTTTTAGATGGAGAGTAATGTGTTTGTACATGCTCGTTGCTAGCGATTTATTATATGACAAATAGTTGACCCACTCAAAAATGGGAATCAAACTCAAAATTATATATCTCGATTGAATGAAATAGCTCGTTCACCAGGTCAAAATAGTGAACTAAATCCAAAATTAAACACCTCAATGGAGTAGCATGTTGCATAGTATTATAGTACTCCATGAACATGTTGAGAGTCAAATTAATGAACTTGTTTGATATACGCATATCTCCGTTCATGTGTGGATTTCAGACAACATGTTCTCGAATTTAAATATTTGAATGCAAGTTTATATCAAAACATGGTTTATATCAGTCTTTGATGCATAAAACGCGACCTACCCCTCTCCAGGACTCCTCTCTCTCTCTCTCTCTCTCTCTCTCTCTCTCTCTCTCTCTCTCTCTCTCTCTCTCTCTCTCCGACAATATTCAATTCTATCGCACGCATCCAACACACAAACCTTGTTGGTCCCTCTCCCTCTCTCTCCGTCTCTCTCTCTCTCTCTCTCTCTCTCTCTCTCTATCTATCTATCTATCTATCTCTATCTCTCTTTGTGTGTGTGGGGGGGGGGGGGTCTTTCTAGTTCGCATGCATATATACTCCATCTATAGGTCTCTCTCGCACACTATGTATGATTCTCTCATCCAAGCTAAATATCTTGGGTGCACTCATCGTACGCACACAGTTTCCTTGGCTCGTTGCCCGTAACTCTCTCACGCACCACTCTGTCGTCTCGGAGCTCTGCCCTCTCTCTCTCAAACTCTCCATCTACCCGGGTCACACATACACATGCATATCTCACTGCTTTTCGATAGACCCATCTAAAAATTTATCTCTCTCCCTCGTTCTCTCTCCATCTCACACGCACACACACAATCTCATGCCTAGCCAAGTATGATGGTCTCTCACTCAAATGTAGGCACACGCAGTCCCCCCTATATGTATATGACTAGCTAATCTTAGTCTCCATCACAAACATGTGCATGGTCTATCTCGATTTCTCTCGGGGCATCTTTCTATCTCGCACGAACCTCCCTCGATCTCCTACCCATATAAGTCCCCTCACGATCTCGAGGGGATCTCTCTATCACAAACACACCCTCTCTCCCTCCAAATGCATCCATGTTCTCCATGTGTCCCTCTCGACCTTTGTTCCCTGTTGGCTAGACCTCTATTGGACATGTGCTATAGGGGTGTCTCTCTCCGTTGCAAACAATCACGCACTAGCTATCTTCATGTATCTCCTCACGTCGCTTTTCTATCTCGAAGATGCATGCGCGATATGTTTGCATAAGAAACGAAAAAACACACACTCTCTCTAATTTATCGTTTGTTGTCCCTTTCTCTTTCGCACACATACTCTTTTTGCACACTCACT
The DNA here is from genome assembly GCA_021605145.1 of Aegilops bicornis. NCBI lineage: Eukaryota > Viridiplantae > Streptophyta > Magnoliopsida > Poales > Poaceae > Aegilops > Aegilops bicornis. The sequence goes on along the minus strand of CM038672.1, from coordinate 194,390,194 downwards.
CATTCTCCTTCACATGCACTTGATCTCTCTCGACTTAGGTACTCTCTTCGTTCCATAGCATATAGATTTGTTGAGAAGTCAAACATCACAAAGTTTGACCATGTACGTGGAGAAAAACATTTACATCTAGAATGGCAAACAAATACCATTAGATTCATCATGAGATGTAGTTTCATATGATGTATCTTCGGTATTGTAGATATAAATAACATTTGCATAAACCTGATCAATGTTTCCAAAGTTCGACTTCTAAAAAAATTTACATGCACTGCACTATCGAGCGGATGGAATATCTCTTTCCCCCTCTCAGCTATCTGGCGCACCACTCAGCCTTATCGGGGCTCCTCTATCTATCTCAAACTTTATATCTCCCTGGTTCACACATACACATGTCTCGCTCGTGCTACATATAGACCCACCCAATAGTCTCCGCCCTTGTTCTCTCTCTATGTGACACACAACCCCCCTAAGTACCATAATCCCTCACTCCATCATAGGCGCACGCACTCCCCCCTAAGTATGATTATCTCTCACTAGCCATCAGGAACACACGTATTGTCTCTTTCCATCCATACGTATATCTTGATATCTCTCGGGGTATCTTCTATCGCGCACACACCTTGTCACTCGATGTCCCACCCATGTAGTCCCATCACGATCTCCAGGGGATCTCTCTATCACAAACATACACTCTCTCCTCCCCATGTCTACATTTTCACAGTACGTCTCTCTCGACCTCTCTCCCTTGCTTGTCAGACCCCTGTTGGCCACGTGCTAGGGGTCTTTCTCTCTCAGTTGCAAATAACCACACACTATCTCCTCACCTTGCTTCCGTTGTTGAAGATGCATGTGTGATATGTTTGCATAAGACACACACGCCTTTTCCCTACTTTTATCATGTGTTGTCCATGTCTCTTTCACACACGCACACACACTTTTTTCACTGACTCTTTTTATTTTACTCTCTCTCTCTCTCTCTCTCTAGTTAGGGACTCTCTCACATCCATAAGCATATGGATGTTTTGAAAAGTCAAACCTCAGAAAAGTTTGACCAGGTATATGTGGAGAAAACATTTACATCTGGAACGATCATTAGATTCATCACAACATGTACTTACTTCGTACTATCATTTATCTTTCGTATTGTAGATATAATTAATTTCTTTATAAACTTGGTCAAAGTTTCAAAAGTTTGACTTTAAAAAATGTTGGCACTACATTATCGAACGGAGGGAGTAGCTCTTTCTCTCTCGCTGCTATCTCTCACGGGCCTCCCTCTCACTCGAACTCTCTATACCGACGGATAATACGCTCACCGTGTCAGCGTATATGTAACATCCCAAAATTCTAAATTTTGGAATGTTATAATAAATATATAGTTTTGATTGTTGTGTGATTGATTGACTGAAAGTGAGTGGAATTCGAAACCTTTTTGGAAGTTAAATGAGAGGGAACAAAAGGACTTTCCCAAACTTTCATTTTTGCTTTTATGATTTTCTTGAATTCAAATTCTTTCCACCACAAAACCCTGGAGAGAAGATGACATGACTTCTTCCATTTATTTAAATGACACGCGGTGTTGAAAATATTTAAATTTCATTTGGAAAATATTTCCAATTCTGAAACTTTATGCAACTCAATGATTTTCACGAGCGAAGATAAAATGACTTCTTCAAAACATATGAAATATGAATTGGGAGTTTCAAGGATTTAAATTCAAAGTTCTTTTGGAATTAATTTTTCAATTTGGAGTTATTTGAGTTTATTCAAATTATTTTTCTCCAAAAATAAAATACATGGAAAATAGGGTAACATGATTCCCTACATTAGAAAATTGGAGAGAAATAAATTTGAATTCATTTTGGTATTTTTAAAATGATTTTTATGAGATTTTTGTAGAGCAGGAGCACTGTTTGAATTATCTGAATTTGTGTGGATTTTATTTGGCATTATAATAAAGTTCATGTTGTAGGAAATCTTTTTCTGAAAATTTTGATATATTATATGCCTATATAATATTTTCATTTTATTTTGTTTTATTATTTTTCTGTGTTGGTTAAAAAAAACTTCCCTCGAATTGGGCCGGCCCAGCTCCCAGCCAGGCCGCGGCCCAGCTCATGCCGCCTTGCCGCCCGTCCCGGCAGGACTCCTCCCGAGTCCGGCGCCCGCCCCTTCTGACGCCGCCTCCCCTTGCCCCTCCTCCACGCCTCCCGAGGCCGCCCTCCTCCTTAAATACCGGGCCACCCCGGCCCCCTCTCTCTTCTCTCTCCTCGCCGCCGCCAGCGCAAACCCACCGCCCGCCCTTGGCCGAGATCCGCCGCCGTTCGCCTCGCTCCACCGCCGCCTATGCCCGCCGCCACCCCTTGGACTCGCCTCGAGCCGCTCCTCCCCATCTACTCCGCCCGCACCGCCCGGAGCCGCCGCCCCGGCCGGACCCAAGCAACCGCCGCCGTTCTTCCTCGCCGCCAGCGATCGCCGCGGTAACCGCCGCCTCCCGCCCATTGGATCTGGATCCAACGATCCAGATTCGTTTCTATTTTTTTAAAAACCTTTTTTTTATTTTATTCGCTGAACGTTCGTTAGTTAGGGTTTGCACCGAATGGTTTTTTTTTGTTTGTTAGCGAACGTACGCTAAATAGCCTTTTCTTTTTATTTTTTTTTCTGCCAGGGACCTAGTTGGAGTTGTTTTATTTTACAGATTAGTCCCCAATTTTCAAACGGCTATAACTTTTTACTCGTTTATCCAAATTAGATGAAACCAACGCCCACTTCTTCGTTATGATCCCCTCTATCCATAATCCAACTTAAACATAACTTGAGTTTCGTAACTCCGATTTAGTTGATTCTTTCTGCAAATCGAAGCTCTTGACCTAAACTTTCTGATAAGGCCAAATTCACATAATTTTGGTACTGTTAGAAATTGTTTTATGTTGCAAGAGTTATTTGCTTGGTTTTGATGTCTTCCGGATAGTTTTCTTCGTTCTTTCCGATCTTTTGGTGATTGCTTATGTGTGGTTACTATTGCTTGCTTACGATAGATTGACCGGAGTGTGACGAGTAGATCTATCAAGAGTTTTGAGTGTGAATCATCTTGACAACTTTGCGGGCAAGTAACACTTTGATCATACTCTTCTCATACCCGGTTTTATGCATTAGATCTATCCTCAAACACTTGCATGATTAGGATCTAATTAAATTGTGGGTTATGGGAAGTAGTTGAGGTAGTATCTATTACCTGTTTTATTATAAACCCTTGGGAGTTACTTCTACGTTTGTTTATTATGCCATGCTATGCTCGTAGACGTGGATTGGGTTTGCGTGAATATCCATGACAGATGTGAGATTGATAATTAATGGTTTATCTAAGGTGGCAACTTAAACACACATCTGGGTGGATTGAGGCACTGGCTATTCCGAGATTTGCCTATCAAGGCACACAGGTAGACAGGATTTGCCTGTTTTTCTTTGGACCGCCACCCAGGCTCAAAGGGATCATGAGATTATTCAAACTAGAAACTTCCATGTGCAGCCACAAGCCATTATGGGCTCTGGCATAGTTGATTAAGTTGTGCGAACTCTTACGGGTAGGCTAGCTGATGTAGGGGATGTAGGTTGATGCGGTCTACCCACATGTAAGGTGCTAAGCGCTTACGAAGACTATGTCTCGGTCATCCGTTTCTGAAACACCATGTAGTGCGAGAAACCAAACGGAGGTGATCGAGTCTTGTGGGGAAAAGTGCGCAAACCTCTGCAGAGTTTATAAACTAATCATGGTTAGCCATGTCCCCGGTTATGGACATCTTGAGTATCTAGTTCTTGGATTATCATGTTGATCTCATCACGTTACTTAATATAATTTGTTTGGGTTTTAATGAGTACTTTTAATTGGGATTGAGAATGCTGTCAACCATTCTCAATGTTTCACAACCACCATGATAGTTAAATAAATTTATTCCTTGGCGGTAGGGAAAAATTGGCTACATAAAAAACATGTAACCATAGAGCTTTTCCACCAGCCATATATGCATGTAGTATAGGCTTATTCTTTCATTACTCTCTATGTGTTACATTGCCAGCATATTCCATGTGATGACCCGTTTTCGGGCTGCAACGTTTCATGTTGCAGACTTTTCAGACGACGAGTAAGTGATACGTTAGGGTTACGATTTCTACACTCAACTTTGCCGTTGGTGTTGATGGGAATCCACAACCTTGTTGCTTCCGCTATATTTTGGATCGAGGTAATAGTATTTACGTTACTTTATACATGTGATTTACCTCTGTTATAAATCCTTGATGTGTGTGTTAGCATACCGATCCGAGGATGACACCTAAGCCACGAGAGACTTGATCCATTCGGTCGGGTCGCTACAAGATGGTATCGAGCACATGTTGGTAGGGCGTGACCCTAGAAACCCAAGCCCATAGGAAAGATTTTTCTCTACAACTTTCTTTTCAAAAAGATGTTTAACCTCCCTTCTCTTCTGAGCTTATTCAAATATTCCCTTTTAGTGAGACCATACCCCTTTTCCCTTTTGACCACTCGAAGTTTTGACCGATGAGACCACTCCAAGGAGACAAGATATCGGACAACTAAGACCATTTGGAATGAAGAGGATTTTACCGTGTAAATGGAAACTACAACTATTGAAGACTCCGAAGACTAGGAAATTTGAAGGCTTTGAAGAATTCCCAGATTTTATGACCTAGGAAGGTTACGCTTATGGAATTGAGAGATTATGGAAGTAATCAATACCCGAGATTAAGGTGTATCATAGAAAGACCGGAGCATGGAGAGTTACTAACCCAAAGTTTTGTCAGGAGAACCCTACAGCAGGAGATATCAATTATGGAATGATAGCTCATGGAAATGACAAGAGCAGAAACACGCTATCCATGGTGTTATCGCCCGCTTATGCTATTGTCACCGTGCGGAGTTAAGTATGCAGATACATGGAAGGATAGATGGTAGAAGGCTGATGGAGCATCTGTCAGCAAAAGATGCAGTTTTAAATCTTAGCTGGTGCATCACCAGGATCTGGAGTGTTACATCAGGAAGTTAAGATGGACCTACAAGAAGTTATATTTGACAAGGAAGCATTTCGTGAAGAACTCAGGACCCAGGAGCTGAAAGTAGCCAAGCTAGAGGAGAAAAACCTCGAGATATAGGAGATTCATCAGGAACTGAAGGACAGTAGGACCATGGTTCATGCCAAGGATGTTGAAACCCAAAAGTTTGGAATGTAACTCCAGAAATATTGAAGGATGCCACGAGAGACTTTGCGACAACAGAGATGAGCTGGCAAGAAGGACTTGAGAAAGACAAGCACGATCGGAAGAAGCCATTGGAGACATGAACAAGACTTGAAGAGTTTGATGACTTTGAATATTTATTGACCTTTAGAAGACCAAACCCCTGTATATACCTGCGATAGATGTGACGATTGTGAGCTGTCATTTGTTTGATGTTTTTCCGACAGCCACAATAAAATCTGTGTTTTCAAAACCATTGTTCGTACTGTGTGCATCCCTCTCTATCTCTCTTATCCCACCCCAAACCCATGGACCCATAGAGGATGAATGGAGATGAGCTTGTATTTTCTGGATCGACGAGTCAATTGGAGATGGACCGATGGATTCAGAACATGGAGGATCATATGGAGAACAACCCTATAGTCAGAAAGGATATGGCCCAGCATGCTCTTAAGTGTTTTGAAAGAGGTGCTGCTACTTGGTGGAGGGTGTACCAAACCATCAATGGATTGCAAGGAGTAACCACTTGGAAAGAATTAAAGTTGACTTTGCTAAAGTCTCGGTTTGTGACCCAGAAATTGAGGCCTTATGGAAACGATATGAAGAAACCTTGTCCATACAAGCTTTGTGGGGAAATAGGATACAACCATAAAGAAAACAAGGAAGAATACTATCATAATCAGAGGATTATCAAAGGAGTTAGCCGAGGATTTTCAGGGAACTTCGATTGGAGATTGTTCCCAAAGTTTTGTTGCAGCAATGGAAGTTCAGCCTACATTGTTGGGAAAGATCCGTGAAGCTCAGAAGGATGACAAAGATATTGCTGAGGTAAAAGAGAGGATGAGTAAAGGAAAGGCCAAAGGTTTTCGTAAGGATGAGCACGACACCTTATGATTTGAGGATAGTGTATATGTGCCCAATAATGCAAAGATCAGGAAGTTAATACTTCAGGAGGCTCATGACTCACCATACTCGATTAATACAGCAACACCAAGATGTATTTGGATTTGAAAGAGTGTTTCTGGTGGACTGGTATGAAGAAGGATATTGCGGAGTATGTAGTCGTAAGTGATGTATGCCAGAAAGAGTAAGAGCAGAGTTTCAGAAGCTAGCAGGATTACTACAGCCTATGCCGATAACCGAATGGAAGTAGGATAAGTTCGGCATGGATTTCATTACCAGATTTCCTAGAACCTGATCGGGATATGATTCTATCTGGGTAGTAGTTGATTCGCTTGACCAAAGTGGCTCACTTTATCCCAGTGAAACCACCTATAAGTGTGAAGTTGTCCAAGATATATTTGACAAGGATCGTATTCTGCATGGAGTTCCGAGGACCATCGTAGAGGAACACAATTTACCTCAAAGTTTTGGAATCAGCTGCACCAGACTTTGGGTACTAGGCTAGAGTACAGTACAACCTTTCATCCATGCAGATGATGGATAAATCGAGAGAGTCAATCAGATTACGGAGGACATGTTGAGAGCTTGTGCGCTAGATTATGGATCTAGTAGGGATGAGAATCTACCTTCTGTGAGTTCTCATACAACAACGATTCTGACCAGTTTGAAGATGGCCCTTTTAAGCTTTGTATGGGAGAAGGAGCGGACACCATTGATATGGGATGAAGTTGGAGACCGTCGGTTGTTTGGACCAAATGTGATCAAGGAGTCGGAGAATGCTAAGTGGATTCGAGATAGACTGAAGGTAGCTCAGTCCAGGCAGAATATTTATGCATACTCAAAAACGCAAGGAGGTAGTCTATGAAATCGGAGACAGAGCATGTCTTCGTGTGCCACCTCTGCGGGGAGTTAAACGATTTGGAGTTAAGGGAAAGTTAGCCCCGAGATTTGTAGGACCATACCGAGTTTGGAACATATGGGAGAATTGGCTAACAAGTTGGAGTCACCCGAAGGACTGTCAGGAGTTCATGATGTGTTTCATGTTTCCTAGTTGAAGAAGTGCCATGCAGAGATGGCCAATATTCCCCTGTAAGGACGCTTGACCCTGGAAAGGATAATGATGTTCCATGAAGTGGAGTATGGACTTCTTAAGCATAAGTTTTTATCTCGGTGTGTGAGACATCCCACGAGGATGAAGAGATGAAGTAAAATTGGATATAAAGGAGGTATAATGTTGGTAATATGGATCAATGGAAATTCCATGATGAGTCTTAGTAATCATCTCTTAGTTTGGTGCAAATAGAAGGAAGGAAGACATTACAATTGGATGGATTTTAAGTATGCCAGGAAGTTAGATGTTGGGATAAGGATCAGTTGCCCAGATGATGTGTTCAAGGATTTTAAGTGAGGAGATGGGCCATAACCCACAGGCCCCAGGACCTGCCAAGAAGCAAGCAAACTCTTGCTGAAGGAAAAACCCTGGAAGAGGATACAATTTTATCAACCGACAATTCTATAGGAGTTTACGCAAAACCTGAGGGTTGTTAAGGAACGATAGATGTTAGTTTGGCTTGCAGAATCAATGGATTTATCCGAACTTGGTTCATCGACAAGAGAAATTCGGCAATGCTTGTGAGGATGACCGAGTGTTCGAATGCGAGATTCGCTAAACCATGTACAAGGTAATGATTTGGGTGCGGGATGGATTGATCACCATACCGACTTACTCTTATTATTCGCTTTGCTATATGGGATGGTAAATCTGAGTGACTTACCTATAGTAGAGAGACGACGATCAAAACCTTGTTTGAACCTTAGAATGGTATAAGAATATTTCTCCTTGTACAAGGCAGTTGTTGCCAACCGTAGGTTATACGGTGATGTTGAACCCAGACCCATTTCCTGCAGGACAAACCATAATTTTTTTACCACCATGAGATATCGATAGTTGATTAGAATTGGCGCCAGACCCGTCAGCTATGAAGACCCAATCTCGGAATAACCTTACCAAGAGTAAAGGACAAAAGAATTGAGGAAAAGGTTATGCCACTACTAGAAGAGCCCAGAGAAGGAATTATCCTTACGATCTGAGAAGACCGACACTGTCAACGATAAGGATGGAGTATATGAGTTTTGGTAGAACCTTAACAATGCTTCTAAGGGTGGTAGCACCCGAGAACCCCGGAGACGATCGATGGAGTCTGAGGACCCCCAAACCCTAACCTATTTCTTGCTAGCCTCTCCGAATCTCGAGGACGAGATTCATTTTAAGGGTGGTAGTTTTGTAACATCCCAAAATTCTAAATTTTGGAATGTTATAATAAATAGATAGTTTTGATTGTTGTGTGATTGATTGACTGAAAGTGAGTGGAATTCGAAACCTTTTTGAAAGTTAAATGAGAGGGAATAAAAGGACTTTCCCAAACTTTCATTTTTTCTTTTATGATTTTCTTGAATTGAAATTCTTTTCACCACAAAACCCTGGAGAGAAGATGACATGACTTCTTCCATTTATTTAAATGACACGGGGTGTTGAAAATATTTGAATTTCATTTGGAATATATTTCCAATTCTGAAACTTTATGCAACTCAATGATTTTCACGAGCGAAGATAAAATGACTTCTTCAAAACATATGAAATATGAGTTGGGAGTTTCGAGGATTTAAATTCAAAGTTCTTTTGGAATTTATTTTTCAATTTGGAGTTATTTGAGTTTTATTGAAATTATTTTTCTCCAAAAATAAAATACATGGAAAATAGGGTAACATGATTCCCTACATTAGAAAATTGGAGAGAAATAAATTTGAATTCATTTTGGTATTTTTAAAATGATTTTTATGAGATTTTTGTAGAGCAGGAGCACTGTTTGAATTATCTGAATTTGTGTGGATTTTATTTGGCATTATAATAAAGTTCATCTTGTAGGAAATCTTTTTCTGAAAATTTTGATATATTATATGCCTATATAATATTTTCATTTTATTTTGTTTTATTATTTTTCTCTGTTGGTTAAAAAAAACTTCCCTCGAACTGGGCCAGCCCAGCTCCCAGCCAGGCCGCGGCCCAGCTCCGCGCCGCCTTGCCCGTCGTCCCAGCCGACTCCTCCCGAGTCCGGCGCCGCCCCGCCACCGGCCGCCGCCTCCCCTTGCCCCTCCTCCACGCCTCCCAAGGCCGCCCTCCTCCTTAAATACCGCGCCACCCCGGCCCCCTCTCTCTTCTCTCTCCTCGCCGCCGCCCGCGCCGCAAACCACCGCTGCCGCCGGCGAGATCCGTCGTCGTTGCGCCTCGCTCCACCGCCGCCTACGCCCGACGCCGCCACCCCCTTCGGACTCGCCTCGCCGAGCCGCTCCTCCCCATCTACTCCGCCGGCGCCGCCGACGCCCGGAGCCGCCGCCCCGGCCGGACCCGAGCCACCGCCGCCGTTCTTCCTCGCCGCCGGCGATCGCCGCGGTAACCGCCGCCTCCCGCCCGTTGGATCTGGATCCAACGATCCAGATTCGTTTCTTTTTTTTAAACGTTTTTTTTATTTTATTCGGTGAACGTTCGTTAGTTAGGGTTTGCACCGAATGGTTTTATTTTCGATTGTTAGCGAACGTTCGCTAAATAGCCTTTTCTTTTATTTTTTTTCTGCCAGGGACCTAGTTGTAGTTGTTCTATTTTACAGATTAGTCCCCAATTTTCAAACGGCTATAACTTTTTACTCGTTCATCCAAATTAGATGAAACCAACGCCCACTTCTTTGTTATGATCCCCTCTATCCAGTAATCCAACTTAAACATGTTTTTGAAATTTTTAAAATTTGAATTCAAACTGATTCGTATTTGAACTTCGTTTGATCATAACTTGAGTTTCGTAACTCCGATTTAGTTGATTCTTTTTGCAAATCGAAGCTCTTGAGCTAAACTTTCTGATAAGGCCAAATTCACATAATTTTGGTACTGTTAGAAATTGTTTTATGTTGCAAGAGTTATTTTCTTGGTTTTGTTGTCTTCCGGATAGTTTTCTTCGTTCTTTCCGATCTTTTGAGTGATTGCTTATGTGTGGTTACTATTGCTTGCTTAGGATAGATTGAACGGTGTGTGACGAGTAGATCTATCAAGAGTTTTGAGTGCGAATCATCTTCAGCAACTTTGCAGGCAAGTAACACCTTGATCATACTCTTCTCATACCCAGTTTTTATGCATTAGATCTATCCTCAAACACTTGCATGATTAGGATCTAATTAAATTGTGGGTTATGGGAAGTAGTTGAGGTAGTACCTATTACCTGTTTTATTATAAACCCTTGGGAGTTACTTCTACGTTTGTTTATTATGCCATGCTATGCTCGTAGACGTGGATTGGGTTTGCATGAATATCCATGACAGATGTGAGATTGATAATTAATGGTTTATCTAAGGTGGCAACTTAAACACACATCTGGGTGGATTGAGGCACCTGGCTATTCCAGGATTTGCCTATCAAGGCACCTGGGTAGACAGGATTTGCCAGTTTTTCTTTGGACCGACACCCAGGCTCAAAGGGATCATGAGATTATTCAAACTAGAAACTTCCGTGTGCAGCCACAAGCCATTATGGGCTCTGGCATAGTTGATTAAGTTGTGCGAACTCGGCGGGTAGGCTAGCGGATGTAGGGGATGTAGGTTGATGCGGTCTACCCACATGTAAGGTGCTAAGCGCTTACGAAAGACTATGTCTCGGTCATCCGCTTACGAAACACCATGTAGTGCGATAAACCAAACGGAGGCGATCGAGTCTTGTGGGGAAAAGTGCGCAAACCTCTGCAGAGTGTATAAACTAATCATGGTTAGCCGTGTCCCCGGTTATGGACATCTTGAGTATCTAGTTTTTGGATTATCATGTTGATCTCATCACGTTACTTAATATAATTTGTTTGGGTTTTAATGAGTACTTTTAATTGGGATTGAGAATGCTGTTGGTGTTAGGGTTACGATTTCTACACTCAACTTTGCCGTTGGTGTTGATGGGAATCCACAACCTTGTTGCTTCCGCTACATTTTGGATCGAGGTAATAGTATTTACGTTACTTTATACATGTGATTTACCTCTGCTATAAGTCCTTCGAGTACTGTGTGTGTCAGCATACCGATTCAGGGATGACACCTAAGCACAGAGACTTGATCCATTCGGGTCGGGTCGCTACAGTATAGCTCCGTATATTGTTTAGTTGACCGGTCAACCAGTCCACATGCTGTCTTGTCAACTCGTGTTCTCTATCTTCGTGTGCTGGCCCATGTGGCAGTGGCTGAAAATAAGTAAACTAGAGGCCCATCTGACATGCGGTGAAGTAAACAAAGTTGAAACCACTCGGGGTAGCACCCCGCACGCTAGTAAATTGAGTGCACATTGAGGACACACTTCTTCCGCGTGAAGGACGCACTCGCGCACAATTCACCATTATGCGGCGGCATGCACAGAAGGACACACTCGCGCACACCCAGCAGGCCAGCACACAACACATACCAGCACACGTGTACACCGGCGTCGCCGCCGGTTGAGATGGACGACGAGGCAGCCAACAAGTGGATGCGGCTCGAGCCCAAACCGCATTCGGCGAGCCTGGACTTCATCAGCAGCCTCCCCGACGTCATGCTGCTCGTCATCATCGGCCTCCTCCCCACCAAATATGTACTGCGGGCCGCCCTGCTCTCCCGGTGGTGGCGCCCCCTCTGGCGCCGCGTCCCCCTCAACCTCACCATGAATAGTTCCCTCTGCGACGGGGATTGCAAACGCATGGCCGCAGTCTCCAAGATCCTTTCATCATAGCCTGGGACAGCCAGACGCCTTGACATCCGCATGTTCAGTACCAACTACAAGGTCCAAGCCAAGTTCGACGAGTGGTTCTTATCCCCCGCCCTAGATCAGCTCGAGGAGCTCAACTTTGAAGCTGGACGATGTCGCTCTCTGCGGCCGTCCGCGCTCCGCCTCACGCCAACGCTGCGCTGTGCCAGCTTCAGCTCCTACTATCTTCCCCAGATTAATGTCACGCCCTCCCTTCTTCTCCCTCAACTTAAGCAGCTCGACCTCTTCGGTGTTGGCATCTCGAAGCAGGCTATGGAGCACCTGCTCCGCAGCTGTACTACGCTCGAGTACCTTCATCTTGAGGAGATCCACGGGTTCATTAGGCTCCACATCGCCTCGACGAATCTCTGATGGATTTTTGTGTCTTGCTGGCCCCGCAACAAGACATCAATTGGGAAGAGATCACTCCAGCTGTTCCACGTTATGGTCATTGAGAATGCGCCTTTCCTTGAGAGATTGCTTGTATTTGATCTAGAAGGTCCAATAAAAATCTGGGTCATTGACGCGCCGAAATTGACAGCATTGTTGTACTCGTCTGCCAAATTCTCCGAACTCTTAATTGGATCCATAATCGTTCAGGTACAACACTCATCTTCTTCTCCGTCTTATTGAAATTCACATTTTTAAATTTCTTCTTGATGTATTTACGGCCATCTTCCAGAAAATGATTCCCACAAGCTTGACCCAGTCTATGCGCACAGTGAAGATCTTGGCACTAAAATCTATCGGCCCCAATTTGGATCAAGTTGTTGGATTCCTTACATGCTTTCCGTGCACGGAGAAGCTACTCATCGAGGTGAAAATTCTTTCCTATTAGTAAACGGTAATCACAACATAGCTCAATTTTTTCGTAATTTTCCCAAATTACGATGACAAGTTTAGTGTTCAAAATTGCACCTGTGCACTGCACCGAAAGAAATGTTTTTAGTATTTTTTTCTCATGTGATCAGCTGCATCGGTTTTTTGTTGTACTACTATAGTAGCCTAGGCTAGTCATAGTGGAAAGTAACTTAGACTAGTAACTCTCTGGTTACCCTAAGAGCAAGTACTACCTCTGTCCTGGTTTACTCTTCCTATTTTGTAGTATCAAAATTTGACCATAGATTTATCTGGCAAAATGTTAATGCATGTCACTAAAAATTATATCGTTGGATTCACATTTGAACATAATTTCAACTAGTATAAATTTTGGTGACATGCATTGGCATTTTCTTAGGTAAATCTATGGTAAAAATTTTACACTAAATAAGAGGTAGTACAAAAGTGGGCTATAATGGCCCTCCACTATGTAGGACAAAGCACGTGCCAAATTCACTTGTGATACATTTGGCGTCGATGAGCCTCCATTGCTCACCTGGTGCCCCAATCTGGATCACCTACTTCGCTCCGGTGCCAAATTAACTCACGCAATGAAAAAACACTTGCGTGGGAGAGAGAGAGGACTGAGGCAATAAAAAACACTTGTTTGGTAGAGTGAGAGGCTGGTGTAGTTGGATTGATTGATTTTTTTATACATGTGGGTCTGTGTGCACAACGGTGCCAACTCTCTTACATCACGAGAGCGGTGCCAAAATCTTTTGATTTGACATCGATGCATATTATGTGGCATACTTTTGAGAAATATGGCATTGGCCACATAGTGGAAGGCAACAAATGCCCAAGCTGTTCACGTGCTCCTAGATAAATGAGAGGAAAGAGAAAGAGAAAGAGTGAAAAATATCACTAGCTAGCCAACCCTATCGTATGAGCGAATGATATTGGTACCTCTTGATGACACGGCAATCTTATACAGCCAGCTGCTCTAACATGTTCTCTTCTTTTGCAGATAAAAAAGACTCGAAAGTGAAAAATGTGCTGCACTCTAACAATCTAATCGAATGCCTTGCTCTCCATCTTACAGATATTGATTTGATCGACTACCGAGGCAGCACATCTGAGATTAAATTGGCCAGGTTCTTTGTTCTGGAGGCAAGTGTGCTCAAGGTAATGAGGTTTGGCGTTCTCTGGCGCAACAATGAATGGCGTGCTAATCACCGCAAGCATCTAAGCCTAAATGACTAAGTCTCCGCAGAAGCTGAATTTGTTTTTGAAACATAAAGTGGCCAGAGACTCAAAAATTTATTTGCCCATTAGTGACTTGTCAGGGCGGTGGATTTTAGTTTGTACGATAATGCTGCATCCACCTAAAGTAACGAAATTTCTTACGTAAACTTCCTAGTAATTCCCTCTTCGTAGGTGCAGCATTACTCCTAACATTTGTAATATCAATTTGAAACTTGTAATATTATCGTGTCCTATTCCTGCGTTTTCAAAATCCTGTGAATTAAAGAGGTCCTGAGTTGGTGATGATGTTGTGCCTGCCATCTTTCACCAATAGCCGTCGGATCTAGATCTGACGCATATAAACCAAACTTCTCCAGTTTTGCAAAAAGATGCCCGCACTTGTTCCCTATTTACAAACAACTCCTAGTCTCTCACAATCAACCTTATCTCCTCCCCACCACATCTAGAAGGCCATGGAAAAATCTGGCGCCGCTACCGGCGCCATCCACCCCCAATCTTGGTGCTCCGTGCAATTCAAAGGCATCTACGCACGGGAAATTATGTTGAACACGGCTAGTTGTAAGCAGGCTAGCTCTACAGCCATGATGATAGTGACTCCAGACGGTGAGGCTGACTATGCTATGCCGAACACGGCGCCTATGCACGGGAAATCTAAGTCATCTTCGGTGCAGGGTCTTGTCACTTCACAGTGAGGAGCAACACGTAATAATTTGACCAACAGGTAGTACAGTACTACTACATTGGTAGTACTACTACTAGTACTAGCACCACCGTCTGGATTTAGTAGTATTACCACATCCATTTGGATTTAATATTTGACTAGCAATATCTAGTAATGCATGTCACAAAAAGGTACTACTCCCTCTGTAAATAAATACATGGTGTATTGTTTTATTCCTTCCGGTAGATGGCTTAGATCTGAAGTCTCATCAGTCAGACTACTATTGTACTCACCGAGTGCTCAGCTTTGTAAGCTACCAAAAAGAATGCAATCAAAGACTACTATTGTACTCCCTTCGTACTGGTGCATTAGTCACGTTACGAAAACCAAATAGTAATCCCAAAATTTTTAGGCGCGGTGCATTAACTACCCACCTCATTCCCTGTTTTTTGCCACAAAAAAAGAAATCACCCAATACGAGACGTGGGGTGCGTATGCATCCAATGACTTGAGACTACTCCCTCCGTCTAGGTGTATAAGTCATCTTAGAGAAAGTGAAAAAGAGGAGTGGGCTCTCATGCAAGAGCCTAGCTATATGCGAATTCCTAGGCCGATATACAATAAATATGAAGAAAGAGAGAGAGCGAAGATGAGAATGTGTATAAGTCATCTTAGGTTGTGCACCACGACCAAGGCGGAGGGGAAAACGAGAGAACTTAATGTCCTTTTGCTAATTAATAGCATTACATGCAATGAACTAACCACTCACTACTAGGGAAAACCCTAGTAGCAGCGCTTGATATATGCATAGCAGTAGCGCTGGGTCCAGCACTACTGCTAGCGCGCTACAACTAACTAGTAGCAGTAGCACGGGAAAGGGAGCACTACTGCTACTTAAGTTCTGAAAAGCACTACTGCTACTTGTAATTAGCAGTAGCGCTTGTTCTGAAGAGCGCTGCTGTTAATTTTTCCTGTATTTTAAAAAATACAACTTATTTTCATTGTGTGGTTTTACATACAGTACTTTCATCGTATGATTTTATGACCATGATTACTTATTATATATAAAAGTGGGTGAAATGAACGTGGAGTAGATAGTGGAGGCAACATGTGGTGCATGTCGAAAGTACTACTCTAATCTAATACTTGATCTAGTTTGGATTAGTAGTACTTTCAATGTGCACCACATGTTGGCTTCACTTGAATCTAATCTAGGTTCATTTCACCCACTGTTATATATAATAAGTAATCATGCTCATATAACAACTTAGCATCATGCTTCATCGATCATAATAATAAATAACTCATCATTGGTATCGTAATAACAAATCATACTCATCATCATCGATCATACAACTTCTACTCGATGCCACATCATAATCATAGTCATCTAACCAATCCTACTTAGTTGTTCTGTCTCTCCATCTCTTAGGTAAAATAGCTACTACCTTCTCTTAGGTAAAATAGCATAAAACCAGATAGGCCCTGACTCTCCATTATGGAGAATGGTGTTATCCTGCCTTCAATTCTTGCCTTTCGCACAATGTTGCTTCCAAGTACCTCCTTACGACTGTCCATACATTTTTCCATTCTTTGATTTTCATGTTTCCACTTCTTTTAGAAATCTGATATGGACATGTGAGATTCGTAGGATGACCTGGCCGTATGTTCAAAACATCAAGGTGACCTTTCTGATACATCAGATGAGGCACACAATCATTCATGATTTTTTGTTGAAAAACATAGTAATAACTTCGTAGTTAGCATTGTAGTTAAGTTTTAAAAGAACTTATGCAAAAGATGCACGGATGTAGTAATACTAAAAAATCTTACCATGGCATCTCCATGGATGTTACCGTAGTTCAACACATGCACTAGTGGCACGTATTGACCATAATGTGGAGGAGTTTCATAATAGATATTGTAATTCTCAAGATCAGTACAAAATGCGACCAGATTATTTTTCTCCTAATAAGTTGACTCAGAGCCATCGGTGTAGTACGTTCTGTCTACCATGTTCTGCACATTGTTTGAACAATGAAAATAAGTTGTCAATGGAAATAAGTTATCAACTATTTTGAAATGAACAATATAAATTAGTTAATAGCTATGTTTGAGAAACTCACATAGCGGTAGAACTAGAAGCGTATCAACAAGGACCCAAATGTCCATATTGTCTTGGTCGATGTTAGGATCACCAAGATCCATGGTGACAAGCATACCCTCATAAAAACCATACATCTTGCAAAGTGCTTCCCAATTTTTGCAACCAAAATGGGTTACGCTCTCAGAATTATACAGATTTACTTCAAAATCCATACCATGATGAGTCCTTAGGTGAATTTTCTTTGTTTCGAAATTTTCATGGTCTTCAAAATCCATCCTCTCCAAGACATAGCGTCTTGCATGGCATGGGATAAGCTACTCGAATTGTAAAAGATGAAAATTACACGTTGAAATAGTTGAAGTCATGCTTAATTATGAAAAAAACAATTGTCGGCATTGCGTACAGTTTCGGCATCGAAGGTCTCCTCGAGCTTAATGCTGAAGCACCGATCTTGGTGCAGGTGAGGCCTGTCGCATAGACCTCGATCGTCGTGGCACCAGCTGCACTCCCCCGAGAGACTTTCGTCGTCCAATGACGACATTTCCTACGTTCATAATTCAAAGATTAAACTTGTACAATTAAATATATGTACTAAAAAACCTAAATTAGATCATTATTATTCATCACGGGTTGACTATCGGTCTGTCGAGTCTTTTCTTGAAAACTCTCAGCTCACGTGGTGTATATATTCGACCGCCGATGATGGTAGCTCCTCCTTTCATTCCCGAGTGCATTACACCAAATTGTCTAGCACAGGGAATGAAGGAGAAGCTACCCCCACGACAACAGTCGGGATTCTTCGTCCTCTCATATATGGTGGAGACTCTCCCTCACTGATTCCTCTCTGACATTTGCGACCGTCGGTGATGGTCGTTACTCCTCCTTCCCCTAGTGCATAATAAAGGTCTAGCAGAATGAGAAGAAGGAGAAACGACCCCCACGACAACAGTCAGGATTCTTCGTCCTCTCCTATATATATGGTGGAGCCTCTCCGTCATTGATTCCTCTCTGACATTTCCGACTGTCGATGATGGTCGTTACTCCTTCTTCCCCTGGTGCATAACAAAGTTCTAGCACCCGGAGAAGAAGGAGAAACGACCCCCACGACAACAGTGTGGATTCTTCGTCCTCTCATATATGGTGGAGCTTCGACAGACTTAAAGTCAACCCGAAATGTCGTTTAATTATTTTTTGAGAAAATCCAGGCCACTCGATATTTCCTACATATTCTAGCACAAGTCATGCCAGAATTCACAGAAAAATACGGCATGACCTTTGCTAGAAAAGGACATATCGAGCGCCTGAAATTTGTTGGAATGAAAATTAATCAACACTCCGGCAAAACATAGGCCACTATAGGACCTGCAAACATGGCCGGCCACTTGGGCAAGCACATATCCTATTTGAGCAACACAAGATATACATGTTTATATCTACATCATATGAGCATTCAATAAGCAAAACCAAATCGTAAAGTAAATTATTATTCAAATTAGCATGCATTCAATAAGAAAAACAACATCATCTCTTGCGTCCGTACATCATTGAATATTATCACTAATACACCTCGAATAGTATCATATATATATATATATAGCATCGCTAATACAGCTAGAACCGTAGCGCCCGACGGGTATCGGCGTGGGCGGTGGACACCCAAAGAGAAGGAATCCTCACAGGATCATAGCTCCAGTGAGATCCCTGAAGAACCTGCCAGTTATTGTCGAACCTGCCCTCCAACGCAACCATGTAGCGACGGACGTGCTCGTCCTCCTCGCTGACATGGTAACGTACCACCTCCGCGGTGTCCGAAAGCCTCGGCACCATCACTGGCCCACGCGACCACCACCAAAGAAGGTTCGGGTCAACGACGGGCTGGCTCCTCACCAAGCTGTGCCTCCGGAAGGTAGCACCTCCCAGTACTAGCCTGGCGGAGCCCAGTCCCGAACATGGCCCCTCTGATCAAGCTGGCCTCCTCTGCCTAGTCGACGACGAGGATGCGGGATAGGCATCGTCGACGTTGATGAGGGAATATTTGTTTTAACTAAAAAATAACAACAAATGTGACACCTAAAACACCTAAATTCTATTAACTACACCTAATTAAAAACCTACATTTTAAACATGCTTCGATCGTAACTAGGGTTCATACTATGTTATACTAAGATTAAAGACCTAAAATACCTAAATTAAATTAACAACATGGGGTGGCTGGTATCACCTCGATCGAGGGGGAGGGGGTCGGTGATGGGGACGGCGGCGGGGATGATGCAGGGGCTCCTTGATCTATGCAAAAACAAAATATAAACAAAAAAATTATTATATTATTCTATTCATAATTTTCTTAATTTTTCAATTTCATAATTTACTTAATTTTTCAATTTCATAATTTATTCTATTCAAATTTACTTATCCAAAATTTCTAAAATTTTACTATTCTATTCAAAAAAAAATATATTTACTTATTCTATTCAAATTAATTATTCAAATTTTCTAAAAAGAAAATACACTAGAAACCTACATTTACTAAAAACAGAAAACTACATTTACTAAAAACAAAAACCTACATTTACTAAAAAAACTAAAACAGAAACGGGGAGGAGGAGGTGGGAGGAGGCCGGGAGGAAGAGGGAAGGAGGATGGGAAGGAGGAGAAAGGAGAAGGGAGGAGGAGGAGAGAGCAGGAGAGGGAGGAGGGAGGAGGAGGAGGAGGAGGGGGCCGCCGGAGAGGGAGGAGGAGGAGGGGGCCACCGGGGGAGAGGGAGGAGGAGGAGGGGGGAGGAGGGAGGCACCTTGGGGGTGCCGCCGATGACGACGACGGAGGAGGAGCGACGGCGGCGACGGCGACGGAGCGACGTTATGTGAGTGTGAGGGGGGAAGTGAGGGGACGCGCGTGCGGGGCGGTTTTGGATAAGGGCTTTAGTGGTAGCACTTGTTTCTAACAAGCGCTACTGCTGCGATAATTAGTAGTAGCGTTTTTTCTTAACCAGCGCTACTACTACGATAATTAGCAGTAGCATTTTTTTCTTAACCAACGCTATTACTAAGGCTATGATCGTTAGCATGCAAAAAAGGCATCAAATTAAAAAATGCATTGGTCATCATCGATCTTTTTGTGTAGAATCTAAATTGTCAGTATGAATCTTCGGCAATATAGGTACTGGCGAAGATTCATATTGCTACAAATCCTACAAATAGAGTTCAATGAAGACCAACTAGTTGTGATAGTTTGGGAAGCACCATATTTATGGTGGTAAAAATTCTGTTCATGGAGCGAAGTCGGACTAAACTTTGGTCATAGGAGGGGGCTAAATTTTTTAGTAGCGCTGGTCAGAGGAAAGCGCTATTGCTACGTACAATAGCAGTAGCGCTTTTTACACACCAGTGCTACTAGTATGCCTGGCCTGCTGGCAACGGTTTGGCAATTATAGTAGTAGCATGTTTTGTAGCTACAACGCTACTGGTAAGTGCATAGTAGCAGCGTTTTGTTTTAAAAAGCGCTAGTAATAATTAGTAGCAGCGTTGTCTTTTAAAAAGCGCTACTAGTAAGCTCCTGTCTATAAGGTTTTCCCTAGTAGTGACTGCATGTCATGTTTGTTAGTCCAAGTCATTAAAAGGATGCACGGCCCACATCTCTTATTGGTTGATACGTCATGAAACAAGAAACGAAGAGGGAGTTAATGTACCGTGGCTAAGTGTTTTGGGATTATTTCGGTTTCGTAAGGTGACTTACACACCTAGACAGAGGGAGTAGTACTCTTATAGCCAGCATTATAGCTAACCTTATTGTATGAGTGGCTACAAGTGATGGCTCTACAGTATATGACATGGCAACATCATATACTAGTCAGCAGTTGTCTATACTATTAACCATGCTCTTAGGTTTTGCACCGTGACCAAGACGAAGGGGAAAGCGAGAGAACTTAATGTCTTCTTGCTAATTAATAGGACTACATGCAATGAACTAACCACTTCATGTCATGTTTGGTCGTCTCAAGTCATCGAAAGCATGCACGGCCCACATATCACATTGGTTGATATTTCACGAAATAAGAAACGAGGAGGGAGTTAATGTACCATGCCAACATTTTTGGTTACATGCATTAACATTTTATTAGTTAAATCAAAGGTCAAAACTTGGCGCAAAATGCAAAGGGGGCCAATAAACCAGTAAACATCAAAGTTCTCTCCTTTGGCCCAACTAGAGGTCCGGTGAGATGACTATACTGCACCGGCATGGAGGGGAACGCAGCTACATTGACTTACTGCACCTGCGTTTGGGTGAATGACACATGGGCCCAACAGGTGGCTGGCCCACCTGTCATACAGCCAAAGGCAGGTGCAGTAGAGGGCCGAGGAGTAGATGGCCAACACACACGTGGATCGCAACACACCGCACTTCTCATATAAAGGCTCCTCAGCGTCCCTGCCAGTCCAATCTACGAAATCCAACGCACCTACGCACCCTAACCAAGGGCAAGAGTGATCACTCCAATCTCAAAATAAGTTGACTAGAAGCTAGACCCATGGAGGCGATGAGCGTGAGCATCAGCCGGCTGTGCCAGATGGTCCATGACGCCGGCCTGCGGCCCGGCACCGAGGAATGTCTCCAGGTCATGCTTGAGGCTGCAAGGGTGACAGGCCGCTTGGACGACATCTTCGTCTCCTTGTTCGACAAGGTCCTCATCGGCTTCCTCGACAAGTTCACCATCTTCAAGAAGCTCGCGGACAACCTTAACGTACGCCTCCAGCCCACGCGCCCAGGCTCTGCGATGCCCGCCACCCTCAACGGCCACTATGGTGACAACCTCTTCGACGCACTGGTGGCCCTGCGATTACCCGCCCTCGCCCGGAGAATGTCCACCTCGAGGCCGCGCTCGCCGTGCAGCGCCTAGCGCAGCAAGACACCGTCGACATAATCACCCACGTCTACGCGCAAATCGTCCACAAGGACTACTACGTGCCAGAGTAGGATGATAGGTCTCTGGCCTTCTTGACCCGTAGGGCAACCTTGGACGGCATTGTTCAGAAGCACGTTGAGCTCGCCGCGAATGCTGCTGCTCCTCACACGACAGTTGGTGACCGGGCGCACTAGGGCGTGAGGATGTCGTTGATAAATCCGTATGTATCATTATTTTTCCGTCAAATCCATGTGGTAGTATATGGTACTACTAGTAATTATCTTACCTTTTGAATCAACTTCATAATTTTTGTACGTACTCCATGCATGAACCGCGCCAGAACCAAACTTCTCATTACTCTAGGGAAAATCGTTATTTCTATCTATCGGTCGCGCCACGGAGCAGAACCAAATTTTACAAGTAACAAGTTCAAAAGGAAAAGCTTGCCGTGTTTGCGTCGCACCCCCACATTGTTGGTCTGGCACGCCGCTCAAGGGGGAATGTGTATTGTGTTGCATTTTCACTTACAAGTGGGACTGCAGTTGAGCAAACCGACTATCGGCAAACCCTCACCCTGCCCAGCGTGCGATGGCTGAGAAAACAGGAGGGAGAAGAGATGGTTGTAGCACGGACTCCAAGAAAATTGGTGTCGGATGGGACTCGTGTGGGTGGCGTGTGCCGTACTGCTAGACGTGAATGCTAGTTATGGCCCATGCCACCCCACTATATCGAGCCTATATCGAGGTGTTGGTTACGTAGAACAAATTTCCTAGAGTCCGTGCTCAACCCTCCTCTCTCTCTCTCTCTTCTCAGCCAGCCAACAGACGTGTGGAGCCCATCGTCTGTTTTCTCACATGTGTTCCCACATGTCAGTGAAAACGCAAGAGGACCCACTGAACCTGCACATCTTTCACCTCGACGTGCTGGTGATGAAAAACGAATCCAATAAAGATCTTCGGTGGCCACTTTTGGAGTTACTCAAGAGTAGTAAGATTATATTTACAATTTAACCCAAGATGCACATCTTGTGGCTTCAACTAGCACTCCATTTTCTTGCATGACACGAACTGGATGCTGGATGTCCCACGTGTCGGGAAAAGGAGGCAGACCAGAGGAGAAGGAAACACGTCAAGCCCTGTGCGTACATCATACTACGTACAAGCCCACCTCACGCAGTCACGCTATCACCATATTTCTCGGCCTCCGTGCGACACCTAACTATTGGTTGGCTCTATGTGATGTGGCAACTTCATACTACTACAAATGCTGGCTATACTACTACGGCACTAACACTCCAACAAGTGAGTCGAAAACCATTTATAAATTGAGTTTATGACATGCATATGCAAATGTACCATTCATTACATACAACAAGTCATTAACACACAATGACAACCAGGATACATGTTGGATTATAGATTAGTTCCAACAAAACATTCTAGTAAATTAAAGTTTTCATCACACAACAAATAACAAGATGTGCAATGAACTTTAGCTCAACCACTCCTCGGCGTTGGAAACGCCTGCTTTGAACCAGAAGAGTTTGTCTCGGAAGGGCCAGCTACTGTCAATCTCGAGACCAACGCAGGACTGATCATCCAGGCTGAAGCGGCCTATTTCATGACCCATATTGTGATAGCCATGGTAGGAAAGCATAGTAATGTCCGAGGTATAGATACAATTGCTTCTCATAAAAGGTAGTAATGTTGTGTGAACAGCAGCTGGATCGCCTTTCACCATGATTGGATAGTTTTGTCCAGGAAAGAGTGAGTTTCCTCCAAGACTATCAATACTAAACCAGGGAGAAGGTTTTGGCGCTAGCACAGTAGTATTCATCCCGAATACCTTGCAACCGATGTTGGAATAGGTCCGGAGAGTGCGGCCATGGGAGACAACACCTGCTTCCTTAGTCACATCAGCGGTGCCTTATATAGAGACAAGAAGAGGTGATCAATCGGAATAAGTTGCCAGGCGCCACTGAGTATATGGGTCCTCATGCTCGTGATCATCATCATCGTCATCTCCCCCTTGGTTATAAAAACTTTCAAGTATAGGTGGTGGAATGTTCACAGGACCTTGGAAACACAAGAAGGTTAATTAGTAAAGGGAAACTAGCTAACCCGCATGCATGTGGATGAAACAATTATAATTACGGTGGAAGACAAACGTACCGAAAGCATAAGAATTCCATGCAAAAACAGTGCCACGAGTGGTGGCAGCAAACACAAGACCCTCGTATTGAATTGCATCACAGTACTCATCCTTGGATAGAAACTGATTTTTGAGCAATATCCATCCAGTCGAACTATGAAGGAAGGCAACAAGCTTGTCGAAGATAGCAACAACTACATATTCCATTAAATCCCAAGAGCGGTCGGGAACTTGACAAATTGCTATTTTATGTAGACGATAGTCACCATGAACGTAGTTGAAAGTACGTTCATAACCGCTGTGCTCAACCTCTGGGCAGTCTGAGATTTTTGGAAGTGGAACCCGGTGACGCGTGTACACATTAAGAAGTTCCCACTCGCAGTTGGACCCAATATAAACAACCCAATCTCCATTTGTGCCTGCCCAAGCCTTACCCTCAAGCGATGGCATCTTAACATCACATGTATCATTATCAAGCGGCACCAACTTGCACAAGGCGAGAGCTCTGTCATCTGTGCGCCAGTGAGCAGGGTCACGGTAAAGAAGATAGGGGAGATCAGACCACTCATGGACCCTTGGGTTCATTGTAATGATGTTATTAGTTGAGTCGGGAATGGTCTTGAACAAACTTGCCATGCTTGCCGAGGTGATGACGCCACACTGATCAATGAGTTCCTCCACCATGTCATCACTCAGATCGGGGCAAGAATAACAGGGTCGTTTATGGTATGTTCCCTCCATGGAGAAGACGATCGAACAATATCAGAAGGAAGGGTAAAGGAAAATGGTGGAGGGAGGAAGAGCGTCCGACGACAGTTCCAAATCGAGAGGGAAAGGCGAAGAGTCGATGGACGGTTGCCGTGGTACAGGAAGAGGCGCCCCGGCCTACATAGACATATGTTCGGAAATTGTACAAAAGAACTAGCCGTCATCTAACTGACATGTGGGAATGGGACCACATGTCAACGAAGAGGCTAGTGGGGAGCGGACGGTTGCCACAGAGGTCACACACTGACGACAAGGCCGTCCTATTAGACCTAGCGCCCAGGCGGGGTGGCTTGCATCCCCCACACGAGCGATGCCACTTGGCACCCCCACATGGTTGGTTCGCCACACCGCTAGGCCACTCCAGCGTGTGCAGCTTGGACGCAGGCTCGCTCAGCCCCCTATCCCTTGATGCCCCGGAGCTACCCAACCATGGCTATGTGTTTTGCGCACCCGGTGACTGGATTTGGAGCGGATCCGGTCGGGCTTGAGCTGGCCTGGTTGTGGGAGGTTGCGCCGCGCCATGGACTGGCCGGGCACCGGGCCGGAAGGCCCCGGCAAGGCCTCGGCATGCAGGTACTGACACCTCCTCTAGCCGCTCGGATCTACACCGTCGGCGGTCCGCCGACAGATACATGAATGGCGGTCGGTCGGGCTCGGTGCTGGCCCTAAAGCTCATCGACGCACCGTTTCCACTCATTATGTGCGACGACTTGCCAAAGAAGGTTTGCGTCGCGTGTCTACAACGCCGGAACATCCCGGATGGGTGTTCAGCAAGTGCTCAACCGATGGGGTATGGGCTACTTTAGCTTCGGTTGTGCTCTCGGATTAGACTTGTTGTGCAAACTTAAAATTTTATTGTGTAGAATGGATGCAAGTTTTGGTATTGGGAAGAAGAGTACATCAATATATTGATAGAGCGCAATTTAGTAGATGTTGTAGCACTTTTAGCTAGCATAGAGGCTAGAGATGAGACTAGTGCACTTGTTGATAGAATAGAGGCTAGACATGAGACTAGATGCGAGGAAGCAACGTCTACTTCTTTACACTCGAAGAAGAAAGAAGCACGCAAGATCGAGCCTCCGCAGATCAACAATAAATGCATCGAGAAGGCACTAATCCAACTTACAGGAGCAGTTATGGAAGTTGGATATCTTCTAAAATGCATCCTTGTGGTTCTTGTTTTCTTTGGTCTTGCTTTTCTAGTCAAATTTTGGTGACGTATTTCCATGTACCAAAAATCAATGATGAAAAAAATATATGTGTTTGCAAAGAAAAATGTACGCGGCCAAGATGCGTCCGCGTGTTGGGTGCACGGCCACCGCATCCGAGAAATGGCCCGGGCACGACCCCATTGCCCTACCCAAACGGACAGAATCCGAGCAAAACGGAGGTCCGTTAGACTAGTCAAAGTGGGGAGTAACATAGAGTAGTAACATGCATATGTTACTAGTCTGTGTTACTACATTCACAGTGGGTAGTAACATATGTGTTGTGTCCTGCATCACTTCATTTATTACGTTGTAGACTCATCTTTTCTTGATATGTGTGATGTTACAGTAACTAGCTATGTTACCACATGCCTCTCTTTCTTCATTGATTACAAGCCACATTATCTATTTTGCCTAGATAAGTGTGATGTTACCACCTATGTTACTCCCACTGTGGGTAGTCTTAGGGGTCGTGCGTTGGAGTTGGCCTTACAAGTGGGACCGCAGTTGAGGAAACCGACTATTGGCAAGCCCCCACCTCGCCCACCGCGTGATGGGTAGATTAAAGAAACGGCGAGGTTAAAGAGATAGCTATAGCACGGACTCCAAGGAATATGGTGTTAGATGGAAGTCGTGTTGGTGGCATGTGTCGTACTCCTGGACGTGAATGCTTGATCCGGCCCATGCCACCCTACTATATATTGAGGATTTGAGGTGCTGCTACGTACAGCGAACACATTAACAAATGGCCCACCTCACACTATGGCCAAATTTCCTGGAGTCTGTGCTAGGCTAAAAAGTGTTCTTCGTGAGGGTGGGTGGCTGGTCTCCAGTTTAAAAACTTGTTGTATTACGTATACGTAGACGTAGAGATAGTGCAACAATTTTGAAAGTTTGAACCCAAACATCATAATGCAATTTCTACTAGACTCATCCGGGGACCCAGGATGATGGGATTCGCTGCTATAGTAAAACACCCTCCCGACATGCGAAGCATGTGAAGCTAGTACAAATAGTAGTAGTACTATTGTTGATTGGACTCATCCGATAACCTATTGCAATGCACGTACAATTATGTATTCAGAAAATATTTTTTTGCCTCATCGCAGCACCCACTCAGAGAAGCGACTCGAAGGCCATTCATAAATTTAATAAGTTTATCACAGGCATATCATTTTATTACATACAACAGGTCATGAACCGACAACGACAATGACGATACATTCTAGTAAATACTAAAGTTTTCATCACACAACAAATAAATAGCAATGAAATGAACTTCAGCTCAACCAATCCTCGGCGTTGGAAACGCTTGCTTTGAACCATAAGTGATTCTCTAGGAAGGGAAAGCTACTGTCAATCTCGAGACCAACGCAGGACTGATCATCCAGGCTGAAGCGGCCTATGTCAGGACGCGTATTGTGATAGCCACGGTAGGGAACAATAGCAATGTTCGAGGTATAGATACAGTTGCCTCTGATAAATGGTAGTAACGTTGTGTCAACAGTAGCTGGATCGCCTTTCACCATGATTGGATAGTAATGTCCAAGGAAGAGAGAGTTTCCCCCAAGAGTATCAATACCAAAGCAGGGAGAAGGTGTTGGCGCTAGCACAGTAGTATCCATCCCGAATACCCTGCAACGGATGTTGGAATAGGTCCGGAGAGTGTGACCAAGGGAGACAACACCTGCTTCCTTAGTCACATCAGCGGTGCCACAATATCTGAGACAAGAAGAGGTGATCCATCGTAATAAGTTGCGGCCACTTGAGTATATGGGTCCTCATGCTCGTGATCATCATCATCGTCATCTCCCCCTTGGTTATAAAAAATTTCAAGTATAGGTGGTGGAATGTTCACAGGACCTTGGAAACACAAGAAGGTTAATTAGTAAAGGGAAACTAGCTAACCTGCATGCATGTGGATGAAACAATTTTAATTACGGTGGAAGACAAACGTACCGAAAGCATAAGGATTCCATGCAAAAACAGTGCCACGAGTGGTGGTAGCAAACACAAGACCCTCGTATTGAATTGCATCACAGTACTCATCATCCGTGTATAGAAACTGATTTTTGAGCAATATCCGTCAAGTCGAACCATGAAGGACAGCAACAAGCTTGTCGAAGATAGCGACAACACAAGCATTCCTATAACCCCAAGAGCGGTCGGGAACTTAACAAATTGCTATCTTCTGTAGATGACAGTCACCATGATCATAGTTGAACTTACGTAGAATACCGGTGTGCTCAACCTGCAGGCGATGCGAGATTTTGGAAGTGGAACCCGGTGACGAGTGTACACATTCACAAGTTCCCACTCGTAGTTGGACCTAATATAAACAACCCAATCTCCATTTGCGCCTGCCCAAGCCTTACCCTAAAGCGATGGCATCTTAAATATGACGCATATCATTATCAAGCGGCATCAACTTGCACAAGGTGAGGCCTGCGTTGTCCGCACGCGGGTGACAAGGTTCACGGTGAAGAAGATAGGGGAGATCAAACCACTCCTGGACCCTTGGGTTCCTTGTAATGATGTTATTAGTTGAGTCGATAATGGTCTTGAAAGAACCTGCCATGCTAGCCTACATAGACATCCGTTCGAAAATTGTACAGAAGGACTCGCCGTCATCTCACTGACATGTGGGAACGGGACCACATGTCAACGAAACATGTTGTGTAATTTCTCATGCAAAATGTGATCTGGCCGCGTTGGCCCGAGGTTCCGCATTAGTTATCGACCTTTTATTTTTTTTTAATGGTGTGCCGTTCAGTTTTGAAGCACGACTAACTGGTACTGTATGCAGAGAAAATATAAACTACTCTACCACTACTCCACCTCTAGTACTAGTAGTATAAAAAAGATATATAGGATGGAGCTTCAACGCTTTCTTGCTAAGGGCTGCCCACTTGCTTCTCACACTATCACCCTCTCTCCAGATCTAAAAAAGAAGGCCTCTCTCTCCCTCCTCACCGGTGGTCACAGATTCGCCGGGGAATAAAAAGGACGTGCAGCGTTGACGCACTCGTCGTCGGCGAGCTAGGTCACGCACTGACTACAAGGCCGTCCTCTCAGACCTAGCGCCTGCGCGGGATGGCCTCCTTCCCCAAGCTCGCTGCCGTAGTGTGTGCGTAGGGCGACGACCATGAGCGAAGCCACTTCCCGCCGACCCTCAGGTATGCTACCTCTTTTCGAACCATACCCTTGTTCTATTTCCCCATCTGCCACGCCGCTGCATGTGGATCTTTTTCCACTCCACCATCTTCCCGATTTGCTATCCTCTGCTCAGCTGGTCACGCAGACGAAAACCTTAACTTGCACTATTAAAGGAAACCCTACTTCATGCAGACTAATCCATGTCTGGGTTGAATAAGGAAAGGAAGGAAGACTGTACTGTCCAAAAGACTAGGCATCGAACCTGCATCTAGGTTGAAAAGGGGAAAATCAGTAGCTAAAGAGAAGAAAAATGGGACGTAATCCACATATGCTGCCTGGATATTTGTTGCTTTGGGCAACCATACCTCCCTCACCACTCTATGCGTCTGTGGAGGTACATCGTACTGGTGCGCCCACTCTCCGAATGGGCCTCCCATGCTCTCTTGCCACTTTTTTGCTGTTAGTATAACGCCAGCGGTCAAGTCAAGCAATGCTACTACTAAAGTGATGCCACATTTAACTAATGGCGCACTCACTCTAATGCCACCGATAAATTTAAGCAGTGCCATTTAATGTCAGTGGATTATTTCAGGGTTAGCTGTTGATTGTGGATGTATTAAAGATTTTTCAGCTAAGGCACTCTAATGTTGTTGCACAACCAGTATACCAACGATGAATCTTCTTACTACCTTCAGATTTTTGCACTATTAATGCTTATATATTACATACCTCGAGTAAGTTAATAATATTTACCTTGAAGGTACATGGTTTGCAATTTTTTTTATATTGTCATTAGTTAATAATGCTAGTTACCTTCAGGCTTTCGTATGCTCTTGCACAACTACTATACCAATGCTGAAACTTGTTACCTTGACATTTTGTATTGTTAATTCTTATAGAAATCTTCCAGTGCTAGAGCTTATGGAAATCTGTTCAGTAAAACCATTATACTGTACCCTGTAATAAAATAACTACTATAATGTTGCACTAGCCACTAGATTAGTCTATATTTTTACTATTAGAATGGTGTTTCATTACCGTATGGACATATATAAAGTCTGGCAAACTTTCCCAGATATGTGCTCAAGAAAACTACTACCTGTTTTTCTAAACACTAGACGTTTGGGTACTTTAAATTGAACTGCGAAAACGTCTTATATTAAGGAACAGAGGGAGTAGAGTTCCCTCAAATTATCATGGTAAAGCTAGTCACACCTTTGTTAAAATTAATGCTCATTATGTTATCGGAGGAGGTCTGTATGTTTGTCTCTAATGCCTGTCGACTACATACCTGACATCATGATGTAATGTTAAGTCATTTCCTTTTCTACAGTTACACTGAATTGTTAAGGTGGTGATGTCATTTTATTTTAGTTGAACTGCACAAAATATGCTTATAAGAAGAGGAAAGGTCAGCAATGGCTCAATTTTTCAGAAAAAACTATGTATGCCTTCCTGACATCAGCCGTTGTTGCCTGATTATTCCTTCAAACATGTGGTTAGAAACAGTCTTGCTACCTTTTACCGTTAAGAAATTGGAATGCTTATATTTGTGAGTCTATGCTTCAACTAGTGCCACTTCTATAGTAATCACACTTTCAATATCTATGCAAATAGGGATGCTCGATTTTAGTGGAACTGCACAAAATGTCCAAATGGTTCAACATTAGGAGCATGTTTTCTTCCAAACCTTTATATCCAATTGGTGGCACTATGAGCTGTTCATTATGAAGGTACATGGTTTGCTACTATCTTGCTACTCTTTTTCTACTGTCATTAGATAGTAATACTAGTTGTTTGCATGTGAATTTATTGGCAGGGTGGACCTACATTGGAGGTGCAGGACAAGATTCAATGGTTGGATGCTCAATTTCGGTTTTATCAATTTCACCTCTTCCATCACTGTGAACATGGATATCGTTGGTATGATGAAGAATGGGTGCTATATTTCTGCTCTGGACGAGCAAATAAATTCAGTATGAAATTGTCGAGGGCAAAACATGATTGTATCAAATTGTCCAGTGCAAAACATGACAGATGCTCAGTGGAAGAGACATGTTTAAACCAAAAATACAAGGTGGGGTATATGTTTAATAGCTGCTTGATATTTCTGCAGACAGAGATGTCTGCCCTTCGCTATTTGGCAAACAAACAAAGTGACCGAAATTTTGGTTGAACTGCACAAGAGAATAGTGTAGTCACTGCATGCAGTGCCATTTGAAAATAGACACAGAAAGATTGGATAGTCACTTCATGGACTGCAGAAGTACTGTACTATTTATTGGACAACACTAGGTGCTTCATTGCTTTGGTCTGATTATACAATGGGCATCATTTTGCCTAAGTTAAAGTTTGTATTCCGACAATAGTCTCGCCGTGTGATCGAGAGAAGACCAAATCATATTGCAGTGGATGTTCCTCCATCATGTGTGGTGCATTCTCATGGTTCCACCTGTTGGTGAAACAACTTACGTTTGCAAGAGGAACTGTAGACTTCACAAACAAATTTGTCTTTCACTCTATACTGAATGTTGGCCAAGAGAAGCATCCATGTTAGTAGGAAGAACAGATGTTTTTTTCTAGATATTTTCTTGTGGAGCTAGAATCATTGAGATGCATTCACATGTTGATCTTATTTATGGGAATTGTACTAGTTAGTTTGGAATTTGGGCTATTAATGTGAACGTATTACAATGCCAGGCCTGTGAGTCTCGTGTGAACATTACAAACAGTTCCTTATTTCTGCTGTGCACAGCATGATCCTTATTTCTGTGTTCTCAGTGTTTTCAAGTTACTAACAGTTCCTTATTTCTGTTCGCTCAGTGTTTACAAGTTACTTATTGATCACTAGCTAGCCTACTAATGCACTCCTGGCAGTTTTAGTTGCGACGCAAGATCCAAAGTGGCAGTTTTTTGAATAAAAATGCCTACCTCTGAAGAAACTGACAAGCTGATCTGAAGAAAATGCCATGCGAATCTGAAGAAACTGCCAGCAAAAATGTCCGCAAATGCCTTATCTCCCAGCAAAGGTTCATAAGCTAATGCGATCATACACGTACACCATCTGACCGACTCGATCCTACATGTACACTATCCGACCTACTCGATTCTACACGGATAAATAGCGGATCACGCACGTAGTACCTCCTTTCCAGTTTGCAGGGCTCAATTCAAAAAACGACCTACTCGATCCTACACGAATAAATAGCGGATCACACACATACTACCTCCTTTCCGGTTTGAAGGGCTTAATTCAAAAATCTAACCAACCAAGGTACTAGATTATGAGTAGTGGAATCCTTTTTGACAAGGAGGGAGTACCTCATCTGGATGATTCAAGTGCACTCGTTTGACCGTCATGCCGGCGTGTGACCCAGCACAGGTGGGACTAACCATTGACGGGACGGGACGGCACACTCATAATTTTAGTTTTTTTCTACTTTTCCACGGCAGGCTGGCGCGCTAAGCCATGCCTGCTTATGCATTGAATTCCGATGACCGTCGCGTTTCCCGTGATACGCTAGTTCGCCTACCTTCCGCCTATAATTACTGTTTCCCGGGCTTCTCCGGTGGTACCATCACCCAACTCGCCCTATCCTCATAAGCCCCCACCAAACCGATGCCACTCGCCACTTATCCTCGCTCTCTCCACGTCCGCCATGCCCCCGCCCGTCCACGATAGGCGACGCCGGAGGCGGTCACCGCCAGAACTAGTGTTTGGTTTTTCACCGGAAGGCAGACGGAGGGAGCAGGCATTATCGGTCTTTGGACCACCTGGTGGAGGAGCAGCGTATTGCCGATTTTTGCCGCCAGCGGGACATGGAGCAGCAGTGCATCGACGCTCTGAGTCATGAGCATAGCGCCCGCAACTGAGCCTACTATGTGGAGGCCGGCGCCCGACAAATAGCCCTGGAGGCTGTCGGGCACGCACGCGTTCACGACGCCGAATTTTACTACAAGCTCGTCAAGGGGGTTTCCTGCTTAGAAGTCGAAGCTTTGGTGGACCACGCCGGCATGCAAAGGGCCAACGCACGCGAGCAACGCGCCCTATCGCACCTCTGGCAAGTCCGAGGCGAGGCGGAGGACGCCGGTGCCGGCGTTTAGCGATGGCGGCCGGGTCGTCTAGTTAGCTAAGAGTAAGTTAGTACATGTACACTACTAGAGTATTAGAGGGAGTAGATAGCTAACTTGGCTATGATGGTTGTCACCGTGGAAGTTCAGTACTCTATATCTGGATCAGACCTGTTACTTTGCTCTGAATGTTGAATTTTCCATTTGAATATATGGAATGGGTTGTTATTGTTTTAAATGGGTTGTATTTGTCTGCCACGGGTTTAGAGGCTGACTTGTGGGCCTACCAGGTTGACGCGTACATAATCAGGAGATGATTGTACATGGAGAGGATGACAGCAGGGACCCACCAAGGTCATGGCAGTACGCAAGCAAGTGCCTC
This sequence comes from Aegilops bicornis, assembly GCA_021605145.1. Classification (NCBI taxonomy): domain Eukaryota; kingdom Viridiplantae; phylum Streptophyta; class Magnoliopsida; order Poales; family Poaceae; genus Aegilops; species Aegilops bicornis. The sequence continues at coordinate 194,356,747 of CM038672.1, read as the reverse complement.
CTAATTTCAAGCCAACAAAAAAAATGGCTCCTCCTAATGGATTTCTGACATCTGGGTCCCATGCCATTGTCAACGTAGTCAATAAACGAGAGAATTGCACACGAGCGGCTGACACCAGGGACCTAGCAGCTCGCCCAGTTATTTTTGTTTTGGGTTAATTTGATAAATGCCACTCCAAATCTGGTGATTCCAAGAAATGCCACTGCAATTTCCGAACTTTGTAAAATTCCATTTCATGCCATTTCCAGTGGCATTTTTCGAAGTCTGGAGTGGAGTTTTTCAAAGTTTGCATATTGCAGTGGCGTTTTTCAAAGTTTCCAAAAATTGCAGTGGCATTTTTTAGAGTTTGAAAATTGAAGTGGCATTTTTATGAATCGCCATAATTGGAGTGGCATTTATATAATTTGTTTTTTAGATGGAAGCAGGGTGTCAACCGGGCTATGCGGGGCACTCTGCCCTGTCTAGTGTCGGTGTACAAAAGAAGGGGCGCACCTTTGTACCCCTTTACCTGTGCACGGATAGTCGGAGCGGCGCCCGCAGCCACACCAAGCAGAGTAGGGGAGGTAAACCGAGGTAAAACCAAAGCTCAAGACGGTGAGAGCAACGCCAAGATCAATACCGCAAAGAAGTAGATAGGCGAAGCAGGTTCCCCCGGCAAGATCCTTGCTGGGGGCAGCCTCAGCGGCCCTGGCAAGACTCTTGCCGGGGCGGCTCGCCCACACCAGCGGAGTGAGCCACCCTCAAGCCCACGGGTTCCAACTCATCCAACCACGTTGGGACTAGGGCTCGGTAGGCACCTCCAAGGTGGCATGCAGATATTTGTCAAGACCATGGACTGTTCAAGAAAAGATGAGGATTAAAAAACAACAGCCCTCGGCAAGATCCTTGCCGAGGAAGGCCACAAGACCCCCGGCAAGATCCTTGCCGGGAACGACAGCGCACCACGGAAAGAACCTTGTCGTGCCACCCGGCAAGGCCCTCACCGAGGACGCCAGCAGGGCCCCTGCCAGACCGACACCAACCAAGTCTCCGCCGCCGTTCGCATGCAGCTACCAGCTCAACCAGCTGAGCAGGCTCCTGCGTGGCAACATGCAGCTCCCAGGCCAACTCATCAAGCGCCTCCGTGGCGGCATGTAGATCTTCATGAAGGCTCTACCACAGCGCCACCTCAGCTGCCTGCCTGCCTGCCTACATAGCGCTGCATGCATCACTAGCCAGGGCAGGTGTCGAAGCAAGGAGGAGCGCCAACGGACGGGACGAGCCTCACCCCCGTCCCCGATAAAGCTAGGGGACACCTCAGCGGCGCATTAAATGCGTCTTGTCCTGTAATACGAGCAATAAGCTCGCAATACTATACGCCTTTCCACCTCCTGTATGCCACTGTGGCAGCCCCTTTCGACTATAAAAGGAGGCCCATGGCATACTGGAGGGGGATTTAGCTCTTTGGAACTACGCACCCCACCATAGCTAGTTCGAGAGCTCAAGAACTCTCTGAAATACACCCACCAAAGCAGGACTAGGGTTTTACACATCTTTGCGGCCCGAACCTGGGTAAACTATCCTTGTGCTGACTACTAATCCTGCTCTTCTCGCAACCCTTCGCCCCGGCATACCGTAGTAGGGATTCTTGTGATCCAATAGGTGTCGTTCCACACCGACATATTTGGCGCGCCAGGTAGGGGGCGCAATTGTGAGAATCTGGTCTAGTAGTTGGCCTAGCAGTTCTTCATCGCCATGGCTCCCAAGAAGGAGACGGCCAGGAGAAAAGGGCGCCGCCTACGAACGTGAAGGGCGCCAGCGCGGCAACAGAAAAGCTAAGTCATTCAGAGCCTTGAGTTATTTCCTCATATATATATAAGGTTATCGTCCTCGGAGATCCTGCCTATGTATGAAAAACCTGCATGCGAAGGGGCCCTTCGCAATTGGCAACGCCCTTGTTTTGTTTCGGGTCTGCTCAACAGCTCAAGCGGCCGCGTCGAGGGTGGCGGGGTAGCCTTCTGCACTTGGCAACGCTCTCGATTCTGACTCGAGTCAAGCTCGATAGTTCAGGCGGCCGCGCTAAGGGCGATAAGGTGGTTAAACGCGACAAGCACACCTGGCAGGCCAATGGGGATCCGTCCCCAAGACGCCGCCCTGGGTTTACGCGCTGGCGAACCTACCCAGTTAACGTAGGTTGGACATACAAAGGAAAATCGATCAGGAAAATAACATGCAGAATATTAAAAGTACTTCAGAAGTTATATTACATCACTTGCTGCCGCAGTTCTAACTAAAGATAAAAATCGTCTTGGTTGTGAACTTGCAGCAACAAAAAGAAATGGGGTGCCTAATCCCGGCGCTGGCCCTCCACCCTCAGAATTCCGCCAACACGGCAGATGATGGGCTTGGTGCGCTCCCTGAGCGGCGCGAGGTCAGTATCCTCCGGCAAGCTCTCCAGCGTGGCGTCGAAGTCGAGGTCGGGGTACCAATATGCCACCTTGGTGAGAACCTTGGTCATGTCGCCCTGGCAAAGCCTCCGGGCCTTGTCGGCCAGCAAGGCCGCCCGGTTGGCGAGAAGCTACTCCAGAGCCCCGAGAACGCACTCGAAGAACAAGGTTAGCTTGGCGTTGGTGGTCCCGCTGCGCTCTGGGGTGTACCTCATGCTTGGCATCCCCATGGTAGCCAGCTGAGCGGTGATCCTGCCGGCGACGTCCTCGAGGCGGCCGATCCAGCGGTTCACGCCCTCCTTGAAATCCTTATGCTCGGCGGCCTCGTTCTTCTGCAGTTGCTTCTAGGGCTCCAGCTCCTTGCCCAGGGCCCCCTCCCGGGATTTGGCCTCCGTGAGCATCCCCTCGAGGCCCTCCAGCTTCAGCGTGAGGTCCTTGATGGACTTGTTGGCCTTGGAGAGCTCCCCGGCCTTGCTGATGGCCGTGCCCTGCGCCTCCGTCAGGGCACCGTTGAGCGTGTCCTTCTCCTAGGACAGCTTTAGGGCCTGGTCCTGGGCATCGAGCGCCTCTTTGTGCCTCTGCTCCAGCTCACTGGTCTGCTGCAAGACAAGCTTCCCCACCTCTTAATCCTTGCCTCGAAGCCTGGCGGAAAGCTTCCCCTCGTGCGCGGCAAGGTCCTCCTCCTGGGAGTTCAATGCGGCCTCGTGCTGGGTACAAGCGGCTTCGGCGGCAGCGGCCAAGTTCTTTGCCGTCTCTTGGGCCTTCTCGATGTCGGCCAGTTTCATGGTGAGTTCCACGTCGCGCTTGGCCAGCTCACCCTGGGCGGTCCTCAGCTCCTTGTGAGCCTGGCGGAACCAGTCCTGCGTCTCGGTGACGCGCTTCTGGAGGTCCTCCTCCGCTTTCTCCACCACCGCCTTCCTGGACCTGACTTTGTCCAGGCGGGCACGGTGGAGCGCCTGGAGCCTCCGGAAGTTGGCACCCATGGCCTGGAGAAGCCGCTCCTCCTAGGAGCCGTCGCCACCAACACTCGGCTCGTTGACGACCTCAAGCCCGGCGGCGGCAAGCACTTCGTCGTCGAACACCTCTCCCTTGATGGGCGTCCTGGTGCTCGACGCGCTTGGAAGGTGGACGAACAAGTCGTCACTCACCCTCAGGTACTTGCCGGAGCCGGAAGCAGCAGAAGGGGAAGGCTGGTCATCAGCCACCTCCTCCTCCTCCTCGGTAGTGGCCCTGCCGGCCTCCCCGGCAGGCCCCTTGCCGGTCTCCTCAGCGGCGGCCTTGCCGCCCCCCGGCAGGCCCCTTGGTGGCGTCCTCAGCAGCACCGCTGGCGTTTTCCTTGGCGGCGATCTTCTCGGCCTCCGCCGCGGTGTCCTTGGCCACATCCTCGATGACGGTGTCCAGGTCCTCCCGGACCGCCGAGAGAGGATCTGGATATCAAGAAGAGGGTGGGGTAGAGCCAAGATCAAAGATTCAAAAAGAAGAGAAAAAGCAGAGACAAAGGGCGGATGACTTACCAGTGCTAGGCTGGGAAGCAGAAGTACCCTCCCCACCAACATCTGGCGCCGAGGCGAAGCCACCAGCACCCAAGTTCTCCTCCTCCTCCTCCTCCATGTGTGTGGGCTCGGTGTTTGGCGCCCTTGCCGGGGACGCCCCTCGGGGCGGCGTGGTCGATGGGGGCCGCGGCGGCTCCTCCTACTGCTACTCTCCTCCTGCATAACTGGCGAGGTTAGAACCAAAGTGTCGTGCCCCTGACACATGTCGACAAGGGGAGAGTGACGAACTTACACTGGGGGTTGTGCCGGGGGCTGCTGTCCGGGCTACTCAACACCACCAGTGGCGCCCTCGAAGTAACAGCCGGGGGCTGGCCGCCCGCCGAGGTCTTGGCCCTCTTCACCTTTTGGGTCAGCGTCTCCGCGACCCTGCAAAGATGAAAACAAGTCAAGACAAGCGACACAGATTGAGGAAACAGAGATGATGGGGATAAGCCAGATACTTACTCGTTGTCCACCTCCTCCTCTGTTGTTTTCCTCTTCCTCCTCGGGCTGAGGGATCCGAAGTCGAAAGTGACCCCCGCGTCAGCATCTGCCGGAGGAGATGAGGAGGGCGGAGTCTGCGTGCGCTTTGACGAAGAAGAAGCAGATGCCTTCTTCCTCGCTGCCGCGGCCTTCACCACCTTCTTCACCGCCGCGGCCCTTGTCTCACGCGCGGACTTCTCCGGGGACTTTGGCCGTCGCGCGGCCCTGACGGGCCGCCCCGGCTCGCCAGAAGTGGCCCGCCGCAGGATTCGCCCTTCCCCCGTGGCCGGAAGGTCAACAGCCCCGGCCTCCTCCGACGACGACTCGTCGGCCGCATCCTCAACTAGAGGAGCCTCGGTGCCGGCGCTACTGGCTTCCCCGGAGGCCGCCGCCCATCAGGCGAGCTCCTCCTCCTCCACGGCCATCGCGGCCTTGTCCTCCACACCACCGGCACAGCCGGCCTCCTCGGCAAGCTGCGCCTCCCTGGTGGCGACGTAGTCCAGTTCCGCCTGGGTGGTGTCCTGGACGAGCAGCTGCTCGGCGTCAGTGTTGATGTACCCCTCGTGCAGAGTGTCAAAGAACTGCTGCACCTCAACGTCCTCTGGTTCCTTCCAGCTCGGGTCAGGGCCATGCACATTGCAATCCGGCATCATGGCGATGATCTTGGTCCGGCGCGAATTATTGCACAGCGGGACCACTCCCGCCGGCAGCTTGAACAAAGTCCCCTTGAAGACCTTGCCGGCCTTTGCGGCGGCCCTCGTGACCTTGCCGGTCCGCTCGACCTCGCCGTCGCGGCCCACATCGAGCTGGAAGAGCCGCTAGCAGAAATGGGCATGCCCCCATCACTGTGAAGTTGTGGTCGAGGCCGGGGCGAAGCCGCATGATGTCAGCGGGGTTCGTAAAGAGCCAGGCCGGCCTCACCTTGTTGTGCACTGGAGCGATCCGGCGGCGGATGAAGTCCGCCCCGATCATCTCAAGGGTGAGCCTGGCCTCGGTGAGCCGAAGGATCCTGGTGGTGGCAACCGTGAGCTTCTCGTCGTCGGCGTCGACGTTGCTCCAATCGCTTCTCCGGACCGGCGGCACCCGGCGAACTTCGCAGAACGTCGGCGGGTCCTTCTCTTTGATCCAGCACCACCGGCCCCGCCATTCTTCCCACCTCTCCTTCATGGCACCATCCAGGTACGCTCCCTTGGAACTTGGGATCTAGGTGATGCAACCAGAAATGGCGCCTCCCGTTTGGATCCGAGGAAAGAAGTAATAGCGGAAGAGCGCCATGTTGGGGTGCACCCCGGCGAAACCCACATAGAGGTGCGCAAAAAGGGTCATGCACGCCACCGCATTTGGGGTAAAATCCAAGAGGCGGAAGCCAAAGGTGTGCATGATGTCACTGAAGAAACCGGAGAACGGAGGACAAAGACCGCAGGAAAAATAGTCGATAAAGAGGGGCACCCATTTGGAGCAGCATCGGTGCAGTTGGCGGGGATGACGCGCGTGGCTGGATCCCCCGACTTCTCTCCCCCCGTCTTCACCCCCCACAGGGGCTTGAAGGCTTCCCGGAGCTAAAAATGTCAACTGTCGAGGGGAAGAAGGCAGATCAAGGCTGCACGCCGGCCAACAAGACTCTCCGGCGGCTCCGCCGCTCCGGCATCCTTGGCCACTCCCTTGCCCTTGGTGGATTTTGGCGCCATGGCAGCTGGTGCAGGGGGGCAAGTAATAGAGGACGGCGGGAATGCAACGACGGTGAGCAAGAGCGAAGCTTGGGGAAGAAGAGGAAGGCGAATGGAGGCTTCCGATATTAGGATTGCGTGAAGGGCAAAAGGAACAATGCGCCCGCGGTTATCCCTTTTTATGGGGAAGGTGCGGGTCGCGCTGCCCATTTACTGCGATGTGACGCATGCATGCGGGAACTGCCCCACGCATGCCGCCCACGTCACGCGCACTGCCCCCCCATGTCGCGCATTCAACACAAGTCGTGGGAAGCACGACACGCAAAAAGTTTTACCGCGGTAAAAACCGCCCCGCCTGCCCGCGCACCGTTTTGGGCCTGGCCCAACAACGTGTCGCTCTTATGTGTGGCCCAGGCCTGGGGGGCTCCTGTCGGTGTAAAAAGAAGGGGCGCACCTTTGTACTCCTTTACCTGTGCACGGACAGTCAGAGCCGCGCCCGCGGCCACACCAAGCAGAGCAGGGGAGGTAAACCGAGGTAAAACCAAAGCTCAAGACGGCTAGAGCAACGCCAAGATCAAGAACGCAAAGAAGCAGAGAGGCGAAGCAGGTTCCCCCGGCAAGATCCTTGCCGGGGCAGCCGAGCGCCCCAAGAAGACCCTTTGCCGGGCGGTTTCGCCACACCAACGGAGTGAGCCACCCTCGAGCCCACGGGTTCCAACTCAGCCAACCACGTTGGAACTAGGGCTCGGGAGGCACCTCCATGGTGGCATGCAGATCTTTGTCAAGACCAAAGACTGTTCAAGATCAGATGAGGATTAAAAGACAACAGCCCTCGGCAAGATCCTTGCCGAGGAAGGCCACAAGACACCCGGCAAGATCCTTGCCGAGGACGATAGCGCGCCACGGCAAGAACCTTGTCGGGCCACCCGACAAGGCCCTCACCGAGGACGCCAGCAGGGCCACTGCCAGACCCACACCAACCAAGTCTCTGCCACCGTTCGCATGTAGCTGCCAGCTCAACCAGCTGAGCAGGCACCTGCGTGGCAACATGCAGCTCCCAGGCCAACTCATCAAGCGCCTGCGTGGCGGCAATGCAGATCTTTGTGAAGGCTCCACCACCGCGCCACCTCAGCTGCCTGCCTGCCTACATGGCACCGCACGCATCGCTGGCCAGGGCGCGTGTCGAAGGGAGGAGGAGCGGCGATGGACGGGACGGGCCTCGCCCCCGTCCCTGATAAAGCTAGGGGACACCTCAGCGGTGCATTAAATGCGTCTTGTCCTGTAATACGAGCGATAAGCTCGCAATACTCTAGGCCTTTCCACCTCCTATATGCCACTGTGGCAGCCCCTTTCGACTATAAAAGGAGGCCCATGGCATACTGGAGGGGGATTCGGCTCTTTGGAACTACGCACCCCACCATAGGTAGTTTGAGAGCTCAAGAACTCTCTGGAATACACCCACCAAAGCAGGACTAGGGTTTCACACATCTTCGTGGCCCGAACCTGGGTAAACGATCCTTGTGCTGACTACTAATCCTGCTCTTCTCGCAACCCTGCGCCCCGGCAACCGTAGTAGGGATTCTTGTCAGAGAGTGTTTGAAGACTGCCAAGTCAAGGCAGAAGAGCTACGCTAACTCATGTCGTAGAGACATGAACTTCCGAGTTGGAGACCATGTCTATCTTCGGGTCACACCTCTCAAGGGAACCCAGCGCTTCCATGTCAAAGGAAAGCTCGCCCCAAGATACATCGGCCCCTTCAAGATCACTGACCGACGAGAGGAAGTGGCTTACCAATTGGAACTGCCACCTGAACTGTCTGATGTGCACAACGTATTCCACGTGTCACAACTGCGGAAGTGTCTCCAAGTTCCAGACAAGCCTGATCTTTACAAGGACGTCAATCACCAAGCAACCTTCAGCCTGATTTGACTTACCGTGAGAGGCCCATCTGCATTTTGGATGAGGCTGAGCGACTCAGTCGAAGCCGCACCATCAAGTACTTCAAGGTCCAGTGGAGCAACCACCTTTGAAGGTATAGCAACTGGAACGTCGCAGACTACCTTAGATCCGAGTTTCCGTATCTCTTTAAAGCCTAGTTTAGGAATCTCGGGGACGAGATTCTGGTAAGGGGGGTAGGTCTATCACACCCTGCATTTTGTAACATTTCATTTGCATTAATAAAGCATAAAATTTGGCCCAACAAAAACTTTTGTACTATTTGGCTTTTATTTTGGAGTTGGTTTTCTCTCTGAGATTTTCAAATGCTCTTTAAAGTCAAGTACTCCACCTTCTCAGACTTCATCTCTTTGCCCCAAACTTCTGCCCAATGATCATGCCATGTGTATAGAGCAATATAGTATTTTCTTACAAAAATAATTTGGACAAAAAGTATTATCTAAAATTAGTTTTTCAAAAACCCTAGAATTGAGATTTGCACTGCAAGTACTTGATTTGAGGTGTGAAAAATCTTTCAAAAGGTATATTTGAAACCTATTAGATATAGGATTCCCATAAACCACAAAAATATAATTTTAAAACATATTTTAATATTTTATTTAAAAGCTTTTTCTTAAGGCCAGAAATGGTCTTTAATAGGGAAAACTTATTTTATTGTTTTAAAAATATTTGACAAAAATCAGGGAAACTCAGTGGACATATATTTCCCCTATATAAGAGTTTCAACACATGGTCATGTTCAAAATATTGGACAAAACCTCCCGAAACCATTTCTTCCCATTTCAAGGATTTGAAATATTTCTACAAGAAATATTTTCATAAAAATCCAAGGAAAATCCAGCAAGTCACAAATGCATATTGTGATCACCTTGCAAAGTGTCATGTCAATTAAAGTCATTTTGGTTCACCAAAATGCCGCAAAACCCTCTCTGACCAGAATCAAATCTGAACAACTTTGTACTACCAACTTTATCTCCTTGACCCCAACTTTTGTGAGCATGTTCACATGACCAAATGAGGCCACTACACCAAGTGGTGCATCAAGGAGAAGTTATTTGCTCAACTAGATCTACACAAGTCCATTTCTGCTAATTTCTAGGGTTTACAAAAGTTGCATTGGCAACTTTGCCCAAATAAGCTCCAACTTGGTGGAAGGCCCTAATTATATGTTTCATTTCACCCTCTGGAGTCTCATGGCAGTTGGAAATCATCTGCTGGTCCAAACCATTATCAAACACCTTCTGCCACATTTCAAAAATCACCTTTTTGATCACTAATACTATTCTCCTTGAACTCAACTCTTTACCACAGCTCCTCCTAATCCTCTCATACCTCCAGTAACTCTCCCCTGGCCGTTGCTCAATGATTAAGGGGTGAAACACCCCCATTTACCTCCCTGGACAGCAACTTCTCTCTCCTTTCTCACCTCCCTCCTCACTCCAGTGGCCACCCAGGGCATCCAATGCCCCTTCCCCATTCTTTACTTCCCCCTAGAGCTACCAGACACCTTTGGCCGTGACCACATGCATAGAAAATGGCCATGCCGGCCATTTTGGGCACTGAGCGTGCTCATGATCGGCTCCCAAGACCGTAGCCGCCCCCCTTCCAACCGCCTTCTCGCCACCTCGGGCCTCCCAGTAGCGCCCGACGATGCGCCTCGGCGTCTGCAACATGCCACAGCGTGGTCCCCTCCTCCTTCTCCCTCCTCTTGCCCCGGCTACGCAGCAGCATGGCCGCCCAGCGCGCACCAGTGAGCACGCTCACACGCGCGGTGCCCCTGGCCCTCCTCCTGCTCTCTTCCTTCACCCGCTCACTCTGGACCAACCCCATGAGCACCCCAGACACACTCAAACAGTCCCCCATGACCCGTGGCGACGGAAACGAGCTCGCTGGCGCACAGGTCCACGGTGGGCCATCACGCGGCTATATAAGCCCGCCCCGGGCCGCTCCAGTGGCATCCGCCTCCTCCTCACACCCCCAAGAACACGCCCGCACCACCCAAACACCCTCAAGGGGCTTCTGTGCTCGAGATCGAACGGAGCTCCGCCGCCTCGGGTCGCCGTCGATCTCAGGGTACAGGCCCTCTCCGCCGCTCCTCTTCCTCGATCTGGAACCGCCGCGGCCCATTGACCATTCCCCCTCTCTCCCCCGCCTCTTTTGCAGCCGGAAACGGTCGGAGCCACCGCCGCCCGAAGCTCCTCCGCCGTGCCTCCTCGTCGCCGATGAACCAGGCAACTCCGGTGACGTCCACCACCTCCACCCGAACGGCGACACGACGCTGAGTCCAGCCGTGCCTTCGCCCGACCTCGCCGTGCCCCGCGTCGTCGCCGGTGAGCTCGCCGCCCTCTCTGACCCAGGGTTGACGACGACGGCCGTGGGGCCCGTCCGTCAGCCTCACGTCCTGACGTGTGGGTCCCACCCATCAGGTTTAAACACACACGCACGCGCGTACCTGTTCGCCCGTCTGCTGAAGGCGTATTTTGCATTTACGCCTTCGACGTGGCAGCCTCGCGCGAGCTGAGTTCCTTCTGGGCCTGCTACCGAGGCCTTTTCGGCCCCGAGGCACAAAGTGCCCCTTCCCTTTTTCTTTTCTCATCACTTTTCCAAAAATTCCACAGGATAAAATATTTGTCCAAAAAATTAATTCCAACTCCTAAATTTCTAAAATATTGCAACCTATTTAATGGTGCAACTTTCATTCAAATCCAACAACCTTTTCTTCATCAGTAAATAGTTAAATGTGATTTTAAGCATTTAAATATACCTTTGTAAATCCATTTCTCCTATTCTGCTACTCCAAATGCAAAACTAGGAATTTTCCCCTTCTTAGTTTTCAACCTAGTATTTAACAAAAATGAGTTGACATTTTTCTGAACACTTTGGTTTTTCTGTTTTATTATTGCCTTATTTTCTCGTTATTATTTTGCGACGATAGATTGCGTTGCTGACGAAGGAGTTGGACCAGAAGGCTTTGAAGACCCAGAAGACTCTGTTGATCCAGGCAATCAGCCCTTTGACCATGTCTATGAAACCCTTTTTATGCATGCCATGTAGCACTTTTATTGCTTGCATCGGAGACATGATATTGTGGTGACCACATGGGGTGGCTTGCCACTGTTACTTCCTCATTGATACTTGCATTGTGCGTGACCCTACCTTCTTATGAGGGTTATGCCGGTGGGAGTAGATAGGATGCTAAAGTAGTGCTACGCAAAAAGGGACGGGTATATGCATGGTGAAGGAGATAAAGTATTTTCAAAGGACTTTTCGGAAACCCCGTCGGGTGCCACTTATGCCCGAGGGAAATGATGAGATGGGTAACCACTTGATGACGAAGTGGTGTACCGAGGCGAGTGTGTGTGTTGTTTCCAAAACGGATTGGTTTAAGTTGCGACCGTTATTCCAACCTTACATGCGCAACCACTCTACCCTTTATGGGAAAGGGCATTATTGATTATCTAGGCCGATACTAGCTTGGAGCCCGCATTACTAGTGACGGGGGAGAGTTGGTGCTCTCTCTCGGGACGGGGTCGTGCCAGGTAGGGCGGCCATGACTGTTTTTACAGGGCACCGGATACACCGTTGCGTCCCCTCTCCGATGTTACGATCTCGAGTGAGTCTCGTATGATGTACATCGTGAGGATACGGAACAACGAGTGGACTCCTTGTTAGTGTCGTCTAGGGAAAGGTAGTGATCGGGTGCTTACCCCGGGTACTTGAGGTATCGCGGGTCATGGATGACACGGAAGCTCCCCGGATCTTGTGGGTAAACTTTGCAACCTCTGCAGAGTGTAAAACTATTCGAATAGCCGTGTCCATGGTCAAGGACAGTTGGGTAACCGCTCTTGGGCTACGTCCACATGTTTGCAAACCAGTGTGTGTGGATGGGAAAAACTACTTGGGTCAAGTCAAAGGACTTGACATGATTGAGTTGGTTTGGTGCCCACTCTATTTATGTTGATATATGTAACCTGTCCTCATGGTTACTTGAATTCTCCTGATGCAAGTCTTACAAGTTGTTGAACATGTTATTGCACTCAAAACTAGCTTTCTGCAAAAATTTACCTATATCATGCATTGTTGTATCTGGAACCAAAACATGGGTTGCTTGCGAGTACATTCAAAGTACTCATTGGCTTGCCACTGATTATTTAATTGGCCAGGCATGGAAGAACCAGAGTTCGAAGAAGAGTTCTTTGGAGACGAACATGCGAACTAGGACGTTTCCTAGTCAGAATGCCTGTAGGGTTAAGGCAGATGGCATGGGTTCTACTTATCAACGAAGATTTCCGCTGCTTGTGTTTTATTTGATGTTCAGCCCTTAAGGCTTTATCAATGTAAGACTTGACCATAATGGTCATAATTTGTGTAAGACGGTATGTGTGGATGTAAGACTCTTGTTATTCAGCTTCTGTGGGTTCAGTGAGCATTGATCTCTGGGATCACTGGACACGTGCATTCGGTGATCACGACTTATGAGTCGGGGTCCCCACATCCCTACCGTGGCTATCACAATATGCGTCCTGATATAGGCCGCTTTAGCCTGGATGATCAGTCCTGTGTTGTCTTGAGATTGACAATAGCTGGCCCTTCCTAGAGAATCACTTCTGGTTCAAAGCAAGCATTTCCAACGCCGATGAGTGGTTGAGTTGAAGTTCATTTCATTGCTTGTTATTTGTTGTGTGATGAAAACTTTGATATTTATAATGTATCCTCATTGTCGTTGTGGGTTGATGACCTGTTGTATGTAATGCTAAATGATATGCCTGTGATAAACTTACTAAATTTATGAATGGCTTTCGAGTCGCTTCTCGGAGTGGGTGCTATGATGAGGCAAAAAAATATTTTCCGAATACATAATTTCTCGTGCATTGCTGCAAGTTATCGGATGAGTCCAATCAACAATAGTACTACTATTTGTACTAGCTTCACATGCTTCACGCGTCGGGCAGGTGTTTTTACTGTAGCTGTGAATACCGTCATCTTAGGTCCTTGGATGAGTCCAGTAGAAATTGCATTATGATGTTTGGGTTCAAACTTTCAAAACCTCTGCACTATCTCTACGTCTAAGTATACGTAATACAACAAGTTTTAAACTTGAGACCAGCCATCCACCCTCACAAAGAACACTTTTTAACCTAGCACATACTCTAGTAAATTTGGCCACAGTGGGAGGTGCGCCATATGTTAATGTGTTCGATGTACGTAACCAACACCTAGAATCCTCAATATATAGTTGGGTGGCATGGGCCAGAACAAGCATTCACCTCCAGGAGTACATTACATGCCACCAGCACGACTTCCATCTGACACCATATTTTTTGGAGTCCGTGCTACAACTATCTCTTCAACCTCCTCGTTTCTCTAACTCAGCCATCGCGGGGCGGGCGAGGTGGGGGTTTGCTAATAGTCGGTTTCCTCAACTGCAGTCCCACTTGTAAGGCCAACTCCAACGCACGACCCCAAACAGATGTCGATTTTGCCCGGATTCTGCCCGTTTGGGTAGGGCAATGGGGTCGTGTCTGGGCCATTTCTTGGATGTGGTGGCCATGCGCCCAACACGCAAGCGCATCCCAGCCGCGTACATTTTTCTTTGCAAACACCTATCTTTTTTTATCATTGATTTTTGGTACATGGAAATACATCACCAAAATTTGACTAGAAAAGCAATACCAAAGAAAACAAGAACCACAAGAATACATTTTAGAAGATATCCAACTTCCATAACTGCTCCTATAAGTTGTATTAGTGCCTTCTCGATGCATTCATTGATGATCTGCGGAGGCTCGATCTTGCTGCTTCTTTCTTCTTTGAGTGTAAAGAAGTAGACGTTGCTTCCTCGGATCTAGTCTCATGTCTAGCCTCTATTCTGTCAACAAGTGCACTAGTCTCATCTCTAGCCTCTATGCTAGCTAAAAGTGCTAGAACATCTACTAAATTGCGCTCCATCAATATATCGATGTACCCTTCTTCCCAATACCAAAACTTGCATCCATTCTACACAATAAAATTTTAAGTTAGGACAACTAGTCAAATCCGAGAGCACAACCGAAGCTAAAGTAGTGCATACCCCATCGGTTGAGCACTTGATGAACACCCATCCGGGATGTTCCGGCGTTGTAGACACGCGGCAAAAGACCTTTTTTGGGCAGTCATCACACGTGATGAGTGGCAACGGTGCGCCGACGAGCTTTTGGGCCAACACCAAGCCCGTCCGACCGCCATTCATGTATCTGCCAGTGGACCGCAGGTGGTGTAGATCCGAGTGGCTAGAGGAGGAGTCAGTACCTGCATGCGGCCTTGCCGGGGCCTTCCGGCCTGGTGCCCGGCCAGTCCATAGCGCGACGCGGCCTCCCACAGTAGGGCGAGCTCAAGCCCGACCGGATCCGCTCCAAGTCCGGCTGCCGAGTGTGCAAAACACGTAGCCGTGGTTGGGTAGCTCGGGGGCGTCGAGGGAAAGGGGGTTGCGCGAGAGCGCGTCCGAGCTGCACGCGCTGGAGTTGGCCTAAGTGAAAATGCAAGACAGCACGCATGTCCCTAGCGGCGTGGTGGACCAACCATGTGGGGGTGCGAAGTGGCTTCGCTCGTGTGGGGGACTGAGGCCATTTGTTGTGTGATGAAAACTTTAGTATTTACTAGAATGTTGTGTTGGAACTAATCTATAATCCAACATGTATCCTCGTTGTCATTGTGTGTTGATGACTTGTTGTATGTAATGAATGGTACATTTGCATATGCATGTCATAAACTCAATTTAGGAATGGTTTTTGACTCACTTCTTGGAATGTGAGTACCGTAGTATTATAGCCAGCATCCGGTTATATGAAGTTGCCACATCACATAGAGCCAACCTAATATTGGAGTATGCTAGCACAATAGTTAGTTCTAGTTAGATCAACTAGAGCTAGGTGTCGCATGGAGGCCGAGAAATAAGGTGATAGCATGTCTGCGTGAGGTGGGCTTGTATGTAGTATGATGTAGGCACAGGGCTTGCCGTGTTTCCTACTCCTCCGGTCTAAATGTGGAGAAGATATGGTCGAGTTCTTCCTCCTTTTGCCGACACGTGGGACATCCATCATCCAGGTCGTGTCATGCAAGAAAATGGAGTTCTAGTTGAAGCCACGTGATGTGCAGCTTGGGTTAAAATGTAAATATAATCTTACTCTTGAGTAACTCAAAAAGCGGCCACCGAAAGATCTTCATTGGATTTGTTTTTCAACACCAGCACGTCGAGGTGAAAGATGTGCAGGTTCAGTGGGTCCTTTTGCGTTTTCACTGACATGTGGGACTGCATGTGAGCAAATAGACTATGGGCTCCGTGCGTCTACTGGCTGGTTGAGAAGAAAGAGAGAGGAGGGCTTAGCACGGACTCCAGGAAATTTGTTCTACGTTACCATCACCTCGATATACGCTCGATATAGTGGGGTGGCATGGGCCATAACTAGCATTCACGTCTAGAAGTATGACACACTCCACCCACATGAGTCCAATCTGACACCAATTTTCTTGGAGTCCGTGCTACAACCATATCTTCTCCCTCTTATTTTCTCAGCCATCACGCGGTGGGCCGGGTGGGGGTTTGCCGATAGTCGGTTTGCACAACTTGGGTCCCACTTGTAAGTGAAAATGAAACACAACACGCATTCCCCCTTGAGCGGCATGCTGGACCAACCTTGTGGGGGTGCGATGCGAACACGTCATGCTTTTCCTTTTGAACTTGTAACTTGTAAAATTTGGTTCTGCAACATGGCGCGACCAATAGATAGAAATAATGATTTTCCCTAGAGTAATGAGAAGTTTGGTTCTGGCGCGGTTCATGCATGGAGTACGTACGAAAATTATAAGTTGATGCAAAACATAAGATAATTACTAGTCGTGCCATGTACTACTACATGGATTTGACGGAAAGATAAAGATACATACGGATCCATCAACGACACCCTCACGCCCTAGTGTGCCGGGTCACCAACCGACCTGTGAGGAGTAGTGGTGTTGGCGGCGAGCTCAACATGCTTCTGAAGAATCTATAGGATGCTAAGACTAAGATATTTCCCTCAAAGACGAGGGTAGGTAAGGAACTGCCATCCATTTCTGCTTTAGATTCCCTTCTGTTATAAGTAAACTTGCAACACCACCACATGCTATCAATTCTAATGTGTCGCAAGTTATTGATGATGCTACTTCTGCTATGGATAATGCTTATAATGATGCTAGTACATTGCTTGATAATGATGATGTTCCACTTGGTGACTTTCTTGATGAACAAATTGCTAGAGTAATACAACATGATATTGTTGAATCTGATGATGAGCTTGAAACTGAAACTCCTAAAACACCTAATAGAACTAGCCTTCCTAGATATGTTATGTTATGTTATGTTATGCAGGTAGAGATATTCTTGCTTGTAGGTATAGAGATGATCTAGAGAAATTATTATGCAGGTATAAAGAAAAATCTCTGAATGCTAGGATCAAATGTGATCCTAAGTTTGCTACTTCACCATTTTTTATTGATGATAAGGATTATGAATTCTCTATAGACCCAGAGTTAATTACTTTGGTTGAATCTGATCCTTTCCATGGTTATGAAACTGAAACGGTTGTGGCACATCTTACTAAGTTGAATGACATAGCCACCCATTTTACTCATGATGAGAAGATTCGCTGTTACTTTATTCTCAAATTATTTTCGTTCTCATTAAAGGGTGATGCTTTAGATTGGTACAATACTCTAGCTCCTGGTTGTGTACGTAGTCCCCAGGATATGATTTATTACTTCCTGAAAATATTTCCATGCTCATAAGTGTCGAATGTGGGGTTCCGGCAAACCCTTAAGGTTCGAACATTGGGGTGCGCGTGAAGTCTTTCCCTCCTACCGATCTACACCCTAGCTCGCTAAGATCTCGCGGACGAACTCGGCGAACTCGCAACACAGAAAGACACGAGGTTTATACTGGTTCGGGCCACCATTATGGTGTAATACCCTACTCCAGTGTGGTGGTGGTGGATTGCCTCTTGGGCTGATGATGAACAGTACAAGCAAAGAACAGCCTCCTGAGGTTGAGGTGTTCTTGTGGCTAGGCTCTTGATCGGGTTGGATCAAGCTAAGATGAGATGCCCCTACTATGGTGGCTAGCTCTACTTACATAGGCCCTAGTCCTCTTCCCAAATAATGAGCGGGAAGGGAGCCAACAACGACGGGCAGGTTTGAAGGTGGACAGATAGTACAAGCTATCCTGACAAAAGCAGTCTTCGCCTGCGAAAAGCTCTGGTGGTGACACCGTCTTGGGCTCCACGATGACCTCCATCTTGCCGTCCTCCTGGTCTTGGTCTCGTTGCACCAATATAGCAACCTTTGTCTGATGCCTCGGTACTCCTCGCCTGTGTTGGCCTCCATAGCACCAAAGAGGAAATAAGGACGCTGCACGCACTGGCGTCCGCCTGGTGTCGTGCGTCATGGCTCACGTCACGAGGGCCTCGTGAGGTTTGCCCCGCCTTGATATCTCCGCTCCTCATGAGCCTGCCTAGCTAGGCTACTCCAGAGGAGTTCTTGCGTCGTCCCCTCGCGAGGCTTGGACCCTCGCGAGGGTCTTGGATGCCCTGTTGATGAAGATGGGTCGTACGGCCTGCTGCTTAGCCACGCTGTGGGCCGCAGGCAGGCAAGTCTGGGGACCCCCATTCCCAGAACACCAACAGTAGCCCCTTGGCCCAAGGTGCGCTCGGGCTTGGCTTCACGGCGAAGCCAAGGGTCAAGTTCGGAGCACCGCGGGCTCCAAAAGCCTGCGGCCTCGGTTGGTGCGTGGCGGTTGATTGGACGTGGGCGTCTCCGCTTCCCCACGCTGCCTCGGCAACTGCTTGCCCTAACAAAGGCTGGCACGGGTAGTTCTTTCCTTCATTGCTTCTTCCTTGCCTTGTTCCAGATCCCCTTTCTCGCTCTTCGCCGCCGCTATCTCCAGATCTGCTCCATCCTTGCCCTGCTCCTGCCGCCCATGGCGCCGCGCAAAGTCAAGACTTCCTCAGCACCGGCTTGGTATGAGCCGGCCCTCGAGGCACCCACCGTCACGGAGAAGAGCCTCGCCTCCGTGTGCCTGCTGACGGCAGGCGAGAGCAATGAGTGGCGGAAGACAGAGCTCCGGCTCGCGTTCGATGAGCCGGAGCCTGAGGGGAGCACCTTCTTCCCCTTCTTCTCGAGCAGTGTCGCCGTTGGGTTGGTTCCTCCCTTCTCTGATTTCTTTGACGAAGTCCTAGACCACTACGGGCTGCAGGCGTTGCATCTCCATCCCAACTCTGTCCTCCTCATGTCCATCTTTGCCTACTACTGTGAGGCGTACCTTGGTGTTATGCCGTCTGTGGCGCTCCTACGCCATTTCTTCTTCCTCCGCATCAGCGGCGAGCACACCTCCGGGTGCGCTAATTTCGTCGCATGCGGCAAGGCCAACTCAATCTCGAGCACCGGGAAGAGGGCCGACAACATCCGATCCAAATGGGTCATGATGGATGCCCAGCGCGCCGACCCGCATCTGGCATTGCCAACAACGGCGCCCCCTCCCAACGGGGGGTGGCCCAAGGCAGAGCTCGTCGACGAGCGGCCATCATTGTTGTTGGGGCAGATGATGACTGACCTGAAGCTGGGCAAAGTGAGGGCCGCCAGGTAACGGGGGCGATGCTCCTGAGAGAGTTCTTGATGCTGCGGGTTGCCCCACTCCGGTCTTGGCGCCCTCAGGAGCTTGAAGAAGAGGAGAACAAGACCCGCCTGAGGCCAGGGGACCTCCCTGGCGATGAATTGGACGCCGTCATGTGCCAAATGGTCAGGTACAACTAGGAGTACCCGCCTAGTGCCTTCGTTCCCCTGTTCCAACGCAGGGACCGGGAGGAATTCGTTGCCTCCAAGCCGACTTTTGATGCGCGCGGGCTGGTGCCGTCGGCGCTTCCGGGAGTTCCTACGGCACAGAAACCGGTGGTCGTGTCTTCTGGTGAGTCCCGCGGAGAGGGAGAAGAGGAGGTGGACTCGGAGAAGACCCTAGAAGAGGTGGGGGAGACTTCCCCCTGAGCAAGGCCGAGATTCTCCGCGCCCTTCCTGATGATGCCGAGGCCGACGCCTTCCAAGGGGACAGGGAGCAACCCCTCATCTCGACGAAGGGTAGGTCGTCGCTAGTAGCCCGTGGTGCTGCCTCCGCCCTGGCACCTCCTGGGGCTGGCTCCGGCTCTGCCTCTGCTCCGCCTGGCGCCGCTGGAGCCCGAATGCTCGCTTCCTCAGTCCCGGTTGTCAGGCTTCAAGCTTCCCAAGCGGTCAGTGGAATACATCGTAGTGGATCGGTAAGTGTCTTAAGCTTCGCCTTGTCCTTGTTTGTACTCATTGTTTCCTGATACTCGCCCTTGGTTGATCAGGCCGACATCTTCGGCGAAGAGGAGGAAGGAAGATGCAGCGGTCGTGCCTCCCGGGGAGAAAGGAGGCAACAGCGCTCGCATCTCCCCGGCCCGATCGTCCTCGCGAGGCCAAGAGGAGCATCGCCGCGTGGAATCAGCCCCCATGGCCCCGCTGGCTCCGGAGGTGCCGGTACTTGGCGCGGCTGACGAGGTCCCAGCTGCTCCGGAACCCGCGGTCTCCCAAGCCCTGGTGACGATGTCGCTTCCTCCCACTGCTGCACCTCCACTCCCTGGTTCTTCTACTCCTGCTGCCGTCTTGGAGCGTGCCCTTTCAGAGATGACCCAGCTGCAGCCGGATCTCCTGAGTGCAGACCCGCGCCTGGTGGCCGGGCGTCTGGAGTTGGCCTCTGGCTGGCTTCACTCCGACCTGGCAGTTCGCGCAGCGCTGGGCCAGGCTGCTATGGCTTCCGAGAAGGAGAAGCAAGGAAGCGCCAGCGCTACAGCCGATCGTGAGGCGGCGCTAAAGGATGCCAAGGCCGCCCGTGACCACTGCCAAGTGCTGGAGGGCAAGCTACAGAGCCTACGCGACAAGCATGCCGAAGAGGTGCGCTGTCGCCAAGCGAAGGAAGAGATGAAGGCCCGGGAGGAAGCCGCCAAGAACCGTGATGCTGAGTTGGCGGAGCTGGGGAAGAAGCAGGCCGCCTAGCGCAACCGGTTGGAAGAGTTGGAGCGGAAGATGGGGACGAGGGAGGCTGATCTTGATGCCAAGGCGCGAGTCATGGCCGAAGACCGCGTGGCCTTTGCCGATCTCGAGAAGAGATATTGCAAGGAGTCAAGACGCTCTCTGAAACGGCTGGAGAAGCCTCTGGACACCGACGAGGACGGCCCCGCCCAGCTGCTTCCTCTCGTGGTGAAGGCGCTCGAGGAGGTCGTTGATGGTCTCGGTCCCATGGCGGAGGTAGAAGCTCGCGTCTTGTCTTCAGCCGCGCTGACTCGCGTCTTTAGCCACCTACACCTTCGCGACCCGAACGCTTGCCTTGACGAGCTGCTGGAGCCTGTAGCTGAAGATCAATATGAGGCGGCTGCCGCGGCCGTGCAAGATCAGGTGGGGGCCTTGTTGAGGAAGTTCCGCGGCTTTGTCTTCGCTCCTCTGTCCGGTGATGTCGTCGATCTTGCTCATGGAGGAGCACCTTCCGCAGGCGACTGCAATGTCTAGAGGTGACCCGCGGCCATTCTTCCCGTTCCATTCCTATGACATGTATCAGGCCTCGTGGAGGCATTTAGACTTTCCATTTGGTATTGTGAGGACAATATGCTTGTAATATTTGCTTCGAGATTTTGCGATTTCCTTCCTATTTGATTTGCGTTCTGCGTCGGCAGAGCCCGGCCCCGCGCATACCTCAACCGTCGTTGGGCCGACCGGAGACCTGCATGGACCAAGGAGCGAGGGGCTACATGACCAGTTAAGCTCCTGAGTCGAGATGCTCAGGAGTCCCCCTTGACGTGCAAACAGCTAATAGGGAGAGTTCGCGAGGGTATACTAATGTTCTACGTCGGCAGAGCCCGGCCCCGCGCATACCTCAACCGCCATTGGGCTAACCGGAGACCAGGATGGACCAAGGAGTGAGGGCCTACATGACCAGTTAGGCTCTTGAGTCAAGATGCTCAGGAGTCCCCCTTGACGTGCAAACAATTTCCATACCTGCCCTCACCGAGGCCTCGGGAGGGGCGCATGATGCCCAGGTCCGGGGGACATGGTTGGGTGGTGTGCGCTTGGGCGTGACCCAAGCGCAGCCCCCGTGCCCAGCCCCCATGCGTGGCTCTCCTGAGGGGAGGCGTTGTGGTAAGGCTGGGCGCTGAACTCTGGGCTCCCTGACGTTGGCATGACCGTGGGGTAGCCCTCAGTTGTTTATCACCAGCGCGGAGCATAGTGCTTTCTCTTGTGCAAGGGCATAGCCGCTCCTCGGCAGTGTCGACAGCCAGCGCGGAGCATGGTGCTTCCACTTGGGCGTGGGATGGGGGCCCCCTCCGGGAGGAGCCCCCGGGGCGTGTACAGCCCCGCCCTAACATGTGGCTTGCACAGCAGGGCTGCAAGGTGTATCTGGGCACTCGTGAGCCAGTGCGGGACTCACGAGGCCCTACCTCAAGGCGGGTTGCGCCTGGTCTTGAGTCTTGGTGATTGTATGTTCCTGCAAGATGGTTTGATGCAAGCACTCTACGTCCTCAGGTCCCGGCCCTCGAGCGAGCTCAGCCACCGCTGGTATGCCTGGTCGTGATGCCGTGGTTAAGGCCAGGGGGTGAGGGCTGGATAGCCAGTAAGAGCTCCTGAGTCGCGATGCTCAGGAGCCCCCCTTTTAACGTGGAAGCGGATTGCATAGGATGAACATACCCGTGGCGGGCGGTAATCGAGCAGGCGATAGTCGTTGGCAGGCTAAGCATGGAGAGCAGATCAACTTGGACAAATGCAGAAAGATACATGCCACCGGGTCCGGCCCGAGCGGCTTGGGGATGATGCAGCCTGAGGGCGCCCCCCAACAAGGTAAGCTAAAGACATAAGCAAAAGGGATACATGCCGCAGGGACGGACCCATGTGGCCTGGGAATAATGCAGCCCCAGGGGCGCTCCCACCTTAAACGATCTTGGAAGATGTCACCTGGTTCTGTAGACGAAGTAGAGTTGTTGCAGCTGAAGGCGCGCGTTGAAGAAATGACTCCTCATGGGCCATCGGGACCCCGAGCCTCGGGAGGCTCTGGGGGTTCAGGAGGTTCCCTGAAGACCGTCTCCATCTCCTCTAGGACGGCGCGGTACCTGGCTTCCTGAGCCGCCAGGACATGCCGCAGGTCGCGTTGATAGGCTGATGCCATGCTCGGCAAGCCGAAGGGCATGCGAACGTAGTTGTGTGGCGGGCCCTTGCAGCGGCCCACACGTGAAGGCCAGAAATGCTCCTGAGATGCGGCCCTGTTGAGCCCGGGGACGTCGATGCAGACACGTAGCCCAGCATCCTCGCCAGGATGCGGAGCTACCCCTCGTGAGCGGCTGTCGCCGTGCATGGCCCTTGCTTCTTGCAGTTCCTGAGTGGCACTACTAGGGAAAAGCCTAGCAGCAGCGCGGGTTTTAGGCCTATCAGTAGCGGCCAGGAGCACTACTGATAAGGCGCTACAGCTAAAGCTTAGCAGGAGCGCGCCTGGACCCGCGCTGCTGCTAAAATGATCTAGTAGTAGTGCTTCTCCTGAGTAGCGCTGCTGGTAATTAGTAGTAGCGCTCCTCCTTGCCGCTTACTACTATTATTTAGTATTTTATTTCTTTTTATTTCATGTTGTATTTCATACACCTTTACACAAGTTTTCATACAACAGGAATTTAGAGACTGTTTTACATCATAATGAGTAGGTGAAACAACGTTGACTAGTTTCAAGTGGATGGACATCCACTTGAAACTAATCCATGATTCTTTCACCCAATGATATAATACATATCATCATCATTATCATATCATTAACAACTTATCATCATAATACATCATTGTCATATAACACCTCCTCAAGATCATCGTTTTCATCAATGAGACATCCCATAGCAAATTGGTCACTAGTCGTAATCACATGTACTCCTCATCATCAACTCTAACACATTGTATCACATAATAAACATATTGTACCTCATAGGACCTACTACATTCTCTTAGGACCTACTATATTCTCTAAGGTAAAATAGCAAAACCAAGATAGCCCCGACTCTCCATTATGGAGAATGGAGATTATCCTGTCTCCAATTCTTGCCTTTAAGCTTAATGTTACTTCCAAGAACCTCCTTGCGAATGTCCAAACGCTTTTTTCCATTCTTTGATTAGCATGTGTTCACCGGTTTTAGAAATCCGATATGCATAGGTGAGATCCGTAGGATGACCTGGCTGTATGTTCGTAACTTCAAGGCGACTCATTGTAATACATCGGATGAGGCACACAATCCATCGGGATTTTCTGTTGAAAAACATAGTAATAACTTCGTAGTTAGCAATGATGTACTAGTTTTGGAAGTATGCAAAAGATGCACGGATGTCGTAATAGTAAAAAATCTTACCAGGGTATCTCCATAGAAGTTATCGTGGTTCAACACATGCACTAGTGGCACGTATTCACCATAATTTGGAGGAGTTCGATAATAGGTATTGTAATTCTCAAAAGAAAGTACAAAATGCGATCAGATGATTTTTCTCCTTATAAGTTAATTCGGAGCCACCACTGTAGTGGGTTTTGTCTACCATCTTCTGCACATTCTTTGAAGATTCAAAATAAGCTGTCAATGGAAATAAGCTGTCAACTATTTTGAAATAAACAATATAAATTAGTTAATAACTATGTTTGAGAAACTCACATTGCGGTAGAATCGGAAGCGTATCAACAAGGACCCAAATTTCCATATTGTCTTGCTCGATGTCAGGATCAACAAGATCCATGGTGACAATCATACCCTCATAAAAACCATACATTTTGCAAAGTGCTTCCCAATTTTGGCAACCAAAATGGGTTACGCTCTGAGCATTGTACAGATTTACTTCAAAATCCATATCATGATGGGTCCTTAGGTGTATTTTCTTTGTTTCAAAATTTTCATGGTCTTCAAAACCCATCCTCTCCAAGACATAGCGTCTTGCATGGCATGGGATAAGCTAGTCGAATTGTAAAAGATGAAAATTAGACGTTGAAATAGTTGAAGCCATGCTTAATTACGAAAAAAATACTCTTGTCGTTGTTGCATACCGTTTCAACATCGAAGGTCTCCTCGAGCTTAATGCTGAAGCGTCGATCTTCGACCAGCTCAACGAACCTGTCGCACATACCTCGATCGTCGTGGCACCAGCTGCACTCCCCCGGGAGACTGTCGTCATCCGAGTACGACATTTCCTACGTTCATATTTCAAAGATTAAACTTGTACAATTAAATATATGTACTAAAAAACCTAAATTATATCATTATTTTTCAAGAAAATCCAGGCCACTCGATATTTCCTACATATCTAGCACAAGTCATGCTAGAATTCACGGAAAAATCCGGCATGACCTTCGCTAAAAAAGGACATATCGAGCGCCTGAAATTTGCCGTAACGGAAATTAATCAATACTCCGGCAAAACATAGGCCACTCGGAGGTGTAAACTGAACATGAACGGCCACTTGGGCAACCACATATCCTATTTGAGCAACAAAAGATATACATGGATATTTGGCTGGTCTCACCTCGATGTCGGAGGGGGTCGGTGATGGGGACGACGGCGGGGATGATGGAAGGGCTCCTTGATTTTTGCAAAAGCAAAAACCGTATAAGTTATCACTAATACATCCCGAATAATTGCTTAAACTAAAAAATAACAACAAATATGACATGTTCAACTAGTTTTATTAATTCAACTAGTTCTTACTAAATATAAACTTACTATAAATAGAATATGTGGTTCAACTAGTTATATTAATTATCTTACTAAAAACTAGTTCTTTCTAAAAATAAAGTAGTTCAACTAGTTATATTAATTATCTTACGAAAAATACATTAGTTCTATTAATTGAACTAGTTCAACTAGTTTTATTAACTACTTACTAAATAAAATAGCTAGTGCTATTAAGCACTTACTATAAATAAACTAGTTCTATTAAGCACTTACCAAATAAACTAGTTCTATTAAGTACCTAATATAAATAAACTAGTTATATTAATCACTTACTAAATAAACTTTTTTATATTAAACACTTGATAAAAATTCTACTACCCTAGTTCTACCCTAAATTTTCTTACTTCTATTTTATTCAAAACACCTACGATTTGCAAGAACAGAGACATGGGTGGGTGGGAGGAGAGAGGAGGGGGAGCGGGCGGCCGGAGGAGGAGGAGGGAGGGGCGGTGGGAGGAGGGATGCCAGCGAAGGAGGGAGGAGGGGGCGGCCGCAGGCGGAGGGAGGAGGGCACAATGGGAGGAGGAGGGAGGAGGGCGCCGTGGGAGGAGGAGGCACGGAAGGAGGGAGTACCTCGGTGGCGGATGGAGGACGGCGGCGGCGGCGGCGGACGATGGTGAGGTCGAGAGCTGCGCGGTAAGGTCGAGAGCGGAGGGGGTGGGGGAGGCGGCGGCGATGGTGAGGTCGAGAGCGACGGCGGGCGGCAGCGGTGAGGTTGAGGGCGGCCTCGGGCGGCGGCGGTGAGGGCAGGCTCGGGCGGCGGCGATAGAGGAGTAAGGGAACAGGGGGAGGAGGACTTAGTGAAATTTTAAGCGGGGTTAAGTCGAACTAGCAGTAGCGCACTTTAGGAACCGCGCTATAGATAAAGTAGGTATAGGGCATTTTACGGAAAAACACTACTGCTAAGTCTAAGCACGCATCAAAAAAATACATTGGCCATCAATGATCTTTTTGTGTACAATATGAATTGTCAATATGAGTCCACTCCGGTAGGAACTGGAGAGGACTCATATTGCGCCACAAATTCTACACATAGAGTTAAGTGAAGACCAACTGGTCGTGATAGTTTCAGAAGTAACATATTTAAGGTGGTAAACACCCTGTTTGCAGAGCGAGGTGGGACTAAACTTGTGGGCTGATCATAGCAGTAGCGATTTTCTTAGAAGCGCGCTGCTGCTAACTTCTATAGCAGTAGCGCGGTTCAGTATAGGGCGCTACTGCTATAACTAGCTGGGTTGCGAGGTCATGGCAATTAGAGCAGTAGCGCGGTTTTGCATGGAAGCGCTACTGCTATTTTCCTTTCAGCAACGCGTTTTGCTATCACGCACTGCTGCTAAATAGCAGTAGCGTTGTATTTTGAGGAGCGCTGCTGGTAAGATTCTGTGTATATGCTTTTCCCTAGTAGTGTGGTCTTGGTGATGAACTCCTGAGTGGTGGGCACTCCTTGCCCTATGCCCTCCCGAGGAACATGTGCCGCGAAGCACGCTTCCAAGTGGGGCCCAAGCGCCTCCCTCGTGAGGTTGGCAAGGTCTGAGGCCCTCCATAAGAGAGCCCCCGAGCCCTGCCCGAGGAGGGAGTCGGGCGCGCTTTCCTATGCGATGGAGGGAGGCGTCCCTGGAGCGGGCGCTGATCCTGATGAGGCTCCTGCCGCGATGCCAACCTCTTGAGGTCCTGCGCGGCGTGACAGCTTCTTCTTGGGGATGGCCTCCAGAGGGCCTTCATTTCTGTTGTCGGGGTCGTCAATCGCTGCGGCTTGAAAGGCGCGCTCAAGGGAGCACACCGCATCCCTCTCTTCAGACGGGACCGTGATGATTCCTCCGCTTCCTGGCATCTTGACAACGTTGTATCCATGATGAGTGACTGCCATGAACTTGGCCAGGGCTGGATACCCGAGGATGGCATTGTACGGCAGACGGATGTGCGCGACGTCGAAGTCGATGAGCTCGGTGTGGTAGTTCTTGCGCTCCCCGAAGGTGACAGGCAGGCAGACCTGCCATATCGGTGTGGTGGAGCCGTCGGTCACTCCCGAGAAAGGCTTAGTGGGCCGAAGCTGTTCATATGGCACTTGGAGGTTGTCGAACGTGTCGACGGACAGGAGGTTGAGCCCCGCGCCACCGTCGATGACGGTCTTGGTGACCTGCACATTGCTGATGACTGGAGAGCACAGGATAGGGAGGGCGCCAACAGTGGCTGCGCACTTGAGCTGATCCGCCGAATTGAAAGTGATGGCGCATTAGGACCATCTGAGCGGGCGCGTGGCCTCGAGCTTGGGGAGCACCGCGTTCACCTCGGGAGCGAACTGTTTGAAGATGCACTGAGAGGCTGGGGCCTGGGCGCCGCCCAAGATGCAGACGATTGCACGGGGCTCCTGGAAGCCCCCAGCCCCCTTGTCCTGGTGGTGGTCGTCGTTTCTTCTTGGTGGCGGCAGCGGGGGAAGACCGGTGTTGCCCTAGGGGCGATCCTCACGAGGCGGGTCCCTCCAGGTGCCCTCGCTAGATTGGTCCTACCAGCGGTCCTCATGAGGCCGGTCGCGCCACTCCTGGCGTTGGCCACGGTCGTCCCAGCGTCCGCCTCCTCGTCCTCCTCCGCGGCCGTAGCCCCGGTCGTTGCGCTCGGGGCATCGACCATAGCGTCCTTCCCGTATGGCTCTGAGCTCTTGACAGTCATTGGTGTTGTGGGTGTTCAGGTTGTGGAAGGCGCAGAACGGTCAGCCGTTCTTGGATGACTCGGGCTGATCTTTGCCCCGCTTGGTGTCGGGCTCCGCTACAAGCACAACTGCCTCCTTGCGCTTCACGTCCTTGGCATTGGCCTTCTTCTCCTCCATGCCCGCGGCTTGCAGCTCAAGGAGAGAGAGGCGCCCCTCCTCAGCTCTTGCGCACTTGGTCGCCTGGTTGAACAACTCCTGAGATGTGCAGAGCTCCTCGTGGATGGCGAGCTCTTCTTTCATCTTGACGTCACGGACGCCGTCTGAGAACACGGAGATGCTGGCTTCGTCTATGACCTTGGGGATCTTGAGGCGGGTGTTGTTGAAGCGCTGGATGTACTTCTGGAGGGTCTCTCCTGGTTGTTGCTTGATGCGGCGTAGGTCACCCGCGGCCGGTGGGCGGTCGTGAGTGCCCTCGAAGTTAGCGATGAAGCGGTTGCGCATCTCGTCCCAGGAGGAGATCGAACCATGCTGCAAGTTTAGGAGCCAGGAGCGGGCTCCATCCTTGAGAGCCATGGGAAACCAGTTCTCCATGACTTTTTCGTCGCAGTTGGCTGCTTCGATACTCAGCTCATAGAGTTACAGGAACTCCGCGGGGTCGGCGGTGCCGTCGTAGCAAGGAGGCAGATCTGGCTTGAACTTGCCTGGCCAGGCGACGCTATGCAGCTCGGGGGTGAAGGCGCAGCAGCCGACCATGGTTGCCGGGGCTCGCTTTGGAGGTGGAGCTTGGTCTTGACGAGGTTCATGCTGCGCCGCTGCGGGTGGTGCGCGGTCTTAACGAGGTGGCGCAGGGAGCGCATGCGCAGCTTCTCGCGGCCGCGGGATTTCTTGACAGCTTCTCTCTCCGCGCGCGGGCACCGGGAGCGGCGGATCACGCCGCGGAGCCGCGCGCCTTGGTGCCAAGGCACCGTCTTGGGGCTGAGGTGGTGGAGGCACGCCATGAGCCTCCTCGCCCATGGCTGGTTGAGGGGGAGGCAGAGAGTGGGACGGCACCGGAGAGCCCCCTGCGGCGCGGACGAGCTCGGGGACGTGGTCGAGCCACTCCTCGTTGAGGTCGTCGACGGGGCGGTAACGCAGGAGTTCGTTCGCCGCGAGGAGCGTGGTCCATTCCTCCATGGGAGCACGGCACGCATGAGACGAAGAACCAGCAGGGGTCAGCGATGGAGTAGCGGTGCAGCCGTCCTAAGTTTGCTACTTCACCAATTTTTATTGATGATAATTATTATGAATTCTCTCTCGACCCAGAGTTAGTTACTTTGGTTGAATCTGAGCCTTTCCATGGTTATGAAACTAAAACGGTTGTGGCACATCTTACTAAGTTGAATGACATAGCCACCCATTTTACTCATGATGAGAAGATTCGCTGTTACTTTATTCTCAAATTATTTCCGTTCTCATTAAAGGGTGATGCTTTAGGTTGGTACAATACTCTTGCTCCTGGTTGTGTGCGTAGTCCCCAGGATATGATTTATTACTTCTCTGAAAATATTTCCATGCTCATAAGTGTCGGATGTGGGGTTCCAGCATACCCTTAAGGTTCGAACACTAGGGTGCGCGCAAAGTCTTCCCCTCCTACCGATCTACGCCTTAGCTCGCTAAGATCTCGCGGACGAACTTGACGAACTCGCAACACAGAAAGTCACGAGGTTTATACTGGTTCGGGCCACCGTTGTGGTGTAATACCCTACTCCAGTGTGGTGGTGGTGGATTGCCTCTTGGGCTGATGATGAACAATACAAGGGAAGAATAGCCTCCTGAGGTTGAGGTGTTCTTGTGGCTAGGCTCTCGATCGGGTTGGATCAAGCTAAGATGAGATGCCCCTACTATGGTGGCTAGCTCTACTTACATAGGCCCTGGTCCTCTTCCCAAATAATGAGCGGGAAGGGAGCCAACAATGGCGGGCAGGTTTGAAGGGGGACAACTAGTACAAGCTATCCTGACAAAAGCGGTCTTCGCCTGCGAAAAGCTCTGGTGGCAACGCCGTCTTGGGCTCCACGATGACCTCCGTCTTGCCTTCCTCCTGGTCTTGGTCTCGTTGCACCAACATAGAAACCTTTGTCTGATGCCTCGGTACTCCTCGCCTGCGCTAGCCTCCTTAGCACCAAAGAGGAAAGAAGGATGCTGCGCGCGCTGGCGCCCGCCTTTTGTCGTGCGTCATGGCTCACGTCACGAGGGCCTCATGACGTTTGCCCCGCCTTGATATCTCTGCTCCTCGTGAGCCTGCCTAGCTAGGCTACTCCAGAGGAGGTCTTGCATCATCCCCTCGCGAGGCTTGGACCCTCGCGAGGGTCTTGGATGCCTTGTTGATGAAGATGGGCCGTACGGCCTGCTGCTTAGCCATGCTGTGGGCTGCAGGCAGGCAAGTCTGGGGACCCCCGTTCCCAGAACACCGACATTAAGAAACAAACTGCTTTACAGGAAATATTTAACTTTGTGCAAACTAAAGAACAGAGTCTCCCACAAGCTTGGGGGAGGCTTTGCCAGTTACTTAATGTTTGCCCGATCATCCTCTTAAGAAAAATGTAATACTTGATATCTTGTATAATGGACTAACCGATGCTTCTAGGGATTTCCTAGATAGTTGTGTTGGTTGTCTTTTCAGGGAACAAACTGTTGGGAAAGCTGAAGAATTATTGAATAACATATTGAAAAATTATGATGATTGGACTCTTCCTGAACAACTGGTTAAACCCACTCCGAAGAAGAGGGTTATATTATATCTCAATCCTGAAGATATGCAAGAGGCAAAGAAATCGAAGAACGAAAAAGGTATTAAAGCCGAGGATGTCAAAAATTTACCTCCTATTGAAGAAATACATGGGCTTAATACACCACCACTTCCTAAGGTGGTAGAGGTAAATTCTCTAATGAAGTTCAATGATAATGACGATCCTCACAATATGCATCCTAGACAATGCCTTTATGAGTTTGAAAACTATATTAGAAAACAGGACCACTTCAATGCAAATGTTATGAAACAATTGAAATACAATTCTGATATGATCGCTCGCTTGAGTGACTTGTTATTTAGAATCTCAAATGATGTTAGAGGTGTTGGAAAGCATGCTTTTATGGTTCAAACTCAGTTAGAACAAGTTGCTTAATCACAAAGAGAATTGCTTGATGAAATGAATCATAATATACATGACTTTGATGTTAGAGTTGCAACTAGAGGAGGTAAATGACTTAGGAACCTCTTTATCCTGAGGGACACCCAAAAAGAATTGAACAAAATTCACAAAGAGTTAACACTGATGCACCTAGTCCGTCTAGAAAGGAAAAGAAGAAGAAAAATGATAGGACTTTGCATGCTTCTAGTGAACCTGAAATAGAAAAACCTCCTGATAATGATAATGGAATTTCTATCTCTGATGCTGAAACTCTGTCTAGTAATGAACACTCACCTTCTGATAATGAAAAAGATAATGATGAGGTTCATGAAGATGCTCAACCAAATAATAAAGAACCAGACAATGATGTTGAGATAGAACCACCTGTTGATCTTGATAACCCACAACCTAAGAATAAAAGCTATGACAAAAGAGACTTCATTGCTAGAAAACACGATAAAGAAAGAGAACCATGGGTTCGAAAACCTATGCCTTTTCCACCTAAGTCAACAAAAAAGAAAGATGATGAAGAATTTGAAAGCTTTGCTAAAATGCTGAGGCAAGTCTTTTTGCGTACTCGCTTGACTGATATATTAAAAATGCCTCCTTATGCAAAGTATATGAAAGACATAATACTAATAAGAGAAAAATACTGGAAGCTGAAATCTCCAATATGCTTGCTAATTATACTTTTAAAGATGGAGTATGTAAAAACTTGGAGATCTGGGAATACCAACAATACCTTGCTCTATCAAAAAGAATTATGTGAAAACTGCTCTATGTGATTTAGGAGCTGGCGTTAGTGTTATACCTTTCTCTTTATATAAAAGACTTGATTTGAATAAACTCACACCTACTGAAATATCTTTGCAAATGGCTGACAAATCAACTGTCATACCTATTGGTATCTGTGAGGATGTGCCCGTCGTTGTTGCTAATGTAACTATTTTGACTGACTTTGTTATACTTGAGATGTCTGAGGACAACAACATGTCGATTATCCTTGGCAAACCCTTCTTGAATATTGCAGGGGCTGTTATTGATTGCAATAAAAGCAAGGTCACTTTTCATATCAATTGTAATGAACATACGGTGCACTTTCCAAAGAAACAATTCCAAGTGAATGGTATCAATGTTTTTGAAAAATCTTCGACAATCACTATTGGAAGATTTCAAATACCTCAACCTACTGTCAAAAAGAAATGTGAAATGCTTATTTTTGGGGACATTCATATCCCCATTGAGGTAACTTAGTGTATTACGATAGTCTTCGGTTTCATGCTAATCGAAAGTGGTTGTCAATAAGACCTGATCAACCTTATTAATGGATCATTTTTTAGCAGTATGAAGTTGATGAATTTTGTAAGCACTACCTTCTGTCCCTACCTTTTGTTTTCGGTTTTTTATTAGTTAAATAAAATAAAATGCCATGTTTTGTCTGTTTTCTGAATTTCCCGTGCAATAAGAAAAGGACCCAAAAATAAAAGTTCTCAGAATGCCCTGAAAATTTTACACGAATTTTTTCTGAATATTTAAGAATTTCTGGTGCAAATAATATCAGAAGGAGGTGCACCAGGTGGGCACAACCCACCTGGGCGCGCCAGGACCCCCAAACGCGCCCTGGTGGATTGTGCTCCCCACATGCCCCCCCTCACTTATCCCT
Organism: Aegilops bicornis; assembly: GCA_021605145.1. NCBI lineage: Eukaryota > Viridiplantae > Streptophyta > Magnoliopsida > Poales > Poaceae > Aegilops > Aegilops bicornis. The sequence continues at coordinate 194,324,395 of CM038672.1, read as the reverse complement.
TCACACCACATCATCACTTACCTCCAGAAAAAATTCTCCATTGATCTCTCTCCCGTGTTCTTGCTCTCAAACCCGCGGATTTCGATCTCTTTGCTCGAAGCTCTGTTTCCAAAACTGTTTTGGGGGATTTTTGGTTGGTATGTGACTCCACCGTTTGTCCAATTAGTTTTTGTTTCAGTGGTTTATATTTTGAATAATTAGCTACTCGTTGTGGTGTTGTAGATCAGCTTGCATGTTGAATTCTTAGAGTTCTAAGTAGTTTGAATGCTTGCTATGGCCTCTATGCATCCCTATGAGTAGTTGCTATAAATTTTTTGAAGTTTTGTTGAGAAAAATTTGTGGACTAAAAATTTCAGAATTTTTGTTCAGAGGAAAAGGATGAATATCTTTAGGAAGTTTGCCACTATGAAGCACTCCAAGGGTGTTATTGGGGAGTCTTCTGACAGTGATCTCCATCCTCGGAGGTTGGCGGAGGTACGGTCGTGCGAATGGCCACACGCCCTCATGGAAGAGGCTGGAATCCTTCAGGAGTTCACACAATATGCTGCTAGTGCCGGCCTCACCGACTTCATCGCAGCTGAATGCGAACAGTATAATCTCCTCACAAACATCTTTGTTCAAAGTTTTACTTTCCTTCCTAGGAATAATCCTCCTGAGGTGCGGTTTGATTTATATGCTGAAACCATCAGATACCACTTACTGAGTTTTGTAACATATGCATGATCCCTTCTGATGGGAGCTTAGCCGAGCCTAGGCTGGCGGAGTTTGAGGCCTTTTATCGTACCTTGACGGTGGGAGATGAGAGTGGGGTGTCGGCCATCACTGCCACTAGCATACACTTTCCTCCCGTACATTATTTTACTTTATTTATCGCTAAGGGTTTGCTTGCTATGGAAAAGGTGGGTGCGCTCAGTGCACTAGACTTTGATGTTGTACGCCGTGCACTAGAGGGCGATAACACTTATAGCTTGGGAGCTGTTGTACGCCGTACTATTGTGGCAGGCTTTTCCTTTTGAACTTGTAACTTGTAAAATTTGGTTCTGCACCATGGCGCGACTGATAGGTAGAAATAATGATTTTCCCTAGAGTAATGAGAAGTTTGGTTCTGGCGCAGTTCATGCATGGAGTACCTACAAAAATTATGAAGTTGATGCAAAAGGTAAGATAATTACTAGTAGTACCATATACTACTATATGGATTTGACGGAAAGATAAAGATACATATGGGTCCATCAACGACATGCTCACGCCCTAGTGTGCCGGGTCACCAACTGACATGTGAGGAGCAGCTGTCACACCCTGATTTTCATGACACAACACTTAAGATGATAAATCATGATAAAATCTGGTTTGACAAAAACTTTTGCATTATTTGACTTTTTATTTGGAGTTGGTTTTCTCACTGTGTTTTCCAAGTGCTCTTTAAAGTCAACACAACTCCACCTTCTATACTCCATCTCCTTGCCCCAAGCTTCTGCCCAATGATCATGCCATGTGTATAGAGCAATATAGTATTTTCTTAAGAAAATAATTTGGCCAAAAAGTATTTTCTAAAATTAGTTTTCCAAAAACCCCTGAATTGAGGATTACACTTCATGTACTTGATCTAGGGTGTGAAAAATCTTTCAAAAGGTATATTTGAATCCTATTAGATGTAGGACTCCCATAAACCACAAAAATATAATTTTAAAATTTATTTTCCTATTTTATTTAAAAGCTTTTTCTTAAGGCCAGAAATGGTCTTTAATAGGGAAAAATTATTTTATGGTTTTAAAAATATTTGACAAAAATCAGGGAAACTCAGTGGGCATATATTTCCCATATATAAGACTTTCAAAACATGGTCATGTTCAAAATATTGGACAAAACCTCCCAAAACCATTTCTGCCCATTTCAAGGATTTGAAATATTTCTACAGGAAATATTTTAATAAAAATCCAAGGAAAATCCAGCAAGTCACAAATGTATATTGTTATCACCTTGCAAAGCCTCACGGCAATCAAGGTCATTTTGGTTCACCAAAATGCCCCAAAACCCTCTCTGACCAGAATCAAATTTGAGCAATTTTGTACTACCAACTTTCTCTCCTTGACCCCAACTTTTGTGAGCATGTTCACATGACCAAATGAGGCCACTACACCAAGTGGTTCATCAAGGGGAAGTGATTTGCTCAACTAGATCTACACAAGTCCATTTCTATGGATTTCTAGGGTTTACAAAAGTTACATTGTGAACTCTGCCCAAATGAGCTCAAAGTTGGTGGAAGGCCCTAATTGTATGTGCCATTTCACCTTGTAGAGTCTCATGCCAAATGGAATTCCTTTACCTGCCCAAACCAACAACAAACATCTTCTGCCACCTTACCAAAATTCCATTTTTGACCACTTCCACTAATCTCCATGACCCTATCTTTTTACCACAGCCCCTCCTAGTTCCCTTCTACCTCCAGTAAAAAGCTCCAACCCTGGTTCAATAATTGAGGAGGATAAAACCCAGGTTTACCCCTCCCTTTTCACCATGGCAGCACCTATTTTCCCTCCCCCCCCTTCTTTCTTATGGACTTTCCTTAACTACTAAGCTTTATGGAGCATATCAGAAACTCCCAGGAGCTAGTGGACAGGCTTGGCCACGCGCAGGAAGCCATTTGCATGCCATGGCATGCAATGGACGCGCTCTGGAGGGCGCTACAGTGCACCAGGGCACTGTAGCCGCCCTCTGCCCGATGCTCCCGTCGACCTTGGGCGCCGAGAATGTGTCCCCCGAGGCTGCCTCGGCGTGCGTGACACGCTACGCGGTCGGCCCCCTCCTCCTTCTCTCTCCTTTGAGCCAGTCGTCGCGTGCCCGAGCACCGCCCGACTCGGCCACTCCCTGGCCACGCGGCTGGCCCGCCTCTGGCATCGCCCCGCTCCCCCTCTCACCTCCCTCGCCCCTGGACGGACTCCACGAGCGCCACTGACCCATCCAGGAACCCTCCCTCGACCGCCACCGCGATTTCCGCGGGCACCCGTGAGCTTGGCTCACGGTGCACCATGGCCTCGCCTTATAGGGCCTCCCATGGTCTCTCCCTCATCTCCATTCACTCTCTCCCCCTCCCCTAGTCCTTCTGGATCAGCCCTCTCTCTCTCTCCTGCGTCCCCTATCCTCCTCCACAGCCAAATAATCGCCGCCGGCCGCCGCCAAGATTCGTGATATCCCGAGCTCCTCCGCGGGAGAAAAGCACATGGACGGGATCGGCGTGCTGCGCTGAGTCCTCCGGTGTGCTGGGCACCATCGCAGGTGACCGGAGCCGCCGGGACAGGAGCCGGTGCCGCTCGGCCGTGCCTCCCCTGTCGCTCCTCTCCCTCAGGCGCGAGGTAGCGGACGACCACCCCGCCAGCGGCTGAGGTGACCGAGCCGGCGCACCTGTCGGGTTAAGTGGAAACGGCTTCTAGCCAATCCGCTTGCCCCGCTGGTTGGCGCTCTCCTGTAGTGCGCCTTCGGCGTCACCTCCTCCCTCGCGCAGCTGAGCCACTGGGCCGAGCCCAAGTGAGGCGCTGTTGTTAGGCTTCGCCCAAGGCGCTTTATAAGGTTGACATCTTTTCTTCCTTTTTCTCTTTTTATAAATATTGTAAAATCTCTAGAGAATTTAGATAGACTCCAAATTTGATGATTCAAATTTCTAGTAGCTCATAAAATCATGATCTATCTCATGGTGCAACTTGCACATTTTTCCAGGAAATTTTTCTTCATGAACATTTATCAAATTTTGTTTTTCCATTTCTGTGATGAACTTTAGAAAATCACAGATAGCCCATTTTTGATCCAAATTCCATGATTCAAATTCCTAGATGCTTATAAGTTCAAAACTTAGTTTTTGAACATTTTTCTTAGTACTTTCTACACCACATAGAATATTGGTCCACTTCTCCATATATTGCCAACTTTGAAAATTCATAGGAAAATCATTTGAACTCCAAATCCAGTGAAACCAACTCCTAGGTGCTTCTAAAATTATTCCATGTGAAATGGGTGCCTTGCTCATTTTTGAAAGTAATTCTTCTGTACACTTCTTCCAAATCCACAAATCCCTTGATTCCATCATATCGAAATGTTCAGAGATATCCATAGATCAAAATCCAATGAAACTACTTTGGTCATCCCTCATATGACCGAATGTATCCTAGAAAAGTTCAACTTACATTTTTAGAGCACTTTTATTTTCTGCCTTGTTGTGTTGCTTATTATGGTTGCTTTTGACGATAGTTGAAGAAGTAGACGAAATGCTTGAAGTTGGACCAGAGATATTTGAAGACCTCAAAGACTTTGTTAAAACAGGCAAGCAGCCCTTTGACCATGTCACCCCTCTTGTTCATCGGTACCCTTTTTCCGATTGCATGATGATGAAATATGACGGTGGTAAAACTTGTTGTGAACCACCCCATGATGCATACCCTACTCATGACCTTACCTTGTTCATGATTGCATTTTCAAGAGACTATTTGATGCATAATGATGCATGTGTACCATGAACTCTTCATGGTTACATTCTTTCGAAAACCCCATCGGGTGCCCCTAATGCCCTTGGGAGATGTTAAACTAAGTCACCACTTGAGGAAGAAGTGGTGTACCGGAGAGAGCTTTTGGTGTGTGTGTGTGTGTGTGTAAAATGATGGATTAGATTTATGTGTGATTACCATCCCAAGCAAACATGTGCAACCACTCTACCCCTTTATGGGACGGGGCATTATTGATTACCTAGGCTGATACTAGCTTAGAGCCCGCATTACTAGTGACGGGGGAGAGTTGGTGCTCTCTCTCGGGACGGGGTCGTGCCAGGTAGGGCGGCCATGACTGTTTTCACAGGGCACAAGACACACCGTTGGTCCCTTCGTGTATGCGTAATAATGTGAAAAGGGCATAGTCCCACGATCTTTTGCTTATACACGAGGGCCGTGTATCAATGAGTGGACTCCTTGTTAGTGTCGTCTAGGGAAAGATAGTGATCGGGTGCTTCCCCCGAGTACTTGAGGTACTCAAGGGATCGTGGATGACACGAAAGCTTCCCGGATCTTGTGGGTAAAGTGCGCAACCTCTGCGGAGTGTCAAACTATTCGAATAGCCGAGTCCACGGTCATGGATAGTTGGGAGGTGCTACTTAAACTATGTCCATCAATTTTACAATCTTGGTGCATGTGTGTGTGGAAAGGAACTATTAGTGTCGAGGTGGTAACTTGACATGTTGAAAGGCATGGCATTGATTCAAATTCTATTTATGTTGATATCTCAGAACCTGTTCTCAAGGTTACCCATGTTCATTGATGCATATCTCACAAGTTGATAGGACATCTCAAGTAGCTTGAAGCTAGGTTGCTTACTTGTTGTACCGTTGCATTGTTACTTTGAACCAAATCATGGGTTGCTTATAGTACATTCAAAGTACTCATTGGCTTGCCACTGGTTATTTAATTGGCCGGGCATGGAAGAGCGAAGTTCAAGAAGAGTTCTTTGGAGACGAACATGCGAACTAGGGCGTTTCCAGTCGTAATGCCTCTAGGGTTAAGGCAGATGGCATGGGCTCTACTTATCGACGAAGATTTCCGCTGCTTAAGTTTATTTGGTATTCAGCCCCTGTGGCTTTATCTATGTAAGACTTGACCATAATGGTCACAATTTGTGTAAGACGGTATGTATGGATGTAAGACTCTTGTTATTCAGCTTCTGTGTGTTCAGTGAGCATTGATCTCTGGGATCACTGTACACGTGCATTCGGTGATCACGAGTTATGAGTCGGGGTCCCCACAGCAGCGGTGTTGGCGGCGAGCTCAACGTGCTTCTGAAGAATCTGTAGGATGCTAAGACTAAGATGTTTCCCTCAAAGACGAGGTGAGGTAAGGAACTGCCATCCAGTTCTGCTTTAGATTCCCTTCTGTTATAAGTAAACTTGCAACACCACCACATGCTATCAATTCTAATATGTCGCAAGTTATTGAAGATGCTATTTCTGCTATGGATAATGCTTATGGTGATGCTAGTACCTTGCTTGATAATGATTATGTGCCACTTGGTGACTTTATTCATGAACAAATTGCTAGAGTAATACAACATGATGTTGTTGAATCTGATGATGAGCTTGAAACTGAAGCTCCTCAAACACCTACCAGAACTAGCCTTCCTAGATATTAATTTCCTAAGGTACCGGAAGGTTATGTTATGAATGAGTAGAAAACTAGAGATATTCTTGCTTGTAGGGATAAAGATGATCTAGAGAAATTATTATGCAGGTATAATGAAAAACCTCTGAATGCTAGGATCAAATGTGATCCTAAGTTTGCTACTTTACCAATTTTTATTGATGATAAGGATTATGAATTCTCTGTCGACCCAGAGTTAAGTACTTTGGTTGAATCTGATCCTTTCCATGGTTATGAAACTGAAACTATTGTGGCACATCTTACTAAGTTGAATGACATAGCCACCCTTTTTACTCATGATGAGAAGACTCGATGTTACTTTATTCTCAAATTATATTCGTTCTTATTAAAGGGTGATGCTAAAGCTTGGTACAATACTCTTGCTCCTGGTTGTGTGCGTAGTCCCCAGGATATGATTTATTACTTCTCTGAAAATATTTCCATGCTCATAAGAAACAAGCTGCATTACAGGAAATATTTAACTTTGTGCAAACTAAAGAAGAGAGTCTACCACAAGCTTAGGGGAGTCTTTGCCAGTTACTTAATGCTTTGCCTGATCATCCTCTTAAGAAAAATGTAATACTTGATATCTTCTAGAATGGACTAACCGATGCTTCTAGGGATTTCCTAGATAGTTGTGTTGGTTGTGTTTCCAGGGAACTAATTGTTGGGAAAGCTGAAGAATTATTGAATAACATATAGAAAAATTATGATGATTGGGCTCTTCCTGAACAACCGGTTAAACCCACTCCGAAGAAGAGGGGTATATTATATCTCAGTCCTGAAGATATGCAAGAGGCAAAGAAATCTATGAACAAAAAAGGTATTAAAGCCGAGGATGTCAAAAATTTACCTCCGATTGAAGAAATACATGGGCTTAATACACCACCATTGCCTAAGGTGGTAGAGGTAGATTCTCTAATGAAGTTCAATGATAATGACTATCCTCACAATATGCAACCTAGCCAATGCCTTTATGAGTTTGAAAACTGTATTAGAAAACAAGACCACTTCAATGCAAATGTTATGAAACAATTGAAATACAATTCTGATATGATTGCTCGCTAGAGTGACTTGCTAGAGGTGTTGGAAAGCATGCTTTTATGGTTTAAACTCAGTTAGGACAAGTTGCTAAATCGCAAATAGAATCTCTTGATGAAATGAATCATAATATACATGACTTTGTTGTTAGAGTTGCAACTAGAGGAGGTAAAATGACTCAGGAACCACTTTATCCTGAGGGACACCCAAAAATAATTGAACATGATTCACAAAGAGTTAACACTGATGCACCTAGTCCTTCTAGAAATAAAAAGAAGAAGAAAAATGATTGGACTTTGCATGCTTCTAGTGAACCTGAAATAGAAAAACCTCCCGATAATGATAATGGAACTTCTATCTCTGATGCTGAAACTCAGTCTTGTAATGAACACTCACCTTCTGATAATGAAAAAGATAATGATGAGGTTCATGAATATGCTCAAACAAATAATAATGAACCAAACAATGATGTTGATATAGAACCACCTATTGATCTTGATAACCCACAACCTAGGAATAAAAGATATGAAAAAAAGAGACTTCATTGCTAGAAAACACGGTAAAGAAAGAGAACAGTGGGTTCAAAAACTTATGCCTTTTCCACCAAATTCAACAAAAAAGAAAGATGATGAAGAATTTGAACGCTTTGCTGAAATGCTGAGGCTAGTCTTTTTTCTTGACTGGTATATTAAAAATGCCTCCTTATGCAAAGTGTATGAAAGACATTATACTAATAAGAGAAAAATACCGGAAGCTGAAATCTCCACTATGCTTGCTAATTATACTTTTAAAGATGGAATGTCAAAAAACTTGGAGATCCAGGAATACTAACTATACCTTGCTCTATCAAAAAGAATTATGTGGAAACTGCTTTATGTGATTTAGGAGCTGGCGTTAGTGTTATGCCCTTCTCTTTATATAAAAGACTTGATGTGAATAATCTCACACCTACTAACATATCTTTGCAAATGGCTAACAAATCAACTGCCATACCTATCAGTATCTGTGAGGATGTGCCCGTTGTTGTTGCTAATGTTACTATTTTGACTGACTTTGTTATACTTGAGATGCCTGAGGACGACAACATGTCGATTTTCCTTGGCAGACCCTTCTTGCATACTGCAGGGGCTGTTATTGATTGCAATAAAAGTAAGGTCACTTTTCCCATGCAATAAAAAAATGACCCAAAAATAAAAGTTCTCAGAATGCCCTGAAAATTTTACACGAATTTTTTCTGAATATTTAAGAATTTCTTGTGCAAATAATATCACAGGGAGGTGCACCAGGTGGGAACAACCCACCTGGGCGCGCCAGGACCCTATCACAGCCTGATTTTTGGCCCTTTCTTTTTAATTTGATTTTCCAAGGTTTTTGCTTGAGTTTTCTTTTTCCGTGGCTTTGTGGTCTGGAAATTGAAGAAGATGACCTCTTCTTTATTTCGAGAGTGGCTTGTCATCCTCAAATCCTTCCCTAGATCATATCATTTCCATCCTAGCCCAATCCCAATATTCTTTTTATTGGGAATATTCCTTTTCTATTAAAGGAATCATCCTTTTTGCCCTTGGTTGTGAAGCAACCTATATTTCCATCACTCCTAAAATTCCCAAATAATTCTCATAAATTGTTTGGATCATATCTTCCTCAAATATGGCAAAATATTTCATTTGCCATGTTTATCATCATGCTCAAATAATTCATTTCCTATTCTGTCCTAAATGGCACATTGTGAAGCAAGTGTTATTTTCCTTTTTCCAAGTGGCCTCAAACTCCTTGGACACCTTTTCATGTCCATATCATTGCCACATGCCAAAATACTACCTCATTTTCCAAGTAGCCATTTAATTAAGATTTTCCAAAGTTCTGTCCAGAAAGAAACTTTGTGAAGGAGGTACAAGCTAAGCATATCCAAATGAGTTGCACTTCTGAAATGGACCTTAATATCATCAAATAATAGCCCTCCACCAAAGTTGAGCTCACTTAATGCCTCCATGTGAGCACAACTTCAAATCTTTGATTCTGTCCAAAATTTCAGTTTTTGAAGCAAGTATGTTTTATCTTGCTTCATTATGGATGCAAAGTTTTCTAGGCCTTCTCCTATCCATATAAACTCCCTCCACAAAGTTGTGGCTCAATCCATTTAGCCATTTTCCTTCTAGAATTTCTGCAAGTTTCTGGTAGTGGGGATGTTTGTGAAGGAAGTACCATTTTGGTTTATCCAAATGGTGTGAAACCTTTTTCAGCATCTTCATATGACCAAATAACCCTGCCATGTTAAATTTCAGCTCAAGTGGCTTCTCCATTTGAGTGTACAATCATGATCTTCATTCTGGACCAGATTACTTAGTTGTAAAGCAATTATATTAATTATTGGTCCATTTCCATCCAACATTCACAGGATCGTAGTCCTTCCTATCCTAAACACCCCAAACAACTCCGTTTGACCCAATTAGCTCCTCGTTGATCGGCCAGTTTCGGCCAAAACGGATACAAAGAACTTCAAAGATCACTCACATCTCTCCTTTGCACTTCTGCGTGATATATCACCTCCCTCGGCCTGTAGTATGAAAGGACTAAATGCTAGACAACGTTTCCCTGCCTCTTGCGTCACCTCCTTGCCGGTCACAGTGGTGACCACCGCCCTGGCACGCCATGGACGCGAGCTGAGCGGCGTTTTGTTCGGGCCCCTCCTCGGTTCATCGTGCTCGCGCGCCTCGTCGAGTCCAACAGCTAGCCCGCGTTGTCGCCGTTCCCCAGGAGCCGTCTCCCCCTCCCGAAGACTCCTCGCTGGCGCTCGTCGCCGTGCGCCCATGGGCGAACTGTAGCTGACCGGCTCTATTCGCGCCGCGGCAGCTTCCCTCTCTTGTCCCCGAGCTCCGCTCGTCTCCGTGACCTCTGGCGCTCGTCCGTTCCCTCCGCGTCGTCTTCCCCGAGCTCATGCGCGAGCACACGCGTCCGCGGCGACGCCAGCTCAGCCATGACCTCGCATGGCTATAAGTAGCTCCTCCCCGCGCAGCCCGAGCACTCCAGCAGCCTCACCTTGCTCCCAGGAACCTTCCTAGCCTCTCCATTAGCCTCCAGGAGCTCTCCTCGCCCTCCCTTGCCGCCATGGCCGCCGCCTCGGCCGTTTAAAATTCGGGGCCAGTCGAGCTTCCCCCTCCCTCCTGACCCCACCAGAGAAGTCCTCTCGACCCCCTGATCCTCCCCACCTACTTGCCCCTCGCCTGAGTGCCCCGTAGCCCCGTAGCCCAACCCCACCCGAGCTGCCGTCTGCCCCATCTCCAGTCGTCGCCTCCCAGTTCCTCCTCGACGTCCGTGTCCAGCCGATACGGAGGCGGCGTCCTAGCCCGAGCTCATCGGTGGCCGCGGCGTCCCAAATGATGCCCGGAGTCGGCCGGAGTCCTCGCCGGCGCGCGCGACCTCCTCTGTTCTGGAGCGAGCGTCGGGAGGAAGAAGAGGAGGTGCGGGAGGAGAGAGAGGAGGAAGTTGACCAGGCGATGGGGATCCCCTGGTCAGCCACGCGGCGTTGACCCCGCCCGGTCCAGCTGGATAAGTGACGGGCCCTACAGCCTGTGGGACCGCCCGTCAGCGACCACGCGCCCGACCCTGCCTCTGATGACGTGGCAAGTGAAAGGTATTTTGGGCGTGTGCGTTTTCAACTTCTGAAAGCGTATTCCTAATTTACGCCTCTGCCTTATCCACTCAGGGACCCGTCTGTGAATATATTTTTTTGCAGAAAAGTCCCTGATGTTCCAACCCTCATATCTCCGCAACCGTAACTCCGATTTAGGTGAATCCAACGCCCACGTCTTCGTCTCGTCAAGCCTGTTCTGTTCCCACCATTTTCAATATGTTTCAACATTCTGAAAATGACCATTTTGCCCTTGCCCCAATCAGCCCCCTCCGAGAGAGAACCTTTCCGGCGATTCCTTCAGTGATCTTTCCACACTTCTCCCCGGAGCCTTCTTCATCCCCAGGCAAGCCACAACCACCATTTGCATGATAGCCTTCAGAAGCATTGGTTTTCAACTTGAATCTTAAATAAGTGTTTGTTTGCTTTGCTGCTCTTTACGTTATTTCAGTTATGCTTATGGATCGGTGTTTACCGTCATGCTTTGTTTTTCTTGCACTCTGTTATTATGTTCTTCATGCTAGTACTACTTTAATATTGGCCATTCTTGGTAATAATACATGTTAGTGATGGTCTTCGGTGCATGACTATCATCTGTTCCGAGTACCATTGTTATGCATGTTATTTTGCACCGAATTGGTTAAATATTTGCATGGTAGTTTTATCATTTGCATGATATTTATTATTGATGCTAGTGTTCATGTCATGCTATGAGTAGTGTTCTAGTTGTGATATTCATGCTCGTTAGTATGCCATGCTCATCTGGTTAAATGATTAAATGTTGTTGTTACTCGTTGATTATGTTGCACCCCCATGCTCATGTTGATATCATGTTCATGCATTGTAGTTGCATCATGTTATATTTATCATGGCTCGGCATATTGCATTCAGGTTTAACCGGATTCAATTAAACTTGAGCAACTGTTGGCTGAGTCATGGTGCCACCAGATCAAGACGACCAGTGCAACCACATTTGCCTTGTGTATGGGAAAGGCCCTAACGGGTCTATTGTCATGCCTCTCGCCGGTGCCTCCAACGTAGGGAAGGTTATGCGCAGGCGCTATCTTGGCCAGGTAGGACGGCATAAGCCTTGTGAGCCCGAGTTTTTTGCATGCTTTGTCCCCGTTTGGGACAATTTTTGCCACGACGGTGGCTGTAAGACCTTTGGTAGGCATGGCCACCCAGGACTGAACCCAAAAGGGGTGTTGGTCACAATGGTCAGGAGAATGCGATGGCAATAGATCGGATTTGTCGGAACGCCGTTGGTCCACCCGAATGGGAGTGCGAGGCCATGGGTTTCATGGTGTGGGTACAGTGCGCTACCTCTGCAGAGTGTGTGTGTTAAATCTATCGATAGCCGCGCCCGCGGATATGGGCCCAGTTTGTGTCGGTCACACTATGGGTCAACAATAATAATAATAATAATGTGCTTAATAACAACCTTAGTTCGATGATGAAAGAAGCTGGTTGATATTTATGTGATTGTGAGAGGATCACTGTAGTATCATGAATACCAACTTGTTGGATATTTGGAATGTTATTCGAGAGTCAAGGATAAAGTTCAAGCTCCTTGTGATCATAAATGATTGCTACGGTATTGTTAATACCAAGCTTGATTGGATCCTGAGATTATCGTGTGATATCCGTGATGGTAAGTGATGCAGGTGATGGTTACAAGGTAACCAGAGCAGAGTAAGTTTGTGCTTGATAGTTTCATCATGTTGCATGCTAGGCTCATCTTGTTCACATGTTCATGCCATGCTCATATTGTTGTAGGTGTATCATCTTGTTCATGCTATGATGATCTGATAGTATCATGTTAATCCTTGTTAACCTGTAATTGACATGCTATTGTTTGTCTTGATTGCTTTGGTTGCTGTGAGCTTGCAAGTACATTCAATGTACTGACCTGGCGTGTCATGCCAGCTTGCAGGTCATGCCGGATATGATTGCTTGTTTGCCATGGATTCCTTGTTTGTGAGCTAGGATAAGCGTTCCAGCCAGAGTTCCTGCGGAGTGGAGTTCACCATCGTCGTCGCTTTTCCGCTACCAGTAGTCATTCCGCTGCGTCGTGTTGTTCTGCTGCTCGCATAGAGAAACCGTGGCAGGCGTAGTGTCCCCGTGCCAATGTAATCCCCGTGTACCCCAATAGATTGCAATAAAGAGCTGATTTGTTCTATGCTAAGCAGTGACGTATTCTAGAAGGCTTCTCCTCGATCTCTGAGCTGGAATACGGGGCATTCCGGTCTCTCTGAGCCGGGGTGCCACATGCTTGGTATCAGAGCAGGTCTGGCTGTAGGACTCCCTAGCCCGCGCGAACGTTAGAATGCGGTAGTATAGAGCCCCGTTGGTTTTTTGCACTTGATTGCTGCATTTTTTGTTGCATAGCATGCATATAGATCATTTTATTGTCGCTAACGGTTAATCTTGTGAGTGTAGGTCGCGTCGTTTTTGATCCACTACCTGCACCCTCTTTCTTAGCATGCCTGCTCTCCGGTGTTCGGCGTCATCTCTGTCCCAGCAGAGTGATGCCCTAGTACCAAGTGTTCCAGACACCATTTGCAGGAGTTATGCTCGGATATCGCGTCGATATCTTTTCGCCACTCACCCATATCGTTTCAGTGATAGACTCTTCTCTATCCCGAATCGTGCCATCCATCTCGTCCCTTTGGCAACCCTCACTGATACTTGTTATCTGAAAAGGGAAATGCCATCAAGCCTTGCTTTTTACTCCCCTATATTGCCTCATCATCCCATTCTTTGGACATGTATGATTCCCTTTCGTACGCTTGATGATGATGTAGTCGTGACTTCCGTGTCTCGCTGCATGATCGCCTAGTCCATCCTCGCTTCAGATTCATCCGGATCCGGTAGGTGTTCAGCCGGTAACTTGGTATAGCCTTGGTTACACCAACCCTTTCCACACATGGATCTCACTTTCGTGCACACCGTCACAGCATATTAGACCGTAATACCGGAGTTTCCGCGAGATTTGTGTGATTAGGTGTGCATTCATATCATTGTGTGAGTAGCAGTAATATGTGTTGATTGCTTTATTTTGGTTGCCTGCTTGTGTTCCTTTGTTTCGTCGTTCCTTTGTTTCTTTATTTGGGCCTTCGGTGTTACAAATTTTTCCCCTTATTAAAGTTGCTCGTCAACCGACATCAGACCCGAAGAATCAGCAAGGAGTTCAAATGTTCTGAAGCTCAGCTAAACAAGAATGGAATTATCAGCAGACAACAGTGAAATCGGGAAAATCTTGGCTGAAGGCAAAAGAAATCCTGGATCGACTGTCAGTATCAAGTTTGCATCAGTATGGAATTCTCAACCGACTGCATTGAGATCTGGGGATATCTGATCGTGATACGGATAATCAAGTTTGCCTCAGTGTGCACTGTTCATGGCAGTAATGATCAGATCGGCAAGAAGATAAGCTATATGCAAGACCAAAAGTGCAATTTCAGTCAAAGGTATGGTTCAGATGCAAGGTTTGATTCTTCATGGAGGATGATTTTGAAACATGATATGCCTGGAAGAAAGCAAGTATATACTCAGAAAGGAGGATGGTCCAGCAATTCCTATTTCAGCACGAAGCCCAGTCTTCCTCAGCAAGATACTCTCGATGGTTTTCAACATAAGCCATCTAATCGTCCTCAGTACAGCACTGGTGCAAGATAGTACAATGTGAATTGACAGCAGATGGCATAATCAGATCCACAACAGTTGGTCAGAAGCAAGAATCAGTCAGAACACAAGTCTGCCTCAGGAATCAGATTCTCAGATATATGTGAAGGAAGCCAGATATACACCTCAGTGTGACAAAGGACTATGAGGATTGATGACAACACTGAGCTCTGTACAAGTACCAGTGAACCTGGAAGATGATCTTGATGAGCCCTTGTCTCCTTTTCTTCAGTGTCGGCACCACACCTATGATTTGAGCTGTTTTTAGCTATTCCGGGTGGATGCCAATTTTTATTTCTCTCTTCAACGACTGTCATGATTTTTGGGTTGCTTTTCGGCCGTCTCATACAACTGTTGAGTTTCTCTTTGTGACTGTAGCCCTATAGCTGCTTTTGGCTATTTTAGGGAGCTGCCAGTTCCTTCTTATCAACCCGGTCTCATGTTCTGAGCTGCTTTTTAGCCGTCCTGAGCCGTGGTTGAGTTATTTCAGTAATGTCCCAGATCTGAGTTGTAAAGACCGTTCTGGTGGCTACTGATTTATTTGCCGATTTCTTGCAAAGGTTCGGATGATCATTTTCCTACGGTCAGAACTTGAGAAGTGTTGAACCCGCCATTTAATGGATTACCATGTGAGAAGATGCGGATAAGAGTATAGCTATCAGAATATTGCACCCGACAGAACCTATGGTCACATGAAGAAGCAATATGACCCCGCTCCTTCACCCAAGGATCCAGGCAAGGAAAACAGCAATGAAGGAGCCAGACTGATAATTGTTGCAAGACCCACATGGTGCAGATACCCCGAACAGTCTAAGTCAGTATGGATCACCATGGATATTCACCTAAAGGGTCTGCTCGGTTTTGGATGGTGAATAACAGTTTGGAAGAATGTGCCCTCACTTATGTGAAGCATCAACGGATAGCCTGTCATGGACAAAATTCTTTCACGAGATTCACAGTCAGTCAAGTCTGCGGATACTATCATATAAGGCCATACCCCTTTATGCTGGTCAAGACAGGCGACAGTCAAATATTTGGAATGAATTTGAGACTCAAGACAGTGGATCCAGTCAGCATGATTCAGAAATTCCTGCGAGAAGTCAGAATCTGTCGGGAAAAATGGTTATGCCTCAACTCACTGTTTGGAACCTGAGAGCTTTGCATTTAGTGGAGAAACCCAATGCAAGGAGTTAGAGTTTGGGTGTTCATCAAGACAAATCGGATCACCAATTCATGGACAGTTGTCAGTACAGACACAACCATTGGAAGTCACTCTCGGATTTGTGAGACAGGTAGATATTTCAGTCATGGTAATCTCATTAAGTCGTGAGATATGAACAGAATTGGAGCCAGATAAGCGTAACATGTGAGTTAAGATCTGTCAGGATATGGATACAGTGAAGCAAGCAACCCCAGAGCCAGTCAGGTCAGTCAGATGAAGAATTTAATGGGAACAATCAACAAAGGAAAAAAGGATACCCGAGTTGGAAACGGTTTCCTTAAGGCAGTATATTTATTCATACTTTTTCCTAGAGCAACCAAATCTCGAGGACGAGATTTCTTTAAGGGGGGAAGGTTTGTCACAGCCTGATTTTTGGCCCTTTCTTTCTCATTTGATTTTCTGAGGTTTTTGCTTGAGTTTTCTTTTTCTGTGGCTTTGTGGTGCAGAACTGAAGAAGATGACCTCTTCTTTATTTCTAGAGTGGCTTGTCATCCTCAAATCCTTCCCTAGATCATATCATTTCCATCCTAGCCCAATCCCAATATTCTTTTTATTGGGAATATTCCTTTTCTATTAAAGGAATCATCCTTTTTGCCCTAGGTTGTGAAGAAACCTATATTTCCATCACTCCTAAAATTCCCAAATAATTCTCATAAATTTTTTGGGTCATATCTTCCTCAAATATGGGAAAATATTTCATTTGCCATGTTTATCATCATGCTCAAATAATTCATTTCCTATTCTGTCCTAAATGGCACATTGTGAAGCAAGTGTTATTTTCCTTTTTCCAAGTGGCCTAAAACTCCTTGGAAACCTTTTCATGTCCTTATCATTGCCACGTGCCAAAATGCAACCTCATTTGCCTAGTAGTCATTTAATTATGATTTTCCAAAGTTTCTGTCTAGAAAGAAACTTTGTGGAGGAGGTACAAGCTAGGAATATCCAAATGAGTTGCACTTTTGCATGGACCTTCATATCATCAAATAATAGTCATCCACCAAAGTTGAGCTCATTTAATTCCTCCATGTGAGCATACTTCAAATATTTGATTCTGTCCAAAATTTCAGGTTGTGAAGCAAGTATATTTTATCTTGCTTCATTATGGCTGTAAATTTTTCTAGGCCTTCTCCTATCCATATAAACTCCCTCCACCAAGGTGTGGCTCAATCCATTTAGCCATTTTCCCTCTAGAATTTCTGCAAGTTACTGGTCAGTGGGGATGTTTGTGACGGAAGTACCATTTTGGTTTATCCAAATGGTGTGAAACCTTTTTCAGCATCTTCATATGACCAAATAACCCTGCCATGCCAAATTTTAGCTCATGTGGCTTCTCCATTTGAGTGCACCATCATGATCTTCATTCTGGACCAGATTACTTAGTTGTAAAGCAACTATATTAATTATTGGTCCATTTCCATCCAAAATTCATAGGATCATAGTCCTTCCTATCCTAAACACCCCGTACAACTCCATTTGACCCAATTAGCTCCCTGTTGATCAGCAGTACTCAGCCAAAACTGATAGAACAAACTCCAGGCGATCACTCACATCTCTCCTTTGCACTTCTGCGTGATATATCACCTTCCTCGGCCTCTAGTATGAAAGGACTAAACGCTAGACAAAGTTTCCCTCCCTCTTGCGTCCCCTCCTTGCCGGTCACAGTGGTGACCACCGCCCTTGCACGCCATGGAAGGGAGATGAGCGGCGTTTTGTTCGGGCCCTTCCTCGGTTCATCGTGCTCTTGCGCCTCGCCGTGTCCAACAGCTAGCCCGCGTTGTCGCCGTTCCCCTGGAGCCGTCTCCCCCTCCCGAAGCCTCCTCGGCGGCACTTTTCGTCGTAAATGCATGCAGGCGGCAGCCGACCGGCTCTGTTCGCGCGGCGGCAACTTCCCTCTCTTGTCCCCGAGCTCCGCTCGTCTCCGTGACCTCTGGCGCTCGTCCGTTCCCTCCGCGTCGTCTTCCCCGAGCTCATGCGCGAGCACACGTGACCGCGGAGCCGTCCACGCGTCCGCGACGACGCCATCTCGGCCATTACCTCGCACGGCTATAAGTAGCCCCTCCCCGCGCAGCCCGAGCACTCCAGCCGCCTCACCTCGCTCCCAGGAACCTTCCTAGCCTCTCCATTAGCCTCCAAGAGCTCTCCTCGCCCTCCCTTGCCTCCATGGGCGCTGCCTCAGCCGTTTCAAATTCGGGGCTAGTCGAGCTTCCCCCTCCCTCCTCACCCCACCAGAGGAGTCCCCTCGACCCCCTGATCCTCCCCGCCTACTTTCCCCTCGCCAGAGTGCCCCGTAGCCCCGTGCCCAACCCCACCCGAGCCGCCGTCCGCCCCATCTCCAGTCGTCACCTCCCAGTTCCTCCTCGACATACGTGTCCAGCCGGGACGGAGGCGGCGTCCTCCCCCGAGCTCATCGGTGGCTGCGGCGTCCGAAATGATGCCCGGAGTCGGCCGGAGTCCTCGCCGACGCGCGCGGCCTCCTCTGTTCTGTAGCCGGGGTCAGGAGGGAGAAGAGGAGGAGCGGGAGGAGAGAGAGGAGGGAGTTGACCAGGCGTTGGAACCCCCTGGTCAGCCACTCGGCGTTGACCTCGCCCGGTCCAGCTGGATAAGTGACGGGCCCTACAGCCCGTGCAACCCGCCCGTCAGCGACCACGCACCCGATCCCGCCTCTGATGACATGGCAAGTGGAAACATATTTTGGGCGTGTGCATTTTCAATTTCTGAAAGCGTATTCCTAATTACGCCTATGCCTTATCCACTCAGGGACCCGTGTGTGAATATTCTTTTGTTAGAAAAGTCCGTGATGTTCCAACCCTCATATCTCCGCAACCGTAACTCCGATTTAGATGAACCCAATGCCCAAGTCTTCGTCTCGTCAAGCACGTTCTGTCCCCAACATTTTCACTATGTTTAAACATTCTGAAAATGACCACTTTGCCCTTGCCCCAATCAGCCCCTCCAAGAGAGAACCTTTCTGGCGATTCCCTCCGCGATCTTTCCACACTTCTCCCCGGAGCCTTCTTCATCCCCAGGCAATCCACAACCACCATTTGCATGATATCCATGCAGAAGCATTGGTTTTCAACTTGAATCTTAAATAACTGTTTGTTTGCTTTGCTACTATTGTCGTTATTTCGGTTATGCTTATGGATCGGTGTTTACCGTCATGCCTTGTTTTTCTTGCACTCTATTATGTTCTTCATGCTAGTACTACTTTAATATTGGACATGCTTGGTAATAATACATGTTAGTGATGGTCTTCGGTGCATGACTATCGTCTGTTCCGAGTACCCTTGTTATGCATGTTATTTTGCACCGAGTTGGTTAAATATTTGCATGGTAGTTTTATCGTTTGCATGATATTTATTATTGATGCTAGTGTTCATGTCATGCTATGAGTAGTGTTATAGTTCTGATATTCATGCTCGTTAGTATGCCATGCTCATCTGGTTAAATGATTAAATGTTGTTGTTATGCTCGTTCATTATGTTGCACCCCCATGCTTAAGTTGATATCATGTTCATGCATTGTAGTTGCATCATGTTATTTTTATCATGGCTCAGCATATTGCATTCAAGTTTAACTGGATTAAATTGAACTTGAACCACTGTTGGCTGAGTCATGGTGCCACCAGATCGAGCTGACCAGTGCAAGCACATTTTCCTTGTGTATGGGAAAGGCCCTAACAGATCTATTGTCATGCCTCTCGTCGGTGCCTCCAATGTAGGGAAGGTTATGCGCGGGCGCTACCTTGGCCAGGTAGGATGGCATAAGCCTTGTGAGCCCGAGTTGTTTGCGCGCTTTGTCCCCGTTTGGGACCGTTTTTGCCACGACGGTGGCCGTAAGACCTTTGATAGGCATGGGCAACCCAGGACTGAACCCAAAAGGGTGTTGGTCGGAATGGCCGGGAGAGTGCCATGGCAATAGATCGGATTTGTCGGAACACCGTTGGTCCACCCGAATGGGAGTGCGAGGCCTTGGGTTTCGTGGTGTGGGTACAGTGCGCTACCTCTGCAGAGAGAGTGTGTGTTAAATCTATCGATAGCCGCGCCCGCGGATATGGGCCCAGTTCGTGTCGGTCACACTATGGGTCAACAATAATAATAATGATGTGCTTAATAACAACCTTGGTTTGATGATGAAAGAAGTTGGTTGATATTTATGTGATCATGAGAGGATCACTGTAGTATCATGAATACCAACTTGTTGGATATTTGGAATGTTATTCGAGAGTCAAGGGTAAAGTTCAAGATCCTTGTGATCATAAATGATTGCTACGGTATTGTTAATACCAAGCTTGATTGGATCCTGAGATGATCGTGTGATATCCGTGATGGTAAGTGATACAGGTGATGGTTACAAGGTAACCAGAGCAGAGTAAGTTGGTGCATGATAGTTTCATCATGTTGCATGCTAGGCTCATCTTGTTCATATGTTCATGCCATTCTCGTCTTGTTCTAGCAGTATCATTTTGTTCATGCTATGATTGATCTGATAGTATCATGTTAATCCTTTTTAACCTGTAATGGCCATGCTATTGTTTGTCTTGATTGTTTTGGTTGCTGTAAGCTTGCAAGTACATTCAATGTACTGACCTGGCGTGTCATGCCAGCTTGCAGGTCAAGCCGGATATGATTGCTTGTTTGCCGTGGATTCCTTGTTTGCGAGCTAGGATAAGCGTTCCAGCCAAAGTCCCTGTGGAGTGGAGTTCACCACCGTCGTCACTTTTCCGCTACCAGTAGTCATTTCGCTGCGTCGTGTTGTTCTGCTGCTTGCATAGAGCAACTGTGGCAGGCATAGTGTCACCGTGCCGATGTAATCCCCTTGTACCCCAATAGATTGCAATAAAAAGAGCTGATTTGTTCTATGCTAAGCAGTGCCTTATTCCAGAAGACTTCTCCTCGATCTCCGGGCTGGAATATTGGGCGTTCCGGTTTCTCTGAGCCGGGGTGCCACAGACCCCAAGCACGCCCTGGTGGGTTGTGCTCCCCACGTGGGCCCCTCACTTATCCCTTCTCACCCCATCATCACTTACCTCTAGAAAAAATTCTCCATTCCTCTCTCTCTTGTGTTCTTGCTCTCAAACCCGCGGATTTCGATCTCTTTGCTCGAAGCTCTGTGTCTGAAACTGTTTTGGGGGATTGTTCGTTGGTATGTGACTCCACCGTTTGTCCAATTATGTTTTGTTTTAGTGGTTTATATTTTGAATAGTTAGCTACTCTTGGTGCTGTTGTAGATGAGCTTGCATGTTGAATTCTTAGAGTTCTAAGTAGTTTGAATGCTTGCTATGGCCTCTATGCATCCCTATGAGTAGTTGCTATCAATTTTGTGAAGTTTTGTTGAGAAAAATTGTGGACTAAAAATTTCAGAATTTTTGTTCATAGGAAAAGGATGAATATCTTTAGGAAGTTTGCCACTAAGAAGAACTCTAAGGGTGTTATTGGGGAGTCTTCTGACAGTGATCTCCATCCTCGAAGGTTCGCGGAGGTACGACCGTGCGAATGGCCGCACGCCAGGTCATCGAAGAGGCTGGAATCCTTCAGGAGGTCACACAATATGCTGCTAACGCCGGCCTCACCGACTTCATCGCAGCTGAATGCGAACAGTATCATCTCATCACAAACATCTTTGTTCATAGTTTTACTTTCCTTCCTAGGAATAATCCTCCTGAGGTGCGGTTTGATTTATATGCTGAAACCCATCAGATACCACTTACTGAGTTTTGTAACATATGCATGATCCCTTCTGATGGGAGCTTAGCCGTGCCTTGGCTAGTGGAGTTTGAGGCCTTTTATCGTACCTTGACGGTGGGAGATGAGAGTGGGGTGTCGGCCGTCATTCCGACTAGCATACACTTTCCTGCCGTGCATTATTTTACTTCATTTATCTCTAAGTGTTTGCTTGCTAGGGAAAAGTTGGGTGCGCTCAGCGCACCAGACTTTCCTGTTGTACGGCGTGCACTAGAGGGCGATAACACTTATAACTTGGGAGCTATTGTGGCACGTCGCCTTCATATTAATAAGTCCAAGGGTAAGATACATGGTGGGATTTTTGCTACTTGTTTGGCGGCTCACTTCGAGGTTGAGATACGCCTCCATGATCACCCTCTTACCAAGGTTTACCTTGACCGCGCAACAATGGATCACCACCATTTTACGGATATCGAACCTCCTAACATTCCTATTCCGTATAACCTAGTTTTTTGCATTGAAACTCGTGATATTATTCCATTGCTTGCTCCTGCTTTGTTTGATTCTCATTGTGGGCAGATATAGAATTATGCTGCGGACATCATCGCCTACCGGAACGATCAGGCTGCTGCAGAGGCAGCGGAGGAGCCTCAGCAGTGGGATGAGTGGATGCCCGCTCCTCAGTACCCCAAATACTATCCAGGCTTCTAATTTATTACCAAGTTAGGCTAAAAGCCTAAGCTTGGGGGATTACGTGTTTCCCACCGACATTACATTCATCTCCACTTATTCCATTTTTCGGTGTTCTCACTTTTTTATTGTATCATCCATGCTTAGATTTATTTTCTTGCTTTCTTCTTGTGTGTTTGAAAAACTTTAGAAAAACCCAAAAAAATTAGTTGTAGTTAGTTTACTTTCTATGCATGCTTAGTTGTAGTACTAAAATGAAAACTGAAAAAGATTTCCTTTTTCTTCCCTTGCTTGTTGGGAGCTTTATCGTGTAAATAGTTTTTCTTTTTGTTTTTCCCTTTTGTTTGCTTGTTCAAGAAAACAAAAAACTCCAAAAACATTTCAGTGTGTTTCTCGGAATTCCTATTCTTTTTATTCGAGTTGTACTGAGGAGAAGACCACGATGAAAATGTTGAGTGGATCTCGTATGAATAATTGTTGATCTAATAAAGAGCCCATTTTACCTTGTCTTCTCCTGTTGAATAAAATGTTTGGTAGGTTCCAGCTTAGTCCACGACACTTGCACTATTGTTATTTTCATATCATTCGGTCGTGCAAGTGAAAGGCAATAATGAAGACATTCGATGAACTCGCCATGGTAGAGAGAAACGGGTATGAACTCGACTTGTTCTGTTTGTGTAAATATGTTTAATCTAGTATCCATGATTCAACCCATTATGATTAAACATGCTTGCAATGTGTTGGTGTACAAAAGAAGGGGCGCACCTTTGTACCCCTTTACCTGCAGGCATCGGCAAGCCGGAGCGCTACCACGGCCGCACCAAGCGTAGGGAGGTAAACCAAGGAAAAACCGAAGCCCAAGACAACCAGGGCAACGCCAAGACCAAGAACGCAAAGAACCAGAGGGACGGAGCAGTTTCCCCCGGCAAGACCCTTGCCAAGGACTGCCTCAGCAACCCCGGCAAGACTCTTGTCGGGGCAGCGCGCCCAAACACCAACAGGGCGAGCCACCCTTGAGCCCACGTCCCCAACACCATCAAGCACGTGGGGCCAGGGCTCGGGAGGCACCTCCGTGGTGGCATGCAGATCTTTTTGAAGACATATTCAAGATCAGATGAGGATTAGAAGACAACAATCCTCGACAAGATCCTTGCCGAGGAGAGCCACGAGACACCCGGCAAGGCTCTTGCCGGGGACGACAGCGCGCCACGGCAAGATCCATGACGGGGCCCCCGACAAGGCTCTCGCCAAAGACACCAGCAGGACCACTGCCAGGCCCGCATCAGCCAAGTCTCCACCGCCGTTCATATGCAGCTGCCAGCCCAAACCAGCTGGGCAGGCGCCTGCGTGGCAACATGCAACATCTAGGCCAACACAGTAGGCGCCTGCGTGGTGGCATGCAGATCTTCGTGAAGACCCTACCACCGCGCCACCTCAGCTACCTGCCTGCCTACATGGCGCCGCACGCATCGCTGGCCAGGGCTCATGTCGAAGCGAGGAGGAGTGGCGACGAATGGGACGGGCCTCACCCCCGTCCCCGATAAAGCTAGGGGACACCTCAACGGCGCATTAAATGCAACTTGTCCTATAATACGAGCGATAAGCTCGCAATACTATACGCCTTTCCACCTCTTGTATGCCACTATGGCAGCCCCTTTCGCCTATAATAGGAGGCCCATGGCATACTGGAGAGGGATTCGGCTCTTTCGAACCACGCACTCACCATAGCTAGTTCGAGGGCTCAAGAACTCTCTGAAATACACCCACCAAAGCAGGACTAGGGTTTTACGCATCCTCGCGGCCCGAACCAGGGTAAATGATCCTTGTGCCGACTACCGATCATGCTCTTCTTGCAACCCTGCGCCCCGGCAAGTGTAGTAGTGATTCTTGTGATCCCATAGGTGTCGTTCCACACCGAAATCTTTGGCGCGCCAGGTAGGGGCAGCAATTGTGAGATTCTGGTCTAGTAGCTAGCCTAGCATTTCTTCATCGCCATGGCTCCCAAGAAGAAGACAGCCACGACGATCGGCTTGTCGGGGGCCGAACGACCCGTACCGCTACGGGCGAGCAGCGGCCCAGTCGCAAACAGGACCCAGGCCACGGTCTGCGAGCACCAGCATCACCCTGGCAGTCAGAGCTTGGCGAGCGGCGTCGTTCGCATGCCCGACGATCGGCTGCACGTCGCCAGATCCAGAGACGGAGCTGGGCCCCCCGCAGGCGGTGCAGGGCCCTCCAGGGTGTCGTTGTGCCACCTCCGGGCGGCGCAGCGACCTCCAAGACACCCACGACGGCGACCACTGCACACTCTTCCCATGGTGTGCGCGACGAACAATGTCACCACGCCGGCAACCCTGGGCACCGCCGTGGGAAGAGCCCTGTGCATCATCCGCGGGATGAAGGATTTCAGCATGCCCGCCGAAGTGCTGGCGAAAATGGCGCACAGCCGCTGGGCCGTGGTGGAGCTCCTTCTAACATGGTTAGAAGTCGAAGCACGCCACAGTCCACGTAGCTATCGCTGCCACCCACGCTAGCAGAAGCTTTGGCGCGTGCGCGGCTGCTCCTCGATTTCCCTCCTGCTGCAGAGAAGCTCAACAAATGGAGGGCCACCATCTGGAGCCTCGTCGTCATCGCCAACAAAGATGGTCCGCGACCGGCGGGGCCCTCGGGGCGGCGCTCCACCGAGCCACCACATGCTGGCGCTAGGAGGATCGGGGGAGCTGCGTCCACGTGCACTCTCCTCCTCCTCGCCAGCCGCCGCGGGCGTCTGCCCGTCGTGATGACGCTTGTGATAACATCTCTATAGCATCGTCCGACCCGCGGACCCACCGCGACCAGCGCCAACTTCTTCAAGAACGAGCTCACGAAGATGCTCGGACCACTATTGAGCGCCGGCGTGATACACGCCACCAGTCGGACAAGCAGGCGGGACCCGCTTTGGACCACCCAGCACTGTGGGGCTCCGGCGGCCTACCTTACGAGGTGGGCTGCCCGGCCTTTACCCGTGAGTTGCGGCAGTTCCAGTGGCCATCCCACCGCACGTTCAAGCCTGACGTCGGCGAGAAGTACACTGGCATGACCCATCCGTCCGAGTTCCTCAGCATCTACACCATCGCGATGCAGGCGGCCGGAGGTTGCGATGACAAGGTGCTTGCCAATTATTTCCCGCTGGCGCTGAAGCCCAATGTTATGTCTTGGTTGATGCACTTGCCAGCAGATTCCATTTCTTCTTGGTCAGATCTGTGCCATGAGTTCGTTGGCGCCTTCACAGGAGGCCACCAAGCTCATGGCCAGGCCAGTGATCTGCATATCATTCACCAGAAGGAAGGGGAAACCCTGCACAAGTACATCCAGAGGTTCAACCGAGTGCAGTACAACATCCCTGACGTTCATCCCGCCGCTATTATCAGCGCGTTCCACCAGAACATGCGCAATCACAAGATGCGCGAAGAGCTGGCGATGACCAAGTTTAAGGATGTGGCCGAGCTCTACGTTCTGGCTGATAAATGCGCCCGGGCCAAAGAGGGAAGGAAGTACCCTAGCAAAGACGCCGGTGCGGAAACCGACTCTACCGATGAAGACGCCGCCACCCCAACGAAGAAGGGCCGGCGTCGCAACAGGAAACGCAAGGGCAAGGCCGTACTTGTCCTCGAGGGGTCTAACGACACCAGCGTTGCCAAGAAGGTCAAGGCAGACGGCCCCGGTAAGGAGATTGCCGAGTGTGCCGCCTGCCGGGCCTTAGCAGCTGCCGACAAGCCAGGGGGCTTCGACAAACAGTATTGCAAGATCCACCGCACCAAGGCCACGACCTCCAGAACTGCCGACAAGTCGAGCTACCTGCTGAAAAGCAAATGGCTGAGTATGAAAGGCGGGACAAGGAGAAAGGTCAGGATGATGCCGAGGGATCCGGCAAGAAGCGTGGCGGCCAAGGAAACCGCCCCGGCAAGGACAACCAGAAAGAGAGGCCCGCCCGGGGCCGTGACAAGAAACTAGAAGACGATGATCATGACGAGGACGACGAGTCCGGTGAGCAAGAGTTCCAAAAGGCTACGGAGGCCATGTGCATCAATGGTGGCGCCTCACTGCATAATTCTCACCGCCAGCTCAAGCAGTGGGCGCATGAGATTACGATGGCGAGCCGCTGCTCGACGCTTCAAGTTGCTGAAGTGGTCCAGCACGCCACTCATCTTTGACACCGAGGACCACCCTGACCACACGACCGCGGTCGGGTGTTTGCCATTGTTGGTCTCACCAATGATACGCAACCTCAAGGTGAACAAGATGTTGGTTGACGACGGGGCCGGCCTGAACTTGGCCTCGCCCGTCGTGATCAAAAGGCTGCAAATTCCTGATGTAGACCTCGAGGAAACGGGCACATTTCAAGGGGTCAATCCGGGGAGGAGCCAGCCGAAGGGAAAGGTCACACTGCTCGTGACGTTTGGAGGAGAGTTGAACTACAGGACGGAGAGGATCATCTTCGACGTTGCCGAGATCCCCTTGCCCTACAACGGGATCCTCAGCCGCCCGGCACTAGCCAAGTTCATGGCGGCATCACACTACGCCTATAACATGCTAAAGATGCCCAAGCCGTTGACCTTCATCTCGGTCCCCTCCGACAAGAAGGACGCGCTGATTTGTGTCGACCAACTCTAACGGGAAGCTATTGCAGCAGCTGCCGTCAAGGCACCTGCTCCTTCCACTGAAGGCCCGGGAGGGAAGAAGAAGCCCAGCAAGACCTCTCGCACCCACTCCAGCAAGCAAACCTCCTCGAAGTGTTGCGCTACCGTCGAGGACGTGCCAAAAAGCTCTACCGGCAAGAGCAAGAAATCCAGAGCTGAGCCACCGCAGACCAAGAAGGTGTCCATCAGGGAGGATGGCACGGGAGGGGCCTTCACCATAGGCTCCACCCTCGACGGAAAATAGGAAGGCGCGTTCGTCACCTTCCTACAGGCGAATGTCGACATGTTTGCGTGGCAAGCATCCGACATCCCCGGTGTTCCCAGGGAGGTGATTGAGCACCACCTAGCTGTCTGTCCTCATGCACGGCCCATCAAGAAGAGGTCAGAAAGCAGGCTCTGGAGAGGCAGGAGTTCATCACAGAGGAGATCAGGAAGTTGGAAGCGGTAGATTTGGTGAGAGGAGTGCTCCACCCGACGTGGTTGGCCAATCCGGTAGTGGTGCGCAAGGCAAATGGGAAGTGGAGGCTGTGTATTGACTACACGGATATCAATAAGGCATGTCCTAAGGACCCCTTCACGTAGCCGCGCATCGACCAGATTGTCGACTCCACGGCCGGGTGTGATCTGTTGTCATTCCTCGAGGCCTACTCGGGCTACCACTAGATCTTCATGACAAGAGAAGATGAAGAGAAGACAACATTCATCACCCCATGTGGTACGTATTGCTTTTTACGGATGCCTTTCGGGTTGAAGAGTGCTGGCTTGACGTTTGCAAGAGCAGTCCAAATTAGTTTTGAACCCCATCTCCATAGAAATATGGAAGCATACATGGATCACATAGTGGTCAAAACCAAAGACGGGGCAACTCTTGTGCCAGATCTGGAAGAGACATTTGCCAACCTGCGCAAGATCAACCTCAAGCTGAACCCTTAGAAGTGTGTCTTCGGCGTTCCGTCCAGCAAGCTTCTCGGGTTCTTTGTGTCGCAGCGCGGGATCGAGGCAAACCCAGACAAAATCAAGGCTATTGAGCAGATTGAGGCGCCCAAGCGGATCAAGGATGTGCGTCGGCTCACCGGCTGCGTCGCCGCCGTGAGCCGATTCATCTCCAAGTCCATGAAGCGCCTCTTCCTTTCTTCAAAATCTTGAAGAAGGCAGGCCCAATGGAGTGGACCCCAGAAGTCGAGGCAGCATTGCAGGATCTGAAGAAATACCTTTCCTCCAAGCCAATACTGATTGCGCTTAAACCACAAGAGCTGTTGCTGCTATATCTGGCAGCGACGAATCAAGTGGTCAGCGCTGCACTGGTGGCACAGAAGGAGGTCGACGAGGAGGCAGTGACGGCGGAAGAACCAGCGGATGGCAAGCCAAAGATTCCCCCAGCAGGGCCTGGTGTCGGCAAGGCGAGGCCCTCGGCAGAGTCTGATGCCACCAAGGCAGTGCCCGCGCAGTCGAGTGAGGTGGTGCAGAAGAAGAAGATGATGCAACACCCGGTTTACTTTGTTAGCTCCCTCTTGCAGGGAGCTAGGTCGAGGTACTCCGTTGTGCAGAAATTGCTCTTTGGCCTCCTTATGGCCTCGAGGAAGGTGCGTCATTACTTCCAAGCCCACGAGATCACTGTCGTCACCCACTTCCCGTTGCAACGGATACTGCATAACCCAGATGCAACCGGAAGGATTGTGGAATGGGCCTTGGAGTTATCAAGTTTCTGTTTGAAGTTTGAAAGTACCTCGATAATCCAGAGCAGAGTCTTGGCGGAGTTCATTGCAGAATGGACCTCAATGCCTGACGAAGAAATCCAGGAGACCACTCTCCCCGGCAAGGAAGCAGACCGCGACTGGATCATGACTTTGGTGGGGCTTTCTCGCTACAAGGCGCCGGTGCCAGCGTGCTACTCGTCGCGCCCACCGGAGATAACCTCAAGTACGTGGTCCAGATGCACTTTCCTAGGGAGATGTCCACCAACAACACTGCGGAGTATGAAGGGCTGCTTGCTGGTCTCAGGATCGCGGCAGACCTCGGGGTTAAGAAGCTCATCATCAGGGGTGACTCGCAGCTCGTTGTCAGACAGGTCAACAAGGATTATTAGAGCCCATTGATGGAGGCTTACGTAGATGAGGTGAGGAAGCTGGAGGAATGCTTTGACGGTATCCAAGCGGAGCACGTCCCCCGAATGGAGAACGACATTGCCGATTACCTGTCGAAGCATGCTGCATTCAAGCTACCTGTGGAACCAGGTACCTTTTTGCTTCGGTTAACTCAACCATCCGTCGAACCATCAACGGGGCAGAACAAGCGAAGGAAGTCAGGTCCCAACAACTACTTTCCTACCGAGCCTCAGGGCTGCCAAAGAAGTGCTGCCACGGACGCCGAGCTCGCCAAAGGAAATCGGCTCCGGCAGGCGTCAAGCCCTGGCCATGGAGACAGCCGCGCCCATGGCTAAGGAAATGCCTTTGGTCCTTGCCGTCGAGCCCCAGGCTCCAGCATGGGCACAACATACTGTCTGATTCCTCCAAACAGGGGAACTTCCTGAGGAGCAGGAGGAAGCGGAAAAAGTAGCCCGCCAGTCCGCCTTGTACCAGTTCATCGACGACGTCCTGTACAGGAGAAGGCTGAACGGTGTGAAATTGAAATCCATTCCCCGGGAGGAAGGACTGGAGCTGTTGGCAGAGATGCATGGAGGCATATGTGGCTCCCACATAGGGTCGAGGGCCCTTGCTGGAAAGGCATTCCGGCAAGGTTTTTTCTGGCCCACCGCCCTCCAGGATGCGACGGCACTAGTAACCAAGTGTGAAGCGTGTCAGTTCCATTCAAAGAAGCTTCATCAACCAGCTCAAGCCCTTCAAACAATCCCTCTCTCCTGGCCATTCTCGGTCTGGGGGCTCGATATACTGGGCCCTTTCCCCCGCGCTGTCGGGGGCTTTGAGTACTTGTACGTTGCAATCGACAAGTTCACAAAGTGGCCTCAGGTGGAAGCAGTGAGAAATGTGACAGCTCAGTCAGCTGTCAAGTTCTTCAAGGGGCTGGTCTGCCGTTTTGGTGTGCCAAATAGAGTCATCACCGACAACGGCACGCACTTCACAAGCCACACCTTCATGCAATACATTCAAGACCTCGGCAGCAAGGTCTGTTTTGCTTCCGTGGCACACCCACGGAGCAACGGCCAAGCGAAGAGGGCAAATGCTGAAGTGTTGCGAGGCCTAAGGACGAAGACCTTTGACAGGCTGCACAAGAGTGGAAGGCGCTGGATCGATGAGTTGTCGGCGGTTCTTTGGTCGATCAGGATAACGCCAAATCGAGCCACCAGTCATACACCCTTTGCCCTAGTATATGGGGCAGAGGCAGTTCTCCCCACGAAACTCATATACGGGTCACCTCGAGTGCTCGCTTATGATGAGCTTGAGCAAGAGCAGTTGCGGCAAGATGACGCAATGCTCCTTGAGGAAGATCGTCTTCGGGTGACTGTGAGAGCAGCATGCTACCAGCAAGCCTTGCGGCACTACCATAGCCGCAAGGTTCATGCCCGAAGCTTTGAGGAAGGCGACCTTGTTCTTCAGCGTGTTCAGTCGGCCAAGAATTCCAACAAGTAGACGCCAAAGTGGGAAGGCCCTTATCGGGTAATGCAAGTCACCAGGCTCGGCGCAGTCCGATTGGAGACCGAAGATGCTGTCCCAGTGAGCAACTCCTGGAACATCGAGCATCTTCGCAGGTTTTACCCGTAAGGCGCGGCTTGCCAGGCCTCCCGGCAAGCCACCTTTCGTACAAGCTTTGCCCGCAAGGCATGTAACCATTCGTACAAAGCCAGGCGCAGACCCTGAGCATAAATAAATGAAGCACTGGCGCCCTAAGTTATAGCATGCATGCTAGGTCGAGTCTCTTCCTTAGTTAGGGTTGATAGTGCTTAGCGGCGACTAACCCCTAGCCTAGAGGTCGAGTGCGCGTCTATCTGTTTCTTTTCTGTCCTCCTTTGGTTCATAGAGCACATGAGCACTTCTGCTGAGCTACTCGAAAGAAAGGAAACGGTCCGGCGTCCCGACCCCGGCAAACCAGAATTGCCGGGCGCTGCAAGCACAAGGATCCAACCGTGGCAAGACAAGGTTGCCGGGGGCTGCAGATCCAGATAAGTCTTTCATCCTCTATCATGCATTTCGGAACGGAACTGGGATATGTGAAACCTCATTTTATTTCTAGGCCACTGTGCTCCCCTTTTCTATACCCAAGGATTATCTCCTGGGCCCGGATTTGGTTGTAGTCGCGGTGGCAAGGAAGTAGAACGAGGAGCTTAAGCCCGCTTAATCCCTGCCTCCGCCAAGGGCGCGAGAATGGTCGAGCGAAGTGGGGGGACGGAAAGGCCTGTTGCCGGGCGAAAAATGTTTATCTTAAATTGTAACAAGGATTCGCCCGTTGTCGCGGGGTCTACCCACGAACAAAAAACCAGGCAAACATCCCTTTTTCATTTAAAACATCCCACACAGGTACAGTCCGTACGGAATGAAAAACATGAACAAGGGGGATTACAAGCTTTAAATTTTACAAGGCCCGAAGGCTTGCAGGTTAAAAAAGAGATGAGATGCCCGTAATCCCTTTCTTGTCCCTATCCTCAGGAGGTAGGTCAAGGAGGTGAAAGGGCAAAAGGGGCGCCTAGGCGAGCTACGAGTAGCATAAAGCACCAAGAGAACACCTCGGTGGCCGCCCACGGGTGGGCTGGTGATGATGGTGCCGGGAAAGGAGCTGGAAGACGAGGCGGCAGGACCGGCAATACGCGATGAAGGCGTCGGTGCCCGCGTACTCCGAGTTGACGGCCTTGCCGCCCGCCCTCTTCCTCTTCCGCAGCCTCCCAACGCCAGCCGCCCAAGGAGACGGTCCCGAGAAGTTCAAGCAGCTGGTCCCACCCCCGGCAAAGCTCTGTCAGAGGAGCGGCCAAGTGCAGATGATGCTGCTGCTGCACCCACCCAGGCGCGGGGCATCTGACGCCTAGTCGGACTCGTCCCCGTCATTTGCCCCCTGTCCTCCTCATCACTTTCGCTCGAGGAAGAGCTTCCATCGTCGGAATCTCCGTCGGAGGAGCTCTCCATGCAGCACTTCAGGCGAGTCCCGAAGTCTCCAAAGACCCTGACGGAGAGCAGGCCGTCCTCCATTAATTTGAAGTAGAGGACGAGCCCCGCCATCTGGCTGTGGATGCGAGCGAACGTCTTCCACCCACGATGGAGGTACATGACCCGAGGAGCCGGGAAGTCGACGTCGACCCGCATGCCCCCATTCCCACAGCCCCTCATGTGCAATCTGAGGGATTGGGGCGGGTCACGCTCCATCTCCCGAGCAAATGGGCCGGGAAGACGAAGACGGCGACCCGGAGGCCGGCGCAGCCTGATGAAGAATTCATGGGGCTGGTCTCCGACATGGACTTCCATCGGAAAAGGCATCATTGGCGGGGGCGAAGCCGGCTCGCCGCCCCGTCCTCCTCTTCCCCCAACACTACGACCTCTGCCCCGGCCCCGCCCACGGCCTCGCCCCCTCCTCCTTCCCCTCGCGGCCGGCTCCACCACCGCGGGCTCAGGAGGAGAAGGGACGCGCTGTCGAGCGGCGACCCTCGCCGCCACCGTCGAGGGACCATGATTCCCTTTCTCCATGGCGAGGGAAAGGAGGAAGCAGAAGTGAGAGGAGATAGATGACAGAAGAGTGCGGGACACCATCCCCGACCCGCTGCCCCAACCAGCGACGGCCTGGTTTCCCGCCTCCACCGCTAGCCACCCCAAAAGCATGGAGGACGCGTGGCGAACGTGCAGAATCGAGGGGGCGGGTGAGGCGACCTCTCCCCAGCCCGTGATCATGGGGTGTGGATGTCTTGAAGACCTTGACCCGGCCCCGCGCGGTAAATGAGCCGTGCCTCCACGCCTCCCTCTCTTTATGGGGAAGGCGTGAGACGTCTCTTTACCATGATGTGACACATGCATGTGGGAACCGCCCCACGCATGCCGCCCACGTCACGCGCACCCCTCCACGCCATCACGCCGCCTGGTCGTGGGAAGCGGCCTTGAAAAGTTTTACCACGGTAAAACCGCCCGCCCTTACGCACCGTTTTGGGTCTAGCCCAACAACGTGTCGCGCTTATGTGTGGCCCAGGCCCGGGGGCTCCTGTCGGTGTACAAAAGAAGGGGCGCACCTTTGTACCCCTTTACCTGTGCACGGGCAGTCGGAGCCGCGCCCACGGTCGCACCAAGCAGAACAAGGGAGGTAAACCAAGGCAAAACCAAAGCCCAAGACAGCCAGGGCAACGCCAAGACCAAGAACGCAAAGAAGCAGAGGGGCGGAGCAGTTTCCCCCGGCGAGACCCTTGCCGGGGACTGCCTCAGCAGCCCCAGCAAGACTCTTGCCGGGGCAGCCCGCCCAAACACCAATAGGGCGAGCCACCCTTGATCCCACGTCCCCAACACCATCAGCCACGTGGGGCCAGGGCTCGGGAGGCACCTCCACGGTGGCATGCAGATCTTTGTGAAGACATATTCAAGATCAGATGAGGATTAGAAGACAGCAATCCTCGACAAGATCCTTGCCGAGGAGAGGTACGAGACCCCCGGCAAGGCTCTTGCCGGGGACGACAGCGCGCCACGGCAAGACCCTTGCCGAGCCCCTCAACAAGGCTCTCGCCAAAGACGCCAGCAGGACCACTGCCAGGCCCGCATCATCCAAGTCTCCACCACCGTTCGCATGAAACTACCAGGCCAACTCAGCAGGCACCTGCGTGGCAACATGCAGCTTCCAGGCCAACTCAGCAGGCGCCTGCGTGGCGGCATGCAGATCTTCATGAAGACCCTACCACCCTGCCACCTCAGCTGCATGCCTGCCTACATGGTGCCGCGCGCATCGCTGGCCAGGGCGCGTGTCGAAGCGAGGAGGAGCGGTGACGGATGAGACGGGCATCGCCCCCATCCCCGATAAAGCTAGGGGACACCTCAGCGGCGCATTAAATGCTGCAACTTGTCCTGTAATACGAGCGATAAGCTCGCAATACTGTATGCCTTTCCACCTCCTGTATGCCACTGTGGCAGCCCCTTTCGCCTATAAAAGGAGGCCCATGGCATACTGGAGAGGGATTCGGCTCTTTCGAACCACACACTCACCATGAAATACACCCACCAAAGCAGGACTAGGGTTTTACGCATCCTCGCGGCCTGAACCTGGGTAAAGGATCCTTGTTCTGACTACTGATCCTGCTCTTCTTGCAACCCTGCGCCCCGGCAACCGTAGTAGGGATTCTTGTGATCCCATAGGTTTCGTTCCACACCAACACAATGATAATTAGAGATTATAGTTTCTCATGCCATGCATAAGTAGCTAGGAGTGGATAATGATTTATCTTGGATATCAACATTGCGTTAAAATGATTGTGATGTAGTATGATGATATGGTATCCTCCTCTGAATGTTCGAGTGGCTTGACTTGGCACATGTTCATGCATGTAGTTGAACCAAAACCAACATAGCCTCTATGATATTTATATTCATGGTGTTCATATCCTACTCATGCTAGTGTCCAATGTTACTTATGCATAATGCATGTTCATGACCGTTGTTGCTCTCTAGCTGGCCGCTTCTCGATCTAATTGCTAGCCTTCGCCTGTACTAAGTGGGAATTCTGCTTGTACATCAAAAACCTTGAACCCAAACTTATTCCAGATGAGTCCACCATACCTACCTATCTGCGGTATTACCCTGCCGTCCTAAGTAAATTTGCATGTGCCACCTCTAAAAACTTCTAAATAAATATCCTTTTGTGTGCCTGGATCGTTCATGGAACGACAGGAGGTGGTCGGTATCTTCCATGCTAAGCGGGTTATTCTCAGGTCGAGTGTTTATTCACTCGCCATCGCACGAGAAAAGGGCGGTAATAGGGATTCCCAGTCCCGAACTAAAAAATGCAAATAATTAAACAAAACTCCCACGAGAATGTTCTTGGTTTGGACGGCACCCGTTGTTTCGGACAAGCCGTGGAACCGAATTGTTGGTGGAGGGGGAGTAAATCTTTACTTTTATTGCTTCTGAACCGCCACTAGCGTGCCTAGCATGGAAGATATTGATAACTGATAGTCGTGAAGTAAATGAGAAGGGTGCATGTCTCAAAATATCATTTACCTCTGTTTTAAAAACTTGAGCTCTGGCACCTCTGCAAATCACTTCTTCCCTCTGCGAAGGTACTATCTATTTAATTTTATGTTGTGTCATCACCTTCTAAAACAAGCGCTAGAACCTGAGAGCACTACTATCATGACTTATGCGTTGTGTGTAGCTAATGTTGGGTGCATCATGACTTGATCTTTTCTATCATGAATTACAATGTTTAGTCGCTGCTTGAACTTTGGAAGTTCTCCGCATTTATGTTTTGCGGTCTCGGAAAGGGCTAGCGAGATACCACTATTGTCATATTATATCATGGTTGTTTTGACAAGATGTTGCCATTTGAGATATCTTATTATTGCTCGCTAGCTGATTATGTCATTGATATGAGTTAATATAATCTTTAAGAGTTATTGTCGGCATGGTTAGTTAAAATGTTGGCTGAAAACCTGGGTGCTGTTTAAGCTTATTTATGCAAACAAGAACAAAAGAATTAGTAAAAGTTTGTCTTTTTCACTTTCAGTTTATCAACTGAATTGCTCGAGGACAAGCAAAGGTTTAAGCTTGGGGGAGTTGATACGTCTCCAACGTATCTACTTTTACTAACACTTTTCCTCTTGTTTTGGACTTTAATTTGCATGATTTGAATGAAACTTACCCCGGACTGACGTTGTTTTCAGCAGAACTACCATGATGTTGTTTTGTGCAGAAATAAAAGTTCTCGGAATGGAACAAAACTTTCCAAGAATTTTTTGTACAATAAATAAGAATTTTTGGAGCCAAGATCCACCGGAGAGGGGCACCTAGGTGGGCACTAGCCACCAGGATGCGCCCCCTCTCCTGGCCCGCCCAGGTGGGTTGTCCCCACCTGGTGGTCCCGTAGACCCTGAAACCGATGCTATAAAATCCTATTTTTTTTAGAAAAATTAGCAGGGAGAAAGAATTATCACGATCCACGAGACGGAGCCGCCGTCACCTCCAGTTCTTCGTCGGGAGGCCAGATTTGGAGTCCTTTGGGGCTCCTGAGAGGGGGATCTTCATTCTTCGTCATGACCAACCCTTCTCCATCGCCAATTCCATGATTCTCCCCACCAGGAGTGAGTAATTCCTTTGTAGGCTCGCTACTCGCTGATGAGTTGGATGAGATTCATCATGTAATTGAGTTAGTTTTGTTAGGGCTTGATCCCTAGTAAACACTATGTTCTAAGATTGATGTTGCTATGATTTTGCTATGCTTAATGCTTGTCACTTTGGGCCTGGGTGCCATGATTTCAGATCTGAACTGTTTTTCTTATCACCATTATATCCATGTTCTAGATCCGATCTTGCAAGTTATAGTCACGTACTACGTGTTATGATCCGACAACCCCGGAGTGACAGTAACCGGGACCACTCCCGGTGATGACCGTAGTTTGAGGAGTTCGTGTATTCACTATGTGTTAATGCTTTGTTCCGGTTCTCTATTAAAAGGAGTCTTGAATATCCCTTAGTTTCCAATAGTACCCCACTGCCACGGGAGGGTAGGACAAAAGATGTCATGCAAGTTCTTTCCATAAGCATGTATGCCTATTTACGGAATACATGCCTACATTATATTGACGAACTGGAGCTAGTGCCGTATCGCCCGAGGTTATAACTGTCTAATGATGAATATCATCCAACAAGTCACCGATCCAATGGCTACGAATTTATCCGATATTGTTCTTGCTAAGTTACTACTGCTATCGTTATTGTTGCACTTGTTACAAAACTACTGCTATCACTGTTACCGTTACTATTGCTGTTGTCACTACTATCAAAACCATCATATTACTTTGCTACTGATCACTTTGCTCCAGATAATTAATCTCCAAGTGTGATTGAATTGACAACTCAACTGCTAGTACCTTCAAATATTCTTTGGCTCCTCTTGTGTCGAATCTATATATTTGGGTTGAATACTCTACCCTCGAAAACTGTGGCGAACCCCTATACTTGTGGGTTATCAGATCCCCCAATCGCCCGAGCGCGGCCTCTTGTTGTGTCCCAGTGGGCTCACAGGGCCCAAGTGTGGCCTCCTATTGTTTCCCAAGTAGGCCTAGTTCAACGACTGATGGGCGATTCTATCTCTGAAGCAGCGGCCCAGCCTTTTTAGTGCTTTCTAGCGATGTACGGACACTCATATGGAGTTAGAAGGAAATCTAACGACTGGAGACGTCCACAATTCTAGATCGGATGGCTGAAAACACTGATGACCTGAGATGGTCTGGTTAGTGCGCTGTTTTAATATCTCTAAATGGGGAGGGGGCGCCTAGAACACACACCAACAATTTTTTGCCACGTGTGGTGCCCCCCTCCATAGTTTACGCCTATGGTCATATCTTCGTAGTGCTTAGGCGAAGCCCTGCACGGATCACTTCACCATCACTGTCACCACGACATCATTCTGATGGAACTCATTTTCTTCCTCGACACCTTTGCTGGATCAAGAGGACGAGGGACGCCATCGAGCTGAACATGTGCAGAACTTGGAGGTGTCGTACGTTCGGTGCTTGATCGGTCGGATCTAGAAGAAGTTCAACTACATCAACCGCGTTGTCAAATGCTTCCACTTTCGGTCTACGAGGGTACATGGACACACTCTCCCACTGTCGTTGCTATGCATCTCCTAGATAGATCTTGCGTGAGCCTAGGAATTTTTTTTGAAATTGCATGCTACGTTCCCCAACACTTGTATCACCTACTGGATTGATACCTTGGTTCTTAACTGAGGGAAATACTTATCTCTACTTTGCTGCATCACCCTTTCCTAAAAAAACCAACACAAGCTCAAGAAGTAGCACTAACTCTCTAGACGTTTAGGCGTCAAAGTCTGCAGCAACCAAGAGTCATTGTTGTTTGCACAGACGGTCTGTGAAGGTTATGGAGATCGCCCGAAGTATCTAGCTGGAGTAATTGGCACAAGTTAACGAACTTGTTGTCGAGAAGAATAGATCAAAGAGAGTTTATCTTCTGTGTAAAATCACAAGTCCCTCCAACCAAACGTAGCTCATTTGCAGAAGAGTTAACTGGTCTAATAAATATCTTGTCTCCATCGAGAACCACTGGTTTCATGTTCGCCCCTACATACTTTCAGTAGTTTATCTTCTGTAGCGTTGCAATCATGTGATTTATCTTTCGTACTCATAGTAGTCTTGTTTCGATCTCTTGTCTGTCTGTCCTGAATAGTTTTCTTTCATAGATTTGTTTCTGCTTATTTTATTTTCCACTTATGTGCACAAAGAGATTTCAAGTTTTGGATAAAAAAATCTTCCATTCACCCCCCTCTGCTCGATATACTCTTGATCCTATAATTGGTATGAGAGAAAGGCACTCCTTGTATTCGATGGGACGGACATCCCTTCTAGAAAGAGAATATGTGGATTATTCCTAATCCTAGCACTATAGATTTCCTAAAATCCATAAACCCCTAGAGCGAGACCCGAAACAACTTTATCAACGTCGCAAGCCTCTGTTCTTCCACGATCCAATTTGAAGGCCTTCGCCGGAAGTTTGCCGGAGGGGGAAACCATTGTGGAGGCAACCTTCATCGACCTTGCTGCATCCATGATGATGTGTGAGTAGCTCCGACAGAAGATGGTCCACTTATGTCCATAGAAGTAGCTATATGGCTCTCTCTATCTCTATTTTCGATCTTCAATACAATGATCTCTTCGGAGATCTATTTGATGTAATTCTTGTTGTGTGTTTGTTAGGATATGATGAATTGTGCATTTATGATCAGATTATTTATTAAAAGTATTTGAGTCTTTTCTGAGATCTATTATGTGTGATTCTACAGCCTTGTATTTCTCTCCGATTTATCTATCTCTTTTGGCCAATTAGATTATTGACTCTAGTGCAAGTGGAAGACTGTTGGAAATATGCCCTAGAGGCAATAGTATTTGTATTATTATATTTCCATATTCATAATTAAAGAGTTTATTCTATGTTATAACTGCTATGATCCTGGAATAAACAACTTAGTGGAAAACTCATATGCACGTGCGGAATAATAAACGGTTAAATAAAAGGTTCCTAGTCTTGCCTATAGGACTAGCTCAAGTGTTGTTGGTGATCACGTTTTCCGGATTTTAGGATATCGTTAAGTATAACGATTCACGTTTTCCAAATCTTAGGATATCGTTAAGTGTAACGACAGTCCTAAAACAACATTTAGATTATGACGTTGGAGGAACGATCATATTGAATTGACCCAAAATTGTTTGTTGTGAACTGGATTAATATCGTCTACATTCAATTGTACTAACACAGAGTGTTTACGTGTGATATTGCTCCTTAGACCATGCACTATAAAAAAAGACACATCCGTGACATTTAGGCCCGAAAAAAAAAACTATGTCATGCTTATGACACTTCTATGACGAGTAAACCAGGAAGAGTAAACCAGGACGGAGGTAGTACATGCTATTAGGGTAACCATAGAGTTACTAGTCTAAGTTACTTGCCACTATGGCTAGCCTAGGCTACTATAGTAGTACAACAAAAAAAGATGCAGGTGATCACGTGAGAAAAAATACTAAAAATATTTCTTTCGGTGCAGTGCATAGATGCAGTTTTGAACACTACACTTGTCATCGTAATTTGGGAAAATTACGAAAAATTTGAGCTACATTGTGATTACTATTTAGTAATAGGAAAGAAGTTTCACCTTGATGAGTAGCTTCTCCGTGCATGGAAAGCATGTAAGGAATCCAACAACATGATCCAGATTGGGGCCGATAGAGTTTATTGCCAAGATCTTCACTATGCGCATAGACTGAGTCAAGCTTGTGGGAATCATTTTCTGGATGACAGTCATGAATACATCAAGAAGGAATTAAAAAATGTGAATTTCAAGAAAACGGAGAATAAGATGAGTGTTGTACCTGCACGATTACAGGTCCAACAAAGAGTTCGGAGAATTTGGTAGACGAGTACACCAATGCTGTCAATTTCGGCGCATGACCCTAATTTTTGTTGGACCTTCTAGATCATATACAAGCAATCTCTCAAGGAAAGGCGCATTACAATGACCATAACGTGGAACAGCTGGAGTGATCTCTTCCCAACTGATGTCTTGTTGTGGGGCCAGCAAGACACATAAATCCATCAGAGACTCATCGAGGCTATGTGGAGGCTAATGAACACGTGGATCTGCTGAAGACGAA
Source organism: Aegilops bicornis (assembly GCA_021605145.1). NCBI lineage: Eukaryota > Viridiplantae > Streptophyta > Magnoliopsida > Poales > Poaceae > Aegilops > Aegilops bicornis. The sequence continues at coordinate 194,284,300 of CM038672.1, read as the reverse complement.
GGTACTCGAGCACAGTACAGCTACGGAGCAGGTGCTCCATAACCTTTTTCGATATGCCAATGTCGAAGAGGTCGAGCTGCTTGAGTTGAGGGAGTAGAAGGGCGGGCGCGGCATTAATCTAGGGACGATAGTAGGATCTGAAGCTGGCGCGGCGCAGTGTTAGCGTGAGGCAGAGCACGGACGGTGGCAGAGAGCAACATCGTCCAACTTCAAAGCTGAGCTCCTCGAGCTGATCTAGGGCGGGGGATAAGAACCACTCGTCGAACTTGGCTTGGACCTTGTAGTTGGTACTGAACATGCTGATGTCAAGGCGTCTGGCTGGCCCAGGGTGCGATGAAAGGATCTTGGAGACTGCGGCCATGCGTTTGCAATCCCCATCGCAGAGGCAGCTGCCGACTGTGAGGTTGAGGGGGGACGCGGCGCCAGAGGGGGCGCCACCACCGGCAGAGCAGGGTGGTCCGCACGGTAGATTTGGTGGGGAGGAGGCTGATGATGACGAGCATCATGTCATCGGGGAGGCTGCTGATGAAGTCCAGGCTCACCGGATGCGGTTTTGGCTCGAGCCGCCTCCGCTTGTTGGCTGCCTCATCGTCCATCTCAGCTGGCGGTGATGCCGGTGTACACATGTGCTGGTGTGTTGTGTGCTGGGTGTGCGCAAGTGCGTCTTCCTGTGCATGCCTCCATGCAGTGGTGAAGTGTGCGCGAGTGCGCCCTTCACGTGGAAGAAGTGTGCCCTCAATTTACTAGCACGCGGGGTGCTACCCCGAGTGGTTTTAACTTTTTTTACTTCACCACGTGTGAGGGAGTCCTGGATTAGGGGGTATCCGGATAGCCGGACTGTGTACAACTTCCGGACTATTGAAGCGTGAAGATACAAGACTCAAGACTTCGGCCCGTGTCCGGATGGGACTTTCCTTGGCGTGGAAGGCAAGCTTGGCGATCCGGATATTATGTTTCCTTCCTTGTAACCGACTCCATGTAAACCCTAGCCCTCTCCGGTGCCTATATAAACCGGAGAGGTTGGTCCTTAGAAGGCCGATCACAATTACAATCATACCATCATAAGCTAGCTCTTAGGGTTTAGCCTCTACGATCTCGTGGTAGATCTACTCTGGTACTACCCACATCATCAATATTAATCAAGCAGGAAGTAGGGTTTTACCTCCATCGAGAGGGCCCGAACCTGGGTAAACATCTGTGTCCCTTGCTTCCTGTTACCATCAGCCTTGACGCATAGATCGGGACCCCCTACCCGAGATCCGCCGGTTTTGACACCGACATTGGTGCTTTCATTGAGAGTTCCTCTGTGTCGTCGCTGCTGGGCTCGATGGCTCCTTCAACCGTCGCCAATAACGCGATACCGGACAGTCACGACGAGCATGGCTTAGACCTGCCATCGGATGAAGCTCAGGGTGCCACCCCTACATTAGCCTGGGACCTAAATCCGGAGCAGGCCGTGCTGCCTAAGGACGTAGGGCTGGACCCCGTCCCGCAGGTCGCGCACTCATCGGCGTTGGAGCCAAACACGGGCCTTACCTCTAGGGTGGCCTATGACTCCGGACCCCCGGATTCATATCCGGATGTTGAGTCTGGTCCGCGCACTCCCGAGGCGGTCGAGCCAGGATGGGCCCCGGTAACGGAGTTCACCGCCGCGGACATTTTTCGACACTCGCCCTTTGGCGACATGCTGAACTCGTTGAAAACTCTCTCTTTGACAGAAATTTCTTGGCCAAACTACGTCCGGTTCGAGTGGGAAACAGGCGATGAAGAAATTCGTTGCCCACCCACCACCCACTTCATAGCCACGGTCGATGATTTAACCGACGTGCCTGAATTCGACTCCGAAGACATCGACGGTATGGACGACGATGCAGGAGATGATGCGGAATCTACGGGGCGTTGGACTTCCCCCTCATCACACGACGTATACATGGTGGACACGCCCAAAGAGGACAAAGGCGACAATCTAGACGATAAAACCCCCGGACAAAAGCCAAAGCGACGGCGCAGACGCTGTTCTAAGTCCAAAGAACAAGAAAAATAGTGACAATAGCGCCCGGAGGGATTGATACTACAATCAACTCTGAAGGCAACAACGAGCATACGGACCCAGCGATGGAGCAGATTTAACCAGGTCACCCGAACACGTTCGGAAAGGCGCCCGAGGACAATGATCCCGACGGACAAGGACATCAAAACGAACCAGCACAGGAAAATAGTCCGGATTATGATGCAATCCCGGAAAAACACGTGGAACGAGATAACCTCCACAGAAAGCTTATGGCCACCGCAAGGAGTCTAAAGAAGCAGAAGCAACGGCTCAAGGCTGCATAGGAAACGCTCAACCATAGATGGAATAAAGTGCTAGGCACCGAAGAAAGATACGGTGATGATCGCCATACAAAGAGCTATCCAAAACGCAAGCTCTTGCTGTAATTGACGACGGTTGTACCACTTCACAACCGCAACAAAGCGGCTACCGATCCACATGAACACCTGAATAAGAAAGCTGGCGCGGCTAGGTCCATCTATGGATCCAAAGGACGCACCCCGGTGAAGGACTATGGTCGCCAAAACGATTATGCCAATCGAATAACAGTCCGGAATAAAGATCGGACACAACAACAGCCGACGACACGCCACAACACGTCCAGATACAGAGGGGCTGCTCACCCCCTATGCTTTACAGATGAAGTACTGGACCACGAATTCCCATAGGGCTTTAAACCTGTGAACATAGAGGCATACGACGAAACGACAGACCCAGGAGTCTGGATCGAGGACTTTATCCTCCACATACATATGGCTCGTGGGGATGACCTTCACGCCATCAATACCTCCCCCTCAAGCTGAAGGGACCAGCTCGGCACTGGTTAAAAGGCCTCCCCGAAAATTCAATTGGGAGCTGGGAGGAACTCGAGGATGCTTTCAGGGCCAACTTTCAAGGGACCTATGTCCGGCCTCCGGATGCTGACGACTTAAGCCACATAGTCAAACAGCCCGGAGAATCCGCCCGCAAGTTTTGGAACAGATTCCTCACTAAGAAGAATAAATTTTTTGACTGTCCAGATGCCGAAGCCTTAGCGGCATTCAAACCCAGCATCCGTGACGAGTGGCTTGCCAGACACCTCGGCCAAGAAAAGCCAAGGACAATGGCAGCCCTAACAAGCCTTATGACCCGCTTTTGCGCGGGAGAAGACAGATGGCTAGCCCGTAAAGGCGTCAGCGACCCCAGTACATCTGAAATAAGGGATGGCAACGGGAAACCATGATTTCATAAACACAAACGCCAAAACAAGGAAGAGAGCCCGGATAACACGATGGTTAATGCCGGATTCAGGGGCTCTCGACCTAATCAGGAAAACAAGCCATCTAAAGGCAGTAAAGAGGGACCGTCCGGTCTGAATAGAGTCCTAGATAGACTATGCCAAATTCATGGCACCCCTGACAAACCTGCAAACCACACGCACAGAGAGTGCTGGGTCTTCAAGCAGGCCGGCAAATTAAATGCCGAACACAATGAAAGGGAAGGACCAAGTGAAGACGAAGATGAACCTCGCCAGGCGAACACTGAAGGACAGAGAAAATTCCCGCCAGAAGTTAAAACAGTGAACATGATCCACGCGACTCACACATCCATGAGGGGGAACGAATGCGCGCATAGAGACGCGCTCGATATAGGGCCCATCGTACTCACGCCTAACCACTGGACGCTTTATCCGATCACTTTCGATAACTTGGATGACCAAACTAGTATTCGGCGCGGAGGATCAAAGGCCTTGGTGCTTGAGCCGATAATCGATGGATACCGTCTCACCCGCGTCCTTATGGACGGCGGCGATCTCAATTTAATATATGAGGACATCATCCGCAGGATGGCGATAGACCCATCCAGAATTAACCAAAGCAACACCACCTTTGAAGGGGTGATACCAGGCGTTGAAGCCCACAACAGAGGATCCGTCGCACTGGAGGTAACATTCGGCTCTCCAGGCAACTCCAGAAGCGAAGAACTACTCTTCATCATCGCGCCCTTCCAAAGCGACCATCACGCAGTACTCGGAAGAACAGCCTTCGCCCGCTTCAACGCATTGCCGCACTATGGCTACCTTACACTTAAGATGCCCGGTCCACGTGGCGTCATCACTGTTAGCGGACTAACGGAGCATTCGTCACGCGCAGAGGAACACGTGACGGCCCTCGCGGCCGGACTATAAGCGGCCTCCAACATCAGAAAACATGACTGGTCATTAAAGACCACATACTCGGCTAGACGAGTCCTGTCGCCCGGATAAAATTGAACCAGGGCACCGTATATGTAATCCCATAGTGGACACTAGGGGCTATAAATACTTAACACAGTCCCACAGTTGGGTCAACCTTATGGGCAGGCCAACATCTTACACTTTTATTATGCACCGAATACTTACGTTGTACTCTTCTATGAGTTTCACTTTTTTTCCACAGACAACGTTCGCGCGATACCCTTCCAGGATACGGCACAACAGAGACAAAGGCGCAGACATGCATCAGGGCCCCGTTCAACAGGTTTCTTTTTAGATTAAGCCCCTGTGTAAACCTTTTTTATTGCCTCTTGTTGTTTAACCATCCCATGGGTTCCATACCCATAGAGGATACTGCCGTTTTTGGCATCTCGCCACGACAGATTAACGCACGTACCTGGAAAAACAGGGTTTATAACGAATGGGCATTCTTGAGCCCATCGACTATTATAAAGTCCGAATACCTTTGGGAGTGTTCGGCATCACGAGTTTGGCCTTATATGCAGCAGCTCTGAATCATGTCTTTGGTCAAATGTTGTGTTTGCCCGGCTCCTGGGTTTGCCCCCTTTCGTTTCGTTACTATCGGCTAAGGTGGCCGAAGGAGAACTACTGCGATTGTGCCCTGGTTATTCCGGACGAGCACCTCAGTAGAGAAAGCCGAAAACCGATCGTCATGATACAGCCGAGACTGTTCTACCACTCGAAGACTCATAGGAATCTTTAGGATCCCTCCGCATTAACGAAGGACCGCTTTCCTCATCATGTACACGCGCCCGTATTCGGATGCACGCGAAGGTACCAGGGGCTACATAGTAGCCCCAACATTAGACTCCCATAGCTAAGCGAAAGTGTTACAGCTATATAGTCTGGTTGCCTAGTTCGACGTGCGATCACCTCCTTCATGGACCAAGACGTTAGATCAAGTGTGATTAAGCATATTTTTTACGAACACCCCCGCATTGCCTGCGTGGGGGATGAAGCCAATGACTGCTCTCTTTCGGATTAAACATTCATATATATATATATATATATATATATATATATATATATGTATGTAAACGACCACAAAGGGGACACAATAAAACTTTCGGGCAAAAAGTATAAATATAGCCTTATAACCAAACTAACATTGTTTTTTTACAATGATTCGACTCATCACTCGAATAAGACATTCTTCGAAAGCACTGCGCTCTATTAGGCGGGCACCTTCGTGACTGCGCCAAGTAGTGCTCGGCCGATACCGCCCCCACCGGATTTTGGGTCGCTATAATATTGGCCTCCATATCCGTCCAATAGGCTTTAACGCGGGCAAGAGCCATCCGTGCACCCTCTATGCACGCCGACCTCCTCATGGCGTCGATCCGAGGCAAGGCCCCAAGGAACTGCTGCACCAAGCCAAAATAACTGTCCGGCTTAGGCCCTTCCGGCCAAAGATGATCTATTACGGACCACATTGCAAGACCGGACAACCTGTGAAGCTCCGCTACAGCAGCCATCTTGTCATTTAACGGCAGCGGGCGAGTGGGAGCATTGAATTGCGACCAGAAAAGCTTCTCCACCTCCTTATCACCCTGACCATCAAAGAACTTGGCAGCGTCAGCCGTACTCTTCGCCAAATCCGCATACGCGTCCGTGGGACTCCAGCGCCCATCCAGGGGAGCGTACGTCGGATCAAAAAACTTCGTCCGCAGCAAGTAGGAACCTCCAGCCACGATTTTACCGGCCTGTTGAAGCTCCTCCCGTGCACCCCTGAGCTCGGTCCGTATTTCCTTGGTGGCATTGCGTGCCTTGTCCAGCTCGGCCAAGCTATCCTTATGCTCCTTTTTAAGGAGCTCATACCGGTTAGCGGCATTTTTTAACTCAATAGCCATTTCGGCCATTCTTTCCTCGCTTCGGCGATGAGCAGCCTGTTCGGCTCTCAGTTCCTCGGCGCCTTTAGGGCAGCCGTATTGCTAACCCGAGCTTGTTCCTTGGCTTGGACAAGTTCTACGCTTAGGGCCTCCACGGCAGCAGGACCATCTGCAGTCCGAACATATTACATTAATATCAAGCCGCCTCCATATTTTCCTACACAAAGGAAGGCAGAGCACATACCTTGTGACTTGTCCAGCCGCTCGTTCACCAGCGTGATATCGGCATTAATCGATCGAATCTGCCTGGTCAGTTCGGAAACTTCCACGGACTGGTCGGCGGCCGGACTCACAGGTACCTGCACATATTTACAGCACAATCATTGATTTATGATCCCCCGTTTGCCCCCTAGGGCGGGCAACCAGTGTCTCAGGGGCTACTTTCTATATGGAGCACACCTAATGCGTGCCTCATAGCCAAAAATAGTGTATTCTTCACTTCATACCTAAAATCCTCTGAGCAGACTTGTAAACGCTTCATTCAAACCACTAGTAGCGGAGGAAATCTTCCTAAGAACCGCGCTCATTAATGAGCGGTGCTCCTCCGAAAGCGCAACTCGCTCCAAAGAGGGCTCCACAAGACGTCCGGCCGGACATCGAACTGTGTCGGACCCTTCCCATCGCCCCTCGTAGGAGCCAAATGCTCCGGGCTCAGGGGGGCTGACACATTGGCTTCCGGCTTCGGCATATCCGGACTCCTCCGTGACGACACCTCAGCATCGCCCGCTTCGTGAGTCGGAGAGGTGGGTGGGGTCTCGCTCTCCATCATCTCCGGAGGAAGTTCCCCCAAAGACGAACTCTATTGAGAAGGGCAGCTAGCCGGACTGTGAAAGACGAATCCTGGTTATTGATCTTGGAGGAACGCAGTACCTTCGAATTAAAAATTAACTTACAGTTCGCTGGAGGGCTGGCCCGTTGGTGGGCACGACGCGGTGAGGGTGCCCGTTGGGGCAAAGCCCCCTGGTGTTATGTTTTTCCAAGGTTTGGGCATCTCTGTCGGCGTTCTGGGAACGGGGGTACGCAGACTTGCCTGCCTGCGGCCTGCGGCGTGGCTAAAGGGGTGGCCCAGTACGGCCCATCTTCATCAACACAAGCTCAAGACCCTCGCGAGGGGCCAAGCCTCGCGGGGCGGACGACAGGAAGCTTCCTCAGGCACGACCTCGTCAGGCTGGCTCACGAGGAGGTGGAGAGATCAAGGCGGGGTACCTCACGAGGTGCCCATGACGCAAGCCATGACGACCGAGGGCGCCAGGCGGGCGCCTGCCCGCGCAGTGTCCTCGTTTCCCCTTTGGTGCAAGGGAGGCAAGCGCAGGCCAAGAGTATCAAGCAAAGGCAAACATTTCGATGCAACAAGACCAAGACCAGCAGAACGGCAGGAAGGAGGTCATCGTGGAGCCCAAGCCGGCATCACCGTTAGAGTCTTTGGCAGGCGAGGACCGACTTAAGTCAGGATAAGTGTACTAGATGTTCCCCTTCAAAATAGCCAATTGTTGGCGCCCTTCCCGCTCAATATTTGGGAAGAGGCCCAGGGCCTCTGCCTATAAATAGGACTAGCCACCCACTGGGTAGAGGCATTGAAAAAAGGCATCTTAGAGAGAGAGAGAGAGAGAGAGAGAGAGAGAGAGAGAGAAGCGACTGAACTCCCCCTAGCAGTTCATCGCACCGGCCAAGAACAGACCCTCGCGAGGCTGTTCTTCCTTGTACTGGTCATCATCAGCCCCTCAGGCAATCCACCACACCACACACTGGAGTAGGGTATTACACCCCAATGGTGGCTCGAACCAGTATAAACCTTGTGTCCCTTGTATTTCTCTTTGTGTAGTTTAGATCCTTGCGAGGTGACAAGGTGTAGGTAGGTTGGAGGTGTGATCTCCGCGTGCACCCCAGAGTTCGAACCTAGAGGGTATGCCGGAACCCGAAATCCGACATTTGGCGCGCCAGGTAGGGGTGCGCTGGAGCTTTCCCTTCCGCCGACCTGCTCTCCGCCAACATCCTGATTCGCCCTATGATGAGCAGCGCCGCCCGCCTCCGGCTGGCCAAATGCTAGGGGCCAGGGGCTCCGAGCCTTGGCCCCAGCCCTGCGACAGGTGCAGTGGCCGAACAAGTTCAAGCCGGAGACGCCACCGCGCTACAACAGCATGACTCATCTGCTGGCCTTCCTGCTGGCGTATGAGGGGGCCGTCCTGGAAGCAGGGGGCGACGATAGGGTCATGGCTAACTGGCTTCCCATGGCCCTCACCGGTGCCCCGTGCATGTGGCTGCTCCACCTGCCAGCGGCTTCCGTGGCCTCTTGGGAGGAGCTGTGTGACCTCTTCCTTGCCCAGCACGCTGCTCCGGCGCCCCCGGTCGTTGCAGCTCTCCTGGGCGGCTCGCAAGCGCCACCTTCAGGCTGCCACATCAAGCCATTCGTCCGCCAGATCGGTGGTGGCTCCGCGCAGCATGGAGCTCCTCCGGGTCGGTCGGGCGCCAAGGCCGATCCGCCTTCAGCCGCAAGATCACCCTCCAACTCAGCCTGCTCGGGCGCACTCCCAATGCTGTGCACCCCCACCATCTGCCAGGTGGCCGTCACCAGGCCTCTCATCAACGGCGGCGCATGCCTCAGCGTGCTCTCGGTTGAAGCCCTCAGCCTCCTCCACGTACCGCCGGAGCGGCTTCAGCCCAGCAGGCCCTTCTTGGGCGTCGGAGGAGGTTCCGTCGGCTCCCTGGGGCAGATCCGTCTTCCGGTGACCTTTGGCACCTACGACAACTTCCGCACGGAGCTAATCGACTTCGACATCGCCCCCATCAGCATCCCATACAACGCCATCCTCGGCTACCCAGCGCTAGCCCGATTCATGGCCGTGACTCACCCATCGTACAACCTCATGAAGATGCCCGGGAGCAGCGGTGTCCTCACCGTATCCGGAGACACCGGGGATGCGTTGCAAGTGCTCAAGCTCGTCTTCAAGACTGCGGCGGCGGCACAACCCGCCGACTCAGACGCCCCTGAGCCCAAGGGGGCTGCGCCGACCAAGAAGAAGCAGCTATTCACCCAAGACAAGGCAGAAACCAAGCAGATACTGGTCGACGAGGACAGATCCACTAATGCCACCTTCACCATAGGCGCCAACCTCGAGCCCGAGCAGGAGGAGGCCCTGGTCAAGTTCCTACGTGCAAACAAGAAGGTGTTCGCATGGGAACCTGATCAGCTGGCAGGGGTCCCAAGAGGCGTAATTGAGCACCACCTCAACGTGTGCCCCAACATGTGCCCCGTGAAGCAGAAAGTGAGACGGCAGTCCACTGAGGCGAAGGCTTTCATCATCCAAGAGACCCGCAAGCTAGAGGCGGCAGGGGTCATTCGCGAGGTCCGGTACCCAGATTGGTTGGCTAACCCGGTTGTCATGCCAAAGAAAGGGGGGAAGGAACACATGTATCTCGACTTCACCAACCTCAACAAAGCCTGCCCGCAGGATCCATTCCCGCTTCCTCGTATTGATCAGATCATCGACTCCGCCGCCGAGTGCGACCTGCTATGTTTCCTGGATGCCTTCTCTGGCTATCACCAGATCAAGATGGCGGTAGAAGACGTGGAAAAAATGGCTTTCCTGACCCCGTGTGGAGTGTACAGCTACACATGCATGCCGTTCGGGCTGCGCAACGCAGGAGCGACCTTTCAGCGGCTGATGCACATCGCCTTGGGTCGGCAGCTCGGGAGGAATGTTGAGGCTTACGTCGATGACATTGTGGTGAAGTCTCGGGAGGCCAGAACCCTGATACAAGACTTGGAGGAAACCTTCACGAGCCTCAACGCAGTGGACCTGCGGCTCAACCCGGAGAAGTGTGTGTTCGGAGTCCCCTGCAAGCTCCTGGGCTTCCTCGTGTCCCACCGGGCAGCGAGGCTAACCTGCAAAGGTCAAAGCAATCGAGGACATGAGCCCGCCAAGACCCTCAGAGAGATGCAGAAGCTCACTGGCGCGTGGACCGCACTAGGATGCTTCTTCTCCAAGTTGGGGGAACGAGCGCTACCCTTCTTCAAGCTAATGAAGAAAAAGGGCCCCTTTGAATGGACTGAAGAGGCCGACAAGGCGTTCCAAAATCTCAAAAGGTACTTATCTAGCCCTCCGATAATGGTGGCTCCGCGCCCTCAAGAGCCCCTGGTGCTCTACCTTGCAACCACTCCCTACTCGGCCAGCGCAGCCCTGGTGGCGGTTAGGGAAGAGCGTTGGACCAAAGCCGCGGCAGCTGCCCGGGTCAAGGCGAAGCAGGATCAAGGTGTCACGACCGGTTTTTCAATAAAATACTTATTGAGAAAATGATCTTTTTGATTCCAGTATAGGAAGAATTCTCCTTACTGGTAGACAAAATACTTGATACAGAAGTCTAGTAGCATTAAATATATTACAGGGTTGAGCTGAGGTTGCTCAACAATTTATTACAAACACGCCAATATTGTACATAAGGGCGGCTATGACACAGGGGTGTGGTGGCCTACTACTGACTCGGGATAAAAGTGGTGGTGGATATATCACAGTGGAGTGGTTAACATGACTCCTAAATTGGCAGCTCATCGAGCGTCGAGGTGAGGCTCGATGCATTTATTTGGGTAGCGGAAGCGGATATAATACAAGTGACCAAATCCAAGATCGCACGGGACTGACTGGGACTCCTCTAGGCGTCGGACTCGCTACCGAACTATTCATCCATGAAATCGCCTTCGTCAACATCTGGCCAAATCAACAAGCCAGGTGAGTACTTCGAAAGTACTCGCAAGAAAGTTCGGACATAAGATATAACAAATGCAAGCATGAATGCGTCATGAGAAAATAGCAATGCACACTCAAATAATAAACTATTTCACGACATGATAAGTGAAAAGGAAGTCGGGCGGTAGTCCTCCCGAAATCCCAACAAAATAACTGAAAACCGATCGGGTGTCTGGAGCGACGCCTCGACGGGTAAACAAATAAATTATCATGCCGCAGTCGGGCGTCTAAGCGACACCACATAAAGGGCTTATATTGAAAGGGAAATAACAAGAGTTCCACAGTCGGACGTCTGAGCGACATCACATAAAGGGCTTGTATTAAAAGGAAATAACATGCATGCCACAGTCGGACGTCTGAGCGACATCGCAGAAAGGGCTTATAGTGAAAGTAAATAACAAGCGTGCCACAGTCGGACGTCTGAGCGACATCGCAGAAAGGGCTTATATTGAAAGTAAATAACAGGCGTGCCATAATCGAACGTCAGAGCGACATCGCAGAAAGGGCTTATAGTGAAAGTAAATAACAAGTGTGCCACAGTCGGACGTGTGAGCGACATCGCAGAAAGGGCTTTATATTTCATTCTTCATATTTGATAAATTCATGAAGATATAACACTCACAGGAAATATTCAACACATAGTAATAAACAAGTTAGTCAATCCACAGGAATAATCATATAGCCAGACTTAACACTCATGTAGTTCACCGGAGTTTTGTCATTGAGACTGACATTGACAAGATAAGTTGAACATAGTACTCGGACATGGATAAGATGATTCGAAGGATTTTTGACTCTGCAGAGTTTGTACTAATTATCCACAGCCAACGGATTTCTGTAGTCACGAAGGACTAGTTCCGTTTACGGTATTTCGGTAGAAACACATCTAACCAGTACACACCCATCCCACCTCACGATGCCAGAATCACCCTAGACAACGCTCAAGAAAAACTTTGAGACGGGAGATCACAACCTCAAATAGCATAGGATCAAATTTATATACGCTACGCTCTAAGGGTGCCCCTCTTGGTCCCAACCGAAACACCCATGCCCCATGACCGGATGATCGCTTTAATCCAGGGCCATGGAACCCTCATCACGGCCTCTCTATTTGGTGTGTAACAGAAAGAGGTTTGCAACTTACTAAGCCATATCCCTTGCGGAAAACATGTGGTAGTACAGGAAGGGAAAAACGGATGGACGCATGACTTGATTCATGATGACACTGGAGTCAGAATAGTCTGGCATAAGACTGGCATGCTTCAACACTACCATCTTACCCACTCTCATGCCAACACATGGTCATGCAAACTCATATCCAATAACATATGGATTTTTGAAGCTCACTTGCCTCAACTTTGCATGTAATATACAGTTATCGAAATGCTCATAAACATGCCATGAAACTACTCGATGCAAACATGCCAAAGACACTCATCATATAAAAAGTTCAAACATGCTTGCCTGGTTCGGAGTAGTCGGAGTCTAGCTTGGTGAAGTTTGTGGTTCCGTCACCTCCTCCGGTATCTACGGTATAAGAAAATACGTACTAACGTAAATACCGTGAGTGCACAAAAAGTGGTCTAAATATTTTTCAAATAAACATGATAAAATACTTGATAGAAAAATAAAGGTGACAGAAAAAGAATCAATCAAAAATCAATTTATGTTTAAAAGTCATAAAGGTTTTAGCCTAGGGACTTATCTATAATGAAACAGAAACTTTCCAGGGGTCAGCTTATAAAAACAGAAAACGCTTCGGCTAAAAACCCGTCAACTGCAAAGGAAGACGTATTCTGCTCAAGGCGCCGTAAAACGGTTCAAAAAAAAGAAAAGACTGACGAGGGGTCCCACCCGTCAGGTTTGAATTTTCAAACGGGGAGAAGCAGAGCGCGTCGGCGCTAGAGAGCTACGGTGGTCGCCAGCGGCGATCCATGGCGAGTTAGGAGGATCGAAGGGTACCTTTGTGATCAGCGTGTCCTTCCACGTCTGTGGGTGGTGGAGGTGGTCGTCGGCAAGCACCACGTCGACGGCGGTCCTTACTCCGGCGGACGACGGCTCGGGTGAAGTTGGATCTCATCGGGGAGGGCTGCGGAGGTTAAATTGGAGCGTGGGTTAGAGCGTTGAGTGCACGAGAAGGCTACTGACGTGGTTTGGGAGGCGGGGATGGCCTCACCTGAGTGGATCGAGCTGGTGGCCGAGGCGGATCGGGGCGGCCGGAGTCGGGGGAGGAGACCTCCTCGAGGTCCTCCTGGTGGCTTGGCGGGTTACGGTGAGGTGTAGTGGTGGTGCGTGCTCGAGAACGAGCTCGGGACCTCATTTTATAGGTGATCCGAGGCGGTGGCCGCGAACGGGATCTCCGCGATGGTTACGACGCGCAAAGGTTTGGTCGGGTAGTTTAGGGGTTGGGCATCAACGCAGGTCCACCGTTCAATTTAGATGCTAACCTAGGTTGAATTAGGCGCTTGGGTGGTTTCAACAGAACGGAGCCGCGCTGGCTTGTCGGCGGCAGGGCGCGTCTGTGCTTGCCGGGCCACGGCGACGGTGCAGTCTTTGCGGCGCGCATCATGCGTAAGGCCACGCGGAGGTCTCAAAAGGGTCGGCGGCGGACGGTGCAGAGAGTTGGCGCTTAGCTCCCGTTGGCCGCCACGGTGGCTCGCCATCACAGGTTGCCGGGCGTCGGCGAGGTTTCGCCACCACCGACACTGCGCTACCGCCCAAGAGAGCGTGCGGTGCTCGTTAAGGAGGAGAGGCTGCAACGCGCCTGTGGTGAGCATCAGTGATCGATGACAAGTCATCGACGAAACGACATCGATCGGCCGAATCAGAACTCTGAATTTCATCAATATGCACGTAAACAAAGGCTGCCAAGTGTTTGATGAAAAGATTTAGGCATGAGAAGAATTTATCTGGGGCTGATCTTTGGTGTGGTGGCCTCTCAAAGCACCTAGGGACTGCCTGATTTTTGGTGGAAGTTTTGGAGAAAAGAAAATATGAATTTCACCAAAAATGATGAATCTGGTCCAAACTTGCAGAGGTTGAAACTTGAAAATTTTGAAAAGAGGAAGAGTGGATCTTGATGGATCTAGGTTGGGGGTGCTAGGGACTATCCAGAAGAGTTGGTTTGAGATCAAAACTCAAAGGAAATCAGGTACTTCCTTTGTAAATCATCTAGGCTTAAATTAAATGACAGAATTGTTTTTGGGGATAAAATAAATGAAATAAAATTCAAAAATGGGTTGAACCTGTTGGAACAGAATGTTTGGGTTGCCCCAAAGTGGAGGGAGGGGTTTTGGGAGAATTTACCACATGAGGCATGGTAAAACAATGGATGGTTTCAAAACAAAAGAATAGCCCCAAAACCCATAGGGTTTCTTTTTAATAGAAAATAAATTCCAAAAATATATTTGAGAGGTTAAAAATCAGAAGGGAGGTTTCAAATAACCAAACACCAAGGTTGAGGTAGATAAAAATAAAATCCTTGCCATGGGGGAATTTTTTTTGAGAAGGAGGGGTTTTTGGAGAGATTTTAAATGGCCTCCTTCAAATCAAGCAAAGTTTTTGTTGAAAACCAAATTAAAATTTTTGGAGTGTCACAACAGCTACCCCCTTAGGAAAAATCTCGTCGCCGAGATTTCAGCTGATCCTCAAATAAGTGTGGATGCTCAGTCCGAAGAAAATCCTCTCTTTCCCAAGTTTCTTCATTCTCGGTTTGATTGCTCCACTGAACTCTGAAAAACTTGATGGTTTTCTGTCGGGTCCTCCTTTCAGACTCCTCCAATATTTTTATTGGACGTTCCCGATAGGTGAGGTCTGGTTGCACGTCAATGTCTTCATGGGATACTTGCTTCTCTGGGTTGCTCACGCACTTCCTCAATTGCGAGGCGTGGAACACGTCGTGGACGCTTGATAATTCTTCTGTAAGTCTAGCTGGTAGGCTACCGTGCCTCTTCGTGCCACTATACGTATGGGTCCGATGAATCTTGGTGCTAGCTTTCCTTAACCTTGAATCATTGCAGGCCCCTCATAGGAGATACTCAGAGGTACACATACTCACCGGTTCAAAACCGACTCCCGATGCTTTTGATCGTAATAATTCTTCCGTCGACTTTGAGCTGTCTTGAGTCGATCCCTAATTATCTTAACTTTCTCCTCAGCCTCCTTGAGCATGTCCGGGCCAAGATATGGCTGTCTCCGGTTTCACCAATTTAGCGGGTACGACATCTTCGCCCTGCAGAGCTTCAAATGGTGCCATTCGCAGTCGGCTTGGTAACTGTTGTTGTATGCGAACTCCGCATATGGCAAGCTTTCTTCCCAACTGGTTCAATAGGTGAGGACACATGCTCTCAGCATGTCTTCTAGAATTTGGTTTACGTGTTCAGTTTGTCCATCAGTATGCGGGTGGTATGCGGTACTAAACGCCAATTGAGTTCCCAGAGCTTGTTGTAATTGATCCCAAAACCGGAAGACGAATTGAGTGCCTCTGTCTGATATTATAGTATTTGGAACTCCATGCACGCAGATGATACGGGAAAGATAAAGCCTGGCAAGCTTCTGAGTGGTGTGGGTTGTCTTCACGGGGATGAAGTGTGCCACCTTAGTCAATCTATCTGTGATGACCCATATGGCATCATTCCCGTGTCGTGACCGAGGTATCTTATTTGGTTGTAATAGTCCGGCCGGTTTCTGGTGTTCGGCCTTGATGTGTCACACCCTGATTTTCATGGAACAACACCTAAGATGATAAATCATGATAAATTGTGGTTTGACAATTTTTTTTGTGTGTTTTGGTCTTTGCTTGATTTGATTTTGTCTACTGTTTGCAAGTGCTCTAAAAATCAAATAAATCCTCCAACTCTTATACTCCTTCTCCTTGATCCAAAAACCATTCCCAATGATCATGCCATGTGTATAGGACATAAAAATAATTTCTTGCAAAAATAATTTTGCCAGATAGTATTTTCAAAATTTAGTTTTTCAAAAACCCCTGAATTGAGGTTTGCACTGCAAGTACTTAATTAAGGGCAGTAAAAATCTCTCCAAAAATATATTTGACTCCTATTAGATATAGGATACCTAGAAACCACAAAAATATAATTTTAAAAATTATTTTCCTAATTTATTTAAAAGCTTTTTCTTAAGGCCAGAAATGGTCTTTAATAGGGAAAAATTATTTTAATGCTTTAAAAATATTTGTGAAAATTTAGGGAAACTCAGTGGACATATATTGTCCATATATAAGAGTTTCAACACATGGTCATGTTCAAAATATTGGACAAAACCTCCCAAAACCATTTCTGCCCCTTTCAAGGATTTGAAATATTTCTACAGGAAATATTCCCCAACAACTCCAAGAAAATTCTAGCATGTCACATATGACATGTGTGATGATCTGGACAAGTATCATGTCATGGAGAATAGTATAACCCCATGAAATCCCCTCAAAACCATTTCTGTCCATTTTGAAGTTTGAGCAACTTTACAATGCCAAACATGTCAAAATGCTCTCAAATCTTGTGTACATGCTCAAATGGTCTAATCATTCATCTAGACCAAATGGAACAAGTTGGAGAACAAGTTATATTGATCAAAGTGCCCCAAAACCCTCTCTGACCAGAATCAAATTTGAACAACTTTGTACTACCAACTTTCTCTCCTTGACCCAAACTTTTGTGAGCATGTTCACATGACCAAATGAGGCCACTACACCAAGGGGTTCATCAAGGAGAAGTGATTTGCTCAACTAGATCTACACTAGTTCATTTCTGCTAATTTCTAGGGTTTACAAAAGTTGCATTGGCAACTTTGCCCAAATGAACTCAATCTTGGTGGAACCTCTTATTTTCTCATGCCATTTGACCCTGTCAAGCCTCATGACAAGGGAAGTCCATTTGCTTGCCCAAATCTACATCAAACACCTTCTGGCTAAAACTTAAACTACATGTTTTGGCCATTTCCACTAATCTCCTTGAGTCCAAATTTGTACTACAACCTCATGTGATACTCCTCTAACCCCCTGCTTCTTTCCCTACCCGAGGAGACATGATTAAGGGGGGTAGGACCCCATTTGTCCTCTCTGGATAGCCCAATTCTCACTCTCTCTCAACCCCACCTCTCTCCTATTGGGTCACCAGGGCATCCAAGGCCACCTCCCCTTTGTTTACTCACCCCACAAAGCCCCAGACACTAGTGGACACGCCCCTGGCACATAAACAATGCCATGGCGCAGAGCTCAAGGCTTTGGAGGATGCTACAAAGGTTTCTCCCAAGACCGTAGCACGCCCATTCCAAGGCCTCCCATCGACCTTGGGCGTCGGAATCATGTCCCTCGAGGCCGCCAAGGCCCACGACATGCAACACTGCTGGCCCCTTCCTCCCTTGCCCTCCTTCTCCCTCCACGGGCTCACCTGAAGGCCCATGGACGCTGCCCACGGTGCACCAGCGCCTCCCCTATCTAGAGTCACCCCCGAGCTCCCTCTCGCCTCTGATGATTCTCCTCTCTCTCGTGCACCCTCTCGCACACACTCCCTCTCCCTCTCGTGCCCCCTGCTCCCTCCACGGCCGAAGCCTTGCCGTCAGGCCCGCGCTCAAGTTCGAGCACCATGGCTCTCCCCCCTTCCTTTATTCCATGTCCGTGACCTCCCCATGGAGTCTCAAGACCGGACCTGTCCTCCCCTTGGCCTGGGAAGCCCCCCACCAAGCGTGGTGCCGCCAAAGCTCCATGGCCGCCGCAGCCTACCGATGGTGGCGGCGCTGTAGGCTGCCTTGGGCGAGCCCGCAGCCACCCTTGGGTGCGGTGAGGAGAGCCGGAGATCTCAGGTTTTCACGCCGGCTCTCCCACAGAAGCTCAAGGGCGACGGGCCAAGGCCGGCGGCCGAGTTCTTCCTTGCTCGCCCGGCGGTGGAAGAAGACGACTGTGGGCGACAGAGCGACCAGCATGCCGGCCCGTCAGGCGTCACGACCACGCCTGCCTCGTCAGCTAAGTGGAGGCGGTGCAGCTGCCACCGCCTCCCGCTCGTTGGCGTATTCCCAAAGTGTGCCATCGACGCGTTGCACTGGGCGCCCACAGAGCTGAGCCACCGGGCCGGCCCGTCAGCTATTCCTCGCCCAGCGCGCAGAATAAGTGGTATAGCCTTTTCCTTATTCTTTTTCCTGTAAACTTCAAAAATTCATAAATAATACAAATGGAGCCCAAATTTGACGATTCAAATTTCTAGAAGCTCCATAAATTATGCCCTATAACATGGTGCTATTTGCACATTTTTCCAGAAACATTTCCTTCACAAATATTTATCAAATTCCCTTTTTTCCTATTTCTGTGATGAACTTTAGAAAATCACAGAGAGCTCAAAATTGATCCAAATGCCATGATTCAAATTCCTAGATGCTTCTAAGTTCATAACTTAGTTTATGAACATTTTTGTTAATACTTTCTGTACCACATAAAACAATGAGCCATTTCTTCATATTTGTCAACTTTGCAAATTCATAGGGAATTCATTTGCACTCCAAATCCAGTGAAACCAACTCCCAAATGCTTCTAAAATCATGATTTGCTAAATGGGTGCCTTTGCTCAGTTTTCAAAAATATATTTCTGTAGGCTTCTTGCAAATCCACAAATCCCTTGATTCCATCATATCGAAATGTTTAGAAATATCCATTGATCCACTTCCAATGAAATCACCTTGGTCATTCCTCATATGACCAGAGGTATCCTAGAAAAGTCCAACTCATATTTTTAGAGAACTTTTTTTTCCTTGTTGTGTTGCTTATTGTGATTGTTTCCGTCATTAGTTGGCAAAGTAGACGGAGTACTAGAAGATGGACTAGAAGGTTGAAGACTCTGAAGGACAAGGCAAGCAGCCCTTTGACCATGTCTATGAAACCTTTTTATGCATGCCATATAACACTTTCATTGCTTGCATCGGAGACATGATATTGTGGTGACCACATGGGGTGGCTTGGCACCGTTACTTCCTCGTTGATACTTGCATTGTGCGTGACCCTACCTTCTTATGAGGGTTATGCCGGTGGGAGTAGATAGGATGCTAAAGTAGTGCTACGCAAAAAGGGACGGGTATATGCATGGTGAAGGAGACAAAGTATTTTCAAAGGACTTTTCCAAAACCCCGACGGGTGCAACTTATGCCCGAGGGAGATGATGAGATGGGTAACCACTTGATGACGAAGTGGTGTACCGAGGCAAGTGTGTGTGGTTTTCGAAAACGGATTAGATTTAAGATTTGTCGACTGTCCCAACCTTACATGCGCAACCACTCTACCCTTATATGGGAAAGGGCATTATTGATTACCTAGGTCGATACTAGCTTGGAGCCCGCATTACTAGTGACGGGGGAGAGTTGGTGCTCTCTCTCGGGACGGGGTCGTGCCAGGTAGGGCGGCCATGACTGTCTTTACAGGGCACCGGATACACCGTTGCGACCCCTCTCGGATGTTACGATCTCGAGTGAGTCTCGTATGATGTACATCGTGAGGATACGGAACAACGAGTGGACTCCTTGTTAGTGTTGTCTAGGGAAAGGTAGTGATCGGGTGCTTACCCCGGGTACTTGAGGTATCGCGGGTCGTGGATGACACGGAAGTTCCCGGATCTTGTGGGTAAAGTGGGCAACCTCTGCAGAGTGTAAAACTATTCAATAGCCGTGTCCACGGTCGAGGATGCTTAGGCGGTGCTGCTTAAACTACGCCCGAGCTTTGCAAACCAAAGTGTGTGTGTGTGTTGATAAAACTACTTGGGTCAAGTCAAAGGACTTGACATGATTGAGTTGGGTTGGTGCCCACTCTATTTATGTTGATATCTCGTAACCTGTCCTCATGGTTACTTGAATTTTCCTGATGCATGTCTTACAAGTTGTTGAACATATTATTGCACTCAAAACTAGCTTTCTGCAAAATTTTACCTATATCATGCATTGTTATATCTGGAACCAAAATATGGGTTGCTTGCGAGTACATTCAAAGTACTCATTGGCTTGCCACTGGTTATTTTATTGGCCAGGAATGAAAGAACAGGATATGATGAAGAAGACTTCGGTGACAAACATGCGAGCTAGGACGCTTCCCAGTCAGAATGCCTGTAGGGTTAAGGCAGATGGCATGGGTCCAAGTTGTTATTGAAGTTTTCCGTTGCGATGATACTCTCAAGACCTGACCATAATGGTCCTACTTTTGTAAAACGGTATGTATGGATGTAAGACTCTTGTTATTCAGCTTCTGTGTGTTCTGTGAGCATTGATCTCTGGGATCACTGTACACGTGCATTCGGTGATCTCGACTTATGAGTCTGGGTCCCCACAGAGCTGGTATCAGAGCCATCCTGACTGTAGGAAGCCTTAGTTATCATGGTTGTTAGTTAGGATAAAACTATTTCCAAAACTATTACTAGTTTTCAAAACTATCTATACTTCTCTTCCCTTCTCAGATTTCCGAAAACTAAGGTATACTTTCCTTGTTGATCTCTTCCCCTTTAAAACTTTTGGTCGATAGAAACCTTATGCCCCTGACCACTGGATTCCTTGTAATCTTCGAGGATAATCTAGGAGGAAGATGCCTTGTCAGACATTCACCCACACCTTCTGAACACAAGATTGGCGACACCTCAACATGACGATACCAATAGAAGATACATCCTCGAGGAATGAGGACATGAAGACCCAGAAGATGGTGACATTGCCCCAGGGTTATGCAACCTTGGCCTAAGATGACCAGGGCGTAGGATATGCAAGCTCATGATATACATCACTAGTAGAGCAACCCTGCCCTTATCATTGTTGTGACGGCAACCACCAGTGCATGAGAACCTCGTCATTTGGTCCGCCTCACTATAGTTAGCAGGAAAACGGTTCTCTTCGTTCCCTGCTCTTGGTATCGATGTTGTCATCAACTTAACTGATAGGTTGGACCTCTATTATGCGTTGCTAGTGTCACTACATAAAGGATTGCCTACTTGGTACACTCGACACCTTAGAAGGCAAGAGGGATCGTCATGATTAAGAAGACAAAAGGAGACCAAGTCAATGCCAGCTACGAGGAGCCACCTTCACCCCATCACTTCAATAGGCGAGAAGTTGTTGAAGACTCTTTAGGCTCATCCTGGATCGTTTCATCAAACAACTACCGGAGACGTAGCGACACCCGAGGAAAAATCCAGAAGACTGCATGAGGCGCGAAGTAGAGCACGACTACTGAATCCGAGAACCCCTAGGGTAGGATGAGTCGTGTACCCCCTATGCGTACTCGAGTCCGTATGATGGTTCGAATTGAACCATGATTGTGTGTTCCTTCTTTTTAATTGTCTATGTTTTGATATCAGTCGCAACTTTTTCCCTAGGCAACAAGTACGTGACTATATCACCTTCCTTACCTTGTTTCTTTTGTTTGGCCTTTCGGCACTTGTTTATTTGCACTTGCACTACAGAACCCCATTTTGGCAACCCACCTCCTCTATGCTACCTTTCCCTCTCATCTCTCTCCTCAACTGAAGGCTAGCAAGACATGATACACCAAGGATTCTACTTTGGCAACCAACCAGCACTGAAGACTTTTGCTACAACCTCCTCGACCAAGTGCAACCCCGTAGAGTTATGTTCACCTCTCAAGGCTGTAAACCCATCACTATACCCTTCGAGACTTCACGAGATACCCCAGCTCGAATCCTTAACCAAGTGCTTAACCCACGGAATTACAAGTGGACCAGTTAAGCCTCTGTAACCTCACATAGCACTGGGTTCATTATGGAACTAGTGGACATAGTGAACGAGCACATTGTCATCCTAAGATAGCACCAAAACTGACGATGCCATAGGGAAGACCAATTTGAGGATATAGGAACAAAGGACAAATGAGTTGATGAGTTTATATCAGAGACCCTAAGGAATTGACTGAGACTTTGGTAGATCATGAGGCTTTCATGTTGGTAGATGAACTTGGTGGGATCATGATTATAGATTAGCATAGATTCCATTATCCCTGAGTAAATTGGATTTATAGGACAATTATGATCCCAAGCTGAAACTCCTGGAAGTGCAAGGATTTGACTTGATCAGATGATATTGATAGGAGATAGTTGATACTACGTAAATAACTTGAGGGAGACATGTAGGAATTCCTCGTTGGACATGAGATTTGGATTAAATAGGTTACCCTAGTGGAGTATGGATGCAGAATAATTTTACATGGTTTGGAGTAAATTGGATTTAGACTGATGATCTTGATCATGATACCATGTTTCTCGGTGGACCATAACTAGGAGATTGGAATAATTGTCAGAGTTTATTTAGGGAACCATACATGCTTGACCTTGGAGTTTACATGACCGTGATGATGGAAATTGGTGGACTGACTATAGCAAGGTAGCCCTTTTCAAGTATTTGGTGATTATAGGACATTAGAGGATCATGTGGGAGACCATAGACATTGGTTTTGTACAATTAATGAATTATGTAGCTAATGGGCTTTTGGAGTGGACCTATGCGAGATGATACTTTCGGAGGTATAAGGTGATCTGTTTGGAGGACTAGATAGAACAATTGGCATCTCAGGAACTGTGCTCAAGGATGGGATGATGAACATTCACTCGCATTAATCGGAATCCTTGAAACCCTTATGCCCTACCAAGCCACAACATGGCCGGATCCTCGACCTTGGTTTTTGGCTCTAGATCGATAAGACCTTGGCCAATACTCAACTGTGACCATCACCAATGCCTCAGCCCACTTTACGCACCCCATAGACTTCATGGAGTGCTTGGGCAAGTTAGATGTCATCTTTCTTTGATGACATACTGCCTACTCGAAGACGGAAGAAGAATCGTTGGGCTGGTCAAGGAACATCCAAGACCGCTATGTCTAAGAGGAAGAACTACACCAACCACCATCTTCAAGAAGTATACTTACTGCGCCAAAGGCCATGTGTATCTGCAAGCCACTCCTCTCTAAGGAACCAAGCATTTCCATGACAATGAGACCCACACCAAGATTCATCGCCCTCTTCGAGATCACTCCAAGAAATAACAACCCCTCCGAGATCACTACGAGACGAAGAGAAGACAGCTACTGATGGAGTTGCCACCGAGTTACCCGTGTGCACAACGCTTCCATGCATCACAACCCCGGAAGTGTTTCCAACTTCCTAACTTGCCCGATCTCTAAGAGGGCAATGACCATCGAGCCATCGACCCTTAGCCCAATCTAACCTACCGCGAGCTACCCATTAGCAACCTGGACCAAGTAGAACATTATATACGAAGCCACACCATCAAGTACTTCAAGGATCAAAGGAGCACCGCTCGGAAGCGGGAACAGTATGAGGGCGTGAAGACCACCCCACATCAAAGTTTTTGTATCCCTTTCTGCGCCTAGTTTGGGAATCTTGGGGACGAGATTCTTGTAAGGGGGGTAGGTCTGTCACACCCTGATTTTCATGGCACAACACCTAAGATGATAAATCATGATAAATTGTGGTTTGAAAAAAACTTTTGTGTGTTTTGGTCTTTGCTTGATTTGATTTTGTCTACTGTTTGCAAGTGCTCTAAAAATCAAATAAATCCTCCAACTCTTATAGTCCTTCTCCTTGATCCAAAAACCTTTCCCAATGATAATGCCATGTGTATAGGACATAAAAATAATTTCTTGCAAAAATAATTTGGCCAAATATTATTTTTAAAATTTAGTTTTTCAAAAACCCCTGAATTGAGGTTTGCACTGCAAGTACTTAATTAAGGGCAGTAAAAATCTCTCCAAAAATATATTTGACTCCTATTAGATATAGGATACCCAGAAACCACAAAAATATAATTTTAAAAGTTATTTTCCTAATTTATTTAAAAGCTTTTTCTTAAGGCCAGAAATGGTCTTTAATAGGGAAAAATTATTTTAATGCTTTAAAAATATTTTTGAAAATTTAGGGAAACTCAGTGGACATATATTGTCCATATATAAGAGTTTCAACACATGGTCATGTTCAAAATATTGGAAAAAACCTCCCAAAACCATTTCTGCCCGTTTCAAGGATTTGAAATATTTCTACAGGAAATATTCCCCAACAATTCCAAGAAAATTCTAGCATGTCACATATGACATGTGTGATGATCTGGACAAGTATCATCTCATGGAGAATAGTATAACCCCATGAAAGCCTCTCAAAACCATTTCTGTCCATTTTGAAGTTTGAGCAACTTTACATTGCCAAACATGTCCAAATGCTCTCAAATCTTGTGTACATGCTCAAATGGTCTAATCATTCATCTAGACCAAATGGAACAAGTTGGGGAAAAAGTTATATTGATCAAAGTGCCCCAAAACCCTCTCTGACCAGAATCAAATTTGAACAACTTTGTACTACCAACTTTCTCTCCCTCACCCCAACTTTTGTGAGCATGTTCACATGACCAAATGAGGCCACTACACCAAGTGGTTCATCAAGGAGAAGTGATTTTCTCAACTAGATCTACACTAGTTCCTTTCTGCTAATTTCTAGGGTTTACAAAAGTTGCATTGGCAACTTTGCCCAAATGAACTCAATCTGGGCAGAACCTCTTATTTTCTCATGCCATTTGACCCTGTCAAGCCTCATGACAAGGGAAGTCCATTTGCTTGCCAAAATCTACATCAAACACCTTTTGGCTAAAACTTAAACTGCATGTTTTGGCCATTTCCACTAATCTCCTTGAGTCCAAATTTGTACTACAACCTCATGTGATACTCCTCTAACCCCCTGCATATTTCCCTGCCCGAGGAGACATGATTAAGGGGGGTAGGACCCCATTTGTCCTGTCTGGACAACCCAATTCTCACTCTCTCTCAACCCCACCTCTCTCCCATTGGGTCACCAGGGCATCCAAGGCCACCTCCCCTTTGTTTATTCACCCCACAAAACTGCAGACACTAGTGGACACGCCCCTGGCACATAATCAATGCCATGGCGTGCAGAGCTCGCGCTCTGGAGCATGCTACAGTGCTCTCCGGCACTGTAGCACGCCCATTCCAAGGCCTCCCGTCGACCTTGGGCGCCGGAATCGTGTCCCTCGAGGCCGCCTCGGCGTCCACGACATGCAACACTGTCGGCCCCTTCCTCCCTTGCCCTCCTTCTCCCTCCACGGGCTCACCCGAGCGCGTCCATGGACGCTGCCCACGGTGCACCAGCGCCTCCGCTATATAGAGTCACCCACGAGCTCCCTCTCGCCTCTGATGATTCCCCTCTCTCTCGTGCACCCTCTCCAACACACTCCCTCTCCCTCTCGTGCCCCCTGCTCCCTCCACGGCCGAAGCCTTGCCGTCAGGCCCACGCTCAAGTTCGAGCACCATGGCTCTCCCCCCTTCCTTTATTCCATGTCCGTGACCTCCCCATGGAGTCTCAAGGCCGGACCACTCCTCCCCTTGGCCTTGGAAGCCCCCCCCCCCCCCCGGCGTGGTGCCGCCAACGCTCCCTGGCCGCCGCAGCCTGCCGATGGTGGCGGCGCTGTAGGCTGCCTTGGGCGAGCCCGCAGCCACCCTTGGGTGCGGTGAGGAGAGCCGGATCTCCTGTGCTCTTCGGCCGGCTTTCCCGCGTCGCCTGGCAACGGCTGCGCCGGCGGCCGAGCCCTTCCTTGCCCGGCGTCGGGCGGAAGAAGACGACCAGGCGACGGGCGACTGACATGCGGGCCTCACACAATGACCAGCCGGCTGCCTCGTCAGTTAAGTGGAGGCGGGTATAGCTGCTTACCGCCTCCCCTGCTCCGTTGGCGTATTCCCAAAGTGCGCCATCGACGTTGCCTGGGCGCCCCACGAGCTGAGCCACCGGGCCGGCCCGTCAGCTATCCCTCGCCCAGCGTGCAGAATAAGTGGTACAACCTTTTCCTTATTCTTTTTCCTGTAAACTTCAAAAATTCATAAATAATACAAATGGAGCCCAAATTTGACGATTCAAATTTCTAGAAGCTCCATAAATTATGCCCTATAACATGGTGCTATTTGCACATTTTTCCGGAAACATTTCCTTCAGAAATATTTATGAAATCCCCTTTTTTCCTATTTCTGTGATGAACTTTAGAAAATCACAGAGAGCTCAAAATTGATCCAAATGCCATGATTCAAATTCCTAGATGCTTCTAAGTTCATAACTTAGTTTATGAACATTTTTGATAATACTTTCTGTACCACATAAAACAATGAGCCATTTCTTCATATTTGTCAACTTTGCAAATTCATAGGGAATTCATTTGAACTCCAAATCAAGTGAAACCAACTCCCAGATGCTTCTAAAATCATGATTTGCTAAATGGGTGCCTTTGCTAATTTTTCAAAAATATATTTCTGTAGGCTTCTTACAAATCCACAAATCCCTTGATTCCATCATATCGAAATGTTTAGAAATATCCATTGATCCACTTCCAATGAAATCACCTTGGTCATTCCTCATATGACCAGAGGTATCCTAGAAAAGTCCAACTCATATTTTTAGAGCACTTTTTTTCCTTGTTGTGTTGCTTTTTGTGATTGTTTCCGTCGTTAGTTGGCGAAGTAGACGGAGTACTTGAAGATGGACCAGAAGGTTTGAAGACTCTGAAGGACAAGGCAAGCAGCCCTTTGACCATGTCTATGAAACCTTTTTATGCATGCCATATAACACTTTCATTGCTTGCATCGGAGACATGATATTGTGGTGACCACATGGGGTGGCTTGGCACCGTTACTTCC
The DNA here is from genome assembly GCA_021605145.1 of Aegilops bicornis. Taxonomy (NCBI): domain Eukaryota; kingdom Viridiplantae; phylum Streptophyta; class Magnoliopsida; order Poales; family Poaceae; genus Aegilops; species Aegilops bicornis. The sequence continues at coordinate 194,257,669 of CM038672.1, read as the reverse complement.
TCGTTGATACTTGCATTGTGCGTGACCCTACCTTCTTATAAGAGTTATGCCGGTGGGAGTAGATAGGATGCTAAAGTAGTGCTACCCAAAAAGGGACGGGTATATGCATGGTGAAGGAGACAAAGTATTTTCAAAGGACTTTTCGAAAACCCCGGCGGGTGCCACTTATGCCCGAGGGAGATGATGAGATGGGTAACCACTTGATGACGAAGTGGTTTACCGAGGCAAGTGTGTGTGGTTTCCGAAAACGGATTAGATTTAAGATTTGTCGACTGTCCCAACCTTACATGCGCAACCACTCTACCCTTATATGGGAAAGGGCATTATTGATTACCTAGGTCGATACTAGCTTGGAGCCCGCATTACTAGTGACAGGGAGAGTTGGTGCTCTCTCTCGACGGGTCGTGCTGTAGGGCGGCCATCATCGTCTTTACAGGCACCGGATACACTGCTAGACCCCTCTCGGATGTTACGATCTCGAGTGAGTCTCGTATGATGTACATCGTGAGGATACGGAACAACGAGTGAACTCCTTGTTAGTGTCGTCTAGGGAAAGGTAGTGATTGGGTGCTTACCCCGGGTACTTGAGGTATCGCGGGTCGTGGATGACACGAAGTTCCCCGGATCTTGTGGGTAAAGTGTGCAACCTCTGCAGAGTGTAAAACTATTCGAATAGCCGTGTCCACGGTCAAGGACAGTTGGGCTGTGCTGCTTAAACTACATCCAAAGCTTTGCAAACCAGTGTGTGTGTGTTGATAAAACTACTTGGGTCAAGTCAAAGGACTTGACCTGATTGAGTTGGGTTGGTGCCCACTCTATTTATGTTGATATCTGTAACCTGTCCTCATGGTTACTTGAATTCTCCTGATGCATGTCTTACAAGTTGTTGAACATATTATTGCACTCAAAACTAGCTTTCTGCAAAAATTTACCTATATCATGCATTGTTGTACCTGGAACCAAAACATGGGTTGCTTACGAGTACATTCAAAGTACTCATTGGCTTGCCACTGGTTATTTTATTGGCCAGGCATGAAAGAACAGGATATGATGAAGAATACTTCGGTGACGAACATACGAGCTAGGACGCTTCCCAGTCAGAATGCCTTTAGGGTTAAGGCAGATGGCATGGGTCCAAGTTGTTATTGAAGTTTTCCGCTGCGATGATACTCTCAAGACCTGACCATAATGGTCCTACTTTTGTAAAACAGTATGTATGGATGTAAGACTCTTGTTATTCAGCTTCTGTGTGTTCAGTGAGCATTGATCTCTGGGATCACTGTACACGTGCATTCGGTGATCTCGACTTATGAGTCGGGGTCCCCACATGATGCGTTGAGACGAGTCACAACATGCGACGAACGTGGCTATGTCCCTTTTTATACCGTGCCACCAAAAATTTTCCTGAAGGTCCTTGTACATCTTTGTTCCTCCAGGATGGATTGAATACGGAGCGGTGTGGCCTTCAGCTAGAATTTGCTGTTTAAGGTCCTCGATATTTGGTAACGCAGCCTATCTCCGTACTCACAATATTCCCTCGCTTCGTCGATGACGAATTCTGAGGCCTTGCCCAAACTCACTTTCCTTTTTATGCCTTCAATGCTGGGGTGCCCATGCTGGGCCTCCTTAATCTTTTCTATCAGGGTAGACTGTATTTCTAAATTTGACACGCTACCTTCGATGACCATTAGTAAGTTGAGTTTAGAAAACTCCTGCCGAAATTCAGGTCTCAGGTTTGGTAGGTTGTCGTTGTCCGAGCTAGGGTTCCGACTAAGAGCATCCGCCACTACATTTGCTTTTCCTGGATGGTAGTGGATTCCAACATCATAATCCTTCACTAATTCCAACCAGCGTAGTTGCCGTAAATTGAGTTCCAGTTGTGTGAAAATATACTTGAGGCTCTTATGGTCTGTGTATATTTCACAACGATTTCCAAGTAGAAAGTGTCTCCACTCTTTGAGTGCATGGATGATCGCCGCCAACTCCAAGTCACGAGTAGGATAATTTTCTTCATGCTTGCGAAGTTGCCTGGAAACATACGTGACTACCTTGCCTTCTTGCATTAATACGCATTCGAGGCCCTTCCGGGACGCGTCACAATACACTTAAAAATTCTTGTGTATGTCTGGCACAATTAATACTGGTGCTATCGTTAATTTCCTTTTTAGTTCTTGGAAACTTTTCTCGCAAGCTTCAGTCCATTCAAACTTCTTGTCCTTCTTGAGTAACTGCGTCATTGGCTTTGCTATGGTGGAGAATCCTTCAATAAATCTTCGGTAGTATCCTGCCATTCCCAAGAAAATTCATACGTCTGCTATTACCGGCTGGTGGTTTCCAGCCAAGTACGGCCTTGACCTTTTCCGGGTCTACGGCAATACCTTCTTGGGTCAGTACGTGGCCCAGAAAACCCACATGTCTTAGCCAAAATTCACATTTGCTGAACTTGGCGTACAATTGATGTTTCCTTAGTTCTCCTAGTACGATCTGGAGATGTTCAGCGTGCTCTTCTGGTGTCTTGGAATATATCAGAATATCCTCGATGAATACCACAACAAACTTGTCCATAAACTTCATAAATACTTTGTTCATGAGGTGAACAAAATATGCGGGGGCGTTTGTTAGTCCAAACGACATTACTGTGAACTCATAGAGTCCGTATCTGGAGGTGAAGGCTGTCTTGGGGATATCTTCTGTTCGTACTTTTAATTGATGGTATCCCGACCTTAAGTCAATTTTTGAGAAGACCTTGGCCTGAGCGAGCTGATCAAATAAATCATTTATCCGCTGACATCGGGTATTTGTTCTTGATTGTGACCATGTTAAGTGCTCGATAGTCTATACACAATCTCGTTGTCCCATCCTTTTCTTGGCAAATAAAATTGGTGAACCCCAAGGTGAGGAGCTGGCTCAGATATATCCTTTGTCCAGTAATTCTTTTATTTGCTTCTTCAATTCTACCAACTCGGATGGTGCCATTCTGTATGGTTTCTTGTAAATGGGGGTGGTTCCGGGTGCTAGCTCAATGCTGAATTCTATCTCTCGGTCTGGTGGCATGCCTGGTAGTTCTTCGGGAAATACGTCTGGAAACTCACACACTACTGGAACTTTGCTTAATTCAGAAATGTCCACCTTGTTCAACCTCGGTTACCGAGATATTTGTCTCTCTTTGGCTGAAACTTTTATTGTCTTCCCATGATGGTGGGTGAGAATTACGGTCTGGTTGAAGCAGTCAATAAATCCTTTGTTGGTGGTTAAGCAATCCATCCCTAGGATGACATCCAGTCCTTTATTTTCCAATACAATAAGGTTGGCGTGAAACTTCAATCCTTCAAACTCAGTAATCGCACCTTGGCAGAATCTCCGAGTAACTTGCTTAATCCTGTGGGACTTGATGATCATGGATTTTTCCAAGGGAAGCATCGAAAAATAATTTCGCAGCAAATCTCTTCGAAATGAACGAGTGAGAAGCTCGAAACAAACAAAACCGTAAGGTGTATTGTGTTGATGTGGAACGACTGAGTACGATATCCGGGGCATTTTGTGCTTCTTCTCTGGTCATGTGGTTCAGATGACCCTTCCTGTGGTTGTTATTGGGGTTGAAGTTGTTTCGCTTGGGCGCTGAATTATTGCCACCGTTGTTCGGCTTTGGGGTCGAGTTTCTTGGCTGGGGGAACTGCTTGGCATAGTGCCCTTCTTCTCCACAAGCATAGCAAGTAACGCCTGGGCGATATGTGAACTCCTTGTCCCTTGCATGGAAATTCTTGATTGGGTGTGAAACATTTGTCGTGGGTTTGTGTGTCCCACCTTTCTGAAAATTCGTCTTGCTCCTGTGGTTGCGAGCAAGAGTGGTCTGGTCCCTTTTGCGTTTGCGGAAATCCTCCAAGATGCGTTGCTCATTTTCCAAGGTAATCGCTTTATCCACGAGTGTTTTGTAATCTGGGAAGGTGTGCACGACCAGCTGGCATTTAAGCGCGGGTGCCAATCCGTCCAGGAATTTTTCCATCTTCTTGCTTTCGGTCATATGCTCTTCGTTGGCGTAGCGAGACAATAGAGTAAACTGACTATTGTATTCCGACACCGTCATGGTCCTCTGCTTGAGGTCATCAAACTCCTTCTTCTTGATCCTCATAACACTTCTAGGAATGTGCGCCCCACGAAAACCTTCTTTGAACTCCTCCCAGGTTATATCATTTTCGTTGGGGTGCATGTGTTGGAAATTTTTCCACCATGATGCAGCCGCTCCAGTGAGATAGTGTGGTGCATATAGTACTTTCTCACGGTCTGGACATTGTGCAATAATTAATTTTCTTTCCATGTCTCGAAGCCAATCATCGGCCTCAAGAGGTTTGTCAGTATGAGAAAATGTTGGGGGACGCGTCTTCTGTAGCTCGCATAATTTGGATTGTCATGATACGGTCCATGGTGATTTCCCATATTGATGACTTGGTTCATCATTTCCTGATGTTGTTGCTGACTGCTCATAAAGGCGGCATACTTGGGAAAATGCTTTTTCACCGCCCTGCTGACTTGATCGCCTCGTGAAATTGTTGCTTGTTTGTGTGCCATAATTTTCTTCTCGCGGGTTTGGCATGGAGCGAGTCCAAGGACGAGACATTTTCCACTCTGGGGATATATTTTGTAAAACTCATAAGAAAAAGAATTTGAGTCGCAAAAATCAATAAATTTATAAAGACGGTAATTTTTTTAAATGCTCCAAGATTTTTCAAGAGAATAATCGATTGCGCATGGAGACGGACTGCTCAGTACATATCTTACACGCAAGCAGTAATTATACAATACACCACTCAGGATATGCGTACACATTCCTGACATGTTATTTAGGCTAGTGCACTTCTCCCAGTTCCTACATGATGCTAAACAAGCTACTTCTCACAACCTATGTACATATAAACATATCGTACAAGCCGGTACATCGCATGGCAGCTAAGCGCACTCAGTTGGAGATGGTAAGGATCTCCCTTGGCCTGCCGAGGGTGAGGCGCAGTGAGGCCGGGCACTCAACCTCCTCCTCGCTAATAGGCTCCAGACGTGAAGTGCTGCACTGAGTTGATGGAGCGGGCGCCATAGGTGGAGCAACACGGACTGGAGTGGGTGCAATAGGTGGTGCAGTACGGACTGAAGTGGGCGCAATGACTTGGTTGAACTCCTCAGTGGTAGGCAGGCGACGAGCGGTGGCGAGAATGGTAGGTGAATAAGATGCTGAGGACGAGACGAAAGTCAGTGGTGGTGCGGTGTGTAGGAGCTCCCTCCTGTTGGCGGCACAGCCATGGACTGAGTCCATGCGGGCAGCCACAAGGTCGTCCACAAGGTTGTCGAAGGATGCCTCTAGAGCCTGGAGCTATTCCACAAGCATCTCGATGGCTTCATCTCGCTCTCCTCTGGGGCAAGCGAATGCATAGTGACATGTGTATGGCACATGGCAAGGAAGGTAGCGGTAGCAACGAGTCTTCATCGAAGGAAGAACATCTCGGAGACGGGCTATCGCCTCACGGGCGACCATCTGCATAGCATGCCTCTCCGTAGGCATGGCTCTCCCCAAGAACCGGAAGCGGCGTAACTCAACACGCCCTCCCTTGAGTTGCACCGCAGCCTGGTGCATGGATAGACTGTCGTTGAGCTTGTGCTGGTAGAGTGTGAATACTCGGCGCACTGATGGTCCCATCGCGATCTTAACGATGAAGGAGAGGAGCTTGACGAACCCCTTAGGCACGTTGGCGAACACCTGTGACTCACAGTCGTTGCCAGCCATCTACAAAAGTTGGCAAAAATTCTGAATGGTCAGATCATAAATTTATGCTGACTGTCAGAAAATGACTACATATGAAAAAAATATAAATTAGCACTATTATGCTAATAACCGATTAGCGATCGCACCTAGTGGCTTCCTACAGTCCTGGCTCGTACCTAAGTTTGTCACGACCGGTTTTTCAATAAAATACTTATTGAGAAAACGATCTTTTGATTCCAAAGATAGGAAGAATTCTCCTCATCGTAGACAAAGTACTTGATACGTAAGTCCAAAGAGCATTAAATATAATACTGTGGTTGAGCTGAGGTTGCTCAACAATTTATTACAAACACGCCAATATTGTACATAAGGGTGGCTATGACACAGGGGTGTGGTGGCATACTACTGACTCGAGATAAAAGTGGTGGTGGATATATCACAGTGGAGTGGTTAACATGACTCCTAAATTGGCAGCTCATCGAAGGCCGAGGTGAGGCTCGATGCATTTATTCGTTAGCGGAAGCGGATATAATACAAGTGACCAAATCCAGGATCGCATCGGGACTGGACCGACTCCTCTAGGCGTCGGACTCACTATCGAACTCTTCATCCATGAGATCGCCTTCGTCAACATCTGGCCAAATCAACAAGCCAGGTGAGTACTTCGAAAGTACTCGCAAGACAGTTCGGACATAAGATATAACAAATGCAAGCATGAATGCGTCATGAGGAAATAGCAATGCACACTCAAATAATAAACTATTTCACGACATGATAAGTAAAAAGGAAGTCGGCCGGTAGTCCTCCCGAAATCCCAACAAAATAACTGAAAACCGATCGGGTGTCTGGAGCGACGCCTCGACGGGTAAACAAATAAATTATCATGCCGCAGTCGGGCGTCTAAGCGACACCACATAAAGGGCTTATATTGAAAGGTAAATAACAAGAGTGCCACAATCGGACGTCTAAGCGACATCACATAAAGGGCTTGTATTGAAAGGAAATAACATGCATGCCACAGTCGGACGTCTGAGCGACATCGCAGAAAAGGCTTATAGTGAGAGTAAATAACAAGCATGCCACAGTCGGACGTCTGAGCGACATCACAGAGATGGCTTATATTGAAAGTAAATAACAGGCGTGCCACAATCAGACGTCTGAGCGACATCGCAGAAAGGGCTTATAGTGAAAGTAAATAACAAGTGTGCCACAGTCGGACGTCTGAGCGACATCGCAGAAAGGGCTTTATATTTCATTCTTCATATTTGATAAATTCACGAAGATATAACACTCACAGGAAATATTCAACACATAATAATAAACAAGTTAGTCAATCCACATGAATAATCATATAGCCGGACTTAACACTCATGTAGTTCACCGGAGTTTTGTCACTGAGACTGACATTGAGAAGATAAGTTGAACACAGTACTCGGACATGGATAAGATGATTCATAGGATTTTTGACTCTGCAAAGTTTGTACTAATTATCCACAGCCAACAGATTTCCGTAGTCACGAAGGACTAGTTCCGTTTATGGTATTTCGGTAGAAACACATCTAACCAGTACACACCCATCCCACCTCACGATGCCAGGAATCACCCTAGACAACGTTCAAGAAAAACATTGAGACGGGGAGATCACAACCTCGAATAGCATGGGATCAAATTTATATACGCGCGCTCTAAGGGGTGCCCCCCTCTCGGTCCCAACCAGAAACAGCCATGCCCCTTGACCAGATGACTGGCTTTAATCCAGGGCCATGGAACCCTCATCACGGCCTCTCTATTTTGTGTGTACCAGGAAAGAGGTTTGCAACTTACTAAGCCATATCCCTTGCAGAAAACATGTGGTAGTACATGAAGGGAAAAACGGATGGAAGCGTGACTTGATTCATGATGACACCGAGTCGAATAGTTCCGGCATAAGACCTGCATGCTTCAACACTGCCATCTTACCCACTCTCATGCCAACACATGGTCATGCAAACTCATATCCAATAACATATGGATTTTCGAAGCTCACTTGCCTCAACTTTGCATGTAATATACAGTTATCGAAATGCTCATAAACATGCCATGAAACTACTCGATGCAAACATGCCAAAGACACTCATCATATCAAAAGTTTAAACATGCTTGCCTGGTTCGGAGTAGTCGGAGTCTAGCTTGGTGAAGTTCGCGGTTCTGTCACCTCCTCCGGTATCTACGGTATAAGAAAATATGTACTAACGTAAATACCGTGAGTGCACAAAAAAGTGTTCCAAATATTTTTCAAATAAATATGATGAAAAACTAGACAGAAATTAAAGGGGACAGAAAAATAATCAATCAAAAATCATTTTCTGTTTAAAATTTATAAAGGTATTAGCCCATGGACTTATCTGTAATTAAACAGAAACTTTCCAGGGGTCAGCTTATAAAGACAGAAAATGCTTCGGCTAAAAACCCGTCAACTGCAAAGGAAGACGTATTCTGCCCAAAGGCGTTTTCAGAAAACGGTTAAAAAAAAAGAAAAGACTGACGAGGGGTCCCACCCATCAGGTTTGAATTTTCAAACGGGGAGAAGCAGAGCACGTCGGCGCCCGAGAGCTGCGGTGGTCGCCGGTGGCGATCCACGACGAGTTAGGAGGATCAGAGGGTACCTATGTGATCAGCGTGTCCTTCCGCGTCTGTGGGTGGTGGAGGTGGTCGTCAGCGAGCACCACGTCGACGGCGGTCCTTACTCCGATGGACGGCGGCTCGGGTGAAGTTGGATCTCGTCGGGGAGGGCTGCGGAGGTTAAATTGGAGCTTGGGTTTGAGCGTTGAGTGCACGAGAAGGCTACTGACGTGGTTTGGGAGGTGGGGATGGCTTCACCTGAGTGGATCGAGCTGGTGGCCGAGGCGGATCGGGGCGGCCGTAGTCGGGGGAGGATACCTCCTCGAGGTCCTCCTGGTGGCTTGGCGGGGTTCTGGTGAGGTGTAGTGGTGGTGCGTGCTCGAGAACGAGCTCGGGACCTCATTTTATAGGTGATCCGAGGCGGTGGCCATGAACCGGGATCTCCGGCGATGGTTACGGCGGCGCATTGTTTGGTCGGGTAGTTTAGGGGGTTGGGCATCAACGTGGAGGTCCACTGGTTCCATTTTGATGCTAACCTAGGTTGGATTAGGCGCGCTTGGGTGGTTTCGACAGAACGGAGCTGCGCGGGCCCATCGGCGGCAGAGGGCGCGTCCTGTACTTGCCGGGCCACGGCGACGGTGGCGTTCATGCGCCGGCATGCGTAAGGCCACGCTGAGGCCTCTCGCGAAGGCGGCGGCGCTGACGGCGCAGAAGTGGCGCTTAGCTCCCGTTAGCCATGGGTGGCTCTGCCATCACAGGTTGCCGCATCGGCGAGGCTTGCTGCCACCGACACCTGCGCCCGTCCAAGAGAGCGTGCGGTGCTCTGGTTAAGGAGGAGAGGCCATGCGCAACGCGCCAGGGTGAGCACTGGTGATCGATGACAAGTCACTAACGAAAAACGACACTGACTGTCGAACTGTAACTCTGAATTTAGTGAATATACACAGAAACAGTGCCGACCAAGTGTTTGATGAAATGATTTAGGCATGAGAAGAATTTATCTGGGGCTGGTCTTTGGTGTGGTGGCCTCTCAAAGCACCTAGGGACTGCCTGATTTTTGGTGGAATTTTTGGAGAAAAGAAAATATGAATTTCACCAAAAATGATGAATCTGGTCCAAACTTGCAGAGGTTGAAACTTGAAAAATTTGAAAAGAGGAAGAGTGGATCTTGATGGATCTAGGTTGGGGGTGCTAGGGACTATCCAGAGGAGTTGGTTTGAGATCAAAACTCAAAGGAAATCAGGTACTTCCTTTGTAAATCATCCAGGCTTAAAATAAATGACAGAATTGTTTTTGGGGATAAAATAAATAAAATAAAATTCAAAAATGGGTTGAACCTGTTGGAACAGAATGTTTGGGTTGCCCCAAAGTGGAGGGAGGGGTTTTGGGAGAATTTACCACATGAGGCATGGTAAAACAATGGATGGTTTGAAAACAAAAGAATAGCCTCCAAACCCATAGGGTTTCTTTTTAATAGAAAATAAATTCCAAAAATATATTTGAGAGGTTAAAAATCAGAAGGGAGGTTTTAAATAACCAAACACCAAGGTTTAGGAAGATACAAAATAAAATCCTTGCCATGGGGGGAATGTTTTTTTGAGAAGGAGGGGTTTTTGGAGAGATTTTAAATGGCCTCCTTCAAATCAAACAAAGTTTTGTTGAAAACCAAATTAAATTTTTTGGAGTGTCACACAAGGGGGCCTCACAGAGACTGCTACCACAGCCGAGAAGGATCAGCTGCCGCAGGGAAGTGCACTCGGAACAGAAGAGACCCCTCCCCCTGGCGACCAGCCGCTGGGGGCTCCACTGTCTCAGGAGGCGCCACGGCCTCCGGAGGACGCTAGCAGCACCAGCACTCCCAACCTCGTCGAACACCCTGTGTACTTCGTCAGCACAGTGTTGCGGGACGCGAGGGCGCGGTACCCCATGCCCCAGAAACTCCTCCTCGCGCTATTGGTGGCCTCGCGCAAGCTGCGACACTATTTTCAGGGCCATCCCATCAAGGTTGTCTCAGCGTACCCCTTGGAATGGGTGCTCAGGAGCCCCAACTTGGCTGGAAGAGTCGCTGAGTGGAACATCGAGCTGCAAGCGTTTCAGCTAGAATTCAGCACCACCAGAGTCATCAAGGGGGCCGCGCTAGCGGACTTCGTGGCGGAATGGGCGGAGGCGCCGGGCCTCAAGGCTGATGAGGATCGATCCCTCTCCCCGGGAAGCGAGGCACCGGACGGTTGGGTCATGTACTTCGACAGGCGTTCTCCGCACACGGGCGCTGGGTCAAGCGCAAAGGCTTATATCTCCCACTCAAGACAAGCTCTACTATGTCATGCAGCTCTGTTTCCAGCATGGAGAAAAGGTCTCCAACAACATAGCAGAATATGAAGGCCTGATAGCGGGCCTGAAAGCCGCGGTCGCCCTGGGAGTGAAGCGCCTTACCATCAAGGGTGATTCACAACTCCTCGTCAACTTCTCCAACAAAGTATACGAGCCGAGGGATGAGCACATGGAAGCCTACCTCGCGGAGGTCCGCAGGATGGAGAAGCAGTTCTGGGGACTGGAGTTGCAGCATGTGCCTCGCGGCACCAATCAAGAGTCTGATGACACCGCCAAACGGGCATCCAGGCGGCTACCTCAAGAACCTGGCGTCTTCGAGGAGCGGCTCTTCAAGCCCTCGGTGACGCCATCGCTGTCAAGCACGGTGCAGCCTCGGGAAGAGCTCCCCCAACCACCTGCCTCGGGAGCCCTGGTCTATGGCCCGGCCTCGGGGAGGCCTGCCCTCGACGCTGGAGCCTCGTGGAGGGATGCTGCATCACGTAGCCTCAGAGTTACCCGACGCAAGGGACCTTGCCGAAAAGGAGGAGGAGGAAGCGGAGCGTGTGGCGCGGCAAGCCACGGCGTCTTGCATCGTGGATGGAGAGCTCTACCGAAGTGACCGAATGATGTGTCCTCGCGTTGCATTTCCGTGGAGCAAGGGAAGGAGCTGTCTGGCGGAACATACACGGTGGAGACTGTGGGCATCATTCGTCATCACGGACCCTCGTTGGCAAGGTGTCCCGCAGCGGGTTCTATTGGCCCAGTGTGCTCAATGATGCCGTGGAACTGGTGAAGGCTTGCGAGGCCTGCCAATTCCATGCCAAGCAGATCCATCAGCCGGCGGGAGGTGTGCAAACTATACCCCTCTCGTGGCCATTCGCAGTCTGGGGGCTGGATATCCTGGGCCCGTTCCCTCGGGCGCCGGGAGGCTATCGCTACCTCTACGTCGCCGTGGACAAGTTCACCAAGTGGGCTGAAGTGGAAGCCGTCTGCACCATCCCCGCAGGTTCTGCGATCAAGTTCATCAAGGGCATCGTGAGCCGGTTCGAGGTGCCGAACCGCATCATCATCGACAACGGTTCGCAGTTCACCAGTAACCTCTTCAAAACATATTGTGCTAACCTGGGGACGCAGGTATGCTACGCTTCGGTTGCACATCTGCGGAGCAACGGTCAGGCCGAGCGGGCCAACGCGGAGGTCCTGAGGGGCCTCAAAACTAGGACCTTCAAGAAGAAGTTGGAAGCCTGCGGCAGGGGCTGGTACGAAGAACTTCAGTCTGTGCTGTGGTCCATCCGCACAACCGCGACCAAGCCGACTGGCGAGACCCCGTTCTTCCTGGTTTATGGAGATAAAGCGGTCCTCCCTCACGAGGTCAGACGTCGCTCCGCATGGGTCCTGGCGTTCGACGAGGCGCAGCAGGACGCCATGCGGGGGATGAACCTCTTGCTGGGGGAGGAGCATCATCGAGAAGCCGCACTACGAGCAGCAAGGTACCAACAAGCACTGCGGCGATACCACTGCCGCAACATTTTCCCCAGGACCCTTGAGGTAGGGGACCTCGTGCTCAGACGGGTTCTCTCCAGGGAGGGACTGCATAAGGTCTCTCCCATGTGGGAGGGCCCGTTCAAGGTTGTTCATGTTTCCAGGCCCGGCTCCGCGCGCTTGGAGACCCAAGAGTGGGTGCCCGTCCAGAACGCGTGGAACATCCAGCATCTTTGAAGGTTTTACCCCTAAAAAGGCCCGAAGCCTGTGAAGAAGGCAAACGCCTGTGAAGTTGTCGCGTTTTGGAAAAGGCCCTGTGCCTGTGAAGAAGGCGAATGCCTGTGAAGTTGTCGCATTTTGGAAAAGGCCATGTGCCTGTGAAGAAGGCGAATGCCTGTGAAGTTGTCGCGTTTGGAAAAGGCCCGGTGCCTGTGAAGAAGGCGAATGCCTATGAAGCTGCTGCGATCGGGGAAAGGCCCGGTTCTTGTGAAGAAGGCAAATGCCTGTGAAGCTCGCCGCCCGTGACACTCTCACGTAATAATGAGTGGGGCTGTACACGCCCCGGAGTCTCCGGAGTGCCGCCCTCGGGCCTCGGGGGCTCCCGCCCACGCCCAGTGGCAGCACTTAGCTCCTGGTGAGAAGACGTCGAAGACTAGACTAGGTGCCGGACGCGGCTTCTTTCATTTGCTTTCTGCAGTTGGCTTGTTCATTCCCATTTGAAATTTTATTGAAGTTGTTGCCGTCTTTGGCTTGTGACTATCTGCCTTTTTCGCCGCCCCTGTCTTGGTTTATTTCGCGCGAGTCTCACGAGGGAGCGGCGCGGGCACCCTCGCGAGTGTTTTCTGCCCCTATCGTTTGTTTTCTGCCCCTATCGTTTGAGGCTTCGCAAGCCAGGTCCGCTACAGGAGCACCCCTCCCAGTTCGTGCCCCACGGGCACCGCGACGCGAACACAGGACCTGGGCCGGTCGCCTCCACAACTGAGGCCAGAAGCTACCTCTCCTGACTAATATTTGCAGGGCATGAAGCGTTCGACGAGGCCTCGGCCTCGGGAGGCGAAGACCGCGACAGGTCGCCCCGAAGCTAAGTAATTTCTAAGCGCAGGCGTGTGGCACAAAAGCCTAATATAGAGATAGCAGAAACAGTACGATAATTAACAGCAACAGTCCAAGCACGCCCCCGCGGGGCCCTACACTACTGTCTCTTTCCGCAGGAAAAGGAAAAGAACAAAACAGGCGCGGCTCGCTTGACGCCAACTCGCGGCGAAGGCTCGAACTGCCTCCGGAGCTCAGGCGGACTCCCTCTCGCGCTTCACTAAGGCGCGACGGTAGGCAGACCCGCTACCTCCCTCCACGCGGGTGCGGCGACACGGAGGCTGGTCGCGGCCGCCGCTGGAGGAGCCGCTGTCCGAAGGAGAGTCGCCGAAGCTCGACGAGCCCCGAGCGCCGCCAACCACGCGCGCGCTCTCATCTTCATCCCGATCATCTCCGGGGCCAGGCCCACGGCCACGGTCATTGTCCTCGGGGCAGCACCCAGCGCGGTGACAGTCTTCCCCGAACACCCTCACGTAGAGGGTGGCATCGCCGTCGAACTTGAAGTGCAGGGTGCACCGCCGGCTTAGACCACGCGCGCCGGCAAACGTTTGCTAGCCGCAGGTCAGGGCCACGCTCCCGGCGGCGGAGACCTCCAGCGAAGCACAGGAGGCCCGGCTGCAGCAACCGTCCGCTTGGAGCCAGAGACCGCCCGGGGCGCCCGCTGGAAGTTCACCTAAAAGGAAGCGTGGAAGCTGGAGCCAGGTGCTGGTCGGCTCCACCGACCACACGACAAACTCCGGCAGCACCTCTGCCGAGTCGAAGCGCGGCCTAGGAGGTCACGTGGTCAGAAGCGCCCGCTTCGCTCAACGGCTCGACGCCCGTCGCCGCTGGAGATCGCCTCGGACGACCGGAAGCCGCATGGAGCCACAGGGTGCTTGCGAGGACGACCTCGACCGCGCTTGACCGGGGGAGAGTCGGGCTCTACCTGGCGGGCCTTCCCCTTCTCCGCAGCCGAGAACCTCTTCGACAGAGCCATGGAGAAGAGGGAGAAGCAAGAAGAGATGGACTGGAAGGGCACGCGCTGCCCGCATTTATAGCCGAGAAGGCCAACCATCGACCTCCACGATCACAGGTAATCATGAACTGCTTTGCATGCAGGGACTTGTCAATTCGTGCAGTTGCCGAGGCGTCATGGGGAAGTGGGGACGCCCATGTCCAATCAACCGCCACGCGGCGCCCAAGGCCGCAGAATGTTAGGGCTCAGCGGCGCTCAGACTTGCCCTTCGCTTCTCGCTAAGCCAAGTCTAAGCGCGCCTTGGGCGGGGGCTACTGTCGGCGTTCTAGGAACGGGGTACCAGACTTGCACTGTCGCCTGCGGCTCAAGGGCGTGGCTAAAGGTGGCCCAAGACGACCCATCTTCATCAACACAAGCTCAAGACCCTCGCGAGGGGCCAGATTTCATGGGCGGACGACAGAAGCTTCCTCGAGCCACGACCTCGTCGGGCTGGCTCGCGAGGAGGCGGAGAGATCGAGGCGGGTACCTCACGAGGTGCCCATGACGCAAGCCATGACGACCGAGGGCGCCCAGTGGCGCCAGCCCGCCAAGAAGTGTCCTCGTTTCCCCTTCGGTGCAAGGGAGGCAAGCGCAGGCCAAGAGTATCAAGCAAAGGCAACCATTTCGGTGCAACAAGACCAAGAACAGTAGGAAGGAGGTCATCGTGGAGCCCAAGCCAAGGCCACCGCCGAGTCTTTGGCGAGGACCGACTTTAGTCAGATAAGTGTACTAGATGTTCCCCATCAAAATGGCCAATTGTTGGCGCCCTTCCCACTCAATATTTGGGAAGAGGCCCAGGGCCTCTGCCTATAAATAGGACTAGCCACCCACAGGGTGGAGGCATCTTAGAGAGAGAGAGAGAGAGAGAAGCGACTTAACTCCCCTAGGCAGTTCATCGCACCGGCCAAGAACAGACCATCGCGAGGCTGTTCTTCCTTGTACTGTTCATCATTAGCCCCTCAGGCAATCCACCACACCACACACTGGAGTAGGGTATTACACCGCAATGGTGGCCCGAACCAGTATAAACCTTGTGTGCCTTGTGTTGCTCTTTGTGTAGTTTAGATCCTTGCGAGGCAACGAGGTGTAGGTAGGTTGGAGGTGTGATCTCCGCGTGCACCCCAGAGTTCGAACCTAGAGGGTCTGGCGGAACCCGAAATCCGACAATCTACGTCTCTGAGTCTTCGGAGGCGGCCCTCTACTTCCCGCGCGGGGAGGAGGCCTTAGCCTCCCCTTCCCGACTATCCTCCTTAGAGGAGGTAACAATTCCCCCGTTTCAGATGCGTAGTGTGTGGGGTTCGTAAGTCCTTCCCCTTGTCTTTCCCCGAGGGCATCCGGCAGAGTACTCGGTCAAGCATCTTGTCCATGGTGGGAGCGGGCGAGCCTTCGGGAAGTGGCACTGGACACCTGATTGTCTCCACCTTGCTGAGCCATTCCTGGCCACTGATCATTTTCAAAACAAACAATCGTGACAAATACAAAATAGGGTGTCTGGCATCAAAGCTACTTACTTGGGTATCTAGGCGATTACAGCTTAAGTCCGCATCCTCGGTGGTGTCCGGACACTTTACTTTCCGTCTGAAGAATAATTTGCACATCTCTTCGAGCTTCAGGCCGAAGAAGTGCTTGACGGTCCGTGGACCCTCCGGATTGAACTCCCACATCCAGAGAGGCCGGCGTTGGCACGGCAACATCCGCTGGATCAACATCACTTGCATTATGCTAACAAGATTAATGTCCCTTGCAAGAAGCTCCCCGATGCGATTCTGCAGTACTGGTATATCACCAGCGGGTCCCCAATTCCGTCCTACGTCTGTCCAAGACACCAACTGTGATGGAGGGCCCGAGCGAAACTCGGGGGCAGCCGCCCACTTTGTGCCTCTGGGAGCTGTGACATAGAACCACCTCCGCTGCCATACATCGGATACTTCTATGAAAGAACCCTTCCGCCACGGGCATCGCTGCTCTCGCTTATTACGGCACCTCAGCACTCCACATGTCACCCCTCGATCATCTTCGGCATCACATTGAAGGTCTTGAGCCATAAGCCAAAGTGTGGGGTGACGTGGAGGAAAGCCTCGCACCCGATAATAAATGACGAGATATGGAGGATAGCGTCGGGAGCCAGATCGTGAAAATCCAGCCCATAATAGAACATGAGCCCCCTCACGAAGGGATCAAGGGCGAAACCTAGACCGCGGAGGAGGTGTGGGACGAAAACGACACACACGTTGGTCTCCACAGAGGGATGACCTGCCACAGGCCAGAGCAGAGCCTGTCTTTGGATATCTGCGGTCAAGTATCCCGACCTCCCTAAGCTTTGCAATGTCCTTCTCTTCAATCGAGGAGGCCACCCACCGGCCTTGAGGGTCAGATACGAACATATTGGAGGATCTCGGAGGGGTGGAGCTTAGGTTTTGGGTGTTAGAACTCGAGGTGCGAGGAGGCGCGATGAAGGTGAACAAGGAGGCGTAGGTCTCGACCCCTTTATAAAGAGGGTGAATATCAAGAGTCCCCGGTGTGACCGTTTGAGGCTTATCTAGAAAACACACGGGTTATACCGACACCGCCGGGGTCACGCGATGCTCATATTGATGGAAAATCCCGTAACAAGAGGAACACGATCTCTACCTCGGACGGCAGCGTTAATAAACCGCCTCGCAACACGAGTCGTTGTGGGGCAGGAAACGTCGGTTCGCGTTGGACCAAGCCCCGATGCGAGGTCATGTCGCATGAAGATTGCCAACAAATCAGATCTATACCATACGAAGATCATCTTGCAGATCCGGACATGGTCTACGTGTTCGATGACCACTTTGGAGTATTCGAAGAAGGAACCCGCCTTGCAATGTCGAAGACAATACCGCGTGCCGGACTCATCGTCATTGAAGCCTGGTTCAGGGGCTACTGAGGGTGACATGGATTAGGGGGTATCCCGACAGCCGGACTATGTACAATGTCCGGACTATTGAAGCGCGAAGATACAAGACTCAAAACTTCGGCCCATGTCCGGATAGGACTTTCCTTGGCGTGGAAGGCAAGCTTGGCGATCCGGATATTATGTTTCCTTCCTTGTAACCGACTCCATGTAAACCCTAGCCCTCTCCGGTGCCTATATAAACCGGAGAGGTTGGTCCTTAGAAGGAAGATCACAATTACAATCATACCATCATAAGCTAGATCTTAGGGTTTAGCCTCTACGATCTCGTGGTAGATCTACTCTGGTACTACCCACATCATCAATATTAATCAAGCAGGAATTAGGGTTTTACGTCCATCGAGAGGGCCCGAACCTAGGTAAACATCTGTGTCCCTTGCTTCGTGTTACCATCAGCCTTGACGCACAGATCGGGACCCCCTACCCGAGATCCGCCAGTTTTGACACCGACATCGTGTCTGATGGGCCTCTAGTTAACTTAGTTTCACCCACTGCCACATGGGCCAGCACACGAAGATAGAGAACATGAGCTGACAAGGCAGCATGTGGACTGGTTGACCGGTCAACTAAACAATATACGGAGCTATACACTGACACGGTGACCTTATAATCCCTCGGTATAGAGAGTTCTTGTGAGAGGGGAGGCCCGTGAGAGATAGTAGAGAGAGAGAGAAAGAGCTACTCCCTCCGTTCAATAATGTAGTGCCTACAGTTTTTTTAGAGTCAAACTTTTGAAACTTCGACCAAGTTTATGAAGAAATTAATTATATTTACAATACCAAAGATAAATGATAGTATGAAGTAAGTACATGTTGTGATGAATCTAATGATCGTTCCAGATATAAATGTTTTTCTCCACATATACCTGGTCAAACTTTCTGAGGTTTGACTTCTCCAAACATCCATATGCTTATGGACGTGAGAGAGTACCTAACTAGAGAGTGTGTGTGTGTGTGTGAAATAGAAAGAGTGACTGAAAAAAGTGTTTGTGCGTGTGTGAAAGAGACATGGATAACACATGATAAAAGTAGAGAAAAAGCATGTGTGTCTTTTGCAAACATATCACACATGCATCTTCGACAGTGGAAGCAAGGTGAGGAGATAGTGTGTGCTTGTTTGCAACCGAGAGAGAAAGACCCCTAGCACGTGCCCAAGAGGGGTCTGATAAACAAGGGAGAGAGGTCTAGAGAAACGTACGGAGAAAATGCAGACATGGGGAGGATAGAGTGTATGTTTGTCATAGAGAGATCCCCTGGAGATTGTGATGGGACTACATGGGTGGGAGATCGAGTGACAAGGTGTGTGCGCGATAGAAGATACCCCGAGAGATATCGAGATAGACGTATGGATGGAAGGAGACAATACGTGTGTTTCTGATGGCTAGTGAGAGATAGTCATACTTAGGGGGGAGTGCGTGCGCCTATGATGGAGTGAGGGATTGTGGTACTTAGAGGGTGCGTGTCACATAGAGAGAGAACAAGGGAGGAGAGTGTTAGATGGGTCTATGTAGCGCGAGCGAGACATGTGTATGTGTGAACCAGGGAAATATAAAGTTTGAGAGAGATAGAGGAGCCCCGATAAGGCTGAGTGGTACGTCAAATAGCTGAGAGGGGAAAGAGATATTCCACCTGCTTGATAATGCAGTGCATATAAATTTTTTTAGAAGTCGAATTTTGGAAACTTTGACCAGGTTTACGCAAATATTATTTATATCTACAACACCAAAGATACATCCTACAAAACTACATCTCATGATAAATCTAATGATATATGTTTTCCGTTCTAGATGTAAATGTTTTTCTCCATGTACATGGTCAAACTCTGTGATGTTTGACTTTTCAATAAATCTATATGCCATGGACCAAAGAGAGTGCCTAAGTCGAGAGAGATCAAGTGCGTGTGAAGGAGAGTGAGTGAGTGTGCAAAAAGAGTATGTGTGTGAAAGAGAAAGGGACAACAAAAGATAAATTAGAGAGAGAGAGAGAGAGTGTGTGTGTGTGTTCGTTTCTTATGCAAACATATCACGCATGCATCTCCGAGATAGAAAAGCGAGGTGAGGAGATACACGAAGATAACTAGTGCGTGATTTTTTGCAACGGAGAGAGACACCCCTATAGCACATGTCCAATAGAGGTTTGGCGAACAAGGAACAAAGGTCGAGAGGGACGCATGGAGAATATGGACGCATGGAGAAGATGGATGCAAGGGGAGGGAGAGAGGGTGTGTTTGTGATAGAGAGATCCCCTTGAGATCATGAGGGGACTATATGGGCGGGAGATCGAGGGACGAGGTGCGTGTGCGATGGAAAGATGCCCCGAGAGAAGTCGAGATAGACCATGCACATGTTTGTGATGGAGACTAAGAATTAGCTAGTCATATACATATTGGGGGGCTTGCGTGTGCCTACAATTGAGTGAGAGACCATCTTACTTGGCTAGGCAAGAGATTGTGTGTGTGTGTGAGATGGAGAGAGAACGAGGGAGAGAGATAGAGTTTTAGATGGGTATATCGAGTGCGAGTGAGATATGCATGTGTATGTGTGACCCAGGGAGATGGAGAGTTTGAGAGAGAGAGAGGGAAGAGCTCTGAGACGGCAAAGTGGTGCGTGAGAGAGTTATGGGCAACGAGCCAGGGAAGTTGTGTGCATATGATGAGTGCACCCAAGATATTAAGCTTGGACTAGACAATCATACATAGTGTGCGAGAGAGACCGATACATGGAGTATATATGCATGCGAACTAGAAAGACCCCCCCCACACACACACAAAGAAGAGAGATAGAGAGAGAGGGAGAGGGACCAACAAGGTCTGTGTGTTGGATGCGTGCGATAGAATTGAAGATTGTCGGCAAGAGAGAGCAGCAGTCCGGGAGAGGGGCTGTCGCATTTTATGCATCAAAGACTGATATAAACCATGTTTCGATATAAACTTGCATTCAAATATTTAAATTGGAGAACATGTTGTATGCAATTCACACATGAACGGAGATATGCGTATATCAAAAAAGTTCATTAATTTGACTCTCAACATGTTCATGAAGTACTATAATACTGTACAACATGCTACTCGATTGAGGTGTTTAATTTTGGATTTAGTTCACTATTTTGACCTGGTGAACGAGCTATTTCATTGAATCGAGATATTTCATTTTGAGTTTGATTCCAGTTTTTGAGTGGGTCAACTATTTGTCATATAGTGAATCGCAGGCAACGAGCATGTAAAAACACATTACTCCCGAGCATCATCTCTCCATATAAAAAAGAAGTGGCAAGCTAATATTACAAAATTTGATTCGAATCGACTTGGTAAGGTAGACAATGATGCTCGTTTTCCCAAAATTTGAATAAACTGTTAAACACCCTCTGCTCGGTGGAATTCGCCTGAACAAATAAATGGGAGACGCAAAATTATCGGCCTATGTGGGACACGCATCAATTGGCCCATTGTACTTCGAGGGTAGGTTCGTAACTTCATCCAAGCGCACCTTCTCCTCGGCCGAAATGACATGTGCTAGATAATTCATAAACCATGGGCGGCAAAACACCCTCTCCTCGCCCGAAATCGCTCACGCCGGCTATTTCAAAACATGCCCTCCTCGCCCGAAATAGCTCGCGCCCACTATTTCAAAATACACCCTCCTCGCCCGAAATCGCTCGCGCCTACTATTTCAAAACACGCCCTCCTCGCCTGAAATCACTCGTGCCCACTATTTGGGAGAAGCAAAATTACTCTACTATCCCCGACCCTTGGTACACAGACCCAAGCCGAGAAGCCGAAAGCCAGGGGTAGAACTGTAACCCCCCCCCCCCCCACACACACACATTTCAGACAAATGTTTGTGTAAGACATGGTTCCCCCTCCCAATTCCCCATTCATACCTCGTGGGCGCCAAATCACCTTCTCCCCGGAAGCTCCCTTCTCCCGAGCCGCGAAACCTCAGCCCCTCCTCCATGGCACCCCGACGACACCAAATTCATCGCCGCCCTCCTCCCCAATTCCGGAGACGTTGTCCGTTTGCCGTCGTGCACTGGGCCGTGTGCCTCTTACTCCATGCTGCCGGACATACCTCGACGACGGCTGCGTGAACTGTACCGGAGTTGATTCACCCCAGCTGTTATGCACGGCGCCGGAGCAGCTCCAACTTCGGATCCATCCAGGGCCCCGGTGCTGCTTCCCCGTAGCCGTCGACCATCGCGACATCTCCGCTTCCCTGCCGCCGGTAGCCACCGCAACCAGCCGGCCACACCGACTCGGCAGTTGGAGCTGCCTACTTCATCGGCCTGCAAGATAGGTCGTATCCTCATCTCAAATCACTTTATTGAGGTGTCAGTTGTCTAGATTTTTATTCGGGGCCAATTGATTCCCAATGGGAAGTAGCACCCCTCGAGGCGGCGGGGCTCCTAGGTTGCTGGTTGGCTGGTGTCTAACGTAAGGGTGCGGGGGTGCAAGTTCGCCATGGAAGCAGTGTTTACATGGCTATATTAGAGTTGCATGGGTTGAAGGTACTGCCGCCACCGGATCTGGATGACAGTGAGTCTTTGTGGATTGGCTGGGGGCGGCGCAACCACGGCAGTGCGGTGGGGCGGGGAGCGGGGTTTTGGTCGGAGCTCTCACAACCACGGACGGCGGAGGCAGGATGCTCTGCCGGTGGTCGCTGGCTCTTCGGGGAATATTCCGAACAGTGTCAGCCGGGAGGCACAAGACGACCATCAAGCCATCCGGCGTAGATCAGACAGTACCAAAATAAAATAAAATTGTGTGACCCCAATTTAGTCTTTAGTCAACAGACGTGTGACCACTCTCGTACCTTGCCATTGATCTCTTAGGGTATTTCTTCAGATCAGAGATATGTGTCGTTCTTAACATTATGCGTTTTGTGCATCTTCAGCCACACCGTCTTCTGACTCACCGCAGCTGCTCCAACAAGGGAAGCATACACCAGAAGGGAGCTATAGTCCCCACTCACCAGTTCCCTGCATCAAATGCACATGCCCGACATGGACAGCCAGAACAACTGCAGGGCCATCGACAAGTCATCACATGATGCTCACTCCTATGGATGGTGGCCAGATAGGTTGTACCCTCATCTTACTTGTGTGCAACATTTATGGCTTTGTTATTCATCTAAGCATGGAAAATATATTATCACATTTCACTGTATGTTCATGTTGATCTCTTACGAGTCTTTTTCAGGAGTTAACGTTGTTCCATAGTTCAGCTAAGAGACTTGTTCTTTAGGTAACGCTGTTCCATAGTTATCATCCATTAGCCAATGCTATCCCACAGGCTGGTGATTGTAGTATTATACCACTTCTAGTATTACCTATGTTGTTCTTTAATACTTTTGTGTGCCATCTAGTTAATATCGAGTAAAAACAATACATATTCTGTAGCTTTCATCTGTGTTCTCCCTTTAGTTTTTGAGACCTATTGCTGCTAGTTGACCCCAATCCTACTATTTATGTCGTCTCCTACAGGCACTCATTACATAAATCTAACTACTAGTTGTCTTCCATGCATGTCAGATATAATTGCACACACTAATTTATCCCCAAGAACCTCATGGAGCAATGTAACGGCCAACAAACTTGACATCAATGATGCCCAATATGATGGAACATGTAAAGGCAGTTCTTTAGAAGACTTGCAGAAAGATGATGAATCCTATTCACCCCACAAGGTCCTTGCTCTAAGTTGCCCCGTGATATGGGTACATCATGCATATAATGTCCTGGAGTGCATCTACTCTGTTGCAATGCCATGTGCTTAGCCTGATGATCATGCATGTAAATATGTCATGCCTTCCTGTTTTTCAGTACGTCTTCCATTCATGATATAATGTTTTCAAATTCAAGTACTTTCATTCTACTCTTTCGCAATGACATCTGCTTAGTTTGGACATCATGCTTCTGAATATCTTATGCATTGTTATTCATCAGTATGTAATTCATCTGTCTACCATACAATGTTCTTTTTTTTACATTGAAGTGATGTTCTAGTGGTCTGTTGCAATGCCATCTTAGTTTCTCAATCATACACGCATATAATGCCTTAGTGTTTTTCTATATGTATTCCGCTAGCATACAGTTTTACATTCAAGTAGTGTTTTTTTACACCGTTGTCCTGTCGTATCCCTAGATCTTACATCATACTCCCTCCGTCCGGATTACATGTCGCAGAAATGGATAAAAATGGATGTATCTAGAACTGAAATACGCCTAGACCCATCCATTTATTTCCTGGATGGAGGAATACATGTCAATATGTCATGCCTTTCTATTATTCAGTACCTATTCCATCTCTGTTGTAGCATGTTTTATAATTGAAGCACCATTCTTCTATATAAGGCATGCAAGGGGAAGACGGCTATGTTAGAACTAAAGGGTTACAAACCGGGTCTTTACAAAAGATCCAAATGCCAGGAGATAGTAAACCAACTCCAGTTTTCAAAGATACTTCTCGAGCATAGAGAAACCCAACTCCTACTGATCATAAGAAGATTCCAGTGGCCAAAGAACTAGTCCGCTCCAGTCCAGCAAAGATATGTCAACTCCATTCTAAGAAGCATGTGCGAATCCTCGCATCATGAAATTTTATAGATTCTGATCATTTTTCTACATGTTACTTACCCATCTCTCTTTTAGAAATTAAGGTTAAACGATAGAAGACTTTCTGCACTCGGATCATATTCGAGGAAAGTATCTTGCGAGAATTCTCTGTGCTCCAATGCTGATGTAAGTAACTCTTGTATATCACTATATTTTTTACATCAACGTGTATTTTGTTAATCGGCGTGAATCCAACCTTTATCTGATCTAAATTTAGTTGTAGTAAAATGTATGGGGTTGTTTGGTTCCCAACCACAGTTTGCCAGGCCAAAATTTGGCAGCCACAGTTTAGTTGGCATGTGTTTGGTTTTTGCCACACTTTGGCTTGCCACATTTTATTGCCCCTATGGCCCACTTGTCATAGAGACAATTTTTTTGCTAACTTTTGCCAAAGTTTGGCGTCCAATTTCTTAGCCACACTTTGGCTTGGCCACACTAGTCTCCAACCAAACAGAACCTAAAGGCGACAATGTTGATTTTTGTAAGGAAAACTGTCTGGTAGTTTTGCATACTGAGCTGCATGAGTGTACTATCTCATATCATGCACATTACTGAATTGTAGTGCTGCTCTAGTTTCCCATTCATTCATTGTGTGAATGTTGCTTTCGTATTACCTTACCTGGCTCATGATAGTTGTGCCATATTGGGTTATTTTGGTGTAGGATGGTGTGGTCTGGTTGCCCAAATGTTCATTGTGTCAATGTTGCTTTCCTATTATCTGACATGGCCAATGATAGCAATGCTAGTGTGTTAATTTGGTGCAGGCTGCTGAAGATAAAAATACAAACTCTGAAAACAGCAAGGCAACCCCATTGTTTCTTTCCAATAAATCTAGGCCAGGTAATATGGCAATAACTCTTGATTAATCTATTCGATTCCCCTCCTAATTTATGTTATGATGCAGTGGTCGAGACACTCTCCACTATCAATAATACAAGCCTACCAAAATCGCCATCTGAATTCATTCAATTTCCTCTGTCTCGAATGCAACGGAAAAAATGTATGTTTGTGAACCAATTACTGGCTGAAGCAATGTTGGAAATGGTGGAGGAATCAGAGGTGCACATTCGTGTGCAACAACAACTAATCAATGTTTTCAGAGATAGTGTAGCACAGTAGGAAGAACTTGCCCACATGCTTATGGGCGTCATTCGCGCTGAGGTTGCAGATTGTGACGTTGTAGATCGTTTGGTTTTGTTCATTTATTTGCACTGGAATCAATCTTTGATTGCCCAGTGGATGTAATTTCCTGTAATATATGCTAGATGTGCAACATTTTCCCTGTATGTCGTACCTTTGCTTAGCGCCGCCTCACATTCAAGCTAAATGGTCGCGAGGAAGCTAAAAAGGCAGTGAAATTATTAGTTAGCACGAACAGTCATGGGCCCTATATGAAGGAAGCAGCCCACTATCCTTAATAAGCTTCCCTAATGTGCTTGTCGGGGCCAAAATTCCCATAGGCCTTTGATTGATCGGTTTTGGTGCTGTTCATAATTGCTCGTCGTAATGGGCTCAAATTATCTAATTGGGCCTACAGACATGTTCGAACTTTAGTGGGCCCATTAAGTTAATAGGTCGTTACATCCCGGGTCGTTAACAGTCCGACATTGAAGCGGGCAACAGGTGGGCCCATTTGATTTCACGGGCCATTAATAGGCCGATACTAAGGTCGGGCTACATATGGCCCAACTATACTATGGGCCTTTAGCAGGCCGAAAGAGATAGAGGGCTTGTACTGGATCATGAAGAGCATGGGTAGCTAAGAGGCTGAAAGTCAGGTCGTACTATATATGGCCCAACTGTGTTGTGGGACTTTAACAGGCCGAAAGAGAAACCGGGCTGGTATTGGACCATGAAGAGCATGGGCCGTTAAAAGGTCAAAACTCAGGTCTGACTACAAATGGCCCAACTCATTTATGGGCCGTCAACAGGCTGAAAGAAACACCGGGCTGGAAATTGACCCAACACTTTAATGGGTCGCTAAAAGGCCGAAAGATGTACATCCTGAAAATTGGCCCATCCCTTGAATTGGTCGTTAACAGGCCAAAACAACATCAGGCCGATATTGAGCCCAAATATATAGCGGGTTGTCAACGAGCTCGAACTAACGATGGGTTGCAATGGTGTCAAATCATTAACGGGCCATTGACGGGCCGAAATGGCACATCTCGTATGCGATGTGGGCTTAAATGGACCTGACACAAGTAGGCCTTATATGGGCCGGCCTGCTAATTTTTATTGGGCCGGCCTTTTTCACCGGAATGGGCCACTGTTGGTCCATGCCACGTGTCGACCTATCATAGGCGCCTCCTGTCCAATGAGTCAATGACATCTGTCCCAGCGGTGAGCCAACACGTGTTTCCTCCGTCCAATGAGAATTTTACACGTGGACAATCCCCATTGGTCCGTGTTGTTAACGAGTTATCGGGTCCGAAACCGGACCCGATAGCTTAACAGTGACCCGTTACGGTGGATGCCACGTGTCGGTTACCCTTGACGAAAGCACTTCCGTGATGCTTCATTTATCATAATGGAAGTGGACACTTCCGTGATGATAATTTTGGTAATGTCACGGAATACTTCTACGACAGCACAAGTATGATTATCTTGATTCTATCATAAAATCGTCATGGATGTACATGTATGAAAAAAAACATGACCTACTGTGACAAACACATATCATCACGGAAGTGTATTTTTTTGTAGTGCTTCTTGTTGTTGTTGGATGGCCCCGCGACATCGTCTTGGCGAGGATGCTTCTTGCCGCTAACCTTTGGCCTTTCATCACCGCAGCCATCATCATCCTGATTGCTATCATCATTGTCCGCCTCCTCGTTCGACCATTTCTCCTCCTCATCATCGTGTCCTCTTCTTCATCCTCCGATGGCTCGTCGTCCATCTGGTTGTCATCTGACGACTCTGGAGGTGGCTTCCCTTCCATGATCTAGATATAATCAAGGTCTGGGCTCGACGCCAGACTCATGGAAGACGAGTGGGATGATTCTGATGTTGACCAATCATCGGGCGCCAGACTACTGGCGGAACTGTGGTCCTCGCTATCGATCGACATGGCTGCATTCATATTAAATCCGCAAGAAAGCGAGATTGCAGAATGTGTGCAAGTGTGTAGCGCAGCTGGCCGGGGACGATGAAGATGGTGGACACTTAGGCCGTGTTCGGGAGCCCTCTGGCTTCTCAACTCATCGACTCCAAGACGGGAGCTGAGCCGAACATTTCAAATTGTGGCTACGAGAGTGAGAAGCTGGCTATTAGCTACGCGCAAATTTGCCGGAGTCGTGGAGCTGGGTATTTGCTACTCTCAAAAAATGAAGGAGCTGGAGTTGCCAATTTTTATGGCTGCCTACCACCGCCAAGTGACTCTCATCAAACCGGTACGCTGGAAACAACCACGAGCAAACAGAGAAAAGAGCCATGAGCGCCTCTTTCACACGCACCCACCCAACCGGGCCTATAGCCCAGCCTCTTTTACAAGCCACTTGGGCCGTCAGCCCACTCCAAACGGGTCAAATATGCATTTTCTGGCCTTTTGGCCTGGCGGATCGCTAGCTGCCAGAAACTGCCGCACCGAACGGATCCATCGCTGCAGGAGTCTACGTGGGAAGCTAGCTTCAGGAGTTGGGCGCTAGAGTTGAGGATTTTGCAGCCGTGGGCAACTACCGAACACGCCCTTAAGTGGGGTATGCAGAGAAGAGGAATGCCAATTGAAGCGGAGAATTGATGTATTATCTAACCACCGATATAATCAACTGCAATTATTTGTACCCAGTTTCTCCAAATTCCCGGGGTTGCGCAGTTCTCAATGTGGTAATTACGCACACGCGTTTGAGCGTCCAAATATGAAACAAGCATTTTTTGTAGTACTACTCCCTCCGTACCGGCGACCAAGGTGGGGGCAAACGAGATAACTTGATGATTATTTGGTAATCAATACCATTGCATGTTGAGAATTGACCATTGCATGCTATGATAAGTAGTCTGAACTCATTGAATGCATACTAGCCGCAGGACTGCTATTGGCTGATTTCTTTTTTCAGGACAAAAACAAGGAACAATTTTTTGGATTATTTGGTTTTCGTAATGTGACTTATGCACCGGTACGAACGGAGTAGGACAGTTGGCAAGCAATACATTGAGCTCTTCTTATTGATGAAGCTAGTAAAAATCAAACTACAAAGGGAAAGTGTCGGTGCAACAAACCCTGGGTCTGTTGCCCAACTGTGCACAGGCACAAAATCAAGGTTGAAGCACCAGCCTAAGTCAGAGATTGATGACCCAAGAGATTTGAAGAACCAACATGCAGCTCAGAGGGACCAACATCGAACCAGAGGAGCAAGATAGCAGCAAGAGAAGGGTCTCCCTTGCCAGGCAGGCGAGCCCGGCAAGGGGCAAGGCCAATGCCAGAAGCAAACAACCAAGACTCCCCGGGAGAGCTTGCTGGTGCACGTGGGGGTTGAACCACCCCACCAACCACTCAAGCACGACTCAGGTCGTCAATCGATGTGGTGTCAAGCCGCAAGGTGATTAAGTGGCAGCCATTCGCCACATGTCAGCCATCTCCTACAGAAGAAACCCGCAGATGACACCCGTCCTGCGATGTGTCAAGGGAGCATGCGCGGAGCTGGCGAGATAGCCCAGCAGGCCTTGACGGGCAACCAGTGATGTAACACTAAGCGGTGCATTTAATGCACCCTCTCAGCCCGTAGTGTTAGGTATGATAGCACTATTTGCAATCACATCGGTGGATAATGACCACTTTGCCACTGTGGTGACCCCTTAATCTATAAAAGGAGGCACACGGCACTCGTGGGTGGGGTTAGAAGGTTGGAAAGTATACAACCCCAAGCCACCACACGCGCGTAGTCGCTCCGGCCCCTGCTGGGCAAGTGTACTACACGCCACCACATTCATTCCACCATCAATCCACCAAAGCAGGAGTAGGTTTTACGCCTCGTGGCGACCCGTACCTGGGTAAATTGCTTGTTTGCTTTCTGTCGTGCTGCCATGCGCTGATCTTCTCTTTGTGCAACGCAACGTCCCCCCGCTGAACCAGCAAGGGGCCACCCGGTCCCATAGGTGGCCACGGATATCCCACGACATCTTTGGCGCGCCAGGTAGGGGGAGCGCTTGTGCGAACCTGAAAGCGTGCATAGCGCGTCATCTTCATTGTCATCTCCATCTTCGACACGCCATTGACCATGGCTCCTAAGAAGAAGAAGTCCGGCCCTTCGGCCCATCCATCCACCTCGAAGGCTCCACTGCCCGTGGCCTCTGGTGCCACGGAGGATGTGGGGGCGAGCGAAGACGTGAACTCTGCTAGGGGTGTGGTTGGAGCAGGTGGCACCATCACCACTCCCCCTGCGGCCGACGCGGGGGCTGAAGACACCGGAGGAGGACCGCATCAGCAGCACCCTAGCGGTCATGCTCCACAAGCTATGGGCAAGGGGGTCACTCCGTCTGCACCCTCTTCCCCGACCGACGAGCACAACCACAGCGACGACGCTCAGTCCGGGGTGAACCATCGCCCTCCGGTCACCCCTGCCACGGGAGCGACCGCGACCCTGCCTCCTCCCAGACGAGTCGACCGGACTACTGCGCTCGATGGAGCCGCTGACCCTCGAGCACCATCGCCGCGCGACCCCGCTGCCCAAGTGGTCGTCCCATAGCTGCGTGGATGTGGCCCTAACGCCATCGCCGCCGCTGACACCATCCAGAGCCAGGAGACGGTTTGGTCGACGTCTTCAACATCCATGCCAAGAACAGCCACGGAGGCTATGGCGCGGGCTCAACTACTACTAAGGTTTCTGCCGATAGCCGAGCAGATGGATGAATGGCATGCGACCATCCAGAGCCTGCTCGGTTTCGCTGAGGCTGGGGGCTCGCGACGAGCTGCCCCGCCACGACCTCCCCTAGCAACAGCAACCACCGCATCACCGCCGGGTCGAGCGGAGGGGTTGTCCGCACGGTGCAGTCCCCACCATGGCAGCTGACGCGGGCGCAGCAGAATCAAGACCCCGACGACGTCTTGATGGCCTCTTCTGACCCTCGAGCATGTCCAGGTCTACGTGGAGCCCCGGAGGACAGGCGGCTGGGAGACGTGCACGTCGTCATGGATCGGTGCCTCGACAACCTCCACCAGATCGACGGGTGCGGCGGCCTCAACGTCGAGCCTGCGCTCGGTGTTGGCAGGTGCCTGCCCTTCGAGGCTGGCTGCCTTGCCTTTACATGGGAGCTGCGGTGAGTCCGTTGGCCATCAGTTCGCACGTTCAAGCTAGAGATACCAGAGAAGTACGATGGGAAGCTGAACCCGGCAGAGTTCCTGAGCATCTACACCATCGCAGTTCAGGCCGCCGGGGGAAGAGACGAGAAGGTGTTCACCAACTACTTCCCTTTGGCCCTCAAGTCCAATGTGATGTCTTGGCAGATGCACCTAGCAGAGAACTCCATTTCTTCATGGGCAGACCTGTGCCACGAGTTCATCAGTGCCTACACCGGTGGCCACCAAGAGCCCGGCAGGCCCAGCGACCTGCACCTTCTCTAGCAGAAGGAAGGAGAAACCCTCCGTAAGTATTTACATAGATTCAGTAAAGTTCATAGAAATATTCGAAATAACCATCCGACATCTGTTATAGCAGCCTTCCAATCCAGTGTGCACAACCGTCACATTCGTTCTAAGATGAATGTGCGGTTGCCCAAGACTGTGAAGGAGCTATACACACTGGTGGATAAGTGTGCTCGGATGGAGGAGGGAAGGAAGTTGCCCGGAGAGGAGGATTGCGTCAATGTTGATTCAGAGGATGAGGATGAATCAACCAGTCAGAGGAAGGGCAAGAAGCACAATAAGAAGCCAAGGGATAAGGCAGTAATGACTGTGGAAGGATCGGGCACACCTAGTACCAGCAAGAAGGCCAAGGTTGAGGCCCCCGACAAGGAAGTTGCTGCATCCGCTGCCTACCAGGAAGTCGCTGCCGTGGAAAAAGTTGGGAAAGGTGATGGGTCGTACTGCAAGATCCACCGGACCAAGGGCCACGACCTTCAGGAGTGTTATCAGGTTGAGCAACTTGTCAAGAAACAGAGGGCGGAGTATGATAAGTGTGATAAAGAGAAAGGTTAGAACGCTGCTAGCGGTAAGGGTCGAGGCAGTGAAGCAAATCGCCCTGGCAAACCCTTTCGGAACCAAGGAAAACCCGCCAGGGGCCAGGAGAAGGAAATCGATGATGAGGTGAGTGATGAGGGGAATGAAGAGGAAACTAGAGAGCAGGAATTTCAGAAGGCCACTGACGCCCTATGCATTGATGGAGGTTCATTTTGCACACCTTTCATCACCAACTCAAGCGATGGGCGCGAGAGGTCAATGTTGTGGAGCCAGCGCCAGAGGCCCGGAAGCCGCTCAAGTGGTCCCGCACACCCATCATCTTTGATGAGGAGGACCACCCTGGTCGTACCACAGCGGTAGGGTGTTTGCCATTGTTGGACTGCCCAACAATTCGCAACCTCAAGGTCACAAAGATGCTAGTGGATGGCGGGGCCGGGTTAAATCTGATTTCCCCAGCATTCATCAACAAACTTCAGATAGGAGAAGAAGAGCTAGAGGTTGCCAACATGTTTCAAGGAGTCAATCCCGGCAGGAGCCATCCTAAGGGGAAGATTACGTTGCCTGTGACGTTTGGGGGAGAACTAAACTATCGGACTGAGAAGATTGTGTTTGATGTGGTTGATCTCCCCCTGCCGTACAATGGGATTCTGGTATGCCCGACCCTGTCTAAGTTCATGGCAGCATCTCACTATGCTTATAACACTTTGAAGATGCCTGGGCCATTGGGAGTCATCACTATCCCATCACATGAGAAGGATGCAATTATCTGCATAGACACGATGTACGGGGATGCAGTCGTGGCAGAGGCTGCGGCAGCAACAGCTCCCGCCATGGATAGCAAAGGAAAGAAGAAGGATTGTAGGGCCTCCGGCAAGGAGTCCGGGAAGAGTGCCCCCTCTGAGTGCATGACACCCGTTGACGACGTGCCAGAGTGTTCCAACAGCAAGAGATCCAAGGTTGCTGCACCCCAAGTGAAGAAGGCCCCGACAGGGCTGGTTGGCGTTGATGGAACTTTCACTATCAGCGCCACCCTTGATGACAAATAGGAAAGCGCACTCGTTGCCTTCCTACAGGCGAATATCGATGTGTTTGCGTGGCAACCATCTGATATCCCCGGTGTTCCCAGGGAGGTAATCGAGCACCACCTTGTTGTCTGCCCACACGCCCGACCCGTCAAGCAGAATGTCCGGAAGCAGGCCTTGGAGCGGCATCAGTTTATTGCAGAGGAAATCAAGAAAGTAGAGGCAGCTGGTTTGGTCAGAGGAGTACTGCACCTTACATGGTTGGCAAACCCAGTGGTGGTCCGGAAGGCGAATGGGAAATGGTGGCTTTGCATCGATTTCACAGATGTCAACAAGGCTTGCCCGAAGGACCCATTTCCCTTGCTGCACATCGACCTGATCATGGATTCCACTTCAGTTTGTGTTTTGCTCTCCTTTCTGGATGCATACTCCGGGTATCACCAGATCATCATGTCCAAAGAAGATGAGGAGAAGACATAATTCATCACTCCATGTGGTATCTATTGCTTTGTCCGTATGCCTTTCAGATTAAAGAGTGCCGGGTCCACTTTTGCAAGAGCAGTCCAGATTGGTTTTGATCCATAGTTGAACGGAAACACAGAAGCCTATATGGATGACATCATGGTCAAAACCAAGGATAAATGACCCTGATCCAAGATTTGGAGGAGACATTTGCTAATCTGCGCAAGATCAACTTGAAGCTTAATCCGGAGAAGTGCGTATTCGGTGTTCCCTTCGGCAAGCCACTTGGATTCTTCATGTCCCATCGGGGGATTGAAGCCAACACCGACAAGATCAAGTCCACTGAGTAGATCCAAGCGCCAAGGACAATTAAGGATGTGAGATGCCTGACGGGATGCGTTGCCGCGCTAAGAAGATTCATTTCCAAGTCTGTCGAGCGTGCCCTGCCGTTCTTCAAAAATTTGAAGAAGGCAGGGCCCATGAAGTGGACCCCGGAAGCAGATGCAGCTCTACAAGAATTGAAGGCCTACCTATCATCTGTGCCTACCTTGGTGGCACCCAAACCCCAAGAGCCGTTATTGCTATACTTGGCGGCAACCAACCAAGTGATCAGCGCGGCCTTGGTAGCACAGCGAGAGGTGGAGGAGGCAGAAAGTGGCCAGATCACGGCAGAGTCAGGAAAGGATCAGAGCAGCGGTGAGCACGGTAACGAGGGCAACCCCAAGGATGCGGCAAGGAATAAAGTGGTGCAGCGCCCAGTATACATTGTCAGCTCCTTGTTACGAGGGGCTAGATCATGGTATTCTGGCATGCAAAAGTTGATCTTTGGCCTCGTCATGACCTCAAGGAAACTGCACCACAACTTCCAAGCCCATGAGATTACGGTTGTCACTCGTTTTCCGTTGCAAAGCATACTCCGGAAGCCTATGGCCACCGGCAGGATAGTGGAGTGGGCTTTGGAGTTATCCAGCTTTGGTTTGAAGTTTGAGAGCACGTCAACTATTCAGAGCAGGGCACTGGAAAAGTTTATTGCAGAATGGATGCCAACCCCTGATGAGGAAGTGACAGAAACAGCTCTCCCCGCAAGGAATCACCCCAAGAATGGATTACGTATTTTGATGGTGGTTTTTCCCTGCGAGGTGTAGGGGCTGGCATGCTACTTGTTGCCCCCTCCAGTGAGCACTTGAAGTACGTCGTCCGAATGCACTTTGCCCGGGAAGAAGCCACCAACAATACAACTAAGTATGAAGGGATCCTTGCTAGGCTCAGGATTGCAGCAGAATTGGGAATTAAGAAGTTGATCATTCAATATGATTCACAACTTGTGGTGAGACAAGTCAATAAAGATTATCAAAGTCCATTGATGTAAGCATACATCAAGGAAGTGACAAGATTGGAGGAGCACTTTGATGGGTCGCAAACAGAGCAGTACCCCGTGCGGAAAACAACATAGCTGATCACCTGTCAAAGTGTGATGCGCAGAAGCTTCCCGTGGAACCAGGAACTTTTGTTCTCCATCTCTCTCAGCCCTCCGTATCACCAGCCACAAATGGCCCGGAAAAGGAGAAAGTTGGACTACGGTAAGCCTCTACCGGTCGAGCCATCCGCCCCTGGCAGAGACCCTGCCGGAAACAACTCCTCACAGCCAGCCGGACCGCCCCCTCCAGCCGGGCCTATGGACCCCGCGAACTAGGCTGGTGCTCCTGCAGCAGAGGAGGTGCCCTAGTCCTTGTTGCCGAGCCACAGGCTCCAACTTGGGCAAGGCACATCGTCCGCTTCCTCCAAGCCGAAGAACTTCCCGGCGACCAAGATGAAGCTGAGAAAGTAGCCCGGAGGGCCATTATATCAGTTTATCGATGACACTCTATCAAGAAGAAGGCCCAACGGTGTGAAATTGAAGTGTGCCTGCCGGGAGGATGGAAAGGAAGTGCTAGCTGAGATTCATAGAGGAATGTGCCGCTGACACATAGGATCAAGGGCATAGGTTGGGAAAGCATTCCGGCAAGGATTCTATTGGCCCACAGCCCTCCAAGATGCA
This sequence comes from Aegilops bicornis, assembly GCA_021605145.1. NCBI lineage: Eukaryota > Viridiplantae > Streptophyta > Magnoliopsida > Poales > Poaceae > Aegilops > Aegilops bicornis. The sequence continues at coordinate 194,223,259 of CM038672.1, read as the reverse complement.
GTTGAGCTCGTCATGACATGTGAAGCCTGCCAGTTCCATTCGAAGAGAACACACCTGCCTGCCCAAGCCCTTCAGACAATCCCTCTATCATGGCCATTTTTGGTCTGGGGGCTCGATATCCTCGGCCCCTTCCCCCGAGAAATCAGAGGCTTTGAATTCTTGTTCGTTGCCATCGACAAGTTTACAAAGTGGTCGGAAGTGACTGCCGCGAGAAAGGTGACTGCTCAGTCAGCTATCAAGTTCTTGAAAGAATTGGTGTGTCCTTTCAGAGTTCCGGCAAGGATCAGCACTGACAACAGCACCCAGTTCATGAGCCACGCCTTCATGCAATACGTTCATGCCCTCGGATGCAAGATCTCATTCACTTCTATGGCACACCCCCAGAGCGATGGACAAGCTGAGAGGGCGAACGCTGAAGTGCTTCATGGACTCAAGACGAGGACTTTCGATACGCTGCAGAAGCACGACAGGCGGTGGATCGAGGAGCTGCCGGTGACTCCCTTCTCCCTGGTCTACGGGACAGAAGCAATTATCCCCATGGAACTCATTTACGGGTCCCCTCGAGTGCTTTCCTACGTTGAAGTAGCACAAGATCAGCACCGGCATGACAACACTATGCTACTCGATGAGAACTATCTCTAGGATGCTACGCCTGCTGCATGCTACCAGCAAGCCCTCTGTCGCTATGACAGCCGCAGGGTTCATGCCTGGTGTTTTGAGGAAGGTGACCATGTCCTTAGGCGCGTTCAATCCGCCAACGGTACAAACAAGTTGTCACCAAAGTGGGAAGGCCCTTACCGGCTGGTACGAGTCGCAAGACCTGGCGCAGTCCGTCTCGATACCTGAGATGGCACACTCTTGCAAAACTCATGAAATATTGAGCATCTCCGTAAGTACTACCGTAAGGCGCGAGGTTGCCGGGCACCGCCCGGCAACCACCCTTTTGTATAGGCCTTGCCTCAGCTACATGTAACCCCTTGTACAAAGCCGGGGCGATGACCCCGTGCAAGAGAAAATAATGAAGCGCTGTCAGGGGGCCCAACTAAGATTGCATGCATGCACGAGCACACCCAGATCACTACATAAGCATTTCATGAGCATTTGCATATGCATATAGATAGGATTGCATCCTGCATTCATTCTCGTCTGCATGGAGTTTCAGGTCCCTGCCTTGAACTTGACTTTGACAAAGGACGAGAAGATTGCATGGCACAGCAATCCCAGGCGAAGCCAAAATAGATAAGTTTACCTCTTGTCCATTAGTGTTCTGTAAGGCTATAACTCTACATGAGAAAACTGCGCCTCTCTTTTGAAACTTAGGTGCTCCCATCTATGACTCGAAACGTTGTTTCAATCTGGATGGTCGCGGTGGCTTTTGATGAAAAGGAGTTAGCGAGGGGTTGGCCCCTCTGTCTGTTCCCCGACAAACATAGCTCTCCGGCAGACAAAGAGGGTGCCGGCAGGATATCCTGCCGGGAAAAAAATCATTTATTTACATTAAAGAGGAACTCCACCTCTGCATGGACATCTACATGCACGGGTCCCCGGCAAGGTTCATCTTTTTCATTCATATGCTAATATAAGTACAAGCATGACAGAACACAAAGATGGACTTGAGAGATTACATTATTTGAATTAAAATTTGGCGATTGCCTACAGGTTTAAGATTGAAAAAAGATAAGTGCCCAGTTACGCCTTTGCCTCTATCCGTCCCCTACAGCAAGAGGTCGAAGGGGCCGGAGGCGGGCACTGCTAGGATTCGGCGCCTCCCTAGGATCAGGGCGGCACCGCTCCCCATCTAGGAGGAAGAAACCGGAGGGCAGGCTTGGATGCTGACACTACCGGAGGACCAGATGGGAGGCATGATACGTCTCCAACGTATCTATAATTTTTTATTTCTCCATGCTACTTTATCTACTGTTTTAGGCAATATTGGGCTTTATTATCCTCTTTTATATTATTTTTGGGACTAACCTATTAACCGGAGGCCCAAATTTCATTTGTTGCTTTATGCCTATTTCAGTGTTTCGAGGAAAATGAATATCAGATGGAGTCAAAACGGAACGAAATCAACTAGAGAAGTTATTTTTGGAAGGAAACCCACCTGATGGACTTGGACTCCACGTCAGAAGATATGGGAGGTGCTCACGAGGGTGGGGGGCGCGCCCACCCCCTGGGCGCCCCCCTGCCTCGTGGGGCCCCCATAGCTCCACCGACGTACTCCTTTCACCCATATATACCTACGTATCCTAAAACTTCCACAACAGAAGATAGATCGGGAGTTCCGCCGCCGCAAGCCTCCAGAACCACCAAAAACCAATCGGGACCCCTTTCCGCAGACCCTACCGAGGGGGGATCCATCTCCGTGGCCATCTTCATCATCCCGACGCCTCTCGTGACGAGGAGGGAGTAGTTCACCCTCGGGGCTGAGGGTATGTACCAGTAGCTATGTGTTTGATCTCTCTCTCTCTCGTGTTCCAATCTATGGCATGATCTTGATGTATCCCGAGCTTTGCTATTGTAGTTGGATCTTATGATGTTTCTCCCCCTCTACTCTCTTGTGATGAATTGAGTTTCCCCTTTGAAGTTATCTTATCGGATTGAGTCTTTTATGAGAACACTTGATGTATGTCTTGGTGATCAACTTATGGGTTTCGTGACATTGGGAACCTATGCATAGGGGTTGGCACACGTTCTTGACTCTCCGGTAGAAACTTTGGGGCACTCTTTGAAGTACTTTTATGTTGGTTGGATGAATCTGAGATTGGGTGATGCATATCTTATAATCATGCCCACGGATACTTGAGTTGACAATGGAGTATCTAGGTGCCATTAGGGTTTTTGTTGATTTGTGTCTTAAGGTGTTATTCTAGTATGAACTCTTTTATAGATCGATCCGAAAGAATAACTTTGTGGTGGTTTCGTACCCGACCATAATCTCTACATTTGTTCTCCGCTATTAGTGGCTTTGGAGTGAATCTTTGTTGCATGTTGAGGGATTGTTATATGATCTATCTATGTTGAGGGATTGCATGTTGACGTACTCCTTTCACCCATATATATCTACGTACCCTAAAACTTCCACAAAGGAAGATAGATCAAGAGTTCCGCCGCCGCAAGCCTCAAGAACCACCAAAAACCAATCGGGACCCCTTTCCGGTACCCTGCCGGAGGGGGGATCCATCTCCGGTGGCCATCTTGATCATCCCGACGCTCTCCATGACGAGGAGGGAATAGTTCACCCTCGGGGCTGAGGGTATGTACCAGTAGCTATGTGTTTGATCTCTCTCTCTCGTGTTCTCTCTCGTGTTCCAATCTATGGCACGATCTTGATGTATCCCGAGCTTTGCTATTGTAGTTGGATCTTATGATGTTTCTCCCCCTCTACTCTCTTGTGATGAATTGAGTTTCCCCTTTGAAGTTATCTTATCGTATTGAGTCTTTTATGAGAACACTTGATGTATGTCTTGGTGATCAACTTGCGGGTTTCGTGACACTGGGAACCTATGATTAGGGGTTGGCATGCGTTCTTGACTCTCCGGTAGAAACTTTGGGGCACTCTCCGGTAGAACCTATGATGATGTGCATGGTGATGCTCAACCTAGTAATGATAATGATGTAGAAGTTGAACCTGATGTTGATCTTGATAACCCACAATCAAAGAATCAACGTTATGATAAAAGAGACTTTGTTGCTGGGAAACATGGTAATAAAGGGAACCATGGGTTCAGAAACCCATGCCTTTTCCTCCGAAACCATCCAAGAAAAAGGATGATGAGGATCTTGAGAGCTTTGCTGAAATGATTAGACCCATATTTTTGCGTATGCGATTAACTGATATGCTCAAAATGAATCCTTATGCTAAATACATGAAATATATTGTTACCAATAAGAGAAAGATACCAGAAGCTGAAATTTCCACCATGCTTGCTAATTATACTTTTAAGGGTGGAATACCAAAGAAACTTGGAGATCCAGGAGTACCTACTATACCATGCTCCATTTAAGAGAAATTATGTTAAAACTGCTTTATGTGATCTTGGAGCCGGTGTTAGTGTTATGCCTCTCTCTTTATATCGTAGACTTGACTTGAATAAGTGTTAGTGTTATGCCTCTCTCTTTATATCGTAGACTTGACTTGAATAAGTTGACACCTACTGAAATATCTTTGCAAATGGATGATAAATCAATTGCTATACCTGTCGGTATTTGTGAGGATGTGCCTGTTGTGGTTGCAAACGTTACTATTTTAATGGACTTTGTTATTCTTGATATTCCCGAGGATGATAGTATGTCTATTATTCTTGGAAAACCTTTCCTTAATACTGCAGGGGCTGTTATTGATTGCCACAAAGGCAATGTCACTTTTCATGTCAATGGTCATGAGCACAGGGTACACTTTCGGAGGAAACAACCTCAAGTTCATAGTGTCAACTCTATTGGAAAAATTCCATCGATTATATTTGGAGGTTTTGAATTTCCTCTCCCTACTGTCAAGAAGAAATATGATATACTTATTATTGGGGATGTCCATATCCCCGTTGACATAACATAGTGTTATTCGAAATTTCTCCGGTTCCATGTTAGTCGGAATGAGTTTGTTAACAAGACCTGATCAACCTTGTTAGTGGATTCCTCTTGATGAGCATGCGATGGATGAAACTAGAAAGCACAACCTTCTGTACCCTCTTTATACTTTCTTTTATTTAGTTGAAATAGAGTAAAAATAGTATTTTCCTATTTGTTTCCTGATTTATCCGTGCAATATAAAAATATCCCGAAAATAAAAGTTCTCAGAATGCCATGCCAATTTAATATGACTTTTTCAGGAATATCTGAGGATTATTAGTGCAAAAATCACGGCGGGGGGAGCTGTGTCGGTGTTCTGGGAACGGGGGTACCCAGACTTGCCTGCCTGCGGCCTGCTGCGTGGCTCAAGGGGTGGCCCGGTACGGCCCATCTTCATCAACACGAGCTCAAGACCCTCGCGAGGGGACAAGCCTCGTGGGGCGGACGACGGGAAGCTTCCTTAGGCACGGCCTCGTCAGGCTGGCTTGCGAGGAGGCGGAGAGATCAAGGCGGGGTACCTCACGAAGTGCCCATGACGCAAGCCATGACGACCGAGGGCGCCAGGCGGGCGCCAGCCCGCGCAGTGTCCTCATTTCCCCTTTGGTGCAAAGGGGGCAAGCGCAGGCCATGGCATCAAGCAAAGGCAACCATTTCGGTGCAACAAGACAAGGACCGGCAGAACGGCAGGAAGGAGGTCATCGTGGAGCCCATGCCGGCGTCATCGTCAGAGTCTTTGCCAGGCGAGGACCGACTTTAGTCAGGATAAGTGTACTAGATGTTCCCCTTCAAAATGGCCAATTGTTGGTGCCCTTCCCGCTCAATATTTGGGGAGAGGCCCAGGGCCTCCGCCTATAAATAGGACTAGCCACCACCAAGGCAAGAGAGACCGATCTGAATCGGCACCTAGAGAGAGAGAAAGAGAGGCGACTAAACTCCCCTAGCAGTTCATCGCACCAGCTCAAGAACAGACCCTCGCGAGCCTGTTCTTCCCTTGTATTGTTCATCATCAGCCCCTGAGGCAATCCACCACTCAACACACTGGAGTAGGGTATTACACCACAATGGTGGCCTGAACCAGTATAAACCTCGTGTCCCTTGTGTTGTTCTTTGTGTAGTTTAGATCCTTGCGAGGCGACGAGACATAGGTAGGTTGGAGGTGCGATCTCCGCGTGCACCCCAGAGTTCGAACCTAGAGGGTCTGCCGGAACCCGAAATCCGACATTTGGCGCGCCAGGTAGGGGTGCGCTGGAATCCGCCTTCCGTCGCCTCGTTCTTCGCCCCCCCTCGCTTCCATGTCAGACGCTCGTCGAGCCCGCGCCGAGCGCCGGGCCGCTCTCGCTACTCGCGTCGCCCAGACGGCCCCTGTCGGCGGCCGCCCCCGCTGTTCCCCGTCGCCTGCCGTCAACGCCGCCACCGCCCCGGCGGGGAACGAGCAGCAGGCGTCGACTCTGCATCCTTTGGTGCAGCGGGAAGGCCGCACTACCACCCCGTTGCTGGCTCTAGCCGGTTCTTCGTCCCACACCCGTCGCGCTCCTGCGGACGCGCACGCCGCGTTGCTCCTGGCACGGGAACTCCTGCACAACCGTCCCGTCGTCGACCTCTACGAAGAGTGGCTCGCCCGCATCACCGAGCTCGTCAGCGCCGCTGGGGGCTCCCCTGCCCCATCCCTCTCGCTGCACCGCGCCCCACCTTGCGCTGGCGATGAAGCTCCGAGGGCGCCTCAGCCGCCTCACCCTCAAGAAGGCGCCTTGGCCCCAAGGCGCGTGGTCCCTGGGAAGAACCCACTCCGTCCGGCACCAGCACAGCAAGAGAAGAGCTGCCAAGAGGTCCCTCGTCCCCAAGAAGCTGCCCGAGTGCGCCCCGCCCCGGCCCGTCACGACCTCGCCTCCCTGCTCCAGCGAAGACCCTGCTGCTCCTTCCCAGCGCCAAGACGGAGACCTCCAAGATCAAGCCCTCCGTCACCAAAGGCCTCCCGTGGCCGCTGCAGGCTGCCGTGCCTTCACTGCCGAGCTGCGCAGCATGGCCTAGCCGGGCAAGTTCAAGCCAGACCTGCCCCCATGCTACGATGGCACGGCCGACCCTGCGGAGTTCCTCCAGCTCTATGAGCTGGGCATCGAAGCCGCCAACGGAGACGAGAAGGTCATGGCGAACTGGTTTCCCATGGCGCTCAAGGATGGTGCCCGCACCTGGCTCCTGAACCTGGCTCCTGGCACGATTTCCTCCTGGAACGAGATGCGCACCCGATTCATCGCCAACTTCCAAGGCACCCGCGATCGGCCCCCGGCCATGAGTGACTTGCGCCGCATCAAGCAGCAGTCAGGGGAGAGCCTGCAAAAGTTCATCCAATGCTTCAACAATGCTCGCCTTAAGATCCCCAGGGTGTCTGAGGAGGCCATCATCTCAGCCTTCTCCGACGGTGTGCGTGACGTCAAGATGAAGGAAGAGCTCGCGATCCATGAAGACCTATGCACATCCATGGAGCTGTTCAACTTGGCGACCAAGTGCGTTAGGGCTGAGGAAGGACGCCTTTCCCTTCTCAAGCTGTCGGCTGCCGAACCAGAAGATAAGAAGCCCAAGGTCAAGGACGTGATCAGCCTGACTCATCCAAGGTCAGTCGATACTGCGTGTACCATGACCTCCACACCCACAACACCAACGAATGCCAAGAGCTCAGGGCCGTGCGGGACGTGCGTGCCGGCCGACGCCCGAAACACGGCCGGGCTATGGCCGAGGAGGAGGAAGAGGCGGAGGACGATGGGAAGACCGTGGCCCTCGCCATGGGTGGCGTGACCGACCTCGCGAGGACCGCTAGCAGGATCAGCCTCGCGAGGGAGGTTGGAGGGACCCGCCTCGCGAGGGAGGCTGGAGGGATCAGCCTCGCGAAGATCACCCACAAGTCAACGCAGGCCTCCCTCCTCTGCCACCACAGCCAAGGAGAAATGAAGACCATCATCAGGACGAGGGGGTTGGGGGCTTCCAGGAGCCGCGTGCAATCGCTTGCATCCTGGGCGGAGCTCAAGCCCCAGCCTCTCAGCGCATCTTCAAGCAGTTTGCCCGCCAAGTGAATGCAGTCCTCCCCAATCTCGAAGCCACACACCCCCTCAGGTGGTCAGCGTGCGCCATCACATTCAGCTCAGCGGATCAGCTCAAGTGCACAACCACAGCCAGAGTCCTTCCGATGCTTTGTTCCAAAATCATCATCAATGTGCAGGTCACGAGGACCCTCATCGATGGCGGAGCAGGGATCAATGTCCTGTCCGTTGAGACATTCAACAATCTCCAAGTGCCATACAATCAGCTTCAGCCAACCAAGCCTTTCTCCAGAGTCACTGATGGCTCCACAGTTCTGATAGAGAAGGTCTGCCTTCCTGTCACCTTCGGGACACGCGACAATTACCGCACCGAGCTCATTGACTTCGACGTTGCTCACATTCTCCTGCCGTACAATGCCATCCTCGGGTACCCAGCTCTAGCCAAGTTCATGGCCGTGACCCGTCATGGCTACAATGTCCTCAAGATGCCAGGAAGCGGTGGAGTCATCACGGTGCCTTGTGAAGAGAGAGATTCTGTGTGTTATCTGGAGCGTGCTTTCCAAGCCGCATCAATTGAAGACCCAGATCACAGGAGCGGGAGGCTTCCCGAGGCTGCTCCTAAGAAGAAGAAGACATCGCCTGGCCCGACACCTCGGGAGGCAGAACCCTCAGGGTCCGCGCCTGTTCAGGGGGCACCTCCCTCTGTCGCATAAGAAGGCGCGCCCGGCGCCCTCTTCGAGCAAGGCTCGGGGGCTCTCTCCTGGAGGGCCACCGGCTTTGCTAAGATCACGAGGGAGGTGCTCGGGCACCACTTGGAGGCGTGTTTCAAAGCATGTTTCCCTCAGGAAGGAGCAAGGCAAGGAGGGCCAAACCCTCAGGAGTTCGTCAGCAAGATCATTCAGGAGCTGCAGGAGTCAAAAGTCATGAGTGGCAGCCGCCGCTTACCCGCCGTAGCTCCCTATCAAGGCGAGGATGGTGGGCTGCGCGTCTACATCGACATACCAGGGCTCAACCGAGCCGCCTCTCAGGAGCACCTCTGGCCCTCACGCATGGGGCTCTGTGAAGGTCCACCCCACAACTATGTTCGCATGCCTTACGGCTTGCCCAACGCGGTTGCCGCGCGCCAGCGCCTCATGAGGAGCATCCTGGAGGCTCAAGTGGCCTGGCGTTCAGCAGTCCTGGCGGAGATGGAGATGGTTCGCGAGGAGCCACCAGCGCCTCCGGAGCCTCCCGAGCCTCCTGGGCCTGGGGGCTCGTGAAGATCGACTTCCGCAGCGCACGACGACCGCTACATCAGCATCCCTTCATCTCCAACATCACCAGGTGACATCCTTCGAGTTTCATTTTCAGCTGGGAGCGCCTGTGGCTGCATCATTCCTGTGCCGCATGGGTCCGTCCCCGCGCGTGTATCCCTTTGATTCATGTTTCTAGTTTACTTTATTGGGGGCGCCTCGGCTGCATTATCCCTGTGCCACCGGGCTGCACCTGATGGCATGTATCCCTCTTGGTTTATTCGGTCGTATGCGTTTGACCCATCATGATCGTTATTTGATGCCTGCCCACGGCACCCTTCTTCCTTCATGTCGGCCGCTTGCACATTAAAGGGGGGGTACCTGAGCATCACGACTCATGGGCTCCTACTGGCTCTCCAACCCTCACCCTCTGGCCTTTTCCACGGCATCACGACCTGGCATACCAGCGACGGCTGAGCCCGCTCGAGGGCCGGGACCCGAGGACGTAGAGCGCCGACATCTAACCAAATTTGCAGGGACACATTACAAGTAAAGGCCCAGAGCCAGGCGCAACCCGCCTTGAGGTAGGGCCCCGTGAATCCTGCGCTGGCTCACGGGTGCCCAGATACACCTCGTCAAACCCTACCATGCCAGCCATGTGTCGGGGCGGGGTTGTACACGCCCCGGGGGCTCCTCCCGAAGGGGATCCCCCTCCCACGCACCAGTGGAAGCACCATGCTCCGTGCTGGCTGACGACACTGCCGAGGAGCGGCTACGCCCGCACACATACGGAAGCGCTATGCTCTGCTACCGGTGATAAACAACTGAGGGTGGCCCCCGGCTGCATCAACCTCAGGGAGCCCAGAGCTCAATGTCCGGCCTCATCGTAACGCCTCCCCTCGGGAGTGCCGCGCGAGGGGGCTGGGCACGGGGGCTACGCCTGGGTCACGCCCAGACGCACGCCACCCAGCCAGGCCCCTCGGGCCTGGTTCGTCGCACGTCTCTCCCCGAGCGGAGCCAAGGTACGAAGGCCGTTTGAACGTCAAGGGGGACTCCTGAGCATCGCGACTCAGGAGCCTAACTGGTCACGTAGCCCCTCACCCCTTAGTTCCGAAAGGCTAACGGCGGTTGAGGTATGCGCGAGGCCGGGCTCTGCCGACGTAGAACGGTAAATCCACCCATACATCTCACCTCCCTACTTGCTGTTCGTGCGTCAAGGGGGACTCCTGAGCATCGCGACTCAGGAGCCTAACTTGTCACGTAGCCCCTCACTCCTTGGTCCCATCCTGGTATCCGGTCGGGGCTAAAGGCGGCTGAGGTATGCCCGGGGCCGGGCTCTGCCGACGTAGAACAAAAGCAAGTAGGAAGGAAAAATGCAAATCTCAAGGAATTCAAAAGCAAATATTATAGTCCATAGAGTAACGCCAAACACAAGTTTAAACGCCTCCACGAGGCAGGATGCATGTTTTAGGAACTAAAAGCAGGACGGGAGCCGCGAAGGGGTCACTTTCTGGCGGTGCCATCGCTGGTGACGGAGCTGCGCTAGGCGACTTCGCCTCATGGAGCCTCAGGATCGGCGGCGCCTTGCTTTGGCTTGGTGCTGAAGGCCTGGAACTTCGCCAGCAGAGCCTCTGCTCGACCCTTCACGGCCTCGATGGCAGGCGGCAAGCTCGCCGCTCACAGCTCCAAAGAGGCTGTCAAGGTCAACGTTGGGGTCGCGAAGGTAGACGTGGGTGAAGACGCGCGTCAGCGCTGTAGAAGAAAGGACACGCGCCTCAGCCTCAGCCGTAGGGCCAAGGCCGAGGGCGACATCTTCAAGGGCGCGGACCAGGAAGGGAAGCAGCTTGGCGGGGCCGTCCTCGGCGCCGGCCAGCGGGCTTTCCAGGCCGCTGTCATAAAGCGACTTCAGCAAGGTGCGAGCCTTCACCTCCAGCTTCGCGAAGGCCACGCGGTCCTCGGCCAGGACCCGCGCCTTGCCGTCCAGCTCGATCCTCTTCGCCTCCAACGCCTGCTCCAGCGCACCCAAGCGGCCATGGCGTTCATCAAGTTTGGCATCCCGGTCCTTGGCGGCAGCCTCGCGAGCCTTCATGTCTTCCTCCTTCTCCTGGCGGACGCAGGCCTCCTTGGCAAGCTGGCCGCGCAGGCCCTGCAGCTCACTCTCTAGCGCCTCGGAGCGACCTCGGACATCTGCTACCTCACCCAAGGTGGTGTCGCGCGCGGCCTTCAACTCAAGGATGGCCTGCTTCTCCTCGTCGGAAGCTGTCGCGGCCCGAGTCAGCGCCGCCCGAACTGAAGCATCAGAGCGGACCCAGCCAGAGGCCAGCTCCAGCGCCCGCCACTGTGCAAGGGTCGGCGCCTGTAAGATCTTTTTCCAGCCGGTCCAGTTCAGCAGCAGCCCGATCCAGGACAGTAGAAGGAGTCAGAGAGATGGCAGTTGGCGGAGTAGGAGGAGAAGACGGCAGCGTAATCACATCACCATGAGTCGGGACCTTCTGCGCCCGACGACTGCGGCAGAGGCGACAGGCAAGGACACCTCGGGAGCCGCTTGGGCCATGGGGGCTGAGCTTGCCCCAGCTAGCCCCGACAGGCCTCGCGAGGATGACCGGGCAGGAGAGACCCGCGTCTTGCCGCCCCCTTCTCCCGCGGGTGGAGGTGCTGCCCCGGGCGAAGCCTCAAGAGCCCCCTTCAGCTTTTTTCGCCACAGCACCGCCTAGCTAAGGAATATGGACGCTAAGCCTCAACAACGAAGCAAGAAGCAAACGAGAATCAAGCACTTATCGTCATCGTCAGGCTCAAGCAATCTCCGGCCGAACTTGAAGCCCGAGAGCCGGCTGCTGGGATCAACCTCAAGAGGCTTGGGAGCAGGAGGCGCATCTGTAGATCGCCTTGGAGCCGGAGCAGACCCGCAGGGAGCCAGCCCCGTCCTATCCTTCTTCAGGATAGAGGGCAAGCTCTCGCCGCCTCGCTCGTCGCCATCCTCGTCGTCATCCGGAAAGAGGCGGAGAGTGCGGGACCTGCGCCGAGGGAGGGGCGCTCTCGACTCCCCGTCGGTCGCCCGGTACGGCCCATCTTCATCAACACGAGCTCAAGCCCCTCGCGAGGGGCCAAGCCTCGCGGGGCGGACGACGGGAAGCTTCCTCAGGCACGGTCTCGTCAGGCTGGCTCACGAGGAGGCGGAGAGATCAAGGCGAGGTACCTCACGAGGTGCCCATTATGCAAGCCATGACGACCGAGGGCGCCAGGCAGGCGCCAGCCTGCGCAGTGTCCTCGTTTCCCCTTTGGTGCAAAGGGGGCGAGCGCAAGCCAAGGAATCAAGCAAAGGCAACCATTTTGGTGCAACAAGACCAAGACCGGCAGAACGGCAGGAAGGAGGTCATCGTGGAGCCCAAGCCAAGGCCACCGCCGAGTCTTTGGCAGGCGAGGACCGACTTTAGTCAGGATAAGTGTACTAGATATTCCCCTTCAAAATGGCCAATTGTTGGCGCTCTTCCCGCTCAATATTTGGGGAGAGGCCCAGGACCTCCGCCTATAAATAGAGAGAGGCGACTACCGATCTGAATCAAGGCAAGAGAGACCGATCTGAATCGGCACCTAGAGAGAGAGAAAGAGAGGCGACTAAAGTCCCCTAGCAGTTCATCGCACCAGCTCAAGAACAGACCTTTGCGAGGCTTTTCCTCCCTTGTATTGTTCATCTTCAGCCCCTGAGGCAATCCACCACACCACACACTGGAGTAGGGTATTACACCACAATTGTGGCCTGAACCAGTATTAACCTCGTGTCCCTTGTGTTGTTCTTTGTGTAGTTTAGATCCTTGTGAGGCTATGAGACGTAGGTAGGTTGGAGGTGCGATCTCTGCGTGCACCCGAGAGTTCGAACCTAGAGGGTCTGCCGGAACCCGAAATCCAACAAGCTGCCACCTGGCCACGAGGGTGGAGGGTGCACCCTACCCCCTGGGCGCGCCCCCTGCCTCGTGGGCCCATGGTGGCCCTCCTCCACTTATTCCTGCACCCATCTTCTTCCCCTTCCTCACACAAACCTGAAAAACCAACCCAAGCACGAGTTCCAGCCACTTTTGATGTGATTTTCGATCTCCTTGCTCAAAGCACCTCTCGCAAAACTGCTTGGGGAGATTCTTCCTTGGTATGTGACTCCTCCATTGGACCAATTAGTTTTTGTTCTAGTGCTTTATTCTTTGCAAATTTGTGCTGCATAGGTGACCATGTTCTTGAGCTTGCATGTCAAATTTATATGGTTCCAAGTAGTTGTAATGCTTGTTACAGGCTCTAGGCACTTGTAGGAGCAGTTGTTATCAATTTTATTGAAGTTGGTTCACTTTTGTTTGAAGTTACTAAAAATTTCAGATTATTTCAGAAAATAATGAAGAGACTTTTGAGGGGCTCGTCCAGCCGAAGCTCGAAGGAAAAACAAAAGGAAGAAGCACAGAAGCCCAAATATAATTTGCCTCGCACCGCGGAGGTCCGGCCGCCATCCGATGACTTCTGTAGGAGAGCCAGAATTTATGAGGATTTTTATTTATTGATTGAGAATGCTGGCCTCACCAACTTCCTCTGCGACCAACGTCATCAGTATCTCTTACTCACTAATACTTTCATGCAAAACTTCTACTATTTTCCTAAGGAATCACCTACATCAGTAGAGTTTGATTTATATGACGTTGTTAAGAAGATGCCATTAGCTGAATTTTGCGAGGTTTGCAAAATACCCTTTGAGGGCACCATAGATAAACCACACTGTAATGAAGTGGAAGCATTTATTAACACTATCACTGTGGGAGAAACCAGGAAGGTTTTTGATGCAAGAATTACTAGCATACATTTTCCTGTTTTACGCTACTTTGCCTTGTTTGCTAGTCGTTGCTTGATTGGTCGCGAGAACTGTGGAAACCTTAGTGTTCTTGATATTATCATTTTGTTCCATGGTTTATACCGCAACAACACTGTTAGTATGGGCGGAATTATTGCTAGACGGTTAAGTTTGAACCGTACTAAAGGCCCCATCTTTGGAGGTATTTATGCTTCACTCCTAGCTGCACATTTTGACATACCTATTAGGCATTTGGAGAAAGAAGAAACATCATTGCCCAGTGCTAATTTAGATTATAAGAGTATGCTAGCTCATGACCTTCTTGTTAAGGGCAAGGACGGGGAGCTTAAATATAAATTGTACTTTGATAAACATCACCCTGAGACTATTACTTTGCCTGCTCCCTCTTTGTTTAACTTGTCTGCAGGTCCTCTCCTCGTTCCGTGGGCAGCTGTTCAAGCCTATCGAAATCCTGCACCAGCCCCGGGACCGTAGCCACAAGATGAGCCTCCACGACAGTCTGTTTATTCTTGGGATCTGGAGGCGGTTGCCAGCCAGTGGCAGTCAGAGTCCTCTTCATCACAGTATGATCCCAACTATTCTTCGTCACAAGATCACCCAGCTACACTAATCGGTATCTGCCGGGCTATCCTCGCAATGGACCAACTTAGGCCAAAAGCATAAGCTTGGGGGAGTATGTATTTCTCACCGACATTACATTTATGTTCACACACACTCATTGCTAGATGTCGGTGCTCATACTCTTTCACTGTAATATCCATGCTAGTTTATTTTCTTTTTCCTACTTTCTTCTTGTATGTCAATTAAACCTTAAGAAGAAACCAAAAAAAATTAGTTAGTTTAATTTCCATGCCTGTAGTAGTAATAATTAAAAAGAAAACCCAAAAATATTTCCCGTTCTTCTTTTGCTTGTTGGGAGCTTTCCCGTGTAAATAGTTTTATTTCTTTTCTTTTCTTTGGGGGTCGATAGGAGAAGACCATGATTAAATTGTTGAAGTGGCTCTTATATGCATTATTGTTGATTTAACTAAGAAACCATATTGCCTTGTCTTCTCCTATTTATTGAATGCTCACAGATTCCAGCTTAGTCCAATGCACGCGCACTCTTATTATCATTCACATCGTTCGGTCGTGCAAGTGAAAGGCAATTATGATGATATATGATGGACTGACTAAGATGAGAAAAGCTGGTATGGACTCGACCTTTTTGTTTTTGTAAATATGATGAGTTCATCGTTCTTGATTCAACTTATTATGAATAAACATGTTGGCAATGACAATTAGAGATCATAGTTGCTTATGCCATGCTTGATTAGCTATGAGTTATAATGGTTTACCTTATGTACAACATGCTATTAAAATGGTTGTGATGTGGTATGATGGGCGGTATCCTCCTTTGAATGATTTAAGTGAGTTGACTTGGCACATGTTCACGCATGTAGTTGAAACAAATCAACATAGCCTTCACGATATTTATGTTCATGGTGGATTATATCCTACTCATGCTTGTATTCAATGTTTATTAATTTTAATGCATGTTCATGACTGTTGTCGCTCTCTAGTTGGTCGCTTCCCAGTCTCTTGCTAGCCTTCACTTGTACTAAGCGGGAATACTGCTTGTGCATCCAATCCCTTAAAGCCCAAAGTTATTCCATATGAGTCCACCATACCTTCCTATATGCGGTATTTACCTGCCGTTCCAAGTAAATTTGTATGTGCAAAACTCTAAACCTTCAAATAAACATTCTGTTTTGCATGCTCGAATAGCTCATATATCAACTAGGGCTGCCCTTATCTTCCGTGTTAGGCAGGTTATTCTCAAGAGGAGTGGACTCCGCTCCTCACGCACGAGAAAATGGCTGGTCACCGGGATGCCCAGTCCCATGCTTTATGCAAACTAAATCAAAATAATTGCAAACAAAACTCCCCCTGGGACCCGTTGAATGTTGGAGGCACTCGTTGTGTCGAGCAAGCCATGGATTGATGCTTGTGGAGGAGGGGGAGTATAAACTTTACCATTCTGTTTGGGAACCTCCTATAATTTGTTTAGCATGGAAGATATTGTCATCTCTTAGTTGTTATGTTGACAATGAAAGTATGCCGCTCAAAATATAATTTATCTCTATTTCAAAACCGAGCTCTGGCACCTCTACAAATCCCTGCTTCCCTCTGCGAAGGGCCTATCTATTTACTTTTATGTTGTGTCATCACCTTCTTATTAAAAGCAATAGCTGGAGAGCACAGCTGTCATTTACATTCATTACTGTTAATTTATATCGGGTATGACTATGATTGGATCTCTTTTACCATGAATTACAATGTCTAGTCAGTCCTTGATCTTTGAAGGTGCTCTGCATTTATGTTTTGCGGTCTCAGAAAGGGCTAGCGAGATACCATCTTGTTATATCATATTATGATTATTTTGAGAAAGTGTTGTCATCCGAGATTTATTATTATGGCTTGCTAGCTGATTATGTTATTGATATGAGTAAACATGAGACCTGAGAATTATTGCAAATGTGGTTAGTTATGATCTTGGCTGAAAACCTGAACGCTGGCTTGACATAGGTACAACAACAAGAGCAAACAGAGTTTGTAAAATTTTTCTTTTTCTCTTTCAGTTTGTCAACTGAATTGTTTGAGGACAACCAAGGGTTTAAGCTTGGGGGAGTTGATACGTCTCCGTCGTATCTACTTTTCCAAATACTTTTGCCCTTGTTTTGGACTGTAACTTGTATGATTTGAATGGAACTAACCTGCACTAACGCTGTTTTCAAAGAATTGCCATGATGTTGTTTTATTTTAATAAAACAAAAGTTCTCGTAATGACCTTAAACTCCACGATTTGTCTTATAAAAATAATAAAAAATCCTCGCCAAAGATGAAGACCAGGGGGCCCACACCCTGTCCACGAGGGTGGGGGGCGTGCCCCCTACCTCGTGGGCCCCCCGGACACCTTCGGATGCCAACTCCAACTCTATGTATTGGCTTTCAGGGAGAAAAAAATCAGAGAGAAGAAATCATCGCGTTTTACGATACGGAGCCGCCGCCAAGCCCTAAAACCTCCCTAGAGGCTGATCTGGAGTCCGTTCGGGGCTCCGGAGAGGGGGATTCGTCGCCGTCGTCATCATCAACCATCCTCCATTACCAATGTCATGATGCTCACCACCATGCGTGAGTAATTCCATCACAGGCTTGCTGGATGGTGATGGGTTGGATGAGATTTATCATGTAATCGAGTTAGTTTTGTTAGGGTTTGATCCCTAGTATCCACTATGTTCTGAGATTGATGTTGCTATGAGTTTTCTATGCTTAATGCTTGTTACTAGGGCCCGAGTGCCATGATTTCAGATCTGAACCTATTATGTTTTCATGAATATATGTGAGTTCTTGATCCTATCTTGCAAGACTATAGTCACCTATTATGTGTTACGATCCGACAACCCCGAAGTGACAATAATCGGGATACTTCTCGGTGATGACCATAGTTTGAGGAGTTCATGTATTCACTATGTGATAATGCTTTGTTCCGGTTCTTTATTAAAAGGAGGCCTTAATATCCCTTAGTTTCCAATAGGACAACGCAGCCACGGTAGGGTAGGAAAAAAGATGGCATGCAAGTTCTTTTCCATAAGCACGTATGACTATATTCGAATACATGCCTACATTACATTAATGAATTGGAGCTAGTTCTGTGTCACCCTATGTTATGACTGTTACATGACGAACCGCATCCGACATAATTATCCATCATCGATCCGGTGCCTCACGAAGCTTTCCATATCTGGTTCTCACTTATTAACTTTCCGCTGCCATCATATAATCACTACAAAATACCAAAAACATTACTTTTGTTGTCTTTACTTTTGTTACCGTTACCACCACTATCATATTACTTTGCTACTAAACACTTTGCTACAGATACTAAGTTTCCGTGTGTGGTTGAATTGACAACTCACTGCTAATACTTGAGAATATTCTTTGGCTCCCCTTGTGTCGAATCAATAAATTTGGGTTGAATACTCTACCCTCGAAAACTGTTGCGATCCCCTATACTTGTGGGATATCAGGCGCTGGTGATGCTCAGGAGGTGTTGGACCGGGCTCGTGCATGCAGGGAAGCCGAGTTAGCAGCACAGCATGAAGCCCGTCAGCTTACTCCGGTTCGTCCAACCACGTTGATAGAGCCAGGAGTTACCTCACTACTAGAAAAAGGGCTATAGATGGGATTGACACTAATAGCGCACCAGACAAGCGGTGCGCCATTAGTATATACTAATGGCGCACCACCTTCTGATACGCCATTAGAGTTGAAACTAGTGCGCCTGTCCAAACATACTAATGGCGCCTGTCCAAGGTGCGCCATTAGTATCAAATTTTTTTTGAACTAGTGCGCCTGTCCAAACATACTAATGGCGCATCCAGACTCAGTGCGCCATTACTAGTTGTAACTAGCAATGGCGCACCTATCGGAAAGTGCGCCACTAATGTTGTTTTTTTATTATATTTTTTATTCCTTTTTTTGCAAAACTACTAATGGCGCACTGTTCCACCGTACACCATTACTAGTTTAAACTAGTAATGGCGCACTGTGGAACAAAGGCGCCATTAGTATGTTTTTTTTAAAACTACTAATGGCGCACCACTGTAAGGTGCGCCATTAGTAACCTGGGTTACTAATGGTGCATTTAGGGTTGGTGCGCCATTAGTAAGTGGGCAGCAACAAGATATTTTGGACAGCCTCTCCCCTACCCACACTCACTTTGTCCCCACTTCATTCTCTCCACCTCCTCCTTGTCTCGGGTGCCTCCTCTTTTTCACCTCATTGCCACCATAGATTCATTCAAATTAAGTGGTTAAATTACCTTGTTTTGATAGGTAAGTAAGGGGAAGCTATATTTATGTTGTTCTCCCTACAACAATGTGCACATGCACTTTTTATGGCCTAGCTAGATCTATGTATGTTCGTGGTGTTGCATATGTTTGTGGTGTTGCATATGTGTTTGTGTTTGGAGGTGTACCGGTATTTGAAATGTGATAGTTGCCAATATTTTGCGGAATGTTGATTCATTTCCGTTTCGAGAATTTTGGCATTAAGCATTCTTTTGGTCCATTTTAGGAAAGTCATGCCAAATTTTTTCTTGGTTCTAAAATATCGCTTTGCTGTACCCTTGAGCGACCATGGTCCGCATACGATGACCGAAGGCATCGTGAATAGGTTTTTGAGGTCCGCTGAAGGCCGAGATGCTTCAAAAGAACAAGACGGAGATAAGATGTCTATGTCAAGATGCAAGCTGAAAAGCCTTATTATGGACCCGGATTCCGGCAGGTGCGGACCACCTGCTTCTGCGTGGTTTCATGGATGGCTATCGGTGGCAAGGTGATGAAGATGACTACGAAGTCGCCCATGGGGCCGAGCAAGAAATGAGGAAGGGCAGCAAGACAACCACCGCGGCTCGGGCGGGCGAGAAGACGAAGAATCCCGAGGAGATGATCACGACGGTGATCTGCATACCACGATCATCATGTAGAAGATGCAGGACATGATGATGAGGAAGATGCCGGAGCAGACGACGGGCATGATCATGAAGATGATGATGCCGGGCGGAGCGACGACGCTGGACCATCGATGGGCTAGGTGCAGGACCCTCATATTCAAGAGCTGCTTCTCAAGCGCACGGATAACGCAAGAGCTGCCGCCCGAGAGAAAGCCAAGATGGATCAACTTGAGTTAGACGCGGTTACTCCATTGTATGAAGGATGCAGCCCGAGGATACCCGAAAGTAACGCTCATGGCTCTGGAGATGAAGGTAAAACACAAAATGACCGACGCATGCTTCGACGAGAACATGCCATTCTGGCACAAACGTCTTCCCAAGGGGAACAAGTGCCCGACCAGTTTGGAGGAGGCTAAGAAAATCGTGTGTCCTCTAGATTTACCGCACGTGAAATACCATGTATGCATGAACAATTGCATCATTTATCGGGACGAGCAGGCGGAGTCTACCATATGTCCGGGTTTATGCGGCGTCACTCGATACAAGAAGAGGAAGAAAGCTCCTCGAAAAGTGGTGTGGTACTTTCCGATCACTCCTCGTCTGCAGCGGTATTTCGCGGACCCTAAGGTAGCAAAGCTCCTGCGTTGGCACGCGGATAGGGAGGAGAAGAAGTGAGAAGATGACGCAAATGATCCGGAGATAGATAAAAAAGACAAGATGCTGAGTCACCCTAAGGATGCGAGCTAGTGGCAAGCGTTGAACTTCGAAGACCCAGAATTTGGGAAGGATCCAAGGAACATCGTGCTGGGCGCGAGCACCGATGGAGTCAATCCGTTTGGCAGCCAGGGAAGCACACATAGCACCTGGCCTGTGTTTGTGTGGATGTACAACCTTCCCCCAGTTTGTGCATGAAGAGGAAGTACATTCACATGAGTATGTTAATTGAAGGGCGAAACAACCAGGGAACAACATCAATCAGTATCTGGGGCTGCTAAAAGAGGAGCTTGACACGCCAGGAAAACGCCCACCAATACGTGGGACGCCGCAGAGAAAGAATATTTCCCTATGAGAGCTGCACTGCTCACGACGGTGCACGACTATCTCGGTTACGGATATCTCGCGGGGCAGGTAGTCCATGAATTTTCTGGATGCGTAAGGTGCATGGATGACACAACGTATCGCCAGCTAGATAGAGATCCCGGGTCTTCGAAAACCGTGTTCATGGGACAGAACCTGACTAAAGTTACCTTGAATTGTGTCTCATCAAACGGTTTTCGGAGAGTTGGTTGCTGGGCTAAGTTGGGTGTAGCAGAAGGAAAAGAGCAGAGCTTTGGTGGCGGCGCAGATCCGTATAGTATGGGGGGTATGGAGATTACCTGGTGCGGGTGGGGGTGAGCTGGAAGGCCGCCGAGTCGAGGCGCGTCTCCGGCCTCATCGCCGTCGCCGTCTGTGGGCTTCAGTTATGCAGATCTTGCGGCAGCCGACGGTCTTAGTAGAAGAAAAACGGGCAAGAAAAAGTGGCAACCTCCCTGGATTGGATGGGGGAGGAGGAGCAAATGCAAGGATTCAGAGGAAGAAGAAGAAGAAGAAGAAGAGATACTAGACAGAGAGGATGGGAGGGGAGTGGTAAAATAAAATAAATAAATAAATAGATAAAATGGAGAGGGGGAGAAACAGAGCGCAGAGCACTGTGCTTCTGCTGCTGCTGCTTAGTGAGGGAGGAAAGGAGGCTGCTTTTGTTATTTACTTAGAGGAATGGAGGATGTGCAGTCCATCTCCAATTGCAACTCCAAGTCAAGCTGTTTGTGTGTTTGTGGAGGGTGAACTTCCTTCTACCAATGGCTCCTTTAATCAGTGGTGTCAAAACAATTCAGTTTTGTTGGGATTTTTTTCACTTGCTCCATCACATCTGATTAAAGGGTGGGAACAAATCCAGTTGTGATTTTTCGGTGGTTTCATTAGGATTTGAAGGTACTACTTCACTCTACCATTATTGTGAAATAAAAAAAATCATTTAGTTTAGATCAAGTGCTAACAACCTAAGATCGATCAGATGGCATTGGATTCCCCCTAGCTAGACAGCACAGGAATGGAAATGGAATGGGAGCAAAACAACAAATCACCTCAGTCAGAGTGATGCACAAAATAATAAATGAGGAGTATGAGGAGGAGCATGTGGCATGCCATGGCATATACTTGTACTACTAGTATACCAGATTACTGTGGACGGAGGGTGGAGGTTATGTTGGTAATTTCCGGCTGGTTAGCTGATTCAGTTGACATGCAGGTCCTTGGAGTTGACATTCAGATTTGAACTAAGTTACTACACCCTCCATTCCAAAATACTTGTCTTGGTTTTAATTCAGATTTGAACTAAAACAACGACAAGTGTTTTGGAACAGAGCTAGTAAATACTAGGAAAGTTTCTCTTCACACATACTCAAAAAGCAGAGCTTTTCTGCAGGACACTATAAACCACGACAAGAAAGGGTGGAAACAATAAAAGCAAGCAGAACTCTAATACACAAGAAAGTTATTCTGATCCAAGATTGCTTGTAGTGGTTTGTCCAAAATGTTGAATGATACTGCTTGGAGATGCATATATTGTTTCACCTCTTCACATGCCAATGTATTTTCCATGTTGTGATGAAGGCCTTTTTGCCTTGTCCACCCGAGAGGCCCTTGAGTTTGCTGGAATGTCGATTAACTTCCGCTCCAAAGAATTGGTACTCCATATGTCCTATTTTCAGCAAAGGTCATGCTGAAATTTTCCGTGAATTTTAGCATGACTTTTGCTAAAAATAGGACATATGGGGTACTTGTGACTAATGCATGGGCCGGGTACTTGTCACTAATGATGAAAGCTTAGGCTTTTAGGGTGCCTCGGCCGAAAAACCCTCAATGATAAAAGCTTAGCTGTTAGGATTCCTCGGTGTCGACAAACCCTAAATGATGAGACCATGATCTTGTTCCTTGACAATAACCAACTTTTTGACCAAACTTTGTTCCTATTTAGAGAGAAACATGGCCAACAACGATGAAGCCGGGGGTTCGGGCCGCAAGGCATTCTGGGAGCTGTCCAAGGAGATGGAGGAACAACCACACTTGTATGAGGACGCCGCCTTCCCCACCGATCCCGAGACCACCGATGGTACCGCCGAGGATGACCCCATCGATGCTACCACCGATGGTGCCGCCGAGGATGCCACCATCGATGATGGCGGCGCACGCATGAGATGGCAGCCAACCGAAGAGGCAACGGAAGGACCGGCGCCCGACCGTGCTCCGCACCCTCAAGGAGGAAGTTACTGAAGTGGACTCCGACGGGAATCCAACGGCGCCCGAACGAAAAGTCAAGGGGTACTTGCTTCAGCTCGGGTGCATTCTACGGAGGACCGTCTCGATCAACACCGAGAACCTGAGGCATCCTGACCGAGGGAATTTGCGCAACCTCCTCTTCACGAAGCTGCACGAACGATACAAGTTCCCCGCTGAATTTCAAAACACAAGCCTCAAAGGTAATAAAGTGAACAATGCTCCCCTCACGAAGATGAGCAAGACCCTGTCTACTTGGAAAATCAATGTGAAGATAATGATCGAGAAAGGTGAGAGTTATGAGAAGATCAAGGAGAAAAATCCTTCGATCACCGAATATGACTACAACGACTTCAAGATCAATTGCTCGAGCACCGCAAACTCCGAATCAAGTCGATTGGGGGAAAGAAATCACGGGAGCTGAACTTAGGGAACACACACTCGGTCCCGGGGGTTACAGAGTGGCGGAGCCTATATGGGACAAGGAGGAGGCGGACCGTGCCGAGCAAGGCCTACCGCCCCTCTTCGATAAATACGATGACAAGCAGACCAGGAACTTTGTCAGGGGCCCGTACAAGAAGGACCCGAAAACAAAGGAGCTTACCATGGATCCGAAGACTAGGGCGCTTGAGCTTGTTCCGGTAAGGAATACACCCCCGCGTAATTAGCTCCATATGGTTCCATTCTAATTAATGAAGCCAAATTTCTAAATGGTTCACATTCCTTCAAAGAAGCGACCGAAAGCAGAGCGCTGGTCGACTAAGAGAAACCCTTGGGACACCACTCTAAATAGGGCGTTGAATGTAATGAAGAACAAGGATAAGCTCAAGAAGCCGACGTCACCGGTCGTGGTGGCCGACAAAGGCTTGTCGACAAAATGGTCGCCATACTATAACACTGGTGGGCGAAAGGAGAAAAAGACCAGCTCGGAAAGCCAGGCGCGCGAGGTTCAAGAACTAAAGGCACAGGTGGCGCGTTTTCCGGAGATTGTCCAAGAGCAAGTGCAACAACAAGTCGGAGCGACGATCACCGCTATTGTGCCTACCTTGATCGAGGGGTTGAGTGCGTGGATTGCGGGCGGCCAACAGGGGCCGCCCCCGATTCCTAGCTTCACGGCCAGGAACTCGCTGAACGCGATGGCGGGGCCATTGGTGTCTCCGGCGGAGGCGCATTGGTGTCTCCGACGCCGCACGAGCTTAATGCACCGGGTGTACGCCGCCGCCACCTCTGCAGCAGCGGCCCCTCCGTCAATCG
Organism: Aegilops bicornis; assembly: GCA_021605145.1. Classification (NCBI taxonomy): domain Eukaryota; kingdom Viridiplantae; phylum Streptophyta; class Magnoliopsida; order Poales; family Poaceae; genus Aegilops; species Aegilops bicornis. The sequence continues at coordinate 194,199,514 of CM038672.1, read as the reverse complement.
CACTCCGTCGTTGGCGGTGCCTCGACATTAGCCGAGCTCGACGCCATCATCACGTAACTAATTAAGCCTCTCTCGGCCGAGGACTTCATCTCCTTGCCTTTGATAGGCATCCTCGACGCCCTACATGTTTTCGCAGGCGCCGCCGACATTCCGTGCACTCTCCCGCACTTCGTGAACAACGAGTTGGTCGATGTCGCCAAGGGCAAAATCGTTCAACCGGCAACCCTTGTTCCACGGTACCCAGATGCCACCCAACTTGTTTAGGGTTGAACTGGTTCGGGTGCTGCCAGGCTACGACGAGTTGTTACCTCCGATTCGATCCGTCGGGGCCGACGATGATGACGTGATGACCCTCAGCGCTTGCCTGAGCTGGCCCCTGCTTTGGCCGAAGAGCGAGATTCATTTGGGGGCGGGGGACACCACCCGAAAGACAACACCGCCAGCCGTCGTTTGCCGCCAAGTCGGCCCCATGGCAAGACCGCCCGCCAGCGGTGCGGACATCCCTATGCCACTGGATCCAAACATGCATATGGCACGGGATCGTAATGACGACGACGATACATTTGCCAACGTCGATCAGTACTTTGCTGATCATGTGTACAGTGGCGACTTCATGGGGCCTCCTTCTCAAGAACCCAACCCAACAAAAGTCGTGCGCGGTCTAGCTGTTACCGTGGAGAAGCCAAGTTGCAACAGGCATCGTCTGCCGTTCAGCTCTCAGGAGACGCCTCCATTGCCGACTTCACCGAGCCTCGAGATAGGCGAGGTGCGAATATTATCAGCCCCAACACACTCAAGAAGGCGGTTTGTGAGCGTAACTCGGTCCCATTACGGGGAGAAGAAGAAGGCACGCAAAGAAAAGACTAACAAGGGTGCGGGCCAGCCGGCACCGAGTACGATCCTTGCTCAGGACGGGCCACCTTCACCTGAGGATATCTCGAAGAGGGTGCATGTGGCGGGTAGGGCGATGCTACCGACAAATATGCTCAATGCTGCAACCGGTGCTATGCGGAGTCTGAATGACAGTGTTCTTTCTTTGGAGAAGCGGCGTCTCAGAGAGAAGGATGTGGCATACCGGTTTTCGTGGCCAAGGTGCCGAGGGCAAGGGCTTTGTGGATAACTCCATCGGGCGTCACGATCGTCTGCGGTTTGATGACATCCACGCTATGTTGAACCTTCATCCGCTGCACTACACCTTCGTTCGGCTATTTTTGCTGAGTATGGAGACGCGGATCATTCGCGACAAGACCCCGGACATCGTGATAGTCGACCCCTTCTACATGCGTGCCAAGATCTTGGGCAGCGGCTGGGACCAGCAAGTCGCGAAGTTCTTACCTCGAAGGCGTCATTCTAGCAAACCAAGATAAGGATAACTTCCTTGTGCCTTACTTTCCCGAGTAAGTCCTCCCCTCAACCGGCCCGTAACATATGAATTCTTAGATTTCGATCGTTTTTCTTTTAACATTCCGTGTTTTCTGCAGTGACACACATTGCACGCTCATCCTCCTAAGCCCCAAATATTCCATGGCCATGTGTTTCGACCCAGACCGTCAGTCGAACATAGACTACACAAATGTCAAGAAGGTTCTTGATGATGTTCTCCCCGGCTACGCCCAATCTAGAGGCACCTTCACCAGGCCTATTCGTAAGTATGGCAAGCACGTGTTCTCCCACAATGTCGGCGTTACGCTTTGCGTCAAGCAGCACCGGCGATCGGAAGGGTGCCTACTACGCCATCCATCACATGCGGGCGATCGTGCGGGACCATCATCAACTTCGCTACCGAGTAAACTCAAAGATTGGGCGCGGCGTGTCAAGAATCCAGGGGCGGACATCGGACAAGAATTCTTTCGCATCCAAATGGAGTTTGCGGAAATCATCCATCAAGATGTCCTTCGTACCTCGGGGCAGTTCTACCTCGAAATCAACCGTCCAACGGTGACATCGACACAATGCTACAAATGCAGGTGACAACGCCCGTTTTTCATGACTCCCACGGTGAGACGGCGGCTTCATCCACGCTCCGGTCCCTTGAGTCGAGTTGAAAGCGGTGATGTCTGTGTCTAGTTCGAAACATCGATTGGCTCATGTTGTAATTAAACTTTAATGAACTTGTAGTATGTCTCTTTGGTTTCGAGAGTCGCTCAACTTAGATGTAATCGATGCTATTAATGTCTTGCTTTTCTCTTCCGATCGTTCATTGCATACTTATATATTGCTTATGTATTGTCTGTGAATTGGTACTAACGTTTCGTTTGGCTAGTGCATAGCGATGCCGTCGTATGTCGTGTACAAGGGTAAGGTTCCCGGAGTCTACAACGACTGGGAGGAGTGTCGGAGACAGGTTCACCGATTCAGCGGTAACAGTTACAAAGGGTACACGACTAGGGCCGAGGCCGAATCTAGATACGCCCGCTATCTAGCGGGAGAGGGGAGGTAGCGTTGGAGGAACCGGATGAAGATGAGTTTCATCGTGATGACCGCAGCTCTCTTCTATGTGATGGTAGTTTAGATGATCGATATCGACTTGTAATGTGAAGACAAACTCGCTACTCGCGGTCTCGGGACTTGTAATATAATGTTCTATCTTTGTTTAGTCTTTTCAATTCGGAGACTAATATGATGAATTGTATTCGGAGACTAATATGATGAATCGTATTCAGAGACTAATCTTCTATTGTATTCGATGAATCTGTTGTTGATGTGTGCTGTCTATATTTTGTCCAATTATACATTTTGTAACCTGTGCAAAAACAGAAAATAAAAAATAAAAAACCTAATATTCATACTAATGGCGCATCACATCACGATTAAGGCGCCATTAGTATGCCAAAGGATACTAATGGCGCATCATTAAACAAAGGCGCCATTAGTATGCCGGGTTACTAATGGCGCATCTTGTTGTTGTGCGCCATTAGTATGCCAAAGCACTGGTATACATGGCCCACAGGAGGCATACTAATGGCGACCTTGTTGTATATACTAATGGCGGCGTCGAGGTGCGCCATTAATATACCGAATACTAATGGCGCATCCGGTGGTGCGCCATTAGTAAAATATACTAATGGCGTGGCACTAATGACGCACCACTAATGCGCCATTAATGGCCAAATTAGGTGCGCCATTAGTAGGCCTTTTCCTAGTAGTGCTTCTAGCTCTTTGGGGGGTGCCGTGTCTCGTCCCAGCGTTACGCAATGTACGCCTGCCCAAGGATTTCAAGGACCCGCGCAAGGTGCAAAATTACACCACCGTTTTGTCTCCAGAAACATGGGTTGAAAGCTATGAGATGGCCATGGGGATGCTAGATGTGGATGATGCAGCTTGAGCGAAGTACTTCACCATGATGCTAGAAGGGATGGCTCGTACTTGGTTAAAGAGTCTATCGACTAACTCTATCAGATCATGGGCCGAGTTGAGAGCCCGGTTTATCCAGAATTTTAAGGACACATGAAAGCAGCCCATGTCGATTGTGGACTTAGCTGCCTGTGTACAGGAGGAAGGAGAATCAACAACCCAGTGGGTGCGCCGGGTCTCGGAAATTTTGCATTCGTCAGACCGCATCAACGCTGACACCATAGTTCTAACTTTGGAAGGCAATTGCCGGTTTAAGCCTCTAAAGTTGAAGTTGGGACGGCTGAAATGCCATTGCAATGACATGGGAACCCTCATGGCCGCTTTAGTAAAGTATGCTGACTCTGATAGTACCAAGGATCCCGAGTTTGATGATGATAAGACAGGGAAGGGAAAGAAGAGCGGCAACGCCAAGGGGCAGCACCACAACCCGGCGGGTCATGGAAACGGCGGCAAACGTAAAGCGGATCACAGCATGGACTTTGTGGCCAATACCAGCGCACAGGACAAGGGCCAACGGCGCAAGGGTAAACCGCCCCAGCGCGGTGGAGCACCTAGCCCTAACCCGGACCGCCTGTCTTACCTATTGAACCAGCCCTGCCCGAAACATGGGACGAAGGAGATGCCGGCCACACACCTCTGGAAGGACTGCTACATGATGTCTACTACACAACCTTCTTCTTGTAGACGTTGTTGGGCCTGCAAGTGCACAGGTTTGTAGGACAGTAGCAAATTTCCCTCAAGTGGATGACCTAAGGTTTATCAATCCGTGGGAGGCGTAGGATGAAGATGGTCTCTCTCAAACAACCCTGCAACCAAATAACAAAGAGTCTCTTGTGTCCGCAACACACCCAATACAATGATAAATTGTATAGGTGCACTAGTTCGGCAAAGAGATGGTGATACAAGTGCAATATGGATGGTAGATATATAAATAACACATATCGAAACATGGAAAAGGCTATCCTTGACTTTTTTATTGAAACTAAAGATGCAAAACATTAATATAAATAACAGCAAGCAAAAACTAACAAGATAAAATGACGCTCCAAGCAAAACACCTCTCGTGTGGTGAAGAAGACTATAGCTCCAAGTCAGGGTACTGATGAACGAAGATTTAAAGAGGGATGCCATCCGGCATCCCCAAGCTTAGACGCTTGGATATCCTTGAATATTACCTTGGGTGCCTTGGGAATCCCCAAGCTTAGGCTCTTTCCAGTCCTTATTCCATAGTCCATCGAATCTTTACCCAAAACTTGTAAACTTCACAACACAAAACTTAACAGAAAATCTCGTGAGCTTCGTTAGCGAAAGAAAACAAAACACCACTTCAACGTACTGTAATGAACTCATTATTTATTTATATTGGTGTTAAACCTACTGTATTACAACTTCTCTATGGTTTATAAACTATTTTACTAGCCATAGATTCATCAAAATAAGCAAACAACACAATGAAAACAGAATCTGTAAAAAACAGAACAGTCTGTAGTAATCAGTAACTAACGCAAACTTCTGGAACTCCAAAAATTCTAAAATAAATTGGTGGACCTGAGGAATTTGTCTAGTAATATTTTTCACAAAGAATCAACTAAATATCACTCTCCAGTAAAAAGTTCTAGCTAATCTCGTGAGCGCTAAAGTTTCTGTTTTTTACAGCATGATCATAAAGACTTCACCCAAGTCTTCCCAAAGGTTCTACTTGGCACAAACACTAATTAAAACATAAAACCACATCTAAAGAGAAGCTAGATGGATTATTTATTCCTAAACAGAACCAAAAATAAATAAACTAAAATAAAATTGGGTTGCCTCCCAACAAGCGCTATCGTTTAACGCCCCTAGCTAGGCATGATGAATTCAATGATGCTCACATAAGACATAAGAATTGAAACATAAAGAGAGCATCACGAAGAATATGACTAGAACATTTAAGTCTAACCCACTTCCTATGCATAGGGATTTTGTGGGCAAACAACTTATGGGAACAAGAATCAACTTGCATAGGAAGGTAAAACAAGCATAACTTCAAAACTTTAAGCACATAGAGAGGAAACTTGATATTATTGCAATTCCTACAAGCATATATTCCTCCCTCATAATAATTTTCAGTAGCATCATGAATGAATTAAACAATATAACCAGCACCTAAAGCATTCTTTTCATGATGTACTAGCATAGAAATTTTATTACTCTCCACATATGCAAATTTCTTCTCATGAATAATAGTGGGAGCAAACTCAACAAAATAACTATCATGTGATTGAAAATTAAGATCAAGATGAAAAGTTTCATGGTTATCATTATTCTTTAAAGCATACGTGTCATCAAAACAATCATTATAGATAGGAGACATGCTTTCATCATAGTAAATTTGCTCATCAAAGCTTGGGGGATAAAAAATATCATCTTCATCAAACATAGCTTCCCCAAGCTTATGGCTTTGCATATCATTAGCATCATGGATATTCAAGGAATTAATACTAATAACATTGCAATCATGCTCATCATTCAAAGATTTAGTGCCAAGCATTTTAATGCATTCTTCTTCTAACACTTGGGCACAATTTTCCTTTCCATCATACTCAATGAAAGATATTAAAAAGATGAAGCGTATGAGACAAACTCAATTCCATTTTTTGTAATTTTCTTTTATAAACTAGACTAGTGCTAAAACAAGAAACAAAAAGATCCGATTGCAAGATCTAAAGATATACCTTTAAGCACTTACCTCCCCGGCAACGGCACCAGAAAAGAGCTTAGTTGACGGGGTGTGAGTGAGTGCCCTTTACCTAGCCTCCCCGGCAATGGCGCAAGAAAAGAGCTTGATGTCTACTACAAAACCTTCTTCTTGTAGACGTTGTTGGGCCCGCAAGTGCACATGTTTGTAGGACTGTAGAAAATTTCCCTCAAGTGGATGACCTAAGGTTTATCAATCCGTGGGAGGCGTAGGATGAAGATGGTCTCTCAAACAACCCTGCAACAAAATAACAAACAGTCTCTTGTGTCCCCAACACACCCAATACAATGATAAATTGTATAGGTGCACTAGTGCAATATGGATGGTAGATAAAGGTATTTGTAATCTGAAAATATAAAAACAGCAAGGTAGCAAGTGGTAAAAGTGAGCGTAAACGGTATTGCAATGAGTTGAAACAAGGCCTAGGGTTCATACTTTCACTAGTGCAAGTTCTCTCAACAATAATAACATAGATAGATCATATAACAAGCCCTCAAGATGCAACAATAGCGGAGAACAAACATAGAGATTATGGTAGGGTACGAAACCACCTCAAAGCTATTCTTTCGGATCAATCTATAAAAGAGTTCGTACAAGAATAATACCTTAAGACACAAATCAACCAAAACCCTAATGTCACCTAGATACTCCATTGTGACCTCAAGTATCCGTGGGCATGATTATACGATATGAATCACACAATCTCAGATTCATCTATCCAACCAACACATAGGACCTCAAAGAGTGCCCCAAAGTTTCTACCGGAGAATCATGACGAAAATGTGTGCCAACCCCTATGCATAGGTTTCCAATGTCACGAAACCCGCAAGTTGATCACAAAAACATACATCAAGTGGATCAATAGAATAACCCATTGTCACCATGGTTATCCCACGCAAGACATACATCAAGTGTTCTGAAAGTAAAGACTCAATCCGATAAGATAACTTCAAAGGGGAAACTCAATTCATCACAAGAGAGTAGAGGGGGAGAAACAACATAAGATCCAACTACAATAGGAAAGCTCGGGATACATCAAGATCGTGCCATAGAGGGAACACGGGAGAGAACACGAGAGAGAGATCAAACACATAGCTACTGGTACATACCCTCAGCCCTGAGGGTGAACTACTCCCTCCTCGTCATGGAGAGCGCCGGGATGATGAAGATGGCCACCGGTGATGGATTCCCCCTCCGGCAGGGTGCCGGAACGGGCTCCCGAGAGGTTTTGGTGGCTACAGAGGCTTGCGGCGGCGGAACTCCCGATCTATCTTCTGTTCTGGAAGTTTTACGATACGTAGGTATATATGGGTGCAGGGGGTACGTCGGTGGAGCTTCGGGGGCCCCATGAGGCAGGGGGCGCGCCCTAGGGGGGTGGGCGCGCCCCCCACCCTCGTGGCCAGCTCCCGTATCTTCTGACGTAGAGCCCAAGCCTATCCGGTGGCTTTCCTTCAAAAAATAACTTCTCCAGTTGATTTCGTTCCGTTTTGACTCCGTTTGATATTCCTTTTCTTGAAACACTGAAATAGGCATAAAACAACAAATGCAGGCTGGGCCTCCGGTTAATAGGTTAGTCCCAAAAATAATATAAAAGTGGATAATAAAGCCCAATATTTCCTAAAACAGTAGATAATATAGCATGGAGCAATAAAAAATTATAGATATGTTGGAGACGTATCAAGCATCCCCAAGCTTAATTCCTGCTCGTCCTCGAGTAGGTAAATGATAAAAAATATAATTTTTGATGTGGAATGCTACTTGTGATAATTTCTATGTAATTCTTCTTAATTGTGGTATGAATGTTCAGATCAAAATGAATAAAAAATAAAGGTTCATATTGATAAAAGAAATAGTAATACTTCAAGCATACTAATCAAAGTAATCATGTCTTCTCAAAATAGCATGGCAAAAGAAAGTTCATCCCTACATAATCATATAGTTAGGCTATGCTTCATTTTCGTCACACAAAGATGATCCCAACTTCTATACCCCCGATGACAAGCCAAGCAATTGTTTCATACTTAAATAATCTCAAACCTTCACGCAATACATGAGCGTGAGCCATGGATATAGCACTATGGGTGGAATAGAATATGATGATGGGGATTGTGTGGAGAAGACAAAAAAAGGAGAAAGTCTCACATTGACGAGGATAATCAACGGCTATGGAGATGCCCATCAATTGATGTCAACATGAGGAGTAGGGATTGCCATGCAACGGATGCACCAGAGCTATGAATGCTCAACAAAAGAAAACTAGTGGGTGTGCATCCAACTTGCTTGCTCACGAAGACCTAAGGCATTTGAGGAAGCCCACCGTAGGAATAGACAAGCCAAGTTCTAAAATGAAAAATTCCCACTAGTATGAAAAAGACAACTTATGAGACTCACTATATGAAAAACATGGTGCTACTTTGAAGCACAATATATGAGACTCACTACATGAAGAATAAGGTGCTACTTTGAAGCACAAGTGTGGAAAAAGAGGTAGTAACATTGCCCTTTTTTTTGGGCCTTTCCTTTTTTTTCTTTTTGGCCTTTCTCTTTTTTTTGATTGGGCAATGCTCTAATAATGATGATCATCACACTTCTATTGATTACAACATAAGGATTACAACTCGAAACTAGAACAAGATATGACTCTATATGAATGCCTCCGACGGTGTACCGGGATGGTGCAATGAATCAAGAGTGACATGTATGAAAAATAATGCATGCTGGCTTTGCCACAAATACAATGTCAACTTCATGATCATGCAATGAAAATATGACAAAAGTAAAGTATGTAATGATGATGATGAACGGAACGGTGGAAAGTTGCATGGCAATATATCTCGGAATGGCTATGGAAATTGTCGGCGTTCCATGAACGGGAGTCCCCAGACTTGCCTGCCTGCGGCCTGCGGCGTGGCTCAAGGGGTGGCCCAGCAAGGCCCATATTCATCAGCACAAGCTCAAGACCCTCGCGAGGGGCCAAGCCTCGCAGGGCGGACGACAGGAGCCTCCTCAGGCACGGCCTCGTCAGGCTGGCTCGCGAGGAGGCGGAGAGATCAAGGCGGGGTACCTCACGAGGTGCCCATGACGCAAGCCATGACTACCAAGGGCGCAAGGCGGGCGCCAGCCCCCGCAGTGTCCTCCTTTCCTCTTTGGTGCAAAGGGAGCAAGCGCAGGCGAGAGCATCAAGCAAAGGATCCGTTTCGGTGCAACAAGACCAAGACCGTCGAAATGGCAGGAAGGAAGTCATCGTGGAGCCCAAGCCGGCGTCACCACCAGAGCCTTTGGCAGGCGAGGACCAACTTTAGTCAGGATAAGTGTACTAGATGTTCCCCTTCAAAATGGCCAATTGTTGGCGCCCTTCCCGCTCAATATTTGGGAAGAGGCCCGGGGCCTTTGCCTATAAATAGGACTAGCCACCCACAGGGTAGAGGGATCGGATCCATAAATCTAAAAGAGAGAGAGAGAGAGAGAGCGACTGGACTCCCCCTAGCAGTTCATTACACCAGCCAAGAACCTCGCGAGGCTGTTCTTCCTTGCATTGTTCATCATCATCGGCCCAAGAGGCAATCCACCACACCACAAACTAGAGTAGGGTATTACACCACAATGGTGGCCCGAACTAGTACAAACCATGTGTCTCTTCTGTTGTTCTTTTCATAGCTTACATCCTAGCGAGGCGGCGAGGTGTAGGTAGGTAGAGGGCGAGATCTCCGCGCGCACCCCAGTGTTTGAACCTAGAGGGTCTGCCAGAACCCGAAATCTGACATTTGGCGCGCCCGGGTAGGGTCTTGCCGAGCTTTCCTTCCGCCGACCCGCTCTTCGCGACACCGTGACTCGCCCTGCGATGAGCAGCGCGCAGCCCGCTCTGGTCGCCAACGTTGCACGGGGGCAAGGGGGCTCCAAGCCTTGGCCCCAACCTTGTGACAGGTGCAGTGGCCGGACAAGTTCAAGCCGGAGACGCCGCTGCGCTACAACGACACAATTGACCCGCTGGCCTTCCTGCTGGTGTACGAGGGGCTATCCTCGAAGCAGGAGGCGACGACAAGGTCATGGCTAACTGGCTGCCCATGGCCCTCACCGACGCCCCGCGCGCGTGGCTACTCCACCTACCGGCGGCTTCCGTGGCCTCTTGGGAAGAGCTACGCAACCTCTTCCTCGCCCAAAGACGCCACTGCTTGCCGCGCCTCAGTCGTCGCGGCTCTCCTGGGCGGCTCGCAGGCGCCACCTTCAGGCCGCCACGTCAAGCCATTCGTCCGCCAGGTCGGCGCTGCCTCTACGTGGCAGGGGGCTCCCCCAGGCCGGTCGACGCCCAAGGCCGATCCGGCCTTCAGCTCAGAGGACCACTCCTGCAAGTCAGCCTGCTCGGGCGTGCTCCCAATGCTGTGCACCCCCGCCATCTGCCAGGTGGCCGTCACCAGGACCCTCATCGACGGCGGCGTGGGCCTCAGCGTGCTCTCGGTTGAAGCCTTTAGCCTCCTCCACATACCACCAGAGCGGCTTCAGCCCAGCCGGCCCTTCTTGGGCGTCGGGGGCAGGTCATCCAGCTCCCTGGGGCAGATCCGTCTCCCGGTAACCTTCGGCACCTACGACAACTTCCGCACGGAGCTAATCGACTTCGACATCGCCCCCATCAGCCTCCCATACAACACTATCCTCGGCTACCCAGCACTGACCCGATTCATGACCGCGACTCACCCAGCGTACAACCTCATGAAGATGCCCGGGAGCAACGGCGTCCTCACCGTGTCCGGAGACACTGGAGATGCGTTGCAAGTGCTCAAGCTCGCCTTCAAGGCAGCGGCATCGGCGCAGCCTGTCGACTCAGATGCCCCTGAGCCCAAGGGGGCTGCGCCGGCCAAGAAGAAGCAGTTGTTCACCCAGGACAAGGCGGAAACCAAGCAGATACTTGTCGACGCAGACGGATCCTCTAACGCCACCTTCACCATAGGCGCCAACCTCGAGCCCGAGCAGGAGGAGGCCCTGGTCTAGTTCCTGAGCACAAACAAGAAGGTATTCGCATGGGCGCCTGATCAGCTGGCGGGGACCCCTAGGGGCGTAATCGAGCACCACCTCAACGTGTGCCCCAATGTGCGCCCCATGAAGCAGAAGGCAAGGCGGCAGTCCACTGAAAAGCAGGCTTTCATCGTCCAAGAGACTAGCAAACTGGAAGCTGCAGGGGTCATTCGCGAGGTCCGATACCCAGATTGGCTGGCCAACCCTGTTGTTGTGCCAAAGAAAGGGGGGAAGGAACGCATGTGTGTCGACTTCACCAACGTCAACAAAGCCTGCCCGCAAGATCCATTCCCGCTCCCTCGCATCGATCAGATCGTCGATTCCACCGCCGAGTGCGACCTGTTATGTTTCTTGGATGCCTTCTCCGGATATCACCAGATCAAGATGGCGGTAGAAGACGTGGAAAAGACGGCCTTCTTGACCCCATGTGGAGTGTACTACTTCACATGCATGCCGTTCGGGTTGCGCAACGCAGGAGCGACCTTTCAGCGGCTCATGCACATCACGTTGGGCCCGCAGCTCGGGAAGAATGTGGAGGCTTACGTCGATGACATTGTGGTGAAATCTCGTGAGGCCAAAACCCTGATACAAGACCTGGAGGAAACGTTCGCGAGCCTCAATGCAGTGAACCTACGGCTCAACCCGGAGAAGTGTGTGTTTGGGGTCCCCTCGGGCAAGCTCTTGGGCTTCCTCGTGTCCCACCGAGGCATCGAACCTAACCCAGAAAAGGTCAAGGCGGTCAAGGACATGAGCTTGCCAAAGACCCTCAGAGAAATGCACAAGCTCACCAGGCGCCTGACAGCACTAGGACGCTTCATCTCCAAGTTGGGGGAGCGAGCGCTGCCTTTCTTCCAGCTGATGAAGAAAAAGGGTCCCTTTGAATGGACTGAAGAGGCCGACAGAGTGTTCCAAGATCTCAAGAGGTACCTAACCAGCCGTCCAGTAATGGTGGCCCCGCGCCCTCAAGAGCCCCTGGTGCTCTACCTTGCAGCCACTCCCTACTCCGCCAGCGCAGCCCTAGTGGCGGTTAGAGAGGAGCGTCGGACCAAAGCCTCGGCAGCTACCCGGTTCGAGGCGAAGCAGGATCAAGGAAGACCCACATAGACCACTACCACAGCCAAGAAGGATCAGCCGCTGCAGGAGAACGCACTCGGGACAGGAGAGACCTCTCCCCCTGGCGACCAGCCACTGGAGGCTCCGCTGTCTCAGGAGGTGCCGCGGTCTCCGGAGGGCACCATCGACACCAGCACTCCCAACCTCGTTGAGCACCCCGTGTACTTTGTCAGCGCAGTATTGCGGCACGCGAGGGCGCAGTACCCCATGCCTCAGAAACTGCTCCTCACGCTATCGGTGGCCTCGCGCAAGCTGCGACATTATTTTCAGGGCCACCCCATCAAGGTCGTCTCAGCGTACCCCTTGGAAAGGGTGCTCAGGAGCCCTAACTCAGCTGGAAGAGTCGCTGAATGGAACATTGAACTGCAAGCGTTTCAGCTCTAATTCAGCACAACCAGAGTCATCAAGGGGGCCGCGTTAGCGGATTTCATGGCAGAATGGACGGAGGCGCCTGGCCTCAAGGCTGATGAGGATCGATCCCTCTTCCCGGGAAGCGAGGCGCCGGAAGGCTGGGTCATGTACTTCGAGGGGGCATTCTCCAGGCACGGCGCGGGGGCTGGAGCGGTGCTCATATCTCCTACTCAAGACAAGCTCTACTACGCCGTGCAGCTCTGTTTCCAGCACGGAGAAAAGGTCTCCAACAATATAGCAGAATATGAAGGCCTAATAGCAGGCCTGAAGGCATGGCTGCCCTAGGAGTGAAGCGCCTTACCATCAAGGGTGATTCACAACTCCTCGCCAACTTCTCCAACAAGGTATACTGAGACGAGGATGAGAACATGGAGGCCTACCTTGCGGAGGTCCGCAGGATGGAGAAGCGATTACAGGGCTGGAGTTTCGACATGTGCCCCGTGGCACCAATCAGAGGCCGATGACGACATCGCCAAACGAAAGCATCCAAAGCGGCTACCTCAAGAGCCTGGCGTCTTGAGGAGCGGCTCTTCAAGCCCTCGGCCACACCATCACTTGCTGCGCTGGCGCAGCCTCGGGAGGAGCTCCCCCAGCCACCAGCCTCGGGAGCCCCGGTCTGTGGCCCGGCCTCAAGAGCGCGCCTGCTCTTGACGCTGGAGCCTCAGGAGGGGTGCTGGATCACGGAGCTCCGGAGCTACTTGACGAAAGGGACCTTGCCGGAGAAGGAGGAGGAAGCGGAGAGCGTGGCGTGGCAAGCCATGGCATACTGCATCAGGGATGGAAAGCTCTACCGGAAGCGACCAAATGATGTGTCCCTGCGCTACATCTCCAGGGGGCAAGGGAAGGAACTGCTGGCAGATATACACAGTGGAGACTGTGGGCATCATTCATCATCGCGGACCCTCGTTGGCAAGGCGTTCCACAACGGTTTCTATTGGCCCACTGCGCTCAATGATGCCGTCAGACTAGTGAAGGCTTGCGAGGCCTGCCAATTCCATGCCAAGCAGATCCATCAGCCGGCGGGGGGCCTGCAAACTATACCCCTCTCGTGGTCGTTCGTAGTCTAGGGACTGGATATCCTGGGCCCGTTCCCTCAGGCGCCAGGAGGCTATCGCTACCTCTACGTCGCCGTAGTCAAGTTCACCAAGTGGGCTGAAGTGGAAGCCGTCCGCACCATCCCCGCAGGTTCTGCAGTCAAGTTCATCAAGTGCATCATGAGCCGGTTCGGGGTGCCGAACCGCATTTGTCGGCGTTCTGGGAACGGGGGTCCCCAGACATGCCTGCCTGCGGCCAGTGGCATGGCTCAAAGGAGGCCCAGGACGGCCCATCCTCACCAACACAAGCTCAAGACCCTCGCGAGGGGCCAAGCCTCGCGGGGAGGATGACCAAGAGCTTCCTCAGGCACGGCCTTGTCAGGCTGGCTCACGAGTAGGCGGAGAGTTCAAGGCGGGGTGCCTCGCGAGGTGCCCGTGACGTAAGCCATGACGACCAAGGGAGCCAGCCGGGCACCAGCCCGCGCAGCGTCCTCCTTTCCTCTTTGGTGCAAAGGGGGCAAGCGCGAGTAAGGGCATCGAGCAAAGGCATCCGCTTCGATTGCAACAAGACCAAGACCAGCCCCAAGCTGCTGGAATGCACGTGTCGCGGAGCCCAAGCAGGCGTCATCACCAGAGCCTTTGGCAGGCGAGGACCAACTTTAGTCAGGATAAGTGTACCCGCTGTTCCCCTTCAAAATGGCCAATTGTTGGCGCCCTTCCCGCTCAATAGTTGGGGAAGAGGCCCAGGGCCTTCGCTTATAAATAAGGGTAGCCGCACTCAGAAGAAGGGGATCGGAGAATCGGAGAATCGGATCGAGCAGTCGGAATCCAGAGAGAGAGAGAAACCCGTTCCTCAAGCTAGACCCCAGAGGCTGTTCTTCCCTGTACTCTTCTTCGTCGGCCCCAGAGGCAATCCACAACGGTGGCCCGAACTAGTATAAATCTTGCGTCTCTTGTGTTGTTCTTGTTAGTAGTTTAGATCCCTGCGATTCGGCGAGGTACGAGACGGTGGAGGGTTGGATCTCCGCGCGCACCCCAGAGTTCAAACCTTAAGGTTCTGCCGGAACCCGTGATCCGACATTTGGCGTGCCAGGTAGCGGTGCGCCGGAATCTGCCTTTCGTCGCCTCGTTCTTCCCCGACCATCGCAATTCATATGTTCGACGCTTCGCCGGGCTTCGCTGGCCGAAGCGCCGAGCCGCCTTCGCTTCCCACGCCGCTTCAGATACTTCCGCCAAGGGACGCTTCGCCGCTCCTCGCCACCGATCGTTAACGCCGCCACCGGCCCGGGGGGGAACGAGCAGCAAGCGTCGTCCCAGCACCCGTCCATGAGGCGGGACGGCCGCACCGCCACGCCTTCGCTCACCCTCGCTGGTTCTTCGTCGCGCGCGCCCCGTGCGGCCATGGAGGCCCGAGCTGCACTCATCACGGCCAACAAACTCCTGCGCTACCGCTCCGTCGACGACGCCTACGAAGAATGGTTTCGACCGATCGCTGAAGCTTCGTCTGCTGCTTACGGGAGGCGACTCCCGCACCGCCCGACACTGTACCGCACCCGCTTCGCTGCTGGCGATGAAGTTTGGCGCCTCGGCCTCCTCCTCAAGAGGCGGCGCCCACAGCCCCTAAGCGCGCGACCCCTGGCGGAACCCGCTCACGCCAGCGCCGCAAGCTGCAAGAGCAGAAGCTGCCAAGAAGTTCCTCGCCCACAAGAAGCTGCCCGGCGCTCCCGCTCCAGCACGTCAAGACCCTGCACTACCCCCAGCCGCGGCGCAGGGAGGCCTGCAAGACCATGCTCTCTGTCATCTGAGGCCCCCCGCGGCCACGGCGGGCTGCCGCGCCTTCACCACTGAGCTACGGGACGTCGCGTGGCTCGCCAAGTTCAAGCCAGACCTGCCCCCATGCTACGAAGGCACGGCAGACCCTACGGAGTTCCTCGGCTCTGAGCTGGGCATCGAGGCATAGCGGAGATGAAAAGGTCATGGCGAACTGGTTTCCCATGGCGCTCAAGAGCCAGCCCGCACTGCTCTGAATCTGGCCCCAGCACGATCTCTTCTGGGCGATATGCTTTCACCGCTTCATCGCCAACTTCCAAGGTACTCGCGACGGCCACCCGCCGTGGCGACATGCGCAGAATCAAGAAGCAGCCGTGGAAACCCGCAAAAGTACATCCATCGCTTCAACAACGCTACGCCACAAGATCCCGGGGTGACGGAGGAGGCCATCATCTCTGCCTTCTCCGACGGCGTGCGCGACATCAAGATGAAGGAGGAGCTGGCGATGCATGAAGATCTGTGCACCTCCGTGGAGCTGTTCAATTTGGGGACCAAGTGCACCAGGGCTGAGGAGGGGCGCCTCTCCCTCCCCGAACTGCCTGCCGTGGATCCCGAAGAGGAGAAGTCAAAGGCCAAGGACGTAAAGCGCAAGGGGGCTGCCGTACTCGCGGCCGAACCAGACACCAAGCGGGGCAGAGATCAGCCCGAGTCTTCCAAGGGCAGCCGGTACTGCGTGTACCACGACCTCCACACCCACAACACCAATGAATGTCAAGAGCTCCGGGCCGTGCGCGAAGGAAGGGTCGGCAGACGCCCCGAGCGCAGCGACCGGGGCTACGGCCGAGGAGGAGGAAGAAATGCAGGACGCTGGGAAGACCGCGGCCCGCGCCAAGGGTGGCGCGACCAACCTCGCGAGGACCGCTGGCAAGACCCACCTCGTGAGGGGGGCTGGAGGGATCAGCCTCATGAAGATGTTCCGCAAGGGAATGCGGGCCTCCCGCCACTGCCGCCGCCACCAAGGAGAATCGAAGACCGTCATCAGGACGAGAGGGCTGGGGGCTTCCAGGAAGCGCGCGCGATCGCCTGCATCCTGGGCGGAGCCCAAGCCCCAGCCTCCCACTGCATCTTCAAGCAGTTCGCCCGTGAAGTGAATGCAGTCCTCCCCAAGCTCGAGTCCACGCGCCCTCTCAGGTGGTCGGCGTGCGCCATCACGTTCAGCTCAGCGGATCAGCTCAAGTGCGCAGCCATGGCCAGAGCCCTCCCAATGCTTTGCTCCCCAATCATCAGCAACGTGCTGGTCACCAAGACCCTCATCGACGGCGGAGCAGGGCTCAACGTCCTGTCCGTGGAGACCTTCAACAATGTTCAAGTGCCCTACAGCCAGCTTCAGCCAACCAGGCGCTTCTCCGGAGTCACCGACGGCTCCACGGTCCCGATCGGCAGGTCCGCCTTCCTGTCACCTTCGGGGCCCACGACAACTACCACACCGAGCTCATCGACTTCGACGTCGCCCACATTCGCCTGACGTATAACGCCATCCTCGGGTACCCAGCGTTGGCCAAGTTCATGGCCGTGACCCACCATGGCTACAACATCCTCAAGATGCCGGAAGCGGCGGGGTCATCACGGTGCCCTGTGAAGAGAGAGATGAAGTGTGCCCCTTGGAGCGAGCTTTTCAGGCCGCATCGCTGGAAGACCCAGACCACAGCGGCAGGACACCTCCCGAGGCAGCACCCAAGAAGAAGAAGACATCGGCCGGCCCAGCTCATCAAGAGACAGGCCCCTCAGGGCCCGCTCTGGGCCAGGGGGAACCTCCTTCCATCGCATAGGAAGGCGCGCCCGGCGCCCTCCTCGAGGCGAGGCTCGGGGGCTCTCCCCTGGAGGGCCACCGACCTCGCCAAGGTCTCGAGGGAGGCGCTTGGGCACCACGTGGAGGCGTGTTTCGAAGCACGTTTCCCGCAAGCAGGAGCATGACCGGGAGAACAGAACCCTCAGGAGTTCATCAGCAAGGCCATTCAGAGCTACAGGAGTCAAGGGTCATGAGGCAGCTGCCACCTGCCTTGTGGCCCCCCATCCGAGCAAGGATGGTGGGCTGCGTCTACATCGACGTGCAGTGGCTCAACCGAGCCGCATCTCAAGAGTGCCTCTGGCCCTCGCAAGTGGGACGTTGCGAGGGCCCGCCCCACAGCTACTTACGCATGCCTTATGGCCTGCCAAACGTGGCTGCTCCACACCAGCGTCTCATGAGGACCATCCTGGAGGCTCAAGAGGTCAGGCATGCCGCAGCCACAGCGGAGATGGAGATGGCCCGTGAGGGGCCGCCCGGCGCCTCAGGCCTCCCGAGGCCCCCAGGCAGCCTGGGGGCTCGTGAGGATCGGCTCCCGCAGCCCATCGAGTCTACTACATCAACAGCCCTTCACCCCCAACATCTCCAGGTGACATCTTTAAGTTTTATTTCCGGCTGGGAGCGCCTTCGGGGCCGCATTATTCCCAGGCCGCGTGGGTCCGTCCCTGCGGCATTTATCCCTTTTATTTCATGTCCTTAGCTACCCTGTTGGGGGCGCCCCTCGGGCTGCATCATCCCCAAGCCGCTCGGGCCAATCCCAGCGGCATGTATCCTTCATACATTTTCCTTAGGATTATGCTCCACCATGCTTGTTATTTGGTGCCTTCTCCTGGGTGGCGAAATCTTGCACGTTAAAGGGGGGGTGCCTGAGCATCGCGACTCAGGGATCCTACCGGCTCTCCGACCCTCACCCTCTGGTCTTGTCCATGGCATCGCGACCTGTCTTGCCAGCGACGGCTGAGACCAGCCCGAGAGCCGGGAACCGAGGGCGTGAGTTTCGTCATCCAATCCAGCTTCTTGGCGTTAAAGGGGGTTGCCTGAGCATCGCGACTCAGGGCTCCTACCGGCTCTCCGGCCCTCACCCTCTGGTCTTGTCCATGGCATCGCGACCTGGCTTGCCAGCGACGGTAGAGACCAGCCCGAGAGCCGGGACCCGAAGACGTAGAGTTGTTGCCTCCGACCCAGCTTGCGCATTAAAGGGGGGGTGCCTGAGCATCGCGACTCAGGGATCCTACCGGCTCTCCGGCCCTCACCCTCTGGTCTTGTCCATGGCATCTCAACCTGGCTTGCCAGCGACGGTAGAGACCAGCCCGAGAGCCGGGACCCGAGGACGTAGAGTTGTGTCATCTAATCACCTTTACGGCGTTAAAGGGGGTGCACGAGCATCGCGACTCAGGGGCTCCTACCGGCTCTCCGGCCCTCACCCTCTGGTCTTGTCCATGGCATCACGACTGGCTTGCCAACACGGTAGAGACCAGCCCGAGAGCCGGGACCAAGACATAGAGCACCGGCATCTAGCCATTTTGCGAGAACACACTCGAAGATAAGGCCTGTGAGCCAGGCGCAACCCGCTTTGAGGTAGGGCCTCGTGAGTCCCAAGGCTGGCTCACGGGTGTCCAGATACACCTCGTCTAGCCCTACCGTGCCAGCCACGTGTCGTGGTGGGGCTGCTCGCCCGGGGCTCCTCCCGGAAGGGGAGCCCACTCCACGTTCGATTGGAAGTACCATGCTCATGTTTGGTACCGACACCGCCGATGAGTGGCTATGCCCAGACGCATGTGGAAGCGCTATGCTCGCTACCGGGTGATAAACAAGCGAGGTGGCCTCCGGGTCGCGTCAACCTCAGGGAGCCCAGAGCTCAGTGTCTGGCCTCGTCGCAACACCTCCTCTCGGGAGTGCCGCGCGAGGGGGCTGGACACGGGGCCAGCGCCTGGGTCACGGCCAGATGCACGCCACCCAGCCAGGCCCCTCGGGCCTGGTTCGTCGCACGCCCCTCCCTGAGCGGAGCCAAGTTACGCATGCCGTTTGAGCGTCAAGGGGGACTCCTGAGCATCACGACTCGGGAGCCTAACTGGTCACGTAGCCCCTCACCCCTTAGTTCCGAAAGGCTGACGGCGGTTGGGGTATGCGCGGGGCCGGGCCCTGCAGACGTAGAACGGTGGATCCGTCCGCGCCTCACCTCCCTACTTGTTGTTCGTGCGCCAAGGGGGGCTCCTAAGCATCGTGACTCAGGAGCCTAACTTGTCACGTAGCCCCTCACCCCTTGGTCCCGTCCTGGTTTTCGGTCGGGCTAACAGTGACCGAGGTATCTTGTGAGGCAGGATCTGCCGGCGTAGAACATAAGCAAGTAGGAAGCACAAATTTCAAAGAATTCAAAAGCAAATATTACAGTCCGCACTGTTATCTCAGTACCAAACGCAAGTTTAAACGCCTCCCCGAGGCATGTTACATGTGCAGGAATTACAAGCAAGGCAGGAGCCGCAGCGGAGTCACTTGTCGGCGGTGGAGCAGCGCGGAGTGGGCGCGCCTCGTGAAGCAGCAGGGCCGGCAGCGCCTCGCTTCGGCTTGGTGCTGAAGGCCTGGAACTTCCCCAACAGAGCCTCCGCGCGACCCTTCACAGCCTCGGCAGCGGCAGCTGCGTGCTCGCCGCTCACCGGCTCCAGCAGGCTGTCCATGTCGACGTTGGGGTCGCGAAGATAGATGTGGGTGAGGATCCGCGTCAGTGCCGCAGAAGACAAGACCCGCACCTCGGCCTCAGCCGTGGGGCCAAGACCAAGGGAGACATCTTCAAGCGCTGGATCATGAAGGGAAGCAGCTTGGCGGGGCCGTCAATGCGCCGCGATGGGCTCTCCAAGCCGCTGTCATAAAGCTGCCTCGGCGGGGCGCGAGCCTTCACCTCCATATCCATGAAGGCCACGCGGTCTTCAGCGAGAACCAGCGCCTTGGCGTCGGCTCGACCTTCCTCACCTCCGGTTCCTGCCCCCTAACACGTCAAGGCAACATGGCGCTTCTTGACTTGGCCTCCCGGTCCCTGATGGCCGCCTCGCGAGCCTTCATGCCTTCTTCCTCCTCCTGGCGGAGGCGAGCCTCCTCGACGAGCTAGTTCTGCAAAGCCCTTTAGCTCACCCTCCAGCGTCTCGCAGCGGCCTCGGATGCTGGTTGCCTCCCCCAGGGCAGCATCGCGGGCTACCTTCGCCTCGCGAGCAGCCTGCTTCTCCTCGTCCTGGCCGTGAAGCTGGACCAGCGCCCGCCAATCAAGCGTCGGCACGAATCAAGCCAAGGGCCAGCTCGGCGCCCGCCACCTGGCGAGGGTCGGCGCCTAGAAGATCCTGCCGGCCGGTCCGATTCAGCGGGAGGCGCGGTCCGGGACATGGGAGGAGTCGGAGACAGCAGATGGCGGAGTAGGAGGAGTTGGCGGCGGTGTAACCACTGCGCCACTGGCGGAACCAGCGGCGCCCACGACTACGGTGGGGATCGCGCCCAGCAAAAGGCCGCCTCGGGGCCGCTTGGGACAAGGCTGAGCTCGCCCCAGCAGACTCGGTCGGGCCTCGCGAGGACGCCCGGCAGAGAGGCACAGGCGTCGAGGTCGTCTTCCTTTTGGGCAAAGGCACCACCACGGATGAGGCCTCAGAGCCCCTTTAGCTTCTTCGCCGCAGGCGCCAGCCTGACCGAAGAGCATGGACATCAGATCCCGTCAACAAAGAAATAATCAAGGCAGGAGACGGGCACTTACATGTCGTCTCTGGTGGACTCGAGCAGCCTCCGGCCATACTTGAAGCCCGAGAGCCGGCCGCAGGGATCGGCTTCAAGGGGACCAGGAGCGGCAGGCGCGTCCGCGGATCGCCCGGGGCAGGGCGGACCTGCTGGGGACCAGCCAGTCCGGTCCTTCTTCGAGATCGGAGGCAGGCTTTGCCTCCCGCTCATCTTCATCTTAAATCGTCGTCACTTTCGGGAGGCGGAGAACGCAGGCCCAGCGCCGCTGGGAGGGAGCCCTTGACTCCGCCCCGAATCAACCCCCTCTCCCGGCTCCCTCTCCTCCGCCTCTTCGCTGGAGTCGGAAGAGGGCACGTCCACCAGGTCCTCCGGAGCCTCCGCGGGCACGAGCCAGTCCCCATTGAAGGCGGGCATGGACCCCACAACCTGCTCCCAATCCTCGCGAAGAAACAGGGGCGCGGGGGCACCCTCTGGTCTCGCCACATCGCCCCCTACCAAGGACTGGAGGACCGTCACGGATCCTCGGCTGGCGGGGCCGCACGGGCTCGGGTTAGGCCTCCACATCGGAGCAATCTTGGCGGAGCGGAGCGGCTGGTGCTCCAGGAACTCCGTCGACAAGCAGCCTTGCACCGGTCCTCGCCCGCCGCCCGCGCCGTCCAGATTCAAGGATCTGCGTCCATCCTTTCCAGCACCAGCTTCGCGCGAGGGTCCCGAAGCTTCGCCCGGGACCAGTCGTCGGAGCTCTCGGCGGGCTCCGTGGGGAGGATCAGTCGAGGGTAGATCCGCCCGACATCCACCAAGACCCACTTGCTCCTGAAGCCCTCAATCCGCTTCCCAGTGTTTGAAATGGCAATAGCTCCGCCGTGTATCGTGAAGCTCGCGCACTTTCGGAGAGACGGGACTACTGGGAGAATGGAGGAAGAAGTAGTGGCGCAGCAAAGGCCACGAGGGCTTCACCCCAACATGGGCCTCGCAATAGTAAGCGAAGATTGCCAGGAGAAGGACGGAGTTGGGATGGAGGTGCAAAGGCGTGAATGTTGTAATGGCGAAGGATGGAGAAGAAGAATTCAGAGAAGGGAAGGCTGACCAGACCAGCAATAATGGCGCCCATGAAGAACGGGTAGAAGGTACTCCCCGACCCTCGAGGGGTGGAGGAGCCGGCCTTGAACACCGTTCGGCCCGGCGCCCTGCGCCTCACCGCCCGGCGCATCGAGGCAAGGCTTCGCCATCGACACGTTCGGCGGGTCCAAAGCAGAAAAGTACCGAGCTCCGTCCGGGGTTTGGCGAGCCATGGCCTAGCTGAACGCGGAGGCAGAGTGGATCTGAAGGTCTTGGAAGTAGGAAGGAGAGGCGCAAGAAAGGGGATATGAGCAGCGACCGGAGAAAGTAAAGGAGGCAAGAAAGGTTCCGATCTATTATCAACCCGCGCGGTTCCAGAAGCACCCACGTCCAATCAACCGCCACCTTGGCGCCCAAAACCCACAGCTGTTAGGGGCCTGACGCCGCACTTGCCCTTTCGCCTCTCCGCTCGGCCAAGTTCGGGCGCGTCGTGGCCCCGGGGGCTACTGTCAGCGTTCTGGGAACGGGGGTCCCCAGACTTGCCTGCCTGCGGCCTGCGGTGTGGCTCAAAGGAGGCACAGGACGGCCCATCCTCACCAACACAAGCTCAAGACCCTCGCGGGGCGGACGACCAAGAGCTTCCTCAGGCACGGCCTCGACAGGCTGGCTCACGAGGAGGCGGAGAGTTCAAGGCGGGGTGCCTCGCGAGGTGCCCGTGACGTAAGCCATGACGACTAAGGGCGCCAGCCGGGCGCCAGCCCGCGCAGCGTCCTCCTTTCCTCTTTGGTGCAAAGGGGGGAAGCGCATGATTTAACCGACTTAGTAGCCACTGTCGATGATTTAACCGACATGCTCGACTTCGACTCCGAAGACATCGACAGTATGGACGATGATGCAGGAGACGAACAGGAATTACCGCCCACAGGGCGCTGGACAGCCACCTCATCACATGATATATATATGGTGGAAACAATGACGAGGAATGGAAGGATGCAGCGAAGGATAGCTCCCTCGAGAAGCAACCAAAGTGACAGCGTAGGCGCCGCTCCAAGCCCCACCTCGGCAAAAACAACGATAACAGCGCAGGAAATAATAACACCCCGGTCGACTCAGGAGCAAACGACGACCACATTAACCCAGCGATAGAGCAGGATGAACCAGCAAACAGCGAACATAGTACAGAGCCGCTGTCCAATCACGTCGACCCCGAGGATAAAGCTCATCAACCTCTCTCCGAAGAGGAAAACAGTCCGGACGATGACGCACACAGGAACGTGGAAAAGGAGAACCCCCGTAGAAGGCTTATTGCCACCACAAGGAGTCTGAAGAAGCAAAAGCAAAGGCTTAAGGCTGCGCAGAATACGCTCAACAGTAGATGGAACAAAGTGCTCAACACAGAAGAAAAGTATGGTGGTAGTTGAGGGAGTCCTGGATTAGGGGGTATCCGGACAACCGGAATGTATACAACGTCCGGACTATTGAAGCGTGAAGATACAAGACTCAAGACTTCGGCCCGTGTCCGGATGGGACTTTCCTTGGCGTGGAAGGCAAGCTTGGCGATCCGGATATTATATTTCCTTCCTTGTAACCAACTCCATGTAAACCTAGCCCTCTCCGGTGTCTATATAAACCGGAGAGGTTGGTCCTAGAAGGCCGATCACAATTACAATCATACCATCATAGGCTAGCTCTTAGGGTTTAGCCTCTACGATCTCGTGGTAGATCTACTCTTGTACTACCCATATCATCAATATTAATCAAGCAGGAAGTAGGGTTTTACCTCCATCGAGAGGGCCCGAACCTGGGTAAACATCTGTGTCCCTTGCTTCCCGTTACCATCAGCCTTGACGCACAGATCGGGACCACCTACCTGAGATCCGCCGGTTTTGACACCGATATTGGTGCTTTCATTGAGAGTTCCTCTGTGTCGTCGCTATCAGGCTCGATGGCTCCTTCAATCATCATCAACGACGCTGTCCAGGGCGAGACTTTCCTCACCGGACAGATCTTCGTGTTCGGCGGCTTCGCACTGCGGGCCAACTCGCTTGGGCATCTGGAGCAGATCGAGAGCTACGCCCCTGGCCACCAGGTCAGGTTCGGAAACCTGAACTACACGACGGACATCCCCGGAGACTTGATCTTCGATGGATTTGGGCCTATGCCAGGAGCACTGGACGGTCACGACGAGCATGGCTTAGACCTACCGTCGGACGAAGCTCGGGGCATCACCCCCGTAGTATCCCCGGACCTAGATCCGGAGCAGGCTGCGCTGCCTAAGGACGGAGGGATGGACACTGCCCCCCAGGTCGCACACTCATCGGCGGTGGAGCCAAACACGGGCCTTACCTTTGCGGTGGCCTGTGACTCCGAACCCCCGGATTCGTATCCGGACGTTGGTTCGATCCGCACACTCCGAGCCCGTCGGGCCGTGATGAGCTCCGGTAATGGAGTTTACTCGCTGCGGATATCTTCCAAAGACTCGCCCTTTGGCGACATGCTGGACTCATTAAAGTATCTCTCTTTGTCAGGAGGCTCTTCGCTGAACTATGTCCGGCTCGAGTGGGAGGCAGGCGACGAAGGAATTCGTTGCCCACCCACCACCCACTTCATTGCCACGGTCGATGACTTTAACCGAGGTACTGAACTTCGACTCTGAAGACATCGACGGTATGGACGACGATGCAGGAGAAGAACATGAACCACCGCTCACTGGGCGGTGGACAGCCACCTCTTCTTATGATATATATATGGTGGACACTCCAAAGGAAACTGTCGGCGTTCTGGGAACGGGGGTCCCCAGACTTGCCTGCCTGCGGCCTGCGGCATGGCTCAAAGGAGGCCCAGGACGGCCCATCTTCATCAACACAAGCTCGAGACCCTCGCGAGGGGCCAAGCCTCCCGGGGCGGACGGCCAAGAGCTTCCTCAGGCATGGCCTCGTCAGGCTTGCTCACGAGGAGGCAGAGAGTTCAAGGCGGGGTACCTCGCGAGGTGCCCATGACGTAAGCCATGACGACCGAGGGCGCCAGTCGGGTGCCAGCCCGCACAGCGTCCTTCTTTCCTCTTTGGTGCAAAGGGGGCAAGCGCAGGCAAGAGCATCAAGCACACGCATCCGTTTCGGTGCAACAAGACCAAGACCAGCCCCAACGGCTGGAATGCGATCATCGTGGAGCCCAAGCGAGCGTCATCACGCAGCCTTTGGCGGCGAGGACCAACTTTAGTCAGGATAAGTGTACCCGCTGTTCCCCTTCAAAATGGCCAATTGTTGGCGCCCTTCCCGCTCAATATTTGGGAAGAGGCCCAGGGCCTTCGCCTATAAATAGGGGTAGCCACACTCAGGGGACGGAAGGACGATCGGATCGAGCATTCGGAATCCAGAGAGAGAGAGAGAAACCCGCTCCTCAGGTTAGAACAGCAGGACACCACTTAGCAGTTCATCACACCCACCAAGAACAGACCCTCATGAGGCTATTCTTCCCTGTCTTTGTTCTTCGTCATTGAGGCAATCCACACACCACAAACTAGAGTAGGGTATTACACCACAACGGTGGCCCGAACTAGTATAAATCTTCGTCTTTTGTGTTGTTCTTGTTAGTAGTTTAGGTCCCTGCGGTTCGGCCCGAGGTACGAGGCGGTGGAGGTTGGATCTCCGCGCGCACTGTAGTTTGAACCTTAAGGGTCTGCGGAACTCGTGATCCGACATTTGGCGCGCCCGGGTAGGAGTGCGCCGGAATCTGCCTTTCGTCGCCTCGTTCTCCCTCGAGCACCGCCACCATGTCTGACGCTCGTCGGGCTCACGCCGAGCGCCGAGCCGCCCTCGCTTACCACTTCGCCCAGACGGACCCCGTCGGCGGACGTCCTCGTCATTCCCCGTCACCGGCTGTCAACGTCGCCACCGCCAGGGGAACGAAAGCAGAAGCGTCGTCGGCCCCGACCTCCGCCCATGAGGCAGGACGGCCGCACCGCCGCCACGCCGCTCACCCCTCGCTGGTTTCGTCACAACATACCGCGCTGCCATGGAGGCCCGAGCTGCACTCATCGCGACTCAACGAGCTCTCCTGCGCTACCGCTTCGTCGGCAGCGTCTCACGAAGAATGGCTCGACCGCCGCCTGAGCTCGTCCGCTGCTGCAGAGGCGACCAGCGCCGTCTGCTTTCGCTGCACCGCACCGCGCTGCGGCGATGACTCCTGGGCGCCTCACCGCCTCCACCTCAAGACGGGCGCCTGGCCCCAAAGCGCGGCCCTGGCGGAACCCGCTCCACCAGCGCCGGGCGCGGCAAGAGCAGAAGCTGCCAAGAAGTTCCTCGCCCGCAAGAAGCTTCCCGGCGCTCCCGCTCCAAAGACGTCAAGACCTCTGCGGCCCCCTGCACCCAAGTGCGCAGGGAGGCCTGCAAGACCAGGCTCTCTGCCGTCCGAGGCCCCCCTCAAGGCCACGGCGGGCTGCCGTGACCTTCACCATCGAGCTGCAGCGGCGTCAGCGTGGCCCGCCAAGTTCAAGCCGCACCTGCCCCCATCGCTATACGGCATTACACGATGCACCCTACAGAGTTCCTCCAGCTCTAAGAGCTGGGCATCGAGGCTGCCAATGGAGATGAAAAGGTCATGGCGAACTGGTTTCCCATGGCGCTAAAGGACGGAGCCCGCACCTGGCTCCTGAATCTGGCCCCAGGCACGATCTCTTCCTGGGCCAAGATGCGCACCCGCTTCATCGCCAACTTCCAAGGTACTCGCGACCGGCCACCCGCCGTGAGCGACATGCGCCGAATCAAGCAGCAGCCAGGGGAAACCCTGCAAAAGTACACCCAGCACTTCAACAACGCGCCTCAAGATCCCCGAGGTGACGGAGGAGGCCATCATCTCTGCCTTCTCCGACGGGCGCGCGCGACGCCAAGATGAAGGAGGAGCTGGCGATGCATGAAGATTTGTGCACCTCCACGAGCTGTTCAACTTGGCGACCAAGTGTGCCGAGGCTGAGGAGGGCGCCTCTCCCTCCTCGAGCTGCCCGCCGGATCCCAAGAGAAGAAGTCCAAGGCCAAGGGCGTAAAGTGCAAGGGGCTGCCGTACTCATGGCCGAACCCGGACACCAAGCGGGCAGAGATCAGCCCGAGGCTTCCAAGGGCAGCCGATCTTGCGTGTACCACGACCTCCACACCCACAACACCAATGAATGTCAAGAGCTCCCGGGCCGTCATGCCGGAAGGGTCGGAAGACGCCATGAGCGCAGCGACAGGCTACTGACGAGGAGGAGGAAGAAATGCAGGACGCTGGGAAGACCGCGGCCCAGCGCTTAAGGGTGGCGCGACAAACCTCGCGAGGACACTGGCAAGACCCACCTCGCGAGGGGGTTGGAGGATCAGCCTCGTGAGGATCGTCCGCAAGGGAACGCATGAGCCTCCCTCCACTACCGCCGCCACCAAGGAGAATCAAGACCGCTATCAGATCGAGGGGCTGGGGGCTTCCGAAGGCAGCGATCGCTTTGCATCCTGGGCGGAGCCCAAGCCCCAGCCTCCCACCGCATCTTCAAGCAGTTCGCCCATGAAGTGAATGCAGTCCTCCCCAAGACCGAGTCCACGCGCCCTCTCAGGTGGTCGGCGTGCGCCATCACGTTCAGCTCAGCAGATCAACTCAAGTGCGCAGCCACAGCCGGAGTTCTCCCAATGCTTTGCTTCCCAATCATCAGCAACGTGCTGGTCACCAAGACCCTCATCGACGGCGGAGCAGGGCTCAACGTCTGTCTGCGGAGACCTTCAACAATCTTCAAGTGCCCTCTGACAACCTTCAGGCAACCAAGCCCCTTCTCCGGGAGGCACCGGCGACTCCACGGTCCCGATCAGGCAGGTCCGCCTTCCTCACACCTTTGGGGCCCGTGACCTTCTACCACACCGAGCTCATCGACTTGGACGTCGCCCACGATTCGCCGCCCGTCACCAACGCTTATCCTCGGGTACCCAGCGTTGGCCAAGTTCATGGCCGTGACCCACCATGGTTACAACATCCTCAAGATGCCAGGAAGCGGCGAGGTCATCCACGGTGCCACTGTGAAGAGAGAGACGCGATGTGCTCCTTGGAGCCGGGCTTTTCAAAGCAGCTGTCATTTGGAAGACCTAGACCACAGCGATGGGGCGCCTCCCGAGGCAGCACCCAAGAAGAAGAAGACATCGACCGGCCCGTCTCATCAAGAGACAGGCCCCTCGAGGCCCGCCGGGCCAGGGAGCCTCCTTCCATCGCATAGGAAAGCGGCGCCGGCGCCCTCCTCATCTGGGGCTCGGGGGCTCTGCCACGGAAGGCCACCGACCTCGCCAAAGTCTCGAGGAGGCGCTTGGGCACCACGTGAGGCGTGTTTCAAAAGCACGCTTCCTCGCAAAGGTGAGCAAGAGCAGGAGGGCCAGAACCCCGAGAGTACATCAAGAAGGCCATTCGGGAGTTCACAGTCAAGGGTCATGAGGGGCAGCCGCCTACCCGTTGTAGGCCACCCATCCAGCGAGGATGGTGGGCTGCGCGTCTGCATCGACGTGCCAGGGCTCAACCGAGCCAAGCATCTCAAGAGCGCCTCGGCCCTCGCGAGTGGGGACGTTATGAGGCCCGCCCACGCCATTCACGCATGCCTTATGGTCTGCCTTAAACGCAGGCCGCCTGCACACCAGCGTCTCATGAGGACCATCCTGGAGGCTCAAGAGGTCAGGCACGCCGCAGCCCTGGCGGAGATGGAGATGGCCCGTGAGGGGCCGCCAGCGCCTCCGGAGCCTCGCGAGGCCCCTGGGCCTGGGGGCTCGTGAGGATCAGCTCCCGCAGCCCACCCACCACAAACTAGAGTAGGGTATTACACCACAACGGTGGTCCGAACTAGTATAAATCTTGCGTCTCTTGTGTTGTTCTTGTTAGTAGTTTAGATCCCTGCGATTCGGCGAGGGACGAGACGGTGGAGGGTTGGATCTCCGCGCGCACCCCAGAGTTCGAACCTTAAGGGTCTGCCGGAACCCGTGATCCGACAGCATCATCACCGACAACGGTTCGCAGTTCACCAGTAACCTTTTCAAAACATATTGTGCTAACCTTGGGAAGAAGATATGCTATGCTTCAGTGGCACAGCCACGGAGCAACGGTCAGGCCGAGCGTGCCAACGCGGAGGTCTTGAGAGGCCTCAAGACTAGGACATTCAAGAAGAAGCTGGAGGCCTACGGCAGAGGTTGGTACGACGCGCTTCAGTCCGTGTTGTGGTCTATCCGCATGACCGCGACCAAGCCAACCGGCGACCCCCCGTTCTTCCTGGTCTATGGAGTTGAAGCAGTCCTCCCTCACGAGGTCAGAAGTCGTTCCGCATGGGTCCTGGCGTTCGACGAGGCGCAGCAGGATGCCATGCGGGGGACGGACCTCGTGCTGGGGGAGGAGCACCATCGGGAAGCCGCGCTGCGAGCGGCAAGATACCAACAGGCGCTACGGTGATACCACTGCCGCAACATCCGCCCCAGGACTCTCGAGGTAGGGGACCTCGTGCTTAGGCGGGTTCTCTCCAGGGAGGGAGTGCATAAGCTCTCTCCCATGCGGGAGGGCCCGTTCAAGGTTGTTCATGTTTCCAGGCCCGGCTCCGCGTGCTTGGAAACTCAGGAGGGGGTGCCCGTCCAGAATGCGTGTGTCGGGTTACGGGTTCCGGCAGACCCTTAAGGTTCGAACTCTGGGGTGCGCGCGGAGATCCAACCCTCAACCATCTCGTACCTCGCTGAATCGCAGGGACCTAAACTACTAACAAGAACAACACAAGAGACGCAAGATTTATACTAGTTCGGGCCACCGTTGTGGTGTAATACCCTACTCTAGT
Organism: Aegilops bicornis; assembly: GCA_021605145.1. Lineage (NCBI taxonomy): Eukaryota > Viridiplantae > Streptophyta > Magnoliopsida > Poales > Poaceae > Aegilops > Aegilops bicornis. Next base: position 194,169,653 of record CM038672.1, on the reverse strand, counting down.
TTGTGGTGTGTGGATTGCCTCTAGGGCTGATGAAGAACAGTACAGGGAAGAACAGCCTCGCGAGGGTCTGTTCTTTGTGGGTGTGATGAACTGCTAGGTGGTATCCCGTCGCTCTAGCCTGAGGAGCGGGTTTCTCTCTCTCTCTGGATTCCGAATGCTGGATCCTCCGTCCCCCCTCCTATGGTGGCTAGCTCTACTTATATAGACGAAGGTCCTGGGCCTCTTCCCAAATATTGAGCGGGAAGGGCGCCAACAATTGGCCATTTTGAAGGGGAACAGCGGGTACACTTATCCTGACTAAAGTTGGTCCTCGCCAGCCAAAGGCTCTGGTGATGACCTTTGCTTGGGCTCCACGATGATCAAGCGCTCCAGCCGTTGGGGCTGGTCTTGGTCTTGTTGCACCGAAACGGATGCCTTTGCTTGATGCTCTTGCCTGCGCTTGCCCCCTTTGCACCAAAGAGGAAAGGAGTATGCTGCACGGGCTGGCGCCCAACTGGCGCCCTTGGTACCCCGCCTCGAGCTCTCCGCCTCCTCATGAGCCAGCCTGATGAGGCCGCGCCTGAGGAAGCTCTTGGTCATCCGCCCCGCGTGGCTTGGCCCATCGCGAGGGTCTTGTATTTTTGTTGATGAAGATGGGCCGTCCTGGGCCTCCTTTGAGCCACGCCTTGCAGCCGCAGTGCAAGTCTGGGACCCCGTTCCCTGTAACGCCCGGACAAGCCCCGGGGCCACGGCGCCGGACTTGGCCGTCTGAGAGGCGAAGGGCAAATGCGAAGTGTCGTGGGCCCTAACAGCCTGCGGCCTTGGGCGCCGCCTGGCGGTTGATTGGACGTGGGCGCACTGCATCCCCACGACGCCTCGGTAACCGCCCGGTTTCGACAGGTCCTTGCATGCAGAGCTGGGTATGATGACTGGTGATCGTGGAGTTTGACGGTTGGCCTCCGCCGGCTATAAGTGCGGAACGGCGTGCGCCCTTCCAGTCTATCCTTCTGCTTCTCCTCTTCCTCGTCTCGTCTGGTTGCCATGGGCCCGATCCGCCAGTTCTCCAGGGAAGAAAAGGGAAAGGCTCCTCAAGAGGATCCTGACCCGCTGCCCCCAAAGAAGCGGCTTGCTCTCTGGTGTCAGGGCAGGAGCGCGTGCGAGGAGGCGCCCGTGCCCTGGTGCGTGCAACCGCCACCAGGGTTTCCTCTTCCCTTGTACGTGCAGATTGGTGGCCCCGAAGGAGGTGACGCCGGGCGCCACGAGCGGCGCCGTCGACGACGCCGGCGGGTCATGAAGGTTTGCGTCTTCCCCCCTGGAGTTCACGCCGAGGGCTCCTGCCGGGAGTTCGTGCTTCGTGTCGCCGCGCCTCCCAAGTCTTGGATTCGTCTTCCTTCCTTCTTCGCTTCCGTCGTCCGGCAGGGGGAGCCCCTGGGACTCTGGCTGCAGCACGCCGGCTGCGGCACCCTTGCGACCGGGGCAGAGGTTGCGGTAGTTGCCCCGGGCGAGGTCTTCATGACTCGAGGCTGGGGCGAGGTCGCCCGGGTCTGCAGGGCGAGGGGCGCCTTCACGATCCACTTGGAGTACGATGGTGCTTCGGTGATGTCCTTCAAGCTCTTCGATGCGGAGTGCTGCCCCGGGAGAGGTGGTCGGGGTCCTGCTGTGGTGAGACAGAGGCCAACCGCCCGCTCCCTTGGCAGCTCCTCGAGCACGGGCGTCGGAGGATCCCAGCTGACTCCGCCGATCTCTTCAAGCGATGCCGAGGCGAGTGGCGACAGCTCTGAGCCCCGAGCCTCTGCGCCGCTCGGGAGCAGGGTGGGCTCGTCGAAGCCGTCGCCGCCCACGATCTGGATGGGGTTGGCTCGGGACCCGGGTGGCCCACTGTTGATGATGGCGTGCCTGCCCGCGGTGGTCCCTGTAGATAAGACTCCTTAGGATTCGCGTCTTTTGTTCCTGCGAGGAGCCAAGAATGTACCCCGCGGGGGCTTGTAAGATATTTGTAGCTTCGTTTGTCAATGTGATCCTTGTTATGAGGCAATGTGGGATGCTTATTCCGTTCCAGCTCTGTTTCTTCCTTTCAGACCTCGTGAGGGCTTGGTGCTCATACCGGCAGTCCTGCCTAAGGCGGCCTCAGCCGTCATTGCTGGTATGCCAGGTCGCGGCGCCGTGGTCAAGGCCAGAGGTGAGCGGCCCGAGGTCCTGAAGAGCCTCTAAGTCACGATGCTCAGGGGGTCCCCTTTGGCGCTCAAGCAGCCATCATTCGGTGAGAAAGGAGAGCGACGTTGCTAACACGGAGTTGCATTGAGTGTGGGGATGGTGTTGCGATGACTAGTGTGTCCGGAGGGTGACTTATCTCAAGGGATTGGGCGATGCTTCCTGGCGCGGCGCCAGGTCCGTGCCCTGGCCGGCGAGAGATTGCGTGGTGAGGTCGTTCCGTGCTCCTCGGAGGGACCCTGCAGGTTCACCACAAAGGGAACAAGAGCTCGCCGGGGCGATCGTTAGTCCTGCCGTTAGTTGCTTTGGAGTGGCGCGAGAGGCCTCGCGAGGTGTGCCGGGGCACTCGTGAGCCAGCGCGGGACTCACGAGGCCGTACCTCAAGGCGGGTTGCGCTGGCTCGGGCCTCATCTTCGACCGTGTGTTCCTGCAAAATTGGCGAGATGCCGGTGCTCTCGTCTTGGTCCCGGCTCTCGGGCTGGTCTCTACCGTCGCTGGCAAGCCAGGTCGCGATGCCATGGACAAGACCAGAGGGTGAGGGCCAGAGAGCCGGTAGGAGACCTGAGTCGCGATGCTCAGGCACCCCCCCTTTAACGCGCAAGCTAAGTTAGAAGACGCAACTCTACGTCCTCGGGTCCCGGCTCTCGGGCTGGTCTCTACCGTCGCTGGCAAGCCAGGTCGCGATGCCATGGACAAGACCAGAGGGTGAGGGCCGGAGAGCCGGTAGGAGCCCTGAGTCGCGATGCTCAGGCACCCCCCCTTTAACGCGCAAGATTTTGCCACCCAGGAGAAGGCACCAAATAAGAAGCATGGTGGAGCGAGAGCATAATCCTAAGGAAAACGCATGAAGGGTACATGCCGCTGGGACTGGCCCGAGCGGCTTGGGGATGATGCAGCCCGAGGGGCGCCCCAACAGATAAGCTAAAGACTTGAAATAAAAGGGATACATGCCGCAGGGACGGACCCACACGGCCTGGCAATAATGCGGCCCTAAAGGCGCTCCCAGCCGGAAATAAAACTTAAAGATGTCACCTGGTGATGTTGGGGATGAAGAGTTGTTGAAGTAGCAGACTCGGTGGGCTGTGGGAGAAGATCCTCACGAGCCCCCAGGCCCAGGGGCCTCGGGAGGCTCCGGAGGCGCTGGCGGCCCCTCACGGGCCATCTCCATCTCCGCCAGGGCTATGGCGTGCCTGACCTCTTGAGCCTCCAGGATGGTCCTCATGAGACGGCCGTGTGTGCAGCTGCGTTTGGCGTGCCATAAGGCATGCGTGCGTGGGCAGGGCGGACCTCGAACGTCCCACTCGCGAGGGCCGAGGCGCTCTTGAGATGCGGCTCGGTTGAGCCCTGAGTATGTCGATGCAGCCAGCGCAACCCACCATCCTCGCCTAGATGGGGGCCACAGCGGGCGGCGGCGGCTGCCCCTCATGATCCTTGACTCCTCAGAACTCCCCTGAATTGCCTTGGCGATGAACTCTCGAGGGTTCTGTCCTCCTGGTCTTGCTCACCGCTATGGAAACGTGCTTCGAAACACACCTCCACGTGGTGCCCAAGCGCCTCCCTCGAGACCTTGGCGAGGTCGGTGGCCCTCCAGGGGAGAGCCCCCGAGCCCTGCCCGAGGAGGGCGTCGGGCGCGCTTTCCTATGCGATGGAAGGAGGCTCCTCCTGGCCCGGTGCGGGCCCTGAGGGGCCTGTCTCTTGATGAGCCGGGCCGGTCGATGTCTTCTTCTTCTTGGGTGTAGCTTCGGGAGGCGTCCTGCTGCTGTGGTCTGGGTCTTCCAAATGACGCGGCTCGAAAAGCTTCGCTCAGGAGAACATCAGCATCTCTCTCTTCACGGGGCACCGTGATGACCCGCCGCTTCTGGCATCTTGAGGATGTTGTAGCCATGGTGGGTTACGGCCATGAACTTGGCCAACGCTGGGTACCCGAGGATGGCGTTGTCTGGCAAAGGCGAATGTGGGCGACTTCGAATTCGATGAGCTCGGTGTGGTAGTTGTCGCGGGCCCCGAAGGTGACAGGAAGGCGGACCTGCCCGATCGGGACCGTGGAGCCGTCGGTGACTCCGGAGAAGGGCTTGGTTGGCTGAAGCTGACTGTAGGGCACTTGAAGATTGTTGAACGTCTCCACGGACAGGACGTTGAGCCCTGCTCCACCGTCGATGAGTGTCTTGGTGACCAGCACGTTGCTGATGATTGGGGAGCAAAGCATTGGGAGAAATCCGGCTGTGGCTGCGCACTTGAGCTGATCCGCTGAGCTGAACGTGATGGCGCACGCCGACCACCTGAGAGGGCGCGTGGACTCGAGCTTGGGGAGGACTGCATTCACTTCACGAGCGAACTACTTGAAGATGCGGTGAGAGGCTGGGGCTTGAGCTCCGCCCAGGATGCAGGCGATCGCACGCGCTTCCTGGAAGCCCCCAGATCTCGTCCTGATGACGGTCTTCGATTCTCCTGCGTTCCCTTGCGGACGATCCTCACGAGGCTGATCCCTCCAGCCCCCTTCGCGAGGTGGGTCTTGCCAGCGGTCCTCGCGAGGTTGGTCGCGCCACCCTTGGCGCGGGCCGCGGTCTTCCCAGCGTCCTGCATTTCTTCCTCCTCCTCGGTCGTAGCCCCGGTCGCTGCGCTCAGGGCGTCTGCCGACCCTTCCTTCGCGCACGGCACGGAGCTCTTGACATTCATTGGTGTTGTGGGTGTGGAGGCCGTGGTACACGCAGTACCGGCTGCCCTTGGAAGACTCGGGCTGATCTCCGCCCTGCTTGGTGTCTGGTTCGGCCGCGAGCACGGAAGCCCCCTTGCGCTTTACGTCCTTGGCCTTGGACTTCTTCTCTTCGGGGTCCGCGGCAAGCAGCTCGAGGAGGGAGAGGCGCCCCTCCTCAGCCCTGGCGCACTTGGTCGCCATGTTGACCAGGGAGGTGCACAAATCTTCATGCATCGCCAGCTCCTCCTTCCTCTTGACGTCGCGCACACCGTCGGAGAAGGCAGAGATGATGGCCTCCTCCGTTACCCTGGGGATCTTGAGGCGCGCGTTGTTGAAGCGTTGGATGTACTTTTGCAGGGTTTCCCACAGCTCTTGTGATCCGGGCGCATGTCACTCACGGCGGGTGGCGGTCGCGAGTACCTTGAAGTTGGCGATGAAGCGGGTGCGCATCTCGGCCAGAAGAGATCGTGCTCGGGCCGATTCAGGAGCCAGTGTGGCTCTGGCCCTGAGCGCCATGGGAAACCAGTTCGCCATGACCTTTTCATCTCCGTTGGCAGCCTCGATGCCCAGCTCGTAGAGTTGGAGGAACTCCGTAGGGTCAGCCATGCCGTCGTAGCGTGGGGGCAGGTCTGGCTTGAACTTGGCGGGCCACGCGACGCCGCGCAGCTCGGTGGTGAAGGCGCGGCAGCCCGCTGTGGCCATGGGGGCCTCGGGACGGCGAGAAACTGGGTCTTGCACGCCTCCACTCTTGCTGGCTGGGGGCGCAGCGCAGGTCTTGACGTCTTTGGGCGAGCGGGAGCGCTCGGGCAGCTTCTTGCGGGCGAGAAACTTCTTGGCAGCTCCGCTCTTGCCGCGCCGGCGCCTGGCGGAATGGGTTCCGCCCAGGGGCCGCACGCCTTGGGGCCAGGGCGCCGTCTTGAGGAGGAGGTGGCTGAGGCGCCCCAGGAGCTTCATCGCCCGCGTGGGACGGGGTGCGGTGCAGCGAGATGGATGGCGCGGGGTCACCTCCCGCAGTGGGGACGAGCTCGGCGACGCGGTCGAGCCATGCTTCGTAGACGTCGTCGACGGGGCGGTAGTGCAGGAGCTCGTTGGCCGCGATGAGTGCAGCTCGGGCCTCCATGGCCGATATGGGCGTAGCGACGAAAGAACCAGCCGGGGTGAGCGGCGTGGTGGTGCGGCCCCACCTCATGGACGGGTCTTTGGGACGACGCTTGCTGCTCGTTCCCCGCCGGGCCGGTGGCGGCGTTGACAGCAGGTGACGGGGAACGACGAGGACGTCCGCCGACGGGAGCCGTCTGGGCGACGTGGGAAGCGAGGGCGGCTCGGCGCTCGGCGCGAGCCCGACGAGCGTCAGACATGGTTGCGGTGGTCGGGGAAGAACGAGGCGACGAAAGGCAGATTCCGGCGCACCCCTACCTGGCGCGCCAAATGTCGGGTTACGAGTTCCGGCAGACCCTTTAGGTTTGAACTCTGGGGTGCGCGCGGAGATCCAACCCTCCACCGTCTCGTACCTCACCGAATCGCAGGGACCTAAACTACTCACAAGAACAACACAAGAGACGCAAGATTTATACTAGTTCGGGCCACCGTTGTGGTGTAATACCCTACTCTAGTTTGTGGTGTGTGGATTGCCTCTGGGGCTGATGAAGAACAGTACAGGGAAGAACAGCCTCGCGAGGGTCTATTCTTTGTGGGTGTGATGAACTGCAAGGTGGTATCCCGTCGCTCTAGCCTGAGGAGCGGGTTTCTCTTTCTCTCTCTCTGGATTCCGAATGCTGGATCCTCCGTCCCCCCTCCTATGGTGGCTAGCTCTACTTATATAGACGAAGGCCCTGGGCCTCTTCCCAAATATTGAGCGGGAAGGGCGCCAACAATTGGCCATTTTGAAGGGGAACAACGGGTACACTTATCCTGACTAAAGTTGGTCCTCGCCGGCCAAAGGCTCTGGTGATGGCGCTTTGCTTGGGCTCCACGATGATCTGCATTCCGGCCGTTGGGGCTAGTCTTGGTCTTGTTGCAATCAAAGCGGATGCCTTTGCTTGATGCTCTTGCTGCGCTTGCCCCCTTTGCACCAAAGAGGAAAGGAGGACGCTGCATGGCTGGCGCCTCGATCGGGCGCCCTTGGTCGTCATGGCTTGCGTCCACGGGCACCTCGCGAGGTACCCCGCCTTGAGCTCTCCGCCTCCTCATGAGCCAGCCCTGACGAGGCCGCTACCGAGGAAGCTCTTGGTCGTCTCCGCCTCATGAGGCTTGGCCCCTCGCGAGGGTCTTGAGTTTGTGTTGATGAAGATGGGCCGTCACAGGCCTCCTTTGAGCCACGCCCGCAGGCCGCAGCGAGCATGTCTAGGGACCCCTGCTCCTCGAACACCGGCTGTGGTGGAACATCCAAGACCTCCGGAGGTTTTACCCCTAAAAGTCCCAGAGCACATGAAGAAGGCGAATGCCCGTGATGTCATCACGCGTTTTGGAAAAGGCCCGAGCACATGAAGAAAGGCGAACGCCTGTGGAAGCTGTCGCGTTTTGGAAAAGGCCCGAGCACATGAAGAAGGCGACCGCCTGTGAAGCTGTCGCGTTTTGGAAAAGGCCCGATTCCTGTGAAGACCGGAAGCGCCTGTGAAGTTCATCTTTATGTAAAAGGCCCGGAGCCTGTGAAGAAGGCCAATGCCTGTGAAGCTCTCCGCCTGCGTGACACTCTCACGTAATAATGAGTTGGGGATGTACACGCCCGGAGTCTCGTGAGCGCCCGGCCTCAGCCCTGGGGCTCCCTCCCACGCCAAAGGTAGCACTTAGTCTGCTACTGGTGAGAAGACGTCGAAGACTAGATTAGGTGCCGGACGCGGCTTTTCTCATTAGCTGTCTGCAGATGGCTTGTTCATTCCCATTTGAAGTTTTATTTAAGTTGTTGCCATCGTTGGCTTGTGACTCCTTGCCTTTCCGCTCTCCTGCCTCGATTACTCTCGCGCCAAGTCTCATGAGAGGCTGCCTGAGCACCCTCGCGGCGTTTTCTGCCTTATCGCTTGAGGCTTCCTTACCCGGATCCACTACAGGAGCACCCCTCCAGTCCGTGCCCCACGGGCACCGCGACACGAACATAGGGCCTGGGTCAGTCGCCTCCACAGCTGAGGCTGGGAGCTACCCCTCCAGACTAACCTCCACAGCGTTCGACGAGGCCTCGGCCTCGGGGAAGCAAAGGCTGCGACAGGTCCCCCCGAGCTAAGTAATTTCTACGCGAAGGCGTGCGGCACAAAGGCAAAATACCGAAACAGCGGAAACAGTACGATAATTAACAGCAATAGTCCAATCACGCCCCCGCGGGGCCATACACTACTGTCTCTTTGCGCAGAAAAAGGAAAAAGAACAAAAGCAGCGCAGTTTGCTCGACACCGACTCATGGGAGACTCGAACTGCCTCCGGAGCTCAGGAGGACTCCCTCTCGCGCTTCACCGGGGCGAGACGGCGGGCGCGGCGGTGCGGAGGCTGGTCGCGGCAACCGCTGGAGGAGCCGCTGCCCGAAGAAGAGTCGTCGAAGCTCGACGAGCCCTGAGTGCCGCCGTTGTCGGCGTTCTGGGAACGGGGGTCCCCAGACTTTCCTGCCTGGGGCCTGCGGCGTGGCTCAAAGGAGGCCCAAGACGGCCCATCTTCATCAACGCAAGCTCAAGACCCTCGCGAGGGGCCAAGCCTCGCGGGGCCGACGACCAGGAGCTTCCTCAGGCATGGCCTCGTCAGGCTGGCTCATGAGGAGGCGGAGAGTTCAAGGCAGGGTACCTCGCGAGGTGCCCATGACGCAAGCCATGACGACCAAGGGCGCCCGATCGAGGCGCCCGACCCAAGCGCCAAGCGTCCTCCTTTCCTCTTTGGTGCAAAGGGAGCAAGTGCAAGCGAGAGCATCAAGCAAAGGCATCCGTTTTGGTGCAACAAGACCAAGACCCGCCCCTAACGGGCCGGAAGGAGTCATCGTGGAGCCCAAGCAGCGTCATCACCAGAGCCTTTGGCAAAGCGAGGACCAACTTTAGTCGGGATAAGTGTACCCGTTGTTCCCCTTCAAAATGGCCAATTGTTGGCGCCTTCCCGCTCAATATTTGGGAAGAGGCCCAGGCCTTCGCCTATAAATAGGAGTAGCCACACTCGGCGAGGGATCGGAAAACGGAGGGATCGAAACGATCAGCATCCAGAGGAAGACAGAGACCCGATCCTCAAGCTAGAGCGACGGGACAGCACCTAGCAGTTCATCACACCCACCAAGAACAGACCCTCGCGAGGCTGTTCTTCCCTGTACTGTTCCTCATCAGCCCAAGAGGCAATCCACCACACCGCAAACTAGAGTAGGGTATTACACCTAGCGGTGGCCCGAACTAGTATAAATCTTGTGTCTCTTGTGCTTTGTTCTTTTTACTAGTTTAGGTCCCCGCGATTCGGGCGCGAGGTACGAGGCGGTGGAGGGTTGGATCTCCGCGCACACCCCGTAGTTCGAACCTCAAGGGTCTGCCGGAACCCGAATCGACATTTGGCGCGCCCAGTAGGGGTGCGCCCGGAATCTGCCTGCTTTTCGCCTCGTTCTTCCTCGACCACCGCAACCATGTTCGACGCCCGCCTGGCCCGAAGCGCCGAGCCGCCCTCGCCTCCCATGTTGCCCAGACGGCTGCCGTCGGGCGCTCGTCGTTTCCCGTCACCTGCCGTCAATGCCGCCATCGCCCGGCGGGGAACGAGCAGGAAGCATCGTCCCATCACCCGTCCATGAGGCGGTTCTGCCTCATCGCCATGCCTTCGCTCACCCCCGCTGGTTCTTCGTCGCGCGCGCCCCGCGCGGCCATGGAGGCCCGAGCTGCACTCATCGCGGCAAACGAGCTCCTGCCCTACCGCACCATCGACGACGTCTACGAAGAATGGCTCGACCGAGTCGCCGAGCTCGTCCGCGCTGCAGGAGGCGACCCCGTGCCGTCCGTCTCGCTGCACCGTACCCGCTTCGCTGGCGATGAAACTCGGGCGCCTCGGTCGCCGCTTCCTCAAGACGGGCGCCCCTGGCCCCAATGCTACGCTCCCCTGGCGGAACCTGCGTTCCGCCAGCGCCGCGCTGCAAGAGCAGAGCTGCCAAGAAGTTCCTCGCCGCAGAAGCTGCCCGAAGGCCTCCCGCCCAAAGACGTCAAGACCGCTGCTCCCAGCCTTGGCCAAGCAGTAGGCCTGCAAGACCAAGCTCTTCGCCGTCGAGGTCCCTCATGCCACGGAGGGCTGCAGCGCCTTCACCTCCGAGAAGCCTTGTGTCGCGTGGCCCGCCAAGTTCAAGCCAGACCTGCCTCCTCGCTACGACGGCACAGCTGACCCTACGGAGTTCCTCCAACTCTACGAGCTGGGCATCGAGGCCGCCAATGGGGATGAAAAGGTCATGGCGAATTGGTTTCCCATGGCGCTCAAGGACGGGGCCCGCATGTGGCTCCTGAACGTGGCCCCAGGCACGATCGCTTCCTGGGCCGAGATGCGTACCCGCTTCATCGACAACTTCCAAGATCCCCAGGGTAACGGAGGAGGCAATCATCTCTGCCTTCTCCGACGGCGTGCGAGACGTCAAGATGAAGGAGGAGCTGGCGATGCATGAAGATCTGTGCACCTTCCTGGAGCTGTTCAACTTGGCGACCAAGTGCGCGCCGTGGCCGAGGAGGGCGCCTCTCCCTCCTCGAGCTGCCTCGCCGCGGATCCCAAGAGAAGAAGTCCAAGGCCAAGGACATGAAGCGCAAGGGGCTTCCGTGCTCGCAGCCAACCAGACACCAAGCGAGGCGTAGATCATCCCGAGTCCGCCAAGGGCAGCCGCATCACGTGTACCACGACCTCCACACTCACAACACCAAAGAATGTCAAGAGCTCCGGGCCGTGCGCGAAGGAAGGATCGGAAGACGCCCCGAGCGCAGCGACCGGGGCTATGGCCGAGGAGGAGGAAGGAATGCAGGACGCTGGGAAGACCGCGGCCCGCACCAAGGGTGGCGCGACCAACCTCGCGAGGACAGCTGGCAAGACCCACCTCGTGAGGGAGGCCGAGGGATCAGCCTCGCGAGGATCGCCTGCAGGGAACACAGGCCTCCCTCATTGCCGCCGCCGCCAAGGAGAATCGAACCGTCATCGGGGCCGAGGGGCTGGGGCTTCCAGAAGCGCGGCGATCGCCGCATCCCGGGCGGAGCTCAAGCCCCAGCCTCTCACCGCATCTTCAAGCAGTTCGCCCGTGAAGTGAATGCAGTCCTCCCCAAGCTCGAGGCCACGCGCCTCTCAGGGTGGTCGGCATGCGCCATCACGTTCAAACTCAGCGGATCAGCTCAAGTGCGCAGCCACACCAGAAGTTCTCCCGATGCTTTGCTCCCCAATCATCGAAATGTGCTAGTCACCAAGACCCTCATCGACGGCGGAGCAGGCTCAACTTCCCGTCTGCGTGGAAACATTCAACAATCTTCAAGTGCCTTATACCAGCTTCAGCCAACCAAGCCTTTCTCCGAGTCGCCGATGGCTCCACGGTCCCGATCGGGCAGTCTGCCTTCCTGCTACCTTCGGGCTCGCGACAACTACCACACCGAAGCTCATCGACTTCGACGCCGCCTACATTCATTGCCGCAGACAACGCCATCCTCGGGTACCCAACGCTGGCCAAATTCATGGTCAGAACTCCACCATGGCTACAACATCCTCAAGATGCCGAGGCGGCGGAGTCATCGTGGTGCCCTGTGAACAGAGAGATGCAGTGTGCTCCCTGGAGCGAGCTTTTCAGGCCGCATCGCTGGAAGACCCAGACCACAGCAGCAGGAGGCCTCCCGAGGCCGCACCCAAGAAGAAGAAGACATCGACCGGCCCAGCTCTTCAAGAGACGCCCTCCTCAGGCTGGGCTCGGGGGCTCTCCCGTGGAGGGCCGCCGACCTCGCCAAGATCTCGAGGGATGCGCTTGGGCACCACGTGGAGGCGTGTTTCGAAGCACGTTTCCCGCAAGCAGGAGCAAGACCAGGAGGGCAGAACCCTCAAGAGTTTGTCAGCAAGGCCATTCAGGAGTTACAGGAGTCAAGGGTCATGAGGGGCAGCTGCCGCCTACTTGCTGTGGCCCCCCATCCAGGCGAGGGATGGTGGGCTGCGCGTCTGCATCGACATACCAGGGCTCAACCGAGCCGCATCTCAAGAGCGCTTCTGGCCCTCGCGAGTGGGACGCTATGCAGGGTCCGCCCCCACAGCCCACGTGACGCATGCCTTATGGCCTGCCAAACGTGGCTGCTGCGCACCAGCGTCTCATGAGGACCATCCAGGAGGCTCAAGAGGTAAGGCACGCCGCAGCCCTGGAGGAGATGGAGATGGCCCGCGAGGAGCCGCCAGCGCCTCCGGAGCCTCCCGAGACCCCTGGGCCTGGGGGCTCGTGAGGATCGGCTCCCGCAGCCCACCGAGTCTGCTACACCAACACCCCTTCATCCCCAACATCACCAGGTGACATCTTAAAGTTTTATTTCCGGTTGGGAGCGCCTTCAGGGCCGCATTATTCCCAGGCCGCGTGAGTCTCTCCCTGCGGCATGTATCCCTTTTATTTCATGTCGTTAGGCTATCCTGTTGGGGGCGCCCCTCGGGCTGCATCATCCCCAAGACGCTCGGGCCAGTCCCAGCGGCATGTATCCTTCCTACTTTTTCCTTAGGATTATTCTCTCGCTCCACCATGCTTGTTATTTGGTGCCTTTTCCTGGGTGGTGGAATCTTGCACGTTAAAGGGGGGGTGCCTGAGCATCGTGACTCAGGGCTCCTACCGGCTCTCCGGCCCTCACCCTCTGGTCTTGTCCATGGCATCGCGACCTGGCTTGCCAGCCGACGGCCGAGACCAGCCCGAGAGCCGGGACCCGAGGACGAGAGTTGCGCCATCTAACCTAGCTTGCGCTGCTAAAGGGGAGTGCCTGAGCATCGCGACTCAGGGCTCCTACCGGCTATCCGGCCCTCACCCTCTGGTCTTCTCCATGGCATCGCGACCTGGCTTGCCAGCGACGGCTGAGACCAGCCCGAGAGTCGGGACCCGAGGACGTAGAGCACCGGCATCTGGCCAAATTTGCAGGAACACACTGGAAGATAAGGCCCAGAGCCTGTGAAGAAGGCAAATGCCTGTGAAGCTCATATTTTTGGAAAAGGCCCAGAGCCTGTGAAGAAGGCAAATGCCTGTGAAGCTCATCTTTTTGGAAAAGGCCCAGAGCCTGTGAAGAAGGCGAATGCCTGTGAAGCTCATCTTTTTGGAAAAGGCCCAGAGCCTGTGAAGAAGGCAAATGCCTGTGAAGCTCATCTTTTTGGAAAAGGCCCAGAGCCCTTGAAGAAGGCAAATGCCTATGAAGCTCATCTTTCTGGAAAAGGCCCAGAGCCTGTGAAGAAGGCGAATGCCTGTGAAGCTCATCTTTTTGGAAAAGGCCCGGAGCCTGTGAAGAAGGCGAACGCCTGTGAAGCTGACGCGTTTTGGAAAGGCCCGGAGCCTGTGAAGAGGGAAAACACCCGTGAAGCTTGATTCCGAGAAGAAAGGCCCGGAGCCTATGAAGAGGGCGAACGCCTGTGAAGCTCGCCGCCCGTGACACTCTCACGTAATAATGAGTTGGGGCTGTACACGCCCCAGAGTCTCAGGAGTGCCGGCCTCAGGCCCTGGGGCTCCCTCCCACGCCCAGTGGCAGCACTTAGCTCCGCGCTGGTGAGAAGACGTCGAAGACTAGACTAGGTGCCGGACGCGGCTTTTTCATTTGCTTTCTGCAGTTGACTAGTTATTCCGACTTGGAGTTTTTATCGAAACTATTGCCCCTTTTTGGTCCGTGGTTCTTCGATCTTTTTCACTCTCCTGCCTCGATTTCTCTTGCGCGGGGACTCGTGAGGCGGAAGCCTCGGGAGCCCCCATGAAGCGTTTCTGCCCCTATCGCTCAAGTTTTCACGGCCCTGGTCCAAAGCTGGAGCACCCCTCCTGACCATGCCTCACGGGCAGCACAACGCGAACACGGGGCCTGGATCGGTCGCCCCCGCGGCCACGGCTGGGATTCACTTACGAATGGGCGCACGGTAGAAGGGAACAGTATCAGGAATAACAAAAGCAGTACAATAATTCACGGTGTTGACCTAAACGCCTTCATCGGGCCATACATTGTTCCCTTTTACGCAGGAGAAAAGAAAGGAAAAGGATGTAAGGTGTGAAGCACGCCCGTGCGGTTCTCTTGAAGGCCCGAGCCGCCTCCGAGCTCAGGGGACTCTCTCGCGCTTCACCGGGGCGTGTCGGCAAGCGGACCTGCTGCCACCCCCCAAGCAGGCGCGGCGGCGTGAGGGCTGCCCGTGGCCGCTGCTGGAAGAATCACCACCCGAAGAAGAGCTGGTGAAGCGTGAGGAGTCGCGGGCATCGCCGGCCGCCCGTGCGCTGCCCTCTCCGCCCACGCCGGGGCTGGGTCCTCGGCCGCGGTCATCGTCTTCAGGGCAGCACTCCATGTGACGGCCGTCTTCCCCGAACACCCTCACGTAGAGGGTGGCGTCGCCATCATACTTGAAGTGCAGGGAGCACCGGCGGCGGAGACCACGCGCGCGAGTGAACGTCTGCCAGCCACGGGCCAGGAACAGGTTCCCTGCAGCCGAGACCTCCAGAGAAGCCCACGAAGCCCGACTGCAGCAGCCATCTGCCTGGAGCCAGAGGCCACTCAGGGTGCCATCTGGGAGCTCACCCAGGAGGAAGCACGGGAGCTGAAGTCGGACGCCGTTCGGCTCCTCCGCCCTCACCATGAACTCCGGCAGCGCTTCAGTGGCATGGAGGCGTGGCCTCGGAGGACGCGCGGTCGGGGCGCGCCCTCCGACCATGGCTACCGCTTCCGCCACGCTGAGAGCCTCCCCCACGACCGCGGGGGACCGCCGAGGAGGCCACGGGATGCTTGCGACGGCGACCTCGGCCACGCTTAGGCGGAGGAGAGGAAGACTTGACCTGACGGCCCTTCCCCTTCTCCGCGGCCGAGAACTTCCTTGGTGGAGCCATGGAGAAGAAGGAGAGACAAGAAAGGATAGACTGGAAGGGCGCGCGCAGTTCCGTACTTATGGCCGGCGAAGGCCAACCGTCGGCCTCCACGATCACCGATCATCATGACCAACTCTGCATGCAGGGACTTGTCGAATCCGGGCGGTTACCGAGGCATCGTGGCGGAAGCAAAGGCGCGCGCCCAATCAACCGCCACATCGCCGCCTAAGGCCGCAGTCGTTAGGGGCCCATGACGCTCAGACTTGCCCTTTCGCCTCTCTGCTCGGCCAAGTTCGGGCGCGCCATGGACCCGGGGCTCTTGCGGCGTTACGGGAACGGGGTCCCCAGACTTGCTCGCTCGCGCTCGCGGCGTGGCTCAAAGGAGGCCCAGACGGCCCATCTTCATCAACGCAAGCTCACGACCTCGCGAGGGGCCAAGCCTCGTGGGGGCGGACGACCAGAGCTTCTCGCATGGCCTCGTCCAGCTGGCTCATGAGGAGGCGGAGAGTTCAAGGCGTGGTACCTCGCGAGGTGCCCATGACTCAAGCCATGACGACCAAGGGCGCCCGGTCAGCGCCAGCCAGGCATGTCCTCCTTTCCTCTTTGGTGCAAAGGGAGCAAGCGCAGCGAGAGCATCAAGCAAAGGCATCCGCTTTGTGCAACAAGACCAAGACCATGCCCAACGGCCGGAAGGGAGTCATCGTGGAGCCCAAGCACGCCGTCATCACCAGAGCCTTTGGCAAGCGAGGACCAACTTTAGTCAGATAAGTGTACCCATTGTTCCCTTCAAAATGGCCAATTGTTGGCGCCTTCCCGCTCAATATTTGGGAAGAGGCCTGTGGCCTTCGCTTATAAATAGGAGTAGCCACACTCGGAAGCGGGGATCGGAAACGGAGGGATCGAAACGATCAAGATCCGAGAGAAAGACAGAGACCCGATCCTCAAGCTAGAGCGACGGGACACCACCTAGCAGTTCATCACACCCACCAAGAACAGACCCTCGAGGCTGTTCTTCCTTGTATCTTATTCCTCATCAGCCCCAAGAGGCAATCCTCCACACCACTAACTAGAGTAGGGTAGTACACCACATCGTTGGCGCGAACTAGTATAAATCTTGTGTCTCTTGTGCTGTTCCTTTTAGTAGTTTAGGTCCCTGCGATTCGGCGAGGTACGAGATGGTGGAGGGTTGGATCTCCGTGCGCACCCCAGAGTTCGAACCTCAAGGGTCTGCCGGAACCCGAAATCCGACAGCCTCCCCCGCGCGCGCTGTCGTCTTCACCATCGCTGGGGCTTGGCCCGCGTCCGTGGTCGTCGTTCTCAGGGCAGCATCGAGCGCGGCGACCGTCTTCCCTGAACACCCTCACGTAGACGGTGGCATCGCCGTCAAACTTGAAGTGCAGGGTGCACCGTAGGCTCAGACCACGCGCGCGGGCAAATGTTTGCCAGCCGTGGGTCAGGGCCACGCTCCCGACTGTAGAGGCCTCCAGCAAAGCCCAGGAGGCCCGGCTGCAGCAACCTTCCGCCTGAAGCCAGAGGCCGCCCGGGGCACCGGCCGGAAGCTCACCTAGGAGGAAGCGAGGAAGCTTGAGCCGAGTGCTGGTCGGCTCCGCCGACCACACCACGAACTCCGGCAGCACCTCTGCCGAGTGGAAGCGTGGCCTAGGGGGTCGCCCAGCCATAGCGCGCCCCCCACCAGCAGCCTGCCGCCCGTCACCGCGCGGGAGATCATCTCCATGACCGCGAGAAGCCACCATGGGAGCCACAGGGTGTTTACGAGGACGGCCTCGACCGCGCTTGGGTGGGGGAGAGTCAGGCTCCACCTGGCGAGCCTTTCCCTTCTCCGCGGAGCCATGAAGAAGAAGAAGCAAGAGGGGATGGACCGGAAGGGCTGGCGCCGTCCCGTATTTATAGCCAGAGGACACCAACTGCCGGCCTCCACGATCATAGGTAATCATGACCCGCTTTGCATGCATGGACTTGTCAATTCGTGCAGTCGCCGAGGCGTCATGGGGGAGTAGGGCCGCCCACGTCCAATCAACCGCCACGCGGCTCCCAAGGCCGCATGCTGTTAGGGCCCGCGGCGCTTCACACTTGCCCCTTCGCTTCTCTGCTCAGCCAAGTCCGTGCGTGCCTTGGGCCAGGGGGCTACTGTCGGCGTTCCGGGACCGGGGGTCCCCAGACTTTCCTGCCTGCGGCCTGCGGCGTGGCTCAAGGGGTGGCCCAGCAAGGCCCATCTTCATCAGCACAAGCTCAAGACCCTCGCGAGGGGCCAAGCCTCGCAGTCTGAGACGGACGTGGAGCCTCCTCGAGAACGGCCTCACAAAGCTGGCTCGCGAGGAGGCGGAGAGATCAAGGCAGGGTACCTCACGAGGTGCCCATGATGCAAGCCACGACGACCAAGGGCGCCAGGCGGGCGCCAGCCCGCGCAGTGTCCTCCTTTCCTCATTGGTGCAAAGGGAGCAAGCGAAAGTAGAGCATCAAGCAAAGGCATCCATTTCGGTGCAACAAGACCAAGACTGTCGCAACGGCAGGAAGGAAGTCATCGTGGAGCCCAAGCCGGCGTCACCACCAGAGCCTTTGGCAGGCGAGGACCAACTTTAGTCAGGATAAGTGTGCTAGATGTTCCCCTTCAAAATGGCCAATTGTTGGCGCCCTTCCCGCTCAATATTTGGGAAGAGGCCCAGGGCCTTTGCCTATAAATAGGACTAGCCACCCACAGGGTAGAGGGATCGGATCCAGAAATCTAAAAGAGAGAGAGAGAGGGAGCGACTGAACTCCCCCTAGCAGTTCATCGCACCAGCCAAGAACAGGCCCTCGCGAGGCTGTTCTTCCTTGCATTGTTCATCATCATCGGCCCAAGAGGCAATCCACCACACCACAAACTAGAGTAGGGTATTACACCATAATGGTGGCCCGAACTAGTATAAACACTGTGTCTCTTGTGTTGTTCTTTTCATAGCTTAGATCCTAGCGAGGCGGCGAGGTGTAGGTAGGTAGAGGGCGAGATCTCCGCACGCACCCCAGTGTTCGAACCTAGAGGGTGTGCCGGTACCCGAAATCCGACAGAAATGCCATAATAGGTAGGTATGGTGGTTGTTTTGAGGAAGATATAGGGAGGTTTATGTGTGATAGAGCGTACCGTATCACGGGGTTTTGATGCACCGGCGAAGTTTGCACCAACTCTCAAGGTGAGAAAGGGCAATGCACGGTACCGAATAGGCTAGCAAAGGCGGAAAGGTAAAAGTGCGTATAATCCATGGACTCAACATTAGTCAAAAGAACTCATATACTTATTGCAAAAATTTAGAAGTCATCAAAAATCAAGCTCTACGCGCATGCTCCTAGGGGGATAGATTGGTAGCAAAAGACCATCGCTCGTCCCCGACCGCCACTCATAAGCATGCACAAGCCAGGTACACTTCATGTTTCAAATTTGTTACACAACTTTAATCATACGTGCATGCTACGGGACTTGCTAACTTCAACACAAGCATTCTTTAAATTCACAATCACCCAACTAGCATGACTTTAATATCACTACCTCCATATCTTAAAACAATTGTCAAGTATCAAATTGATCATAGCATCCAATTCACTTCCTATGATAGTTTTCGTTCAAATTACCATGCTTTTTAAGACTCTCAAAATAATATAAGTGAATCATGAGAGTTCATTAATTTCTACAAAATAAATCCACCACCGTGCTCTAAAATATATAAGTGAAGAACTAGAGCAAATGACAAACTACTCCGAAAGATACAAGTGAAGATCAATGAGTAGCTAAATAATTATGTAACTATATGAAGACTCTCTCTCATTTAAGATTTTCAGATCTTGGTATTGTATCCAAACAGCAAGCAAAACAAAATAAAATGACAATGCAAGGATAGCACAACTCATGTGAAGAAGCAAAAACTTAGGCTCAACCGATACTAACCGATAGTTGTTGAAGAAGAAAGGTGGGATGCCTACTGGGCATCCCCAAGCTTAGATGCTTAGACTTCTTGAAATATTATCTTGGGGTGCCTTGGGCATCCCCAAGCTTGAACTTTGTGTCTCCTTAATTCCTCTCAGATCATGGTTTCTCTATTTCTCAAAAGCTTCATACACACCAAACTCAACAAGAACTCATGAGATAGGTTAGTATAAACCAATGCAAAACCTTATCATTTTCTACTGTAACAAATCACTAACATTATTATTCAACATTGCATACTAAATGCCTCAGCATATTTAATACTCCTATCCTTAAATAGAATCATTAAGCAAGCAAACATATGCAAACAATGCAAACATAACAGCAATCTGCCAAAGCAGTACAGTCTGTAAAGAATGCAAGAGTATCAATACTTCCCTAACTCCAAAAATTATGAACTAAAATTCCCACAGTATTAAATTTATCAGAGCTCAATATGCAAAAATATTCAACATTATACCACTCTTTGACTTTTCTAGGGAATTTTTGCAACAGCGGTAAACTTTCTGTTTTCAAACAGCAACAAGTATAGTAGGAAAATAAGCATGGAAAAGGCTATCCTTGACTTTTTTATTGAAACTAAAGATGCAAAACATTAATATAAATAACAGCAAGCAAAAACTAACAAGATAAAATGACGCTCCAAGCAAAACACATACCGTGTGGTGAATAAAAATATAGCTCCAAGTAAAGTTACTGATGAACGAAGACGAAAGAGGGGATGCCATCCGGGGCATCCCCAAGCTTAGACGCTTGGATATCCTTGAATATTACCTTGGGTGCCTTGGGAATCCCCAAGCTTAGGCTCTTTCCACTCCTTATTCCATAGTCCATCGAATCTTTACCCAAAACTTGTAAACTTCACAACACAAAACTTAACAGAAAATCTCGTGAGCTTCGTTAGCGAAAGAAAACAAAACACCACTTCAACATACTGTAATGAACTCATTATTTATTTATATTGGTGTTAAACCTACTGTATTACAACTTCTCTATGGTTTATAAACTATTTTACTAGCCATAGATTCATCAAAATAAGCAAACAACACAATGAAAACAGAATCTGTAAAAAACAGAACAGTCTGTAGTAATCAGTAACTAACGCAAACTTCTGAAACTCCAAAAATTCTAAAATAAATTGGTGGACCTGAGGAATTTGTCTAGTAATATTTTTCACAAAGAATAAACTAAATAGCACTCTCCAGTAAAAAGTTCTAGCTAATCTCGTGAGCGCTAAAGTTTCTGTTTTTTACAGCATGATCATAAAGACTTCACCCAAGTCTTCCCACAGGTTCTACTTGGCACAAACACTAATTAAAACATAAAACCACATCTAAAGAGAAGCTAGATGGATTATTTATTCCTAAACAGAACCAAAAATCAATAAACTAAAATAAAATTGGGTTGCCTCCCAACAAGCGCTATCGTTTAACGCCCTAGCTAGGCATGATGATTTCAATGATGCTCACATAAGACATAAGAATTGAAACATAAAGAGAGCATCACGAAGAATATGACTAGAACATTTAAGTCTAACCCACTTCCTATGCATAGGGATTTTGTGGGCAAATAACTTATGGGAACAAGAATCAACTTGCATAGGAAGGTAAAACAAGCATAACTTCAAAACTTTAAGCACATAGAGAGGAAACTTGATATTATTGCAATTCCTACAAGCATATATTCCTCCCTCATAATAATTTTCAGTAGCATCATGAATGAATTAAACAATATAACCAGCACCTAAAGCATTCTTTTCATGATCTACTAGCATAGAAATTTTATTACTCTCCACATATGCAAATTTCTTCTCATGAATAATAGTGGGAGCAAACTCAACAAAATAACTATCATGTGATTGAAAATTAAGATCAAGATGAAAAGTTTCATGGTTATCATTATTCTTTAAAGCATACGTGTCATCAAAACAATCATTATAGATAGGAGACATGCTTTCATCATAGTAAATTTGCTCATCAAAGCTTGGGGGACAAAAAATATCATCTTCATCAAACATAGCTTCCCCAAGCTTGTGGCTTTGCATATCATTAGCATCATGGATATTCAAGGAATTAATACTAATAACATTGCAATCATGCTCATCATTCAAAGATTTAGTGCCAAGCATTTTAATGCATTCTTCTTCTAACACTTGGGCACAATTTTCCTTTCCATCACACTCACGAAAGATATTAAAAAGATGAAGCGTATGAGACAAACTCAATTCCATTTTTTTGTAATTTTCTTTTATAAACTAGACTAGTGCTAAAACAAGAAACAAAAAGATTCGATTGCAAGATCTAAAGATATACCTTTAAGCACTCACCTCCCCGGCAACGGCGCCAGAAAAGAGCTTAGTTGACGGGGTGTGAGTGAGTGCCCTTTACCTAGCCTCCCCGGCAATGGCGCAAGAAAAGAGCTTGATGTCTACTACACAACCTTCTTCTTGTAGACGTTGTTGGGCCCGCAAGTGCACATGTTTGTAGGACTGTAGAAAATTTCCCTCAAGTGGATGACCTAAGGTTTATCAGTCCGTGGGAGGCGTAGGATGAAGATGGTCTCTCAAACAACCCTGCAACAAAATAACAAACAGTCTCTTGTGTCCCCAACACACCCAATACAATGATAAATTGTATAGGTGCACTAGTTCGGCGAAGAGATGGTGATACAAGTGCAATATGGATGGTAGATAAAGGTATTTGTAATCTGAAAATATAAAAACAGCAAGGTAGCAAGTGGTAAAAGTGAGCGTAAATGGTATTGCAATGAGTTGAAACAAGGCCTAGGGTTCATACTTCCACTAGTGCAAGTTATCTCAACAATAATAACATAGATAGATCATATAACAAGCCCTCAACATCTAACAAAGAGTCACTCCAAAGCCACTAATAGCGGAGAACAAATTTAGAGATTATGGTAGGGTACGAAACCACCTCAAAGCTATTCTTTCGGATCAATCTATAAAAGAGTTTGTACTAGAATAACACCTTAAGACACAAATCAACCAAAATCCTAATGTCACCTAGATACTCCAATGTCACCTCAAGTATCCGTGGGCATGATTATACGATATGCATCACATAATCTCAGATTCATCTATTCAACCAACACATAGGACCTCAAAGAGTGCCCCAAAGTTTCTACTGGGAGAATCACGGCCAACGCCTTCCAACCCCTATGCATAGGTTCCCAATGTCACGAAACCCGCAAGTTGATCACCAAAACATACATCAAGTGGATCAATAGAATAACCCATTGTCACCACGGTTATCTCACGCAAGACATACATCAAGTGTTCTCAAAGTAAAGACTCAATCCGATAAGATAACTTCAAAAGGGAAACTCAATTCATCACAAGAGAGTAGAGGGGGAGAAACATCATAAGATCCAACTACAATAGCAAAGCTTGGGATACATCAAGATCGTGCCATAGAGGGAACATGAGAGAGAACACGAGAGATAGAGATCAAACACATAGCTACTGGTACATACCCTCAGCCCCGAGGGTGAACTACTCCCTCCTCGTCATGGAGAGCGCCGGGATGATGAAGATGACCACTGGTGATGGATTCCCCCTCCGGCAGGGTGCCGGAATGGGCTCCCGAGAGGTTTTTGGTGTCTACAGAGGCTTTCGGCGGTGGAACTCTCGATCTATCTTCTGTTCTGGAAGTTTTACGATACGTAGGTATATATGGGTGCAGGGGGTACGTCGGTGGAGCTTCGGGGGGCCCACAAGGCAGGGGGGCACGCCCTAGGGGGTGGCGCACCCCCCACCCTCGTGGCCAGCTCCCGTATCTTCTGACGTAGAGCCCAAGCCTATCTGGTGGCTTTCCTTCAAAATATAACTTCTCCAGTTGATTTCGTTCCGTTTTGACTCT
This sequence comes from Aegilops bicornis, assembly GCA_021605145.1. Classification (NCBI taxonomy): domain Eukaryota; kingdom Viridiplantae; phylum Streptophyta; class Magnoliopsida; order Poales; family Poaceae; genus Aegilops; species Aegilops bicornis. Next base: position 194,146,956 of record CM038672.1, on the reverse strand, counting down.
GTTTGATATTCCTTTTCTTCGAAACACTGAAATAGGCATAAAACAACAAATCTGGGCTGGGCCTCCGGTTAATAGGTTAGTCCCAAAAATAATATAAAAGTGGATAATAAAGCCCAATATTGCCTAAAATAGTAGATAATATAGCATGGAGCAATCAAAAATTATAGATACGTTGGAGACGTATCACTACATCATGCAAGAGTTCAAAAATTCTAATGCTTTCCGGTATGATCACGGACCGGGTAGCGGCTCAGGCCCTGGGTCTCGTGGGCCGGGTTATGGTGGAGGAAATTCCGTTTTAGGCTTCCATGGTAATCAGGGCGGACATAACAATCAAGGTAATCAGGGCAACCAAGGTGGCTACAATAATCAGGGCAATCAGCAGCAGCAGCAGTCGGGTTACCAGAGCAATCCGAAGCAGTTGAATAGTGGGCAATATCATGTCTTCACCACTAGCTTGGACAAGCGTGACCAAAAGCTTCATAAGAGGGCAGTGAGCTCCGTTGAACCGGCGTTGCCCCGTTACCTATGCTGGTCGGAGCAGCCGATTGTGTGGAGTAGAGAAGATCACCCACCCCGGGTTCACAATCCGTGTCATCTGGCATTGGTGGTGGCACCTCAGGTGGGAGGTTATAAGTTTACACAGGTACTCATGGACGGAGGAAGCAGTATCAATATCCTTTACTATGAAACTTTCCGTCGCATGGGGTTAACAGATAAAAATCTTAAACCGTCCAATACGGCGTTCCATGGTGTGGTACCTGGTAAATCGGCGTATCCTGTTGGTAAGATAGCTCTGGAGGTGGCTTTTGGGGACGAGCATGACTCGAGATCAGAAACTTTGACCTTTGAAGTGGTGAAAATCAGAAGTCCATATCACGCGCTGTTTGGGCGGCCGGCTTATGCTAAATTTATGGCACGGCCTTGCTATGTCTATCCTGCAGCTCAAGATGCCGGGTCATAAGGGAACTATAACCGTACATGGGAGCCGCAAGATTGCTCTGGAGTGTGAGGAAGGTGATGCAGCGTATGCTGAGTCGGTTTGCGCCGCAGAAGAATTGAAGTTTTACAAGGACAACGTTGATCTGGCAGATATGACTTCGTTGAAGAAGCCAACTACCGAGCATGATCCTGCCTTGAAGTTTAAATTGGCTGATGAGACTAAGCTTGTTGACTTCGTACCTAGCGATTCGTCCAAGCAGTTCAGCATCAGCGCTAACTTGGATCCGAAATAGGAAAGCGCGCTCATTGAGTTCATCCGTGAGAGTCCGGACATCTTTGCGTGGAAGCCTTCTGACATGCCAGATGTACCGAGTGAACTTGCTGAGCACACTCTTAATGTCGATCCTAAGTATAAACCGGTCAAGCAGTTTCTCCGCCGGTTCATTGAAGAAAGACGCAAGGCTATTGGAGAAGAAGTGGCCAGACTCTAGGCGGCCAATTTTATTGTTGAAGTCTTCCATCCTGAGTGGTTGGCTAATTCGATGCTGGTCCTTAAGAAGAACGACACTTGGCGGATGTGTGTGGATTACACAGATCTCAACAAAGATTGTCTAGCAGATCCTTTTGCCCTTCCCCATATTCCGGTTATCATCAGATCAAAAAGGCAGTTAAGGACCTGGAGAAGACGACCTTCATAACCCCCTTTGGATCCTTCTGCTATGTGTCCATGCCCTTTGGTCTCAAGAGTGCCCAGGCGACTTATCAACGGTATGTGCAGAATTGTCTTCATACACAAATCGGCCGTAATTTTCATGCCAATGTGGATGATATTGTGGTCAAGTCAAGGAAGAAGGAGACATTGATTGATGACTTAAAGGAAACCTTTGATAACCTGCGGGTTTACAAGATGATGCTTAATCCGGCTAAGTGCATTTTTGGTGTACCGCAGCAAGCTCTTGGGCTTTCTGGTGTCTAACAGGGGCATTGAGGCTAATCTGGAAAAGATCAAGGCCATCGCCTCCTTGGCTAAACCGAAGTGTATCAATGACGTTCAACGCTTGGCAGGCCGGATTACCGAGTTGAGCCGGTTTATCAGCCGCCTTGGCGAGAAGGCCATTCCTTTGTATCAGATGTTGAAGAAAACGGATAACTTCGTCTGGAGTGACGCCACGAATGAAGCGTTTGAGGATTTAAAGTGGCAGCTAGCTAACCCGCCGGTCCTTGCTGCCCCGGTTGACAAGGAGCCATTGTTGCTATATGTGGCAGCTAATGCTCGGGCTGTCAGTGTGGCTATTGTGGTGGAGCGCAAGGAGGCAGGAAGGGAGTATCCGGTTCAGCGTCCGGTTTATTATATCAGCGAGGTACTTATTGAGTCCAAGCAGAGGTAACCACACTGGCAGAAGCTGGTATATGGGGTTTTCATGGCAAGCCGAAAGCTCAAGCAGTATTTCCATGGTCATCCCATCACAGTGGTCAGCTCTGCTCCTTTGGGAGATATAATCCAGAACAGGAAAGCAACTGGCTGGATTGACAAGTGGGCCATAGAGCTCGGGCCTCACGGGTTGAAGTATATACCCCGAACGGCGGTCAAATCTCATGCACTTGTGGATTTCATCAATGACTGGACAGAACTACAAGCGCCTGAAGAGAAGCCGAATCACACTTATTGGACTATTCACTTTCATGTGTCCAGGCAATTGGAGGGCTCGGGGGCTAGAGTCCTATTAACTTCTCCACGAGGTGATAAGTTTTGTTATATTCTCCGTTTAATGTTCCCTTGCACTAACGATGCAGTTGAGTATGAAGCTTTACTCCATGGTCTTCAGATGGCTAAGGAGATGAACCTAAGTCGAGTTAAGTGCTTCGGTGACTCCGACCTGGTGGCTCAACAGGTGTCTGGCACTTGGGATTCCAAGGACCCACTCATGGCAGCATATCTTTTCGTGAGGTGGACATTGTTGCAGGTCACTTTAAAGGTTATTAGGTGGATCTTGTGGACCGGCGGAAGAACGAAGCGGCGGACGCTTTAAGCCGCCTGGGTTCTCAACATAAACCGGTTTCGCCTAATGTCTTCTTGGATGTTCTGCATAATCCATCCGTCAAGCTCCCTGGTGAAGAGGATTTGGCTATTCCTGGTTCGGAAGCTCAGTTGGTGACGGCTCTTCAGGTTATCCCGGATTGGACGGTTCCTTATCTCGCATATATGAACCGGGGCGAGTTACCAGAGGATGAAACATTGGCCAGGCAGATAATCCGGCGGTCCAAGTCTATGACTATTATCAATGGAGAGCTGCATCATTGCAGTGTGACAGGGGCGTTTCAGCATTGTGTGTCTCCTGAAGAAGGCTGTGAAATTTTGCGTGAGATCCATGAAGGAGACTGTGGTCACCACGCCGGTTCAAAATCTTTGGTGGCTAAGGCGTTTCATAACGGTTTCTATTGGTTAACCGGTCATGCTGATGCTGAGTATCAAGTAAGAAGATGTGATGGCTGCCAGAAGTTCTCAAGACGCGCTCATGTGCCGGCTCAAGAATTGAGGATGATTCCAGTCACTAGGCCGTTTGCGACTTGGGGGCTGGATATGGTTGGGCCTTTCAGGAGGTCCAAAGACAAGAAGACCCACCATTTGGTGGTGGTTGACAAGTTCACAAAGTGGGTGGAGGCAGAACCAGTTAGCAAGTGTGACGCAGCCACGACGGTTCAATTCATCAAAAAGGTGATTTTCCGGTTTGGCTTTCCACATAGCATTATCACTGAAAATGGTACCAATCTGTCAAAGGGTGACATGAAGGAGTTCTATCAACGTGAGCACATCCGCTTGGATGTATCGTCAGTGGCTCACCCACAGTCCAATGGTCAAGCGGAGAGGGCCAATCAAGAAATTTTGAGAGGCATCAAACCCCGGCTTATGGTTCCCTTGCAGCGGACGTCGGGTTGTTGGGTTGAGGAGCTACCTCTAGTGTTATGGAGCATCAACACCACACCCAACAGATCGATAGGATACACGCCGTTCTTCATGGTTTATGGAGCGGAGGCAGTTCTTCCTAGTGACATCCGTCATGACTCACCTCGTGTAGCGGCATATGTTTAATCTGACAATGAGAAGGCATGGCAAGAAGCTCTCGACCTATTAGATGAGGAGCGTGACATAGCGGCCGCCCGTTCAGCGATTTATCAGGAAGATCTACGTCGCTATCATAGCCGCCGGGTTAGAACCAGAACCTTTCAAGAAGGAGACTTGGTGCTTCGGATCATCCAGGATCAGACGGATATGCATAAGTTATCACCACCTTGGGAACGACCTTTTATGATTAGCAAGAATCTACACAACGGGTCATACTACCTAATCGATGTTCGAGAGAGCAAAGACTCTCGTAAATCGAAGGAGGAGACCAACCAGCCGTGGAATATTTCTCATCTTCGGCCTTACTATACTTGAGCTATAGGCTCTGCTTATGTACATATTATGACTATGTATATATTGTGATCAATACAATAAACCGGAACCTTAGCTAAAGCGGGGTATCTGTTGCTTTCTTACATCATGTGTGGTTACATGGAGCTTCTGTTTCTAAAGCGGCGTCCGGTTTACCCCTTAGTTTAGCTTCTCAAAGGCTTTATATTATATCACTTGGGGGCTTGGTCGTATCCGAACCATATCTACACCTTTTGATAGGCGCAATGCCATAGCATCACTTGGGGGCTTGGTCGTATCCGAACCATAGCTACACCTCTTGATCCGTGCAATGCCACAACATCACTTGGGGGCTTGGTCGTATCTGAACCATAGCTACACCTCTTGATCAGCACAATGCCACAACATCACTTGGGGGCTTGGTCGAACTCGAACCATAGCTACACCTCTCGATCGGCGTAATGCCACAACATCATTTGGGGGCCTGATCGAACCCGAACCATAGCTACACCTCTTGGGGGCTTGGTCGTGTTCGAACCATGGTCACACCTCTTGATCGCCTCAAAGCCTCGCCTACAATGGTTTTTATTTGCCTTTGTTTGAGTTCTGTTCTCTTTTTTGATAAAGATTTTTTGTTGCTTTTTAGATCGGCGTTAAACAACCCGTCTAACTGTCAATTACAAATTGACGATACACGATCAAATCATAGTCCGGAGACTATTTGCCCGGTCTGATTTTCAATTAAAATTTTGTTATGGAGTATACCGGTGTTTACCATAACCCGGAACGGTTTACATTATAAACCGGCCTTATATCAACAGGAGTGGTTTTCTCCTAAAAGATTTGGGTTATAAGCCCCGCTACAAGGTTGGCCAGCCAACAGCATGCATAAAGGTTGCAGGTATTATATATTTCCATTTTGGTTATATTTCACGACCTAAGTTATCATCTTCGGTTATATATATGGGTATCATGACCCGCCCGGCGGTAAACCGCAAGGGCGATTTAAGCCTCTTGTCTGCAGAAACAGCTTGGACAAATGAATATGTAGATCATATCTTACGTATGACGAATCAAGCCAAAGATTAATTGCGTATAAATATGCGCGAAGGCATATCAGAACAAATATTTTAACTAAGCCTATTACAAGGCTTTCCAGTGCCCAAGAGGATCATTGTTTTCTCAAAATACATGTCGCAGCATGTAGAAGACTAAACCGGCCTCCGGTTCATGATTGGTCACCAGCTTGGCCTGACGGTTGCGGATCATCTTGCGCCGGTTCAACTTCTTCTTCCCTACCCAGTGGCTGGAAATCAACAGTTGCCCAGTCGATCCCAGTTAAGGCTTGGAATACAGCTTCATCACTTATCAGCGTAGACGGTTCAATGTCAGGGGCATAAGTGTGCTTACGGATTGGCGGGATAAGATTCTGAGCTTCTGGAATTGGTGCAGCAATCCGTTTGTTCTTGTCATCATAGCTGGCTTGATAGTACGACAGGTCTGCTTCTTCAACTAGTTGACAAGCCAAAGGGCGCACTTCCCGGTTTATCATCCGAAGATCATCTTCGCCAAATTTTGTTCCATCTTCCTTCAAGCTGGGATAACCTTGGGCTGCTTCAACTGGATCAAAGTCAGGAACCCATGCTTTTGCCCAGGTCAGTGCTGCCAAAGCGCCCGTTCTAGCAACAGACTTTTTTAGCTCGTCAACCCGGGCAGGAAGCATAGATAACCTTTGTAAAATATCCTTGATCAAGGTGGGAGGCAGGTTATTGTGTGAAGCAGTGTAGATGATCCGCTGTGCGCCGGTATATAGCTGCTCTATCAAAGTATATGCTGCCTGCAATTTCTTCTGAACATCAGATCCCAAGTGGATAATACGAGTTCCTGCATCATCACAAGGATTAGTAAATCGGCAAAATATTTGCGTGGATATATGGAAAGCCTAAGTCAAAGAGCTTAACGAATACAGCGACGGTCATGGCATGCACCTGCCACTTCACATTGGTCAGCTCATCAACCACCGGTTTAAGAGCGGTTTCTGCTTTTTCAGCCCGTCCCACCAAAGCGGATTTCTCAATCTCCCAATCCGCCCGCTCTTTGTTGAAGCTCTCTTTAAGTTTCTCCATAGCGCCCAAAGTGTTGGTCAACTCTTCCTTCGCCTTGGAGGTTTCAACTTGTTGCGATTTAAGGTTCTCCTGCAGGTCAGCAGTTTGGCTTTCTTTCTTGCACAACTCAGCCTACATAGAGAAAATTATATAATGAGGCGATAGTACATATTTGAAGTACCAAGCATAATACAAGTATTCAACTCGGTACTTGGGGGCTAATGCATATTTTCTCTTCATCATACATTTTCTACAAAAGTCCCAAGCATAATACAAGTATTCAACTTGGCACTTGGGGGCTAATGGATGTTTGCTCAAAAAATACTGACATGGGAGTTTCTTTTACAAAGTCCCGGTTCATCTTTATAAAGTTAAACCGGCCCGTGGGGGCTACTTCAGTGAAGTTAAGATGCATTATGGATCACATTGAGTACTTACTAAAGTCCCGGTTTAAATCGATATCTTAAACCGTCACTTGGGGGCTATTGGAGTTGATAAGCTACAAATCAATACAAGAAGAGAAGCATATAGGAAGTTACCTCAAATTTTTCCTTCATCATATTGACCAGGCCGGCTTCATAGTCGCGGCTGGTGTACAGACGGTTCAGATAGCCAGAATGGAGGTCTTGAGCATTCAGAGCGGCGTACGTTGACAAATCGGCATTCCATTTGCCTTTGCCAATTGCAGAGAATTCTTCTTTGGAGGTATGTTTTGACAAAGCAACAGGATTTCCTGGTTCAGTATGGACAACGCCAGTAATCAGAACATCATCATCCTTTTCCTCAGCAGCTCGTACTGGGGTCGCTGGTTTGTCAGTATTTTTTGCTGGGCTAGCTAGTTTTTCAGTCCGGATAGAATTGGTCGACTGGTCAGCATGGCATGTGGTATCAACTTCTGCCTGCTCAGCAACAAAGTCATGGTCTTGAGGCGGTGGGTCATTCAGCATATCATCAAGGTTGGCCTCTTCAGGGTCTGGAGTTTTCTCCGGTTCAACAGCTGGGTCTTCCTCTGTCGGTTTGTTCAGGCGAGCTTTCTTGCTTGGTCTGGGCTTAGCGCTGACGAAGTAAAACATGAAGGTCAGTATAGCGTATAAAATGCATGTCAAGAATAAAGCAAGTGAACAACTTACCCAATAACCGTTTTGAGGGGTGGAAGTTTGGTGGCTGACGACTCGCCAGAGGATGAATGAGAAGTGCCCTGATAATTGGAATCAGACAGATTAAGAGGTTGAAAAAAACAACCCATTTTGGGGCATGACATGTTAAGGGAATTAGAGACCTCTGATCGGCGTTTCGGAACCGGACTGTTCGGTAAACCGGCAGAGGTAACTACCTGGCCGCTATGCCGGGTTGTGCGGCAAGCCTCGTGCTATTGTGTCTTCACAAGAAAGTTCGGATCCAAGTAAGCAAGAGGATGAGAAAATTTAACTTTCCGATTTGATCGACGGGTTTTTAGTGAAGGCAAAGTGCTTGAATCGGAGGTAAGAACAATTACCTCTACAGCATTGGCGTGACTGACTTCAGCGTCGTCCTGGCAATAATCATCATCAATAAGGCGTACGAAGAATGAACCAAGTGAGTCAAGTTCTACCTCAAAATCCGGGTTACCCTCATCATCATCAGCCGGTGGATCGGAGGATGCAGTGGTTCTCTTCCGGTTGGCAGGTTTTTTCACAGCCTTGGTCTTTTGGCGGGTTGTAGCGACCCGACCTCAGACGGTCAAGCCTCTGTGTATCTATGCCATCCCTGGATCAGTATGCTGGCACACACAGTACATCAAGGTATATATCAAAGTGCAATCACATGTATAAATAACGTAAAATGATATATACCTCATAATACTCAGCGGAAACAATCAAACGGGTGTGGAGTCCCATCAACGCCATCGGCAGGTTGAGTGTAGACCGTAACCACATGTCGTACTCTTACTCGTCGGAAGAAAAATATCTGCAACATGATACGTTGCAGCCGTGTAGGTCAGTACATTGAATGTACCGGCAAGATCACAACATGAATAAACAGATGGTAAAACTATACTATATGCAATTTGGCTTTGTGGCTCTGTATCTGAGTTTTGTTTGCATAAAAGCTGATTTTATTTTCCCTACATCAAAGGAATAAATGAAGTCTGTACTATGGAATTTTCTATCATGACATGGTTCCGCCAACCGATGTCTCATAGCCCAAAATCATCATAAGTTGCCCACAATTAAGTTATCAATCCGGTGTTGAGAGTTCCGAGATAGATCCAAGTCCAGATGCTCAAATTGTCCGTAACCGGGGACACGGCTAACCGATTAGGTTCAAACCCTCTGCAGAGGTTTGTACACTTTACCCGCAAAATTCGATACCTCTCCTTACGTTCTCGCACTTCAGGGTGTTTGAGAACAAGATGACAGAAACATGGTCTTCCGAAGAGTTCCTCTGACCACTGTCCGGTGCTCATCCAATCCTACCGTAGTTCTACATCTGCTAGCACCGTCCCAGCCAGAGTCACAACTAAGGTCAACCAAGCCAGAGCCCATATTGACTTGCGGTTGCACAGTAAGCTTCCGGGCATGAAGTATTCTTCCGTCTCTTTGAGTCTGGGTGAAGCTTTCCGCAAGATGTCATGGCGCTTCTCCATGAATCCCGGCCAACCACTGGTTTCTCCAGGGTGCCCGTCAACCATCCTTCACCCAATAGTGTGTATTGAATTCTTGTCTCGAGTCTTGAAGTCTTGAGGCCTTGAAGATGCAGTCCTTGCAGATGCCATCATGGAGTTGTCGTCATTGACGTAGAGTCCTCCTTCTTCACACCACTCTCGTTCACTCATACCAAACCCCGTCTACTATAGCGTAGCATTAAAATAAAATATCGTCCAGGTCTTGGTAACAGGGTGATGGGTTCCTACCTCATGCATACTACTCAACTACAAGGATTCAATAACGCTACTGAGGGGTGATTGCAAAGATGCCACTAAATGCAATAAAACATAGGTATGAAAGCATGGTCAAAGTGAACTTGCCTGGTAAGTTGATGAAGATAACAACACTCTCGAATAATGACTTGGTAGAACTATTCGTCACTCCGTTGAAAATCTATATAGCCATAGCATTCATATAAGCATACATCCTAGCAACAATTTCTAACACTCATAATAAAACCAACAAATAAAAAAAATGCAAATCAAGGGACACCAAATAAAAACAAAGGAAAACTACACAACAAAACTACCGAAGAAAAACTCGGAGAAAACAATTTAAGGTTTTCACCACATCAAGTATCAACTAAGAAATAGTTTTACACAACTAAAACTTTTCTTAACAGAACCTAAGCATGGGTTTATTCTACCTAACAGAAAAGGATTCACCAAGCAACCAGTAGCAAAAAGAATCACTTTAAAAGCTATTATAAAACTCCTATTAGGCCTAAAGCAATTTCTAATAAGAAAAATAAAATAAAAGTTTTATTTGTTATAAATAAAAGTTCATGCTCTAAAGTGACAGAAACTAACCTAGAATAATCTATCACATATGAAAAATAAATTTATTTGCTAACTAAAACAATAGGAAAACAGTAGCTAGTTAATTAATTAAGAATAACATGATTCTGATTAAAACTAATTTTTTTATTAATCCTAAAATTCCCAAATAAATTCCTACGGTTAGGCAATGTCAAAACAAAGTTGTGACAAAAAGAATCACCCAAAAATAATATTCCTAACTCATTCTATAGCAGATTTACTATTCTGTCTCAATCTAAAATAAAGCAATTTTAAATAATTTTAACATGGCTAATTATATTTTCTACAGAAACTATAAGAAATTTGAAAACCAACAAAAAAAAGAATCACTTAAAAATATTAAGTAGATTAAAAGATATGAATTTTACAAAACTGAAACTATTCTGTTAAAACATAAAACTAAAAATAAAACTAAAACGAAAACTGGGCTTAATGGGCCTATATAACGCTTCGGCGTTAAATAACTAAACTACGCCCTAGGGTTTAAAACGAATCGGCCGGTTTAAATAAAAACCTAACTAAAAACTAAACCGGAATAAAAACCGGTTCATTAAAAATAACCTAACTAAACCGTACCCCTTCGGGGGGATCTAATCTAGACCCTACGTCTAGATCGGACGGTGGGGGGTGATCACCGGCGACTCACCGCGGGGAAGACGCCGGCGACGGTCGACGGCGGCTCGGGCGACGTTGGTGCGGGGGCTCCGGTGCTCGAGGACGACGGCGGGGAGCTCCGGCGGGTGCGGCGCGACGAGGGGAGCTCGGGGGTCGACTCGGTGGAGCTCGAGGTGGTCCGAGGCGAGCGGTGGGGCGGCAATGGCGCGGCGGCGGCTCGGGTGCTCCGGTGAGCAATAGCGGCGAGAGGGAGGGGTCGGGCGAGGGGGCGAGGGGGGGTTTATATAGGGGCACCGGCTTAGGCGAGGGGTCAATCAGGCGAGGATCGCGGCGAATCCGGATCCGGGACCGAAGGGCGGCGTGGGCGTGGCGTGGCGCGAGGGGAAGACGGTGGGGGTCCACCACGTCCGAGTGAGGGGAGAGGGGTTCGGGCGGGCGACCGTGCGGAGGGTTTCGCTGGGGCCTCGGTCGGGCCGGTTGGTGGCGTTGGGCCGCTGGGTGTTAGGCTGGGCAGTTGGCTGGCCGGCCTGTGAGGCTTTTCTCTTTTCTAATTTTTTTGAAAATAAAAACAGAGAGAAAATATATAAAATATAAATATTTTATATAGGACATATATATATATCAAAATGATCAGAAAAAGATTTCCTACAACATGAACTATTTTTCAAGTTCAAATAAAATACACAAAAATTCAAATAAAACAAAGAGTGTTTCTGCTCTAATAAAATCCAATAAAAATCATTTTAAAAATACCAAATGACTTCAAATTTATTTTCTCCTAATTTTCCATTGAAGGGAATCATTTTACCCATATTTCCATTTATTTATTTTTTGGAGAACAATAATTTTGAATAAAATCCAAATAATTCCAAATTTGAAGGGGAGTTTCAAAATACCTTCAAATGACTTTCAATTTGATTCTTTTTTACTTCCAACTCATATTTCATATAATTGAAGAAGTCATTTTATCTTCCTCATGAAAATCATTGAGTTGCATAAAGCTTTGAATTTGAAATATTCTCAAATGAAATTCAAATCTTTTCAAAACCCTTTTCATTTCAAATGGAAGAAGTCATTTCATCTTCACTCTAGGGTTTTGGTGTTGGAATGGAATTGAATTTCATTGAGATCCAAAATGGGCAAGGGGATAGTTTTGGGAAAGTCATATTATTCCCTCTCATCCAACTTTCAAAAGTTTCAAATTCCACTCAATTTCACTCAATCAATCAAACAAACAATCAGACAACAAGCATAGTTATTTATCTAATATAACATTCCAAAATTTAGAATTTTGGGTTGTTACAAACCTACCACACTTAAATTGAATCTCGTCCTCGAGATTCGAAGAGGCTAGCAAGAAAGGGTTAGGGTTTGGGGGTCTTCCAGCAATTCCATCGATCGGAATGGTCTAGTGTGCTACCACACTTAAAAGCAGGGTTATGGTTCCGACAAAATTCATGTACTTCATTCCTTTGGGTTGACAATGTCAGTCTTCTCATATTGTAAGGATAATTCCTTCTCTGGGCTCTTCCGGTAGTGGCAAAACCTTTTCCTCAATTCCTTTGTCCATTCCTCTTGGTAAGGTTATTCTGAGACTGGGTCTTCATAGCTGACGGGTCTGGCGCCAATTCTAAACAACTATCGATATCTCATGGGGGTCAATAATTTATGGTTTCTCCTGCAGAAAAATGGTCGGGGTTGAATCTCACCGTATATTCTACGATTGGCATCGGCTGACTGTAAGGGTTCCATCGCCCTACCATTCTATGGTTTCATGGCTTGACGTGTCGACACTCTTCTAAGGTTTTCAAGGCTCTCGATTTTCCATCAACATATGATAGTTCATGATAGAAGTCTCCTATGGGGGCCAATCCATCCGTGCATTTGAACCATTACTACATATGCAGACATCGAATCACGTATTCTAACACTTGGGCATACTCACAAGCATTGCAGAATTTCTCTTGTCGACGAACTGAGTTTGAATAAATCCATTGTTTCGGCAAGCTGAACAAGACATCTAACGGTTCTTCACATCTCTCGGGTTTTCGTATCCTCCTAAAAATGTCGGATGATTAACTCAGAGTTTTCTTTCGAAATATCTTCCTTCAGCAAGAGTGTGCTTGATTCTTATTAACTCCGGGGCCTGTGGGTTATGGCCCACTTCAACTCTTGTACAAGTTTAACTCATCCTTCCGAGGATTATCATTCCATATTCCAACAATTCATCTCCTGTAAATCCAATAGTACTTCTTCCTTCATACCCTTGTGGTGATGATTATACAAAAATCCAACTTATTTGGTCCAGCCCCCTTCTATGGACCGTCATGAATAACACATTTCTTTCTTCATTGATCTTGTGGCTTTACGGAGTACTACCACACTTAAAATGAAATGCACTAGTGTATCCATAAATCATATTATTTTTCATATCAAATCTTTTATTACATCCTTAACCATTTTTTTATGAATCCAAATTCCAAAAAGTACTGCCACCCACATGGTTCGGTATGGTCAGACATTGCTTCCAACTTTATTCATTTTCCCTCCTTGAGGATTCTTCAGTCCCACTGGAATTGTGCGACATGCGCCTTGAAATCTTCAATCTTCTGTTTCATCGTGATGGCCTTGAGCTTCATCTCCATCATCTCTGCATGCACTCCTCTTAGGTATTCCTGAGTATAAGGAAGTCTTGCTTCGAGTATTTCTCCGATCTGGCGTATGGCTTCCATGGCTGCTTCACGAACATCATCGAAGAAAGTTGCTTGTGGCACACGTGAGATGAAAAAGTACTGCCCCATCGTCTTTGGGCAAACTCCTTTCGAACGGTGGAGGTGTACCTCCACATACCAAAGTTCCACTCCTTTTGCATGAAGGGGTAGCCTTTGTAGACCGTGCATCTCCTTCAAGGTGAATATGCTTCATCATGTCCTTCAGATCTTCGGTAATCATGATCACTCATCGTGGTCATGATTGTTTCCGGACCTTTAAGGAAGGACTCATAAAGGGTTGTCATCTGCATGTGTAGGATAAGAGGGTGCTCGTAACAAGGAATGTATCTCCATGGGGAAATTGCAATTGTCTCCAGAAAAGTTTGGTGTTCAGTTGTCCATGGGTTCAAGATTTCGGGGTCTGGTTGAGATAGAAAGAGAAAGCAAATACCCACCCATCAACAAAAGAATCCTAGCTCAAAAGTACCGTTTGTAATGGGCCGTTCTACTATGGTTTCGTTTCTAAGTCCTCATTTCTTCAGGTCTTCAATGCTCGGGAGTTTCCAATTCCTGATGCTTTTCCCATATGAAGGCCTTCTACCATTCTTCCATAACTTACGTCTCTCATGGTTGAAATAAATACAAGCCTACGAATATCGCATCTATCCAACCATTCAATAAACACAAAAAAATAATAGCAACCAAGCATTCATTTATTCAATCAATTCTACAGTATCGCCACCCACATAAATTGGTATGGTCAGATACTTAAATCGAGAAAGCGTTCATCTTTATTTCTCTCATGGTGGGATACTACTAAGCTAATTTATAAGGAACTTGATCATTATCCCCACTGGGGCTTCTTCTGTGTGGACTTGATCTCCTCCAATTTTTCTGCTAGATTTTCCCTGTCGACGCGGAGTTTCTTGTGACGACCCTGTATGTCCTGAAGTTGTTCCTTGAGCTTCTGGATTTCAACGTCCTTGGCATGAGACATGGTCCTGCTGCTTTTCAGTTCCTGACGCATTCTCGAGATCTCGAGGTTCTCCTCCTCCAGCTTGTTTACCTTCAGCCTCTGAGTCTTGACCTCTTCTCGTAGTGCTTCATTGTCAAATAGGGCTTCCAGGAGGTCCATCTGAAGATTCTTGATGTATTGTTCTAGATCCTGATTGTATACTAACAGTGGGGAGAACTTCATCTTTTGCACTTCCGTCAAGGCAATAGTTGCTCCATCAAACTTCTGCCATCCAATCCTTCCAAAGAAGTGTGGGTTTAGTGCAGAACGATGACGATAGCATAAACGTGCAATAGCATCATGGACGGCAGTGTTGATGCCCATATCACAGTCACCATTTATAGTTCAAGCTGATGTCCGTCGTCTTGGGGTCTTCTTTACGACCAAAAACTTGGGTCTTGACTCCCCACGATCTAGACGCCCTCTTAGTTGCCTTGATCTCGTGTATCGGTAACTTCAAAGCCTGACTAGCTCCACAAGGAAGGGGCCTCCAAGAACCTTCTCGTAGTGTTCTCTTTTGTTTAGAATGTAGCTCTCCATCTATAGTTTGAAATAAGGAAGGTTCAGTAAAAGAAATCAGGTGTTACGAGAGTAGTACAAACCAAGGTCATTCCTATTGGGGTCTTCATATTACTAAGTCATTTTCTAGGGTCACGTCCTACATACCAACATGTGCTCGATACCATCTCTCAGAAGCGACCCGACCTCGCACGGTCAAGCCTCTATGTATCTGTGCCATCCTCGGATCAAGATGTCTGGCACACACAGACATCAATGTATATATCAAAGTTCAATCACATGTATAAATAACGTAAAATGATATATACCTCATAATACTCAGCGGAAACAATCAAACGGGTGTGGGGTCCCATCAACGCCATCGGCAGGTTGAGTGTAGACCGTAACCCTGTATCGTACTCTTACTCGTCGGAAGAAAAATATCTGCAACATGATACGTTGCAGCCGTGTAGGTCAGTACATTGAATGTACCGGCAAGATCAAAACATGAATAAACAGATCGTAAAACTATACTATATGCAATTTGGCTTTGTGGCTCAGATTCGAGTTTTGTTTATGTAAAAGCTGATTTTATTTTCCCTACATCAAAGGAATAAATGAAGTCTGTACTATGGAATTTTCTATCATGACATGGTTCCGCCAATCGATGTCTCATAGCCCAAAATCATCATAAGTTGCCCACAATTAAGTTATCAATCCGGTGTTGAGAGTTACGAGATAGATCCAAGTCCGGATGCTCAAATTGTCCGTAACCGGGGACACGGCTAATCGATTAGGTTTAAACCCTCTGCAGAGGTTTGTACACTTTACCCGCAAGATTCGATCCCTCTCTTTACGTTCTCGCACTTCAGGGTGTTTGAGAACAAGATGACAGAAACATGGTCTTCCGAAGAGTTCCTCGACCACCGTCCGGTGCTCATCCAATCCTACCGTAGTTCTACATCTGCTAGCACCGCCCCAGCCAGAGTCACAACTAAGGTCAACCAAGCGAGCCCATATTGACTTGCGGTTGCACGTAAGCTTCCGGGCATGAAGTATTCTTCCGTCTCTTTGAGTCTGGGTGAAGCTTTCCACAAGATGTCATGGCGCTTCTCCATGCATCCGGCCAACCACTGGTTTTTCCAGGTGCCCGTCAACCATCCTTCACCCAAGAGTGTGTATTGAATTCTTGTCTCGAGTCTTGAAGTCTTGAGGCCTTGAAGATGCAGTCCTTGCAGATGCCATCATGGAGTTGTCGTCATTGACGTAGAGTCCTCCTTCTTCACACCACTCGTGCACTCATACCAAACCCCGTCTACTATAGCGTAGCATTAAAATAAAATATCGTCCGGGCTTGGTAACAGGTGATGGGTTCCTACCTCATGCATACTACTCAACTACAAGGATTCAATAACACTACTGAGGGGTGATTGCAAAGATGCCACTAAATGCAATAAAACATAGGTATGAAAGCATGGTCAAAGTGAACTTGCCTGGTAAGTTGATTGAGATAACAACACTCTCGAATAATGACTTGGTAGAACTATTCGTCACTCCGTTGAAAATCTATATAGTCATAGCATTCATATAAGCATACATCCTAGCAACAATTTCTAACACTCATAATAAAACCAACAAATAAAAAAAATTCAAATCAAGGGACACCAAATAAAAACAAAGGAAAACTACACAACAAAACTACCGAAGAAAAACTCGGAGAAAACAATTTAAGGTTTTCACCACATCAAGTATCAACTAAGAAATAGTTTTACACAACTAAAACTTTTCTTAACAGAACCTAAGCATGGATTTATGCTACCTAACAGAAAAGGATTCACCAAGCAACCAGTAGCAAAATGAATCACTTTAAAAGCTATTATAAAACTCCTATTAGGCCTAAAGCAATTTCTAATAAGAAAAATAAAATACAAGTTTTATTTGTTATAAATAAAAGTTCATGCTCTAAATTGACAGAAACTAACCTAGAATAATCTATCACATATGAAAAATAAATTTATTTGCTAACTAAAACAATAGGAAAATAGTAGCTAGTTAATTAATTAAGAATAACATGATTCTGATTAAAACTAATTTTTTATTAATCCTAAAATGCCCAAATAAATTCCTGCGGTTAGGCAATGTCAAAACAAAGTTGTGACAAAAAGAATCACCCAAAAATAATATTCCTAACTCATTCTATAGCAGATTTACTATTATGTCTAAATCTAAAATAAAGCAATTTTAAATAATTTTAACATGGCTAATTATATTTTCTACAGAAACTATAAGAAATTTGAAACCAACAAAAAAAAGAATCACTTAAAAATATTAAGTAGATTAAAAGATATGAATTTTACAAAACTGAAACTATTCTGTTAAAACAGAAAATTAAAAATAAAACTAAAACGAAAACTGGGCTTAATGGGCCTATATAACGCTTCGGCGTTAAATAACTAAACTACGCCCTAGGGTTTAAAACGAATCGGCCGGTTTAAATAAAAACCTAACTAAAAACTAAACTGGAATAAAAACCGGTTCATTATAAATAACCTAACTAAACCGTATTCTTCTGGGGATCTAATCTAGACCCTACGCCTAGATCGGACGGTGGGGTGATCACCGCGACTCATCATGGGAAGACGCCGGCGATGGTCGCCGGCGGCTCGGGCGACGTTTGTGCGGGGGCTCCGGTGCTCGAGAACGACGGCGGGGAGCTCCGGCGGGTGCGGCGCGACGAGGGGAGCTCGGGGTCGACTCGGTGGAGCTCGAGGTGGTCCGAGGCGAGCGGTGGGGCGGCAATGGCGCGGCGGCGGCTCGGGTGCTCCGGCGAGCAATAGCGGCGAGAGGGAGGGGTCGGGCGAGGGGGCGAGGGGGGTTTATATAGGGGGGGGCACCCGGCTTGGGCGAGGGGCACCGGGCGAGGATCACGGCGAATCCCGGATCCGCGGGACTGGCAGCGGCGGGCGGTGGCGTGGCAGGGGAAGACGGTGGGGTCCACCCGTCCGAAAGTGAGGGGAGAGGGGTTCAAGGGCGACAGTGAGGGGTTTCAAGCTGGGGCTCGGTCGGGCCGGTTAGTGGCGCCCTGGGCACTGGTGTGTTGGTCACGGTTGGCCGGGCGCCAGGGCTTTTCTTTTTCTATTTTTTTTGAAAATAAAAACAGAGAGAAAATATAAAAAATATAAATATATTATATAGTAAATATATAAATCAAAATGATCGTAAAAAGATTTCCTACCACACGAACTATTTTTCAAGTTCAAATAAAATACACAAAAATTCAAATAAAACAAAGAGTGTTTCTGCTCTAATAAAATCCAATAAAATCATTTTAAAAATACCAAAATGACTTCAAATTTATTTTCTCCTAATTTTCCATTGAAGGGAATCATTTTACCCATAATTCCATTTATTTATTTTTAGGAGAAAAATAATTTTGAATAAAATCCAAATAATTCCAAATTTGAAGGGAGTTTCAAAATACCTTCAAATGACTTTCAATTTGATTCTTTTTAACTTCCAACTCATGTTTCATATAATTGAAGAAGTCATTTTATCTTCCCTCATGAAAATCATTGAGTTGCATAAAGCTTTGAATTTGAAATATTCTCAAATGAAATTCAAATCTTTTCAAAACCCTTTTCATTTCAAATGGAAGAAGTCATTTCATCTTCACTCTAGGGTTTTTGTGTTGGAATGGAATTGAATTTCATTGAGATCCAAAAAGGGCAAGGGGATAGTTTTGGGAAAGTCATTTTATTCCCTCTCATCCAACTTTCAAAAGTTTCAAATTCCACTCAATTTCACTCAATCAATCAAACAAACAATCAGACAATCATCACCCTGCCAAAATATCATCACATTTTCAGAGAATATTGGGATAGAAGCAGTTTCAGACAAACAGATGGTATGATTCTTACAGCTGGCGGTTTGTTGATGGCGCAGAAAGGGAGTAGTCCGGTTTGAGCACAGGTAGCCTCCGGTTCACTCAACATCTTTTTTACAGCCTCAGTGACTTCATCATCTGTAAGCTGGATATCAATGTGCCACTGAGCATCCTTCAAAGTACCAGTATACTCACACATCAAACCGGGGCGCCGGCTTAAGGGCAAAACGCTCCAGCTTATCCAGCAGCGTGCAAAATCCACTCCTGTCAAACCGTTCGCCGTAAAGGCCCTAAGCTTTGATAGTTGAGGAGCATATTTGATTCTCTCTTTACCAGTCAGCCTCTAAGGAAGAGGATCTGTGTTGCTCAGACGCTTAGGACGGTAACCCGACAGGGGATTTTCGTCAGCTGGAGACGTATCTTTGCAAAAACACCAGGTTTGGTTCCATTCTTTGGGGTGACTGTGGAGATTGGCATGAGGAAAGGTGACTTCTTTTCTTTTCTGAATCGCCATCCCACCCAGTTCTGTGTTGGGTCCATCTTCGAACTCGGTGCGACGGTTTAGGTGAAAGAAATCCCTGAATAGTTCTACTATTGGTTCCTCTTGAAGATAAACCTCACAAAAAACTTGGAAGTGGCAGATATTGGTTACCGAGTTAGGACCGATGTCTTATGGGCGCAGTTGAAAGCTGGCCAGTACGTCCCGGAATTTTTTTGAACCGGGAGGGTTGAAACCCCGGCCTAAGTGATCAGCAAATACAACAACCTCTCCATCCTTGGGTGTAGGAGGACATTCCGGGCTAGGGACCCTCCAGTGAATGATATCTTTCTAGGTCAAAGCACCCGTTTTGACCAGGTTGTTCAACTGTTCTTCAGTCACTTGAGAAGGGAACCAATTGCATTCATACACTTGTTTGGCCATGGCAATGATGATCTACAATATAATGATTTCCGGTTTAAGATTTACATTGGACAACTATACAGTGATACAAAGATGTAAGTATATTGCTAAACCGGAGTCAGCTATTTACAAAACCGGAGATTAATAGTGAAACAACACACTAGTGAAGGTTATAAGTTGAAGTACATTGGCGGTTCAACAAGGGGACTAATGGTATATGTCGGGTTGTCATTTTACTATAAAGTTAAACCGGCCAGTCTAAACATTGAAGAGTCAAGACTGCAGATCTATAAGTGAAGGAAAACATATTTCACAAGTTGGTATTACAATTTTGGATCTGCGGCATATCAGAAAAGGAAAATATATTCAGACCTAAGGAGTGGTGCCGAAACAGTGGATGAAGGTTCAGATGGGATCTTCTATTTTCGCAAGGCGCATTAGATGGGAAAAAAGAGCTACGGTTATCATTGAACAGGATAACTATCAAGGTCTAGATCAAAACCCTATTATACAAACAATGGACACTGATGAACACCGAAGAACACCGATGAACACTGAAACCCTAGAACAGATCTACGGTGAAGGAACAGAGAACATACCAGTATTGATGAGAGAGCGGAGAAGCACCGCGGTTCTCTGGTACGCTCAGGGTGATGCAGCGGCCGGAGTCGAAGCTAAGACGGCGGTCGACGATGGCGGCGGAGCTCCAGAGGTTGAGCAGCGCGAGGTAGATGATGACGCCAAGAGGCACGAGGTGGAAAGGTGAAAATGACCCCTAAACCCTATTTATAAAGGCAAAGTATAAGTATCAGGCGCGAAAATCCAGGAGCCAGAAATTTGGAAATGAGGCGGAGCTGTCGCCTCGATTATCGGAGGACCATTAATGAAGATGGGTTATACACAGTTTTTGATAACAGATGATGTCACAGCGGTTTACCATGATCCGGGAAGATGACGTCACAGCGGTTTACCGAATTATGAGAAGATGTTGAAGACGAAGTTTTTACCAAGAATTGACATGAACCTATTCAAATCAATCTGGGGCCTAACATTTGGGATATTACTACTGGGCATAAACCGGCCAGGAGAGGACGGGTTAACTTCATCAGTAGTCCATTATGTTTGAAGCCCATGAAGACAGACGGTGACATTATGTAAAGGCCCAGAGCCCAGAAACCAGTTTTAGACCTGTAGCTATAAACCGGCATCGATATGTAACTTGCATTGTAAGATAGAAAGAGCGGAGACCGAGCCGGACACATTTATGAGCCGGCCTCGTGACTCTGTAAACCGACGGGGGACAACCCATGTATATAAGGGGACGACCCGGTGGTGGTTCAGGACAACAGACAACAACTCGAGACTCAGGCAAAGCGTATTCGCTCCATGGTCATCTAAAAGAAACCCCATCAATTCCAGCAGAACTAGACATAGGCTTTTACCTTCATCGTAAGGGGCCGAACTAGTATAAAAAATCTCTTGCGTCCCTTGTCCGCTTTAACCCCTTTAAGCTAAACCCATAGCGATGGCTCCACGACTAAGTCCTTTCATGAGGACATCTGCCGTGACAAAACCACGACAGTTGGCGCCCACCATGGGGCTATTGCACGATGGTTTCAAGTTCTTGGAGGGCAGCTTCGAAGGACTCAAGGGTTACGCTGTGGGCCGGATGACCAAAAGTCGTCGTGGCAAGCTCTACATCGACGATGCACGGTGGGGCCCCGAGGCCGGCTCAACCGAGTATGGGTACCGGGTCCCCTTTGGTGGCATACACGTCTTCGTTGGCAAGATCGGCGAGCCAGGCCCTGAGCCGGACATCTGCACTGACCTCGTCGAAACGGCTCAACGTGCGTGATCTGTCCAGGTCAAGCCTGCCATGAAGCGTGCCTTTGTGGGAGTCATCCATGGAGGGGAATACGAGGACATATCGGAATCTGGTGGTGAGACCGTCGTTTATTCCAGCGATGAGTCATCAACCGGAGAGACCGAGTCGTTATATCAGCTACAAGATGGCCGGATTGGAGGCTGTTCCGATGGCGACAGTATTCCGGACCCCTCTGATCTGCCAAACCGGGTTGGAATCTTCATGGCCGGTACACAGCCGGCGCTCCACTCTTCGACCGCAGCAGCAATGATCTCCGGATCAGTAGCGGCGACGGCAGCCGGGGCAGGAGGCCCTGTGCGGCCGCCGTCTCAGGTTTTATCTGATCTATTTGATGTGTTGGCAACACCGATGGCAGAGGCTAACCCGGCAGATCAGGATGCACACAATGCGGAAATCGCAAAAGTAAAGGATCAGATTACTCAGGCCAAGGCCGATTTGGCAGCTGAGGATACCAGGATGGCCGCGGAGCGGGCCGCTTTTGGATGCGCATGCTAACCGGCTTATGCTGGATCAGAATGCATCGCACGAAGTCCTAAAGAGAAGGCACCGGTCTCGCCTGCCTCCGGTTTATGATGCTAGGAACCTCTTTAACACCCTAGGTGCGGGGACCAGTAACCCGCCGGTAGCAAACTGGGCGGAGGCACCTGGAGCGGGGGCGCCAGTTCAGCCCCGTTTGATGGATCCGCCTCGTCAGAACAACATTGTGACGCAGCCTGTCCCAACACCACCGGGTCATTACTCTACTCCGATGGACAATCTTGTTGCTGCCGCTTCACGGCTGGAAGCTATCACAATTGAAGGCGATTCTCCGGCGGCGGTCGAGACGCGTCGGGTTAAAGAGCTTCTTCGGATAGCCTTGGTGCAACAGGAGGCTTATTCATATAGTCGTGATCGGATTCATTCCACCCACCGTCCAAGCCGAAGTTACAGCAGGCATATGGATGAATCGGCCATGTCAAGCAATGCGCGGAACCGCGAACCGCCACGTGGCCACAACCCGGCAGGGGGCGCTGGTGATGCTCAGGAGGTGGTGGACCGGGCTCGTGCATGCAGGGAGGCCGAGTTAGCAGCACAGCATGAAGCCCGTCAGCTTACTCCGGTTCGTCCAACCACGTCGATAGAGCCAGGAGTTACCTCTAGCTCTTTGGGGGTGCCGTGTCTCGTCCCAGCGTTACGCAACGTACGCCTGCCCAAGGATTTCAAGGGCCCGCGCAAGGTGCCAAATTACACCACCGATTTATCTCCAGAAACATAGGTTGAAAGCTATGAGATGGCCATGGGGATGCTAGATGTGGATGATGCAGCTTGTGCGAAGTACTTCACGATGATGTTAGAAGGGACGGCTCGTACTTGGTTAAAGAGTCTACCGGCTAACTCTATTAGATCATGGGTCGAGTTGAGACCCCGGTTTATCAGAATTTTAGGGATACATGCAAGCAGCCCATGTCGATTGTGGACTTAGCTGCCTGTGTACAGAAGGAAGGAGAATCAACAACACGGTGGGTGCGCCGGGTCTCGGAAATTTTGCATTCGTCGGATCGCATCAACGCTGACACCACAGTTCTAACTTTGGAAGGCAATTGCCGGTTTAAGCCTCTGAAGTTGAAGTTGGGACGGCTGAAACACCATTGCAATGACATGGGAACCCTCATGGACGCTTTAGTAAAGTATGCTGACTCTGATAGAACCAAGGATGCCGAGTCTGATGATGATAAGACAGGGAAGGGAAAGAAGAGCGGCAACGCCATGGGGCAGCACCACAACCAGGCGGGTCATGGAAACGGTGGTAAACATAAAGCGGATCATAGCATGGACTTTGTGGCCAATACCAGCACACTGGACAAGAGCCAACGGCGCAAGGGTAAACCGCCCCAGCGCGGTGGAGCACCACGCCCTAACCCGGACCGCCTTTCTTACCTTTTGAACCAGTCCTGCACGACACATGGGACGAAGGAGATGCCGGCCACACACCTCTAGAAAGAGTTCAAAAGTTCTAATGCTTTTTGGTATGATCATGGACCGGGTAGCGGCTCAGGCCCTGGGTCTCATTGGCCGGGTAATGGTGGACCAAATTCCAATTCAGGCTTCCATGGTAATCAGGGCGGACATAAAAATCAAGGTAATCAGGGCAACCAAGGTGGCTACAATAATCAGGGCAATCAGCAGCAGCAGCAGCAGTCGGGTTACCAGAGCAATCCGTAGCAGTTGAATAGTGGGCAATATCATCGTGGCCCGGGTCGGCCCGACCGTGCCTCCGCCCTCCGAGAGTGCGGCCGTCCGCCTGCCGCCAAGAAGCCCGCATGCGACCGCGGCCCCCGGCTCCGCCGCCTCATCCCCGCCGCTCGGAGTCGCCGGCACCCGCAGCTCCTCGTCTCCCCGCCGCCGTCCCAGTGAGCTCACACCGGCCCGGCCTTCTTCTCCTCCCTGTCCCTTCGATCTTCTCTCTCCCTCATGCTCTCGCTCTCTGCAGCAGAAGCCGCCGCCGCCATGGGAACCTCGCCTTCGGAGCTCCCTCACCCGCCGCCGTGCTCCAAGCCCGGGATCCGGACGAGCTCGGCCGGATCCGTCCATTCCCGGCACCCCCAGCGCCCGCCGGAGTCCCAAGCACCCTCATTCGCCGGCGTTGACCCTGCGCCGGGACCCCTCCGCCCCAATTTGGCCATCCGCCAATCCAAATGCCCAGCGCTGCCCGGTCCGAGCCATCCCAGATCTGCGAGATCCCGTTTTCCGGCGAGGTGAAATATGGCTTAAGTCTCAGATCTGTAACATTTTGTGCACCTATTCATCATGCCATAACTTTGTTTGTCCTGCTCCGTTTTATGCGTGTGATATGTCAAAATGTTCAGCATGAGATTCTATTCATTTTGTTCCATTGTGTCATGCTTGTTTGAGTCCATCTTGATGCCCTTATCATCATTGCAAGACTGCTATGTGATATTGTCTGCTGTAGTTTAACAGAACTTGCTCATTTTTCATTTTTGTATATTTTTGTGTGATTTTATTTTGAGCATGAAATCTACACATGTTATGAGCTAAAACATGCCATCTTTTATGTGGTGCAATACAATCTTTATGATATGCCATGTGTTGTTTGTTACAAGCTTGGCAAAGATTGTTTACATGTTAATCAATTTTGCCATGGTAGTTGTTAGTGATCCAAGCATGCTATGAACTTGCTATTGCCATGTTTAGCTTCATGAACATGTCATATTACTGTAGGTAGGCTTGTCTTGTCTTGCAATGATTCGTGACGAGTGGTTCAAGCTCGTAAAGATGCCTTCATAATTCTGTTTATGCCATGCTCAGTTTTTCTGCCAAGTCTAAATCTGTTTATAAAACTTGCTATGTTTATGTGGGTACCATCATATCTTCTATGCCATTTTGGCTCATGACCATTAAGGGACTTTTGTTTTACACAATTAGTAGATTCATGCCATGCCTTTGGTTGCCAAGATAAATTCCTGTAGTATGTTGTTTGATAGCTCTAAACTTTGCAACCTGATGTTATTTCTGCCATGTCCTGTGAATTCTGCGAAGTCTGTGAAACTGTTATTATTTGCAATCTTGCCATGTCCTTTTGAGCATGTTATATTGGTTTCTGGATATAGATCAGTGTTCATGTTTTGTAATGCTTTACCTGTACATCACGTCCATGTCATTTTTTTCATGTTGAGGTGCTATAGCATGTTGTTTTGATACTTGCAAGATGCCTATAGCTGTTTTGGACAGCTTGTCCTTTAAACTTGTTTCATGTGTTTGTGTTGAACCGTTGCTCCCTTTTGAGTGTGATCTACATGAAACTTGCTTAGTTTTGCATGTAGTTTCATGTTACCTTGTTGCATCCATGTTTTGATGTGTTTGCTTGATGTTTGAATGCTTTTTGCATCAATGCCATGTTTAACTTGTTTTGCTCATATCTTCTAGGGCGTAGCTCCGAATCTAATGAACTTTATATGTAACTTGACTAGAATTTCGTGTAGATCATTTTGGTGGATCTTAACTTGCTGTTTAACAACTTAAACATATGGTTTATTCAGATCTGGACCAATTTCAAATTTTGCATATGAGGACTTACCGGAATTGTTATATGTTGTCTCCGGCCTCATTTAAACTTGCTTTGATGTGTTGTTCTTGTATGCATCATGTCTTTCCATGAGTAGCTTCATGTAGCCTTGTCATGCATCATACTTGGTTGAGCATCATGCCTTGTTCATGTGTTGAGTGTTTACCGTGTTGTTTGCTTCTTTCCGGATGTGCTTTTTCCCGATAGTTCCCGTTTCGTTGCGATCGTGAGGATTCGTTCGTATACGCTTTGTTCGTCTTCATGGCTTCATCTTCTTCATGGACTCATTCTTCTTCCTAGCGGGATTCCAGGCAAGATGACCATCACCTTGGATCTCACTACTATCATTGCTATGCTAGTTGCTTTGTTCTATCGCTATGTTGCGTTACCTACCACTTGCTTATCAAGCCTCCCAAATTGCCATGAACATCTAACCTTTGTCACCCTTCCTAGCAAACCGTTGTTTGGCTATGTTACCGCTTTTGCTGAGCCCCTCTTATAGCGTTGCTAGTTGCAGGTGAAGATCAAGATTGCTCCATGTTGGATTATCTTTATGTTGGGATATCACAATATCTCTTATATTATTAATGCATCTATATACTTGGTAAAGGGTCGAAGGCTCGACCTTATGCCTGATGTCTTGTTCCACTCTTGCCGCCCTAGTTTCCATCATATCGGTATCATGTTCCCGGATTTTGCATCCCTAACGCGGTTGGGTGTTATGGGAACCCCTTGACAGTTCGCTTTGAATAAGACTCCTCCAGGAAGGCACAACATTGGTTTTACCATTTGCCTAACAACCTATTACCTTTCCCTTGGGAGTAATTAACCCGAGGGTCATCTTTATTTTAGCCCCCCCGGGCCAATGCTTCTCTAAGTGTTGGCCCGAAACAAGCAGACTACGGGGCCACCTTGGGGAAACTTGAGGGCTGGTTTTACTCGTAGGATGTCTCATCCGGTGTTGCCCAGAGAACGAGATATGTGCAGCTCTTATCAGGATTGTCGGCACATCGGGCGGCTTTGCTGGTCTTGTTTTAACATTGTCGAAATGTCTTGTAACCGGGATTTCGAGTCTGATCGAATCTTCCCGGGAGAAGGAATATCCTTCTTTGATCGTGAGAGATTATAATGGGCTAAGTTGGGACACCCCTGCAGGGTATTAACTTTCGAGAGCCGTGCCCGCGGTTATTATGTGGCAGATGGGAAATTGTTAATATCCAGTTGTAGTAAACTTGAAGTAATCTCTTCTAAAATACAACAACCGTGTGCGTAACCGTGATTGTCTATTTTCGGGGTTGTTCGAGAGGAGAACATGGGTTTTGGGTTATGTTTGTCATAAGTAGGACTTCTGGATCACTTCTTGATCATTACTAATTGATGTCCGCTTGTTCAGCTCCTCTTCTCACTCTTGTATTCGTAAGTTAGCCACCATACATGCTTAGTCGCTGCTGCAACCTCACCACTTTACCCCTTCCTCACCCATTAAGCTTTGCTAGTCTTGATACCCATGGTAACGGGATTGCTGAGTCCTCGTGGCTCACAGTTTACTACACCAATAGTTGCAGGTAGAGGTTATGCGATGATCATGACGCGAGAGCGATGTTTACGTGTTTTGGAGTTCTTCTTCTGCTTCTTCTTCGATCAGGGGATAGGTTCCAGGTCGGTAGCCTGGGCTAGCAGGGTGGACGTCGTTTGAGTTCCTGTTTGTGTGTCATCCGTAGTCGGATGTTGATCTGATGTATTGATGTATTCTTGCGGCATTTGTGCCTTATGTATGTATCCCCATATATTATGTAATGTTGATGTAATGATATCCACCTTGCAAAAGCTTCTTCAAGATGCGCTTCTATCCGTGGTGGGACCTTTGAGTTCCTCTAGGATAGGGTCACATCTTGGGCATGACAAGCAAGCACGACGTTACCACAACCGTGAAATCCGGGAAAAGACATACAATGTGGGAGACCTGTCCTCCTACTCCCCAAAAAATAGAAGAATAAACTATCACCTAAATGGGAGGGACCAACATCTCCGATGAAGTACTTATAGGAGGATCGTATCTTCTTCGTCGCCCGTCTGACAACAGCCTCGAGCCGAACCCATGGAATGTAGCAAGGCTGCAGCGTTTGTACGCTTGAGCCCGACATCAATTTTTTCCTTGTCTTTCTTTTTTACCTTTTTCTCTCTTTTCTCGTGGTGCTAGTTCAGCTAAATCGAAACATTCCAAGCCCATACTATATACACCATTAAATGTAATACCCAGCTTTGCTTGGGGGCACCATTAAATGCCTCAACCGCATTCGTTATGATTGCATCCTTCTCATACATTTTAAGCCAACATATGCACTTGTTTGACTTAAGATATTTGCCAAGCCGGGTTTCCTGGCTCCTATGATTTCCCCTACATTCCCGAATGTTCGGCTAGGGAGTAAAGGGAGCACCTCTCCAATTGTTACGACCGGGTCACCCGGGACAGTACCTCAGACGGGTGAAGCCGAAAGCTAGTATTCTTACATAATACAATAATTCGGCCTAAGTGAAGTGAATATAGCCTCGAGCTTACTACCAAGGTTCCTTTTTAAAGCCACTGGTGTACGTTGATCCTACGTGTCCGGACTATAATTGTACCCGATGAAAGGAACTCTTGGTTGAACTATTTTCATCGAAAGATGTTTCTTACGTTAAACAGTAATATAACATCGCTCTCCGCATATGTTTCGTCTGTTCAAACAAGAAGGCCGGATTGCCTGGTTCCCGAATTATTGCCTTGTTCCCCATGGCAAACAGTATGGAACAGTCCCCGATCTCTAATTGGAGAGGCAGAAGCCGAGGCCAGTCAAGACAACATTCTTTCAAAAATAACAATAAGAACGCGGATTGAGCATGGTGAACGTAAATAACATAGATACATAGAATTGACAAAACTACTCGTTCTCCACATTTTCTATCAATTTTTCTAAAGCACAATCCTTTTGTGAATAGCGAGCGGCTTGCATCACTTCATCATACCCCAAGCTTATTGGTACCTCTTGACCGTCCGGGCCCTCGGGACCAACCCGGGCCATATGCCCCTGGTCCAGCTTGGTGAAGAGAGTATTTACCATAGCCCATGCCTCGCATGCTCCTTCTCAGCAGGCTGAGATCTTCCATAACTCAAACCTTCGCTGAGCCCCTTTAAAACGGCCAGGTAGTTCGGCCATACTGTCTGGTGGCGCATCCGACGACCATAATGCCTTTGCCATGCTCTTCATGGCTTTCCGGGCCTTTTCATAGGTCTTAGACAATTCCTTAAAGAGGTTGCCATTATAAGCGCTCACTTCTTCCTCAGGCCGCCCAGTCAGGAGACCTAACAAGCAGGTGTTACACATTGCCATTAACACATCAATGCCAACAGCACAATACGATCAGCACTTATCGAATATGCCACCTTTTAGCTTCTGGTTTTCCTCTGCGGTTTGGGCCAGCTGATACCTCAAGCTCTTAATTTCCTTGGCTTGTCGTTTATTTTATGCCTTGAGCTCATTCTTCTCGTCCTGACTTTGAGTCCGTACTCGTTTACCAGCCTCCAGCTCCCTCCTAAGCTCGTTTACAGCTCCCGCGGCTATTCGGAGAATACGGTGTTAATGCCTACTATACAATGTATGCACAGAAGAACCGTCTTTACTACTCACCGGACAATTCCCGGATGGCTTTTGGAGTCGCATCTAGTTCGGCCTTGGCTTCGACCAATTGTGTACGACACACTTCAAGGTCCTCGAACAGCTCCTTGTTCTGCTCTCTGGCGGCCTACCAAAATAATATCATTAGACACCCTCAACTCGGCCGTCCTGCCTGAATTAAGGCTTGGGGGCTAGTTGGTTAGGGAACATGATCTTCTTTTAAGCTATATACATGCACCTTGGCAGCAAATATACCGACAATCTCATCCAGACCTACCCGGGCCGCTCCAAGGTACGCATCCACCAAACTAAAAGCATTAAATTCTTTTTCGGCAAAGGTAGTATGATGTAAAGTCTCCCTTCGGCACGGATCGTTCATGACATGCTCAACCTCGTAATTAGTGACCGAAACATCGCCAGAATCCGCCGGAGGTACACAAGATGTTGTGTGTTCTGAGAAGGCTCTCATTCGTGCCGAAGACTTGGGCCCGAAGTTGTGGTTCGGCGCATCCGGAAGATCTCTGGATCGGTGTAGGGGCATTCGCCTTCTGCAAAATTGAACAAGATCTAATAAGAAAGTGCCAGCGGCAATCCTTGTGGCAATTCCGAAATATGTTACTTTGGGCCGAGGAGGCAGGTACCTCCGCCTCATTGGAAGCTTTACGCTTTGATCTTCCGTCAAGGGCCAAAGCTGGCGCGGTCCGCGCTCCTCCCGAGGCATTCTTACGCGTAGTGCGGCGACCCTTGGGAGTAGAAATAAGCAAGTGGGGGGTAGCGCAAGACGAGCGCCCTGTGTAGGAGACGGTCTTCTTTTCACTTACTATGGAAGAAGGAAGAACCCTGGGGTGATCGGCTGTTACGGCCACTTTGCTACCATCAAGGCCCTCCTGATAGAACACCACATTTTCAAATTCGATTGACGTCTCTGTGTCGTCATGATACCTCGGATCACCATCACGGGAGTGATTCTCTGGTTGAGGAGGAGGACAACTAATGGACGCTACATGACGCCTCCATCCCTATTCAAGTGGCGATCGGTATGAATTTGGCGTTATCCGTGGGATCAAAGTAATGGATTGTGGCTTACACAGTCCGCCGTATTGTAGCTGGAGAAGCCTTCCCGGATACTCATGTGAGTGAACTCCGCTTCATCTCCCTTGAAGAGATCCGCCAGTATTTTGGCCAGGGCTGCCTTGTTGTCTAGCACTTGTCGCTGGTGACGTGTCATACGGTTGGTACCGTTATATCACCATAAAGGGTGACCCCGCTGTTAGAGGGGTTGCACGCATCGGGTAATGGAGATGGACATGACTTCGATCATGGTCAACTTGCTGCTAGTGAGCAGCCTGATCTTGGCATACAGTGCATGCACTTCTTCGCTGTCTTGTTGGGAAGTGCCTCTGGGCCGTCATTTGTATCGCTTTATAGGCGGGTCATTTGAGTATTCGGGCAACCCTTGCCGAATTGGATCACTGAGGGGGACGTCAATATAAAACCAATCTGAAGTCCATCCTTCGGGATCTATCTACGGGGGTCCCGATTGGGTGCCCTATCCCAGCTATCCGCAATACTTCGGCGCCGCCTACTTCAAAAATAGACCCATACCGGCGGCGGCGGAAAAGACAGAAATACTTCCTCCACAAGTCAAAGTGGGGCTCGCAACTCAAAAATATCTCACACAAGGCTACGAAGCCGGAAATGTGCAATATGGACCCTGAGGTGAGGTTGTGGAGCTCTATCCCAAAGAACTCTAGCATACCCCATAGAAAGGGATGAATGGGAAAACCCAAACCTCTTAGAACGAAGGGCACGAAACATACCCTCTCCTCCTTTCTTGTGGCGGGGGAGTTCTCGGCAAGGGCACGGACATCAGTGGAGATGCGACCGGCGAAGACTGGGACCAGATCAGCCGGAGGAAGGAAGTGATGTGTCTGCAGGTGACTCGGCTGGATATGTGAGACTGAATAGCTCGACCAGTCGCCTGGGAGCAGGCCATGAGGGCGCGAGGAAGAACCTGGGATGTCGCCCATGGCTTTGGGGAATTTTTTTGGTGTCGTTCTTGGCGAAGGGGAAGATAACTGTTCTCAGCACCTACGGATCTATAAATAGGCCTCTTGAAGCCGAAGGGACGAGTGCTTGGAATGAGCGCATTGGGCTGCACGCCCTCTGGAAAGGTGTGCGAGACCCTTGCCCCGAGGACCGTCATTAAAACTCTGATGGTCCCACCTCGATCTCTATAAAGCTCCGGATCTTAGAATCTTGAGATTGTCCGGACTCAAGTATATTAGAGAGGGTTCCGGATAATGTTCGGCGACATTAACATGGCTTCAAGCAAAATAAAGGAACTCGTCTTGCAAGCCGATGAAGATAAGATTCCAGAAGACGATCCCCGGCATTGGAGGTAAGTTCAGGGGCTACTGAGGGAGTCATGGACTAAGGAGTCCTCATAGCGATGGCCCATTGTACATGGGCCGGACTGGTGGAGTCGTACTACGACAGGACATCTATGAAGCCGTGGTGTGCCCTCCAAGTCAAGAAGGCGTAGGATCTGTTGATTCCTAATTGTAATCTGCCTTCGGTAACCCTAACCCTATCGGTGTCTATATAAACCGATGGTTGTAGTCATTAGGGGAGAGCTATCTTCATCCACTACAAAAAAATACACATCCATGACATTTTTGGCCGAACGAATTTTTGATGTCATGCTTATGACACTTCTATGACGATAATTGTGACAAAATCCAGTATCATCATAGATGTGGCGGGCTCCTACTTCTATGACAAAAAATCATGACAGAAAATGGGCTTTTCGTCCTGGGCGAGCCAAAGATGCAGCTGCATGACATTCTTTGGGCCGTCCATGACAGGAAAAACCGTTGTAGAAGTGACGATGACATGTACCTAGGGTAGGGTAATGGGCCTGACCTAGACACCCTTGCCAAGGACACTGCCCTAAAGTCAAAGACATTCAACGCACAGCAGCATCTACCGACTATAATCACCTCAGAGTGCAACCCACTCGACCAGAAACATTTCACTCGGATAACCCAATTCAATTGGACCAGGATATACTGACTCGACCACATCCGAAATCACTCAGAGTATAGAAGATCTAAATTTACTCAGGATGGCAACGGTCAGGCGTTCACTCCGTAGTCTGAATGATCATTTATATGCCTTTATTATTGGCGTTACCAGTAACGCCTCACCTTTATGTACATCGAACCCCTTGTAACGTGGGCTGGTTGGGGTCCTGGCGCACTCTATATAAGCCACCCCCTCCACTAGCACAAGGGTTTGCACCCCTGTAACTTCATGCATATTCCTATCAACCAAGCCTTCGGGCACCGAGACTTAGGGCTCTTACTTCCTCCGAGAAGGGACTGAACTCGTGAATCTTGCGTGCATTATCTCACCGTAGCTAGGATCTTGCCTCCTCATACGTACCCCCATATTCTACTGTCAGACTTAGAACCACGACAATTGGCACCCACCGTGGGGCAGGTGTCTTAGCGACTTTCCGGTGAGATTGCGATTTTTTCGATTCCCATCATCATGGTTTCTGGTGGCGGTTTGGCTGAGGGCTGCGAGATCCGTCTCAGCGCGCTCGTTTTCATCGCCGATGATTACGCCTAGCTCCAGGAGGCCCCCCTCGACGTTGAGACGCTCCCCATCCGCAGGGCGATGCACTTTTGCGCATGTGTTCGCGGCGTCCTTCTGCGGCAGTCGTTGACCCAGTATCGGTCGGCTCCCGCAGCATCTTCTCTCCCCGCTGCACGTTGTCGCAAGTGATCTTGTCGGTCACGGCTTCACCGGTGGTTAAAGTACGCGGTGGCATGTCAATCGGCCACCATGCAAGTCGCAGCAATCGAGCCCGACGAATCTGTCTATGGCCTGTTCGACCTATCGACTGGCTCTATCGAGACCCTGTCTGGGTGCGAAGTCGGTGACCCTGCAGCGGAGGTCTGTATGGTTGACACGCCGTACAGTCCACCTGGTATGCGTCGCAACGGCGGCGGCGATGGTGGCGGCGATCCGTCGCGTGTTCATGAGGAATATCATCCCGAAGCCCTCACTTCGCAGCAGAGAGAGGAGCTGCACCGTCGCAACATGGAGGCCCTCCACACTCCCATTGTCGGGGAGACCACCGAGGCCCGGGCCTTGGAGGTTGCACGCCTGGCCATTTTGGCTGAGCGCGCGCGGCTTGAGAGCTTTTAGCATTCACTCGACAAGCGCGCTTGACAATAGATCCCTGAATCCAGTCGACGGCGACAGTTGTTCCCGCCTGAACCTAAGGTATACCGCACTCCGATTCTTAATTTATAGTTGTTTCCCGTATAGCAGAGTCGATCCAGCCGTCCCAATCAGAGGCTGGAAGTGGTTTGAAGCAGATCCAGGCGCTGCTCCGGGCAGCAGGAGAGCAAAACACATCCGTTTTTGAGTCTCGCAATAGGATCCATAGTAGATCTGTGGTGGCTGACACAGTTCAGTCGGCTCACAGCCCAAGATCGCCTCAGTGGCGTGAGGGACAAGGGCATCGCCGAGAGCAGTATTTGGGTCAGAATCACGAGCAGTATGATCATCGACTCGGCCGCGATGACCGCCGTCGAGTGCCTACGCCCCCTCCGAGGGGCGGATCGTATGTGCCCCGGCAATATGATGAGAGGCGCCCGTACAACGATGAGCGGAGGGTCCTAGTCGACCCAAGAGAGCCAGGGTTTGATGCAAGGTCGATCCTTGTTCAAGGTTTGGTCGACAGGAACAGAGCACACAGGGAAGGACTCGACAAAGACCGTCATACTGGCAGCAGAGTTCATGTCTCCGGACCTGAATGTTTCAGCAGAGTCATCAGGGCCGCTGAGATCCCTCCCAACTTCAGGTTGGCAACGGGAGTGAGCAAGTTCAACAGTGAGTCGAAGCCTGACACTTCGCTGAAAGATAACCGAGTGGCTGTACAGATTTGTGGCGGCAATGACGATGTAGCCATGAAGCATCTCCCCTTGATGTTGGAGGGCTCGGCCAGAGCTTGGTTGAACCAATTGGCTCCTGGCAGTATATTCAGTTGGGAAGAGTTGGCCCAAGTGTTTGTCAGGACATTCGAGGGCACTTGCAAACGACCCATAGGGCTGACTGAGTTACATCATTGTCTGCAGAAACCGAATGAAACTCCGAGGGATTACATCCAGAGGTGGACCACTTTGCATCACACGGTGGAAAATGTATCTCAGCACCAAGCTGTTTGTGCCTTTAAGGAAGGCGTTCGGTATAAAGAGCTTAACCTGAAATTCGGCCGGACAGGAGATATGACTCTGGCCCGAATGATGGAAATAGCCACTCGGTACGCTAATGGTGAGGAAGAAGACCGACTCTGCAGTGGCAAGAGCAAACCAGTCGCCCAGGACATAGGAGGAGGTCGGAAGCAGAAACGCAAGGCTGAACCTGCAGGCCCTGGTGAAGCTGCAGTTGTGACCCAGGGAAAGTTCAAGGGGAAGCCTAAGGGGCCCTGGATCCCCCAAACAGTAAAAGATCAAGTAGGAAATGATGTGTTGGATTTTCCATGCCATATTCACAGCAAGAATGATCAAGATGGTAATCTGATTTATCCTAAGCATACCACTCGACAATGTCGACTCCTTATCCAGCAATTCCGAGAGAAACAACCCAGTGAGAAAGAGAACAAGTCTGATGAGGACAAGGGCAAAGAAGAGGACGATGGTTACCCTCAGGTCAATGCTACTTTTGTGATTTTTGCCGAACTTGAGAGCAAAAGTCGACTAAAAGTTATCAACAGAGAAGTGAACATGGTTGCTCCGGCAACGCCAACATATTTGAAGTGGTCAAAGACCCCCATCACATTCGACTAGTCCGAACATTAGGCGCACGTTGCTACACAGTCGTGGGGGGTGCCCGACTGACCAAGGTTTTGATGGATGGTGGCAGTGGCCTGAATATTTTGTATGCTGAGACCCTACGAGAGATGGGCTTTCCGATGTCCAAGCTCAGCAAAAGCAATATGCGGTTCCATGGGGTCATCCTTGGGAACAAAGCCGATTCACTCGGCCAGATCACTCTTGATGTGGTTTTCGGTCATTCGATGAATTACTGTAAGGAAAAGTTGACATTTGAAGTTGTGGATTTTCACAGTGCCTATCATGCTATCTTGGGTAGACCCGCATATGCCTGTTTCATGGCTCTACCATGTTACATGTATCTTAAGCTGAAGATGCCTGGCCCCAGGGGCTTGATCACAGTCACTGGTAATCGCCAGAGAGCAGAAGAGTGCCTCCAAAAGGGCTCAAAAATTGCCGATGAACAGATGGCAGCGGTGGAAATGCAAGAGTACCAGAAAAATGTAGATTTGAGT
Source organism: Aegilops bicornis (assembly GCA_021605145.1). NCBI lineage: Eukaryota > Viridiplantae > Streptophyta > Magnoliopsida > Poales > Poaceae > Aegilops > Aegilops bicornis. Next base: position 194,111,398 of record CM038672.1, on the reverse strand, counting down.
GATTTGTTGCGTTCTGAGAAGCCGGCTTTAGAGTCTGCATTTCAGTCGTCCGGTTAAGTCGCGCAAAGGTTAAGTCGCGCAAAGCCTGCTTTAGAGTCTGCATTTCATATCTCCTCATATCATATCTGAAATCATGGCACTCGGGCCCTAGTGACAAGCATTAACCATAGAAAAGTCATAGCAACATCAATCTCAGAACATAGTGGATACTAGGGATCAAACCCTAACAAAACTAACTCGATTACATGATAAATATCATCCAACCCATCACCGTCCAGCAAGCCTACGATGGAATTACTCACGCACGGCGGTGAGCATCATGAAATTGGTGATTGAGGATGGTTGATGATGACGATGGCGACGAATGCCCCTCTCTGGAGCCCCGAACGGACTCTAGATCAGCCCTCCCGAGAGGTTTTAGGGCTTGGCGATGGCTCCGTATCGTAAAACGTGATGATTTCTTCTCTCTGATTTTTCTCTCCCCGAAAGTCAATATATAGAGTTGGAGTTGGCGTCGGAAGGTGTCCAGGAGTCCCACGAGGTAGGGGCGCGCCCTGGGGGCGGGGCGCCCCCCACCCTCGTGGACAGGGTGTGGGCCCCCTGGTCTTCATCTTTGGCGAGGATTTTTTATTTATTTTTTATCAGACATCCCGTGGAGTTTCAGGTCATTCCAAGAACTTTTGTTTTCTGCACATAAAACAACATCATGGCAATTCTGCTAAAAACAGTGTCAGTCCGGGTTAGTTCCATTCAAATCATACAAGTTAGAGTCGAGAACAAGGGCAAAAGTGTTTGGAAAAGTTGATACGATGGAGACGTATCAACTCCCCCAAGCTTAAACCCTTGCTTGTCCTCAAGCAATTCAGTTGACAAACTGAAAGAGAAAAAGAAAAACTTTTACAAACTCTGTTTGCTCTTGTTGTTGTAACTATGTCAAGCCAAAGATACAGGTTTTCAAAGCAAAGATCATAACTACCCACATTTGCAATAACTCCTAGGTCTCATGTTTACTCATATCAATTACATAATCAGCTAGCAAGCCATAATAATAAATCTCGGATGACAACACTTTCTCAAAATAATCATAATATGATATAACAAGATGGTATCTCGCTAGCCCTTTCTAAGACCGCAAAACATAAATGCAGAGCACCTTCAAAGATCAAGGGCTAACTAGACATTGTAATTCATGGTAAAAGAGATCGAATCATAGTCATACCCGATATAAATTAACAGTAATGAATGCAGATGACAGCTGTGCTCTCCAGCTAGTGCTTTTAATAAGAAGGTGATGACTCAACATAAAAGTAAATAGATAGGCCCTTCGCAGAGGGAAGCATGGATTTGTAGAGGTGCCAGAGCTCAGTTTTGAAATAGAGATAATTTATATTTTGAGTGGCATACTTTCATTGCCAACATAACAACTAAGAGATGACGATATCTTCCATGCTAAACAAATTATAGGCGGTTCCCAAACAGAATGGTAAAGTTTATACTCCCCCTCCTCCACAAGCATCAATCCATGGCTTGCTCGAAACAACGAGTGCCTCCAACATTCAACGGGTCCCAGGGGGAGTTTTGTTTGCAATTATTTTGATTTAGATTGCATAAAGCATGGGACTTGGCATCCCGGTGACCAGCCATTTTCTCGTGAGTGAGGAGCGCAGTCCACTCCTCTTGAGAATAACCCACCTAACACGGAAGATAAGGGCAGCCCTGGTTGATATATGAGCTATTCGAGCATGCAAAACAGAATGTTTATTTGAAGGTTTAGAGTTTGGCACATACAAATTTACTTGGAACGGCAGGTAGATACCGCATATAGGAAGATATGGTGGACTCATATGGAATAACTTTGGGGTTTAAGGGATTTGATGCACAAGCAGTATTTCCTCTTAGTACAAGTGAAGGCTAGCAAAAGACTGGGAAGCGACCAACTAGAGAGCGACAACAGTCACAAACATGCATTAAAATTAATAAACATTGAATACAAGCATGAGTAGGATATAATCCACCATGAACATAAATATCGTGAAGGCTATGTTGATTTGTTTCAACTACATGCATGAACATGTGCCAAGTCAAGTCACTTAAGTCATTCAAAGGAGGATACCACCCCATCATACCACACCATAACCATTTTAATAGCATGTTGGCACGCAAGGTAAACCATTATAACTCATAGGTAATCAAGCATGGCACAAGCAACTATGATCTCTAATTGTCACTGCAAACATGTTTATTCATAATAAGCTGAATCAAGAACGATGAACTCATCATATTTACAAAAACAAAAGTGGTCAAGTTCATACCGGCTTTTCTCATCTCAGTCAATCCATCATATATCATCATAATTGCCTTTCACTTGCACGACCGAACGGTGTGAATAACAAATAGAGTGCACGTGCATTGGACTAAGGTGGAATCTGCGAGCATTCAATAAACAGGAGAAGACAAGGCAATATGGGCTCCTGGTTAAATCAACAATGATGCATATAAGAGCCACTTCATCAATTTAATCATGGTCTTCTCCTACTGACCCCCAAAGAAAAGAAAAGAAATAAAACTATTTACACGGGAAAGCTCCCAACAAGCAAAAGAAGAACGGGAAATATTTTTGGTTTTTCTTTTTGATTATTACTACTACAAGAAATAAACTACCACTAATTTTTTTTGTTTTTCTGAAGGTTCATTAAACACACAAGAAGAAAGGAGGAAAAAGAAAATAAACTAGCATGGATAGTACAGTGAAAGAGTATGAGCACCGACATCTAGTAATGAGTGTATGTGAACATAAATGTAATTTCGGTGAGAAATACGTACTCCCCCAAGCTTAGGCTTTTGGCCTAAGTTGGTCTATTGCCAGGGGTAGCCTGGCGGATACCCGTAGGTGTAGCTGGGGTCATACTGCGATGAACAATAGTTGGGATCATACTGTGATGAAGAGGACTCTGACTGCCACTTGCTGGCAGCCGCCTCTGGATCCCAAGAATAAACAGACTGTCGTGGAGGCTCATCTTGTGGTTCTGGTTCCGGGCCTGGTGCAGGATTCCGATAGGCTTGAACGGCCGGCCACGGAACGAGGTGAGGACCTGCAGACAAGTTAAACAAAGAAGGAGCAGGCAAAGTAATAGTCTCAGGGTGATGTTTATCAAAGTACAATTTATATTTGAGTGCCCCTTCACGACTCTTAACAAGAAAGTCATGCGCTAGCATACTCTTATAATCTAAATAAGCACCGGGCAACGATGTTTCTTCTTTCTCCAAATGCCTAATAGGTATGTCAAAATGTGCAGCTAGGCGTGAAGCATAAATAACTCCAAAGTTGGGGCCTTTAGTACGGTTCAAACTTAACCGTCTAGCAATAATTCCGCCCATACTAACAGTGTTGTTGCGGTATAAACCATGGAACAAAATAATAATATCAGGAACACTAAGATTTCCACAGTTCCCGCGACCAATCAAGCAACGACTAGCAAATAAGGCAAAGTAGCGTAAAACAGGAAAATGTATGCTAGTAATTTTTGCATCAGAAACCTTCCTGGTTTCTCCCACAGTGATAGTGTTAATAAAAGCTTGTACTTCATTACGGTGTGGTTCATCCAAGGTACCCTCAAAGGGTATTTTGCAAACCTCACAAAATTCAGCTAATGGCATCTTCTTAACAATGTCATATAAATGAAAGTCTACTGATGGAGGTGATTCCTTAGGGAAAAAGTAGAAGTTTTGCACAAAAGTATTTGTGAGTAAGAGATACTGATGACGTTGGTCGCGGAGGAAGTTGGTGAGGCCAGCATTCTCAATCAATAAATAAAAATCCTCATAAATTCCGGCTCTCCTCAAGAAGTCATCGAAAGGCCATTCACACGGCCGGACCTCAGTGGTGCGAGGCAAATTATATTTGGGCTTCTGTGCTTCTTCCTTTTTTTTTCCTTCGAGCTTCGGCTGGACGAGCCCCTCAAAAGTCTCTTTATAATTTTCTGAAATAATCTGAAATTTTTATTAACTTCAAACAAAAGTGAACCAACTTTAATAAAATTAATAGCAACTACTCCTACAAGTGCCTAGAGCCTATATCAAGCATTAGAACTACTTGGAACCATATAAATTTGACATGCAAGCTCAAGAACATGGTCACCTATGCAGCAAAAATTTGCAAAAAATAAAGCACTAGAACAAAAACTAATTGGACCAATGGAGGAGTCACATACCAAGGAACAATCTTCCCAAGCAGTTTTGCGAGAGGTGCTTTGAGCAAGGAGATCGAAAATCACAGCAAAAGTGGGTGGAACTCGTGCTTGAGTTGGTTTTTCGGGTTTGTGTGAGGCGGAAGAAGAAGATGGGTGCAGGTATAAGTGGAGGAGGGCCACCATGGGCCCACGAGGTAGGGGGCGCGCCTAGGGGGGTAGGGCGTGCCCTCCACCCTCGTGGCCAGGTGGCAGCTCCCCCCGCGGTTATTTTTGCACTAAAAATCCTCAAATATTCCCAAAAAAATCATATTAAATTGGCATGGCGTTTTGAGGACTTCTATTTTCGGGATATTTTTATATTGCACGGATAAGTCAGGAGACAGACAGAAAAATACTATTTTACTTTATTTCTACTAAATAACAGAAAATATCAAGAGGGTACAGAAGGTTGTGCTTCTAGTTTCATCCATCTCATGCTCATCAAAAGGAATCCACTAACAAGGTTGATCAGGTCTTGTTAACAAACTCATTCCAACTAACATGGAACCGGAGAAATTTCGAATAACACTTGTTACCTCAACGGGGATATGGACATCCCCAATAATAAGTATATCATATTTCTTCTTGACAGTAGGGAGACGAAATTCAAAACCTCCAAATATAATCGATGGAATTTTTCCAATAGAGTTGATACTATGAACTTGAGGTTGTTTCCTCGGAAAGTGTACCGTGTGCTCACTACCATTAACACGAAAAGTGACATTGCCTTTGTTGCAATCAATAACAGCCCCTGCAGTATTAAGGAAAGGTCTTCCAAGAATAATAGACATACTATCATCCTCGGGAATATCAAGAATAACAAAGTCCGTTAAAATAGTAACGTTTGCAACCACAACAGGCACATCCGCACAAATACCGACAGGTATAGCAGTTGATTTATCAGCCATTTGTAGAGATATTTTAGTAGGTGTTAACTTATTCAAGTCAAGTCTACGATATAAAGAGAGGGGCATAACACTAACACCGGCTCCAAGATCACATAAAGCAGTTTTAACATAATTTCTCTTAATGGAGCATGGTATAGTAGGTACTCCTGGATCTCCAAGTTTATTTGGTATTCCACCCTTAAAAGTATAATTAGCAAGCATGGTGAAAATTTCAGCTTCAGGTATCTTTCTTTTATTTTTAATGATATCCTTCATATACTTAGCATAAGGATTTGTTTTGAGCACATCGCTTAATCGTGACACGCATAAAAGATAGGTCTAATCATCTCAGCAAAGCACTCAAAATCCTCATCATCCTTTTTCTTGGATGGTTTCGGAGGAAAAGGCATGGGTTTCTGAACCCATGGTTCCATTTCTTTACCATGTTTCCTAGCAACGGAGTCTCTTTTATCATAACGATGATTCTTTGATTGTGGCTTATCAAGATCAACAACAGGTTCAACTTCTACATTATTATTATTACTAGGTTGAGCATCATCATGAACATCATCATTAACATTTTCACTAGGTTCATGTTCATTACCAGATTATGTTTCAGCATCAAACATAGAGATTTCATTTGGATTCTCAGGTGGTTCAGCAATAGGTTCACCAGAAGTTTGCAAAGTCCTATCATTTTTCTTTTTCTTCCTTTTAGAAGAACTAGGTACATCGATATTATTTCTCTGAGAATCTTGCTCGATTCTCTTAGGGTGGCCTTCAGGATACAAAGGTTCCTGAGTCATTCTACCAGTTCTAGTAGGCACTCTAATAGCATAATCATTTTTCTTACTATTCATTTCATCAAGCACTTCTTTCTGAACTTTAAGTACTTGTTCTACTTGAGTGGTGACCGTAGAAGCATGTTTGCTAACAAGTTTAAGTTCACCTCTAATATTAGCCATATAATCACCCAAGTGTTTAATCATATAAGCATCTTGTTTTAATTGTCTACCCAAATAAGCATTGAAGTCGTCTTGCTTAAACATAAAGTTATCAAACTCATCCAAGCACTGACTAGCAATTTTAGTAGGAGGGTCTTCAGCTTTATCATATCTATAGAGAGAATTTACCTTTACTACCCGTAGCCGGGATATCGGGATCGGAGGTTCTTCAATTAGTAATGGATCAATATCATAAGTTTCTTCAACAAAGTGTAGATTAAGACCATGTATTTCTTCAATAGGAGGTAAATTCTTAACATCTTCAGCTTTAATACCTTTTTCTTTCATAGATTTCTTTGCCTCTTGCATATCTTTGGGACTGAGAAATAGAACACCTCTCTTCTTCGGAGTTGGTTTAGGAATAGGCTGAGCAATTGGAGCAGGAGCTGGCTCAGGAGGTGGCTCAGGAGGTGCCCAATTATTTTCATTTGTCAACATATTATTCAATAGAATTTCAGCTTCATCCGTGTTCTTTCCCTGAAAAAGAGAACCAGCACAACTATCCGTAATCTCTGGAAGCATCGGTTAGTCCATTATAAAAGATACAAGTATTTCAGGTTTCTTAAGAGGATGATCAGCAAAGCATTAAGTAACTTGAGAAGCCTCCCCAAGCTTGTGGGAGACTCTCTTCTTTAATTTGAACGAAGTTGTATATTTCCCTCAAAGCAGCTTGTTTCTTATGAGCAGGGAAATATTTAGCGAGAAGTAATAAATCATATCCCGGGACTACGCACACAACCAGGATCAAGAGAACTAAACCATATCTTAGCATCACCCTTTAATGAGAACGGAAATATTTTGAGTATATAAAGGTAGCGCGATCTCTCATCATTAGTAAACAGGGCAGCTATATCATTTAACTTAGTAAGATGTGCCACAGCAGTTTCAGATTCATAGCCATAAAAAGGATCAGACTCGACCAAAGTAATTATATCTGGATCAACGGAAAATTCATAATCCTTATCGGGAACACAAATAGGTGAAGTAGCAAAAGCAGGGTCGGGTTTCATTCTGTCTCTAAGAGATTCTTTACTCCATTTAACTAGTAGCCTCTTAAGTTCATATCTATCTTTACAAGCAAAAATAGATGTAGAAGATTCCATAGCAAAAACATAACCCTCAGGAATAACAGGCATATTTTCATCATCACTTTCATCATCGTATTCAGATTCAATAATTTCTTTCTCTCCAACCCTAGCAATTTGTTCATCTAGAAATTCACCAAGGGGCACAGTAGTATCAAGCATAGAACTAGTTTCATCATAAGTATCATGCATAGCAGAAGTGGCATCATCAATAACATGCGACATATTGGATCGAATAGCAGAAGCAGGTTTAGGTGTCCCTAGCTTACTCATAACAGAAGGTGAATCAAGTGCAGAGCTAGATGGCAGTTCCTTACCTCCCCTCGTAGTTGAGGGAGAAATTGTTGTCTTCGCATCTTTCAAATTCTTCATAGTGTCCAGCAGATATAAATCCCAAGTGACTCAAAGAATAGAGCTATGCTCCCCGGCAACGGCGCCTTGAAAAAGGTCTTGATAACCCACAAGTATAGGGGATCGCAACAGTTTTCGAGGGTAGAGTATTCAACCCAAATTTATTGATTCGACACAAGGGGAGCCAAAGAATATTCTCAAGTATTAGCAGCTGAGTTGTCAATTCAACCACACCTGGAAACTTAGTATCTGCAGCAAAGTGTTTAGTAGCAAAGTAATATGATAGTGGTAGTAACGGTAGGGGAAGTAAAGGCAACAAAAGTAACATTTTTGGTATTTTGTAGTGATTATAACAGTAGCAACGGAACAGTAAATAAGAGAAGACCAGTATATGGAAAGCTCGTAGGCACCGGATCAGTGATGGATAATTATGCCGGATGCGGTTCGTCATGTAACAGTCATAACATAGGGTGACACAGAACTAGCGCCAATTCATCAATGTAATGTAGGCATGTATTCCGTATATAGTCATACGTGATTATGGAAAAGAACTTGCATGGCATCTTTTGTCCTATCCTCCCGTGGCAGCGGGGTCCTAATGGAAACTAAGGGATATTAAGGCCTCCTTTTAATAGAGAACCGGAACAAAGCATTAGCACATAGTGAATACATGAACTCCTCAAACTATGGTCATCACCGGGAGTGCTCCCGATTATTGTCACTTCGGGGTTGCCGGATCATAACACATAGTAGGTGACTATAGACTTGCAAGATAGGATCAAGAACTCACATGTATTCATGAAAACATAATAGGTTCAGATCTGAAATCATGGCACTCGGGCCCTAGTGACAAGTATTAAGAATAGAAAAGTCATAGCAACATCAATCTCAGAACATTGTGGATACTAGGGATCAAACCCTCACAAAACTAACTCGATTACCTGATAAATCTCATCCAACCCATCACCGCCTAGCAAGCCTACGATGGAATTACTCACGCACGGCGGTGAGCATCATGAAATTGGTGATGGAGGATTGTTGATGATGACGACGGTGATGAATCCCCCTCTCCGGAGACCCGCACAGACTCCAGATCAGCCCTCCCAAGAGGTTTCAGGGCTTGGCGGCGGCTCCGTATCGTAAAACGTGATGATTTCTTCTCTCTGATTTTTTCTCCCCGAAAGCCAATATATAGAGTTGGAGTTGGCGTCGGAAGGTGTCCAGGGAGCCCACGAGGTAGGGGGGCGTGCCCTAGGGGGGCCCCACCCTCGTGGACAGGGTGTGGGCCCCTGGTCTTCATCTTTGGCGAGGATTTTTTATTATTTTTTATAGGACATCCCGTGGAGTTTCAGGTCATTCCAAGAACTATTGTTTTCTGCACATAAAACAACATCATGGCAATTCTGCTGAAAACAACGTTAGTCCGGGTTAGTTCCATTCAAATCATACAAGTTAGAGTCCAAAACAAGGGCAAAAGTGTTTGAAAAGTAGAAACGACGGAGACGTATCGAGTAGCCGGTGGAGGGCTGGATGAACAGTAGCCCGTGGAGGAGTGGTTGAACAGGACCCCGTGGAGACGGCTGGTTGAACAGTAGCCGGTGGAGGAGCGGTGGAGGCTGGATGAACATGAGCTCGTGGATGAATAGTGGCTGGTGGAGGCAGGAAGGGGAGACGCCATGGATGAACAGTCGTAGGTGGAGGCTGGAGGAGGTCGATGGTGGATGAACAGTAGACCATGGAGGCAGTCGACGGTGGAGATGAACAATATCTCGTGGAGTCCTGTTTTGCGGTACGCGACACCCCTCCCGATGAATAGGACCCCCGTTTTGACTGTAGCCCTCCAACACAAGTCTGTTTCCTCCGTTTTGCGGCACAAGAATCCCCTCTCGATCAACAGGACCATGTTTCAACCGTAGGAGGTCCAAGAGAAGTCCGTTTCCTCCGTTTTATGGTACACCAGACCCCTCCCAATGAACATGATCCTGTTTTGACCATGGCCGGTCGAACACAAGGCCGTTTCCACCGTTCTGCGGTACGCCAGGCCTCGTTTCCATCGGCTATTCCGTCCAAGCCGGTTGGCTCCGGACGAACACGACGACGCATTTCATTCCGACCCAGCCGGTTGTACGTACGTGGCCATATTTACTTTCTTGCACCTTGGTTGTTGTACGTATGTGCACATGCTATGTGTGTGCCTCTAATACGACATGTGCGCGCCTCTACTACGACATGTGCGCGCCTCTACATTGACCAGTATGTACGTTCACGTTCATGACCAGAATGACAATGCTAAGTACGCTTTGACCAGGTACTTCCTTGCGTGCGAAGATGTAGCTGGTGGGTCCAAGCAGTCAGGGGCCCGAATCATTTTTTTGCCCGTAATATGGATGCACTTCCTTGTATGCGAAGATGTAGCTGGTGGGTCTTTTTTTCAAGAAATAAGGTGGCCCGACCGATGGGGCCCTGCTGTTAGGTGGAGGAATCATTATTTTCCGCGTAACAAGGAGGCACTTCCTTGCTGCGTCCGTGGAGCCAGCTGCCAGCCTCTCCACTTGCAGTACTCCTCCGATGGAAGTTGGTCGTTGACCACATTGACCACACAACACCGAGAGAACCAAGGCGATGGACAACGACGAGGCCTAGGAAGGGGATGACGCGGACCCGGGAAGACGCGGCAGTGGATGCCCACGCGGAGAGGAGTACGAGGGTTCACTGGTTCGGCTGTGGTGTGAGGCTCCCATCTCCGCAGGGCCTGGCCAGCGTTGGGAGTAGTAGGGGCGGTGAGGCCTCCGCGACAGCACAACCGGCCACGGGAGGTAGGAGTAGGCAGCACGACCGGCGCTGCTTTGGGCAGCTGGAGCAAGAAGACCAAAGGTTGAGGAAGCACTACTGTTGTTCGATGGACATCGTACGGTCACTAGAGCTAGAATCGTTCATATTGACTAAGTTGACAAAGCCCTCCATCCCCGTCAACTTAGTAGGCCTACAAGTCAGCCTCCCACTGTGCTGGGTCCCAGCTAGCTGGGGGAGTATTCATTTTTGTGTGCGTAATAAGAAGGCACTCCCTTGCATGCGAAGATATAGCTGGTGGGTCCGACCTATCAGCGGGGGAATGTTTTCTTTGCGAAATATAGTGGCCCTTCCGGTGGGTCCCAGATGTCAGGTGGAGGAATCATTATTTCGCGCGTAATAAGGAGGCATTTCCTTGTGTGCGGCCATGGACCCAGCTGTCATCCTCTCCATGTACAGTCCACGTCCGATGGATGTCGTTCGTTGACCACGTTGACCACGGCGCGCCGAGAGCACCAAGGCGGTGGCCAACGACGAGGCCTAGGAAGGGAACGACATGGAGCCGGGGAAGACTCGGCAATGGTTGCCCACGCGGTGGGGAGTACGAGGGTTTACTCGTCCGGCTGCCATCGTAAAAAAAACAGGAGGTGTGGGTGAGTAGAGGAATGGCTTGGCCAACAATGGAGTAGGGTGGGGCGGTGCAGCCTGTGCGGCAGCACAGCTGGCCACGGGAGGCGGGAGCAGGCAGTCCCACCGGTGCTGGTTTGGGCGGCTAGAGCAAAAAGATCAGATATTGAAGAAGCAGCACGGCCATTGGATTAACATCCAACGGTCACTGCTGCTACAATCATCTGTGGACTAAGTTGACAAAGCCGTTCGTACACGTCAACCTAGTCGACCCACAAGTCAGCCTCCAAATCTGTCCCAAACCACATACAGGCCAAAATTTCTAGCCAGATTCAAATTAATTTAAAACTAAACATACCTTAATTTAAATCCAAAGAAATTTAACCCGCAGAAAAACAAGGAAATTTAAAATATAAAAATACGAAAGCAAAAAGTATTTTGGAACTAATTTCCTGTTTGCTGTATTTTTTCATTTTACAGCCCATTTAATATTAATCATAGCCCATTTCTTATTACTTATAGCCCATTTTCTGGGCAAAATACATCCCTCCTCGTCTTGAAAGATTTCGGGCCCAGCAGGTCGTAGAAAAGCAAGTAGGCCTACATTGGTTATTCTGCAAAAAACAAAATAGCTGGGCTAGCCATTTTCAGAAAGGAAAAAAAAAACAAATTGGGCTGGTCATGTGCTAGACGAGCCACAGCTCCCGAACAACCCGGTTCATACCCTTCTCCGTCCCGAAAAAACAAAATTACTACGCGCGCTGTTGGGTCCCTACTGTCGTCCTCACCATGTACAGTCATCTCCTTATTCCTCTCGGCTGTTGACCATGTTGACAACACCGAAGGGCGGCACCGCGGTGAGCGAACCAAGGCGGAGGATGATGGTGACGCCTCGGACGGGAATAAATAGGAGTCGGGGAAGATGCGAGAGTTTTAGGGTGCGATGTGGCCGCGATAAGGCATCGGGCAAAGACAGCCAGCCGTGGGAGGCGGAGCAGCGGTGTCCCACGTGCTGGTTTGGCATTATGGCCGGAGGAAGAAGAGACTGAAGAAACACGACAAACGTTGAATGGCAATGCAATTGTCAAGGTTGGCACAATCGTTTGTTGACTAAGTTGACACCAAGTAGCATACTTTTTTATATAAACGAAGAAAAGAAAAACTAGGCTCGTTCACCTGATAACATTCCCGAAACTGTGACCGTTCGATCTTCCGTCACAACAAAAACTACGAGGAAAATGCGTTCGTCTGCCGCCCTCCTCCCAGGGAATGTTCGCCACGTAAGTGACTATCACCCTTGGTTTTCCACCGAGAGGTCTTGGATTCGAGTCCCAGGAACTCTCAATTTTGTCCTCCTTCCTTCCTTGCAAAAAAAAGAATGAAAATCAAATACTTGAGAAGGCATACAAAACAAGCTAGTGTACCAATAAAAAGACGTTGCTGAGTTTTAGAAAAAAGAGAGACGTGCTACTGTAGCTGGTTCGAATCCAAACCTAGACTATGACTATATATGGTTGCTACCTCTTGAGCATGCGTTGGTTTTCCCTTGAAGAGGAAAGGGTGATGCAACAAAGTAGCGTAAGTATTTCCCTCAGTTTTTGAGAACCAAGGTATCAATCCAGTAGGAGACTACATGCAAATCGCCTAGTACCTGCACAAACAATCAAGAACCTTGCAACCAACTCGATAAAGGGGTTGTCAATCCCTTCACGGCCACTTGCAAAAGTGAGATCTGATAAAGATAATAAGCTAAATATTTTTGGTATTTTTGTTTTATAGATTGTAAAGTAAGATTGCAAAATAAAATAAATAGTAAACTAGAATTGTAGATTGAAAACTTATATAATGGAAATAGACCCGAGGGTCATAGGTTTCACTAGTGGCTTCTCTCATCATAGCATATATTATGGTGGGTGAACAAATTACTGCCGAGCAATTGATAGAAAAGCTCATAGTTATGAGAATATCAAGGCATGATCACGAACATAGGCATCACGTCTGTGTCAAATAGACTGAAACCATTCTGCATCTACTACTATTACTCCACACATCGACCGCTATCCAGCATGCATCTAGAGTATTAAGTTCATAAGAACAGAGTAACGCATTAGGCAAGATGATATGATGTAGAGGGATAAACTCAAGCAATATGATATAAAACCCATCTTTTGATCCTTGATGGAAACAATACAATACGTGCCTTGCTGCCCCTGCTGTCACTGGGAAAGGACACCGCAAGATTGAATCCAAAGCTAAGCACTTCTCCCATTGCAAGAAAGATCAACCTAGTAGGCCAAACTAAATCCATAATTTGAAGAGACTTGCAAAGATATCAAATCATGCATATAAGAATTCAGAGAAGAATCAAATATTGTTCATAGACAATCTTGATCACAAACCCACAATTAATCAGATCTCGACAAACACACCGCAAAAAGTATTACATCGAATAGATCTCCAAGAACATCGAGGAGAACTGTCAGGACCCTGATTCTAAGTCACACCAGTCTAGCATGTAACACATCATATCACTTTGTGGCCTCACGCACGGTATTCCCACGGGTGCCACCTTACCTGGCCCGGGACCGTTTGCGCGTTTTGGCTCATGTATATGATAGTGTTGCTAGCATCCATATGACAGAGAACCCAGTCCGACATGACTAGCCGTGAACCCAAAGTGGCATTAACTTACAGGGACTGGCATACATGACCCAATCTCGAATATGTCGGTGATCAACGTGTGAATCCAGGCTATAGCAACTAGGCTAACAGGACTCCGGGTACCCGGGCTGTAGCAGGCTAGCAGGACCCGGAAATCACTGCGTGACATTTCCCCGAAGGGACAGACACAGGAACAAAGTTTGACACATGCCGGCCAGTCTAAGTGTTCCGGAGTAGTAGTAACTGGGCTAGCAGGACTCCGGTAAACTGGGCTATAGCGGACTTCCATGGCTCAGTGGAAGCACCAGACTGCATTTCCCCATAAGAGAGGCTACCAAGGATAGACAACTAGGTTGTCAGATCCCACACATACCAAGCATTTCAATCATACACACAATATGCTCGATATGTGCAAATACAACATGGCATCACATTAAGACTCTACGACTCAGAGTATTTATACATAAGACTCCAAAGAGTCAGATATTACAAACATGGGTCTCATGACCCAGCACTCAAGTCATACTAGCAATAGCACAAGCGAAAGCTTAAGCATGTCTGAGTACAGACAACTACAAATGAAAAAGGTTGAGAAGTCGGACTATCTACAAGACCCTCCCGGGGGTACAAGACCGTAGCTGAGGTAACAAGCTAAACGTCAAAGTCCACGCGGAACTACTAGCGAGACTGAAGTCTCTCTGCAAAAACATAAATTAAGCAAACGTGGGTACAAATGTACCCAGCAAGACTTACATCAGAACTATCTACATATGCATCAGTATCAACAAAGGGGGTGGTGGAGTTTAACTGCAACAAGCCAGCTTTGACTCGGTGGCTATCCTGAACTACCACTGCAAGTAACTCTTTTGAGGTGGTGCACATGAGTCCACATATTCACTATATCAATACACCACTATGGATCCGCTCCCGTCTCCCTACGAGAAGGCCATCCATAGCACTCATGCTTATATTGCGTATTTTAGAGTATCCACTTTCACTTGTCTATGAACTGTACCGCAGACACGGCTATTCGAATAGATGATGTTAACCCTGTAGGGGTGTACTTCTTCACACACGCTCTCACCACTAACCACCATATACACGTCGTGTATCTCGGCAACCTTCAAGCGGAAGTCTAGCGAGGGAGTCGGCCACGACCTGACTAACCATGCAAGTCTCTAGTCCAGCTTTATCGCCTATTCGGGTTCCATCTGCAAGGAGATCCGGCCAGGGTGTCGCTCACGGCCCCAAACGATGTGTCCAGGGTTCCCAAGCCCACCTCGATGGATGGATCTACGCTTGGTACACCGTGCCATGGTGCCTAGTCTGTCCCAAGCCCACCTGTACCGGGTGCCACTTGGTAGAATACTAACACAACCTACAAACACCGGAAACTAGTTGCAACTCCCGGATGTAGATCGAGGCGGTTAATAAGCCGAGAGGGGTCGAGTTACCGGAACCCAATGTGTGGTAGTAACTATTCATGAATCACAAACACAGAACTCAGTTCCTGTGGACGGTTTCAATGAGACAACCCACCATGTACTCCTACATGGCCTCTCACCGCTACCTTTACCAAATCGTGTTCACACACTTAGCTCTCAACAGTAGGACATGTTCACAACTTTCCAATTCATCCCCGATGAATCAGACCTGACACAACTCTAAGCAATAGCAGGCATGACAAAGAAGAATGAATGAGTAGGCACATCAGGGCACAAACAACTCCTACTCATGCTAGTGGGTTTCATCTATTTACTGTGACAATGATAGGTCATGCAGAGGAAAGGGGTTCAACTACCGCAGCATGTAACAGTTGAATCGATGTTGTCCTAATGCAGTAAAAGAGACCAGGAGCGAGAGAGTGGGATTATATCAGAATGAACAAGGGATTTTGCTTGCCTGAGAGAGTGGTAGAGGGGTACTGCCCTTCAGCTGGATACTCGTGAATATCTTCGGAGGCAGAACCTACCACAAAGATAACACCGGTAACACAATCATTACATAGCAAGATGCAACAATATGATGCATGCAATGAGATGGCAAAATGAGTATGTTTTGGCTAATTCAGCTTGAACATGGTGGTTTGAGTTCATTTGAATCAAAGATTCGAATGCAAACCCAAAATATGAACTCATATAAGTGCATTATCTTGTTTCATCTAAGCAGCAAGGTTAGTGTCGGATTTCTGGTTCCGGCAGACCCTTGAGGTTCGAACACTAGGGTGCGCGTGGAGATCTCGCCCTCTACCTACCTCCACCCCGACGCCTCACTTGGATTTAAACTACGAAAGGAACAACACAAGAGACACAAGGTTTATACTAGTTCGGGCCACCATTGTGGTGTAATACCCTACTCTAGTTTGTGGTGTGGTGGATTGCCCTTGGGCTGATGGTGATGAACAATACAAGGAAGAACAGCCTCGCGAAGGACTGTTCTTGGCCGGGGCCATGAACTGCTTGGAGGAGTTCAGTCGCTCTCTCTCTCTCTCTCTCTCTCTCTCTCTCTCTCTCTTTCTCTCTGGATTCCGGACCTTGGATCCAGGATCAAGCTTCTTCTCCTCCCTACCCTGTGGGAGGCTAGTCATATTTATAGGAAAGGGCCCTGGGCCTCTTCCCAAATATTGAGCGGGAAGGGCGCCAACAATTGGCCATTTTGAAGGGGAACATCTGGTACACTTATCCTGACTAAACTTGGTCCTCGCCTGTCAAAGGCTCTGGTGACGCTGGCTTGGGCTCCACAATGACTTCCTTCTGCCGTTGGGCTGGTCTTGGTCTTGTTGCAATCGAAATGGACGCCTTTGCTTGATGCTCTCGCCTGCGCTTGCTCCCTTTGCACCAAAGAGGAAAGGAGGACATCTGCTGGCCGGGCGCCCGCCTGGCGCCCTTGGTCGTCATGGCTTGCGTCATGGGCACCTCGTGAGGTACCCCGCCTTGATCTCCCCACCTCCTCGTGAGCCAGCCTGATGAGGCCGTGCCTGAGGAAGCTCCCTGTCGTCCGCCCCGCGAGGCTTGGCCCCTTGCGAGGGTCTTGAGCTTGTGTTGATGAAGATGGGCCATGCTGGGCCCCGCTTTGAGCCACGCCGCAGGCCGCAGGCAGGCAAGTCTGGGGAACCCTGTTCCCAGAACATCGACAGTAGCCCCCGGGCCCAAGGCGCGCCCGGACTTGGCTGAGCGGAGAAGCGAAAGGGAAAGTGCGAAGCACCGTGGGCCCTAACAGCCTGCGGCCTTGGGCGCCGCATGGCGGTTGATTGGACGTGGGTGCCTCAGCAACCGCGCGAGTTGATAAAGGAGCGGCGTCTGCCTAGGCTTTGCTTACCTTGCTCTCTGGTTACTGCTCAGATCCCCTTTCTTGCGCCTCACCTTCCTGCCTCCGAAATCTTCAGATCCACTTCGACTGCAAGCCCTAGCAAGGCATGGCACCTCGCCAGACCCCGGCCGGAGCTTGGTACTCGCCGGCCCTGGACTCGCCGAACGTGTCGGAGGCGATCCTTGTCCGGGTGCGCCAGATGGCGGCGGCATAGGGCATCAACGGGGCGAAGGTGTTCAAGGCCGGCTCCGCCCTACCTGAGGGCCAAGGGAGCACCTTTTACCCGCTCTTTGGAAGCGCCATCGTTGCCGGTCTGATGCCTCCCTTTTCTGAGTTCTTCTTCTCTGTCCTCCGCCATTACAAGCTACAAGCTCTGCATCTCAACCCCAACTCTGTTCTCCTTCTGGTGATCTTCGCCTACTATTGTGACTCTCACGTCGGGGTGCAGCCCTCAGTGGCCCTGCTGCGCCACTATTTCTCCCTCTGGACCACTCGTGGTTCCATCTCTGCATGTGCGAGCTTCGTCACGTACGGTAGCTCCATCGCCATTTCGAACCCCGGGAAGAGGATTGAGGGCTTCATGAGCAAGTGGGTCTTCGTAGATGCTGGGCGCATCCACCCTCGGCTAATCTTGCCCACGGAGCACCCCACGCACTCCGACGATTGGTCTCGAGTGGAGCTCGTGGACCCCCGCTCGAGGCCGGTCTTGGAGAAGATGGACATGGATCTGAGGCCGGCCAGCATGGCGGCGGTGAAGCTGACCGGCACGTCAGCCGAGGGAATTCTGGAGCACCAGTTGGCTCCGCTCGTCAAGACTCCACCGCCGATGTGGAGGCCCCACCCGAGCCCCGCGGTCTTGCCCGACGAAGACCTGGTTGTGGTTCTCCATTCTTTGGTCGGGGGCGACGTGGCGAGGTTGGAGGGCGCTCCTACGCCCCTGTTCCTCCGCGACGACTGGGAGCAGTTAGTAGGGTCCATGCCCGTCTTCAACGGGGACTGGCCCGTGCCCGCGGAGGTTCCCGAGGACCCGGTGGACGTGTCCTCCAGCGACTCCAGCGAAGAGAAGGGAGAAGGGGAGCAGGAAGGAGGGCTCTACTCCGAGGCGACCGACGGAGAGTCGAGGTCTCCCCTCCCTCGGTGCAAGTCCCGCAGTCTCCGCCTCTCACCGAGCGACGACGACGAGGAGGATGATGACGAGCAGGGTGGTGGGAGCTTGCCCCTGATCCCGAAGAAGGATAGGACCGGGCTGATCCACCGCGGGTCTGCCCCGGCCTCGAGGCGATCCGCAGGCGCGCCTCCTGCTCCCGAGCTCCTTGAGACTGACCCCTGCAGCTGGCTCTCGGGCTTCAAGTATGGCCGGAGGTTGCTTGAGCCCACGAGCGACGACCAGTAAGTTCTCGATTCCTACCTTATTTCTTGTTTTGTCGCTGAGGCTTGACGTTTGTATCTCTTGGCTAGGCTGGCGCCCGCGGCAAAGAAGCCGAGGGGATCTTCTGAGGTTCCATCTGGGGCACCGCCTCTGCCCGCGAAAGAAGGTGACCACAATGCACGGGCCTCTCCTGCCCGGTCGTCCTCACGAGGCCTGGCTGAGCCGGCTGGGCCGAGCTCAGCCCCCACGGCCCAAGCGGCTCCTAAGGTGCCCTTGCCTGACGCTGCCACCACAGCCGTTGGGGCGCAGCAGGCTCCGCCTCAGGATACTGTGGTCAGGCTGCCGCCTTCTCCTCCTACCCCACCGACTGTTGTCTCTCCTACTCCTCCTACCGCTCGATCGTCTTTGTTGCCGAACTGGACCGATTCTTGCAGGATCTTTTGGGCGCCGACCCTCGTCTAGTGGCCGGGCGCTTGGAGCTGGCTTCTGGCTGGATTCGCTCTGATGCTTCGATTCGGGCGGCGCTGGCCTAGGCCTCGACGGCTTGCGACGAGGAGAAGCAGGCCGTACTTGGGGCGAATGCTGCTCGCGACGCTGCCTTGGGGGAGGTAGTCGATGTCTGAGGTTGCTGCAAGGCGCTGGAGAGCGAGCTGCAGGGCCTGCGGGACCAGCTCGCCAAGTAGGCCCGCCTTCCCTAAAAGCAGGAGGAAGGCATGAAGGCTCGCGAGGCGGCCGTCAAGGATCGGGATGCCAAACTCAAGAAGCGCCGGGAACACCTAGGCGTGCTGGAGCAGGAGTTGGAGGCGAGGACGGTCGAGCTGGACGGCAAGGCACGGGTCCTTGCCGAGGATCGCGTGGCCTTCACGGAGATGGAGGTGAAGGCTCGCATCTTGCTGAGGGAGCTTTATGATAGCGGCCTGGAGAGCCCGCTGGCCGGCGCAGAGGACGGCCCCGCCAAGATGCTTCCCTTCCTGGTTCACGCTCTTGAAGATGTCGCCCTTGGCCTTGGCCCTACGGCTGAGGCCGAGGTGCGTGTCTTGTCTTCTGCAGCGCTGACGCGGGTCCTCACCCACGTCTATCTTCGCGATCCCAACGTCGACCTCGACAACCTGCTGGAGCCAGCGAGCGGCGAGCTTGCCGCAGCCCCTGTTGAGGCCGTGAAGGGTCGTGCGGTGGCTCTGCTGGGGAAGTTCCGGGCCTTCAGCACCAAGCCGAAGCGGGGCGCTGCCAACACTGCGGCTCCACAAGGCGAACCCGCTCCGCGCAACTCCACCACCGACAAGTGACTCCGTTGTGGCTCATTTCCTGCTTTTAATTCCTCCACATGTATCATGCCTCGGGGAGGCGTTAAACTTGCATTTAGCGTTGTGATAACAGTTATGGACCGTAATATTTGCTTTTGAATTCCTTGAAATTTGCGCTTTTCCTTCCTACTTGCTTGTGTTGTAAGCCGGCAGAGCCCGGCCCAACGCATACCTCAGCCGCCGTTAGCCCCGACCAGAAACTAGGACGGGACCAAGGACTGAGGGACTACGTGACAAGTTAGGCTCGTGAGTCGCGATGCTCAGGAGTCCCCCTTGGCGCACGAACAACAAGTAGGGAGGTGAGATGTGGGTGGATCTACTGTTCTACGTCTGCAGAGCCCGGCCCAAGATACCTCAACCGCCAAGTTAGCCTTTCTAACTAAGGAGTGAGGGGCTATGTGACCAGTTAGGCTCCTGAGTCGCAATGCTCAGGAGTCCCCCTTGACGCTCAAACGGCCTTCGTACCTTGGCTCCGCTCGGGGAGGGATGTGCGATGAACCAAGCCCGAGGGGCCTGGCTGGGAGGCGTGCGTCTGGGCGTGACCCAGGCGCAGCCCCCGTGCCCAGCCCCCTCGCACGGCACTCCCGAGGGGAGGCGTTGCGATGAGGCTAGACACTGAGCTCTGGGATCCCTGAGGTTGATGCAGCCCGGAGGCCACCCTCATTTGTTTATCACCATCATGAGCATAAGCGCTT
This sequence comes from Aegilops bicornis, assembly GCA_021605145.1. Taxonomy (NCBI): domain Eukaryota; kingdom Viridiplantae; phylum Streptophyta; class Magnoliopsida; order Poales; family Poaceae; genus Aegilops; species Aegilops bicornis. The sequence continues at coordinate 194,091,087 of CM038672.1, read as the reverse complement.
CCGTGTGTGTGCAGGCATAGCCGCTCCTCGGCAAGTGTCGTCGGCCCAAGCTGAGCACGGTGCTTCCAGCAGTGCGTGGGAGGGGGCTCCCCTCCGGGAGGAGCCCCCGGGGCGTGTACAGCCCCGCCCTCACACATGGCTGGCACGGTAGGGCCTGACGAGGTGTATCTGTGCACCCGTGAGCCAGCGCGGGACTCACGGGGCCCTACCTCAAGGAGGGTTGCGCCTGGCACTGGGCCTTATCTTGTGATGTGTTCCTGCAGATTTGGTTAGATGCCGACGCTCTACGTCCTCGGGTACCGGCCCTCGAGCTGGTCTCAGCCGTCGCTGGTATGCCAGGTCGTGATGTCGTGGACAAGGCCAAAGGGTGAGGGCTAGAGAGCTAGTAGGAGCCTCGAGTCGCTATGCTCAGGTACCCCCCCTTTAACTGCAAGCGGTCGACATGAATGAAGAAAAGGTGCCATGGATTGGCATCAAATAACAAGCATGATGGGTCGAACGCATGACCCGAAATAAACGCAAGAACGATACATGCCGCCGGGTCTGGCCCGAGCGACTTGGGGATTATGCAGCCCGAGGGGCGCCCCCAACAAGATAAGCTAGGAACATGAAGTAAAAGGGATACACGCTGCAGGGACAGACCCACGCGGCCTGGGAATAATGCAGCCACAGGGGCGCCTCGCTTGGAAATGAAACTTGAAAGATGTCACCTGATAGTGTTGAAGACGAAAGGGTGTTGGTGCAGCAGACTCGGTGGGCTGCGGGAGCCGATCCTCCCGAGCCCCCAGGCTCAGGGGCCTCGGGAGGCTTCGGAGGCGCTGGTGGCTCCTCGTGGACCATCTCCATCTCTGCCAGGGCTGCGGAACGCCTGGCCTCTTGAGCCTCTAGGATGCTCCTCATGAGGCGTTGGTGCGTGGCAGCCGCGTTCGGCAAGCCGTAAGGCATACGAACGTAGTTGTGGGGTGGGCCCTCGCAGCGCCCCACGCGAGAGGGCCAGAAGCGCTCCTGAGAGGCGGCTCGGTTGAGCCCTGGTATGTCAATGCAGACGCGCAGCCCACAATCCTCGCCTGGATGGGGATCCACGGCAGGTAAGCGGTGGCTGCCACTCATGACTCTTGGCTCCTGTAGCTCCTGAATGATCTTGCTGCTGAACTCCCGAGGGTTTGGCCCTCCTTGCCTTGCTCCTTCTTCAGGGAAACGTTCTTTGAAACACGCCTCCAAGTGGTGCCCAAGCGCCTCCCTCGTGACCTTAGCAAGGTCGGTGGCCCTCCAGGGGGGAGCACTCGAGCCCTGCTTGAGGAGGGCGCCGGGCGCGCTTTCTTATGCGATAGAAGGAGGTTCCCCTGAGCAGCACGGACCTGAGGGGCCTGCCTCCTGAGGGGCCGGGCGGACGATGTCTTCTTCTTCTTGGGGCGGTCTCGGAAGCCTCCTGCTCCGCGATCCGGGTCTTCCAGTGATGCGGCCTGAAAGGCTCGCTCCAGGGAGCACACCGCGTCTTTCTCTTCGCAGGGCACCGTGATGACTCCGCCACTTCCTGGCATCTTGAGGACGTTGTAGCCGTGGTGGGTTACAGCCATGAACTTGGCCAGCGCTGGGTACCCGAGGATGGCGTTGTATGGCAGGCGAATGTGGGCGACGTCGAAGTCGATGAGCTCGGTGCGGTAGTTGTCGCGCGCGCCGAAGGTGACAGGGAGGCAAACCTGCCCAATCGGGACCGTGGAGCCGTCGGTGACCCCAGAGAAAGGCTTGGTTGGCTGAAGCTGATTGTAAGGCACTTGGAGATTGTTGAACATTTCCACAGACAGGACGTTGAGCCCTGCCCCGCCATCGATGAGGGTCTTGGTGACTAGCACGTTGCTGATGATTGGGGAGCAAAGCGTCGGCAGGACTCCGGCTATGGCCGCACACTTGAGCTGATCCGCTTAGCTGAACATCATGGCGCACGCCGACCACCTGAGGGGGCGCGTGGCTTCGAGCTTGGGGAGGACTACATTCACTTCACGGGCGAACTGCTTGAAGATGCGCTGAGAGGCTGGGGCTTGAGCTCCGCCCGGGATGCAGGCGATCGCGCGCGGCTCCTGGAAGCCCCCAGCCCCCTTGTCCTGATGATGGTCTTCATTTCTCCTTGGCTGCGGTGGCAGAGGAGGGAGGCCTGCGTTGCCTTGCGGGCGATACTCGCGAGGCTGATCCCTCCAGCCTCCCTCGCGAGGCGGGTCCCGCTAGCGATCCTCGCGAGGTTGGTCGTGCCACCCTTGGCGGGGGCCGCGATCTTCCCAGCGTCCTGCGTTCCTTCCTCCTCCTCGGCCGTAGCCTCGGTCGTTGCGGTCGGGACGTTGGTCGATCCTCCCTTCTCGCACGGCTCGGAGCTCTTGACATTCGTTGGTGTTGTGGGTGTGGAGGTCGTGGTACACGCAGTACCGGCTGCCCTTGGAAGACTCGGGCTGATCTCTGCCCCGCTTGGTGTCCGGTTCTGCCGCGAGCACGGCAGCCCCCTTGCGCTTCACATCCTTGGCTTTGGTCTTCTTCTCTTCTAGGTCTGCGGCAGGCAGCTCGAGGAGGGAGATACGCCCTTCCTCGGCCCTGGCGCACTTGGTCGCCAAGTTGAACAGCTCCAAGGAAGTGCACAGATCTTCATGCATCGCCAACTCCTCCTTCATCTTGACGTCTCGCACACCGTCGGAGAAGGCGGAGATGATGGCCTCCTCGGTCACCTTGGGAATCTTGAGGCGGGTGTTCTTGAAGCGCTAGATGTATTTCTGCAGGGTCTCCCCTGGTTGCTACTTGATGCAGCATATGTCGCTCACGGCGGGTGGCCGGTCATGAGTACCTTGGAAGTTGGCGATGAAGCGGGTGCGCATCTCATCCCAGGAGGAGATCGTGCCTGGGGCCAGGTTCAGGAGCCAGGTGCGGGCCCCGTCCTTGAGCGCCATGGGAAACCAGTTTGCCATGACCTTCTCATCTCCGCTGGCGGCTTCGATGCCCAGCTCATAGAGCTGGAGGGATTCTGCGGGGTCGGCCGTACCGTCGTAGCGGGGAGGGAGGTCTGGCTTGAACTGGTCGGGCCACGCGACACTGCGCAGCTCGGTGGTGAAGGCACGGCAGCCTGCTGTGGCCACGGGAGGCCTTGGGTGACGAAAAGCTTGGTCTTGCGGGTCCCATGCGCTGGAGCTAGGAGCAGCGCGGGGTCTTGACGTGTCGGAGCAGGAGCGTGGTCGCGATGGGCTGGAGCGGGGAGCACTCGGGAAGCTTCTTGCGGGCGAGGGACTTCCTGGCAGCTCTGCTCTTGCCGCGCTGGCGCCGGACGGGGAGGGTTCCGTCCAGGGGACAACACGCCTTGGGGCCAGGGCACCTGCTTGAGGGGGAGGCAGCCGAGGCGCCCCTGGAGCTTCCTCGCCCGCGCAGGGCAGGGTGCGGTGCAGCGGGACGGACGGCGCGGGGGAGCCCCCTGCGGCATGAACGAGCTCGGCGACGCGGTCGAGCCACTCTTTGTAGACGTCGTCGACGGGACGGTAGCGCAGGAGCTCGTTTGCCGCGATGAGCGCAGCTCGAGCCTCCATGGGCGCGTGGAAGGCGCGAGACGAAGACCCAGCCAGGGCGAGCGAAGGGGTAGCAGTGCGACCGTCTTGCCTCACGGAGGGATGCTGGGATGATGCTTGCTGCTCGTTCCCCGTCGGGCCGGTGGCGGCGTTGACGGCAGGCGACGGGGAACGACGAAGGCGCCAGCCGACGGGAGCCGTCTGGGCGACGCGGGAAGCGAGAGCGCCTCGGTGCTCGGCGCGGGCTCGGCGAGCGTCAGACATGGATGCGGTGGTCGACGGAGAACAAGGCGGCGGAAGACGAATTCCGGCGCACCCCTACTTGGCGCGCCAAATGTCGGTTTTCGGGTTCCGGCAGACCCTTGAGGTTCGAACACTGGGGTGCGAGCGGAGATCTCGCCCTCTACCTACCTGCACCCCGCCGCCTCGCTTGGATCTAAACTACGAAAGGAACAACACAAGAGACACAAGGTTTATACTAGTTCGGGCCACCATTGTGGTGTAATACCCTACTCTAGTTTGTGGTGTGGTGGATTGCCTCTTGGGCTGATGGTGATGAAGAATACAAGGAAGAACAGCCTCGCGAGGGTCTGTTCTTGGCCGGGGCCATGAACTGCTTGGAGGAGTTCAGTCGCTCTCGCTCTCTCTCTCTCTGTTTATCTATGGATTCCGGACCTTGGATCCAGGATCAAGCTTCTTCTCCTCCCTACCCTGTGGGAGGCTAGTCCTATTTATAGGCAAGGGCCCTGGGCCTCTTCCAAAATATTGAGCGGGAAGGGCGCCAACAATTGGCCATTTTGAAGGCGAACATCTGGTACACTTATCCTGACTAAAGTTGGTCCTCGCCTGTCAAAGGCTCTGGTGGTGACGCCGGCTTGGGCTCCACAATGACTTCCTTCCTGCCGTTGGGCTGGTCTTGGTCTTGTTGCACCGAAATGGACGCCTTTGCTTGATGCTCTCGTCTGCGCTTGCTCCCTTTACACCAAAGAGGAAAGGAGGACACTGCACGGGCTGGCGCCACTCGCGCCTCTTGGTCGTCATGGCTTGCGTCATGGGCACCTCGTGAGGTACCCGGCCTTGATCCCTCCGCCTCCTCGCGAGCCAGCCTGATGAGGCCATGCCTGAGGAAGCTCCCTGTCATCCGCCCCGCGAGGCTTGGCCCCTCGCGAGGGTCTTGAGCTTGTGTTGATGAAGATGGGCCGTGCTGGGCCCCCCCTTTGAGCCACGCCACAGGCCGCAGGCAGGCAACTGTGGGGACCCACGTTCCAGAACACCGACAGTTAGGTTGCTCTAACATGCATGAAACAAGTACCTATGGATAGATTGGATTTTTCTGATCAATTTTCATATATAAATCTTTGCATTTGGAGTTACAGATTAATTTCTATGATTTATTTAAGTTTATAGCATTTTCTGGAATTTCCTGAATAGAAATAAATCCAGAAAATACTTTATTGCATCACATTGCGTCACTATGTCGTCAGCGGTCAACGGAGAGGGTCCAGGTCAAACTTGACCCGTGGGACCATTGGTCAGTGACCCAGGGCTGGTTAGGGTTGCTGACACATGGGGTCGGTCAAGGTCCAGGTCAGCAAGGTCAACGCTGACGCATGGGGCCACTGTGATTAGTTTAAACTAAATAGGAAATAAAGTATGGTTAATTAAGGGCGCGGGGTCCAACTGTCTGTATCACTATGGTTAATTAACTAGGTGATTAAACCCTAATTATGCAGCCACGTCATGATCACCGGATCATACGCCGGCGATGACCAAACCGACGGCGAGAGCTCACCGGACTCGCGCTACGGGGCATCGTTTCATGCGCGGCTTGCGGCTACGGAACGCTGGGAGCGAGGCGCATCTGGTGGATCATGTGGGGCGAGCTGGGGTGGCCGGTGGCAGCGACGGCAGTGAGCTGGGCGGCGGCCGGAGCTCGGCTAGTTGCGGGCGCGGGGCTGTAGCAAGCAGGCAAGCGAGTAGAGGGGCTAGGCGGCCTCCTGGAGGCACCAGGAGCGCGATGCGGTGCAAGGGCACGGGTGGTTTGAGCTTAGGCCACGGCGACGATAAAGCCAGGCGGCGGTGAGCTTCGGTGATGGCGGGAAACGGCACTACGGCAAGGAATCGACGTGGGGAAGAGTGGGTAACAACGGCGGAACTCACAGGGAGTCGGACGGCGGTCTCAGCGGGCTCGGGGACGGCCTGATGGTGATGAATCACGCAGCGGGGATCACCGGCACCGAGGTTGAAGAAGACGCCCGGGACAGCGATGCGGTGCTCCCCCGGTTGTTTGGCTCGGCGTGGACGAGGAGGGCGAAGATGCGGATCTCGGGATCGCGGAGAGGGAGCGAGGGAGTGGTTGTGGCCGCGGCGAACGGCGTCGGTGCACTCCGGCCTGTTCGGTCGGCCATGGCAGAGATAGCAGAGGGGAGGGGAGAGGTTGCAGGCGAGGGAGAGAGAGGTCAGGGGTCTCTGGGTGTCTCCAGGCGTGAGGGTGAGGCAGGAGGTGGCAAGCAGGAGCTGGAGCCTGCGGCATGCGTGGGCGCTCTCTCGCAGCGACAACGACAGCTTTGGGGTGAGGGGAGGGAGACGACAGGAGGTCGCGGTGGGCTGGGCCAACAGTGTTGGGCCGGAGCTGGGCCGCCACATAACTGGACTAGGTAACTCTTTCTCTCTCTTTTCTTTTCTATTTCTTTATGTTTTCTATTTTCTGCAATTGGTTTTGATTTAGTAAAAATGCCAAACCACTTTGTAAAATCCTCAAAATATTTGTGGCACTTGGGAAATTATTTCCCACAGCCCTCAAATGCTTTCAAGATTATTTGGACATTTAAAAATATTTATAGAATTTAATTGTCCAAATTCAAATACTTATGAATTAACTCCAAAATCCAGAAATGTCCTAGAAATGTGTGCATCATTTTTGGGAGAAGTTTTCACCCATTCCAAAATTGATGAACTTTTCTAAAGGCCATTTTGGGTAGATGGAAAAGATTACTTTGGCCCTAGTTGTATTTCATTTGCTGCTAGGGTTTATCAGTCCCCATTTCAAGTTTAATTAAAACATAGACATGATGCAAAACAAGAGGCTAGCACTAAGCACTTCCAGAACTAGGGATGTAACAACTCACCCCCACTAAACAAGAATCTCGTCCCGAGATTCAATACGTGAGGTAAGAAGACAGAGGGAACACAAGCTGATACTATCTTCATGACCCAATGCTTCATGTTGAACTTGACGCCTCTGCTTTCGAGATCTTCATCCAACACAACAATGACGGAAAGCGACTCTATAAGAATCGTTCTTCTCGAGGATCGAACAACTGACGATCAACTCACGGAATGAGACATAACAATATCTCTCGAGTTGAGACGCAAAACACACATCAGGAGCAATGGAAACAAGCGGAAGACATGGGTACAATTTGGTAGGCAACAATCCCACACTGGAGTAGGACGGTGCATGATTTCAAGATAGCGATGAAATAATTGCCATGATTCCATGATGGAACACCTTAGAGAAGGCGGCTCATAGAGTTATTCCCTTAAGTTGCAAAAAGAATTACTTTTTATACAGAGATCATTGAAAGTCTCTATACCAGCCTAAGGCAAATCATAATCGATCGGTTGAAACAGCTCGAAAGGATGGCATACTCATACTAGAATGGATGATGTGGACTAAATTGTTGAAGAAAACGCAATGGATGATTTTTGCTTATCACAGGAACTGGATGGGACCCATGGAGGGACCACTTTTGAAGATAATCCCGATCAGTAATAACTGAGAAGGGCAGTCCATGGTAGGATGGCACAATGGCGGTGCAAGCTGGGAACAAAATGCAAATGTTGGGAATGATTCTAGTAACTGGGGATAAACTCAACAATGGAGAGTGATTCCACTGTTTGGATGGTTTTAGCATATTCGAGGAAACCGAGAGCATAAGGACCCCGAAGGAACAACTTCTGGAATAAGTTGCACTAAATCCTCATGGAGAAGATGGTCAAATAGCTCAATCAAGATACTACAATGATCCATCTTCTGGCTAGGTGTGTCGGCCAGAACATCAACCTTGTCGGGGACCTACATCATAGATCTTGGAAAAGTTCCGACCATCATATTTGCCTGAGATTCAGATCTGGTTGGTAATAGGATATTCCAGACTCATCGAGTCTAGAAGAAAATGAAAGTTTGCAACACAAATCAATGAGATGGCGTTGCGAGATTCTCGGGAAATGGACTATGGTAGTAAGCTCCAAAACATGAGCTGGTTTTGCTAACACATGTAAACATGCTGTCCCAGACAAGCATGACCACGTAGTAGTCTTATAATAAAAATACTACCGAGTTCAGGTGGGGAACCATCATCGAGGATAAAAAAGTCCTTGCATAAGGCATGCTCTTAGGAAGGAACTTCTTCTCCTTGAACAAGTCATTCAGTGGCTTGGTGTGCTAGGAAACACATATAGAATGGAGGCGGCCAATCTATCAAACCATAGAGTACTTCGCACATATGCGTGACTAACTTGGGAATATTCCAGAGGAAGCGAGAACAAGCTTTCTCGAATTCACGGCGGCAACTTACATCAAATGCACGTGAATTAGAGGAAGTCATTCCTTTCATCCAAACATAAGCTTCATGAACGGAACACGAAGGCATTGCTTACAAAGTTTCCAACACTAGGTTGATGTTCAACATGAATCATGGAGGAGACAAAATGATGCTGATGGGCTCAACAGCAACTCATCGGAATTTTCCATATCACTGGAATTCCACCATTATGTGAACAATGTGATAGTATTGGTCAAACCAAAAGATGTAATGGTGTATGCTCGAGGAACAACCACGAGTAAGACAACATTACTAATATCGTTGGTTCTAACTTGATTTGACGATATCCCACACTCAAATCAAGGTTTGGACAAGACGATAGATTCAACAACCGATCACGAGGAACAACCAATGAATATATCATCCCTCTTCAACACACACACACACACACACAAGGATATCCCATGGAATGAACTAAGTTAGGCAAGCGTTTATCTTACAACTCTCAAGTTGTTGTTAGCTTAACCAACTAGCTCAGGGGTATCCAACACGGATTCTTGGAGAATGGCTAGTTTAGAGAAAAACCAACATGATCACGAACTCAACATAGCAGTGAGGGAACAACCTGGCAATACTTCTGAGAAGATATTCGGAAAATCACGAACCACCGATATGTTATTAAGCTCGAGAACAATCTTGCTTTTCAGGGCAAGACGATGTGATCAAAAGAGTGAGGGATTGACACAATCCTAACTCATTGATCCAAGAGTGCACCGGAAATAAGGACTAGATAGCACGATCAATCTTAGGACGATGATTCAATAACCAGCACGCTAAGAATGAGAGTATTGTCCATTTAGTACCAAGCGACGAGTTGCTCGGAGTATTGATTTCCCACATCACAATTCAGTTGTCGGCATTCCAATTACAACAACACAAAACCGAGGAATGAATAATTATGGCGATAAGTATCACTACGGCAAGAATCCATAAGAGGTTGTGCAATTCCTATAATATTCCTGACATAAGGGGGTAATACTCCAGGGTGGAACAGACTAGAAGCTGGATTGGCATTCTTAATCTGCGGAACACCACTACTTTGACCCAATCCTGGATAGGGATGAGGTATTGCAGTTTGTTTCTCCTAGTCATTCTAAAATAGAACGGCTTGACGGACCACAGGAATAAATAGTCATCGATAACACGAATGGACAACTACTCTTGACCAACAATTGGCAGACAAAGGTCAGTTAACAACTAAGAGGGGACAACTCAAAGGGACATATATCTTTCTGAGTTGTGGATGCATAGCTTAGTATGTCGAGCAAAGCTCAACATTTCTTCCGGATAACCCATGCAGAAAGGTAGAACTGGCAGATTCACAATCTAGAATCGAGAACTCATCAAGTGCACTCTGGTTGTGATCGTTCGGTTCAACGAGGAACTTCTACCATAAGTAGTTCATGGTATTTGGAAGAAGGAAATACCATAAACCGCGAGGACTATCGCAAAGGTTACTAATATACTAAAGGTACGAGCAACACTATCAACACGAGGTAAGTAGAGTGAAACTTGGGCTCAAACACCCAGAAATAGAATGCCTACTAACTAAATGGCATCACGGGATGCTTTCGAGAATAATGGCCAGAATCATCACACTGGGGATACAAAGCATTGCTAGATTAGTGGGTGGTTCTCCAGGATGCCTAGGGTCATAATAATGGCTTCAACATATAAGCTGACACAACGAAGTACCTCAACTCGACGATTAGTGTGGTTAATCTGGCCCAAAGGAACATCGAGAATGGAAAGAAGGAATTTGCAAATGCATCAGAATATTTAGAAACCTGGGATGACTCGGACAACATAACGGCTGTAAATGCTCAGAAAAATATTTGAGACATTCACAAGGATTTGCATAGTCACATAACAACAACATATCAAGGTTCTGGTTCATCTTACAACATACTAAAAGTAGTAGAAACTGAACTAAGGCCTGGAACCAACAATCCTAAGATTCTACGGATTAGTAACACGTGATCCTGATAGAAAGAAGAGAGATCCTAGTTCCTTAAACCCCGTAGAAAAGAAGAGGTTGACTTAGATCAGAAGGCATAAGGTAATGGAGTAAAAAGAGCCTTACGTTCCCTTTCGCAATCAATTCCCTTATATAACTAAAGCATTTCTAGACTCAACTTAGACCAGTTTGGCTTTGTAATCCTACAAGCAGTAAGGCTCAGATATCAAAGCTGCCAGGACCCCGATTCTAAGTCACACCGGTCTAGCATGTAACACATCATATCACTTTGTGGCCTCACGCACAGTATTCCCCCGGGTGCCACCTTACCTGGCCAGGGACCGTTTGCGCCGTTTGGCTCACGTATATGATAGTGTCGCTAGCATCCATATGACAGAGAACCCAGGGCGACATGACTAGTCGTGAACCCAAAGTGGCACTAACTTACAGGGACAGGCATACGTGACCCAGTCTCGAACGTGTCGGTCATCAACGTGTGAATCCGGGCTGTAGCAACCTAGCAGGACTCCAGAAATCACCGCGTGACATTTCCCCGAAGGGACAGACACAGGAATGAAGTGGGACACATGCCGGCCAGTCTAAGTGTTCCGGAGCAGTAGTAACTGGGCTAGCGGGACTCCGGTAAGCAGGGTTGTAGCAGACTACCATGGCTCAGTGGAAGCACCAGACTACATTTCCCCATAAGAGGGGCTACCAAGGATAGACAACTAGGTTGTCGGATCCAACACATACCAAGTGAGGGAGTCCTGGATAAGGGGGTCCTTGGACTGCCGTACTATATACTTTGGTCGGACTGTTGGACTATGAAGATACAAGATTGAAGACTTCATCCCGTGTCCGGATGGGACTCTCCTTTGCGTGGAAGGCAAGCTTGGAAATTCGGATATGTAGATCTCCTCCCTTCTAACCGACTCTCTGTAACCCTAGCCCCCTCCGTAGGACAACAACAATCATAATCATAGGCTAGCTTCTAGGGTTTGGCCTCTACGATCTCGTGGTAGATCAACTCTTGTAATAATCATATCATCAAGATCAACCATGCAGGAAGTAGGGTATTACCTTCATCGAGAGGGCCCGAACCTGGGTAAACATTGTGTCCCCCGCCTCCTGTTACCATCCGCCTTAGACGCACAGTTCAGGACCCCCTACACGACATCCGCCGGTTGTGACACCGACATTGGTGCTTTCATTGAGAGTTCCACTGTGCGGTCACCATAAGGTTTGATGTATCCTTCGATCATCGGCAACGATGCGATCCAGGGTGAGGTTTTTCTCCCCAGACAGATCTTCATATTCGGCGGATTCGCAATGCGGGCCAACTTGCTTGGCCATTTGGACCAGATCGAGAGCTACGCCCCTGGCCGTCAGGTCAGGTTTGGAAACTTGAACTATACTGCCAACATCCGCGGAGACTTGACCTTCGACGGATTTGAGCCCATGTCAGGTGCTCCGCACAGTCACGACGACCATGATTTAGCTCTTCCGTCGGACGGTGTTTGGGAGATCACACCCGTGGCTACTCTGGCCCTCAATCCGGAGCAGATTACGCCGTCCAAGGACTGGTGGATGGACCCCGCCACGGAGGCCACACACTCAGTAGAGATAGAGACGAGTACTGAGTTCACCTCCTATGAGACCTGTGTTGCCGGACTATTGGATTCGTCCCCGGCCACGGGCTCGAACCGCCCGTGTTAGTGCCTATTGAATCTGATTGGGAACCGATCATGGAGTTTTCGTCTGCGGATATCTTTCAGCACTCGTCCCTGGGCGATGTGCTAAATTCATTAAGGTCTCTCTCCTTGTGAGGAGGCCCTTGGCCAAACTGTGTCCAACTTGAGTGGGAATCGGACGACAAAGAAATTCGTTCCCCACCCACCACCCACTTAATAGCCACTGTCGACGACTTATCCGACATGCTGGATTTCGGCTCCGAAGACATCAACGGTATGGACGACGATGCATGAGAAGGACAGGAACCACCGCCCACAGGGCGCTGGACTGCCACCTCATCATATGATATATACATGGTGGACACCCCCAAAGAAAGCGATGGAAATAAGGCAACGGAGGATTATCCCCTCAAGAAGCAATCTAAGCACCGGCATCATCGGCGCCGCTCTAAGCCCCGCCATAGCAAAAGCAGCGGTACCGGCACAAGAGACAATAATGATGTGGATAGTGCCGAAGACAATGACAATCCCCTCCAGCCAGGCTTCGAGTAGGAGGATGGGCAAGCTAGCCCTAAGAAACAGGCGACAGACGGAGAATCAGAAGATGACACTTACATGTCCCTCTCTGAAGACAAGGCGAGCCTCGGCGACGAAGAATTTATCATGCCTGAGGATCCCGTCGAGCAGGAGCGCTTCAAGCGCCAGCTTATAGCCACAGCAAAAAGCCTGAAGAAAAAGCAACGGCAGCTTCAAGCTGACCAAGATCTGCTAGCAGATAGATGGACTGAGGTCTTGGCGGCCGAGGAATACGAACTCGAGCGCCCAACCAAAAGTTACCCAAAGCGCTGGTTGCTACCCCAACTCGAGGAGGAAGCAATAAAGCCTACACTTCCAGCGTATGATGCGGCTGACTGGCCACCTCGTGGCCGAGACAAAGCGGCATATCAGGCCGAAGTCCAGCCCGCACCCCGTCGCCAGTTAAACAAAAATACCAAGGCCCGGGTTAACATGCAGGACCTGCGAGACGTATTGGACAACAAAGCAGGACATGCAAGATGGATCTACGGATCACAGCGGTGCACCCCAACGCGTGACGACAACCGCCATGCTGGATATACTAAAAGCAAATCCGGCCGGGCCGAACACAACAGACAAGACTCGTATGAACTGCATCGTGATAGAGCCCGGTACAAAGGCGCCGCACACCCCCTATGCTTCACTGATGAAGTAATGGATCATGAATTCACAGAAGGGTTTAAACCCATGAACATTGAATCATATGACGGCACTACAGACCCCACGGTATGGATAGTGGATTTCTTCCTCCACATTCACATGGCCCGCGGGGATGATCTACACGCCATCAAGTATCTCCTGCTAAAACTCAAAGGGCTGGCTCGGCATTGTTTGAATAGCTTGCCGGCAAACTCCATCAGAAGTTGGGAGAACCTGGCAGACGCTTTCCTGGACAACTTCCAAGGCACTTATGTGCGGCCACCGGATGCTGACGATTTAAGTCACGTAACACAACAGCCCGGAGAGTCAGCTAGGAAATTCTGGACTCGGTACCTAACTAAAAAGAACCAAATTGTCGACTGTCCAGATGCTGAAGCCCTAGCAGCCTTTAAACATAACATCCGTGACGAGTGGCTCGCCCGAAATCTCGGCCAATAGAAGCCAAAATCCATGGCAGCCCTCACGACACTCATGACCCACTATTGTGCGGGCGAAGATAGCTGGTTGGCCCGTAGCAAGAACACAACAAGCAACCCTGGCACATCAGAGGCCAGGGATAGCAATGGCAAACCCTGACGCAAAAAACACAAGCACCACAAAAATGGTGAAAATGCCGAAGATATGGCAATCAATGCCGGATTTAGTGGATCTAAGTCCAGTCAGCGGAATGGGCCACTCAAAAATGACAATTCGGGTCCGTCTAGTCTGGACTGCATACTCGACCGCCCATGCCAAATTCATGGCACCCCGGGAACATCAGCTAATCATACCAACAGAGAATGCTGGGTCTTCAAGCAAGCCGACAGGTCAGGAGCGAAAAACAAAGATAAGTGGTCTCAAAGCGATGATGGCGACGAAGAGCCCAGATCACCGAGTTCAGGAAGGCAAAATAAATTTCCCCCGCAAATCCAAATGGTGAACGTGGTAAACGGCACCCACACTCCCAACCCGGACCGGACGCGCCTCCTTAGGGATGTCAACTTAACGGAACCAGTCGGCCCACAATATAAACTAGGGCCGATCAACTTCAACCGCACGGATCGTCCGGTCAACACCAATCATGGCAATCTAGCCACACTAGTCCTCGACCCAATAATTGACGGGTTCCACCTCACACGAGTCCTTATGGACGGAGGCAGCAGTCTAAACCTGCTTTACCAGGACACAATGCGCAAGATGGGCATCGATCATTCGGTGATCAAGCCCACTAAAACCACCTTCAGAGGTATTATACCAGGTATGGAGGCAAACTATACAGGCTCCATCGCCCTTGAGGTAGTCTTCGGATCACCAGACAATAACCGTGCCGAAGAGTTAATCTTTGACATAGTCCCCCTTTCGCAGTGATTATCAGGCACTGCTCGGACGAACCACGTTCGCTCGATTCAACGCGGTGCCACATTATGCCTACCGTAAGCTCAAGATGCCCGGTCTGCGCGGCGTCATCACGGTTAATGGCAAGGCCAAACTTTCCCTCGGTACCAAAGAGTATACCGCTGCTTCAACAGCAGAAGCAACAAGTGGCACCTTTAAATCGAACCTCGAGTCGACGGCCAGGCTCCCGGACACCGCCAAAGGACTCCAAACTACTTCGCGGTAGAATAGCCCGGCTCGTGAAGTTTGACCTCCAGACGCCACTTTCACGATCTCTTCCCCCCTCCTTGGCCGGGGTCCTTCTGGGACGAAGCCTCGGTGTTATTCACATATTTGGGGGAAGGCACCTTTGGGGGCGTCCTGCTCTCCATAGCATCCGAGCTCCGCAAATCCTCTGATGAGGATTGTTCGGTGCGAGACCTCACCGGACTACAAAAAATATTGCTCAGGTTAAAATATTATGCCATGATGAGTCTGGACGCATAAACATGTTCGGATTTTATATACTCACGATTTCACCAGGGGCTAGGCCCTGGGATCCCACGCCGGGCTGGTTCGGCGGCGGAAGTGGGCAATTCCGGAAGATGAGCTTTTCCCCTTTTAGGCGACTCGGCCTCCAAGTGTATGGAGGCCGCCCTCTTCTTTCTTCCCCCCGCTGGGGATTCATCTTCCTCCTCCTCCTCGTCCTCTTCAGAGGCAGAACAGACGTTGGAGCTTTCGGATATTGTGTCTGAAGTGCCACGGCGATGAAGGCCGCCCCGGGTCTTTTTGGCCTCCTTCTCAGCCTTCTTCTTCGGCGCCTTGTATGGCGCCGTGACCAGCATCTTCGTTAGAAGTGGGTCGGCCGGTTTGTCGGGCAGTGGGGCCGGACAGTGGATCTGCCCCGCCTTCTTCGTCCAGCCCTAGGGGAGTTGAAGAAAACAAATTAAGCATTTCCCTTGGGTTATGCAGATAAAACGTATAGTAACTTACCGAGCTTGCAGGGGGGGACAGTTGGTACCCGCGGTCCTCGGCCGAGTCCGGACATGATTTGCTGGACTTGAAAAGCACCTTCCAGATGTCTTTGTGCGAGGAGGCAAAGAGCTCTCACAGGGTCTGGTGCTTGGCCGGCTCGAATTCCCATAGATTGCAAGTCCGGTGTTGACAAGGCAGGATCCGGCGAACTAACATCACCTGGACTACATTGACAATTTCGATGTCCTTGTCTTCCATATCCTTAACGCGCATCTGGAGCACCGATAGTTCGTCGGACGAAGACCAGTTCAGGCCCTTCTTAGGCTAGGACGTAAGACGCAGAGGGGCTCCGGATCGGAACTCGGGAGTAGCGGCCCATTCCGTGCTACGCGACATAGTGATGTAAAACCACTGTTGTTGCCACTCTTTGACAGAATCATTAAAAGTACTTGTTGGCCATGTGATGTTGGGCATCTTGCTCACATAGCACCCCCGCACTCGGCGTGCTCGCCGCTCACTACCTTGGGCTTCACATTAAAGATCTTCAGCCATAAGCCGAAGTGTGGCGAGATGAGGAGAAAAGCGTCGCACACGACGATGAATGTCGAGATGTTGAGGAAGGAATTGGGGGATAGATCATGAAAATCGATCCCGTAATAATACATGATGCCACGAACGAATGGGTGGAGGGGAAACCCTAGCCCGCAGACAAAATGAGGGAGGACTACAACCCTCTTGTGGGGTTCTGGAGTAGGGATGATCTGTCCCACCATCAGGAGACGGTGGCTGATTTGCTTGTCCAGGTACCCGGCCTCCCGAAGCTTTTTGATATCCTTCTCCCGAGCTGTAGAGGCCATCCACTTGCCTCCTGCTCCGGATCCGGACATTTTCAGAAGGCCTTTGTGGGCGGAGAAGACGAACGCTCGGGCGCGGGAGCTCGAGCGAAGGGGAATGGATTGGGAAGGAGAAAGCATGGGTGCGAAAGGGAGTCCTTATCCCCTTATAAAGGCAGCAGGGATTCTGCGCCTCCCCACTTGCATGGTAAACTCACTTATTCCCCAAGCGCCATGATTAATGGCGCGGTTGGGTTACCCACACCTGTATTGATGAGAATCTCGTGATAAGGGGACACGATCTCTGCTTCAACAAGACGTGCCAAGAAAACCACCTCGCAATATGTGCAGTAGCGGGTTGAGAAAAACAGTTCGAATAATGACCGGCCAATGGCGTGATGTCACGCTATGAAATGTGTTAGCAGATTAGATTTGTGGGATATTGTACTCTCTACGGTGGAATGTGGAATTTGTTTTGCAGAGCCGGACACGATCCTTGTGTTCAAAATCTTCTATGGAGTATTCGGAGGAGGAACCCGCCTTGCAATGCCGAAGACGATGTGCGCGCCGGACTCATCGTCATTGAAGCCTGGTTCAAGGGCTACTGAGGGAGTCCTGGATAAGGGGGTCCTCGGACTGCCGGAATATATACTTTGGCCGGACTGGTGGACTATGAAGATACAAGATTGAAGACTTCGACCCGTGTCCGGATGGGACTCTCCTTTGCATGGGAGGCAAGCTTGGCAATTCGGATATGTAGATCTCCTCCCTTGTAACCGACACTCTATAACCCTAGCCCCCTCCGGTGTCTATATAAACCAGAGGGTTTAGTCCGTAGGACAACAACAATCATAATCATAGGCTAGCTTCTAGGGTTTAGCCTCTACGATCTCGTGGAAGATCAACTCTTGTAATACCATATCATCAAGATCAATCAAGCATGAAGTATGGTATTACCTCCATCGAGAGGGCCTGAACCTGGGTAAACATTGTGTCCCCCGCCTCCTGTTACCATCTGCCTTAGACACACAGTTCGGGACCCTCTACCCGAGATCCGCCGGTTTTGACACCGACACCAAGCATTTCAATCATACACACAATATGCTCGATATGTGCAAATACAACATGGCATCACAAAAAGACTTTACGACTCAGAGTATTTATTCATAAGACTCCGAAGAGTCAGATATTACAAACACGGGTCTCATGACCCAGCACTCAAGTTATACAAGCAATAGCACAAGCGGAAGCCTAAGCATGTCTGAGTAGAGACAACTACAAATGAAAAAGGCTGAGAAGCCTGACTATCTACAAGACCCTCCCGTGGGTACAAGATCGTAGCTGAGGTAACAAGCTAAACGTCAAAGTCCACGCGGAACTACTAGCGAGACTGAAGTATCTCTGCAAAAACATAAATTAAGCAAACGTGAGTACAAATCTACCTAGCAACACTTACATCAGAACTATATATATATGCATCAGTATCAACAAAGGGGGTGGTGGAGTTTAACTGCAACAAGCCAGCTTTGACTCGGTGGCTATCTTGAACTACAACTGCAAGTAACTCTTTTGAGGTGGCGCACACGAGTCCACATATTCACCTTATCAATACACCACTAGGGATCCGCTCCCGTCTCCCTACGAGAAGGCCATCCATAGCACTCACTCTTATCTTGCGCATTTTAGAGTATCCACTTTCACTTGTATATGAACTGTAGAGGCAACACAGAAGTCCTTTATCGCGGACACGGCTATTTGAATAGATGATGTTAACCCTGCTGGGGTGTACTTCTTCACACACGCTCTCGCCACTTACCACCATGTACACGTCGTGTATATCGGCAACCTTCAAGCGGAAGCCTAGCGAGGGTGTCGGCCACGACCTGACTAACGATGCAAGTCTCTAGTCTAGGTTTATCGCCTATTCGGGTTCCATCCGCAAGGAGATCCGGCCGGGGTGTCACTCACGGCCCCGAATGATGTGTGCAGGGTTCCCAAGCCCACCTCGACGGATGTATCTATGCTTGGTACACCGTGCCATGGTGCCTAGTCTGTCCCAAGCCCACCTGTACCGGGTGCCACTTGGTTGACTACTAACACAACCTATAAACACCAGAAACTAGTTGCAACTCCTGGACAGAGATCTAAGCGGTTAATAATGAGAGGGGTCGAGTTACCGGAACCCAATGTGTGGTAGTAACTATTCATGGATCACAAACACATAACTCAGTTCCTAAGGACGGTTTCAATGAGACAACCCACCATGTACTCCTACATGGCCTCTCACCACTACCTTTACCAAATCGTGTTCACACACTTAGCTCTCAACAGTAGGACATGTTCACAACTTTCCAATTCATCCCCGATGAATCAGACCTGACACAACTCTAAGCAATAGCAGGCATGACAAACAAGCATGAATGAGTAGGCACATCAGGGCTCAAACAACTCCTACTCATGCTAGTGGGTTTCATCTATTTACTATGGCAATGACAGGTCATGCAGAGGAAAGGGGTTCAACTACGGCAGCATGTAACAGTTGAATCGTTGTTGTCCTAATGTAGTAAAAGAGAGCAGGAGCGAGAGAGTGGGATTATATCGGAATGAACAAGGGGGTTTTGCTTGCCTGACAGAGTGGTAGAGGGGTACTGCCCTTCAGCTGAATACTCGTGAATATCTTCGGAGGCAGAACCTACCACGAAGGTCACACCGGTAACACAATCATTACATGGCAATATGCAACAATATGATGCATGCAATGACATGGCAAAATGAGTGTGTATTGGCTAATGCAGCTTGAACAGGGCGGTTTGAGTTCATTTGAATCAAAGATTCAAATGCAAACCCAAAATATGAACTCATATAAGTGCATTATCTTGTTTCATCTAAACAGCAAGGTGAGGTTTCTCTAAAATGCATGAAATCAGTACAGATGGATAGATTGGATTTTTCTGATCAATTTTCATATATAAATCTTTGTATTTGGAGTTGCAGATTAATTTCTATGATTTTTTGAAGTTTATAGCATTTTCTGGAATTTCCTGAATAGAAATAAATCCAAAAAATACTTTATTGCGTCAGCATTGTGTCACTGTGTCGTCGGCGGTCAACGGAGAGGGTCGAGGTCAAACCTGACCCGTGGGACCCATTGGTCCGTGACCCAGGGCTGGTTAGGGTCGCTGACCCGTGGGGTCGGTCAAGAGCCACGTCAGCAAGGTCAACGTTGACGTGTGGGGCCACTGTGATTAGTTAGAACTAAACAGGAAATAAATTGTGGTTAATTAAGGGCGCGGGGTCCAACTGTCTGTATCACTATGGTTAATTAACTAGGTGATTAAACCCTAATTATGCAGCCACGTCATGATCACCGGATCATACGCCGGCGATGACCAAACCGACGGCGAGAGCTCACCGGACTCGCGCTACGGGGCATCGTTTCATGCGCGGCTTGCGGCTATGGAACACTGGGAGCGAGGCGCATCTGGTGGAGCATGCAGGGCTAGCTGGGGTGGCCGGTGGCAGCGACGACAGTGAGCTGGGAGGCGGCCGGAGCTCGGCTGGTTGTGGGCGCGGGGCTGCAGCAAGCTGACGAGCGAGTAGAGGGGCTAGGCAGCCTCCTGGAGGCACCAGGAGCGCGAAGTGGTGCAAGGGCGCGGGTGGTTTGAGCTTAGGCCATGGCGGTGACAAAGCCAGGTGGCGGTGAGCTTCGGTCATTGCGGGAAATGGCGCTACGGCAAGGAATCGACGCGGGGAAGTGTGGGTAACGACGGCGGAGCTCACAGGGAGTCGGATGACGGTCTCAGCGGGCTCGGGGACGTCCTGATGGTGATGAATCATGCGGCAGGGATCGCCGGCACCGAGGTTGAAGAAGACGTCCAGGACGGTGATGCGGTGCTCCCCCGGTTGTTTGGCTCAGCATGGACGAGGAGGGCGAAGATGTGGAGCTCGGGGTCGCGGCGAGGGAGCGAGGGAGTGGTTGTGGCCGCGGCGAACGGCGTCGGTGCGCTCCGGCTTGTTCTGTCGGCCATGGGAGAGAGAGCAGAGGGGAGGCGAGAGGTTGCGGACGAGGGAGAGAGAGGTCAGGGGTCTCTGGGCGTCTCCAGGCGCGAGGGAGAGGCAGGAGGTGGCAAGCAAGAGCTGGAGCCTGCGGCCTGCGCGGGCACTCTCTCGCGGCGACAGCAGCAGCTTTGGGGCGAGGGGAGGAAGACGACAGGAGGTCGCGGTGGGCTGGGCCAACAGTGTTGGGCCGGAGCTGGGCCGCCAGATAAGTGGACCAGGTAACTCTTTCTCTCTCTTTCTTTTCTATTTCTTTATGTTTTCTATTTTCTGCAATTGGTTTTGATTTAGCAAAAATGCCAAACCACTTTGTAAAGTGCTCAAAATATTTGTGGCACTTGGGAAATTATTTCCCACAGCCCTCAAATGCTTTCAAGATTATTTGGGCATTTAAAAATATTTATAGAATTTAATTATCCAAATTCAAATACTTATGAATTAACTCCAAAATCCAGAAATGTCCTAGAAATGTGTGCATCATTTTTGGGAGAAGTTTTCACCCATTCCAAAATTGATGAACTTTTCTAAAGGCCATTTTGGGTAGATGGAAAAGATTTAATTTGACCCTAGTTGTATTTCATTTGCTGCTAGGGTTTATCAGTCCCCATTTCAAGTTTAATTAAACACAAGAGGCTAGCACTAAGCACTATCAGAACTAGGTATGTGACAAGAACTTTGTATTGAGAACCAAATAGAGAGAAGAAGCCATCTAGCTAATAACTATGGACCCAAAGGTCTGTGGTAAACTACTCACACATCATCGGAGAGGCTATGGTGTTGATGTAGAAGCCCTCCGTGATCGATTCCCCCTCCGACGGAGCGCCGGAAAAGGCCCCAAGATGGGATCTCATGGGTACAGAAGGTTGCGGGGGTGGAAAAGTGGTTTCGTGGCTCTCTTGGATGTTTTTAGGGTATAAGAGTATATATAGGCGAAAGAAGTGGGTCGGTGGAGCTACGAGGGCCCACGAGGGTGGGGGCGCACCTACCCCCCTGTCGGGGAGGCTGATCTGACCCGCGGACACCTATGGGACCGGCGGACCGAGCCCCTTTCGGTTCGGCGGGGGGCGGAGGTCGCACGAAGAGCAGATCGAGGCGAAACACACGGGGTTTACCCAGCTTCAGAGCTCTCCGGAGAGATAACACTCCTACTGCTGCATGTCTGAGTGTATTGAGTTCTTGCTCAGGAGCGCTGAGTGCTACTGTACACACACAAGCTGCTAACGAGACTGAGCGTGAGGGTTGTCTGGCTTCGAACCTTTCGAACCCCTCTCTCACGCTATGCATGGGCCTCCTTTTATATGCTCAAGGGGTCTCCGACAGGTGGCAACATACACAAGGGTAAAAATGGAAAAGGAGTGGTTGGTACAGCTACCTGTACAGTGTACAGTGTTTCATACCTAACCCTGACGGAAGGGGACAAAGGCATTAAATGCCCGTCTACGTCGCCCTAACAGTGCAAACAGGGACCGTCAGGGGCGCCACCGCTTGCCACGCGCCGCTTGCCACCGCGCTTCGCTGGCCGCACGGCCTCTTGCCACGCGCGCCTGGAAAGGTCCCAGGGCGACACGTTAGTGGATGTGCTGGAGTGCAGGTGCAGAGTGGTGGTCTGCCGCGGCAAGTGCCTTGCCGCGGTTGTTGTCTTGTCGCGTCCGGAAGCTTGTCGCTCACCGGGCCTTCCCGGCAAGCTCCTCTTGCCGGGGCCTTGTCTCCTAGGTGCCTAGGGTGGCCTTCCCGGCAAGGTCCTCTTGTCGGGGCCTTGTCTCCTTGGCTTGAATACTTTGTTCTTGAATGGCTCCAAAGGAACCACGGAGGACCTTGGCGGTCACCTGGCAAGCCTTGCCGCGGAGGGCTGCAACTGCCCGTGCACAAGTTCGGGATACTAGGGTACCCGTACTCTAGTACACCGACAGGAGCCCCGGCCTGGGCCACACACGGCAAGTCGAAGCGCTGTTGGGCCAGGCCCAAAACAGGCACGGCATGCGCGGCCTTGGTTACGCCAGAACTCACCCCGGACCCAAAGACGCCTCGCATTTAACGGCACGCGTCGAATGCGGCGTCGTGTGAGAGATCGTGGGTGAGATCGTGGGTGGTTTCTTTATTCGGAAAAACGGAACGTCCGCCCCCTCCCTCTTTATAAGCAGGGGAAACAGGAGCAGTCCGCCCATCTCGCCAGTTGCAGTCCAATCTCGAATAACCTCCGCTGCCTCCCCCTTCTTCCCAAGGCCGAAGACAGAGCAGCGCTCCGCCCCCCATCGCCACCAGCATCACCAACGCCGTTGAACTCCCTCACCGCCTCCGCCATGGCCCCGAAAGCCGACAAGGGGAAGGCCGTGAAGTCGTCCGAGGCGCAGCGGCTTGCGGCGCTGTGGAAGGAGCGGGCAATCTTTCCCCCCCAGCTCGCCGCGAGGGAGCTGAGGGAGAACTACTACCTCTTCTGGTTGACGGAGACGCGAGCGCATCCACGCACGAAGGTACTCCCAACTGCTGCTTCGAAACTGGCTACGAATGGGTACCCTTTCTTCGCGCTGTTCTTCTACTGTGGGCTCTGCCTACCTTTCTCTGAATTTTTCTACGATATCATGAACACCTACGGGTTCTGCCTCCTTGACTTCACCCCCAATGCTGTTCTGACCATGGCAGTTTTCGCACATCTCTGTGAAAACTTTGTCGGAGTCGATCCAAACGTAGCCCTTTTCCGCCACTTCTTTATACCCCGAGTTGGGAGAGGGGAGCCTCTTGCCGGCGGAATCGCTTGGATCTCAAGGATTGGCAAGAAGGAAGCTTATCTGGAGGGAGAGCTCCGCAGCAAGTGGGAGGAGTGGAGGGCAGATTGGTGCTGGATTGTCGAGGAGAACCCGCAGCCGTTTACCGCCCAGCGCCAAACCCCAATAGTGCATGGCAACGATTGGAGCAACGTGGCCCCGGAAGATACTAGGCTGAAGATTGCGCCACCGAATCCTTCGCCTTAGACTTGCCGGGCTCACCGTAGGCACCGTTGGCGCAGACTTTCTTCGCCGCCGCATCGCCCCCTTGCAGGAGAGGAGGAGACCCGCCTGGGAGTTTTAGAATGCGGCGGATATCATGAGGCTGCGCCCGGGCCTAAATTTCAACTTCACTGTCTTGGAACTGTATGCGATGCTCTTGGAGTTGTTAAAGCCCGATCCTGATCATCCCGAAATGTTCAGGTTGCCGAAGGGTGTCGTTCCGCTGTGCAACAATTCCTCGCTCGACCGCATCCGTGCAATAGCGCCCGTTAATGCGACTTCGCATGGAATCGTTCCAACCTGGCAAGAGCCTGCGGATGACATCGTGCGAGTGTTCTTTGACAGCCTGGTAGAAGTGCCGGTCCACCCCGATGAACAGAGGGGCCTCACCCGCGACACCACCGATGATGAGATGCAGCGCATCGCCACCAGGCTGGAAGAGGCGGCAGCAGCCGCTGCCGCGGGCGAGTTCGGATTCACCGTGGAGGAGGCAGAGGCAGCAGAGGCGGCAAGCCTTGTCGAGCGAAGGGAGTTTGCCAGCGAGGAGGAGCTTGCCGAGCCTGAAGCTGAGTCGAGCGAGCCCGCCGAGGGCGCATCCTCCCCACCTTCAAACAGCTTGCCGTGAGCGGAGCCCCCAGCTCCACCAAGAAGGCGTCTTCGCAAGGCCGGAGACGTAGCGGGGCGGCAGACGGGCCAACAGCCGCAGCGCCGCGCGACGCGCTCCACCGCGGCAAGCACTGTTGCCGCGGGAGCACCTCACGCCGCTGCGGCAACCGGAGCGGGCCCTCGCAGACCACCGGTTCTGCTCCCGCCAAGCGGCCAAGGGAAACTACTCCTCCGCCTCGTCGTACTGGAGGCGGTCCAGAATTTGATCTCTCCGCGCTCAGCTCCGACGAGGTTGAAGAAGAGTAAGATTCATTGCAGCATTTGTAGTTCTTCGATTTGTTGCTTTGTCTTGTATCTGATTTGTTTCATTCTGAACCCATTCCTTTTCAGGACGCTGGCCCAGAGAGCGTCGAAGAGAGCCAAGGCCCCGGTGATTGTCATCGAGGACGAACCCACCGCGACAGCAGGAGGCGCGTCCGAGACCACCTTGCCGGACGCGGCAACTCTTCCTCAAAGTAGCCCCCAGCGCAGCCCCCAGCGTAAGTATATGGTTTACTTCCTGCTGTTAGGCGTGCATGGGTGCCCTTTCTTTGCTGATATCTGACTGCTGATTTGTGTAGGAGTAGAGCAGCCTTACCAGGAGTGCCCTGAAGCCGCTCCTGACATGCCTTCTGCTTCAACTACACCGCCAAGGGAGGATTCCCGGCAAGGGAGCGTTCTCCGCAAGGGAGACTTCTCCGGCAAGGGGCAGTTCTCCGCAAGGGACAGCTCCAGCGATCCTCAAGCGGAGACCACGACTGGAGACCCTAGCACAGGTAATCCTCTCGCTTGAAAACTTCCCTTGTGTTCTTCTTCTTCTGATTTTCTTTTTGAATATCTGCTTGAGTTTTCTTCATCCATCTGCCACAGAGCCAATGGAGACCGAGGTCGCCGGCGAGGAGGACGCGCGCGGCAATACTGATGACGCCGCTGCCATCGAAGAAGAAGCTGGCGCTGACGAGCCCGCCGGCGAAGAGGCCGCCAAAGCTGCCGCCGCAGAAGCTGGCGAGGGGTCCGGCGATCGCACTGACGGCCCTGAGGCCGCAGGAGCGCCAGGCGCTACGCCGACCGCCGATCCCTCCGCCGCTGCGGCAGCGTTGTGCTCCGAAGAGCCCCAGTCTGGCGCCTATTTGAAGGCCGGCGATGGCGTCTTCATCAAGCTCCCATGGGCGTCGAGCCTGTGGCGCCGCCGAAGGAGAAACTTTGATGAAGAGCTGCTCGCCTCCACTGGATCGACGCTGGTCGACGCAGCAAACAGCAAGAAGCAGCGGCGAAGTCTGAGGAGGAGCAGCTGCTGCGAAGTCGCTGTCGCTTCTACCGCGCCGACAAGCCAAGTTGAATCCCGGAAGCGCTTGTCGCGAAGGCGGAGCATACATCGAGAAGCGCGGAGGAGCTCCGGGCGCCAACCAGAAGCTCTCCGTCCTTGGCGGAGGAGCGGGAGCGACTTCGCCGAGGCGCGCAAAGCCTTCCTCCTCGAGAGGGCTGAAGCCGAGGAGCAACAGCTTGCTTGTCACTGAGAAGCTATCTCTGAGGAAGGCGAGTTGGCGCAGAGGAAGGTTTATCTTGACAGCCATGAGGAGGATCTAGCCACGCGCGAGCAAACATTTGGCGGGGCTCTCAAGGAAGCAAAGGATGCTGCCGCAGATGTCGAGGCCGCCAAGAAGGAGCTGGAGACGAAAGTGGCGCACTTGGAGGCCAATCTCAAGGAGAGCGGCGAGGAGCTTGCTGCACTCAAGCATGAGCTCGAGAAGGACGCCTACACTCTTGGCGAGCTGCAGGGCCGTCTCACCGAGAGGAGCAAGGAGCTCAGCGCCGCCGAGGACTCCAATGCAGATCTTGAGTTGAAGCTGACCACCTTGACTCAGACGCTGGACGGCGCCAGGGAGCAGGCGGTGTCCTTGAAGGAGAAGATCAAGGCCGACGAGGCGTTCTTGCTGGCCGCTGCCGCCACGCCTGCAATACCTTTAGGGAGAATGTGGAGCACTGGACCGAGGGTCTCGTCGATGATGCTGCAGCCACCGACAGGGAGCTGGCGGAGCTGGGGATGGTGGATCTTGGGTATTCCTCCGATGAGCACCTCCAGCCCAGCGCCAAGCTCAGCTTGTTCTTCAAAGGCGTGGTGACGGCCCTCCAGCGACTCCGGGAAGAAGTCCCAAAGCAGCTGGCCGAGGAGTCGAGCCAGATCTGCGAGGGAGATCTTCAAAAGGTGCTGATGAAGGTGGCCTTCCGCAATCCAGGCCTCAACCTCACCAACGTTCTCAAGTCCTTGCCGCTGGATGTTGATGTGGAGGCGCTCAAGACCCTTGTCGCACCCATCGTGGACAGGGTGAGCGGGATCAAGAGGGTCGAGGGCGATCGCGTAGATTAGGCCGCCCGCTCTCTCTTTTTCTTGCCGCTGCTGGTCATGTTATGAGAACAATCTATTAGAGCTGCGACAAGCTATCTTGTAATATAACTCTATTTCGGGTAGCAATTGCTATGTTATTTCCTTTACTTGATTCCTTCCTTTGTATGTTTTTGCCCTACGCTTTTAGGGAACTTGTCGGCGCAGGCACCTTGGCCGCGAGCGCTGAGTGCGGAACGTCAGCAGCCTGCTGGCGGTGCCGCTTCCGACAAGAAACCTTGTCGCAACTAGTCGCAGCTCACTTAAGTTGTTGAGCGGACTCGAAACAAAGTAAGGGCGCAACTAGCTACGAGTTGGTTCCTCCGTGCACAGGTTTTCCATACAAAGTACGGTCGTTCGAGGAAGATAATTTAAAAAATTTAAAACTGACTGCTCAAACTTTAGCAACTTAGCTTTTCTGTCGTTTGCTTCCCGGTAAGGCTAGACTTCCTTGAGCGACGCTTGGTCCACACCATTATCTTCTCCTCCCCCCCCCCCGGCAAACTTGTGGGCGAGGGAACCTTCCTTTCTTTGAGAAAGAGAAAGAAGAGAAAATAAAGATATGGAGCCTTATGGCTCGTTATTGGTTACGGGGGTAGGTGCTGCACAAAGTGTCGATAACGATGCAAAATAGAAGTAGAAAGCAT
This sequence comes from Aegilops bicornis, assembly GCA_021605145.1. Classification (NCBI taxonomy): domain Eukaryota; kingdom Viridiplantae; phylum Streptophyta; class Magnoliopsida; order Poales; family Poaceae; genus Aegilops; species Aegilops bicornis. Next base: position 194,064,184 of record CM038672.1, on the reverse strand, counting down.
GAAATTGACAAGATGTGCGGGCACATTAGCTTTACTTATGCACGGGTCTGCTACCGGCTTTGTACAAAGGATTACATGCAACATCAAGAAGACTTGTACAAAAGGTGGTTGCCGGAACAGGTTCCAACAACCGCTCACGGGTAAAACTTACAAAGATGCTCAATGTTTCAGGAGTTGCTCACCGGAATGCCATCTTGATTGTCAAAGCGAGACAGCCTTGAGCCTAGTGACTCGTTTCACCCGGTAAGGGCCTTCCCACTTCAAGGCCAACTTGTTGGAATTCTTGAAGGACTGAACGCGCCAAGAACAAGGTCGCCTTCCTCGAGACTTCGGCATTAACTTTGCGGCTATGGTAGCGGCGCAAAGCTTGTTGGTATCGAGCAGCTCGTGACAGCCTGAAGACGATCCTCCTCAAGGAGCAATGAGTCAACTTGTCGTGAATCGCTTCTTGCTCAAGCTCATCATAAGAGAGCACTCGAGGTGATCCGTATCACGAGTTCCGTGGGGAGAACTGCCTCTGCTCCATAGACTAGAGCGAAGGTGTCGGCCGGTGGCTCGATTTGGCGTCGCCCCGATCGACCAAGAACCACCGGCAGCTCCTCAATCCAGCTTCTTTCCGCACTTGTGCAGCCTGCTCGAAAGTTACGGTCTTGAGCCCGCCAAAGACTTCAAAGCATTTGCCCTCTCCGCTTGACCGGTACTTCTAGGATGAGCAACAGAAGCGAAGCAGACCTTGGCGCCAAGATCTTGGACGTACTGCATGAAGGTGCAGCTCGTGAATTGCGTGCCGTTGTCGGTGATGATCCTGTTAGGGATTCCGAAACGGCAAATAATTGACCTAAAGAACTTAACTGCTGACTGTGTTGTCACCTTCCTCACTGCTTCCACTTCCGGCCACTTTGTGAACTTGTCGATTGCAACGTATAAGTACTCAAAGCCCCCGGCAGCTCGGGGATAGGGGCCGAGGATGTCGAGCCCCCAGACCGAAAATGGCCAGGATAAAGGGATTGTCTGGAGAGCTTGAGCTGGCTGGTGTATTCTGCTGAATGGAACTGCACGCTTCACACTTGGTTACTTGTGCAGTTGCATCACGGAGGGCCGTTGGCCAAAAGAAACCTTGCCGGAACGCTTCGCCAAGTGCTCGGGCGCCAATGTGGTGACCACATATGCCTCCATGTATCTCTGCCAACAGCTTTTGTCCGTCTTCCCGGTGAATACACTTCAATTTCACACCGTTGAGTCTTCTTCTATACAGTGTGTTGTCGACAAACTGGTACATACTTCACTACCGGGCTACTCTTTCCGCTTCTTCTTGCTCTTCGGGAAGTTCTCCTGTCTGAAGGAAAAGGACAATCTGCTGTGCCCATGCTGGAGCTTGCGGCTCGACAACAAGGACTAAAGGCACATTTGCTGCTGCGGGAACATCCGCTTCTACGGCGAGAACCTGCGGCTCAGCCGGAGCGTGATGATCCCCGGCAAGCTTGCCGGAGAAAAACTTGTCGGGAGCGCCCGCTTCGACGGAACAAACCCTAGGGCTTGCCGGAGCAGATCGCTCCTCAAAGACCCTTGGTGTTGATCTTGATGACCTTCTTGACGGCGACTTCGGGAAGCTCTGCCAGAAAATAGTCACCTGAGATCAACTTCCTCTTCTTGCTCTGTCCGGTTGGTGGCGTTACGGACGGTTGAGTCAGCTTGAGCACAAAAATCCCTGGTTCCACAGGTAACTTAAGTGCGGCACACTTCGAGAGGCCATCAGCAATGTCGTTCTGAGCTCTTGGAATATAATCCATCTGTAGGCCGTCAAAGTGCTCTTCTAGCTTTCTCACTTCATCAACATAAGCTTCCGTCAACGGACTCCGATAACTCTTGTTCACTTGGCTGATGACAAGCTGTGAGTCACCCCTGACAATGAGCTTCTTGATCCCAAGGTCTCATCACGATCCTCGAGACCGGCAAGCAAACCTTCATGCTTTGCTGTATTGTTTGTTGCTTGCTCCTAGGGAAAGTGCATTTGGACTACGACTTGAGGTGCTCTCCGGTGGGTGCAACAAGTAGCACGCCTGACCGGGCGCCTTTGCAGCGAGAAGGCACCATCAAAGTACATCAGCCACTCTTTTGCTTGCTTCCTTGACGGGATGCTCGTTTCGAATTTCTTCATCTTGTGTTGGCATCCACTCTGCTATGAACTCCGCCAATGCTCTGCTTTGGATAGTTGAAGTGCTCTCGAACTTGAGGCCAAAGCTTGATGACAGTTCCAAAGGCCCACTCGACAATCCCGCCTGTTGCCTCTGGATTTTGCAAGATCCTCTTCAGCGGAAAACGAGTGACGATCGTGGATCTCATGTGCCCGAAGTAATGGCGCAGCTTTCTCAAGGCCATGAGGAGGCCGAAAAGCAATTTCTGCACACCAGAGTACCTTGACCTAGCCCCTTGCAGAAGGGAACTGACAAAGTAAACTGGGCGTTGCACCATTCTTTTCTGCATTTTCTCATGCGTCTGCGCAGATCCATCCTTGTCGGGACCAGAGCTTGCTGGTGAAGCCCCCTGCTCGTCGCTGGATGTATCTGCCATGGTTGCTAGCTCATCATCTACCTCCCTCTCCGCTACTAACACAGCACTAACCACTTGATTGGTTGCCGCTATATATAGCAGCAACTTCTCTTGTGGCTTAGGTGCGACAAGTGTTGGAGTGGAGGATGTATCTCTTCAAGTCCTGCAAGGCAGCCTCCGCTTCGAGTCCATTTCATTGGACCAGCCTTTTTCAAAATTTTGAAAATGGCAAGGCGCTCAGCAGACCTAGAGATAAACTTCTTGAGAGCAGCTACATAACGGCAAGTCTTCGTGACATCCTTGACGCGCTTTGGTGCTTCAATCTGCTCAATGGCCTTGATCTTGTCGGGATTGGCTTCAATCCCCACGAGATGATTTAAGAACCCGAGAAGCTTGCGGAAGGGACTCCAAACACACACTTCTCGTGGTTGAGCTTGAGGTTGATCTTGCGCAGATTTGCAAAGGTTTCGCTCTAAATCTTGAATCGTAGTCGCCTTCTCCTTGCTCTTGACCACTATGTCATCCATGTAGGCTTCCACATTTCGTGCATTTGCGGCTCAAAAGTGTCGTGGACTACTCTTGCAAATGTTGAACCAGCATTCTTTAATCCGAAAGGCATCCGTGACAAAACAAGAGTATGTGCCACATGGGGTGATGAATGCGGTCTTCTCCTCATCCTCTTCGCCATGAAGATCTGATGATATCCTGAGTATGCATCCGTAAATGAAAGCAAATCACATCCGACCGTGGAGTCAACAATCTGGTCGATGCGCGGCAAGGAAATGGGTCTTTGGGACAAGCTTTATTGACATCGGTAAAGTCGATACAAAGCCTCCATTTGCCGTTTGCCTTGCATAACTACAGGATTGGCCAACCACGTAGGATGGAGCACTCCTCGACAAGGCCTGCTACTTCCAATTTCTTGATTTCTTCTGCAATGAATTCTTGGCGCTCCACTGCTTGCTTCCTGACTTTCTGCTTGACGGGCCGCGCATGAGGACAAACGGCAAGATGGTGCTCAATTACTTTCCTGAGAACACCGGGTTTGTCAGACGGTTGCCACGCAAACACGTCGACGTTCGCCCGCAGGAAAGCAACGAGTGCGCCTTCCTATTTAGGTTCGAGAGTGGCACTGATGGTGAAGGTACCACCAGTGCCGTCCTCCTTGGCGGACACCTTCTTGGTCTCTGGTGGAGCTGCCATCGTCTTCTTACACTTGCCGGGGGAGCTCGATGGTGCGTCCTCGACGGTAGCGCAGCACTCCGAAGAGGTGCGCTTGCCGGAGTGGGCATCAGAGCTCTTGCCGAACTTGGTCTTTTTCTTCGCCCCGGGAGCTTCAGCGGCAAGTGGCTTGCAATCTGCTGCAGCTGCTGCCTCCCGGTAGAACTAGTCGGCGCAGATAAGAGCATCCTTCTTGTCGCCAGGGACAGAGATGACACTTATCGGGCCTGGCATCTTTAGCATGTTGTATGCATAGTGAGAGGCTGCCATGAATTTGGCGAAAGAGTCTTTGGGCTGACCAAGTATCCCATTGTAAGGCAATGGAAAGTCAGCAACGTCAAAAGTGACCCTCTCAGTCCTGAAGTTCAACTCGCTGCCAAATGTCACCGGCAACGTGATCTTTCCCTTCGGCCTGCTCCTTCCCGGATTGATCCCTTGGAATGTGCCGGTCTCTTCGAGCTCACCATCAGGGATCTGGAGTTTCTGGAGCACCGCGGAGGAGATCAGGTTCAAGCCGGCCCCGCCGTCAACTAGCATCTTAGTGACCTTGAGGTTGCGGATAGTTGGTAAAACCAACATCGGCAAGCACCCGACCACGCTACGCCGATCGTGGTGGTCCTCAATATCAAAGATGATAGGCGTCGGACCATTTCGTAGGCTTGCGTGACTCGGACGGATGGTTCTGCCGCATTGACTTCCCGCATCCACCGCTTGAGCTGGGCGGTGTGAAGTATGCAGAAGCACCGCCACAACGCACATGACCTCTCGTGGCTTTCTAGAACTCCTGCTCATCGGTCTCGTCATCATCCATGTCTTCATCATCGTCGTCGTCTTCATCCTTGTCGCGCCGCTGGGAGGTCTGTCTCCTTGCCGCTGCTTGGCCTTGCCGCCAAGGCCCTCCTCGGCTGGGACGTTTCTTGCTAGCTCCTCCAGCACCTTCCTGGGCCTTCTCCTTGTCGCGTCGTTCGTATTCAGCCTTCTGCTGCTTGTCAAGCTGCTCGACCTTTTTGCAGCTCTGGAGGTCATGGCCCTTGGTGCGGTGGATCTTGCAGTACTGCTTGTTGGAGCCGTCCTGCTTGTCGGCGACCGCCACAGCCTGGCAGTTGGTGCCAGCGGCAACCTCCTTGCCGGAGCTACCAGCTTTGGCTTTCTTGGCGCCACCTCCGTTGCCGGACTGCTCAACAACTAGCACATCTTTGCCTTTCTTCTTCCTGTTGCCCCGCTGCTGGTTTTTCTTTGCCGATGCGGTCTCCTCACTATCAGATCCTCCTGCTTCATTATTCTCTCCGGGGAGTCTCCTCCCTTCCTCAGCACGTGCACACTTGTCGGCCAGGGCATATAGCTCACTGACGTCTCTAATCTTGCACATCACCATCTCCTCCCGCATCCTGCGGTTTCGCACGTTCTGATGGAACGCACTGATTACCGCGGCAGGGTGGACATCTGGGATGTTGAATCTTTGAATGTACTTGCGCAGGGGCTCTCCTTCCTTCTGGGCGAGCAGATGAAGGTCGCTTTCTTGGCCATGGGGCTTGTGGCCGCCTGTAAAGGTGCCGACAAACTGATGGCATAGATCTGCCCAAGAGGATATGGAGTTGTCCGGCAAGTGCATGAGCTAGGATCTCACGTTGGGCTTGAGCACCAGCGGGAAGTAGTTGGCCAGGATCTTGTCGTCTCGCCCCCCGGCAGCTTGCACCGCGATGGTGTAGATGCTGAGGAACTTCGACGGATGCGTCTTGCCGTCGTACTTCTCTGGTACGTCGGCTTGAAATTCTTCTTGCGGGGCCATCGACTTGCCGCAGCTCACGAGTGAACGCAGGGCAACCTACCGCGACGGCAAGTCGCTGGTTCCCCGGCGCATGCATGTCGACAGAGGGCCCAGCGCGCTTGTCGGATTGACGCCGCGCTTCTCTTCGGCGCTCGATGCGAGTTCGAGCGTCTTCTTGCTGTCGTTCATGAAGAACTTGGCGCTGATCGCGACGAGCAGGTGGATCCGATGATGCGGTGGAGTCGCTATCGAGGTGGATCCGGCGAGTCGGCGATCTTGTCCTTCGGGGCGGAGAGTGCATGGTGGTTGCATCCCCACCGGTTTCGTCGCCACCGGCTCGCGTTTGGCAGTCCTGTCGCGGCAGCGATGCACTCGGCTGCCGTGGAGCGTCGCCGTTGGCAATGCCGAGGAGACTCTGAATGGTGGCCCTCCATTCATCGACCTTGTCGGCTGTTGGAGGGTAATCCAGGAGCAGCTGAGCTCTCGCCAAAGCTTCTGCCGGAGTGGTGGGTGGTAGTGGCGAACGGCGCGAGGAGCGGGATATGCTCGGACTTCTAACTATGTTAGAAGGAGCAGTATCCCGTCCAGGCGACCGTGCCTCGCTCGCGCCAGCATGTCGGCGTGCATGTTGGTCTTGAGCATCCCGAGATCCACCAGCTCGATCTTGGTCCAACGAGCGTATGGCGTTGTGAATACCATGACGCTATCGGTCCCGCGCCTCCTGAGACGGGCGCGGTGCATGCACGGACGCCGAGGTCTGCGCAGCCTTGTCCTTGGACTTGGTAGCACCGTGGACTCCCCCGTCGACGTCCATTCTTCCGCCGGTGTCTACCCCACCACCCGTTTGCTCCGGCGGTGGTGGGTTCGACGCGGACGGAACATCTGCCACCGAAGCCTTCTTCTTCGGTGGCATGTCGATGAAGATGATGAAGATTTAGCTCGCGTAGGCGCCGGATCAGGTTCACACAATCTCGACGACCCCTACCTGGCACGCCAAAGATGTCGGGGAGGCTGATCTGAGCCGCGAACACCTATGGGACCGGCGGACTGAGCCCCTTTCGGTTCGGCGGGGGGCGGAGGTGGCACGAAGAGCAGATTGAGGCGAAACACACGGGCGGTTTACCCAGCTTCGGAGCTCTCCGGAGAGATAACACTCCTACTGCTGCATGTCTGAGTGTATTGAGTTCTTGCTCAGGAGCGCTGAGTGCTACTGTACACACACAAGCTGCTAACGAGACTGAGCGTGAGGGTTGTCTGGCTTCGAACCTTTCGAACCCCTCTCTACGTTGCGCATGGGCCTCCTTTTATATGCTCAAGGGGTCTCCGACAGGTGGCAACGTAGACAAGGGTAAAAATGGAAAAGGAGTGGTTGGTACAGCTACCTGTACAGTGTACAGTGTTTCATACCTAACCCTGACGGCAGGGGACAAAGGCATTAAATGCCCGTCTACGTCGCCCTAATAGTGCAAACAGGGACCGTCAGGGGCGCCACCGCTTGCCATGATGGCAATCTTGCCACGCGCCGGTTGCCACCGCCGGCCCGCCAAGACGGCCTCTTGCCACTGTAGCGCTGAAAGGTTCCAGGCGACATCGTTAGTGGACGCGGCTGGAGCGCACGTGCAGTAGTGGTGGTCTGCCGCGCAAGCGCCTTTGCCGCGTTGTGGTCTTGTCGCGTCCGAAGCTTGTCGCCACTGGCCTTCCCGGCAAGCTCCTCTTGCCGGGGCCTTGTCTCCTAGGTGCCTTGGATGGCCTTCCCGGCAAGCTCCTCTTGCCGGGGCCTTGTCTCCTTGGCTTGAATACTTAGTTCTTGAATGGCTCCAAAGGAACCACGGAGGACCTTGGCAGTCACCTGGCAAGCCTTGCCGTGGAGGGCTGCAACTGCCCGTGCACAAGTTCGGGGTACTAGGGTACCCCTACTCTAGTACACCGACAGGAGCCCCCGGGCCTGGGCCACACACGGTGCCGAGCGCTGTTGGGCCAGGCCCAAAACAGGGAACGGGCACGGGCAGCCTGGGTTACGCCGTAACTCACCCCGGACCCACCACGCCCTCCACGAACGGCACGCGTCGAATGCGGCGTCGTGTGAGAGATCGTGGGTGAGATCGTGGGTGTGTTCTTTATTCGGAAAAACGGAACGTCCGCCCCCTCCCTCTTTATAAGCAGGGGAAACAGGGGCAGTCCGCCCATCTCGCCAGTTGTTGTCCAATCTCGAAAAACCTCCGTTGCCAACCCCTTCTTCCCAAGGCTGAAGAGAGAGCAGCGCTCCGCCCCCCATCGCCACCAGCATCACCAACGCCGTCGAACTCCCTCACCGCCTCCGCCATGGCTCCGAAGTCGAAAGGGAAGGCCGTGAAGTCGGTCGAGGCGCAGCGTTTGCGGCGCTGCGGAAGGAGCGGCATCTTTCCCCCAGCTGCCGCGAGGGAGCCGAGGGAGAACTACTACCTCTTCGTCGACGGAGACGCCGAGCGCATCCGCGCACGAAGGTAATCCCTACCGCTGCTTGAACTGGCTCGAATGGGTACCCTTTCTTCGCGTTGTTCTTCTCTGTGGGCTCTGCCCGCCTTTCTCTGAATTTTTCGCGATATCATGAACACCTCCGGGGTCCGCCTCCTTGACTTCACCCCCAATGTTGTTCTGACCATGGCAGTTTTCGCACATCTCTGCGAAAACTATGTCGGAGTCCATCCAAACGTAGCCCTTTTCCACCACTTCTTTATACCCCGAGTTGAGAGAGGGGAGCCTCTTGCCGGCGGAATCGCTTGGATCTCAAGGATTGGCAAGAAGGAAGCTTATCTGGAGGGAGAGCTCCACAGCAAGTGGGAGGAGTGGAGGGCAGATTGGTGCTGGATTGTCGAGGAGAACCCGCAGTTGCCATCACCAAATACCAAACCACAATAGTGCGCGGCAATGATAGGAGCAACGAGGCCACGGAAGATGATAGGCTGAAGATTGCAGTCACCCGAATCCTTCGCATTAGACTTGCCGGGCTCACCGTGAGGGCACCGTTAGTGCAGACTTTCTTCGCCGCCAGACGCTTCTGCAGGAGAGGAGGAGACCCGCCTGGGAGTTTCAGAATGCGGCGGATATCATGAGGCTGCGCCCGGGCCTAAACTTCAACTTCACTGTCTTGGAACTGGAGGCGATGCTCTTGGAGTTGTTCAAGCCCGATCCTGATCATCCCGAAATGTTTAGGTTGCCGAAGGGTGTCGTTCCGCTGTGCAACAATTTCTCGCTCGACCACATCCGTGCAATGATGCCGTTGCACGACTCGCATGGAATCGTTCCAACCTGGCAAGAGCCTGCAGATGACGTCGTGCGAGTGTTCTTTGACAGCCTGGTAGAAGTGCCGGTCCGCCCCGATGAACAGAGGGGCCTCACCCGCGACACCACCGATGATGAGATGCAGCGCATCACCACCAGGCTGGAAGAGGCGGCAGTGGCCGCTGCCGCGGGCGAGTTTGGATTCACCGTGGAGGAGGCAGAGGCAGCAGAGGCAGCAAGCCTTGTCGAGCGAAGGGAGTTTGCCGGCGAGGAGGAGCTTGCCGAGCCCGAAGCTGAGTCGAGCGAGCCCGCCGAGGGCGCATCCTCCCCACCTTCAAACAGCTTGCCGCGATTGGAGCCCCCAGCTCCACCAAGAAGGCGTCTTCGCAAGGCCGGAGACGTAGTGGGGCGGCAGACGGGCCAACAGCCGCCGCGCCGCGCGACGCGCTCCACCGCGGCAAGCACTGTTGCCCGCTGGAGCACCTCACGCCCGCTGGCGGCAACCGGAGCGGGCCCTCGCAGACCACCGCTTCTGCTCCCGCCAAGCGGCCAAGGGAAACTACTCCTCCGCCTCGTCGTACTGGAGGCGGGCCAGAATTTGATCTCTCCGCGCTGAGCTCCGACGAGGGAGAAGAAGAGTAAGATTCTTTGCAGCATTTGTAGTTCTTCGATTTGTTGCTTTGTCTTGTATCTGGTTTGTTTCATTCTGAACCCATTCCTTTTCAGGACGCTGGCCCAGAGAGCGTCGAAGAGAGCCAAGGCCCCGGTGATTGTCATCGAGGATGAACCCACCGCGACAGCAGGAGGCGCGTCTGAGACCACCTTGCCGGACGCTGCAACTCTTCCTCAAAGCAGCCTTGCCAACAAGAGCCCCCAGCGTAAGTATATGGTTTACTTCCTGCTGTTAGGCGTGCATGGGTGCCCTTTCTTTGCTGATATCTCGATCGCTGATTTGTGTAGGAGCAGAGCAGCCTTACCAGAGTGCCACAAGCCGCCCTCGACATGCCTTCTGCTTGACTACACCGCCGAGGAGGATTCCCCGCAAGGAGCGTTCTCCGACAAGGGAGACTTCTCCGCAAGGGCAGTTCTCCGCAAGGACAACTCCAATGACCCTGGCGGCGGAGACCACGACTGCAGACCCTAGCACAGGTAATCCTCTCGCTTGAAAACTTCCCTTGTGTTCTTCTTCTTCTGATTTTCTTTTTGAATATCTGCTTTACTTTTATTCATCCATCCGCCACAGAGCCAATGGAAACCGAGGTCGCCGGCGAGGAGGACGCACGCGGCAATACTGACGACGCCGTTGCCATCGAAGAAGAAGCTGGCGCTGACGAGCCCGCCGGTGAAAAGGCCGCCAAAGCTGCCGCCGCAGAAGCTGGCGAGGGGTCCGGCGATCGCGACCGACGGCCTCGAGGTCAGGGAGCGCCAGCGCCACGCCGACCGCCGATCCCTCCGCCCGGCTCGGCAGCGTCGGGCTCGAAGAGCCCGATCTGGCGCCTATTTGAAGGCGGCGATGGCGTCTTCATCAAGCTCCCATGGGCGTCGAGCTCCGCGGCGGCCGAAGGAGAAACTTTTGATGAAGAGCTGCTCGCCGGACCGACGCTGGTCGACGCACCAAACAGCAGAAGCGGCGAAGTTCGAGGAGCAAGCCGCTGTCGCTTACCGCTACCGGCCCGACAAGCCAAGCTGGAATCCCGAGAAGCGCTTGTCGCCAAGGCGGGAGCAGACATCGAGAAGCGCGGAGGAGCTCCGGGCGCCAACCGTGAAGCTCTCCGGTCCTTGGCAGGAGCGGAGCGACTTCGCCGAGGAGCGCAAAGCCTTCCTCCTCGAGGGCCAAGCCGAGGAGCAACAGCGGCTTGCCGCCGAGAAGCTATCTGCGCAGGAAGGCGAGTTGGCGCAGAGGAAGGTTTATCTTGACAGCCATGAGGAGGATCTAGCCACGCGCGAGCAAACATTTGGCGGGGCTCTCAAGGAAGCAAAGGATGTTGCTGCAGCTGCCGAGGCCGCCAAGAAGGAGCTGGAGACGAAAGTGGCGCAGTTGGAGGCCAATCTCAAGGAGAGCGGCGAGGAGCTTGCTGCACTCAAGCATGAGCGTGAGAAGGACGCCTACACTCTTGGCGAGCTGCAGGGCCGTCTCGCCGAGAGGAGAAAGGAGCTCAGCGCTGCCAAGGACTCCAATGCAGATCTTGAGTTGAAGCTGACCACCTTGACTCAGACGCTGGACGGCGCCAGGGAGCAGGCGGTGGCCTTGAAGGAGAAGATCAAGGCCGACGAGGCGTTGCTGGCGAGTGCTGCCGCCGCCCAGAATACCTTTAGGGAGAATGTGGAGCACTGGACCGAGGGTCTCGTGGATGTTGCTGCAGCCATCGACAGGGAGCTGGCGGAGCTGGGGATGGTGGATCTTGGGTATTCCTCCGATGAGCACCTCCAGCCCAGCGCCAAGCTCAGCTTGTTCTTCAAAGGCGTGGTGACGGCCCTCCAGCGACTCCGGGAAGAAGTCCCAAAGCAGCTGGCCGAGGAGTCGCGCCAGATCTGCGCGGGAGCTCTTCAAAAGGTGCTGATGAAGGTGGCCTTCCGCAATCCAGGCCTCAACCTCACCAACGTTCTCAAGTCCTTGCCGCCGGATGTTGATGTGGAGGCGCTCAAGACCCTTGTCGCACCCATCGTGGACAGGGTGAGCGGGATCAAGAGGGTCGAGGGCGATCGCGTAGATTAGGCCGCCCACTTTCTCTTTTTCTTGCCGCTGCTGGTCATGTTATGAGAACAATCTATTAGAGCTGCGACAAGCTATCTTGTAATATAACTCTATTTCGGTAGCAATTGCTATGTTATTTCCTTTACTTAATTCCTTCCTTTGTATGTTTTTGCCCTATGCTTTTAGGGAACTTGTCGGTAGCAGTACGGGCATGACGTGAGTGCCTAACATCGGCTGACTTCTTTGGTGGTGCCGCTTCCGACAAGTAACCTTGTCGCAACTAGTCGCAGCTCACTTAAGTTGTTGAGCGGACTCGAAACAAATTAAGGGCGCAACTAGCTACGAGTTGGTTCCTCCACAGTTTTCCATACAAAGTACGGTCGTTCGAGGAAGATAACTTAAAATTTTTAAAACTGACTGCTCAAACTTTAGCAACTTAAATTTTCTGTCGTTTGCTTCCCGGTAAGGCTAGACTTCCTTGAGCAACGCTTGGTCCACACCATCATCTTCTCCTCCCCCCCGGCAAACTTGTGGGCGAGGGAACCTTCCTTTCTTTGAGAAAGAGAAAGAAGACAAAATAAATATATGGAGCCTTATGGCTCGTTATTGCTTACCGGGGGTAGGTGCTGCACAAAGTGTCAGATAACGCATGCAAAATAGAAGTAGAAAGCATGAAATTGACAAGATGTGCGAAGCACATTAGCTTTACTTATGCACGGGTATGCGCCGACTTTGTACAAAGGATTACATGCAACATCGGCAAGACTTGTACAAAAGGTGGTTGCTGAACAGGTTCCGGCAACCGCGCCCTCTACGGGTAAAACATACGAAGATGCTCAATGTTCCAGGAGTTGCTCACCGAATGCCATCTTCGGTCTCAAAGCGGATAGCGCCGTGCCTAGTGACTCGTTTCACCCGGTAAGGGCCTTCCCACTTCGGCGTCAACTTGTTGGAATTCTTGGCGGACTGAACGCGCCGAAGAACAAGGTCGCCTTCCTCGAGACTTCTGGCATTAACTTTGCGGATATGGTAGCGGCGCAAAGCTTGCTGGTATCGAGCAGCTCGTACAGCAGCCTGAAGACGATCCTCCTCAAGGAGCAGCGCGTCATCTTGTCGCAAGTGCTCTTGCTCAAGCTCATCATAAGCGAGCACTCGAGGTGATCCGTATACGAGTTCCGTGGGGAGAACTGCCTCTGCTCCATAGACTAGAGCGAAAGGTATCTGGCCAGTGGCTCGATTTGGCGTCGTCCTGATCGACCAAAGAACCACCGGCAGCTCCTCAATCCAGTTCTTTCCGCACTTGTGCAGCCTGTTGAAAGTCCTGGTCTTGAGCCCGCACAGCACTTCAGCATTCGCCCTCTCCGCTTGACCGTTACTTCTCGGATGAGCAATGTAAGCGAAGGCGACCTTGGCGCCAAGATCTTGGACGTACTGCATGAAGGTGCGGCTCGTGAATTGTGTGCCGTTGTCGGTGATGATCCTGTTAGGGATTCCGAAACGGCAAACAATCGACCTAAAGAACTTGACTGCTCACTGTGCTATCACCTTCCTCACTGCTTCCACTTCCGGCCACTTTGTGAACTTGTCGATTGCAACGTATAAGTACTCAAAGCCCCTGACAGCTCGGGGAAAGGGGCCGAGGATGTCGAGCCCCTGCACCGAAAATGGCCGTGATAAAGGGATCGTCTGGAGAGCTTGAGCTGGCTGGTGTATCTGCTGGAATGGAACTGCACGCTTCACACTTGGTTACTTGTGCGATTTGCATCCTCGAGGGCCGTCGGCCAAAAGAAACCTTGCCGAACGCTTTTGCCGGCAAGTGCTCTTGCGCCAATGTGGTGACCACATATGCCTCCATGTATCTCTGCCAACAGCTTTTGTCCGTCTTCCCGGTGAATACACTTCAATTTCACACCGTTGAGTCTTCTTCTGTACAGTGTGTTGTCGACAAACTGGTACATACTTGACTGCCGGGCTACTCTTTCCGCTTCTTCTTGCTCTTCGGGAAGTTCTCCTCTCTGAAGGAAAAGGACAATCTGCTGTGCCCATGCTGGAGCTTGCGGCTCGACAACAAGGACTAAAGGCACATCTGCTGCTGCGGGAACATCCGCTTCCTGGCGAGAACCTGCGGCTCAGCCGGAGCTTGACGTTCCCCGGCAAGCTTGCCGGAGCAAAACTTGTCGGGAGCGTGTGCTTCGACGGAACAAACCCTAGGGCTTGCCGGAGCAGACTGCTCCTCAACACCCTTGGTGTTGATCTTGAGGACCTTCATGACGGCGACTTCGGGAAGCTCTGCCGGAAAATAGTCACCAGAGATCAACTTCCTCTTCTTGCTCTGTCCGGTTGATGGCGTTACGGACGGTTGAGTCAGCTTGAGCACAAAAATCCCTGGGTCCACAAGTAACTTAAGTGCGGTGCACTTCGACAGGCCATCAGCAATGTCGTTCTGAGCTCTTGGAATATATTCCATCTGTAGGCCGTCAAAGTGCTCTTCTAGCTTTCTCACTTCATCAACATAAGCTTCCATCAACGGACTCGATAACTCTTGTTCACTTGGTGGATGACAAGCTGTGAGTCACCCACGACAATGAGCTTCTTGATCCCAAGGTCTCATCATGATCTCGAGACCGGCAAGCAAACCTTCATACTCTGCAGTATTGTTTGTTGCTTGCTCCTTGGGAAAGTGCATTTGGACTATGTACTTGAGGTGCTCTCCGGTGGGTGCAACAAGTAGCACGCCCGCACCGGCGCCTTGCAGCGAGAAGGCACCATCAAAGTACATCAGCCACTCTTTGCTTGCTTCCCTGACGGGGATGCTCGTTTCTGGAATTTCTTCATCTTGTGTTGGCATCCACTCTGCTATGAACTCCGCGAATGCTCTGCTTTGGATAGTTGAAGTGCTCTCGAACTTGAGGCCAAAGCTTGACAGTTCCAGTGCCCACTCGACAATCCTGTCTGTTGCCTATGGATTTTGCAGTGTCCTCTTCAGCGGAAAACGAGTGACAACTGTGATCTCATGTGCCTGGAAGTAATGGCGCAGCTTTCTTGAGGCCATGAGGAGGCCGAAAAGCAATTTCTGCACACCAGAGTACCTTGACCTAGCCCCTTGCAGAAGGGAACTGACAAAGTAAACTGGGCGCTGCACCATTCTTTTTCTCGCATCTTCTCATGCGTCTGCGCAGATCCATCCTTGTCGGGACCAGAGCTTGCCGGTGAAGCCCCCTGCTCGTCGCTGGATGTATCTGCCATGGTTGCTAGCTCATCATCTTCCTCCCTCTCCGCTACTAACGCAGCACTAACAACTTAATAGGTTGCCGCTATATATAGCAGCAACTTCTCTTGTGGCTTAGGTGCGACAAGTGTTGGAGTGGAGGACAGGTATCTCTTCAAGTCCTGCAGTGCAGCCTCCGCTTCATGATCCATTTCATTGGACCTGCCTTTTTCAAAATTTTGAAAAATGGCAAGGCGCGCCAGCCAGACCTAGAGATAAACCTCTGCCGAGAGCAGCTACGCAACCGCAAGTCTTCGTACATCCTTGACACGCTTTGGTGCTTCAATCTGCTCAATGGCCTTGATCTTGTCGGGATTGTCTTCAATCCCCGCTGAGACATTTAAGAACCCGAGAAGCTTGCCGGAAGGGACTCCAAACACACACTTCTCAGGGTTGAGCTTGAGGTTGATCTTGCGCAGATTTGCAAAGGTTTCGTCTAAATCTTGAATCAGAGTCGCCTTCTCCTTGCTCTTGACCACTATGTCATCCATGTAGGCTTCCACATTTCTGTGCATTTGCGGCTCAAAAGCGTCGTGGACTACTCTTGCAAATGTGAACCAGCATTCTTTAATCCAAAAGGCGTTCGTACGAAACAGCATGTGCCACATGGGGTGATGAATGCGGTCTTCTCCTCATCCTCTTCTGCCATGAAGATCTGACGATATCCTGAGTATGCATCCAGAAATGAAAGCAAATCACATCCAGCCGTGGAGTCAACAATCTGGTCGATGCGCGGCAAGGGAATGGGTCTTTGGGACAAGCTTTATTGACATCGGTAAAGTCGATACAAAGCCTCCATTTCCCGTTTGCCTTGCGTACAACTACAGGATTGGCCAACCACGTAGGATGGAGCACTCCTCTGACAAGGCCTGCCACTTCCAATTTCTTGATTTCTTCTGCAATGAATTCTTGGCGCTCCACTACTTGCTTCCTGACTTTCTGCTTGATGGGCCGCGCATGAGGACAAACGGCAAGATGGTGCTCAATTACTTTCCTGGGAACACCGGGATGTCGGGGCGGTTGCCACGCAAACACGTCGACGTTAAGCCGCAGAAAGCAACGAGCCGCCTTCCTATTTACGGTCGAGAGTGGCACCGATGGTGAAGGTACCACCAGTGCCGTCCTCCTTGGCGGACACCTTCTTGGTCTCTGGTGGAGCTGCCATCGCCGTCTTCTTACACTTGCCGGTGGAGCTCGATGGTGCGTCCTCGACGGTAGCGCCGCACTCCGAAGAGGTGCGCTTGCCAGAGTGGGAATCAGAGCTCTTGCCGGACTTGGTCTTCTTCTTCGCCCCGGGAGCTTCAGCGGCAAGTGGCTTGCAATCTGCAGCAGCTGCTGCCTCCCGGTAGATCTTGTCGGCGCAGATAAGAGCATCCTTCTTGTCGCCAGGGACAGAGATGACACTTATCGGGCCTGGCATCTTTAGCATGTTGTATGCATAGTGAGAGGCTGCCATGAATTTGGCGAGTGCTGGACGGCCAAGTATCCCATTGTAAGGCAATGGAAAGTCAGCAATGTCAAAAGTGACCCTCTCAGTCCTGAAGTTCAACTCGCTGCCAAATGTCACCGGCAACGTGATCTTTCCCTTCGGCCTGCTCCTTCCCGGATTGATTCCTTGGAATGTGCCGGTCTCTTCGAGCTCGCCATCAGGGATCTGGAGTTTCTGGAGCACCGCGGAGGAGATCAGGTTCAAGCCAGCCCCGCCGTTAACTAGCATCTTAGTGACCTTGAGGTTGCGGATAGTTGGTGAATCCAACATCGGCAAGCACCCGACCGTAGTTACGCCGATCGTGGTGGTCCTCAATATCAAAGATGATAGGCGTCTTTGGACCATTTCAGAGGATTGCGTGACTCGACGGATGGTTCTGCCGCATTGACTTCCCGCATCCACAGCTTGAGCTGGCGGTGTGAAGTATGCAGAGAAGCACCGCCGTCAACGCACAAGACCTCTGTGGCTTTTTAGAACTCCTGCTCATCGGTCTCGTCATCATCCATGTCTTCATCATCGTCGTCGTCTTCATCCTTGTCGCGGCCGCGGGGAGGTCTGTCTCCTTGCCGCTGCTTGGCCTTGCCGTGGCGTCCTCCTCGGCCGGACGTTTCTTGCTAGCTCCTGCAGCACCTTCCCAGGCCTTCTCCTTGTCGCGTCGTTCAGATTCAGCCTTCGCTTCTTGACAAGCTGCTCGACCTTTTGCAGCTCGAGGTCATGGCCCTTGGTGCGGTGGATCTTGCAAGATCTTGTTTGTTGGAGCCGCCCCGCTTGTCGGCGACCGCCACAGCCTGGCAGTTGGTGCCAGCGGCAACCTCCTTGCCGGAGCTACCAGCTTTGGCTTTCTTGGAGCCACCTCCGTTGCCGGACTGCTCAACAACTAGCACATATTTGCCTTTCTTCTTCCTGTTGCTCCGCCGCCGGTTTTTCTTTGCCGGGGCGGTCTCCTCACTATCAGATCCTCCTGCTTCAGTATTCTCTCCGGGGAGTCTCCTCCCTTCCTCAGCACGTGCACACTTGTCGGCCAGGGCATATAGCTCACTGACGTCTCTGATCTTGCACATCGCCATCTCCTCCCGCATCCTGCGGTTTCGCACGTTCTGATGGAACGCGCTGATTACCGCGGCAGGGTGGACATCTGGGATGTTGTGCTGTACGCGGCTGAATCTCTGAATGTACTTGCGCAGGGGCTCTCCTTCCTTCTGGGCGAGCAGATGAAGGTCGCTTTCTTGGCCATGGGGCTTGTGGCCGTCAGAAGGCGCCGACAAACTGATGGCATAGATCTGCCCAAGAGGATATGGAGTTGTCCGGCAAGTGCATGAGCCAGGATCTGACGTTGGGCTTGAGCACCAGCGGGAAGTAGTTGGCCAGGATCTTGTCGTCTCGCCCCCCGGCAGCTTGCACCGTGATGGTGTAGATGCTGAGGAACTCCGACGGATGCGTCTTGCCGTCGTACTTCTCTGGTACGTCTGGCTTGAAATTCTTCTTGCTGGGCCACTGGACTTGCCGCAGCTCACGAGTGAACGCAGGGCAACCTACACAGACGGCAAGTCGCTGGTTCCCTGGCGCATGCATGTCGACAGAGGGCCCAGGCGCTTGTCGGATTGACGCCCGCTTCTCTTGGCGCTCGATCACGAGTTCGAGCGTCTTCTTGCTGTCGTTCGTGAAGAACTTGGCACTGATCGCGACGAGCTCGTGGATCCGATGATGCGGTGGAGTCGCTGTCGACGTGGATTCGGCGAGTCGGCGATCTTGTCCTTCGGGGCGGAGAGTGCATGGTGGTTGCATCCCCACCGGTTTCGTCACCACCGGCTCGCGTTTGGCAGTCCTGCCGCGGCAGCGATGCACTCGGCTGCCGCGGAGCGTCGCCGTTGGCAAAGCCGATGAGACTCTGAATGGTGGCCCTCCATTCATCGACCTTGTCGGCTGTTGGAGGGTAATCCAGGAGCAGCTGAGCTCTCGCCAAAGCTTCTGCCGGAGTGGTGGGTGGTAGTGGCGAACGGCGCGAGGAGCGGGATATGCTCGGACTTCTAACTATGTTTGAAGGAGCAGTATCCCGTCCAGGCGACCGTGCCTCGCTCGCGCCAAAGATGTCGGCGTGCATGCTGGTCTTGAGCATCCCGAGATCCACCAGCTCGATCTTGGTCCAACGAGCGTATGGCGTTGTGAATACCATGACGTTGTCGGTCCCGCGCCTCCTGAGACGGGCGCGGTGCATGCACGGACACCGAGGTCTGCAGCCTTGTCCTTGGACTTGGCAGCACCGTGGACTCCCCCGTCGACGTCCATTCTTCCGCCGGCGTCTACCCCACCACCCGTTTGCTCCGGTGGTGGTGGGTTCGACGCGGACGGAACATCTGCCGCCGAAGCCTTCTTCTTCGGTGGCATGTCGATGAAGATGATGAAGATTTAGCTTCAGCGTGGCGCCGGATCAGGTTCACACAATCTCGACGCCCCCTACCTGCGCGCCAAAGATGTCGGGAGGCTGATCGACCCGCGAACACCTTGGGACCGGCGGACCGAGCCCCTTCGGTTCGGGCGGGGCGGAGGTCGCACGAAGAGCGGTCGAGGCGAAACACACGGGCGGTTTACCCAGCTTCGAGCTTCTCCGGAGAGATAACACTCCTCGCTGCTTGTCTGAGTGTATAGTGTTCTTGTTGGGGAGCGCCGAGTGCTACCGTACACACACAAGCTGCTAACGAGGCTGAGCGTGAGGGTTGTCGGCTGAACCTTCGAACCCCTCTCTACGCTATGCATGGCCTCCTTTTATGTGCTCAAGGGGTCTCCGGCAGGTGGCAACGTAGACAAGGGTAAAATGGAAAAGGATTGGTTGGTACAGCTACATGCATTGTCTGATGTTTCATACCTAACCCTGATGGTAGGGGACAAAGGCATTAAATGCCCATCTACGTCGCCCTAACAGTGAAAACAGGGACCGTCAGGGGCGCCACCGCTTGCCACGATGGCAATCTTGCCACGCGCCGCTTGCCACCGCGCTTCGCTGGCTGCACGGCCTCTTGCCACGCGCGATGCACAGAAAGGTCCTGTATGGCGACACGTTAGTGGATGTGCTTTGGGCGCCGCGTCGCAGTGGTGGTCTGCCGCGGTTGTTGTCTTGTCGCGTCCGGAAGCTTGTCGCTCACGGGCCTTCCCAAAGAAGCTCCTCTTGCCGGGCCTTGTCTCCTAGGTGCCTTGGGTGGCCTTCCGGCAAGCTCCTCTTGCCGGGGCCTTGTCTCCTTGGCTTGAATACTTTGTTCTTGAATGGATCCAAAGGAACCACGGAGGACCTTGGCGGTCACCGGCAAGCCTTGCATGACGGCTGCAACTGCCCGTGCACAAGTTCGGGATACTAGGGTACCCCTACTCTAGTACACCGACACCCCCTGGGTGCGCCCTCCTGCCTCGTGGCCGCCTTGTTGCGTCTCTGACTTCCACTCCAAGTCTCCTGGATTGCGTTTGTTCCAAGAAAGATCCTCGCCAAGGGTTCATTCCATTTGGATTCTGTTTGATATTCCTTTTCTGCGAAACACTGAAATAGGCAAAAAAACAGCAACTGGCACTGGGCTCCGGTTAATAGGTTAGTCCCAAAAATAATATAAAAGGGCATATTAAAGCCCATTAAACATCCCAAACAGATAATATAATAGCATGGAACAATCAAAAATTATAGATACGTTGGAGACGTATCAATGGTGCTATGGTACTCTGCAAGTAATGAAACTGACTTATCCAATGTTCGCTTCTCCTATTCTCTACTTACTCTACCTAGCATCAGAAGCTCTGGCCGTAGCAACCATGTCCGCTGGCTGCTCGTCCACCTGCTCTTCAGTAGGCAACAACCTGATATGCGCCAAGTCGCAACCTGTACCATCGCATGTGGATCTCATCACACCACTGCCGGCACACGCACCGTAGCCGGTTGCTCATCGCAACCCATTGTCGTTGGTGTGGTGACACTGCTGCAAATCATGCAGAGTCATCTGTCGCATCTCAACCACAATCCTCAACCCTGGCTGAGTCTTCTACAAATGTCCAAATCATGGGGTAATAATATGTTTAAGTGTTGTTCTACTGCTTTCAGTTGCTGATTTTCTAATAGTTTGGTTCATGATCTTCCAATTTGATTCATGCAGAAAAGGGAAGATTCGTGTGATTTGTATTTCTGGGAAGTTGCTGATGTGGGGGAATGCAACTACGCTGATTATTTGGTTAGCCGAGGAATCCCAATACCAGCAGGTTGGGGTGTTGGAAAAGTAACTGAAGGAATGACAGAAGAGGAAGATGCATAGCACAAGGTTAAAGATGCAGTTCCTCCGATGATGGCCAACCAACAAATTATTTGAACGACCTTGACAACAATGAGGAGATTAAAGAGCTTGTGAAGAGAAGGGGAAAACTCGACGTGCTCTGTAGGATGATTGTCTCTTTATTTGCAGTTCATGTAGCACTCGTGATGTATTCAGTGGCTATGACATGAGCACTTTGGTCAAACTAGTGATGAATGAAACCTATGTAGCAGGCTGAGCATAGTGTTGTGAACATCTAATGATTTCTATTAACGGAAATTGGGGGTATCCCTTTGCTTAAATAAATAGCAGAGGCCTTTTTGTAATAAATAAATAAATTAGCAGAGGCCCTGTCGGGTCAGCTTTGTTCCCATTCGAAGACATTGAGCAAATTGCAGTCCAACAGCAAACTATGTCATCAAATTCAAGTTTTACAGCCAAATAAGAGTACAACTAAACAACAATGTCATCATGTTTTAGTCGTCATACAATCACCAAGCACAAATGGACATACATAACAAGTGATATTCTCACAACAAAATACTAAACAACACGTTCATCAGGTTTCAGTTGTCATAGCAAACACAATTTCACATAGTAGATCAAAAATGTCTTCTGACAGACAAATACGACAAAAGCATTCTAATCATCATCCGCAGCAGTAGCGTCAACATCTTCGCTATGTGTATCAGTCTAAATCGTAATTCCCCAGAGTGTCATCTTCTTCTTCATCCTCAATGTCCTCGAACGTTGGCGTCTTCTTGATCAACTCTTGTATGTCCACAACACGACGGTCGATCTTTTTCGCCAAATCATTGACGTGATGGTTCTCAAAGATATTAGGAACATCTATGGAATCTTGTACATCAGGAGCAGTGAAAGCATCATCTTGTTGTGCAACTTCATTAAACGAATTCCTCTGCTCAAACCTTTCCAATGCTCTCCGTTCATCGCTACATGCAAATGTGTCTTCCAAGAAAAATATTTGTGTTGCTTGATTTGCCAAAATAAAAGGCTCGTTGTTATGGTACGCCGCCTTGACATTGATGGATTTGAAATAATCATCAGCTCTGGGTTTTGCGATCCTGGAAAATAGGTTATACCAACAACAACACAACAGAACCACACACCGATGATCCTCGAAACTGGAGATATATTGCAACTGAACAATGTCTGTTATGTTAGCATACATTTCAGTTGTCTCTCTGTCATACGTATCCGTTGTCATGATGGCACTATTTTGTGTCATCCTGCCTTCGTCGCGTGCAAGGGTCTTGTAGCGCACATCTCCAACAACAGAAGATTCATAATGTCTTACCGGAGTATCAGGACCCATTGCTAGTGCGTAAAGGGCATCATCAACTGCCGGCCTATCCTCCCGCATCTTCTTAACCTATGGTTAGAAAATAGACAAGATGATCATCTTATGTACTCAATTCAAAAGCTTACATGGCTCTTGAAACATTTCGCAAATCCTGCCATAACCAGTTTGTCAATGTTTCCTGGATTTTGCGGCAGTAACTCCTTTTTGTAGATGCTGCACAACATAGTGATCGCGTCAACCTTCTAAATATATAAGAATGTGCGCAAGTTTAGTAGATTATGATGTATAAGCTGCAGTACTTAGCACTTACTTGACATAAGGTAGTATCTCAGGATAGTTATTCAACACATACCAAACCATTTGTTCCAAATCTTTAGGTTTGTCCTCTTGTCGACTCTTCCCTGTAACTCGAACAAAATAACCAAAAACATTGAGCCCGGGATTGTCTTCACCCATCTCGTTGCTAAGCTGGTCAGTTGTTTCAATGTATTTTGAGCAGAATGTCAACAATTATGTAGCAATGTAGGCCTCTGCAATAGAACCCTCGGGTCTAGCTCTGTTCCTAACATAGCCCTTGAAAGTGCCTAGACGCCTTTCAATAGGGTACATCCAGCCATACTGTACTGGACCTCTAAGTAGTGCCTCATCAGGTAGATGAACAGCCAAATGCACCATCACACCAAAGAAGGTTGGAGGATATATCTTCTCAAGGTCGAATAGGATAGTTGGTATCTTGTCTCTAAGATGCTCCGAAGCATCTACCCTGATATTTGTACTGCAAAGTTCCCCGAAGAATTGTCCCAACTCTGCAACTGCTCTGTATAAGTCAGGGTGGCCCAATCCTCCAAGGATAACAGGTAAAAACCTTTGAAATAGGACGTGGCAGTAATGAGTTTTCAACCCTTGTACCTTGTTTCCATCTGCACTGACTCTCCTTTAAGGGTTGGAAGCAAATCCATGTGGGAATCTCACACATGACAGGACCTTGCAGAATTCTTTTATTTTTACCTTGTCAAAGACGTACACAGCTGGCGCCATATCCCATGGTTTACCTTCATCTTGCACCTGCAAATCCTGTCTGATACCCAGGTGTGTCAAATAAATCCTAGATTTTAAGGTATCTTTTGTCTTGCCTTCAATATTAAGAAGTGTGACAATAAAGTTGTCACATATTTTTTTTCTCGATGTGCATCACATCAAGATTATGTTGCAGATCCAAATCTTTCCAATACTCCATGTCCCACAAAGTGGACCTGCGGGTAAACAATAATCTCTCTTCTGCCCTACCACATTTCCTTTTCCGGCTACCATTACCAGGATGGTTTCCTGGTGTAATATGCCTGACCTTCTCTAATTCCACTTGCAACTCATTAGCGGTGAGCCTCTTTGGCGCATCACGGTTTTCATTCTTTGCATTGAACACATGTCTTCGGTATTTTAGGATGTTGCTTGTCCTTGGCAAGGAAACAGCAGTGTCCAATGTAACAGATCTTGCTAAGTATTGCGTATGACAGCGGATTCCTATCACAGCGAGCACGTGCATTGTAACCATGTGTCGTTCGCCCTGACATATTGCCCAAAGCCGGATAATCATGGATGCATCAAACTATAACAGCACGCAGAAAGAAATCAACTGGTGGGCTGCTATATAGGTCTTGAGTGAGAACTCCCCTCCATAGCTGTTGAAGTTCCTCCACAATAGGCTCCATGAATAAATCAAAATCCTTTCCAGGACTTTTTGGACCTGGGATGAGCAAGGCCATCATGTAGTTTGATTCTTTGGTGCAGACATTTGGAGGGATGTTGTAAGGGATAACAAGCACTGGCCACATGCTATATGTGGCGCTCTGGTGGCCAAATGGGTTAAATCCCTATGAAGCTAAGCCAAGTCTAATGTTTCTTGGGTCAGCAGCAAAAATTTTGTGTTTCTGATTGAAGCTTTTCCACTCACTACCATGAGATGGATGGTTCATTACACTCTGATCTCTGTACTCCTGGTTCCTAGAATGCCACAGTACATCCTCTCTTGTTTCAGCATCATGAAACAACCTATGCAATCTTGGTGTAATTGGAAAATTCTCAGAACAATATGAGGAATCCTCTTCACAGCATCGCCATCTTTCCATCTTGATGATTTGCATTTCGGGCATTCACTTAAGTTGGCATAATCCTTTCGGAACAAAACACAATTATTCTTACAAACATGGATCATATCATATCCAATTCCAACTGCACGAAGGAAATTCTTCATTTTATCAGAGGTGTGTGGCAGCTCAGACGCATCTGGCAAAGCTTTGTGGAAAGCAGCCAACATCGCATCGAATGATTTGTTGGTCATCCTCTCAGATGTCTTCACTTGAAGAAAGGTGACCATAGCTGACAATACTGGCAGCTTATTTCCTGGGGTGACAGCCACGTTGCATTGTTCCAACATGCGGGCCCACCATTTTTCTTCCGCAGGTGAAAGTTCACGAAATGCACGAGCATTTGGTAGCACTGTTTCAATGTTGGTCAAACTCACTGGCTCCGCCACCACCTCCTCCTCCTCGTCTTCCACCTGAGAATCAGGCAGATCAAGATGGTGATCTGCTGCTTCCACGTAGTCAGTAACATTGATGTTCACAGCTTCACCATGATGAACCCACCTAGTATATGTGACCGACATCCCATACAAGTGTAGATGATTTTGCAGAGTTGACTGGGGTCTTGTAACTGAATTCATACAACTACTACACGGGCAGAGCACATCTAATTTCGAACCACCGTACTCAGCTCTGATAAAGTTCATGAAGTTTTCAACCCCCTTGACATATGCAGCGGAAAATCTTCGAGCAGAACTTATCCAAGTCATGTCGTGTATTAGACATACGAATTAGTTCTTCTACTAGATATTATAGGGAAAACATATAAGCTTTTATGAAGTCCATAAAAAAACTTAGATCAATGTCTAAAGCTATGGCAAGATATATGGACGAGCAGATCTAAGTAACAAAATATATTTAAAGCTAATTCAGCAAACCGATTTGAGTGCTAAATTATGACAGGCTCTTTCAGCAGTCAATGAGGTCGAGCACACAACCATCGAACTATCGAAGCCATCACATCAAAAAAGATCGAGTATAAAACAGTGTAGAGTATCATTCGCATGTGGGCCTAGACCATGCTTGTGTTTTCAATGTTGTAGTTTGTCTGACATGCATACAAACAAACGGTTCGTTTAAAGTTTCACTTTGCCTCCACTACGTGTCGCTTCCTGTCTTAGTTTTGACATCCCATTCGTTTCATGCCCCGACACATCTTGACGAGATCGATTGATCTTGAGAGATCAATTGCGTGTCGTGCAAGGAGATAAAGGTTTGTTCTGTTTCTATGATAGAACTGACCTCCGAGGGGTCTGTGGGGATCAGAGGGAGTATATTGTACATTCATAAGCGAAATGAACGTATTGTACCCACCCTAGTCCTCTTTCAATCGATCTCTGGACTCCGAGATGAAATCGAGAGAAAACGAGTGGGTGCATGTGTGATACCTAAGGCGGATTCAAAATTTTGAACAAGTGATCATAGCATCTGCAAATCATATATAAATGGTATTCAATGTTCATTTCGCTCTTGAACGTACAATATACTCCCTCCGGTCCTTTCTAGTTTACATATAAGTTTTATGTCTAGTCGAATTATCTATACTTTGATCAAACTTATAGAAAAAATTATCAACATTCAATAACGCCCAATCAATATTGTTAGATTAAATGCGTACTCATAGATTTGTATTAAAACAGAGATGGTTTCCAATTTTTTTTCCACCACGGGAATGTGCTTGTTCTCGCACATGCTCTTCCTACAAGGATTTCAGCACGTATAGACAATCCAATAATAACTTTTTTAAGCTCCCTGTCCAATAGTAGTAGTAGAGTACTAACAACATCTGTAGTAGAGTATGCAGTGCTCATAGTACTCCCTCCTTCCATTTATATATGGCCTAAGAGCAAGTCTAATAAGGCCTAGTCAAGAGGCTATAAGACTTGTTATGTCATTAAAATCCTACTTGGAGGAGTGAGAAGAGAGAGAGAGAGTGAAGCGGGCTCTTATTCTACAGCCCGGCTATAACACATAGATCAAGGAAAAATAGTATGCATGCAGCTCTCTTCCAATCATATACCTTACTCATGCAAATATTAAATGCTTAGAGCCAACCTAATAGCCATTCTAAGAGCCAACTTACATGGCACTTTTTCCTATGTGGAGGAGAGAGACGTGAATAAGGGGAGTGAGCTCTCATGCAAGAGCCTAGCTATATATGCATTCCTAGGTAAATACAATAAATATGAAGAAAGAGATACAGAGGAGAGCGAAAAAAGTACTAATACAATAGCCAACCTTATATGTATTTTTCATGGAAATAGCCAACCTTATAGCCCACACTATTGTATGAGTGCATATAGATGATGGCTATAGATGACATGGCAGTTCCTTATAGCCATCGGCTGGCTATATTATTAACCATGCTCTAATGCGTTTTCAAAACCGCCATTGACTATTGTCAAGATTTATAGTACATGAAATGTATAATGTGAAAATTATATCATTGGAAGCTCCTTTCACATATGAATTTGACCGTATGCTTTGTGTTAGTTGCATGTCATATATTATTACTCTAACATTTGGTCAAAGTTAGCCTCGAAAAACACATTAGGCCATGTAGATAGAAGGAGGGAGTAGTAGTGGAAGTAGATCCTCTGACGTAGGTATCCCTGACTTACCCTCCCTTTCGGTCACTTACTGGCGGACCCCATGTTTGCTAGGCCCCGCATGTCAGTTACTCAATGGGTTCGGCCATGTCAGGGGATCCTCACCCGTAGGATACTCCCTCTGCTTTTATTTACTCTGCATAAAACGGAGGGAGTGGTAGCATAAATGACGCGGGCGGGGGAGGGGGAGGGACGTCGGTTTGCTCTCAACTGCAGTCCCACAAGTGAGCGAAAATGCAAGACGAAGCGTGTTCAATTCGGTGAGCAACATGGAGGGTCCAGTGTGCCGGGGTGCAACGCAAATGCGACAAGAGCAATGTACAGTCAAAACTGATTGACCGGTCATCACCGGAACCACTATTCACACCAGAACCTTCGCTGCTCGGCCTACGCCAGCCACTGCCCCAAAACCACACCTCCTCTCCAGCCCATTCCCCCACCTTTCGATCCCCTAGCCCGCATAAAGAGCCCCCTAGTTCGCTGGAAAGCCATGGTGCATCACAAGATCACGTACTACAAGATGCTAATGCCGGAGCGCCGCGCAGAAATCATGGCGGCGGTCGGCGCCACGCACCTTTCTGCTCAAGCTCGTTTGCGACGTGCCAATAACCGAGTTTTCTGGAGCCAAGCTATGAGGAGGAGGAAGTTGATCCAATGTTCATGGCGGAGGTTGCGGCGCAGAAGGCCCCCGATGGGTATGAGACAATGGACGTCGACTTCGTGCCGGCGTCCGGGTCCCCCATGGTGCAGGCAGACTAGCGGTTCAACCTGGTGATACTAAAGGAGGACCGGGAGGTAGAGGCTCAACTCAACATGGAGCGCGCGCATGCTGCTGCCATCGAGGCCCTCTTGCAGGCAGAATCGGATGTCGTGGATGTGAACTGGGCGGCGGAGGCTCCAATCAACGCGGAGCGCGGATGCCGCTGCCATCGAGGCCCTCCTGCAGGCGGAATCGAACGTCCTAGACTTGAACCGGGCGGCAGAGGCTCAACTCGACGTGGAGCGGGCGGATGCCGCTGCCATTCAAGCCCTCCTGCACGCGTAACCCGACGTCCTGGACTTAAACCGGGCAGCGGAGACTCAACTCGACGCGGAGCGCACGGATGCCGCTGCCATCGAGGCCCTCCTGCAGACGGAACCGGACGTCTTGGACTTGAACCGGGCGGTTCTCTCGTCCATGCAGAGCGCCCGCATGCTCTGCATGAACGAGTAGCTGGAGGCCGAGGACAACCACGGTGCGGATACACACGTCGGCAGCTACGGCTGGTTTGCGCCGGCAGCCAAAGACGACGAGGCCGTCTCGTTCCGCGAACAGTGATAGTTTTTATTTATATTGTTGTTTCTAGGGATCTTTTGCTATGTAAAAACATATATTGTTATGCAAGTCGCCTGACTTTCATCATTTCATTCAGTCTACCATTTCAGGCAGTTGGATGAATATCCTACATCACCTAACCCTTCTTCCTCACCTCTTCTTCTTCCCCAACCGACCACCACACGGGCCTTACCGATCCTCCCCAACATGCGGTTGGATAAACATATCGTATGAACGAAAATTATGTGGCAGCGGTACAATTGCTGAGTTTGGTTTGTTCACATGCGGTAGCACGTGTCAGTGAGGGTGCTTTCCCGTGTATGGGGTTGCAGCATACAGGAGCAACTGTGTGAGGGTGCGGTGCGACCGCGGCGTGCAGGAGCCACTGTGTGAGGGTGCGGTGCGACCGCGACATCCGTGCGCAAGTGTACCTCCTTTTCATTTTCAAAACTTTAGGCAAGCTTGGCAAAAATGTGTGGCGAAGTATGGCAATGCAAGGCCTAGACCCAAACAGGATACAAGTACGTACGTACTAGGAGTATTAGTGTTAAAAAAGAAAGGCGGGGTTTCCTTCGCGGGATTAATCGATACAAATCCTCATTTGATGCGTCAATTAATGCATATTTTTTTTCTCCAAAGCCCAAAGAGCTAACCATCTCACTCCTCATCGCTTGATTAATCCAGTGCCATGCAAACCAACATTCTCACTTCCGCATGCATGCAAGGGTATACTAATGTCCTTCGTTCCTAGTACGAGGCAAACCCCATCAATTTTGCCTCGATTAGTGTTAGTGGCCTTTTGCAAATTGTAATTTTGATATAATGGCCTTGTGTACAAAAAATGGAGGAAGTAACTATTTGACTTCCTTCCCCATTGCGGTGACGTCGACGATATCTCGAACATTGTGGTTTGGCGAAGTGCGTTCGACGGAGAACACAATTGAGGGAGACCATAGTAAGTCATTTGCAAGTGCCGCCTGCAAGCCGAGACAACTGCCTTATTTGCATCCAGGAAGTCCGTTGAACCAAAGTCCGTTGAACACAATAGCATCGTCTGTCTAGCTTAGTGAAGTGAGGTGGTTTATCGAAGAAGACGATGGAGAAGCAGAGTCAGCGAAGAGTGAAGTGATGGTTGCTTCATCGGTGCTTTGTGATTTGACGCCTCACTACTTTGTGATTTGTGATAGAAGTGATAGGGGAGTAGACTCTATGCTCTATACTGTACATGCGTCCAAGCACGGGAGAAAGAGGAGAGACGTTGCATTTTTCTATTCCTTCAATCAATCAATCAAGGAGCTTCGGTTCCATCTTTTTGGCTTTGGCAGTACCGTCCACAATGGTTCCCATCGTTGCCAAAAGATATTTTCTCATTTGGCTACACATTGTGGATGCCCTTAACCGCACCACTCGGTTTCGCTCCTATGTGCTATCTATACAAATCTCAGTTATATTGATCTAAAAAATTATAGAATCAAGATTAGTAAAAAGGAGGTGATTTTGCCGTGCAGATGGCGGGGGAGGTTTCTTATTTTTAGAGGACGTTGGCCTGGCGGTTTGCTAACATGCGGTCCCACGTCTCAGTGCTATACCAAGCCGATCCGCGTCCCACATGAGGCAGAACAACGGCAGAAGCAACACATGGATAACTTGAAGAAGATGAGGGAGAAGCGGATTCAAAGCAACGAAAGTGAAATGATGGTTGCTTCATCCCTCCAACTTCTTTTTTAGCATTATTACTTCGTCCCTCCAACTTAACTGCGGGAAAGGTGCAACTTTGTGATTTGACACCTCATTGCTCATTAGTACGCCGGCGCTGTGACTGGGGTGCTTCACCCCTGCTGCTATGCACTGTGTTCCCGTATGGCACGTGGACCCGGTAGCTTGATGTCCCACATGTTGGCGAAAGGGACTAGAACATTTATGAAAGCGAGCGCTCCACTCTTACAACAGAGGAGTACACCACACGGTGGCCCAGTGAACTGTTACTTTTACTGTATAGTACTATAGTACTATAGTTTTGTTGTTTCGCACGATCCATCTATACAAACCCGATTAAACAAGAAAGGGCGGGATTTTTCTCATGCGGTAGATAATACTGGCCATACATTTCAAAGGAAATTTTAATGTATGCAAACTGAATAATTAAGTAACAATATGATATCTAGTAAAACTAAAAACACGTATGATTTATTGTGTTAGTGTGTAGTAGTAGTGTTGTATTGCATAATTGTTAGACGTAACATGCAAGAACGTGTAGAGATGTTGTTTTGGAGGGCCTACAGAGAGAAAAGCATAATACGGTCACCGGACTTCAGAATACGCTCACTATGGTCACTATATACGTTTTGCGCTGATTATACAGTAACTTGCTCACCGTTCAACATCGGATTGCACTCTGTTGACAGGCCAAATAGTCTGCGTGGCACCATGTTGACTAGTTAAATTGACCATGTTCCTTGTGGGTCCCAGCTGTCAGTTCGCATAGGATAAAGGTCAAATAAACACAAGTTTACGTAGGCGCGACAAGACTCCAACCAATGCGCGGGAACCACCTGGTTCTGTATGTGTCTGTCAGGGCCTGATGTGTGCGCATGCACGTGTAGGTTGAGCACTTGAGTGTGAGAGTGTGTGTTGGTCATGTGGTGTGTGCATGCATGCGTGCGTGTGTGCGTGTGAGTGGTGCGTGCGTGCGTGGCTGCATGTGTTCGTGTGAGTGTTGCGTGCATGCAGTTCGTGTGCATACGTGTGTGTGTGTATAATCACCACACTAGCTCACAATGTATTAAAAACAGACGGCTCAGCATACCAATACAAGGCCACCTTTTCCGCTCTGCCCGCGGTCATGACTTCAAACCACCACCCAATATTTTTTTGTTGTTTGTTTTCATTCCTACTAGCAAGATGCCCGTGCGTTGCACGTCACATCAAGATGCATTTGTATGACTAGTTTATCTTGTGAGAGAAAAGGATGAACAAGGGAAGGCCTTATTTGCAAGTGTGGAGAGGTGTGTGTGTACCTTTTTGCAAAATTGCCATAGTTTACTTCCTATCCGTCAGATATAAATCGGACGGCCTATATTGCAGGATGGCAGGCATAATATCATCACCAACTCTGTTTTTTATAAGTGTGTAGAGTAGATACAAGGCAACAGGTGGGCCCAATGGTAGTGAGATAATGTGATGCAACACTAGAAGTGCTACATGGAGTGTTTAACTGGTCAACTAGTCATGCCTGTACGGTGAGCCCGTGACTGTATAATAACCACAAAACATAAATGGTGACAGTAATGAGTGGATTCCGAAGTCCAATGTATGTATCGTTCTTTCACTTCAGATACAATGATCGTCACTGTATATATCGTGAGAGAAATATGAAACATGCGTGAATGTGTTGGGGCTTACTCTTAGAGGACACGGAGATAGTTTGTGTGCATAAGTGAAAGGGCCATAGAGGGGGTGTATGCGATGGAGAGAGGGATGCTCTTTGTTTCTCTTTATTATGACTAACTTTATATATAGTATAAAAATATAAAAATTCATAGTGCTTGGAATAAATATCATTGTGGGCACCATGCAATGCAAATTAACATTCATACTCCTCCATGTAACTTTGTGACGTTGTATATATGTAGAAATTCTAAAATAATTTTTTGGCCACACTTTATTCAAAAGGAATATTGTATGCAAAATAAACGTGAAGAGAGGGCTCTTTAGATCAATGGGGTACGTGATGTAACATGTCTGAATGTATAGTTGATGTATTTGGCAGGGCCTAGAGAGGGATGTGTGTGTATTACGTATTCGAGAGAGGCATGGATAGAGGGGCCGGCTGGGGGAGGCGGTGTGGGAGAGATAGCACGAGAAATGTGAGAGGACTAGAGAGAGAGAGAGAAGAAGAATATGATGTCATGGTAAGAGATTCCCTTGAGTGTGTATAAGAAAGGGGGAAGGGGATAGAGGCACGAGGAGAATTTTTTGTGTGTGGTGTCTGTGTTGGTATGTGTGGGTGTGAGAAGATAACGAGACCTTGCGGCAGAGGGTGTGTCACCGCCTGAGGTCCGGTGGGTCGAGGTGAGGCCCTTGGTTCGGTTCCGTCCTGCGCCACATTGGTCAGCCTGCGACGCATTTAGGGAGACCCATAGATGACTAGTCGTACAAGACAAAGATAGCAGAATCGTGAAGGACTCTATGTCCACTGACAAAGCCGGCTAGGATTTCTAACACTTGGTCCTCGGACTAAGGTAATCCCTTATCTCTGATATTAGTATTCATCCAACCTAACTTTAAGGGGCATCCTATAGAATGTTCTGCTAGAATCATACTCGTCGATTAGGAAGAGAGGTGTGAGACAATGCGTGAGAGACAGGCCTAAAGATAATGTGCTTACCGGAGACACATAGGCAGGTCTATTTATATAGAAAGGGTCGATGGGGATTGTGCGTGTGTATGCTTGTGAGAGGAAGACTGCTTGTGATGTAGGTTAGTGAAAACAGTCGTAAATGGTTACGAGAAGGAGGGAGGGTTATATCGAGAGCATGTTCATGAGAAAGACACCTCGGAGAGTGTGTGTGAGCATGTGTGAGAGACCACCGATGGAGAGTGAAACTACACGTAAAAGACAGATGTATACATTGATTAAAGATATAAATTGTATCCAAATATTATGATGGGATCATGATAGTTGCAATTCGCGTAAGGAATGGTCATTGATCCATCAGACATCTAGATTCTATCGAATTTGAGCATGTCTTTCTTGGCGCTCCACTACTTGCTTCCTGACTTTCTGCTTGATGGGCCGCGCATGAGGACAAACGGCAAGATGGTGCTCAATTACTTTCCTGGGAACACCGGGGATGTCAGACGGTTGCCACGCAAACACGTCGACGTTCGCCCGCAGGAAAGCAACGAGCGCGCCTTCCTATTTACGGTCGAGAGTGGCACTGATGGTGAAGGTACCACCAGTGCCGTCCTCCTTGGCGGACACCTTCTTGGTCTCTGGTGGAGCTGCCATCGTCTTCTTACACTTGCCGGTGGAGCTCGATGGTGCGTCCTCGACGGTAGCGCCCGACTCAAGAGGTGCGCTTGCGAGTGGGAATCGAGCTCTTGCCGGACTTGGTCTTCTTCTTCGCCCGGAGCTTCAGCGGCAAGTGGCTTGCAATCTGCTGCAGCTGCTGCTTCCCAGTAGATCTTGTCGGCGCAGATAAGAGCATCCTTCTTGTCGCCAGGGACAGAGATGACACTTATCGGGCCTGGCATCTTTAGCATGTTGTATGCATAGTGAGAGGCTGCCATGAATTTGGCGAGTGCTGGACGGCCAAGTATCCCATTGTAAGGCAATGGAAAGTCAGCAATGTCAAAAGTGACCCTCTCAGTCCTGAAGTTCAACTTCGCTGCCAAATGTCACCGACAGCGTGATCTTTCCCTTCGGCCTGCTCCTTCCCGGATTGATTCCTTGGAATGTGCCGGTCTCTTCGAGCTCGCCATCAGGGATCTGGAGTTTCTGGAGCACCGCGGAGGAGATCAGGTTCAAGCCAGCCCCGCCGTTAACTAGCATCTTAGTGACCTTGAGGTTGCGGATAGTTGGTGAAACCAACATCGGCAAGCACCCGACCGCAGTTACGCGATCAGGGTGGTCCTCAATATCAAAGATGATAGGCGTCTTTGGACCATTTCGGAGGATTGCGTGACTCGGCGGATGGTTCTGCCGCATTGACTTCCCGCATCCACAGCTTGAGCTGGCGGTGTGAAGTATGCAGAGAAGCACCGCCGTCAACGCACAAGACCTCTGTGGCTTTTTAGAACTCCTGCTCATCGGTCTCGTCATCATCCATGTCTTCATCATCGTCGTCGTCTTCATCCTTGTCGCGGCCGCGGGGAGGTCTGTCTCCTTGCCGCTGCTTGGCCTTGCCGCGGCGTCCTCCTCGGCCGGGCGTTTCTTGCTAGCTCCTCCGGCACCTTCCTGGGCCTTCTCCTTGTCGCGTCGTTCAGATTCAGCCTTCGCTTCTTGACAAGCTGCTCGACCTTTTGCAGCTCACGGAGGTCATGGCCCTTAGTGCGGTGGATCTTGCGATCTTGTTTGTTGGAGCCGTCACCTTGTCGGCGACCGCCACAACTGGCGATTGGTGCCAGCTGCAACCTCCTTGCCGGAGCTACCAGCTTTGGCTTTCTTGAGCCACCTCCGTTGCGGACTGCTCAACAACTAGCACATATTTGCCTTTCTTCTTCCTAATGCTCCGCCGCCGTTTTTCTTTGCCGGGCGGTCTCCTCACTATCGATCCTCCCGCTTCAAGATTCTCTCCGGGAGTCTCCTCCTTCCTCAAAGACGCGTGCACACTTGTCGGCCAGGGCATATAGCTCACCGACGTCTCTAATCTTGCACATCGCCATCTCCTCCGCATCCTGCGGTTTCGCACGCTCGATGGAACGCGTTGATTACCGCGGCGGGGTGGACATCTGAGATGTTGTCTTTGTCTGTGGCTGAATCTCTGAATGTACTTGCGCGGGGGCTCTCCTTCCTTCTGGGCGAGCAGATGAAGGTAGCTTTCTTGGCCATGGGGCTTGTGGCCGTCTGTAAAGGCGCCGACAAACTGATGGCATAGATCTGCCCAAGAGGATATGGAGTTGTCCGGCAAGTGCATGAGCCAGGATCTGACGTTGGGCTTGAGCACCGCCGGAAGTAGTTGGCCATGATCTTGTCGTCTCGCCCCCCGGCAGCTTGCACCGCGATGGTGTAGATGCTGAGGAACTCCGACGGATGCGTCTTGCCGTCGTACTTCTCTGGTACGTCTGGCTTGAAATTCTTCTTGTTGGGCCACTGGACTTGCCGCAGCTCACGAGTGAACGCAGGGCAACCTACCACGTACGGCAAGTCGCCTGGTTCCCCTGGCGCATGCATGTCGACAGAGGGCCCGATGGCGCTTGTCGGATTGGCCGCCGCTTCTCTTGGCGCTCGATGCGAGTTCGGCGTCTTCTTTGTCGTTCGTGAAGAACTTGGCACTGATCGCGACGAGCTCGTGGATCCGATGATGCGGTGGAGTCGCTGTCGACGTGGATTCGGCGAGTCGGCGATCTTGTCCTTCGGGGCGGAGAGTGCATGGTGGTTGCATCCCCACCGGTTTCGTCACCACCGGCTCGCGTTTGGCAGTCCTGCCGCGGCAGCGATGCACTCGGCTGCCGCGGAGCGTCGCCGTTGGCAAAGCCGATGAGACTCTGAATGGTGGTCCTCCATTCATCGACCTTGTCGGCTGTTGGAGGGTAATCCAGAGCAGCTGAGCTCGCCAAAGCTTCGCCGGAGTGGTGGGTGGTAGTGGCGAACGGCGCGAGGAGCGGATATGCTCGGACTTCTAACTATGTTTGAAGGAGCATATCCCGTCGAGCGATGCCTCGCTCGCGCCAGCATGTCGGCGTGCATGCTGGTCTTGAGCATCCCGAGATCCACCAGCTCGATCTTGGTCCAACGAGCGTATGGCGTTGTGAATACCATGACGCTGTCGGTCCCGCGCCTCCTGAGACGGGCGCGGTGCATGCACGGACACCGAGGTCTGCGCAGCCTTGTCCTTGGACTTGGCAGCACCGTGGACTCCCCCGTCGACGTCCATTCTTCCGCCGGCGTCTACCCCACCACCCGTTTGCTCCGGTGGTGGTGGGTTCGACGCGGACGGAACATCTGCCGCCGAAGCCTTCTTCTTCGGTGGCATGTCGATGAAGACGATGAAGATTTAGCTCGCGTGGGCGCCGGATCAGGTTCACACAATCTCGACGCCCCCTACCTGGTGCGCCAAAGATGTCGGGGAGGCTGATCTGACCCGCGAACACCTTGGGACCGGCGGACCGAGCCCCTTTCGGTTCGGCGGGGGGCGGAGGTCGCACGAAGAGCAGATCGAGGCGAAACACACGGGCGGTTTACCCAGCTGAGCTCTCCGGGAGATAACACTCCTACTACTGCATGTCTGAGTGTATTGAGTTCTTGCTCAGGAGCGCTGAGTGCTACTGTACACACACAAGCTGCTAACGAGACTGAGCGTGAGGGTTGTCTGGCTTCGAACCTTTCGAACCCCTCTCTACGTTGCGCATGGCCTCCTTTTATGTGCTC
Organism: Aegilops bicornis; assembly: GCA_021605145.1. Lineage (NCBI taxonomy): Eukaryota > Viridiplantae > Streptophyta > Magnoliopsida > Poales > Poaceae > Aegilops > Aegilops bicornis. Next base: position 194,028,168 of record CM038672.1, on the reverse strand, counting down.
AAGGGGTCTCTGACAGGTGGCAACGTAGACAAGGGTAAAAATGGAAAAGGATTGGTTGGTACAGCTACCTGTACAGTGTACAGTGTTTCATACCTAACCCTGATGGTAGGGGACAAAGGCATTAAATGCCCATCTACGTCGCCCTAACAGTGAAAACAGGGACCGTCAGGGGCGCCACCGCTTGCCACGATGGCAATCTTGCCACGCGCCGCTTGCCACCGCGCTTCGCTGGCTGCACGGCCTCTTGCCACGCGTGCCTGGAAAGGTCCCAGGGCGACACGTTAGTGGATGTGCTGGAGCGCAGGTGCAGAGTGGTGGTCTGCCGCGGTTGTTGTCTTGTCGCGTCCGGAAGCTTGTCGCTCACCGGGCCTTCCCAGCAAGCTCCTCTTGCCGGGGCCTTGTCTCCTAGGTGCCTTGGGTGGCCTTCCCGGCAAGCTCCTCTTGCCGGGGCCTTGTCTCCTTGGCTTGAATACTTTGTTCTTGAATGGATCCAAAGGAACCACGGAGGACCTTGGCGGTCACCTGGCAAGCCTTGCCGCGGACGGCTGCAACTGCCCGTGCACAAGTTCGGGATACTAGGGTACCCCTACTCTAGTACACCGACACCCCCTGGGTGCGCCCTCCTGCCTCGTGGCCGCCTTGTTGCGTCTCTGACTTCCACTCCAAGTCTCCTGGATTGCGTTTGTTCCAAGAAAGATCCTCGCCAAGGGTTCATTCCATTTGGATTCTGTTTGATATTCCTTTTCTGCGAAACACTGAAATAGGCAAAAAAACAGCAACTGGCACTGGGCTCCGGTTAATAGGTTAGTCCCAAAAATAATATAAAAGGGCATATTAAAGCCCATTAAACATCCCAAACAGATAATATAATAGCATGGAACAATCAAAAATTATAGATACGTTGGAGACGTATCAATGGTGCTATGGTACTCTGCAAGTAATGAAACTGACTTATCCAATGTTCGCTTCTCCTATTCTCTACTTACTCTACCTAGCATCGTAAGCTCTGGCCGTAGCAACCATGTCCGCTGGCTGCTCGTCCACCGCTCTTCAAGAGGCAACAACCTGATATGCGCCAAGTCGCAACCTGTACCATCGCATGTGGATCTCATCACACCACTGCCGGCACACGCACCGTAGCCGGTTGCTCATCGCAACCCATTGTCGTTGGTGTGGTGACACTGCTGCAAATCATGCAGAGTCATCTGTCGCATCTCAACCACAATCCTCAACCCTGGCTGAGTCTTCTACAAATGTCCAAATCATGGGGTAATAATATGTTTAAGTGTTGTTCTACTGCTTTCAGTTGCTGATTTTCTAATAGTTTGGTTCATGATCTTCCAATTTGATTCATGCAGAAAAGGGAAGATTCGTGTGATTTGTATTTCTGGGAAGTTGCTGATGTGGGGGAATGCAACTACGCTGATTATTTGGTTAGCCGAGGAATCCCAATACCAGCAGGTTGGGGTGTTGGAAAAGTAACTGAAGGAATGACAGAAGAGGAAGATGCATAGCACAAGGTTAAAGATGCAGTTCCTCTGATGATGGCCAACCAACAGCTGCTGAACGACCTTGACAACAATGAGGAGATTAAAGAGCTTGTGAAGATAATGGGAAAACTCGACGTGCTCTGTAGGATGATTGTCTCTTTATTTGCAGTTCATGTAGCACTCGTGATGTATTCAGTGGCTATGACATGAGCACTTTGCTGAAACTAGTGATGAATGAAACCTATGTAGCAGGCTGAGCATAGTGTTGTGAACATCTAATGATTTCTATTAACGGAAATTGGGGGGTATCCCCTTTTGCTTAAATAAATAGCAGAGGCCCTTTTGGTAATAAATAAATAAATTAGCAGAGGCCCTGTCGGGTCAGCTTTGTTCCCATTCGAAGACATTGAGCAAATTGCAGTCCAACAGCAAACTATGTCATCAAATTCAAGTTTTACATCCAAATAAGAGTACAACTAAACAACAATGTCATCATGTTTTAGTCGTCATACAATCACCAAGCACAAATGGACATACATAACAAGTGATATTCTCACAACAAAATACTAAACAACACGTTCATCAGGTTTCAGTTGTCATAGCAAACACAATTTCACATAGTAGATCAAAAATGTCTTCTGACAGACAAATATGACAAAAGCATTCTAATCATCATCCGCAGCAGTAGCGTCAACATCTTCGCTATGTGTATCAGTCTAAATCGTAATTCCCCAGAGTGTCATCTTCTTCTTCATCCTCAATGTCCTCGAACGTTGGCGTCTTCTTGATCAACTCTTGTATGTCCACAACACGACAGTCAGTCTTTTCGCCAGCGTCATTGACGTGATGGTTCTCAAAGATATTAGGAACATCTATGGAATCTTGTACATCAGGAGCAGTGAAAGCATCATCTTGTTGTGCAACTTCATTAAACGAATTCCTCTGCTCAAACCTTTCCAATGCTCTCCGATCATCGCTACATGCAAATGTGTCTTCCAAGAAAAATATTTGTGTTGCTTGATTTGCCAAAATAAAAGGCTCGTTGTTATGGTACGCCCGCCTTGACATTGATGGATTTGAAATAATCATCAGCTCTGGGTTTTGCGATCCTGGAAAATAGGTTATACCAACAACAACACAATGTAACCACACACCGATGATCCTCGAATCGAGATATATTGCAACCGAACAATGTCATTATGTTAGCATACATTTCAGTTGTCTCTCTGTCATACGTATCCGTTGTCATGATGGCACTATTTTGTGTCATCCTGCCTTCGTCGCGTGCAAGGGTCTTGTAGCGCACATCTCCAACAACAGAAGATTCATAATGTCTTACCGAGTATCGTGACCCATTGCTAGTGCGTAAAGGGCATCATCAACTGCCGCCTATCCTCCGCATCTTCTTAACCTATGGTTAGAAAATAGACAAGATGATCATCTTATGTACTCAATTCAAAAGCTTACATGGCTCTTGAAACATTTCGCAAATCCTGCCATAACCAGTTTGTCAATGTTTCCTGGATTTTCTTGGCAAGAACTCCTTTTTGTAGATGCTGCACAACATAGTGATCGCGTCAACCTTCTAAATATATAAGAATGTGCGCAAGTTTAGTAGATTATGATGTATAAGCTGCAGTACTTAGCACTTACTTGACATAAGGTAGTATCTCAGGATAGTTATTCAACACATACCAAACCATTTGTTCCAAATCTTTAGGTTTGTCCTCTTGTCGACTCTTCCCTGTAACTCGAACAAAATAACCAAAAACATTGAGCTCGGGATTGTCTTCACCCATCTCGTTGCTAAGCTGGTCAGTTGTTTCAATGTATTTTGAGCAGAATGTCAACAATTATGTAGCAATGTAGGCCTCTGCAATAGAACCCTCGTGTCTAGCTCGTTTCCTAACATAGCCCTTGAAAGTGCCTAGACGCCTTTCAATAGGGTACATACAGACATACTGTACTGGACCTCTAAGTAGTGCCTCATCAGGTAGATGAACAGCCAAATGCACCATCACACCAAAGAAGGTTGGAGGATATATCTTCTCAAGGTCGAATAGGATAGTTGGTATCTTGTCTCTAAGATGCTCCGAAGCATCTACCCTGATATTTGTACTGCAAAGTTCCCCGAAGAATTGTCCCAACTCTGCAACTGCTCTGTATAAGTCAGGGTGGCCCAATCCTCCAAGGATAACAGGTAAAAACCTTTGAAATAGGACGTGGCAGTAATGAGTTTTCAACCCTTGTACCTTGTTTCCATCTGCACTGACTCTCCTTTAAGGGTTGGAAGCAAATCCATGTGGGAATATCACACATGACAGGACCTCGCAGAATTCTTTTATTTTTACCTTGTCAAAGACGTACACAGCTGGCGCCATATCCCATGGTTTACCTTCATCTTGCACCTGCAAATCACTGTCTCGATACCAGTGTGTCAAATAAATCCTAGATTTTAAGGTATCTTTTGTCTTGCCTTCAATATTAAGAAGTGTGACAATAAAGTTGTCACATATTTTTTTCTCGATGTGCATCACATCAAGATTATGTTGCGTATCCAAATCTTTCCAATACTCCATGTCCCACAAAGTGGACCTCAAGGTAAACAATAATCTCTTCTGCCCTACCACATTTCCTTTTCCGGCTACCATTACCAGGATGGTTTCCTGGTGTAATATGCCTGACCTTCTCTAATTCCACTTGCAACTCATTAGCGGTGAGCCTCTTTGGCGCATCACGGTTTTCATTCTTTGCATTGAACACATGTCTTCGGTATTTTAGGATGTTGCTTGTCCTTGGCAAGGAAACAGCAGTGTCCAATGTAACAGATCTTGCTAAGTATTGCGTATGACAGCGGATTCCTGTCACAGCGAGCACGTGCATTGTAACCATGTGTCGCTCATACGACATATTGCCCAAAGCCGGATAATCATGGATGCATCAAACTATAACAGCACGCAGAAAGAAATCAACTGGTGGGCTGCTATATAGGTCTTGAGTGAGAACTCCCCTCCATAGCTGTTGAAGTTCCTCCACAATAGGCTCCATGAATAAATCAAAATCCTTTCCAGGACTTTTTGGACCTGGGATGAGCAAGGCCATCATGTAGTTTGATTCTTTGGTGCAGACATTTGGAGGGATGTTGTAAGGGATAACAAGCACCGCCACATGCTATATGTGGCGCCTGCGGCCAAATGGGTTAAATCCCTATGAAGCTAAGCCAAGTCTAATGTTTCTTGGGTCAAGCAAGAAAATTTTGTGTTTCGATTGAAGCTTTTCCACTCACTACCATGAGATGGATGGTTCATTACACTCTGATCTCTGTACTCCTGGTTCCTAGAATGCCACAGTACATCCTCTCTTGTTTCAGCATCATGAAACAACCTATGCAATCTTGGTGTAATTGGAAAATTCTCAGAACAATATGAGGAATCCTCTTCACAAAGATCGCCATCTTTCCATCTTGATGATTTGCATTTCGGGCATTCACTTAAGTTGGCATAATCCTTTCGGAACAAAACACAACTATTCTTACAAACATGGATCATATCATATCCAATTCCAACTGCACGAAGGAAATTCTTCATTTTACTGTAGGTGTGTGGCAGCTCAGACGCATCTGGCAAAGCTTTGTGGAAAGCAGCCAACATCGCATCGAATGATTTGTTGGTCATCCTCTCAGATGTCTTCACTTGAAGAAAGGTGACCATAGCTGACAATACTGGCAGCTTATTTCTGGGGTGACAGCCACGTTGCATTGTTCCAACATGCGGGCCCACCATTTTTCTTCCGCAGGTGAAAGTTCACGAAATGCACGAGCATTTGGTAGCACTGCTTCAATGTTGGTCAAACTCACTGGCTCCGCCACCACCTCCTCCTCCTCGTCTTCCACTGAGAATCAGGCGAGATCAAGATGGTGATCTGCTGCTTCACGTAGTCAGTAACATTGATGTTCACAGCTTCACCATGATGAACCCACCTAGTATATGTGACCGACATCCCATACAAGTGTAGATGATTTTGCAGAGTTGACTGGGGTCTTGTAACTGAATTCATACAACTACTACACGGGCAGAGCACATCTAATTTCGAACCACCGTACTCAGCTCTGATAAAGTTCATGAAGTTTTCAACCCCCTTGACATATGCAGCGGAAAATCTTCGAGCAGAACTTATCCAAGTCATGTCCGTGTATTAGACATACGAATTAGTTCTTCTACTAGATATTATAGGGAAAACATATAAGCTTTTATGAAGTCCATAAAAAAACTTAGATCAATGTCTAAAGCTATGGCAAGATATATGGGCGAGCAGATCTAAGTAACAAAATATATTTAAAGCTAATTCAGCAAACCGATTTGAGTGCTAAATTATGACAGTCGTTTCAGCCAATGAGGTCGAGCACACAACCATCGAACTATCGAAGCCATCACATCAAAAAAGATCGAGTATAAAAAACAGTGTAGAGTATCATTCGCATGTGGGCCTAGACCATGCTTGTGTTTTCAATGTTGTAGTTTGTCGACATGCATACAAACAAACGGTTCGCTTAAAGTTTCACTTTGCCTCCACTACGTGTCGCTTCTGTCTTAGTTTTGACATCCCATTCGTTTCATGCCCGACACATCTTGGATTTAGATCGATTGATCTTGAGAGATCAATTATGCGTGTCGTGCAAGGAGATAAAGGTTTGTTCTGTTTCTATGATAGAACTGACCTCCGAGGGGTCTGTGGGGATCAGAGGGAGTATATTGTACATTCATAAGCGAAATGAACGTATTGTACCCACCCTAGTCCTCTTTCAATCGATCTCTGGACTCCGAGATGAAATCGAGAGAAAACGAGTGGGTGCATGTGTGATACCTAAGGCGGATTCAAAATTTTGAACAAGTGATCATAGCATCTGCAAATCATATATAAATGGTATTCAATGTTCATTTCGCTCTTGAACGCATAATATACTCCCTCCGGTCCTTTCTAGTTTACATATAAGTTTTATGTCTAGTCGAATTATCTATACTTTGATCAAACTTATAGAAAAAATTATCAACATTCAATAACGCCCAATCAATATTGTTAGATTCGTACGTACTCATAGATTTGTATTAAAACAGAGATGGTTTCCAATTTTTTTTCCACCACGGGAATGTGCTTGTTCTCGCACATGCTCTTCCTACAAGGATTTCAGCACGTATAGACAATCCAATAATAACTTTTTTAAGCTCCCTGTCCAATAGTAGTAGTAGAGTACTAACAACATCTGTAGTAGAGTATGCAGTGCTCATAGTACTCCCTCCTTCCATTTATATATGGCCTAAGAGCAAGTCTAATAAGGCCTAGTCAGCAGGCTATAAGACTTGTTATGTCATTAAAATCCTACTTGGAGGAGTGAGAAGAGAGGAGAGAGAGTGAAGCGGGCTCTTATTCTACAGCCCGGCTATAACACATAGATCAAGGAAAAATAGTATGCATGCAGCTCTCTTCCAATCATATACCTTACTCATGCAAATATTAAATGCTTAGAGCCAACCTAATAGCCATTCTAAGAGCCAACTTACATGGCACTTTTTCCTATGTGGAGGAGAGAGACGTGAATAAGGGGAGTGAGCTCTCATGCAAGAGCCTAGCTATATATGCATTCCTAGGTAAATACAATAAATATGAAGAAAGAGATACAGAGGAGAGCGAAAAAAGTACTAATACAATAGCCAACCTTATATGTATTTTTCGCGGGAAATAGCCAACCTTATAGCCCACACTATTGTATGAGTGCATATAGATGATGGCTATAGATGACATGGCAGTTCCTTATAGCCATCGGCTGGCTATATTATTAACCATGCTCTAATGCGTTTTTCAAAACCGCCATTGACTATTGTCAAGATTTATAGTACATGAAATGTATAATGTGAAAATTATATCATTGGAAGCTCCTTTCACATATGAATTTGACCGTATGCTTTGTGTTAGTTGCATGTCATATATTATTACTCTAACATTTGGTCAAAGTTAGCCTCGAAAAACACATTAGGCCATGTAGATAGAAGGAGGGAGTAGTAGTGGAAGTAGATCCTCTGACGTAGGTATCCCTGACTTACCCTCCCTTTCGGTCACTTACTGGCGGACCCCATGTTTGCTAGGCCCCGCATGTCAGTTACTCAATGGGTTCGGCCATGTCAGGGGATCCTCACCCGTAGGATACTCCCTCTGCTTTTATTTACTCTGCATAAAACGGTGGGAGTGGTTGAATAATTGAGGCGGGGGGGGTAGGGGGAGGGACGTCGGTTTGCTCTCAACTGCAGTCCCACAAGTGAGCGAAAATGCAAGACGAAGCGTGTTCAATTCGGTGAGCAACATGGAGGGTCCAGTGTGCCGGGGTGCAACGCAAATGCGACAAGAGCAATGTACAGTCAAAACTGATTGACCGGTCATCACCGGAACCACTATTCACACCAGAACCTTGTTTCGCTCGGCCCACGCCAGCCATCGCCCAAAACCACACCTCCTCTCCAGCCCATTCCCCCACCTTTCGATCCCCTAGCCCGCATAAAGAGCCCCCTAGTTCGCTGGAAAGCCATGGTGCATCACAAGATCACGTACTACAAGATGCTAATGCCGGAGCGCCGCGCAGAAATCATGGCGGCGGTCGGCGCCACAGACCTCTGCTCTGAAGCTCGTTTTGCGACAGGCCAATAACCGAGTTTTCTGGAGCCAAGCTATGAGGAGGAGGAAGTTGATCCAATGTTCATGGCGGAGGTTGCGGCGCAGAAGGCCCCCGATGGGTATGAGACAATGGACGTCGACTTCGTGCCGGCGTCCGGGTCCCCCATGGTGCAGGCAGACTAGCGGTTCAACCTGGTGATACTAAAGGAGGACCGGGAGGTAGAGGCTCAACTCAACATGGAGCGCGCGCATGCTGCTGCCATCGAGGCCCTCTTGCAGGCAGAATCGGATGTCGTGGATGTGAACTGGGCGGCGGAGGCTCCAATCAACGCGGAGCGCGCGGATGCCGCTGCCATCGAGGCCCTCCTGCAGGCGGAATCGAACGTCCTAGACTTGAACCGGGCGGCAGAGGCTCAACTCGACGTGGAGCGGGCGGATGCCGCTGCCATTCAAGCCCTCCTGCACGCGTAACCCGACGTCCTGGACTTAAACCGGGCAGCGGAGACTCAACTCGACGCGGAGCGCACGGATGCCGCTGCCATCGAGGCCCTCCTGCAGACGGAACCGGACGTCTTGGACTTGAACCGGGCGGTTCTCTCGTCCATGCAGAGCGCCCGCATGCTCTGCATGAACGAGTAGCTGGAGGCCGAGGACAACCACGGTGCGGATACACACGTCGGCAGCTACGGCTGGTTTGCGCCGGCAGCCAAAGACGACGAGGCCGTCTCGTTCCGCGAACAGTGATAGTTTTTATTTATATTGTTGTTTCTAGGGATCTTTTGCTATGTAAAAACATATATTGTTATGCAAGTCGCCTGACTTTCATCATTTCATTCAGTCTACCATTTCGTGCAGTTGGATGAATATCCTACATCACCTAACCCTTCTTCCTCACCTCTTCTTCTTCCCCAACCGACCACCACACACGGGCCTTACCGATCCTCCCCAACATGCGGTTGGATAAACATATCGTATGAACGAAAATTATGTGGCAGCGGTACAATTGCTGAGTTTGGTTTGTTCACATGCGGTAGCACGTGTCAGTGAGGGTGCTTTCCCGTGTATGGGGTTGCAGCATACAGGAGCAACTGTGTGAGGGTGCGGTGCGACCGCGGCGTGCAGGAGCGACTGTGTGAGGGTGCGGTGCGACTGCGACAGCCGTGCGCAAGTGTACCTCCTTTTCATTTTCAAAACTTTAGGCAAGCTTTACAAAAATGTGTGGCGAAGTATGGCAATGCAAGGCCAAGACCCAAACAGGATACAAATGCGTGCATTTACTAGGAGTATTAGTGTTAAAAAAGAAAGGCGGGGTTTCCTTCGCGGGATTAATCGATACAAATCCTCATTTGATGCGTCAATTAATGCATATTTTTTTTCTCCAAAGCCCAAAGAGCTAACCATCTCACTCCTCATCGCTTGATTAATCCAAAGTGCCATGCAAACCAACATTCTCACTTCCGCATGCATGCAAGGGTATACTAATGTCCTTCGTTCCTAGTACGAGGCAAACCCCATCAATTTTGCCTCGATTAGTGTTAGTGGCCTTTTGCAAATTGTAATTTTGATATAATGGCCTTGTGTACAAAAAATGGAGGAAGTAACTATTTGACTTCCTTCCCCATTGCGGTGACGTCGACGATATCTCGAACATTGTGGTTTGGCGAAGTGCGTTCGACGGAGAACACAATTGAGGGAGACCATAGTAAGTCATTTGCAAGTGCCGCCTGCAAGCCGAGACAACTGCCTTATTTGCATCCAGGAAGTCCGTTGAACCAAAGTCCGTTGAACACAATAGCATCGTCTGTCTAGCTTAGTGAAGTGAGGTGGTTTATCGAAGAAGACGATGGAGAAGCGAGTCGTGAAGAGTGAAGTGATGGTTGCTTCATCGGTGCTTTGTGATTTGACGCCTCACTACTTTGTGATTTGTGATAGAAGTGATAGGGGAGTAGACTCTATGCTCTATACTGTACATGCGTCCAAGCACGGGAGAAAGAGGAGAGACGTTGCATTTTTCTATTCCTTCAATCAATCAATCAAGGAGCTTCGGTTCCATCTTTTTGGCTTTGGCAGTACCGTCCACAATGGTTCCCATCGTTGCCAAAAGATATTTTCTCATTTGGCTACACATTGTGGATGCCCTTAACCGCACCACTCGGTTTCGCCTCCTATGTGCTATCTATACAAATCTCAGTTATATTGATCTAAAAATTATAGAATCAAGATTAGTAAAAGGAGGTGATTTTGCCGTGCGAGATGGCGGGGAGGTTTCTTATTTTTAGAGGGCGTTGGCCTGGCGGTTTGCTAACATGCGGTCCCACGTCTCAGTGCTATACCAAGCCGATCCGCGTCCCACATGAGGCAGAACAACGGCAGAAGCAACACATGGATAACTTGAAGAAGATGAGGGAGAAGCGGATTCAGCAACGAGTGAAATGATGGTTGCTTCATCCCTCCAACTTCTTTTTTAGCATTATTACTTCGTCCCTCCAACTTAACTGCGGGAAAGGTGCAACTTTGTGATTTGACACCTCATTGCTCATTAGTACGCCCGCCAGTGGTAGGGTGCTTCACCCCTGCTGCTATGCACTGTGTTCCCGTATGGCACGTGGACCCGGTAGCTTGATGTCCCACATGTTGGCGAAAGGGACTAGAACATTTATGAAAGCGAGCGCTCCACTCTTACAACAGAGGAGTACACCACACGGTGGCCCAGTGAACTGTTACTTTTACTGTATAGTACTATAGTACTATAGTTTTGTTGTTTCAATACGATCCATCTATACAAACCCGATTAAACAAGAAAGGGCGGGATTTTTCTCATGCGGTAGATAATACTGGCCATACATTTCAAAGGAAATTTTAATGTATGCAAACTGAATAATTAAGTAACAATATGATATCTAGTAAAACTAAAAACACGTATGATTTATTGTGTTAGTGTGTAGTAGTAGTGTTGTATTGCATAATTGTTAGACGTAACATGCAAGAACGTGTAGAGATGTAGTTTTGGAGGGCCTACAGAGAGAAAAGCATAATACGGTCACCGGACTTCAGAATACGCTCACTATGGTCACTATATACGTTTTGCGCTGATTATACAGTAACTTGCTCACCGTTCAACATCGGATTGCACTCTGTTGACAGGCCAAATAGTCTGCGTGGCACCATGTTGACTAGTTAAATTGACCATGTTCCTTGTGGGTCCCAAATGTCGATTCGCATAGGATAAAGGTCAAATAAACACAAGTTTACGTAGGCGCGACAAGACTCCAACCAATGCGCGGGAACCACCTGGTTCTGTATGTGTCTGTCAGGGCCTGATGTGTGCGCATGCACGTGTAGGTTGAGCACTTGAGTGTGAGAGTGTGTGTTGGTCATGTGGTGTGTGCATGCATGCGTGCGTGTGTGCGTGTGAGTGGTGCGTGCGTGCGTGGCTGCATGTGTTCGTGTGAGTGTTGCGTGCATGCAGTTCGTGTGCATACGTGTGTGTGTGTATAATCACCACACTAGCTCCTGTGTATTAAAACAGACGGCTCAGCATACCAATACAAGGCCACCTTTTCCGCTCTGCCCGCGGTCATGACTTCAAACCACCACCCAATATTTTTTTGTTGTTTGTTTTCATTCCTACTAGCAAGATGCCCGTGCGTTGCACGTCACATCAAGATGCATTTGTATGACTAGTTTATCTTGTGAGAGAAAAGGATGAACAAGGGAAGGCCTTATTTGCAAGTGTGGAGAGGTGTGTGTGTACCTTTTTGCAAAATTGCCATAGTTTACTTCCTATCCGGCCGATATAAATCGGACGGCCTATATTGCAGGATGGCAGGCATAATATCATCACCAACTCTGTTTTTTATAAGTGTGTAGAGTAGATACAAGGCAACAGGTGGGCCCAATGGTAGTGAGATAATGTGATGCAACACTAGAAGTGCTACATGGAGTGTTTAATCGGTCAACTAGTCATGCACATACGGTGAGCCCGTGACTGTATAATAACCACAAAACATAAATGGTGACAGTAATGAGTGGATTCCGAAGTCCAATGTATGTATCGTTCTTTCACTTCAGATACAATGATCGTCACTGTATATATCGTGAGAGAAATATGAAACATGCGTGAATGTGTTGGGGGCTTACTCTTAGAGGACCTGGAGATAGTTTGTGTGCATAAGTGAAAGGGCCGTAGAGGGGGTGTATGCGATGGAGAGAGGGATGCTCTTTGTTTCTCTTTATTATGACTAACTTTATATATAGTATAAAAATATAAAAATTCATAGTGCGGAATAAATATCATTGTGGGCACCATGCAATGCAAATTAACATTCATACTCCTCCATGTAACTTTGTGACGTTGTATATATGTAGAAATTCTAAAATAATTTTTTGGCCACACTTTATTCAAAAGGAATATTGTATGCAAAATAAACGTGAAGAGAGGGCTCTTTAGATCAATGGGGTACGTGATGTAACATGTCTGAATGTATAGTTGATGTATTTGGCAGGGGCCTAGAGAGGGATGTGTGTGTATTACGATTCGAGAGAGGCATGGATAGAGGGGCCGGGCTGGGGAGGCGGTGTGGGAGAGATAGCACGAGAAATGTGAGAGGACTAGAGAGAGAGAGAGAAGAAGAATATGATGTCATGGTAAGAGATTCCCTTGAGTGTGTATAAGAAAGGGGAAGGGGATAGAGGCACGAGGAGAATTTTTGTGTGTGGTGTCCGTGTTGGTATGTGTGGGTGTGAGAAGATAACGAGACCTTGCGGCAGAGGGTGTGTCACCGCCTGAGGTCCGGTGGGTCGAGGTGAGGCCCTTGGTTCGGTTCCGTCCTGCGCCACATTGGTCAGCCTGCGACGCATTTAGGGAGACCCATAGATGACTAGTCGTACAAGACAAAGATAGCATAATCGTGAAGGACTCTATGTCCACTGACAAAGCCGGCTAGGATTTCTAACACTTGGTCCTCGGACTAAGGTAATCCCTTATCTCTGATATTAGTATTCATCCAACCTAACTTTAAGGGGCATCCTATAGAATGTTCTGCTAGAATCATACTCGTCGATTAGGAAGAGAGGTGTGAGACAATGCGTGAGAGACAGGCCTAAAGATAATGTGCTTACCGGAGACACATAGGCAGGTCTATTTATATAGAAAGGGTCGATGGGGATTGTGCGTGTGTATGCTTGTGAGAGGAAGACTGCTTGTGATGTAGGTTAGTGAAAACAGTCGTAAATGGTTACGAGAAGGAGGGAGGGTTATATCGAGAGCATGTCTGCGAGAAAGACACCTCGGGAGAGTGTGTGTGAGCATGTGTGAGAGACCACCGATGGAGAGTGAAACTACACGTAAAAGACAGATGTATACATTGATTAAAGATATAAATTGTATCCAAATATTATGATGGGATCATGATAGTTGCAATTCGCGTAAGGAATGGTCATTGATCCATCAGACATCTAGATTCTATCGAATTTGAGCATGTCTATGTTATTATTCGACATAATTGATCCACATAGTTAGTATTTTGAACTCCAGACAATGCATCGCTTTAGCAATCGAATATAAACCTTAGTATAGTTCATGTTGTGTGTGTAAAGCACATTATACATATGAAAGTTACACAATGAACATTATAAATAGCTAGCTATGAACTAGCATACATTTGAATTCAACTGAAGGTGTTTTAAAAAATTCGAATTCAACATGAAGTCCATTCAATTAGAATTTGATATAATGGCTTTTGTAAATCATACCTAAATTATGGGGGCACCAATCTTTGCTCTGATTTTGTACATAATAGCATATATGGTCGTGTACAAAATAGATTCAAATTTAGCTCCTCCATTCCAAAATAATCGTAGTTATAGGATTTTCAAGTGTCAAAATTTCAAAAAGAAGCGGATAATTTAATGAGGTTTTCAAACATACAAGGTCAAATTTAACGTTTTCTATTTAGGTCAATCCTCAAAGTTCAAGAGTACTCTAAAAGTGAATGCTTCTGTTTCAAAATTTCAAACGAAGCGCTAAAAGAGCCTCTACTCGCCCGAAACCGTGTGAGACCATTGTTTGGTAGTAGAAGGAAATTACTTTTCTAACTCTGACCCGTGAAACCTACCGGCCCGACATCCAAAGGTCCAAACCGGGGTAGGTTTGTAGCGTCATCTAGACGCCACGCAACCGCCTCCAAAAAACTGTCATACACAATTGCCGCCTAAGCACACATGCGCGCGGGCGAAATCGCTCCCGCCCACTATTTGGGACACCAGTGATCACCATCCTACCCCCGACCCGCAGTAGGTCCGAAATTTACGAGGGGGGCAAAGTTTGTACTTTCCCCAAATGTCAAACAAGCGCGTCCCATCTGTTCAAAAAAGCCAAAAAACAAGCGCGTCCCTGACCGAAACATGGTTCTCCCTTAGCTCCCCCCGCCCCCTGCCCCCCGCCTGATTCCCCATTCGTACTCCGTGGGCGCCAAAACTACCTCTCCACTAGCCACGAAACCCCGGTGTCCTCCGTCCGTCACCCCATCCCACCCATCAACCGCCGCCCTCCTCCATTACGCCGGAGCCGATACCCCGACGTCGTCGTCCACCGCAACCTCAACCACAACGCCCTCCACAGCAAGTAGTTGAAGCCGAGGCCGAGCCGTCCGTACCCGAGCCAGTTCAACCACGCCGTCCTGCGCCTCACCGCTGCCGCTCCAACTTCGCCACCGTCCACCGCACCGGAGCTGTTCCTGCTACGCCGTCCTTCGCCGCCTCAAATCTGCTTCCCCCCCGCCGACATACGGGCATGACAACACAGTCAACAATTTGGCCATGGGTTCGTCCAAGGATGCACTCTCCTCCAAAACATCGGTCCCCCAGCAAAAAGAAGAAGATCACTGCAACATATGGAGGACACCACACTGGAAACCGGAAAATGGTACTCCTCTTCCCTTATTCGTGCAAATCTTACATCTCCGCTTGCACGATATTCATCCCACAGAAGACACTAGTTGACTGCTTCTTCTTGATACTAGATGTTCCAAGTAACTCGCGATTCACAAGGTTTCTCCTCATATACTATTTCACCTTAGCTAGAGGCCCATCGCCCCCTGGATTTCAATTCCTGGTCAGTTGATTCCCAATTAACGGAAGGATTCCTCGGCATAACAGGCGCTAGTCCGCCTATTACGCCGGGGAAGAAGCGCCTCAGTGTTTATCTTAGGGGCGCAGGGGCCTATAATCGCCGGGCGCTGATCCGGGAGGTCGGCCGGGATTAAAGGGATGGCCTGGGCGCTGCCAAGCATGGAGGTGGTGTGAAGTCGAGGGAGGGCCGAGGCGGAGGCAGGGTCTGGGCCGGTGGTTGTCAAGTGATTCAAGAAAGATCGTCAAAATGATCAAGTGGAGGTAGATCAAGGCCACCTGCCCATTCCTTATAGATCGAACGGTTCATACAAAAATTGACTGGCCTATTTATTTTCAGTCGACTGTTATCTTGATAGGACCACATGTGGTGGTGTGCTAGAGGAGTACCTGCATTTCCTGTGCTCATATATTACAAAATCATACGGAGTAGAATCTAATTTTGTTTGCCATGCAATGTTGTAGAGCTATCATATGTCTCCTGTCATTTATTTTTCTACCACCTGCTATCTACTAATTTTGCAGTGCACTAGTTCTTCACACACTTAAGCCATACTCTCACTATTGTGCTTTTATGCAAGGGTATTTCAGACTCTACTGCCATGAGATAAGCTGGAAAGAAAAGGGAGAAGTCACTCCAGCATCGTACGCGGATAGGCCAGACACGTTTCAACCTTATAAAGGGTGCAGTGTCAGCAGATGGAGACGGTAAACGTAGCTCTGGAGTCGATCACCTCTCTCGCAATGAACCACCATCCCATGTGATTGCTTTAACTTCGCGGTGTCATATGTGTTTGCATGTTACATATGGTGTCTAGCTTGTATTCAAAAGGCCGAAGTCGGTTTTTATTAAGATAAGGAAAGATACTTTTTACATGAACCACCATCCCGTGAGCACCAGGAGACAAATAGCTAGCCAGGGCACTGGCCGAGCCAGTGACAAACCCAGCACAGACATGCATCACCTGGAAGCCAACTAAAAAGACAAGATGGTGGCGAAGCAGTCCGCCTCCCACTAGGCTCTCAGGTCCTAGATGATCATGCTCACCACTCTAGCCAGATGTGTAGCTTGTATTGCTTCCAATTTGGTTAAATTGCATATGCTTAGCTTACACATTATACCTTTGAATATGACATGCCTTCCTTTTTTGGTACATACTAGTACATCTGTCTGTTAACCATGTTCTTACATCAAACTAATGTTCTTGTGTATCCCTCATCAATCACTTATGATGAGGCAGTCAGGCCAGTGGACTACTGTGAGTAAAGATCCTCATTTAAAGAATGCAGTGTCAGCAGATGGAGACAGTGAACATAGCTCTATAGTTGATTACTTTGATTAGTATGCTTGAAGTATAATTATTTTTATGTCAATATAAGCTTTTGTCTTGAATCTTTTGGATCTGAATATTCATATCACAAGTAAGAAGAATTACATTGAAATTATGCCAAAGTATCACTCCGCATCAAAAATTATCTTTTTTATCATTTACCTACTCGAGGACGAGCAGGAATTAAGCTTGGGGATGCCTGATACGTCTCCAACGTATCTATAATTTTTGATTGCTCCATGCTACTTTATCTACTGTTTTAGGCAATATTGAGCTTTATTTTCCACTTTTATATTATTTTTTGGGACTAACCTATTAACCGGAGGACCAGCCCAGATTTGATGTTTTATGCCTATTTCAGGGTTTCGAGGAAAAGGAATATCAGACGGAGTCAAAACGGACCGAAATCAACTGGAGAAGTTATTTTTGGAAGGAAACCCACCTGATGGACTTGGACTCCATGTCAGAAGAAACGGGAGGTGCTCACGAGGGTGGAGGGTGCGCCCACCCCCCTGGGCGCGCCCCCCTGCCTCGTGGGGCCCCCGTAGCTCCACCGACATTCTCCTTTCACCCATATATACCTACGTACCCTAAAACTTCCAGAACAGAAGTTAGATCGGGAGTTCCGCCGCCGCAAGCCTCCAGAGCCACGAAAAACCAATCGGGACCCCTTTCCTGTACCCTGCCGGAGGGGGGATCCATCTCCGGTGGCCATCTTCATCATCCCGGCGGTATCCATGACGAGGAGGGAGTAGTTCACCCTCGGGGCTGAGGGTATGTACCAGTAGCTATGTGTTTGATCTCTCTTTCTCTCTCGTGTTCTCTCTCGTGTTCCTCTATGGCACGATCTTGATGTATCCCGAGCTTTGCTATTGTAGTTGGATCTTATGATGTTTCTCCCCCTCTACTCTGTTGTGATGAATTGAGTTTCCCCTTTGAAGTTATCTTATTGGATTGAGTCTTTTATGAACACTTGATGTATGTCTTGACGTGTTTATCCGTGGTGACAATGGGATATCATGTGCCACTTGATGTATGTTTTGGTGACCAACTTGCGGGTTCCGCCCATGAACCTATGCATAGGGGTTGGCACACATTTTGATTCTCCGGTAGAAACTTTGGGGCACTCTTTGAAGTACTTTTATGTTGGTTGGATGAATCTAAGATTATGTGATGCATATCGTATAATCATGCCCACGGATACTTGAGGTGACAATGGAGTATCTAGGTGACATTAGGGTTTTGATTGATTTGTGTCTTAAGGTGTTATTCTAGTACGAACTCTTTTATAGATTGATCCGAAAGAATAGCTTTGAGGTGGTTTCGTACCCTACCATAATCTCTATGTTTGTTCTCCTCTATTAGTGGCTTTGGAGTGACTCCTTGTTGCATGTTGAGGGCTTGTTATATCATCTATCTATGTTATTATTGTTGAGAGAACTTGCACTAGTGAAAGTATGAACCCTAGGCCTTGTTTCCTATCATTGCAATACCGTTTATGCTCACTTTTACCGCTTGTTACCTTGCTTTTTATATTTTCAGATTACAAAAACCTATATCTACCATCCATATTGCACTCGTATCACCATCTCTTCGCCGAACTAGTGCACCTATACAATTTACCATTGTATTGGGTGTGTTGGGGACACAAGAGACTCTTTGTTATTTGGTTGCAGGGTTGCTTGAGAGAGACCATCTTCATCCTACGCCTCCCACGGATTGATAAACCTTAGGTCATCCACTTGAGGGAAATTTTCTACTGTCCTACAAACCTGTGCACTTGCAGGCCCAACAACGTCTACAAGAAGAAGGTTGTGTAGTAGACATCATGGGGGTGCGACGCAAACGCTGTAGGCCTTTTCCTTTTACTAGCAATGTGCCTGTGCGTTGCGACAGATCCAAAGTAGTAGAATAGTAGTACTTGTTCACAAACTTGAAAGAAATCACTCTTGTTTTGATATACTCCTAACATATTACATTTCACTCAAAATATATTTCTCAGGCTGTTTTGATGAGGTGAGGGAGGGATGTGGTTGATTTCAAGATAATAAGAGGTTTTCTGCAAATTGGAGCAGAGAAGTGGGCTATTGTTGCAAAAATGCCACAACTTACCTCACAGCCGTTAGATGCGGATCTAATGGTCAGATACGACGGATGGAAGACACACCACCATCACCAACTGAGTCTTTTATAGGAGTCGGAGTAGAGAAACATGTATAAATTGTAACATTTGGTTCTGCTCCTTGGCACGGTCGATAGATAGAAATAATGATTGGAAACGCTAGGGCGGGTCTATTTCCGCCAAATAAGCAAGGTATGTAGTAGCTAGGTTGGCGCATAGTCAGTTTGGTCACATGCGGTCCAACATGTTCTAGTGTTTGTAGCAAAATGCCCATGCGTTGCACGAAGTTGATGGAAAAAGGTAAGAACAACTTATAAATTGACGGATGGAGTACTAGTTACAGTGATGCATATAATTAAGCAAAGGGATCGCACATGTCAGTATTGACTGGAACGAGAATGCAATAGCACAATAAGAATTAAGGCCACGATGATGCGATCGCAATGGTGGTTACAGGAAGCAAGAAGAAAGATGCATCCATCAACGTACGACCTCCTCCTCCTCAATTTAGTGCGCCGGGCCACCGACCGGCGGCTAAGGAGCGGCGGCTTTTGTGGCGCGGT
This sequence comes from Aegilops bicornis, assembly GCA_021605145.1. NCBI lineage: Eukaryota > Viridiplantae > Streptophyta > Magnoliopsida > Poales > Poaceae > Aegilops > Aegilops bicornis. Next base: position 194,008,871 of record CM038672.1, on the reverse strand, counting down.
CAAGGTTCTTCTCGGCAAAGGCATCCGAGGCTTCCAGCCGGTTGATGAAGGCCAACGTCGTAGCGTCCTCACTGGCCTTGTAGATACCTATGTACACGATTTGCTCGTACATGTGGATGTGTAGGTCGACGAATTCTTGCAGGGCGAGGCGCCTCGCAGCGAGCGCGACCTCCAGGTGGACATTCTTCGTGGCGTCGGCGGGCAGTCGTAGGGCCACCAGTGCTTGAAAGAAGTTCCGGCCATGGAGGCCAATTAGGGTGGCAGTCAATAAGGAGCCCGGGCGTGCGGGATGGAGGAGTATGGCGATGTCATCTGTGAGCCTCTTGAGGATGGTGAACTTGTTGGTGGTGGCAACGAACATCTGGTCCAACTAAGAGTCGTAGTTGGCTTCGACAGCGGCCTTCCACCAGCCGGTCGCCAACACCGTCTGGAGACGATCCTCGGCGCCATGCCGTAGGCCGACATCGTGGACCATCTGGCACAGCCGCTGCCCGCTCGCGTGCATCGCCTCCATGGGTCTGGAGTGAGCACTTTTGCGCTTAGGGTAGGTGCTTAGGCAAATGCTTAGGTGCGTACGATGTAGTAGATGCATTTGAATGGAGGGGCTCCTTTATATGAGTGCAAATTGCGTTGCATTCACATCGTGCAGCCTCTTTTCCCGGTCCACCTCCTCCCATTACTTCCCTCATGCATTCACGATGCTAATTGAAGGAGGATGCATCATTGGTCGTTTAACATTTCGAGAACCGCTACCCCTCCCTCGTCTGCATTAAAGCCATATGATACGTCCATTTTGCATCATGCTTTTATATCGATATTGATTGCATTATGGGCTGTTATTACACGTTAAATCACAATTCTTATGCCTTTCCTCTCTTATTTTACAAATTTTACATGAAGCAGGAGAATGCCGACAGCTGGAATTCTGGGCTGGAAAAGGGAGCAATTATTAGAGACCTATTCTGCACAACTCTAAAAGTCCTGAAACTTCATGGAGGCACGTTTTGGAATCTATAAAAAATGCTGGAGAAAGAATAAACCAGAGGGGGCCCACACCCTGTCCACGAGGGTGGGGACGCGCCCCTGCCTCATGGGCCCCCTGGCAGGCCTCCGGTGCCCATCTTCTGCTATATGAGGTCTTTTACCCTAGAAAAAATCATAAGCAAGCTTTCGGGACGAAACTCCGCCGCCACGAGGCAGACCCTTGGCGGAACCAATCTAGAGCTCCGGCGGAGCTGTTTGATACGTCTCCATCGTATCTGCTTTTCCAAACACTTTTGCCCTTGTTTTGGACTCTAACTTGCATGATTTGAATGGAACTAAGCCGGACTGACGCTGTTTTCAGCAGAATTGCCATGGTGTTATTTATGTGCAGAAACAAAAGTTCTCGGAATGACCTGAAACTCTATGAAGATTATTTTTGGAAATAATAAAAAATACTGGCGAAATAATCAAGGCCAGGGGGCCCACACCCTTGCCACGAGGGTGGGGCGCCCCCAGGCGCGCCGCCTCGTGGGCCCCATGGAACTCCACCGACCGCAACGCCAACGCCATTTATTCGAGTTCGGGGAGAAAAAAATCCGAGAGAAAGATTGAGCGTGTGTTACGATACGGAGCCGCCACCAAGCCCTACACTCTCTCGGGAGGGCTGATCTGAGTCCGCTCGGGGCTTGGAGAGGGAATCCGTCGCCATCGTCATCATCAACCATCCTCCATCACCAATTTTATGATGCTCACCGCCTGCGTGAGTAATTCCATCATAGGCTTGCCGGATGGTGATGGGTTGGATGAGATTTATCATGTAATCAAGTTAGTTTTGTTAGAGTTTGATCCCTAGTATCCACTATGTTCTGAGATTGATGTTGCTATGACTTTGCTATGCTTGATGCTTGTCACTAGGGCCCGAGTGCCATGATTTCAGATCTGAACCTATTATGTTTTCATGAATATATGTGAGTTATCGATCCTATCTTGCAAGTCTATAGTCACCTAATATGTGTTATGATCCGGCAACCCCGAAGTGACAATAATATTGACCACTCCCGGTGATGACCATAGTTTTAGGAGTTCATGTATTCACTATGTGTTAATGCTTTGGTCCGGTACTCTATTAAAAGGAGTCCTTAATATCCCTTAATTTCTGCTAGGACCCTGCTGCCACGGGAGGGTAGGACAAAAGATGTCATGCAAGTTCTTTTCCATAAGCACGTATGACTATATTCGGAATACATGCCTACATTACATTGATGAATTGGAGCTAGTTACGTGTCACCCTATGTTATGATTGTTACATGATGAACCGCATCCGGCATAATTCTCCATCACCGATCCAATGCCTACGAGCTTTTCACATATTGTTCTTCGCTTATTTACTTTTCCGTTGCTACTGTTACAATCACTACAAAACCTAAAAATATTACTTTTGCTACTGTTACCATTAGTTCCATACTACTTTGCTACTAAACACTTTGCTCTAGATACTAAGTTATCCAGGTGTGGTTGAATTGACAACTCAACTTCAAATACTCAAGAATATTCTTTGGCTCCCCTTGTGTCGAATCAATAAATTTGGGTTGAATACTCTACCCTCAAAAACTGTTTAGATCCCTTATACTTGTGGGTTATCACTGTTCTGTCGGGGAAACTTCCCTCCGGGAAGGGGAAATCATCGCCACCGTCATCACCAACGATCCTCTCATCGTGAGGGGGTCAATCTCCATCAACATCTTCACCAGCACCATCTCCTCTAAAACCCTAGTTCATCTCTTGTATCCAATCTTTGTATCAAAACCTCAGATTGGTACCTGTGGGTTGCTAGTAGTGTTGATTACTCCTTGTAGTTGATGCTAGTTGGTTTATTTGGTGGAAGATCATATGTTCAGATCCTTTATGCATATTAGTACCCCTCTGATTACTAACATCAATATGATTTGTGAGTAGTTACATTTGTTCCTGAGGACATGGGAGAAGTCTTGCTATAAGTAGTCATGTGAATTTGGTATTCATTCGATATTTTGATGAGATGTATGTTGTTTCTCCTCTAGTGGTGTTATGTGAATGTCGACTACATGACACTTCACCATTATTTGGGCCTAGAGGAAGGCATTGGGAAGTAATAAGTAGATGATGGGTTGCTAGAGTGACAAAAGCTTAAACCCTAGTTTATGTGTTGCTTCGTAAGGGGCTGATTTGGATCCATATGTTTCATGCTATGGTTAGGTTTACCTTAATACTTATTTTGTAGTTGTGGATGCTTGCAATAGGGGTTAATCATAAGTGGGATGCTTGTCCAAGAAAGGGCAGTACCCAAGCACCGGTCCACCCACATACCAAATTATCAATGTAACAAACGTGAATCATATGATCGTGATGAAAACTAGCTTGACGATAATTCTCATGTGTCATCGGGAGCATTTTCCTTCATATAAGAGTTTGTCCAGGCTTGCCCTTTCCTATAAAAAGGTTTGGGCCATCTTGTTGTACCTCATTTACTTTTATTACTTGTTATCCATTAAAAAATACCTTATCACAAAACTATCTATTACCAATAATTTCAGTGCTTGCAGAGAATACCTTACTGAAAACCGCTTGTCATTTCCTTCTGCTCCTCATTGGGTTTGACACTCTTACTTATCGAAAGGACTACGATAGATCCCCTACACTTGTGGGTCATAAAGACTCTTTTCTGGCGCCATTGCCGGGGAGTGAAGCGCCCTTGGTAGGTGGAATTTGGTATGGAAAAATTTATATAGTGTGCTGAAATTTACTGTCACTTGTTACTATGGAACATAATCCTTTGAGGGGCTTGTTCGGGGTATCTTCACCCCGACCAGTAGAGCAAAGAGTTTCTCCTCAACCTACTGAACCTACTGAAAATATTTACTTTGAAATTCCTTCGGGTATGATAAGAAACTGCAAGCTAATCCTTTCACAGGTGATGGAACATTACATCCCGATTTGCACCTAATCTTTGTGGATGAAGTTTGTCGATTATTTAAGCTTGCAGGTATGCCCGAGGATGTTATCAAGAAGAAGGTTTTACCTTTATCTTTGAAGGGAAAGGCATTGACATGGTTTAGGCTATGTGATGATATGGGATCATGGAACTACAACCGATTGAAATTGGAATTTCATCAGAAGTTTTATCCTATGCATCTTGTTCATCGTGATCGTAATTTTTGGCCTCGCGAAGGATAAAGCATCGCTCAAGCTTGGGGGAGGCTTAAGTCAATGTTATATTCATGCCCCAATCATGAGCTCTCAAGAGAAATTATTATTCAAAATTTTTATGCTCGGCTTTCTCTCAGTAATCGCTCGATGCTCGATACTTATTGTACTGGCTCTTTTATGATGAAGACTATTGAATTCAAATGGGATTTATTGGAAAATTTTAATGCAACTCTGAAGATTGGGATCTCGAGAAGGTAAGGAGTCGGGTATAACACCTAAGTTTGATTGTGTTAAATCTTTTATGGATACCGATGTTTTCCGTGAATTTAGCACTAAATATGGACTTGACTCTGAGATAGTAGCTTCTTTATGTGAATCCTTTGCTACTCATGTTGATCTCCCTAAGGAGAAGTGGTTTAAATATAATGATCCCATTGAAGTAAAAGTAGTTGCACCTATTAAAGTTGAAGAAAAGACTATCACTTATAATGATCCTGTTGTTCCTGCTGCTTATATTGAGAAACCACCTTTCCCTGTTAGAATAAAGGATCATGCTAAAGCTTCAACTGTGGTCAACAAAAGTAATTTTAGGACACCCAAACCCCCTGAGCAAATTAAAGTTGAACCTAGTACTGCTATGGTTAAGGATCTCTTGGCCGATAATATTGATGGGCATGTTATTTACTTCTGTAAAGAATCTGCTAGAATTGCTAGACCTGATACTAAAAATAAACATAGAACTGTTGTAGGCATGCCTGTTATTTCTGTTAAAATAGGAGATAATTGTTATCATGGCTTATGTGATATGGGTGCTAGTGCAAGTGCAATACCTCATTCCTTATACAAAGAAATTATGCATGATATTGCACCTGCTGAGTGAGAGGAAATTGATGTTACAATTAAGCTTGCCTATAGAGATACTATTTCACATGTTGGGATTGTTAGAGATGTTGAAGTATTGTGTGGGAAAGTTAAATATCCTGCTGATTTTCTTGTTCTTGGTTCCCCACAAGATGACTTATGTCCCATCATATTTGTTAGACCATTCTTGAATACTATTAATTCTAGGATAGACCGCGAAAAGGATGTTGTTACTATTGGTTTGGGGGATATGTCTCATGAGTTTAACTTTGCTAAATTTCGTAGACAACCCCGTGATGAGGAATTGCCTAGTAAAGATGAAATTATTGGTCTTGCTTCTATTGTCGTGCCTCCCAATGATCCGTTAGAACAATATTTGCTAGACCATGAAAATGGTATGTTTATGAATGAAAGAAGGGAAATAGATGAAGTATTCTTTGAACAGGGACGTATTTTGAAACACAACTTGCCTGTTGAAATCCTAGGGGATCCTCCTCCACCCAAGGGTGATCCCGTGTTTGAGCTTAAACCATTACCTGATACTCTTAAATATGCTTATCTTGATGAATAAAAGATATATCATGTTATTATTAGTGCTAACCTTTCAGAGCAGGAAGAAAAGAAATTATTGAAAACTTTGAAGAAGCACCGTGCTGCTATTGGATATACTCTTGATGATCTTAAGGGCATTAGTCCCACTCTATGCCAGCACAAAATAAAATTGGAGAAATACGTTAAACCAGTTGTTGATCACCAACGACGGTCAAATCCTAAGATGAAAGAAGTGGTAAGAAAAGAAATACTAAAGCCTCTTGAGGCAGGTATATCTTATCTCGGTGCTGATAGTCAGTGGGTAAGCCCTGTCCATTGTGTCCCTAAGAAAGGAGGTATTACAGTTGTTCCTAATGATAAAGATGAATTGATCCCACAAAGAATTGTTACAGGTTATATGATGGTAATTAATTTCCGCAAATTAAATAAAGCCACTAAAAAGGATCATTACCCTTTACCTTTTATTGATCAAATGCTAGAAAGATTATCCAAACATACACATTTTTGCTTTCTAGATGGTTATTCTGGTTTCTCTCAAATACTGTGTCAAAGAGGATCAAGAAAAGACCACTTTTACTTGCCCTTTTGGTACCTTTGCTTATAGACGATGCCTTTTGGTTTATGCAATGCATCTGCTACCTTTCAAAGATGCATGATGGCTATATTCTCTGATTTTTGTGAAAAGATTGTTGAGGTTTTCATGGATGATTTCTCCGTTTATGGAACTTCTTTTGATGATTGCTTGAGCAACCTTGATCGAGTTTTGAAGAGATGTGAAGAAACTAACCTTTCCTTGAACTGGGAGAAGTGCCACTTTATGGTTAATGAAGGTATTGTCTTGGGGCATAAAATTTCTGAAAGAGGTATTGAAAAGATGTCGTGTCCCAAGGACATTAAAGGTATAAGAAGTTTTCTTGGTCATGTCGGGTTTTATAGGAGGTTCATTAAGGACTTCTCTAAAATCTCCAGGCCTCTGACTAATCTCTTAAAAAAGATATTTCTTTTGTCTTTGATGATGATTGTGTAGAAGCATTTGAAACACTTAAGAAAGCTTTGATTTCTGCACCTATTGTGTCGGATCACGGGTTCCGGCAAAACCCTTAAGGTTCAAACTCTGGGGTGCGAACGAAGATCTCCCCCTACCGATCCACGTCCTGGCTTTGCTAAGATCTCAAGGTCTAACTCTATGAACTCGCAACACAAAGAACACAAGATTTATACTAGTTTGGGCCACCGTTGTGGTGTAATACCCTACTCCAGTGTGGTGGTGGTGGATTGCCTCTCGGGCTAAGGTTGAACAGTTACAAGGGGAAGAACAGCCTCCTGAGGTTGAGGTGTTGTTGTGCTCTGTGTGTGGTTACGGATTGGCTAAAGATCAGATCCCATCAGTCCCGTTCCACCATGGTGGCTAGTCCTATTTATAGAGGCCCTGGTCCTCTCCCCAAATATTGAGCGGGAAGGGAGCCAACAACGGCCAATTTGAAAGGGGACAATTAGTACAGCTTATCCTGACAAAAGCAGTCTTCGTCTGCGAAGGGCTCTGGTGGTGACGTCGCCTTGGACTCCATGGTGACCTCCGTCCTGCTGTCCTGCTGGTCTTGGTCTCGTTGCACTGATATGGAAACCTTTGCTTGACGCCTCGGTACTCGCTACCGTTCTTGCCCTTTAGCACCAAAGAGGAAACAAGGACATCAAGACGCCAAGGCCCGTCACTTTGGTGCCCGCCTGGTCTCGGTCATCATTTGCTCACGTCACAAGAACCTCGCAAGGTTTGCCTTGCCTTGATCTCTCCGCCCCTCGCGAGCCAACCTGGTGACGCCGTTCCCGAGGAGGTCTTCTGTCGTCCGCCTCGCGAGGCTTGGCCCCTCGCGAGGGTCTTGAATGCTTGTTGGTGAAGATGGGCCGTACGGGCCCGCTTGCAGAGCCACGCCGTGGGCCGCAGGCAGGCAAGTCTGGGGACCCCCGTTCCCAGAACGCCGACAGTAGCCCCCGGGCCCAAGGCGCGCTCGGGCTTGGCTTTGAGGCGAAGCCAAAGGTCAAGTGCGGAGCGCCGCGGGCCCCAATAGCCTGCGGCCTTGGTCGACGCGTGGCGGTTGATTGGACGTGGGCGTCTCCACTTCCCCACGCTGCCTCGGCAACTGCCCGACCTGACAAGTCCCTGTGACGTGCAAGGAAAATTCATCTGTAACTGTGATCGTGGGGGGCGCTCGTTGGCCTTCTCCTGCTATAAATGGGGAGGGGACGGAGCCCCCGTCGCCCATCTCTTGCCATTCTGCTTGCTTCTCCCCTTTGCTCCATTGCCAGCAGCGACACCAATGGCTTCGTCGAGGAGGTTCTCTGCCGCGGAGAAGGGGAAGGCCCCTCGCGAGGGGCCCGGCTCCCCGGCACCCAAGTGTGGACGTGGACGTCCGCAAGCACACCCCCACCCCCCACCCAGCTCGCCCCCGTTCCGTGGTGGTGTCAGCGCATGGCAGGGGTCGTTCCAGTAGTGGTAGCCCTGTCGATGAAGGGAGACCTGCCATGGTTGCACGGCCTCCCCAGCCGCGCCTCCACTTGGCGGAGGTGCTACCGGAGTTCGTCGTCTAGTCGGAGAACCCGACCGGCAACTGGCTTCAGCTCCCACGCTTCTTCGCTGACGATCCGCCAGCCTCCGGTCCTGGTGGGCTCTGGCTGCAGGCGGACGGTTGCTGCAGCAGGGCTTCTTGGGTTGCAGTCGAGGTCCCCGTCGCGGGCAACATAGCTCTGGCCCGCGGTTGGCAGACTTTCGCCCGCGTGCGGCCTGGGCAGGCGGTGCACCCTCCATTTGAAGTACGACGGTGATGCGACCCTCTACGTGAGGGTGTTTGGGGAAGATGGTTGCCGCGCCGGGTGCTGCCCCGAGGTGAACGACGGCGAGGAGGTGCTCGGCATTGGTGACGATCGGGACGAGGAGGAGGGAGAACCCGCCCTTGGTGTCGACCGCGTCTCGTCCAGCTACGGTGGCTCTTCCCCTGGCGACAGCTCCAGTAGTGGTGGCTACGACCAGCCACCGCGCCCGCTTCGAAGGTGGCAGCGGGTCGTCTCGTTGCCGCACCTCCGTGAAGCGCGAGGAGGGGTCCGGCTGAGCTCAGGACGTCGCCAAGAGCCCGCCCCCGTGAACCACTGTGGGGGCATGCGCCGCTTTTATTTTGTTCTTCCTTTCCTTCCTGTATCAAAAAGAAACCAGTATGGGCCCCGGAGGGGCGTGCATTGAACCGTGATTCCTCAACCACTTTGTTATGCTTATCGTTTCTATGTTGTGATGTTGTTTTGTGTAGAGACAACTTAGCTTCGCACGTTCGCGGCAACCTCCTCTTCACGAGGCACTTGTTTCCTGGTGCCTGGCAAGGCCTTCCTTGACTCAGTGGGCACCTAGGAACTGCAAAAAATTCGTTAGGAAGCTCGCTAGGAGGTTTATCGTTCACCCGAGCCTTGACCCAGCACTTCATATTGCGGTACCCGAGGGGCACGGATTAGGAGAGATGCGCCAGCTAGTGGGCTCGAACGATGGTGCCTCGCGAAAAAGCATACGGAAGGCAAAGAAAAGGAAAAAGCTCGCGAGGGCACCTGCCTAGCCCCCTCGCGAGGTATGCGAGAGATAGAACATGTTAAGCTGGAGTCGGAAATAGCTGCAAAAGTCGACGGAACCAAATCAGCAAGGAACACCAGAAGCAAACTTAAATTAAAAGGAGGCGATCCAACTACGGAAAGCAAATGAAAAGCCACGTCCGACAACTAGTCTAGTCTTCAAGTCTTCTCACCAGCGCGGAGCTAAGTGCTGCCACTAGGACGTGGGAGGGAGCCCCCGAGGCCCGAGGGCGGCACTCTTGAGACTCTGGAGCGTGTACAACCCCACTCGTTATTATGTTAGAGTGTCACGAGCGGCGATCTTCACAGGCACTAGGCCTTCTTCACAGGCACCAGGCCTTTCTTCATGGGAAGAACTTCCGGAGGTGCTGGATGTTCCAGGCGTTCTGGATGGGTACCCCGTCCTGTGTCTCCAGGCGCGCGGCGCCAGGCCTGGAGATATCGACGACCTTGAACGGTCCCTCCCACATGGGTGAGAGCTTATGCAGCCCTTCCCTGGAGAGGACCCGCCTCAGGACGAGGTCACCCGCCTCGAGCATCCTGGAATGGGTGTTGCGGTAGTGGTATCGCTGCAGCGCCTGGTGATACCTTGACGCTCGTAGTGCAGCTTCACGGCGACGTTCCTCCCCCAGCACAAGGTCCATCCCCCGCGTGGCGTCCTGTTGCGTTTCATCGAATGCCAGGACCCATGCGGAGCGATGCTTGACCTCGTGAGGGAGGACCGCTTCAGCTCCATAGATGAGGAAGAACGGGGTCTCGCCCATTGGCTTGGTGGCGGTGGTGCGGATGGACCACAGCACGGACTGGAGCTCATCGTACCAGCCCCTGCCGCATGCCTCGAGCTTCTTCTTGAAGGTCCTGGTCTTGAGGCCCCTCAGGACCTCTGCGTTGGCGCGTTCGGCCTGACCATTGCTCCTAGGGTGCGCCACCGAAGCGTAGCAGATCTGCGTTCCAAGGATAGCACAGTATGTCTTGAAGAGATTACTAGTGAACTGCGAGCCATTGTCGGTGATGATGCGGTTGGGGACCCCGAAGCGGCTCACGAGACCCTTGATGAACTTGACCACGGAGCCAGCTGGGATGGTGCGGACGGCTTCCCCCTCTGCCCACTTGGTGAACTTGTCAATGGCGACGTAGAGGTAGCGGTAGCCCCCAGGTGCTCGAGGGAACGGGCCCAAGTTTTTTAACCCCCAGACCACGAATGGCCATGTGAGTGTGATGGTCTGGGTACCTTGAGCCGGCTGGTGGATCTGCTTGGCGTGGAACTCGCAGGCTTCACAGGACTTCACCAGCTCAGTTTCGTTGTTGAGCGCCGTGGGCCAGTAGAATCCGCTTCGGAATACCTTGCGGACGAGGGTCCGTGATGATGAGTGGAGCCCGCAGTCCCCATCGTGTATGTCAGATAACAACTCCTTCCCCTGGTCTCTGGAGATGCAACGCAGTGAAACGTCATTTGGTCGCTTTCTGTATAACTCACCATCCCGAATGCAGTATGTCGTGGCTTGCCGGGACACGCGCTCCGCGTCCTCCTCCTTCTCTGGCAGCGCCCCTTGCATTAGGTATTCCTTGAATTCCTTGGTCCATCCTCCACAGGGCTCGGCGCCAAGAGTAGGCGTGCTCCCGAAGTCGGGCCACAGGCTGGGGCTCCTGTGGTAGGCGGCTGCAGGAGTTCCTCCCAAGGCTGAGTTGTCCTTGAAAGTGGTGGTGTTGCTGATGGCTTGAAGAGCCGCTCCTCGAAGACGACAGGCTCATGGGGCTGCCGCTTGGATGCCCTCCTGGCGATGTCGTCAGCTTCCTTGTTGGTGCCACGGGGCACGTGCTGCAACTCCAGACCCAGGAACTGCTTCTCCATCTTGCTTACTGCCGCGAGGTAATGCTTCCATGTGCTCATCCTTTGGCTCGTACACCTTGTTGGAGAGGTTGACCAGGAGCTGTGAGTCGCCCCTAACGGTGAGGCCTTCACCCCCAGAGCTGCCGCAGCCTTTAGGCCAGCTATGAGGCCTTCGTATTCTGTGATGTTGTTGGAGACCTTCTCACCTTGCTGAAAGCAGAGCTGCATGGTGTAGTAGAGCTTCTCTTGAGTGGGAGAGATGAGTACTGCTCCAGCCTCCGTGCCCTGGTGCGCGAAGGCTCCATCGAAATACATGACCCAACCGTCAGGCGCCTCACTTCCCGGCGAAGTGGACTGGTCCTCGCCTACTTCGAGCGTCGGGGCATCCGTCCATTCTGCCACGAAATCAGCGAGGGCCGCTCCCTTGATGACCCTGGTAGTGCTGAACTCCAACTGGAACGCCCGTAACTCGATGTTCCACTTAGCGACCCATCCAGGAGAGTTGGGGCTCCTGAGCACCCTCACCAATGGGTAGGCTGAGACGACCTTGATGGGTTGGCCCTAGAAGTAGTGCCGCAACTTGCGCGAGGCCACCAACAGCGCGAGTAAAAGCTTCCGAGGCATGGGGTATCGTGCCCTTGCGTCCCGCAACACCGTGCTGATGAAATACATCAGGTGCTCGACGAGAGCTGGCGCGTTGGTGAGGCCAATGTCTTGCGGAAGTTGGGGCGTCTCCTGAGGTAGTGGAACTCCCGACACTTGATCTCTTGTCGGGGTCTCGGCTGCGTCGTCCTGCCGAGCTTGGCCCTCCATTGACGCTGCTAGGGCTCTTGCGGCACCTTCCTGATCTTGCGCCATCTTAGTTTGGCGCGACGCGCGTTTGGCTTGTCACTCTTCCGAACCACCACTAGAGCCGCGCTGGCGGAGTACGGGGTGGCGACGAGATAAAGCACTAGGGGCTCGACAGGTCGTGGCGCCACCATCACCGGAGGGCTGGTCAGGTATATCTTGAGGTCTTGAACGGGCCCTTCTTCTTCATCAGCTTGAAGAAGGGTAGGGCGCGCTCTCCCAACTTGGAGATGAAGTGCCCCAACACGGTCACCCGACCAGCCAGTTTCTGCATTTGCTTGAGGGTCTGCGGTGGGCTCATGTCTTCAATGGCCTTGATCTTTTCTGGGTTCACCTCGATCCCTCTATGGGATACGAGGAAACCCAGCAGCTTGCCGGAAGGGAAACCAAACACGCACTTCTCCAGGTTGAGTCGCAAGTTCACCTCGTGTAGTCTCGCGAAAGTCTCCTCCAGGTCTTGGATCAAGGTTCTCGCCTCCCGAGACTTCACCACAATGTTGTCGACGTAGGCCTCCGCGTTTCTCCCGAGCTGCCGCCCTATGGTGAAGTGCATCAACCGCTGAAAGGTCGCACCCGCGTTGCATAGTCCGAAAGGCATGCAAGTGTAGCAGTACACTCCACACGGGGTCAGGAAGGCTGTCTTCTCTACATCTTCTACCGCCATCTTGATATGGTGATACCCTGAGAATGCATGCAGGAAGCACAGAGGTCACACTCGGCGGTGGAGTCGACGATCTGGTCGATGCGTGGGAGCGGGAACGGATCTTGGGGGCAGGCCTTGTTGAGGTTGGTGAATTCGACGCACATTCGCTCCTTCCCGCCATTCTTCGGCACAACGACGGGGTTAGCCATCCATTCGTGGTACCGAACCTCGCGAATGGCACTGATCGCCTCTAACTTGCGGGTTTCTTGGACGATGAAGGCATGTTTCTCCGTGGACTGCCGTCTCACCCGCTGCTTCATAGGGCATACATTGGGGCACACCATTAAGTGATGCTGAATCACCTCTCTCGGGACCCCCACCAGCTGCTTGGGTTCCCATGTGAATATCTCCTTGTTTGTGCGCAAGAACCTCACCAACGATTCCTCTTGGCTCGGGTCGAGGTCGGCGCCTATGGTAAAGGTGGCTCCTCAGGATCTGTCCTCATCGACCAGCACCTGCTTGGTTTCTACCTTGTCTTGGGTGAACAGCTGCTTCTTCTTGGTTGGTGCGGCTCCCTCGGCCTTGGAGGTGCCCGCGCCGGCGGGCTGCGCCGCCGCGGCTGTAACATCCCAAATTTTCAATTTGGAATGTTATACATAGATCATCATTTGCATATCATATTTTATTGCATTTTGGCTCGATCCTAGAAATTTCACACAACTCAAGGACCCACGGAGAGAATTGGAGATTTCGTTATTTTCATATTTGAGTTTTCTCAAATTCTGAAAATAGGATCATTTGATTTTATTTATTTTATCTTCAATTATTTCTATTATCAAAATATGTGAGACGGAATAAAATGACTTTCCCAAAATAAAGAAATATTGAACATTTAATATAAAATCAAATAAGATTTTTATTTGGAGTTTATTGCTATTTTATTTCAATTTAGGAAAATTGCATTTAGGCCCCAAATAAATGTTATTCTTGTTCGGCTAGATTTTAGAAGCCGAGGAAAATTTATTTCGGGATTTTTGGAGTCCGTTTAGTATTTCTATCGTTAGTTTTTCTGCGTGTAATAATTTTTAAAAAATCCGAACCGACTATGGGCATGTAACGCCGAGGATTCTACTGGCCGGTCTTTATATATAGCGCTACAGGCGAACCCCAGCCCAAGCCGCCCGCCGCCGCCGCCGCCACGCCACGCCGCCCGAGCCGCCGAATCGCATGCCGAGGTTGCCCCGCCGCCGCCGGTTCTTTTAGGAAAGTAGATCGGTTTTTTCGTCGGTTTTTTTAGATCCGTTTATTTTTTATTATTATTAGATCAGATTTTTTCGGTTTAGGTTATTTAGCGAGCGTTTGCTCGTTCGTTCATTTTAACGAACGCGTTCATCGTTTAGATCCAGATAACGAACGTTCGTTCGTTAAGCTGTTCGTCGTTTTTCTTTTTCTCGGATTTATTCCATAATTTTTCTGATCGTGATTTCTGATCCGATTTTCGTTCTAGTATAACTTTTCGCTCGTTTGTCAGAATCGGGCGATTCAAGCACCTAGAGTTTCGTCTCGAACCCCTCTTTCCGAATAATCAACTCAAACAAGTTTTTGCCTCTGTAAAATTTGACTTAGGTCCAGATTAGTAAACGAAGCTTGTTTCTTTTGCCGTTTGACTTTCGTTGCTTCGCTCGATTTGATTATTTTTGCAAACCCGAGTTCTTAAGTTGAACTTTCTGGTTAGATCTTTTATTTGAGTTTTACCTGTGCATTAGATGAGTACTTATTGTATGCTTGTTTGTTTGCGATAGAGTACCCTGAGTGCGCCGCTTGCTACTTTGAATCTCTTGGTTTCGCGGATCATCAGCAAGGCAAGTAACACTTTGATCATATCCCTTTTTCATACCCAATTTTTATGCATTAGATCAATCCTCAAACATTGCATGATTAGGATCTAATTAAAGTGTGGGTTTTGGGAAAGTAGTTGAGGTAGTTCCTATTACCTGTTTTATTATCAAACCTTTGGGAGTTACTTCTACGTGTGCTTATTATTATGCCATGCTATGCTAGTACACGTGGATTGGGTGAGTGTATCCATGACAGATGTGAGATTACTAATTAATGGTTTATTTAAGGTGGCAACTTAAACACACATCTGGGTGGATTGAGGTACATGGGTATTCCAGGATTGCCTGTTTTTTTTATGGACCGCCACCCAGGATCAAAGGGATCATGAGATTATTCATGCTAGAAACTTCCGTGTGCAGCCACAAGCTACTATGGGCTCTAGCATATTTGACTAAGCCGTGCGAACTCTTACAGTGGTAGACTAGCAGATGTATGGGTTGTAGGTTGGTACGGTCTACCCGTTCGTAAGGTGCTAGCGCTTCTGAAAGACTATGTCTTGGTCATCCGTTTCTCAAACATCATGTAGTGCGAGAAATCAAACGGAGGAGATCAAGTCTTGTGGGGAAAAGTGCACAAACCTCTGCAGAGTGTATCAAACTAATCATGGTTAGCCGTGTCCCCGGTTATGGACATCTTGAGTATCTAGTACTTGGATTATCATGTGAATCTCATCATGTTACTTTAATTAATATTGTTGGGTTTTAATGATGACGCTTAATTGGGATTGAGAGTGCTGTCAACCATTCTCAATGCTTAACAACCACCATGATAGTTAAATAAAATTTATTCCTTTGCAGTAGGGAAAATTGGCTTTACGCAAAATTGTAACCATAGAGCTTTCCACCAGCCATATATGCATGTAGTATAGTATTACTCTTTCATACTACTCTCTATGTGTTACGTTGCCAGCATATTCCATGTGCTGACCTGTTTTCGGGCTGCAACGTTCATGTTGCAGACTTTTCAAACGACGAGTAAGGTGCCTTAGGTCGTGGTTCTATACTCAGTGATGCCGTTGGAGCTGATGGACTCGCTTATCTTCCAAGCCTTCCACTGTTATCGTTATTAGATGGCCTTAAGCCATATTTATTATAATAAGTTCTCTTTTGAGACATTGTAATAAGTGTGTGATTGTTACTCTGTTATAAATCCTTCAAGTACTATGCATGTCAGCATTGCTGATCCAGGGATGACACTGATGCACAGAGATCAGACTGTTTGAGGTCTGGTCGCTACAGCGGCAGTCTGGAGGGCAAGCTTGAGCACCATCAAGGCATCCTTGACGTCCCCCTTGACGGTGAGGACGCCTTTGCTTCCAGGCACCTTCATGAGGTTGTAGGCCGGATGGGTCGCCGCCATGAACTGGGCCAGAGCTGGGTACCCGAGGATGGCGTTGTACGGGAGGCTGATGTGGGCCATGTCGAAGTCGACTAGCTCGGTGTGGTAGTTGTCGCGCGTGCCGAAGGTGACAGGGAGGCGGATCTTCCACAGGGGGTGGGCGGTGCCACCACCAACTCCTGAGAAAGGCTTGCTGAGGCTCAG
Organism: Aegilops bicornis; assembly: GCA_021605145.1. Taxonomy (NCBI): domain Eukaryota; kingdom Viridiplantae; phylum Streptophyta; class Magnoliopsida; order Poales; family Poaceae; genus Aegilops; species Aegilops bicornis. Next base: position 193,992,918 of record CM038672.1, on the reverse strand, counting down.
CCGCTCGAGCGGCACGTGAAGAAGGCTGAAGGCCTCCATAGAGAGCACGTTGAGGCTGGCGCCACCGTCGATGAGGGTCTTGGTGACGACCACGTTCCAAATGGTGGGCGTGCAAAGCATCGGGAGCATACCCGCGCTGGTGGTGGTGACGGGGTGGTCTTCTGAGTGGAAGGTGAGGTCGGCCTCAGGCGCAGCCCAGCCCGGCGGAGCCCCTGAGCGCTTGGAAGCGGTGTCGATCTGACGAAGGAACGACTTGATATGGCGATCTGAAGAGGGCGCTTGAGAGCCGCCTAACAGGGCCGCGACCGCGTGGTGTGCCGGTGCCGCGTAGCGCGCGGTGAAGAGGCCGCGCAGCTCCTCCCAAGACGCCACCGTGGATCCAAGGAGGTTGAGCAGCCAGGAGCGCGGCGCACCAGTGAGGGCCATGGGAAGCTAGTTGTCCATGACCTTGTCGTCACCCCCCGGCCTCAAGGACGGCCTCCTCGTACGCCAGCAGGAAAGCTAACGGGTCCGCCATGCCGTCGTAGCACGGCGGCATCTCCGTCTTGAACTTAGGCGGCAACTGCACCTGCCGCAAGACTGGAGCCAGGGCTCGGAGCCCCCTGGCCCCGTCGTCGGCGCCAGTCGTCGGAGCCGGGAGCGGGACGCCTGCCATGAGGGTGGAGCCCGGTGGTGGCAGAGCGTAGATCGATGGAAGGAAAGCCATGGCGCACCCCTACCTGGCGCGCCAAATGTCGGATCACGGGTTCTGGCAAAACCCATAAGGTTCGAACTCTGGGGTGCGCACGAAGATCTCCCCTTACCGATCCACGTCCTGGCTTTGCTAAGATCTCAAGGTCTAACTCTACGAACTCGGAACACAAAGAACACAAGATTTATACTGGTTCGGGCCACCGTTGTGGTGTAATACCCTACTCCAGTGTGGTGGTGGTGGATTGCCTCTCGGGCTGAGGATGAACTGTTACAAGGGGAAGAATAGCCTCCTGAGGTTGAGGTTTCTTGTGCTCTGTGTGTGGTTAAGGATTGGCTCAACATCAGATCCCATCAGTCCCGTTGCACAGTGGTGGCTAGTCCTATTTATAGAGGCCACGGTCCTCTCCCCAAATATTGAGCGGGAAGCGAGCCAACAATGGCCAATTTGAAAGGGGAGAACTAGTACAGCTTATCCTGACAAAAGCAGTCTTCGCCTGTGAAAGACTCGGGTGGTGATGTCGCCTTGGGCTCCGTGGTGACCTCCGTCCTGCCGTCCTGCTGGTCTTGGTCTCGTTGCACTGATATGGAAACCTTTGCTTGATGCCTCGGCACTCCGCGCCTGTTCTTGCCCCTTTAGCACCAAAGAGGAAACAAGGACACTGTGCACGCTGGCGCCCGCCTGGTCTTGGTCGTCATTTGCTCACGTCATGAGAACCTCATGAGGTTTGCCTTGCCTTGATCTCTCAACCCCTCGCGAGCCAACCTGGTGAGGCCCCTCCCAAGAAGGTCTTGTGTCATCCGCCTCGCGAGGCTTGGCCCCTCGCGAGGGTCTTGAATGCTTGTTGGTGAAGATGGACCGTACGGGCCTGCTCGCAGATCCATGCCGTGGGCTGCAGGCACGCAAGTCTGGGGACCCCCGTTCCCAGAACACCGACATATTGTTCAGCCACCTGATTGGAATTTACCCTTTGAAATTATGTGTGATGCTAGTGATTATGCTGTAGGTGCTGTTCTAGGACAAAGAGTTGATAAGAAATTAAATGTTATCCAATATGCTAGTGAAACTCTAGACAATGCCCAGAGAAATTATGCTACTACTGAAAAAGAATTTTTAGTAGTTGTATTTGCTTGTGATAAGTTCAGACCATATATTGTTGATTCTAAAGTAACTGTTCACACTGATCATGCTGCTATTAAATACCTTATGGAAAAGAAAGATGCTAAACCTAGACTTATCAGATGGGTTCTCTTTCTACAAGAATTTATTTGCATATTATTGATAGAATGGGAGCTGAGAACCCCATTGCAGACAACTTGTCTAGGTTAGAGAATGTTCTTGATGACCCACTACCTATTGATGATAGCTTTCCTGATGAACAGTTAGCTGTCATAAATGCTTCTCGCCGCTCCATGGTATGCTGATTATGCTAATTATATTGTTGCTAAATTTATACCACCTAGTTTCACATACCAGCAAAAGAAAAAGTTTTTCTATGATTTAAGACATTACTTCTGGGATGACACACACCTTTATAAATAAGGAGTAGATGGTGTTATTAGGCGTTGTATACCTGAGCATGAACATGAACAGATCCTACGCAAGTGTCACTCCGAAGCTTATGGAGGACACCACGCTGGAGATAGAACTTCACATAAGGTATTGCAATCCGGTTTTTATTGTCCTACTCTCTTCAAAGATGCTCGTAAGTTTGTCTTATCTTGTGATGAACGTCAAAGAGTTGGTAATATTAGTATACGTCAAGAAATTCCTATGAATTATTCACTCGTTATTGAACTATTTGATGTTTGGGGCTTTGATTATATGGGACCGTTTCCTTCCCATGATGGGTATACACATATTTTAGTTGCTGTTGATTACGTTACTAAGTGGGTAGATGCTATTCCAACTAGTAGTGCTGATCATAACACCTCTATTAAGATGCTTAAAGAAGTTATTTTTCCGAGGTTTGGAGTCCCTAGATATTTAATGACTGATGGTGGTTCACATTTTATTCATGGTGCTTTTCGTAAAATGCTTGCTAAGTATGATGTTAATCATAGAATTGCATCCCCATATCACCCACGGTCTAGTGGTCAAGTAGAATTGAGTAATAGAGAGCTCAAATTAATTTTGCAAAAGACTGTTAATATATCTAGAAAGAATTGGTCCAAGAAAATTGATGGTGCATTATGGGCCTATAGAACTGCATATAAAAATCCTATGGGTATCTCTCCGTATAAAATGGTTTATGGAAAAGCATGTCACCTACCTCTCGAACTAGAACATAACGCATATCGGGCCATTAAAGAGCTCAATTATGATTTCAAACTTGTCGGTGAGAAGAGGCTATTTGACATTAGCTCACTTGATGAATGGAGAATCCAGGCCTATGAAAATGCTAAACTGTTTAAAGAAAAAGATAAAAGATGGCATGACAAAAGGATACAAAAGCGTGCGTTTAATGTAGGTTATTATGTGTTGCTATTCAACTCTCGTTTAAGATTTTTTGCAGGAAAACTTCTCTCTAAATCGGAACGGCCTTACGTTATCAAGGAGGTCTATGGTTTCGGTGCCATAAAAATCAACAACTTCGAAGGCACAAATCCGAAGATGGTGAATGGTCAAATGATACGTCTCCAACGTATCTATAATTTTTGATTGTTCCATGCTATTATATTATCTGTTTTGGATGTTCAATGGGCTTTATTATACAATTTTATATTATTTTTGGGACTAACCTATTAACCGGAGGCCCAGCCCAAATTGTTGTTTTTTGCCTATTTCAGTGTTTCGAAGGAAAGAAATATCAAACGGAGTCCAAACGGAATGAAACCTTCGGGAACATGATTTTTGGAACAAATGTGATCCATAGGACTTGGAGTGGACGACAAGCAATCAACGAGGAGGCCACGAGGCAGGGAGGCACGCCTGCCCCCTTGGGCGTGCCCCCCACCCTCATGGGCCCATCGTAGCTCTCCTGACCGACCTCTTTCGCCCATATATACTCAAATACCGTGGAAACATTAGAACAGGAGCCGACACCTTATTTCCACCGCCTCCACTCTCTGTACCCGTGAGATCCCATCTTGGGGCCTTTTTCGGCACTCCGCCAGAGGGGGCATTGATCATGGATGGCTTCTACATCAACACCATAGCCTCTCCGATGATGTGTGAGTAGTTTACCTCAGACCTTCGAGCCATAGTTATTAGCTAGATGGCTTCTTCTCTCTCTTTGGATCTCAATACAAAGTTCTCCTCGATTCTCTTGGAAATCTATTCGATGTAATCTTCTTCTGCGGTGTGTCTGTCGAGATCTGATGAATTGTGGGTTTATGATCAAGATTATCTATGAACAACATTTGAATCTCCTCTGAATTCTTTTATGTATGATTGGTTATCTTTACAAGTCTCTTCGAATTATCAGTTTAGTTTGGCCTACTAGATTGATCTTTCTTGCAATGGGAGAAGTGCTTAGCTTTGGGTTCAATCTTGCGGTGCTCGATCCCAAAGGATGAGGGGAAACGACACGTATTGTATTGTTGCCATCGAGGATAAAAAGATGGGGTTTATATCATATTGCTTGAGTTTATCCCTCTACATCATGTCATCTTACCTAATGTGTTACTCTGTTCTTATGAACTTTATACTCTAGATGCATGCTGGATAGTAGGCGATGTGTGGAGTAATAGTAGTAGATGCGGGCAGGAGTCGGTCTACTTGTCGCGGACGTGATGCCTATATACATGATCATGCCTAGATATTCTCATAACTATGCTCAATTCTATCAATTGCTCGACAGTAATTTGTTCACCCACCGTTATACTTATGCTATCTTGAGAGAAGCCACTAGTGAAACCTATGGCCCCCGGGTTATTTTCCATCATATTAATCTCCCAACAACAAGCTTCTGTCACCGTTTATTTTGCAATCTTTACTTTCACTCTTTATCATAAAAATACCAAAATATTATCTTATCATATCTATCAGATCTCACTTTTGCAAGTGGCCGTGAAGGGATTGACAACACCCTTATCGCGTTGGTTGCAAGGTTCTTATTTGTTTGTGTAGGTACAAGGGACTTGAGCGTGGTCTCCTACTGGATTGATACCTTGGTTCTCAAAAACTGAGGGAAATACTTATGCTACTCTACTGCATCACCCTTTCCTCTTCAAGGGAAAACCAACGCAGTGCTCAAGAGGTAGCAAGAAGGATTTCCGGGCGCCGCTGTCGGGAGTCTATGCACAAGTCAAGACAAACCAAGTACCCATCACAAACTCTTATCCCTTGCATTACATTATTTGCCATTTCCCTCTTGTTTTCCTCTCCCCTAATTCACACTTGCCGTTTTATTCGCCCTGTTTTCAGTTCGCTCTTTTTCGCGTGCTTCTTGTTTGCTCGTGTGTTGGATTACTTGCTTGTCACGATGGCTCAGGACAATACTAAATTGTGTGACTTTACCAATACCAACAACAATGATTTTCTTAGCACTCCGATTGCTCCTCTTACCGAAGCTGAATCTTGTGAAATTAATGCTGCTTTGTTGAATCTTGTCATGAAAGATCAATTCACCGACCTTCCTAGTGAAGATGCCGCTACCCATCTAAATAGCTTTATTGATTTGTGTGACATGCAAAAGAAGAAAGATGTGGACAGTGATATTGTTAAATTGAAACTATTTCTGTTTTCACTTAGAGATCGTGCTAAAACTTGGTTTTCGTCTTTGCCTAAAAGTAGTATTGATTCTTGGAATAAGTGCAAAGATGCTTTTATCTCTAAGTATTTTCCTCCCGCTAAGATTATCTCTCTTAGAAACAACATTATGAATTTTAAGCAACTTGATCATGAACATGTTGCACAAGCTTGGGAGAGGATGAAATTAATGATACGTAATTGCCCTACTCATGGTTTGAACTTGTCGATGATTATACAACATTTTTATGCTGGATTGAATTTTGCTTCTAGAAATCTTTTAGATTCGGCTGCGGGAGGCACTTTTATGGAAATCACTTTAGGAGAAGCTACTAAACTCCTAGATAATATTATGGTTAATTATTCTCAATGGCACACTGAAAGATCTACTAGTAAAAAGGTTCATGCGATTGAAGAAATTAATGTTTTGAGTGAAAAGCTGGATGAACTTATGAAATTGTTTGCTAATAAGAGTATTTCTTTTGATCCTAATGATATGCCTTTGTCTACTTTGATTGAGAATTATAATAAATCTATGGATGTGAATTTTGTTGGTAGGAATAATTTTGGTAACAACGCATATAGAGGAAACTTTAATCCTAGGCCATTCCCTAGTAATTCCTCTAATAATTATGGTAATTCATACAACAATTCTTATTGAAGTTTTAATAAGATGCCCTCTGAATTTGAAACTAGTGTTAAAGAGTTTATGAATTCGCAAAAGAATTTCAATGCCTTGCTTGAAGAAAAATTGCTTAAGGTTGATGAGTTGGCTAGGAACGTGGATGGAATTTCTCTTGATGTTGATTCTTTGAAGCTTAGATCTATTCCACCTAAGCATGATATCAATGAGTCTCTCAAAGCCATGAGAATTTCCATTGGTAAGTGCAAAGAAAGAACTGCTAGGATGCGCGCTAAGAAAGATTGCTTTGTAAAGGCGTGTTCTTCTAGTTTTTATGAGAATAAAGATGAAGATCTAAAAGTTATTGATGTGTCTCCTATTAAATTTTTGTTTTGCAATATGAATCTTGATAATGATGGGACTGGATATGAGTCAACTTTAGTTAAAAGGCGTCCAAATAATTCGGAGTTTTTAGATCTTGATGCAAAAATTGGTAAAAGTGGGATTGAAGAGGTTAAAACTTCAATGAACCCACTATTTTGGATTTCAAGGAATTTAACTATGACAATTTCTCTTTAATAGATTGTATTTCGTTGTTGCAATCCGTTCTAAATTCTCCTCATGCTTATAGTCAAAATAAATCCTTTACTAAACATATCGTTGATGCTTTGTTGCAATCTTATGAAGAAAAACTTTAGTTGGAAGTTTCTATCCGAAGAAAACTTTATGATGAGTGGGAACCTACAATTAAATTAAAATTAAATATCATGAATGTTATGCTTTGTGTGATTTGGGTGCTAGTGTTTCCACGATTCCAAAAACTTTGTGTGATTTGCTAGGTTTCCGTAATTTGATGATTGTTCTTTAAGCTTGCGTCTTGCGGATTCCACTATCAAGAAACCTATGGATAGAATTAATGATGTTCTAATTGTTGCAAATAGGAATTATGTGCCATTAGATTTTATTGTTCTTGATATAGATTGCAATCCTTCATGTCCTATTATTCTTGGTAGACCTTTCCTTAGAACGACTGGTGCAATTATTGATATGAATATTATATTCCAATTTCTGTTAAGGTAAGTCATGGAACACTTCCCTAGAAAGAAGATTAAATTACCTTATGAATCTATTATGAGAGCCACTTATGGATTGCCTACCAAAGATGGCAATACTTAGATCTATCCTCACTTTTATGCCTAGCTAGGGGCGTTAAACGATAGCGCTTGTTGGGAGGCAACCCAATTTTATTTTATTTTCTTGCTTTTAATTTATGTTTAGTAATAAATCTTTTATATTTCCTCTGGTTAGATGTGGTTATATGTTTTAATTAGTATTTGTGCCAAGTAAAACCTATAGGATCTTCTTGGATGATAGTTATATGATGTTGCTGAAAATTCCATAAACTTTATGTTCACGAAAACAATTGTTTAAAATCACCAGAACGTGATAAAATACTGATTCCAATTGCAGTAGATCAATAAACAAATTTTCTACGACTTCCTATTTTGGTAGATATTTTTAAGTTACATAAGTTTGCGTTAGATACAGATTACTATAGACTGTTCTGTTTTTGACAGATTCTGTTTTTCGTGTGTTGTTTGCTTATTTTGAAGAATCTATGTCTAGTAAAAGAGTTTATAAACCATAGAGGAGTTGGATAAAGTGGGTTTAACACCAATATAAATAAAGAATGAGTTCAATACAGTACCTTAAAGTGGTGATTTTTTTTATTTCGCTAACGGAGCTCATGAGATTTTCTGTTGAGTTTTGTGTTGTGAAGTTTTCAAGTTTTGGGTAATGATTTGATGGATTATGGAACAAGGATTGGCAAGAGCCTAAGCTTGGGGATTCCCAAGTAACCTCAAGGTAAAATTCAAGGACAACCAAAAGCTTAAGCTTGGGGATGCTCCGGAAGGCATCCCCTCTTTCGCCTTCGTCTATCGGTAACTTTACTTGGGGCTATATTTTTATTCACCACATGATATATGTTTTACTTGGAGCGTCTTGTATGATATGAGTTTTTTATTTTTAGTTTACCACAATCATCCTTGCTGTACACACCTTTTCAGAGATACACACATGATTTGGAAATTATTAGAATACTCTATGTGCTTCACTTATATCTTTTGAGCTATATAGTTTTTGCTATAGTGCTTCACTTATATCTTTTAGAGCACGGTGGTGGTTCTATTTTATAGAAATTATTGATCTATCATGCTTCACTTAAATTATTTTTATAGTCTTAAATAGCATGGTAATTTGCTTTAAATTTGAAATTAGTCCTAATATGATAGGCATCCAAGATGAGTATAATAAAAAATTCCATATTGAGTTCATTGAATATCGTGAGAAGTTTGATACTTGATAATATTATAGTGTGCTAGTTGAGTAATTGTGAAATTGAGAAATACTTGTGTTAAGGTTGGCAAGTCCTGTAGCATGCACGTATGGTAAAAGTTGTGTGACAAATTTGACGCATAAGGTGTTCTTTTATTGCTTTCCTCATGAGTGGCGGTCGGGGACGAGCGATGGTCTTTTCCTACAATCTATCCCTCTAGGGGCATGCGTATTAGTACTTTGCTTCAAGGGATAATAAACTTTTCCAATAAGTATATGAGTTCTTTATGACTAATGTGAGTCCATGGATTATACGCACTCTCACCCTTCCACAATTTTCTAGCCTCTACAGTACCGTGTATTGCCCTTTCTCACCTTGAGAGTTGGTGCAAACTTCGCCACCATACCTACCTATCATGGCATTTCCATAGCCATTCCGAGATATATTGCCATGCAACTTTCCACAGTTTCGTTTATTATGACACGCTTCATTATTGCCATATTGCTTTGCATGATCATGTAGTTGACATTGTATTTGTGGCAAACCTACCATTCATAATTTTTATACATGTCACTCTTGATTCATCACATATCCCGGTACACCGCCGGAGGCATTCACATAGACTCATATTTGTTCTAAGTGTTGAGTTGTAATTATTGAGTTGTAACTAATAGAAGTGTGATGATCATCATTATTAGAGCATTGTCCCATGTGAGGAAAGGATGATGGAGACTATGATTCCTCCACAAGTCGGGATGAGGTTCCAGACTAAATAAATAAAAAAGAGAAAAAAAGAGGCCAAAGAAAAAAAGAGAAGGCCCAAGAAAAAAGAAGAAAAAATGAGAAAAAAGAGAGAAGGGACAATGTTACTATCCTTTTTCCACACTTGTGCTTCAAAGTAGCACCGTGATCTTCATGATAGAAAGTCTCCTATATTGTCACTTTGATATACTAGTGGGAATTTTTCATTATAGAACTTGGCTTGTATATTCCAATGATGGGCTTCCTCAAAATGCCCTAGGTCTTCGTGAGTGAGCAAGTTGGTTGCACACCCACTTAGTTTATTTTGTTGAGCTTTCATATATTTATAGCCCTAGTGCATCTGTTGCATGGCAATCCCTACTCCTCACATTGACATCAATTGATGGGCATCTCCATAGCCTATTGATTAGCTGCATCAATGTGAGACTTTCTACCTTTTTGTCTTCTCACATAACCCCCATCATTATACTTTATTCCACCCATAGTGTTATATCCATGGCTTCAGCTCATGTATTGCGTAAGGGTTGAAAAGGCTGAAGCGCGTTAAAAAGTATGAACCAATTGCTCGGCTTGTCATCGGGGTTATGCATGATGTGAACTTTTTGTTTGACGAAATTGAAGCATGGCCTAACTATATGATTTTGTAAGCATAAGCTTTCTTTGGCTATGTTATCTTGATAACACATAATTGCTTGGTTAGCATGTTTGAAGTATTATTGTTTTTATGTCAACATCAAACTTTTATCTTGAATCTTCCGGATCTAAATATTCATGCCACAATAAAAATAATTACATTGAAAATTATGCTAAGTAGCATTCCACATCAAAAATTCTGTTTTTATCATTTACCTACTTGAGGACGAGCAGGAATTAAGCTTCGGGATGCTTGATACGTCTCCAACGTATCAATAATTTCTGATTGTTCGATGCTATTATATTATCTGTTTTGGATGTTCAATGGGCTTTATTATACACTTTTATATTATTTTTGGGACTAACCTATTAACCGGAGGCCCAGCCCAAATTGTTGTTTTTTTCCTGTTTCAGTGTTTCGAAGGAAAGGAATATCAAACGGAGTCCAAACGGAATGAAACATTCGGGAACGTGATTTTCGGAACAAATGCGATCCAGAGGACTTAGAGTGGACAACAAGCAATCAATGAGGAGGCCACGAGGTAGGGAGGCGTGCCTGCCCCCCTGGGCGCGCCCCCCACCTTCGTGGGGCCCTCATAGCTCTCCTGACCGACCTCTTTCGCCTATATATACTCATATACCATGGAAACATTAGAACAGGAGCCGAAACCCTATTTCCACCGCCGCAACTCTCTGTACCCGTGAGATCCCATCTTGGGGCCTTTTCCGGCGGTCCGCCGGAGGGGGCATTGATCATGGAGCGCTTCTACATCTACACCATAGCCTCTCCGATGATGTGTGAGTAGTTTACCTCAGAACTTCGGGTCCATATTTATTAGCTAGATGGCTTCTTCTCTCTCTTTGGATCTCAATACAAAGTTCTCCTCGATTCTCTTGGAGATCTATTCGATATAATCTTCTTTCGCGGTGTGTTGGTCGAGATCCGATGAATTGTGGGTTTATGATCAAGATTATCTATGAACAATATTTGAATCTCCTCTGAATTCTTTTATGTATGATTGGTTATCTTTGCAAGTCTCTTCGAATTATCAGTTTGGTTTGGCCTACTAGATTGTTATTTCTTGCAATGGGAGAAGTGCTTAGCTTTGCGTTCAATCTTGCGGTGCTCGATCCCAGTGACAGTAGGGGAAACAAAACGTATTGTATTGTTGTCATCGAAGATAAAAAGATGGGGTTTATATCATATTGCTTGAGTTTATACCTCTACATCATGTCATCTTACCTAATGCGTTACTCTGTTCTTATGAACTTAATACTCTAGATGCATGCTAGATAGCGGTCGATGTGTGGAGTAATAGTAGTAGATGCAGGCAGGAGTCGGTCTACTTGTCGCGAACGTGATGCCTAAATACATGATCCTGCCTAAATATTCTCATAACTATGCTCAATTCTATCAATTGCTCGACAGTAATTTGTTCACCCACCGTAATACTTATACTATCTTGAGAGAAGCCACTGGGAGAGGCGAAATTGTAGCTTCCGAATCTCGCTTAATTGAATCTCCTACTCCAAGTAGAATTTCCAGGCGTTCCGTATACGAACCTCTTCAAACAGGGCTTATTGCTATCGATTTGATGATCCCTATAGGGCGCAACCTATGGCCCCCGGGTCTATTTTCCATCATATTAATCTCCCAACAACAAGCTATTTCTGTCACCATTTATTTTGCAATCTTTACTTTCACTCTTTATCATAAAATACCAAAAATATTATCTTATCATCTCTATCAGATCTCACTTTTGCAAGTGGCCGTGAAGGGATTGACAACCCCTTTATCCCGTTGGTTGCGAGGTTCTTATTTGTTTGTGTAGGTACAAGGGACTTGAGCGTGGTCTCCTACTGGATTGATACCTTGGTTCTAAAAAACTGAGGGAAATACTTACGCTACTTTACTACATCACCCTTTCCTCTTCAGGAAAACCGACGCAGTGCTCAAGAGGTAGCATCAAAGAATCAAACATTATATCTCAGGTAATCCTGTAAATGTTGAAACTAATGTTATTGAAACCGTAACCCCAGAGGAATACATAAGGGACACTTTCCAGAACGTTTCAGACTCCAAAAAGGAATAGGTATGTTGTACGGTAAGTAAACCGCCTCCAAAACAGTTCTAATGGCAACTTTTCTCCGTTATGGAATATTTAAGAAAATAGGAAAATAAGAAGTAGTCCGGGAAGGACACGAGGCGTCCTCTAGGGTGGAGGGCGCGCTCTACCCCCTGTGCGCGCCCCCTGCCTCGTGGGCTCTCCGGACTCCGTTTTCTTGCACGATACTTCTTTTGGTCGGTAGAAATTCATTATATGATCTCCCGAAGGTTTTGACCACCGTACCGTGCAAATATCCTCTGTTTGTGTTTCGAGCTGTTTTTGCTGCAGATTAGAGCAAGATGTCATCTCAGGACTCCGACGGAGAGAGCTATGTCTCACATCTCATTGTTGACCCAAAGACCTATGGGGATCTATCTCCTTGTGGTCGAACTACGGATGATGAGGAGGATCAATGATTCAAGTTCAGGGGAGGAGGATGTTCCTCTACCTCAACCTGGGGATATGCACGTGAAGTTCAAGAAGTCTAGTCTCCCTAAGAGGGCTAAACTATCTAACAACCGATCTATTCCTTTTTTTTGGCAGAAAAGCAAAGGAGATTTATGTGACAAAATCTTGAAGCTGGAGTTGGAGGTCGATATTTTAGAGGAGGAAATTGCTCTCCTCCACTACAATATGAAAAAGTTGAAGGCACAATCGAAATCACATCCACCATCTTCTTCACCACCAAAGGAGAACTAAGCATCGGTTATGGAAACTCCCCTTGCCAACTGCCAAGCTTGGGGGAGGTGCCCCGGTATCGTATCACCATCACACTCCTATCTTTACTGTATTTCTTAGTTTGATCCTTTTGGTAATATCTTGATCTAGTAGAATAAAGTTTTAGTATGATTTAGTTTTGAGTTTTGCCTTATGATCCTTCTATGTAATCGAGTCCATGAGCTATATATAATAAAGATTAGTGATTAGTCAAGGGCTTGATTATCTTGCTATGATCTTGAGGGAATAAAAATAAAAGAGAAAGAATAAAAAGAAATAAAGAGATCATTTTTATCTTATGGAGAGTAATGACTTCACATATAAAGAGTATGATGAATAAAAGTTGTTGAGATTTGACAAACATAGTTTTGGTCATCATTGCAATTAATAGGAAGTAATAAAGAAAGAGAGGTTTTCACATATATATACTATCTTGGACATCTTTTATGATTGTGAGCACTCATTAAGATAGGACATGCTAAAGAGTTGATGTTGGACAAGGAAGACAACATAATGGGTTATGTTTTCTTATATCTGAAATAAAGTATATTGTCATGGATCATCCAACATGTTGAGCTTGCCTTTCCCTCATGTGCTTGCCAATTTCTTTGCACCAAGTAGAGATACTACTTGTGCTTCCGAATACCCTAAAAACCAGTTTTGCCATGAGTGTCCACCATATCTACCTATGGATTGAGTAAGATCCTTCAAGTAAGTTGTCATGTTGCATGCAAAAAAATTGCTTTCTAAATATGTATGATTTATTAGTGTGGAGAAAATAAACTTTATACGATCTTGTGATATCGAAGCAATGAAAGCGACGGACTGCATAGTAAAGGTCCATATCTCAAGTGGCAATATAAAGTGACGTTCTTTTGCATTAAGATTTCGTGCATACAACCATAAAAGCACATGACAACCTCTGCTTCCCTCTGCGAAGGTCCTATCTTTTACTTTTGTCTTTTACCTTATACAAGAGTCATGGTAATCTTCACCTTTCCTTTTTACATTTTATCCTTTGGCAAGCACCTTGTGTTGGAAAGATCCTAATATATATATCCAATTGGATGTAAGTTAGCATGAATTATTATTGTTGACATTACCCTTGAGGTAAAAGGTTGGGAGGCAACACTATCAGCCCCTATCTTTCTCTGTGTCCAATTAAAACTCCATACCCGTAAGTACTGCGTGAGTGTTAGCAATTGTGAAAGACTAAATGATAGTTGAGTATGTGGACTTGCTGAAAAGCTCTTATATTGACTCTTTCCGATGTTATGATAAATTGCAATTGCTTCAATGACCGAGATCATAGTTTGTTAGTTCTCAATGAAGTTTCTGATTTCTACTTGACATTGTGAATAGATTACTACTTGAGCATAAGAAATCATATGACAATATCCATATATGTTGCTTTTATAAGAATGATCATGATGCCCTCATGTCCGTATTTTATTTTATCGACACCTCTATCTCTAAACATGTGGACATATTTATCGTTATCGATTTCCGCTTGAGGACAAGCGAGGTCTAAGCTTGGGGGAGTGGATACGTCCATTTTTCATCATGCTTTTATATCGATATTGATTGCATTATGGGCTACTATTACACGTTACATCACAATACTTATGCCTTTTCTCTCTTATTTTACAAGGTTTACATGAAGAGGGAGAATGTCGGCAGCTGGAATTCTAGGCTGGAAAAGGAGCAATTATTAGAGACCTATTCTGCACAACTCCAAAAGTCCTGAAACTTCATGGAGGCACGTTTTGGATATATAAAAAATACTGGAGAAAGAATCAACAAGATGGGGCCCCCACCAGGGGGGCAGGGCGCGCCCCCTACCTTGTGGTCCCCCTGGCAGGCCTCCGGTGCCCATCTTCTGCTATATGAGGTCTTTTACCCTGGAAAAAATCATAAGAAAGCTTTCTAGACGAAAATCCGCCGCCATGAGGCGGAACCTTGGCGGAACCAAACTAGGGCTCTTGCGGAGCTGTTTTGCTGGGGAAACTTCCCTCCGGGAGGGGGAAATCATCGACATCGTCATCACCAACGATCCTCTCATCGGGAGGGGGTCCATCTCCATCAACATCTTCACCAGCACCATCTCCTCTAAAACCCTAGTTCATCTCTTGTATCCAATATTTGTATCAAAACCTCAGATTGGTACCTGTGGGTTGCTAGTAGTGTTGAGTACTCCTTGTAGTTGATGCTAGTTGGTTTATTTGGTGGAAGATCATATGTTTAGATCCTTTATGCATATTAATACCCCTTTGATTATGAACATGAATATGATTTGTGAGTAGTTACGTTTGTTACTAAGGACATGGGAGAAGTCTTGCTATAAGTAGTCCTGTGAATTTGGTATTCGTTCGATAATATGATGAGATGTATGTTGTCTCTCCTCTAGTGGTGTTATGTGAACGTCGACTACATGACATTTCACCATTATTTGGGCCTAGAGGAAGGCATTGGGAAGTAATAAGTAGATGATGTGTTGCTAGAGTGACAGAAGCTTAAACCCTAGTCTATGTGTTGCTTCGTAAGGGGCTGATTTGGATCCATATGTTTCATGCTATCGTTAGGTTTACCTTAATACTTCTTTTGTAGTTGCGGATGCTTGCAATAGGGGTTTATCATAACTGGGATGCTTGTCCAAGAAAGGGCAGTACCCAAGCACCGGTCCACCCACATACCAAATTATCAAAGTAACGAACGCGAATCATATGATCGTGATGCAAACTAGCTTGACAATAATTCCCATGTGTCCTTGGGAGCGTTTTCCTTCATATAAGAGTTTGTCCAGGATTGTCCTTTGCTACAAAAAGGATTGGGCCATCTTGTTGTACCTCATTTACTTTTATTACTTGTTCTTCGTTACAAATTACCTTATCATAAAACTATCTGTTACCGATAATTTCAGTGCTTGCAGAGAGTACCTTACTAAAAACCGCTTGTCATTTCCTTCTGCTCCTCGTTGGGTTCGACACTCATACTTATTGAAAGGACTATGATAGATCCCCTACACTTGTGGGTCATCACTGTATCGGGAATTGTGCCACCCGCTGTCAAATCAAATAGTACTACGCCGCCCGCTGCACGCTCGGCTGAACACGCTTCCTCTCTTCCATCAAACCCCTCCGATAAACCTGCATGCAAACCGAGAAACCTACTGCCGCCACACGTCCGTTCATGAGCGGGTTGGAATTAAACGCAACACCTGCCAAGCTCCTCCCGTCCGCCCTCAGTTCAAACAAGGCCAGAAGCCGGCCAAGCTCCTACCGTCCGCCCTCTATTTAAATGAGGCCAGACAGATAGCGGGCAAGAATCGCACCCCTCCGCCGCTCCCCCATCTCCTCCTAGACCATTTTCTCCACTCTTCTGATGGCTTTGGAGGAGCCGTTATCAGGCATACTACTAGGTTGGGTGGCCCACCGAGCCCTCCGGATACGGGCGAGACCGCTCGGTGCTTCAGCAACCTCGCTTGGCCCGACGGAGCCACTTGTCGCCCCAAGCCGTCTCGTGGTTCAGCAAATCGCCGCTCCAGTTCAGCTTGATGAGGAGTGGCAAGTTGCTCCACGCCGGCATGGTGGCGAGCACGCCGGTACGGGCGTCGTGGTTGCCGCGTGTTACCACGCCACCAGTGTCTGCGGTGCCAGCGCCTCTCGTGTCTGTGGGCACGCCTCTCGTGCCTGGGCAGTGCCATGCAGTCTGAGACAAAAGCCGGCTATGTGGAGAGCGACGAGTCGGTGGCCACCTTCTCCGTGTCCGCCACCATCATAAAGGAGAACTAGAACACGGGAGGCCACCGCCACTTGGGTCCCATAAAGGCCACCGCCGAGGCGACGACTGCGCATTCAGGTGGTTTCTTTGCTACTTTGTCTCTTCCGGGGACCTTCGTCGACACCGCAAGTGTCTGCCGGACATGAGGAAGACAAAGGGATCCGCGTGTGGCCCTTTAGATTAGGTACTCCCTCTCCGTCTGGCGGGAAATATTTGTTCTAAGAATGGATAAATTGGATGTATCTATAACTAAAATAAGTCTAGATACATCCATTTCTAGGACAAGTATTTCCGGACGAAGGGAGTATTAATTATACCAAGAGAGCCAGATTAGCACTGCTTAGTACATGTAAATGTAATGAAATCCATCATGTTTATATGAAGATCCGACTTTTTTATACGAAATCCTTCATGCTTATTTGAAAACAGTCCGTGTTTGTATGAATTTCATCTGGTTGGCTAGAGTTGTGAAAATGTATACCGCTGGCGTTTGATGTTGTCCTCCGTGGAAGGAAGCGGGAGGAAATTTGCCGGCTGCCGTTAGAGATGCTCTTATGCTGGAAATAATAGAGTCACATCCAATCCATTTGAATTAATTGCGTGTACGATTCTCCCTCTATAAAAATTTAATTGCATGTACAGTGTACATGTGACTTGCAGCTAGCTCTGATTTAAATGTAAAGTTAAAAAGAAACAAGTCCATCCTTAATCTTGTGTTCTAAGTACTCTGTGGGTTCCACTGTCAGTACAATAGCGAAAGAAGTATATATTAAATAAGTAATATATAATATAAAAATCTGAAGCTAAAGACAGAATTTGAACTCAGGTCATCGCGTTGCGAGCATTCGGCGCTAACCAGTCCAGCACATTTTTGTTGTAGACCATGCTGGAGATATATCTCCATGTCTACTCTTATACTCCATCTGTTCCTAAATATTTGCCTTTTTCAGATTTCAAATGGACTACCACATACGGATGTGTATGTAGACATATTTTAGAGTGTAGATTCACTCATTTTGCTCCATATGTAGTCACTTGTTGAAATCTCTAAAAAGATAAATATTTAGGAACGGAGGGAGTAGAACACCGAGTTGGTGATGATGGTGTGCGTGCCATCCTGCAATATAGGCCGTCGGATTTATATCTAACGAATAGGAAGGAAACTATGGCAATTTTGCAAAAAGATACCCACACCGCTCTCCACGTTTGCAAATAAGGCCTTCCCTCATTCATCCTTTTCTCTACTCTTATAAAAATAAAGTTGGTGTTGATGGTGTGCCTGCCATCCTGCAATACAGGCCGTCCGATTTGTATCTGACGGATAGGAAGGAAACTATGGAAATTTTGCAAAAATATACCCACACCCCTCTCAACATTTGCAAATAAGGCCTTCCCTCGTTCATCCTTTTCTCTCACAAGATAAGCTACTCATATAAATGCATCTTGATGTTCCGTGCAATGCATGGGCATCTTGATAGTCTCTCACAAGATAAACTACTCATACAAATGCATCTTGATGTTCCGTGGAATGCACGGGCATCTAGCTAGTTTATTTTAAAATAGTTATTGCGATAATTGGGTTGAAGTGATATATTTTATGTCTGCCCTGAATGATTTCAGATTCACTAGTAGTAACAAAGAAAAGGTTGCCTTGTTAATTAATAGAAAATAGGGTGAAAAATATCACATGAGGCCGGTAAAAACAAGGCACACTGGGTTCAGCATCATCATCACTACAGCTGTGCGCGCGCGAGAAGTCTACATAGCGAGGGGGCTATGGAGAAAAAGACGTATCGAGTGTGTCTGAGTGAGGCACAGAGACACAATGTTTGAGAGAGAAACCAATTGACATATTAAGATCAGATCGAGTTGTCACCCTTCTGCTTTCATTGTTGGGGTTGGGGGTGGGGAGGGGGAGGGAGAGAAAGACGTATCGAGAGTGTGCGCGGTAGGCACAGAGGCACAACTAGCGAGTGTGTGTGTTTGAAAGAGGAGTAGATAGATTACTATCAAGATCGAGGTGCCACCCTACTCCTTCGGTGTCGGGTAGTGTGAGTGTCTAATACGTCTCCAACGTATCTATAATTTTTGATTGCTCCATGCTATATTATCTACTGTTTTAGGCAATATTGGGCTTTATTTTACACTTCTATATTACTTTTGGGACTAACCTATTAACCGGAGGCCGAGCCCAGATTTGCTGTTTTTTACCTATTTCAGTGTTTCGAAGAAAAGGAATATCAAACGAAGTCGAAACGGAACGAAATCAACTGGAGAAGTTATTTTTGGAAGGAAAGCCAGCGGATAGACTTGGACTCTACGTCAGAAGATACAGGAGCTGGCCACGAGGGTGGGGGCATGCCCACCCCCTAGGGCGCGCCCCCTGCCTCGTGGGGCCCCCGAAGCTCCACCGACGTACCCCCTGCACCCATATATACCTATGTATCGTAAAACTTCCAGAACAGAAGATAGATCGGGATTTTCACCGCTGCAAAACCTCCAGAGCCACCAAAAACCAATCGGGACCCTTTTTCGGCACCCTGCCGGAGGGGGGGGGGGACCCTCACCGGTGGCCATCTTCATCATCCCGGCGCTCTCCATGACGAGGAGGGAGTAGTTCACCTTGCTGTTTACGCTCACTTTTATCATTTGTTACCTTGCTGTTTTTATATTTTCAGATTACAAAAATCTATATCTACCATCCATATTGTACTTGTATCACCATCTCTTTGCCGAACTAGTGCACCTATACAATTTACCATTGTATTGGGTGTGTTGGGGACACAAGAGACTCTTTGTTATTTGGTTGCAGGGTTGTTTGAGAGAGACCATCTTCATCCTACGCCTCCCACGGATTGATAAACCTTAGGTCATCCACTTGAGGGAAATTTGCTACTGTCCTACAAACCTGTGCACTTGCAGGCCCAACAACGTCTACAAGAAGAAGGTTGTGTAGTAGAAATCAGTGTGTGTGTGTGTGTTTGAGAGAGAAGCCAGTCGATAGATTAGTATCAAGATCGACGTGTCACCCTACTCTTTCGGTGTCGAGAAGTGTGTGTGTGGGTGTGGGGGTGCAGTGACACTTACATATCTCTACTCCTATAAAAAACAGAGTTGGTGATGATTGTCGGATTTCGGGTTCCGGCAGACCCTTAAGGTTCGAACTCTGGGGTGCGCGCGGAGATCCAACCCTCCACCGTCCTGCACTCGCCGAATCCTGTGGACCTAACTACTAACAAGAACAACTCAAGAGACGCAAGATTTATACTGGTTCAGGCCACCATCGTGGTGTAATACCCTACTCCAGTGTGTGGTGTGTGGATTGCCTCTTGGGCTGATGAGGAACAGTACAGGGAAGAACAGCCTCACGAGGGTCTGTTCTTGGTGGGTGTGATGAACTGCTAAGTGGTGTCCCGTCGCTCTAGCTTGAGGATCGGGTCTCTATCTCTATCTCTGTGGATTCCGAATGGCGGATGCTCCGTTCCCCTCCTATGGTGGCTAGTTCTACTTATATAGACGAAGGCCCTGGGCCTCTTCCCAAATATTGAGCGGGAAGGGCGCCAACAATTGGCCATTTTGAAGGGGAACATCGGGTACACTTATCCTGACTAAAGTTGGTCCTCGCCGCCAAAGGCTCTGGTGATGACGCCTGCTTGGGCTCCACGATGACTGCATTCCAGCCGTTGGGGCTGGTCTTGGTCTTGTTGCACCGAAACGGATGCCTTTGCTTGATGCTCTTGCCTGCGCTTGCAACCTTTGCACCAAAGAGGAAAGGAGGACGCTGCGCGGCTGGCGCCCGACTGGCGCCCTTGGTCGTCATGGCTTGCGTCACGGGCACCTCGCGAGGTACCCTGCCTTGAACTCTCCGCCTCCTCGTGAGCCAGCCTGACGAGGCCGCGCCTGAGGAAGCTCTTGGTTGTCCGTCCCACGAGGCTTGGCCCCTCGCGAGGGTCTTGAGCTTGTGTTGATGAAGATGGGCTGTCCTGGGCCTCCTTTGAGCCACGCCGCAGGCCGCAGGCAGCAAGTCTGGGACCCCTGTTCCCCAAAACGCCGACAAGAGCCCCCGGGCCCATGGCGCGCCCGAACTTGGCCGGCAGAGAGGTGAAAGGGCAAGTGTGAGCGTCAAGGGCCCTAACAAGATGCGCCCTTGGGCGACGTGGCGGTTGATTGGACGTGGTGACACTGTTCCCCATGCCTCCTTATTTCGTGCCTTGCTAGGCGGACACGCTGCTGTACACATCCGTTCTCCTCCCTGCTGCTTGTGCGCTCCTGTCCTTCCCTCTCTCGAACTCCAGCTTCCATTTCCAATCCAATCTCAAATCCCCCCTTCCCCCTTTCGATCGCCATGGCTCCGACGAAGAAGGGGAAAGGGAAGAAACCTGCGCCTTCGCCTCGCTCGCCGCCGCCGGCGGCCTCCATTGTCGACCCGTCGATCATATTCAATCTGGAGGGCTTGGGCAAGGTCAGTTCGGCTCTGGCCACCTCCTTCAATGAATGCGGGAGGACGACGGCCTGGCCCGCGTCCCACTTAGCCATCGACAGGATAGTCACCGAGGTCCGGTATTTCGCTGATGCCCTGTGGGCGGGACTGGTTCCCCCCTTCTCTGATTTCTTCAATGCCGTGCTTTACCATTATCAGATCCACATGATGCATCTGGGTCCTGAGTCCATTGCTCTCCTCTCGGTCTTCGCCTTCGTTTGTGAGGCAATGATGGGCATCCTTCCCTCGGTTGCCTTATTGTGCCACTTCTTCTCTCTGCGCCTTGTCGACCCCACTCAATACTCGGCGTGCGTGAGCTTCGTCGCCGCGCCCGAGAGAGCGGCCTCAGGGATTGACTTCAGCCTGCCTCCGCCCGCAGCCGAGTTCCGCGAGAGGTGGTTGTACGTGGATGTGGGGGTGCCCAGCCCCCTGCTATCTGAGCCGACCTCGCCTGCCGTCCCCAATTCAGGCTGGGGCCAGGAGACACTTTCGAGCCCTCGACTCGTCTTTGTCTGGCGCCGCTTCGTGTTCCTGAGGCCGGTTGCTGTGACGGCGCCCAAGGTGGTGAAGGAGTTCCTGATGCGCCGCATTGCTCCTCTTCAACGCCATTCCCACCGGATGTGGGCCTTCGGCGGGCCTGGTGATTGTATGAGGCTCCAGGAAGAAGACCTGACGCCTGAAGTGCTATGGAAAGTGCTCCTGGTCCTGACTAGCGATCCTAACCCCGGTGGCATCCAGCATGAAGGGGCCTTGTTGTACCTTTGCCGGAACAGGGGTGACTTGGTGAACCAGATGCCTATCTTCGATGAATGGGGGCTGCGCCCCGCGGGTCTCCAGGGGCCTCGTGAGAATCCAGTGGTGGTGACAGCCCTTCCAGTCGGCCAAGGTGGCTCCTCCTCAAGTGGCGGAGCAGGGAGGCACGAGCCGCCAGAGGCCGAAGGGACCCCCGCCGGGGTGACAGCGCCTGGCGATGCTCGCGAAGGGGCAGCTCCTGAGGCTCATGCCGCCGCGGATGAGGGCGGCAGGCAGCCGCCCGCAGCGCCCGCAGCTAGAGCCCCTGAGGCCCCTGCTGCTCCTCTTGGTGAGGCGACTAGCAGCGCGCGTCAGGCTGACGCCCCGGACGCAAGCCGCCTTGATGCTTCTCCCTCGCCGCAGGCTGATCCCTGCGCTCAAATCTTGGGTCGTTTCCGCGCGAACTTCGAGGCCCTCCGGAAGAGAAGGGAGGCCCTGGGCGATGATTACCCTTGTCGTCTTTGAGCGTGAGGAAGTACTTCGCCACTGATGAGTAAGCATTCTCTTTCTCCAGCTCCTGATTCTGCTGCTGCTCGTACTGATCCTTGCCCTGCAGGCCCCTTCCTGCCAAGCTCACGGAGACGGGTGAGGAGCCGCCCCCCTCGGCTTCGTCCCCTCCCCAGCCCTTGAGTGCTCCAAGCAGTGGAGCTCTTGTGGTGAGGGCGGTTGGGGAGGTGAGCCGTCCCGAGGCGCGTCGTGGCCCCGCGCGCCTCGCGATCCTTCCTCGCGAGCCTTCCCGAGGCATAGCTAGCCTGCCGTGGGCTTCTCGCCTGGTCATGGACGGTGATTGGCTAAGGCGCTTCCTGCGCCCCTCGTCTGGGGATGGGCTGGCTCCAGGCCGGGCTTCTGGCACGGCGCCCGGGCCGTCGCGAGGTGCCAGCCCCACCTCGCCTGGAGGAGGAGTGTTGATTCGCGGCTCCGGCGCCTGTCTGGGCGGTCGATGGTGTGGAGGGCGCGTCTGTGGCCGCCCGGGAGCGTCGCGCCCTTCGCCAAGGATTTCTTCGAAGGGCGGCCGACACGGTGGGCCTTCTTGGTGAAGAGCTTGTCGACGAAGACGCTACGCTTGAGGCCAAGGGCCTGCGCCTGGTCGTAGAGAGGCCCGAGCTGGAGGGCGCTGCCGCCCTTGCGCGTCACCAGCGCGAGCTTGATGACGAAGAGGCCAAGGCATCGCTGGCAGCCTCTCGGGAGGCCTGTTCTCGGGCCGTCGAGGAGGCCCGGGCAGCTAAAAGGCGGCAAGAGGCGGCGGAGGAGCGGGCACGGGAACTCCTAGCCCGGTGCCACTCGTTGGAGGAGCAAGCGGAGCTGCACGAGGCAGCCCTTGCGTCGATGAAGGTGGCCTCCAGCGACTCGGCGGAGCTCCAGAAGCATGAGGAGGCGCTGACGATGGAAGCCGCCGAATGCGCACGCGAGTACGAGCGCTTGGAGATGAGGGAGCGCCTGGCGACGCGCGCAGAGGATGAGGTTGCAGCTCGGGAAGCCCGCGTCATGGAGGAGGTCGGACGCCGAGTGGCGGCGGCGCGCTCGAACCTCGAGCGTGAGTTTGAGGAGCGGTTGGGGCTGATCAAGGCCGAAGCTGAGGGCAGGACTGCTGCCTTGAGGGCCAAACTGGAGGAGGCGACGCGGCGGGCCGATGCTCTTCGGGCCGCCCTCGAGGTGGCGCAGAGGGAGTCCACCACCTCTCAGGCCGAGGCGCTCCTTCTTCGCCAATGGGTGGAGGAGGCCGAGGCCGTCGCGCGCCAGAACGCGGACGAGATGCGTTAGCGGCGAATCCTGGAGCATGAGCACGGTCCCATGCTCGCCATGCTCCGGGAAAGAGCTAACGCAGCCTTGGATAGTATCTGCGAGGCGGCTGTAGGCGCGCCGCACGCGGTTAACTACGCCGGCAACCTCCAGTTCTTCACTGACGTGGTGGCGCGGCTGGAGGTGCGGTCGGTCAGGGCCGACAGGTTGGTGGAGGAGAGGAGCCGCGTGCTGCTCGGGCGCGCCTTCTCTCGTGTCTTCAGCCATCTCCGGGACATGGACCCTCACTTCGATTTTGACGCGGCCATCGCCCCAGTTCCCCAGGCCGTCCGGGGCGACCTGGCGCACTGGGTGGAAGACAACGTGGATGCCCTCGTCCGGGCCTTCGCTTCGGACGACGACGGCGTGGTCGTGGCTGCCGATGAAGGCGGCGTGGTGAACGGACCAGAAGCCGCCGACGATCACGCAGACAGCAACGGCGAGGCCATCGACGCCAGCAACGGCTCGGGAGGTGCTCCTGAGGATGCATTGGGGGATTTGTCCGACTAATCATGTATTGTCCTTGTTCCATTATGCTTCATGAATAGAACTCAGGTTTTGGCCTGATGTAGGTGAGAGCATTTTGGGAGGGGGACCCCTTATGTAAAACTTGTGTTCTTCAGACAAGGTGTGTTATATCGCCCATACGCCCGCCGCCAAGTGGTTGGCTAAACGGCGCTTAGTTAGGTGGTTTACCTTAGTTTCAGACGAGCCCCGAGATAGCCTGTGGGAGGCCGAGGCGATCTGGTTGTCTCATCGATCGAATCCGTAGGACCTGCAGGAAAACCCTCCGGAGAGGACGCCAAGCGGCGACAGTGGGCTGCGCGCAAGCTTGGCCTGGCCGGCTCACGAGGGGCTCGCGAGGGGAGGCAGCCGAGGCGGAGTTGTAAATCAAACGCGAGAGATTTGCTCGAACGAGACTAAGCACCCCTTCCCGGAATACGCCGCAAATCTTGAACTCAAATTCAACTTAAATCCAACAGCGGAAAACGACAGCGGAGGGAAAACCAATGAAAGCGGAAAAAGGCCACTTCCGCACCTAGTCTAGTCTTGGGCGTCTTCTCACCAACAAGGAGCTAAGTGCTGCCATCTTGGGCGTAGGGAGGGAGCCCGAGGCCCGAGGCCGCACCCTGAAACTCCGAGGCGTGTACAGCCCCACTCATTATTACGTTGGAGTGTCACGGGGCGGCGAGCTACACAGGCACCGGGCCTTCTTCACAGGTACCGGCCTTGCTTCATATCGCCAGACGAGGGCCCCGCCTTGCGCCACACTCTAGTGCCACCAACGATGACCAGAAACCAGGACGCCGCCGGTGGGGTAGAGCGGTCGCCCGGCCAGTTCCCCAGCGACCACGGGTCCTCCGCCGAGGCAGGCCCCGAGGCACCTCCCAGCAGAGGGCCTACCTCCACGAGAACGCCTTGCTCAACGCCCGCGGTGGTGATGTCGGATCTCTGCCCCTCTTTGGCAGCCCCCTGCGCCCCCTCCCAAGGGGTAGGAGACTGCGGGAGCGGGGCAGCCGCTCGTTGTGGCGACCTATACCTCCTGCGACCTATGGTTAGCGTATGTTTGCTCTTGAGGAAGTAGCGGTACCCGATAATCGTCACCCCCGGCGTGACCAGTGGGACCGTCTCGAGACTCCTGGAAGAGCGCGGCTTCTGGCGCCTCATCCCCCCAGATTGGGCTGAGGAGCGAGTCTTGTTCTCCCTCATGCGGGTGCCCTTGGTCCATCATATGGGGCACGTATTCTTCCAGCGCCGTCATCCCGAAGGCCACGCCATAGTGCTGAGCGTGCCTCGCTGCTTTGCATGATGCGTCCGCCGTGGGGTGGTGGCGCGGCGGTCCACCGGGGCCGTGAGTTGCGTCGAGTCCTTCTCCGCGGGCCGGGGGCGGGGGCAACCCGCCCGCCCGACCAGCAATGACTTTCGCCCGGTCTTGGAGTAGCTTTGGAGCCCGAGGGCGCGTGGAGTCCCGTGCAGGCCGTCCTCGGCCCGAGGTGGGAGTTGGGTGCAGAAGGGTGAGCCCGAGGCGGCGGTTTCAAGAGCTCCGCCACTCGCTTCCAAAGAAGACGTCGCGGCCGCTCTCCAGCAGCTTTGCACTGCAGTAGCTCTCGCCACCGTGAGCGCTGCCCTCGAGTTTACTGCTCGGCGGATGTACGGTGATGTGGTCGCGGCGTGGTTGGAGGCTCTTCTTTGCCGACCGCGCTGTCGCGTGTGAGAGCCGTCGGCTCGTCGCGTCGCCCGCTGCCCGCAGCGCCTGCGGACCGCGAGCTGCCTCGGCACGCAGGGTCGCCCGAGGCGAAGCGCTCGTGGGCGGGCCACGCCGCCCAAAGGTCGGGTTGCCAGCAGTCGCCAGTCATGGCGATGGCGATCTGACGGGACACGAGGTGACAGAGAAGCGGATTCCGGCGCACCCCTACCGGCGCGCGCCAAATGTCGGATTGGGTTCGGGAGACCCTTAAGAGTTCGAACTACAGGGAGTGCGGCGGAGATCCAACCCTCCACCGTCTCGTACCTCGCCGAATCCCAGGGACCTAACTACTAGCAAGAACAACACAAGAGACGCACGATTTATACTGGTTCAGGCCACCATCGTGGTGTAATACCCTACTCTAGTGTGTGGTGTGTGGATTGCCTCTTGGGCTGTTGAGGAATTGTATAGGGAAGAACAGCCTCGCAAGGGTCTGTTCTTGGTGGGTGTGATGAACTGCTAAGTGGTGTCCCGTCTCTCTAGCTTGAGGATCGGGTCTCTATCTCTCTCTCTATGGATTCCGAATGGCGGATGCTCCGTTCCCCTCCTACGGTGGCTAGCTCTACTTATATAGACGAAGGCCCTGGGCCTCTTCCCAAATATTGAGCGGGAAGGGCGCCAACAATTGGCCATTTTGAAGGGGAACAGCGGGTACACTTATCCTGACTAAAGTTGGTCCTCGCCGCCAAAGGCTCTGGTGATGACGCCTTGCTTGGACTCCACGATGGCGCATTCCAGCCGTTGGGGTTGGTCTTGGTCTTGTTTCACGAAGCGGATGCCTTTGCTTGATGCTCTTGCTCGCGCTTGCTCCCTTTGGCGCCAAAGATGAAAGGAGGGCGCTGCAGCGGATCGCGCGCGACCGGGCGCCCTTTGGTCGTCATGGCTATGCGTCCACGGGCACCTCGCGAGGTACCCTGCCTTGAACTCTCCGCCTCCTCGTGAGCCAGCCTGACGAGGCCGCGCCTGAGGAAGCTCTTGGTCGTCCGCCCCGCGAGGCTTGGCCCCTCGCGAGGGTCTTGAGCTTTTGTTGATGAAGATGGGCTATCCTGGGCCTCCTTTGAGCCACGCCGCGGGCCGCAGGCAGGCAAGTCTGGCGACCCACGTTCCCAGAACGCCGACAATGATGGTGTTCCTGCCATCCTGCAATATAGGCCATCTGATTTATATCTGACGGATAGGAAGGAAACTATGGCAGTTTTGCCAAAAGATACCCACACCGCTCTCCACATTTGCAAATAAGCATTCCCTCATTCATCCTTTTCTCCCACAAGATAAACTACTCATACAAATGCATTTGGATGTTCCGTGCAATGCATGGGAATCTCTATAGTAGCGAGAAGGAGTTTGTGTGACACATATCTATATTAAGGGATAGGTAGATAGCATGTGTGCGAGGAAGAATTAAAGCATCACGGAGATAAACAAACGGTGTGCATGCAAGTGCCGGAAAAATGAAGCGAGAAATAATGTCTGGCAAGCACAAGACGCAGCTGCTGCTGTGTGTGTGTGTGTGTGTGTGTGTGTGTGAGAGAGAGAGAGAGAGAGAGAGAGAGAGAGAGAGAGAGCGAAATCTCAAAACAAAAGGTGCTCTGCTGGAATCCCATTGTATGTATTCATATGGTTCCGGAACTCGAGTTAAACTTAGGCATATGTGTGAGAGACATAATTATACTTTGAGACATTAGTGGCTGTGGGTGGGCGGAATTAAAGGGGTGGGCATGTTTGACAGATAGAGCATGTGTGTTTCTGTGTGAGACACTTGTAGGACGGGATAGAAAGTTGAATTCTATCCTTGACGGAGGGAGATAAATACAAGAAGTGCGCGTGTGTGATTCCGATGCCCACAGGGAAATGAGATATGTATGCGTGTGAGAGATATTGCACAATTCATTCCCGTATCACTATCTAGCGATCGTGGACGTGCATCGCTTGAAAATAAATCAATATCTACTTTGTATCGTGGCCAAAGGTACAATATCGATTCAACGCTATAAAGATTGGACACTCACATACTACAATATCCATTTCTTTTTGTGAGCCTCTACACTAACACGTCAATGCATTATGTTTAAGGTAAATAACCAATGGCACTAAATTATCTATTTACATGAGAAATACATAGGTTGAGCGTTTGATTCCTTTTTTTTGTGAACGCGCCTCTACACCCGTACGATTGGTCGCGCCCGTGTGAATGTCCAAGTTATTGGCGCATCATCCCGAGTTATTGTATTTTTTTCTGGGGTGGACTTCACACCAGTTATTAACTGCTGACGCGTGCCCCGTGTACACAGTCTCACATAAACTTCCCGCTAGCACGGTCCAAAATTAGTTAAAACTGGATACGAACGATCCCGCGGGCGACAAAATCTCCCGCCTCCTTCTAAAATTTCCGCCACCTAGTCTTTACCATGCAAAATTCCCCTTTTGTCCTTTTTGCACGGAGAACAATAGTTACAATACTGTCAGCGTCTTGGGAATCCCCAGACTTGTTTGCCTGCGGCCCACAGCGTGGCTCCACTAGCGGCCCTGTACTGCCCATCCTCACCAGCAAACACTCAAGACCCTCGCGAGGGGCCAAGCCTCGTGAGGCGGACGACACAAGACCTCCTCGGGGGCGGCCTTACCAGGCAGGCTCGCGAGGGGCGGAGAGATCAAGGCAAAGGGTACCTCGCGAGGTTCTTGTGACATAAGCCATGACGACTGGATCCAGGCGGGCGCCAGGAGGGCTCCAGCGCGTGCAGTGTCCTCGTTTCCTCTTTGGTGCTAAAGAGGCAAGCGCATGCGAGGAGTCCCGAGGCGTCACGCAAAGGTTTCCATATCGGTGCAACGAGACCAAGACCAGCAGGATGGCAGGATGGAGGTCACCGTGGAGCCCAAGACGGTGTCACCACCAGATCCTTTGGCAGGAGAAGACCACCTTTAGTCAGGATAACTTGTACTAGTTGTCTCCCTTCGAAGTTGGCTGTTGTGGGATCCCTTCCCGCTCAATATTTGGGGAGAGGACCAGAGCCTCTATTAATAGGACTAGCCACCACCATAGAGAGGGACGGATCATTCAGATTGTCCTTAGCCACACAAGCTCACCAACACAAGAGCACCTCTCCTTAGGAGGATTTTCTTCCCTTGTAACTGTTCATCCTCAACCCAAGAGGCAATCCATCACATCGGTGGCCCAAACCAGTATAAACTCTTGTGTCTCCGTTCTTTTGGTTCTTCAAGCTAGGCCTTGTGATTGTTGCGAGAGCGATCTAGGGAGAGAGAGAGATCTTCGTGCGCACCCCAGTGTTCGAACCTCAAGGGTTTTGCCAGAACCCGAAATCCGACAAATACCGCCCTCATGTACATAATAGGTCGGGGCTACTTTGGTAACTTCCGGTTCCCCCCACCACACGGCACCCCCATTTCCTCTCCTCCTCCCGCAAAAACGACTAACTCCACAGCACCAGAGCATCTTACATCCGCCATCAGTACTTCATCAGCCTTTCTACCCCTTCCCTCTCGAAACCCTAGACTGCTCATCGACCGGCGTACCAGAGCCCATTCACTGCCAACAGCGTCCACCTTGCCGGATCTTCTTCTGCGGCCGCATCTACCCCTCCCACCTCCACTAGAAACAAGTAGACTGCTCATCCACCACTGTACCACAGCCAATTCAGTGCCAGCCTTGTCCACGGCGTCAGATCTGGTTCCCCGGTACTCTCATTAACCGCAGCGCATCTGCAGCGGCTCACTCATACTCCCCACCGGAGACGCTTCGTCCACACCCCCCCTAAGCCGCCCCATCGACAGGCTCTGATCCTCTTCGCCGACACCTTCCTCAATCGTATTGGAGCCGCTTCGCTGACACCATCGTCAACCCTACCGGAGTAGCTTCGCCTATACCATTCTCAACCCTACTGGGGCCGCTTTGCCAACTCACAAGTCCACGGCCTCAGATCCGCTTTGTCGCACCCTCATCCAACCTACCGGAGCAGCTTCTGATGCCCTGTCCACGACCGCAGATTCGCATCATCGGCACCATCCTTAACCCAACCACCGGAGCAGCTTCACCGACGCCCTCATCCACGGCCACAGATCCACTTCGCCCACACCGTAGTCCACCCTACGGGAGCTGCTCCACAAACACCCTACTCGACGATTCTAGATCTCCTTACCGGACCCCGACAACCAGCGCAGCGTCATCATCCTTGACGTTTCTAACCTGATTCCCACCGTCTGGCAAGATGCCAAGCACCCGCCACGGCCTAGGTACTTGTCACCTTTAAACCCGTCGAACATCACCTGCCCGATGTACTTCAAATATACTAACAGGGCTCTGTTACCTGCTATGCAGCTGGCAAATACTACAAGGATGATGTTTCTTCTGGATCTATTAGCTTGGCCAACCAAGATCCTACACTGAGGCATTGCTATGATCTTGTAAGTGCGTCTCTCTCTCTTGTATTGATGTGTGCCTGCCAGCGTGCTTTGCTAGGATTTTTGACCAGTAATCCCTTTGTGCAGACAAAGATTTCTACTACTGGCTGCTAAATTAGATATGTAGATGTCATACATGATACTACCTCGTACCTCCATTCCTAAATATAAGTCTTTCTAGGGATTCCACTATAGGCTACATATGGAACAAATGAGTGAATCTACACTCGAAAATTCATCGATATACATTTGTATGTGGTCCATACTGGAATCTCTACAAAGACATATATTTAGGAATAGAGGTAATACATTACACAAAATCATAGGTGGCATGTAGGAATTCCAGTGCACTACATTAGGCTCCCTTAGAGTGCCTGCTAGTCCAGCACACAGAGTCATGGGCTCATGGATAGTTCATGCTACGCAGACAATCGTTAATTGGTGGTTTAAACATATGCAAGGGATATGCAATGTATTATCATGTAGAGATGTCTGAAATTAGCCGTGTCAACTTGCAGATAGGGTTACACAATGAAAAAGTACAAGATGTATGTGGCAATTTCATGGAACATCGCAAAAAAGGGGAGGCAGCGGTGAGCCTATACAGTGTGCTATGGTAGGTCACTCCTCCATTGCAATCATCATGAATGTTATTTGTAAGTCAGTTCTATTGGCCAAGTTTCTTAGGGACAGTTAACGAGTTATCCTAAGAAAATAAGCACCTGTGAATATAAGCTCCAGGTAATAAGCCTACAAGTTCTTTTCATTGCCTTCCTTTTCAGCTTATCTTTAGTATGATAAGTGAAAAGTCTAGATTGCATTATATTTTGTCATTTTGCTGCCCATATGAAAATTAATTTGACTTGCAAACATCACCAATTGAACCCAGTGCAGCAATTAATATGATAGGAAAACAGACCATCACTATTTGTTCAAAATGCAAATGCAAAGATACCATCTACTTGGCACAATCTACTTTGGTCAATGTCTTCCATAGAGATCCCATTGCCAAATTTAAACAAAGAATGCATGACCCACATTTAAATGAAGAACAATTATTTATTGAAATTCGATGGTCCAAGTGTCGGGGGAAACGAAACCTACGGGATCACGAGGAATCCCTTTTTCTATGATTGGCGGGCGCGGGGCTGTGGAAAGAGCGAGATTGAGAGATCCACACGGGGGAATTATCCAGGTTCGCGCCGCGAGTGACGCGTAATACCCTACTCCTGCTGGTTTCTGTTTATCTGGTGTTCTTGGACTAGCTAGGCGTGCAGGGTCCAAAAAGTATGAATCCTCTCCCAGTACATCGGGGCCCTCCTTTTATAGACAAAGGGGCTGCCACAATGGCACACACGAGGTGGAAAGCTATAAAGTGGTCGAGTCTATCCTCTGGAACCGTAGGACAAATGCATTTAATGCGCTACTGACGTGCCCTTCTTTATTTATCGGGGACGGCAGGGAAGCTCGTCTCAGCTGTCGCCTCCTCGCCTGGCTTCGACACGCGTCCGATTTGACGAGGCGAGTAGTGCCACGCTGGCTGGCTGGCTGCTGAGTTACTGCGGTGGCAGAGCCTTCACGAAGATCTGCATGCCACCACGCTGGTGCTTGCTTATTTGGACTAGAGGCCACAGGTTTCCACGCAGGTGTTCGCCTCATTGGTGGGCTGGCAACCACATGGGAACAGCGGCGGAGTGTTGGCATATATGGGCCTGGATGCGCCCTGCGGATGTCTTCGGTAAGAGTCTTGCCGGGGCCCCGGCAAGGGTCTTGCCGTGGCGTCATGGTCGTCCCTGACAAGGGGCTTGCCGGGGATCTCGTGGGTATCCTTGGCAAGGATCTCGCCGAGGATCTTCGTCTTCTGGTTATTTATCTAGTCTTTTATGCTCTTGGTCTTCACACAGATCTGCATGCCACCACGGAGGCGCCTCCTGAGCCTTGGTTCCAATTTGGTTGAAGGCGTTGGAACTCTCAGGCTCAAGGGTGGAAGCCCTGCTGGCATTGCGTGAGTTGCCCTGGCAAGGCTCTTGCCGGGGCTGGGGAGGCCACCCCGGCAAGGGCCTTGCCGGGGGTGTCCACCTCGCCCTTCCGCTCTTTGTGTTTCCGGCTTGGCGTTGGTCTGGTCGTCCTTTGCCTTTGCTTCCTCTGCCCCGCCAAGCGTGGCCAGGGGCGTGGGGCTCCGACTGCCTGCGCACAAGTAAATGGGTGCAAAAAGGGACCCCAACTTTTGTACACCGACAGGAGCCCCCGGGCCTGGGCCACATATAAGTGCGAGGTGTTATTGGGCCAGGCCCAGAACGGTGCGCGGGCGCGCGAGCGGTGAAGTTTTTACCGCAGTAACTCCCTCGCTCGCTTGCACTTCCCCACGACCCACGTTGAATGCGCGACGTGGGGGTCATGTGTGGGGCGGTTGCTGCCCTAATGCGTCACATCATAGTAAAGAGGTAGCTCGCGCCTTCCCCATAAAAAAGAGGAAAACGCAGGGGCGCGACTCATTTACTAAGTGGACTCGAGTTGTGGCCTTCAAGGCGCCCACACCCCACGATCACGGGGTGGAAAACGGTGGCCTCACTCGTCTCCTCAATTTCAGCTTGCTCGCCATGTGTCCCCCATGCCTCGAAGATGGTAGGCGGTGGATGCGGGGGGAGGGGGGGCACGGGCCTTAAATGACGAGGCAGGGAACCAGGTCGTCGCTGGTTGGAGCAGGGGGTTGGTCTCGATTCCCTGCGTCCCTGGTGGCTGGATTGGTTAGGTGGGGCAGCCGAGCCTCGGCCCTGGCCCTTTATAAGAAGGGCAGGGGAATGGCTCCCCCCTGTCAAGACTGGTTTTCCAATAAAATGCTTATTGAGAAACCGACCTTTTGAGTCCAGTACGAGGAAAATCCTCCTGACTGGTAGACAAAATCTTGATACAATAAGCCAATATTATTAGAATATATTACAGGGTCGAGCTGGGGTGCTCAACCATTTATTACAAGCACACCAATAATTATACATAATGGCGGATATGACACAATGGAGTGGGGTGGCATACTACTGACTCGAGGTAGAGTGGTGGTGGAATAACACAGTGGAGTGAATAATATGACTACTACACTGGCGGCTCATCGAACGTCGAGGTGAGGCTCGATGAATCTATTTGGGTAGCGGAAGCGGAAGTAACATAGTGACCAATCCAGGTCGCACGAGACCGACCGGGATTCCTCTAGGCGTCGGACTCGCTATCGAACTCTTCATCCATGAGATCGCCTTCGTCAGCATCTGGCCAAATCAACAAGCCAGGTGAGTACTTTGAAAGTACTCGCAAGACAGTTTGGACATAAGATATAACAAATGCATGCATGAATGTGTCATGAGCAATAAGTAATGTACATTCAAATGATGAACTTGCATGACATCATTTAGGAATAAGGAAGTTAGGCGGTAGTAAAAATAACTGAAAATCGATCGGGTGTCTGAGGCAACGCCTCGAAGGGTGAACAAATAAATAAATCATTCCACAGTCGGGCGTCTGAGCGACACCACATAAAGGGCTTATATTGAAAGTAAGAAATATGCGTGCCACAGTCAGACGTAGGGGCGACATCACAGAAAGGGATTATCAAAAGTAAATGATAATAACGCCGGAGTCAGACGTCTGAGTGACATAGCAGAAAAGGCTTATATCCAAAGTAAATAATAACAATGCCGCAGTCGGACGTCTGAGCGACATCGCAGAGAGCGCTTATATCCAAAGTAAATAATAACAATGCCACGATCGGACGCCCGAGCGACATCGCAAAAAGGGCTTATATCGAGTAAATAATAACAATGCCGCAATCGGACGTCTGGCGACATCGCAGTAAAGGGCTTATATCAAAAGTAAATAAGAACAATGCCGCGATCGGACGTCCGAGCGACATCACAGAAAGGGCTTATATCAAAAGTAAATAATAATAATGCCGCAGTCGGACGTCTGAGCGACATCACAGAAAGGGCTTACATCAAAAGTAAATAATAATAATGCCGCAGTCGGACGTCGGGGCGACATCACAAAAAGGGCTTATATCAAAAGTAAATAAGAACAATGCCGCAGTCGGACGTCTGAGCGACATCGCAGAAAGCGCTTATATCAAAAGTAAATAATAACAATGCCGCAGTCGGACGTCTGAGCGACATCGTAGAAATGGCTTATATCAAAAGTAAATAATAACAATGCCGCAGTCGGACGTCTGAGCGACATCGCAGAAAGGGCTTGAAATTCACTTTTCATATCTGTTAACTTGCAAGAAATAGTACCCATAGGAAAATATTCAACACAAGATAATAAATGGGTTAGTTTATCCACAGAAAATAAACATTTAATCGGACTTAACACTCATGTGGTTCTCCGGAGTTTCTGTCACCGAGACTGACACTTGACAAGATAAGGTGAACAAAGTACTTGGACATGGATAAGATGATTTCAAGGATTTTTGACTCTGCAGAGTTTGTACTAAATTACCCACAGCCAACGGTTTTCCGTAGTCACGAGGGACTAGTTCCTTTACGGTATTTCGGAGGAAACACATCTAACCAGTACACACTCATCCCACCTTACGCTGTTGTGAATCACCACGAACAGCGTTCAAGAAAAACTTTGAGACGGGAGATCACAATCTCGAATAGCATGGGATCAAATTTATATCTGTGGCAGCTCTAAGGGGTGCCCCCTCTCGGTCCCAACCGAAACACCCATGCCCCTGATCGGATGATAGGCTTTAATCCAGGCCATGGAACCCTCATCCCGCCTCTCGATTTGGTGTGTACCGTAAAGCGGTTTGCAACTTACTAAGCCATATTTCCTTGTGGAAAAACAAGTGGTAGCACAGAGGGAAACAGATGGAACCGGACCGATTCATGTTGATATCGGTCAAACAGTCGAGCATAAGGCGGCATGCTACAACATTGCCATCTTACCCATTCTTACGCCATCACATGGCCATGCAAACTCGTATCCAATATCTTATGGATATTCGAAACTCACTTGTCTCCACTTTGCATGTAATATGACATTCATCGAGGTGCTCATGATCATGCCATACAACTTCTTAATGCAAACATGCCAAAACACTCATCATATCGAAAGTTCAAACATGCTTGCCTGGTTCGGAGTAGTCGGGGCCTAGCTCGGTGAAGTTTGCGGTTTCGTCACCTCCTTCGATATCTATGGTATACAAAAATACAGGCGCTATCGTAAATATCGTGAGGTCTACAGAAATATACAAAAAACTTTTTAAATAAATCTGATAAAAAACTAGACAAAATTTTGAAGAGGACAGAAAAAGAATCACTCAAAAATCCTTTTATGTTTAAAAGTTATAAGTGTTTTGGTCCAAGGACCTTTTTGTAATGAAACAGAAACTTCCTGTGGGGCTAAGCGTAAAAGTCCGTAAAACGATTCAGACCGGAAAGCGATTTTGCCAGAATACGCTTTCAGAAAACGGTTCGTTTAAAACAGATGAGAGACTGACAGGCGGGTCCTACCCGTCAGGTTTGAAAATTTAAAACGGGGAGACGGAGCTCGTCGGCGCCCGAGAGCTGCGGTGGTCGCCGGCGGCGATCCACGGCGAGGCAAGGGGGATCGGGTGGTACCTCCGTGTTCAGTGCATCCTTCCGCGTCGGTGGGTGGTGGTGGTCGCCGGCGAGCTCTGTGTCGACGGCGGCCCTGGCTCCGGCGGACGGCGGTTCAGGAGGAGTTGGATCTCGCCGGAGAGTGCTGCGAAGGGCAAATTAAAGTGGGGGTTAGACTTCTGGGTGCTCGAGGGGATTGCTGACGAGGTTTGGGTGCCGGGGACGGCCTCACCGGAGTGAATCGAGGTGGAGGCCGAGGCGGAACGGGGCGGCCAGAGTTGGGGGTGGAGACCTCCTCGAGGTCCTCCTAGTGGCCTGGCGGAGTGTTGGTGAGGTGCAGAGGTGGTGCATGCTCGAGGGCGAGCTCGGGGCCCCTTTTTATAGGTGATCCAAGGTGATGGCCGTGAACGGAGTTCTCCAGCGAAGATTACGGCGGCGCAGGGCTTGGTCGGGGTGGTTTAGTCGTTGAGCGTCATCGTGGAGGTCCACTGGCTCCATTTAGGCACTAAACGAGCTTGGATCACAGGCTTTGGGGTGGGTTCGACGGAACGGGCGGCAGTCTGCCGGGCGGCAGAGGGCATGCCTCAAGCTTGCCGGGCCACGGCGACGGTGCAGGCAGGGTGCGCTGGCATGCATGAGCCACGCTGGAGGCTGTGGAGCGATGGGCGGCGCCGGGTGGCGTGGCGAGCAGGCTCAGGCCCTCGCTGGCCGCCACGGGTGGCGCAGCCACCGCAGAAACTGCCAACGCCGGCGAGGCTTGCCGCCACCAACACTTGCACCCGTCCAAGGGGGCGTGCGGCGCTCTGGCCAGGGAGAAGGGGCCGCGCGCCACGCGCCAGGGCGCACTATTGACTGGTGACCGAACTCCCGATTTAAACTGAACTTTTCAAACTCAATCTCTCCGAAAGTGCAAGGTAACAAGCAGGCTGTGTGTTCGATGTAATGATTTTGGTATGTGGGAGGTTCTCCTTGAGCTGATTTTTGGTGGAGTGGCCTCTCATTGCAACTGGGGTTTGCCTGAATTTTGGTGGAATTTTTGGAGAAGAGGAGATATGAATTTCACCAAATTTGAAAAATCTGGTCCAAACTTGCAGAAGCTGAAACTTGAAAATTTTGAAAAGAAGAAGAGTGGATCTTGATGGTTCTAGGTTGTGGGTTCTAGGGACTATCCAGAGGAGTTGGTTTGAGATCAAAGTTCAAAGTCAATTAGGTACTTGCTTTGCAAATCACCTAGGCTCAAAATAATGGACAGAATTGTTTTGGTAAAAGAAATAAATGAAATAAAATCCAAAATGAGTTGGACTTGTTGGGACAGAATATTTGGATTGCCCCAAAGTGGAAGGAGGGGTTTTGAAAAGATTTACCACAAGAGGCATGGTAAAACCATGGGTGGTTTCAAAATAAGAGAAGACCCAAAACTCCAAGGGTTTTCTTTTAAAAGAAAATAAATTCCAATAATTAAATTTTTGAGAAGGGGATAAACAGAAGAAAGGTTTTTAATAACCAACACCAGAGTTGAAGAAGATGCCAAAAATCCTTGCCAAAGGGAAAAATTTTGAGAGAGAGATTTTTGGAAGGGTTTAAATGACTTACTTCAAAACCAACAAAGTTTTTGATGAAAACCAACTAAAAACTTTGGAGTGTTACAACACCTACCCCCTTAGGAAAAATCTCGTCCCTGAGATTTCAGCTGACCCTCAAATAAATGTGGGTGCTCTGTGCGAAGAAAATCCTCCCTTTCCCAAGTGGCTTCACTCTCGGTGTGATTGCTCCACCGAACTCTGAAAAACTTGATGGTTTTCTGTCGGGTCCTCCTTTCAGACTACTCCAAGATTTTTATTGGATGCTCCCAATATGTGAGGTCTGGCTGCACGTCAATGTTTTCATCGGGTACCTGCTTATCTGGGTTGCTTACGCACTTCCTCAACTGTGAGACATGGAACACGTCATGGGCGTCGGATAAATCTTCGGGTAAGTCTAGCTGGTAGGCTACCGTGCCTTTCCGTGCCACTATGCAGAATGGTCCGATGAATCTTAGTGCTAGCTTCCCCTTAATCTTGAATCGTTGCAGGCCCCTCATAGGAGATACCCTTATGTACACAAAATCAACGTGTTCAAATATTACTCCCCGATGTTTTTGATCGTAATAACTCTTCTGTCGACTTTGGGCTGTCTTGAGTCGATCCGTAATCACTTTAACTTTATCTCCAGACTCCTTGAGCATGTCTGGGCTGAAGATATGGCTGTCTCCGGTTTCTAACCAATTTAGCGGGGTACGACATCTTCGCCCGTACAGAGCCTCAAGTGGTGCCATTTGCAGGCTGGCTTGGTAACTGTTGTTGTATGCGAACTCTGCGTATGGTAAGCTTTCTCCCCAACAGGTCCCATAGGTGAGGACACATGCTCTTAGCATGTCTTCTAGAATTTGGTTTACGCGTTCAGTTTGTCCATCAGTCTGGGGGTTGTATGCGGTACTGAACGCCAGTTGAGTTCCCAGAGCTTGTTGTAAGTGATCCCAAAATCGGGAAATAAATTGAGTGCCTCTATCTGATATTATTATCTTTGGAACTCCATGTAAGCAGACGATGCGGGAGAGATAAGGTCTGCCAAGCTTCTGAGTGGTGTGGGTTGTCTTCACGGGGATGAAGTGTGCTACTTTAGTCAGTCTATAAGTGATGACCCATATGGCATCATTTTCGTTCCGTGACCGAGGTAGCCCAACAATAAAATCCATTCCAATCTCGTCCCATTTCCGCTCGGGTATTTTATTTGGCTGCAAAAGTCCGGCCGGTTTCTGGTGCTTGGCCTTGATGCGTTCACAAGAGTCACAACATGCGATGAACGTGGCTATGTCCCTTTTTCGACTGTGCCACCAAAATTTCTCCTGAATATCCTTGTACATTTTTGTTCCTCGAGAACGGATTGAATACGGAGCGGTGTGGCCTTCAGCTAAGATTTGCTGTTTAAGGTCCTTGATATTTGGTATGCAAAGTCTATCTCCGTACCACAATATTCCTTGCTTATCGATAACGAATTCTGAGGCCTTGCCCAAACTACTTTCCGTTTAATGCCTTCAATGCTGGGGTGTCCATGCTGAGCCTCTTTAATCTTTTCCATCAGGGTAGGTTGTATTTCTAAATTCGATATGCTGCCTTCGGTGACTACCAGCAAGTTGAGCTTAGCAAACTCCTACCGAAATTCAGGTCTCAGGTTTGGTAAGCTGTCGTCGTTTGGGCTAGGGTTCCAACTTAGAGCGTCTGCCACTACATTTGCTTTTCCTGGATGGTAGTGGATTCCAACATCATAATCCTTCACTAATTCCAACCAGCGTCGTTGCCGTAAATTCAGTTCTGGTTGTGTGAAAATATACTTGAGGCTCTTATGGTCCGTGTATATTTCACAACGATTTCCAAGAGAAAAGTGTCTCCATTCCTTGAGTGCATGAATAACTGCTGGTAACTACAGGTCATGAGTAGGATAATTTTCCTCATGCTTGCGAAGTTGTCTGGAGACATATGCAACTACCTTGCCTTCTTGCATCAACACGCATCCGAGGCCCTTCCAGGATGCGTCACAATACACCTCAAAATTCTTGTGTATGTCTGGCACAATAAATACTGGTGCCGTCGTTAATTTCCTTTTTAATTCTTGGAAACTTTTCTCGCAAGCTTCCGTCCATTCAAACTTCTTGTCCTTCTTGAGTAGCTGCGTCATTGGCTTCGCTATGGTTGAGAATCCTTCAATAAATCTTCGGTAGTATCCTGCCATTCCCAAGAAACTTCGTACGTCTGTTACGCTGGCTGGTGGTTTCCAGCCAAATACGGCTTGACTTTTTCCGGGTCTATGGCAATACCTTCTTGGTTTAGCACATGGCCCAGAAAACCTACTTGCCTTAGCCAAAAATCACACTTGCTGAATTTAGCATACAATTGATGTTTCCTGAGTTCCCCTAGTACAATTCGGAGATGTTCAGCGTGCTCTTCTGGTGTCTTGGAGTATATCAAAATATCTTCTATAAATACCACAACAAACTTGTCCATAAACTTCATAAATACTTTGTTCATGAGGTGAACAAAATATGTGGGGGCGTTCGTTAGTCCAAATGGCATTACGGGGAACTCATATAATCCGTATCTGGAGGTGAATGCCGTCTTGGGAATATCTTCTGTTCGTACCTTTAATTGATGGTATCTCGACCTCAAGTCAATTTTTGAGAATACCTTGGCCTGAGCGAGCTGATCGAATAAATCATTTATCCGTGGCATTGGGTATTTGTTCTTGATTGTGACCATGTTAAGCGCTCGATAGTCTATACACAATCTTAGCGTTCCATCCTTCTTTTTGGCAAATAAAATTGGTGAACCCCAAGGTGAGGAGCTGGCTCGTATATATCCCTTGTCCAGTAATTCTTTTATTTGCTTCTTCAGTTCTACCAATTCGGAAGGTGCCATTCTGTATGGTTTCTTGTATATGGGGGCGGTTCCGGGTGCTAGCTCAATGCTGAATTCTATCTCTCGGTCTGGTGGCATGCCGGGTAGTTCTTCGGGAAATACGTCTGGAAATTCACACACTACTGGAACCTTGCTTAACTCAGAAATATCCACCTTGTTCAATCTCGGTTGCCGGGATATTTTTCTTTCTTTGGCTGAAACTTTTATTGTCTTCCCGAGGTGGTGGGTGAGAATTACGTTCCGGTTGAAGCAGTCAATAAAACCTTTGTTGGTGGTTAACCAATCCATCCCTAAGATGACATCCAGTCCTTTATTTTCCAACACAATAAGATTGGCGTGAAACTTCTACCCTTCAAACTCAATAACCACACCTTGGCAATAGCTCTGGGTAACTTGCTTAATCCCAGGGGACATGACGATCATAGAATTTTCCAAGGGAAGCATCGAAAAATTATTTTGCAAGGCAAAACTTTTCGAAATGAATGAGTGAGAAGCTCGTAATCAAACAAAACCATGGCAGGTATTGTGTTGACAGGAAACGTACCGAGTATGATATCTGGGGCATTCTATGCTTCCTCTTTGGTTACGTGGTTCAGATGACCCTTCCTGTGGTTGTTATTTGGGTTGAAATTGTTGTGCTTTGGCGCCGAACTATTGCCTCCGTTGTTCGGCTTTGGGGTCGAGTTCCTTGGCTTGGGGCACTGCTTGGCATAGTGCCCTTCTTCTCCACAAGCATAGCAAGTAATGCCTGTGCGGTATGTGAACTCCTTCTCCCTTGCATGGAAATTCTTGATTGGGCGTGAGACGTTTGTCGTGGGTTTGGGTGTCCCACTTTTCTGAAAATCTGTCTTGCTACGTTGGTTGCGAGCATGATTAGTCTGGTCCCTTTTTCGCTTGCGGAAATCTTCCAAGCTGCGTCTTTCATTTTCCAAGGTAATGGCCTTATCCACCAGCATTTTTAAAATCTGGAAAGGTGTGCACAACCAGCTGGCATTTTAGCGCGGGCGCCAGACCGTCTAGGAATTTCTCCATCTTCTTGCTTTCAGACATACGCTCCTCGTTGGTGTAGCGAGACAACAGAGTAAGCTGACCGTTGTATTCTGACACCATCATTGTCCTTTGCTTGAGGTCATCAAATTCTCTCTTCTTGATCTTCATAAGACTTTTAGGAATATGTGCTCCACGAAAACCTTCTTTAAACTCCTCCCAGGCTATATTATTTTCGTTGGGGTGCATGTGTAGGAAATTTTCCCACCACGATGCAGCTGCTCCAGTGAGATAGTGCGGTGCATATAGCACTTTCTCAAGATCTGAACACTGGGAAATAATTAATTTCCTTTCCATGTCTCGAAGCCAGTCCTCGGCCTCAAGAGGTTTGTCAGTATGAGAAAATGTTTGGGGACGTGTCTTCTGTAGCTCAGATAATTTTGATTGCTGCCGAGCATCGCCCACGGTGATTTCCCATATTGATGACTTGGTTCATCATTTCCTGATGTTGTTGCTGACTTTGCTCATAAAGACGACACATTTGGGAAAATGCTATTTCACCGTCTCCGTTGACTTGACCGCCTCGTGTGAAATTGTTGCTTGGTTGTGTGCCATAATTTTGCTCATGCGGAGTTGGCATGGAGCGTGTCCAAGGATCTAGACATTGTTCACTCTGGGGATATATTTTGTAAAACCCATAGGAAAAGAAATTGAGTAGCAAAAGTCAATAAATTCATGAAGACAGAAAAAGTCTTAAATGCTCCAAGATTTTTACAGAGAATAAACGTTTGCGCACGGAGAAGGACTGCTCATTACATATCTTACACGCAAGCATTACTTATACAATACATCACTGAGGATATGCATACATATACCTGACATGTTATTTAGGGTAGTGCACTTCTCCCAGTTCCTACATGATGCGCAAACAAGCTACTTCTCACAGCCTATGTACATATAAACATATCGTACAAGTTGGTACATTACATGGCGGCTAAGCGTACTCAGTCGGAGATGGTAAGGATTTCCCTTGGCCTGCCGAGGGTGAGGCGCAGTGAGGCTGGGGACTCAAAGTCCTCCTCGCTAATAGGCTCCAGACGCGAAGTGCTGCGCTGAGTTTGTGGAGTAGGCGCCCTATGCGGGACAACACGAACATGAGTGGGCGCAAGGGGTGGTGCAGAACGAACTGGAATAGGCGCAATGACTTGGTTGAACTCCTCAGTGGTAGGCAGGCGACGAGTAGTGGCGAGAGTAGTAGGTGCAAAAGATGTCGATGACGCGTGATTTAATGTCGATGGCGGTGCGGTCTTGTGAGCTCCCTCCTGTTGGCGGCACAGCCATGGACTGAGTCCATGCGGGCAGCCACAAGGTCGCCCACCGTGTTGTCGAAGGCTGCCTCTAGAGCCCGGAGATACTCGATAAGCATCTCAAAAGCCTCGCCTCGTTCTCCTTCTGGGCAAGAGAACGCGTAGTGACAGCGTATGGCACGTCACATGCAAGGTAGCGGTAACGACGAAGTCTTCATCGAAGCGAAGGACATCCACGAGACGAGCTATCGCCTCATGGGCTGCCATCTGCATCGCATGCTTCTCCGTGAGGCATGGCTCTCCCAAGAACCAGAAACGGCGTAACTCAACACGCCTCCCTTGAATTGCACCGTTGCCTGGTGCATGGTTAGACTGTCGTTGACCTTGTGCTGAGAGAGTGTGAAGACTGGGCGCATAGATGGCCCCATCGCAACTTGGACGATGAAGGAGAGAAGCTTGATGAACCCATCAGGCATGTTGGCGAACATCTGTGACTTGCAGTCATTGCCAGCCATCTACAAAAGTAGGCTAAAATTCTGAGTGGCCAGATCATAAATTTATGCTGACTGTCAGAAATTGACTACATTTGTAAAAATATGGATTAGCTTCATTATGCTAATAACCGATTAGCGATCGCACCTAGTGGCTTCCTACAGTCAGCCTGGCTCTGATACCAAGCTTGTCAAGACCGGTTTTCCAATAAAATGCTTATTGAGAAACCGACCTTTTGAGTCCAGTACGAGGAAAATCCTCCTGACTGGTAGACAAAATCTTGATACAATAAGCCTGTAGTATTAGAATATATTACAGGGTCGAGCTGGGGTGCTCAACCATTTATTACAAGCACGCCAATAATTATACATAATGGCGGATATGACACGATGGAGTGGGGTGGCATACTACTGACTCAAGGTAGAGTGGTGGTGGAATAACACAGTGGAGTGAATAAAATGACTACTACACTGGCGGCTCATCAAACGTCGAGGTGAGGCTCGATGAATCTATTTGGGTAGCGGAAGCGGAAGTAACATAGTGACCAATCCAGGGTCGCACGAGACTGACTGGGATTCCTCTAGGCGTCGGACTCGCTATCGAACTCTTCATCCATGAGATCGCCTTCACAAGATTCCGCCAAATCAACAATCCAGGTGATTACTTTGAAAGTTCTAGCAAGACAGTTTGGACATAAGATATAACAAATGCATGCATGAATTCGTCATCAGCAATAAGTAATGTACATTCAAATGATGAACTTGCATGACATCATTTAGGAATAAGGAAGTTAGGCGGTAGTAAAAATAACTGAAAACCGATCGGGTGTCTGAAGCGACGCCTCGAAGGGTGAACAAATAAATAAATCATGCCACAGTCGGGCGTCTGAGCGACACCACATAAAGGGCTTATATTGAAAGTAAGAAATATGCGTGCCACAGTCGGACGTCGGGGCGACATCACAGAAAGTGCTTATCAAAAGTAAATGATAATAACGCCGGAGTCAGACGTCTGAGTGACATCGCAGAAAAGGCTTATATCCAAAGTAAATAATAACAATGCCGCAGTTGGACGTCTGAGCAACATCGCAGAGAGCGCTTATATCCAAAGTAAATAATAACAATGCCACAGTCGGACGTCTGAGCGACATCACAGAAAGCGCTTATATCAAAAGTAAATAATAACAATGCCGCAGTCGGACGTCTGAGCGACATCGCAGAAAGGGCTTATATCCAGTAAGTAATAACAATGCCGCAGTCGGACGTCTGAGCGACGTCACAGAAAGGGCTTATATCAAAAGTAAATAATAACAATGCCGCAGTCGGACGTCTGAGCGACGTCACAGAAAGGGCTTATATCAAAAGTAAATAATAACAATGCCGCAGTCGGACGTCTGAGCGACGTCGCAGAAAGGGCTTATATCAAAAGTAAATAAGAACAATGCCGCAGTCGGACGTCTGAGCAACATCACAGAAAGCGCTTATATCAAAAGTAAATAATAACAATGCCGCAGTCGGACGTCTGAGCGACATCGTAGAAAGGGCTTATATCAAAAGTAAATAATAACAATGTCGCAGTCGGACGTCTGAGCGACATCGCAGAAAGGGCTTGAAATTCACTTTTCATATCTGTTAACTTGCAAGAAATAGTACCCATAGGAAAATATTCAACACAAGATAATAAATGGGTTAGTTTATCCACAGAAAATAAACATTTAATCAGACTTAACACTCATGTGGTTCTCCGGAGTTTCTGTCACCGAGACTGACACTTGACAAGATAAGGTGAACAAAGTACTTGGATATGGATAAGATGATTTCAAGGATTTTTGACTCTGCAGAGTTTGTACTAAAT
This sequence comes from Aegilops bicornis, assembly GCA_021605145.1. Classification (NCBI taxonomy): domain Eukaryota; kingdom Viridiplantae; phylum Streptophyta; class Magnoliopsida; order Poales; family Poaceae; genus Aegilops; species Aegilops bicornis. Next base: position 193,948,178 of record CM038672.1, on the reverse strand, counting down.
TACCCACAGCCAACGGTTTTCCGTAGTCACGAGGGACTAGTTCCGTTTACGGTATTTCGGAGGAAACACATCTAACCAGTACACACCCACCCCACCTTACGTTGCCAGGAATCTACCTGAACAACGTTCAAGAAAAACTTTGAGACGGGGAGATCACAATCTCGAATAGCATGGGATCAAATTTGTATACGCGCGCTCTAAGGGGTGCCCCCCTCTCGGTCCCAACCGGAAACACCCATGCCCCCTGATCGGATGATAGGCTTTAATCCAGGGCCATGGAACCCTCATCCCGGCCTCTCGATTTGGTGTGTACCAGAAAGCGGTTCGCAACTTACTAAGCCATATTTCCTTGCGGAAAAACAAGTGGTAGCACAGGAGGGAAACAGATGGAAACTGGACCGATTCATGTTGATACTGGTCAAACAGTCAGGCCTAGAGACTGGCATGCTACAACATTGCCATCTTACCCATTCTTACGCCATCACATGGCCATGCAAACTCGTATCCAATATCTTATGGATATTCGAAACTCACTTGTCTCCACTTTGCATGTAATATGACATTCATCGCGGTGCTCATGATCATGCCATGCAACTTCTTAATGCAAACATGCCAAAACACTCATCATATCGAAAGTTCAAACATGCTTGCCTGGTTCGGAGTAGTCGGGGCCAAGCTTGGTGAAGTTTGCGGTTCCGTCACCTCCTTCGATATCTACGGTATACAAAAATACACGCGCTATCGTAAATATCGTGAGGTGTACTGAAATATACCAAATAATTTTTTAAATAAATCTGATAAAAAACTAGACAAAATTGTGAAGAGGACAGAATAAGAATCACTCAAAAATCCTTTTCCGTTTAAAAGTTATAAGTGTTTTGGTCCAAGGACCTTTCTGTAATGAAACAGAAACTTCCCTGGGGGCTAAGCAGAAAAGTCCAGAAAACAATTCAGACTGGAAAGCGCATTTTGCCAGAGTATGCTTTCAGAAAACGGTTCGTTTAAAAAAAATGAGAGACTGACAGGCAGGTCCTACCCGTCAGGTTTGAAAACTTAAAACGGGGAGACAGAGCTCGTCGGCGCCCGAGAGCTGCGGTGGTCGCCGGCGGCGATCCACGGCGAGGCAGGGGGATCGGGTGGTACCTCCGTGTTTAGTGCATCCTTCCGCGTCGGTGGGTGGTGGTGGTGGTCGCCGGGGAGCTCTGTGTCGACGGCGGCCTGGCTCCGGCGGATGGCGGTTCGGGAGGGGTTGGATCTCGCCAGAGAGTGCTGCGAAGGGCAAATAGAAGTGGGGATTAGACTTCTGGGTACTCGAGGGGATTGCTGATGAGGTTTTGGTACCGGGTACGGCCTCACCGAAGTGAATCGAGGTGGAGGCCGAGGCGGAACGGGGCGGCCGGAGTTGGGGGAGGAGACCTCCTCGAGGTCCTCCTAGTGGCCTGGCGGAGTGTTGGTGAGGTCTGCGCAGGTGGTGCGTTCGAGGGCGAGCTCGGGGCCCCTTTTTATAGGCGATCCGAGGTGATGGCCGTGAACGGAGTTCTCCGGCGAAGGTTACCGTGGCGCAGGGCTTGGTCGGGGTGGTTTAGTGGTTGAGTGTCATCGTGGAGGTCCACTGTCTCAATTTAGGCACTAAACGAGCTTGGATCAGAGGCTTTGGGGTGGGTTCGACGGAACGGGGCGGCGCGGGCCCGTCGGCGGCAGAGGGCGTGCCCTGTGCTTGCCGGGCCACGGCGACGGTGCAGCGGGGGTGCGCTGGCATGCATGAGCCACACGGAGGTCCAGGGAGCGATGGCCGACGCCGGGTGGCGTGGCGAGCAGGCTCAGGCCCTCGCTGGCCGCCACGGGTGGCGCATCCACCGCAGAAACTGCCAACACCGGCGAGGCTCGCCGCCACCAATGCATGCACCCGTCCAAGGGGGCGTGCGGCGCTCTGGCCAGGGAGAAGGGGCCGCGCGCAACGCGCCAGGGCGCTCTGTTGACAGGTGACCGAACTCTGACGACACTGAACTTTCTGAAACTCTGAATCTCTCTGAAAGTGCAAGGTAACAGTGGAGGCCAGGTGTTCGACAGAATGATTTTGGTATGTGGGAGGTTCTCCTTGAGCTGATTTTTGGTGGAGTGGCCTCTCATTGCAACTGGGGTTTGCCTGAATTTTGGTGGAATTTTTGGAGAAGAGGAGATATGAATTTCACCAAATTTGACAAATCTGGTCCAAACTTGCAGAAGCTGAAACTTGAAAATTTTGAAAAGAAGAAGAGTGGATCTTGATGGTTCTAGGTTGTGGGTGCTAGGGACTATCCAGAGGAGTTGGTTTGAGATCAAAGTTCAAAGTCAATTAGGCACTTGCTTTGCAAATCACCTAGGCTCAAAATAATGAACATAATTGTTTTGGGGAAAGAAATAAATGAAATAAAATCCAAAAATGAGTTGGACTTGTTGGGACAGAATATTTGGATTGCCCCAAAGTGGAAGGAGGGGTTTTGAAAAGATTTACCACAAGAGGCATGGTAAAACCATGGGTGGTTTCAAAATAAGAGAAGACCCAAAACTCCTGTGGTTTTATTTTAAAAGAAAATAAATTCAAATAATTAAATTTTTGAGAAGCGGATAAACAGAAGAAAGGTTTTTAATAACCAACACCAGAGTTGAAGAAGATGCCAAAAATCCTTGCCAAAGGGAAAAATTTTGAGAGAGAGATTTTTGGAAGGGTTTAAATGACTTACTTCAAAACCAACAAAGTTTTTGATGAAAACCAACTAAAAACTTTGGAGTGTCACACCCCCCACTCTTCATCATTCATCTCCTTCTTCCATGGCTCCTTCCTTCATTCTGCTATGGCGAGAGGGCGCGCCGGCACTCCGATGGCAGCGACGAGGGTCTCTACTCGACAGTGCGCCCCTCCTTCCCTAGAGCTCGTGGCGGCGGAGCCAGCCGCGAGAGGAAGGGGGAAGGGCGAGGCCGAGGTCGCCGTGGTGCTCGAGGAAGAGAAGGACGGGGCAGCGCACCAGCCTCGCCTCCGCCAGCGGCCCCTCCCCCAATGGAGGGCCACGCCGGAGACCAGCCCCGCGAGTTCGTCATCAGGCTGCACCGGCTAGTGCGCCATCGCCTTTGTCTCCCTACCTCGTTCGCTCGGGAGATGGAGCTCGAACCGCCATAGGCTCTGAGGTTGCATATGAGGGGTTGCGGGAATGGCAGCATGCGGGTCGATGTCGACTTCCCCGCCCCTCACGTCATGTATCTTCGTCGCGGATGGAAGACCTTCGCTTGTGCTCACAACCTGTCGGAGGGGCTCGTTCTCCACTTCAAAATAATGGAGAACGGCCTGCTCTCTGTCAAGGTCTTTGGGCACTTGGGAACGCGCCTAAGGTGTTGCGTGGAGAGCTCCTCCGATGATGAAGACTCCTCCTCAAGAGGGAGTGACGAGGAGGACAGCGGCAGCGACGACGAGGGCGTCAAGCGGGAGGACGCCGACTCCAACTCCGACTAACCGCCTCGCCCTCCTCCCTCGGCCACGCGCCCTGCCGAGGGTCTTCCTCGTCAAGCTCTCCATCGGCGCGTTCCCCGTCGCCTCCTTTTTGCCTTCACCTGCCACACCTCGGAGGAAAGGGGCAAGAACGGGGATCACGGGGCACTTATCTTTTTCAGTTTTTAAGTCTGTGGGCACTTGTTAGATTTAAACCTTGTAATCCCCTTGCTAACGTTTGCATTCCGTACGAACTGTACCTGTTTGGAACGTATTAATGAAAAAGGGTGTTTTCTGGGTTCTTTGTGCGTGAGCGAGGCCCATGCCAAGGAATGAATCCTTGTTATTTTTAAGATAAACATTGTCGCCCGGCAACAGGCCTTGCCGTCCCTTCACTTCATTCACGACCATACTCACGCCCTCGGCGGAGGCAGGGGTGAAGTAGGGTTAGGCCCTTCGTTTGCTTCCTTGTCACCGCAACTACAACCAAGTTCCGGCCCAGGGAATAGTTCTTGGGCACAGGAAAGGGGGAGCACGGTGGCCCAGGAATAAATGAGGCTTCATACGTCCCAATTCCACACGGAAATGCACAACAGGGGATAAATGACTTATCTGGATTTGCAGCCCCCGACAATGGCATGCCGGGGTCAAGGATGTCGATCCATCCGCCTGCCCTTAAATGGCTTACAGAAACACCTGTGCAGCCTGCAAACCAAAGAAAAGACTGGAAGGGACGGAAAGACACACGGCCGACCTCTATGCTAGGGGTTAGTTGCCGCCGGGCACTATCAACCCTACCAAAGAGAGACTTAACCTAGCATGCATGCTCAAACTTAGGGCGCCAGCGCTTCATTTATTTATGCTCATGGTCTGCGCCTGGCTTTGTACAAAGGGTTACATGCCTTGTTGGCAAGGCTTGTACAAAAGGTGTATTGCCGGGAGGCCCGACAACCGCGCCTCATGGGTAAAACTTATGAAGATTTTCAATGTTCCAGGAGTTGCTCACTGGGACACCATCTTCGGTCTCCATGCGGACTGCGCCAGGCCTGGTGACTCGTATTACCCGATAAGGGCCTTCCCACTTTAGCGTCAACTTGTTGGAATTCTTGGCCGACTGAACACGCCGAAGAACAAGGTCTCCTTCCTCAAGACTTCGGGCATGAACCTTGCGGCTATGGTAGCGGCGCAAGGCCTGCTGGTAGCGTGCAGCTCGCATCGCCACCCGATGATGATCTTCCTCAAGGAGCGTCGCGTCATCTTGCCGCAACTGCTCTTGCTCAAGCTTGTCATAAGAGAGCACTCGAGGTGACCTGTATGTGAGTTCCGTGGGGAGAACTGCTTCTGCCCTGTATACTAGGGCAAAGGGTGTCTGGCCGGTGGCTCGATTTGGCGTCGTTCCGATCGACCAAAGAACCGTCGGCAACTCATCAATCCAGTGCCTTCCACACTTGTGCAGCCTGTCAAAAGTCTTTGTCCTCAGGCCTCGCAGTACTTCAGCATTTGCCCTCTCCGCCTGGCCGTTGCTCCGTGGGTGTGCCACCGAAGCGAAACAGACCTTGCTACCGAGGTCCTGGATGTATTGCATGAAGGTGCGGCTTGTGAACTGCGTGCCGTTGTCGGTGATGACCCTGTTCGGCACACCAAAATGGCAAATTAGCCCCTTGAAGAACTTGACGGCTGACTATGTTGTCACCTTCCTCACTGCCTCCACTTCGGGCCACTTTGTGAACTTGTCGATTGTGATGTACAAGTACTCAAAGCCCCCGACAGCACGGGGGAAAGGGCCCAGTATGTCGAGCCCCCAGACCGAAAATGACCAGGAGTGAGGGATTGTTTGAAGGGCTTGAGCTGGTTGATGAAGCTTCTTCGAATGGAACTGACACGCTTCACACTTGGTTACTAGCGCAGCTGCATCCTGGAGGGATGTGGGCCAGAAGAAAACCTTGCCGGAATGCGTTGCCGGCAAGGGCCCTTGACCCTATGTGGGAGCCACACATACCTCCATGTATTTATTCCAACAACTCTAGTCCGTCCTCTCAAGGAATGCACTTCAGCCTGACTCTGTTTGGCCTCCTTCCATATAGGGTATCATCCACAAACTGGTACATGTTGGACCGACGGGTTACTTTCTCTACTTCTTCCTGCTCCTTGGGGAGTTCTCCTGTTTGGGGGAAACGGACGGTGGGTTGCACCCATGCCGGAGCCTGGGGCTCGATGGCAAGTACCAAAGGCATATCTTCGTCCGCAGGGGCAGCTGCCTCTATGGTCAGGGCACGGGGCCCCGTCGGAGGCAGTTGCCCCTCGGCAAGCTTGGGGTACCCGGCAACCTCCTTGCCAGCGGCTCTTGGGAGCTCGGTGGGAAGGTACTTGCTGGGGCTTGTCTTCCTTCACTTGTTCTGCCCTGCTGATGGCTCTACGGATGGTTGTATTAACTGAAGTACAAAGGTACCTGGTTCCACAGGCAACTTGAGGGCAGCGCATTTCGACAGGTCATCGGCAATGTTGTTCTCCGCTCGGGGAACATGTTCTGCCTGTAGGCCATCGAAACGTTCTTCCAACTTCCTCACTTCATTCACGTAGGCCTTCATCAACGGGCTTTGGTAATCCTTGTTGACTTGCTTGACGACGAGCTGCGAATCACCCCCGATGATGAGCTTCTTGATTCCGAGGTCTAGCGCGATCCTGAGACCGGCAAGCAACCCCTCGTACTCCGCTGTATTGTTCATTGATTTTTCCCGGGGGAAGTGTATCTGGATTACGTACTTGAGGTGCTCTCCGGTGGGTGTGACGAGTAGCACGCCAGCACCAGCACCTTGGAGTGAGAAAGCTCCATCAAAATACATAATCCACTCACTGCTCGTCTCCTTGCTGGGAAGGGCGGTCTCTTGAATCTCCTCGTCGAGCGTGGCGGTCCACTCTACTATGAACTCTGCCAAAGCTCGGCTCTTGATCGTCGAAGTAATTTCAAACCTGAGGCCAAAGCTCGACTGCTCCAATGCCCACTCCAGAATCCTCCCTGTCGCATATGGGTGGTTGCTGTGTGTGTAGATGATGTCGCTCGTTCGGTCATGTTCTTCCTTGGAGTGACGACCACGATGAAGCCGCTGCGCCAATTAGACCAGATTTTCACAACTCCACCCCTACCTGGCGTGCCAAAGATGTCGGGGGAAACGACACCTACAGGATCACGAGGAATCCCTTTTCCTACGGTTGGCGGGTGCGGGGCTGTGGAAAGAGCGGGATTGAGAGATCAACACGGGGGAATTATCCAGGTTCGAGCCACGAGTAACGCGTAATACCCTACTCCTGCTGGTTTCTGTTTATGTGGTGTTCTTGGACTAGCTACCAGGCGTGCAGGGTCCAAAAAGTCTGAATCATCTCCAAGTACGCTGCGGGCCTCCTTTTATAGACAAAGGGGCTGCCACAGTGGCACACAGGAGGTGGAAAGCTATACGGTGGTCGAGTCTATCCTCTGGCACCGTAGGGCAAACACATTTAATGCGCTGCTGACGTGCCCTTCTTGCTTTATCAGGGACTGCAGGGAAGCTCGTCTCAGCTGTCGCCGCCTCGCCTGGCTTCGACGCGCGTCCGATTTGTTGAGGCAACAAGAGACAGTAAGAAAGGTTTACACAGGGTCTTAATCTAAAAAGAAACCTTTGAGCGGGGCCCTGCTGCACGTCTGCGCCTGTGTCTCCGTTGTGCCGTATCCTGGAAGGGTGTAGCACGATTGTCATCTGTAAAAGAGTAAAACTTAGATTAAAGTCGTCGTGCGAAAAACTGATTATTCTCATTAAAATTCAATCTAAATGAGGTAAAGCCGAACTGTTGTCCTTTTTACATGGGGGAAGCCCCTGGTACCGCCTATGGGGGTATATCCATCAAACCAATCTCAGGTTTATCTAAGCTGTTACAGCTAGTGGTGCGCTGGACTCATCTAGCCGTGTCCGCGATCTTGACGACCGGCCATTTATTCTTGTTGGAGAGGCCGTTTAGTGTTCGGCTGCTAAAGCCGCCACACGTTCTTCCGCGCGTAAGGAACGCTCAGTGTTACCTCTGACTATGATGATGCCACGTGGACCGGGCATCTTAAGCTTAAGAGAAGCGTAATGCGGTACTGCATTAAAATGAGCGAAGGCTGTTCTTCCGAGTAGTGCTTGATAGCCACTTCGGAATGGAGCGATGTCGAAGGTTAACTTTTCACTTCGGAAGTTGTCGGGAGAACCGAATACAACCTCTAGTACTAGAGAGCCCGTACAGCGGGCCTCTGGGCCTGGTATTACTCCTTTAAAGGTAGTATTGCTTTGGCTGATTCTTTTTGGGTCTATCCCCATTTTGCGGACTGTGTCCTGATATATCAGATTAATACTACTGCCGCCGTCCATGAGGACTTGGGTGAGATGCTATCTGTCGATTATTGGGTCTAGCACCAAGGCAGCCAATCCTCTGTGTCGGATACTTGTCGGGTGATCCCTGCGATCAAAAGTGATCGGGCTGGCCGACCAAGGGTTGAACTTAGGGTTGACGGGCTCTACGGTGCATATGTCTCGGAGTGCGTGTTTGCTCCTCCTTTTTGTTACGTGAATCAAGTTCACTGTTTTGACCTCTGGTGGGAATTTTTTTCTGTCCCCCAGTGTTTTGCTGATGAGCCTCATCCTCGTCTTCACTTGGTGTCTCCCTCCCCTTGTGTTTGGTGTTTAGCTTGCCGGCCTGCTTGAAGACCCAGCATTCTCTGTGGGTGTGATTTGCAGGTTTATCGGAGGTGCCATGAATCTGACATAATTTGTCTAGAATCTAGTTTAGGCTGGACGGTCCATTTCTGTTGCCTTTGAAAGGCTTTTTCCGTTGACCAGGTCGAGAGCCCCTAAATCCGGCATTTACCACCGTGTTGTCTGGGCTTTCTTCGTTATTTTGACGCTTGCTTTTACTGCGTCGTGGTTTTCCATTGCCATCCCCGCCTTCAGATGTGCCTGGGTCGCTGGTGCTACTACAGGCCAGCCAGCTATCTTCGCCCGCGCAAAAGCGGGTCATAAGGCTTGTTAGGGCTTTCATTGCCCTCGGTTTTTCTTGGCCGAGGTGTCTGGCGAGCCATTTGTCTCGGACGCTGTGTTTGAAAGCTGCTAAGGCTTCGGCGTCCGGGCAGTCGACGATTTGGTTCTTCTTGGTGAGAAATCTGTTCCAAAGATTTCGGGCTGACTCTCCGGCTGTTGAATTATATGACTTAAATCGTCTGCATCCGGAGGTCGGACATAGGTCCCTTGAAAGTTAGCCCTAAAAGCATCCTCAAGCTCCTCCCAACTTCCAATTGAATTTTCGGGGAGACTCTTCAGCCAGTGCCGAGCTGGTCCTTTCAGCTTGAGGGGCAAGTACTTGATTGCGTGGAGATCGTCTCCGCGAGCCATATGGATATGGAGGATGAAGTCCTCAATCCAGACCACAGGGTCTGTCGTTCCGTCATACGCCTCTATGTTCACGGGTTTGAATCCCTCTGGAAATTCGTGATCCAGCACCTCATCGGTGAATTATAGGGGGTGCGCGGCACCCCTGTATTTGGATGTGTCGTGTCATTCTGACGGTTGTAGTGTTTGGTTTTGATTCTGCGCTGTAGCGCGCTTCCTAGATCCGTAGATGGATCTGGCCACGCCAGCTTTTTGATGCAAGTCCTCGCGTGAATTGTGTGCTGACTTATGTGTGGCCTCGTTAGCCGCCCTATCGCAGCCACGAGGTGGTCGATCCGACCGGTCGGCCATTTTATTTTTCGACTGTGTATGCTCTAAGGCCTCATCATCGAATTCAGGCAGCAGTTTGCTCTTAGGATAGCTCTTTGTGTGGTGACTGCCATCGTACTTTTCGTCAGTGTCGAGAACTTTGTTCCATCTACTGTTGAGCGTATTCTGCGCGGCCTTAAGCCTTTGCTTCTGCTTCTTCAGACTCCTCGCGGTGGCAATAAGCCTTCTATGGAGGTTCTCTTGTTCTAAGTGCCTTTCCGGGATGATGTGTGCATCGTCGTCCGGACTGTTTTCCTCTCTGGAGAGAGGTTGATGAGCTTTATCCTCAGTGATGCCGTGATCGGACAGCGGCTCCGTACTATGTTCGCCGTCCGCTGGTTCATCCTGCTCTGTCGCTGGGTCTGTGTGGTCGCTGTTTCCTCTGGGGTCGACCTGGGTATTATTTTTTCTTGCACTGTTTTCGCTGTTTTTGCCGAGGCGGGATTTGGAGCGGCGCCTATGCTGTCACTTTGGTTGCTTCTCCAGGGAACTATCCCTCGCTACATCCTTCCGTTCCTCGTCATTGTTTTCTTTGGGTGTATCCACCATATATATATCATGTGATGAAGTGGTTGTCCAGCGCCCCGTGGGCAGTGGTTCCTCTTCTTCTCCTGCATCGTCGTTCATACTGTCGATGTCTTAAGAGTCGAAATCGAGCTTGTCAGTTAAGTCATCAACAATGGCTATTAAGTGGGTGGTGGGTGGGGAACGAATTTCTTCATCGTCCGCCTCCCACTCAAGCCGGACATAGTTCGGCCAAGGGCCTCCTGACAAGGAGAGAGACATTAATGAATTTAGCACATCACCAAAAGGCAAGTGCTGAAAGATATCTGTGGAGGTAAACTCCATGATCGGCACCCAATCAGATTCGATAGGCATGGACGCAGGCGGTTCGTGGCTTGTGGCCGGGGACGAATCCGAGGATCCGGCGACACAGGTCTCATAGGAGGTGAAGTCAGTATTCGGCTCTATCTCCACTGAGTGTGTGGCCTCCGAGGCGGGGTCCATCCACCCATCCTCGGACGGCGCAATCGACTCCGGATCTGGGGCCGGAGTAGCCATAGGTATGATCTCCTGAACACCGTCCGACAACTGAGCTAAGTCGTGCTCATTGTGACTGTGCGGCGCACCTGACATGGGCTCGAATCCGTCAAAGATGAAGTCTCCGCGGATGTCGGCAGTGTAGTTTAAATTTCCAAACTTGACCTGACGGCCAGGGGTGTAGCTCTCGATTTGCTCCAGATGGCCAAGCGAGTTGGCCCGCAGTACGAAGCCGCCGAATACGAAGATCTGTCTGGGGAGGAAAACCTCACCCTAGATCGCATCGTTGCCGATGATCGAAGGGGCCATCAAACCTTGTGGTGATGGCACAATGGAACTCTCGATGAAAGCACAAATGTCGGTGTCAAAACCAGCGGATCTCGGGTAGGGGGTCCCGAACTGTGCATCTAAGGCGGATGGTAACATGAGGCGGGGGACACGATGTTTACCCTGGTTCGGGCCCTCTCGATGGAGGCAATACCCTACTTCTTGCTTGATTGATCTACCACGAGATCGTAGAGGCTAAGCCCTAGAAGCTGGCCTATGGTATGATTGTTGTTGTCCTACGGACTAAACCCTCCGGTATATATAGACACCGGAGGGGGCTAGGGTTACACAGAGTTGGTTACAAGGGAGTAGTTCTATATATCCGTATTGCCAATCTTGCCTTCCACGCCAAGGAGAGTCCCATCCGGACACGGGACAAATTCTTCAATCTTGTATCTTCATAGTCCAACAGTTCGGCCAAAGGATATAGTCCGGCTGTCCGAGGACCCCCTAATCCAGGACTCCTTCAGTAGCCCCTCAACCAGGCTTCAATGACGATGAGTCCGGCGCAGATTGTCTTCGGCATTGCAAGGCGGATTCCTCCTCCGAATATTCCATAGAAGATTTTGAACACAAGGATAGTGTCCGGCTCTGCAAAGACAATTCCACATACCACCATAGAGAGAATAATATTTCCACAAATCTAATCTGCTGACAGCTTTTCTTAACGTGACGTTCAGCCGTGGTCTGGTCCTGACAAACCGTTTTTCCGAGCCTACCACAGCACGTGTTGCGAGGCAGTTTTGTAGGCACATCTTGTCGAAGCAGAGATCGTGTCCCTCTTTTCACGGGATTCTCATCAATACGGGTGTGAGTAACCCAATCGTGCCCGCTGGTAAGACTCCTCTATTTTAGGCAAGTTCTAGACGGTCGTGCGGAGGGCGCTTGATATTCACCATCTTTATAAAGGGGTCAAGGCATGTCCTTTTCTTCTTGCCCTCGATCTTTCCGTTCTCCCACCTCGAATTCCAGCACCCAAGGCGGAGGCCAAGCGCTTCGGACCTTCAATCATGTCCGGATCCAACCTTCAAGGCCGGTGGGCGGCCTCCTCCGTCACAGAGGAGGGCAACAAGAAGCTAAGAGAAGCCAGGTATCTGACCGCCAAAATCTCGCACAGGCTGCCTGCTCAAGGGCAGGTCATCCCCACTCCCGAACCTAACAAGGGCTTCATATTTGTTTCCCACTTCCTCCGAGGGCTAGGCTTTAGTCTTGATCCCTTTGTTAGAGGGCTTATGTTCTATTACGGGCTCGATTTCCATGATGTGGCTCCGGATTCCATCCTTCGCATCTCGTCGTTTATCGTCGTGTGCGAGGCCTTCCTCCGCATCGCCCCACACTTCGGCTCATGGCTCAAGACCTTTAATGTAAAGCCGAAGATGAACGATGGGCGACACGCAGAGTGCGGAGGCGCCATAATAAGCAAAGGTGTCAATGCTCCATGGACAAAGGGATCCTTCCCTGAGATGTCCAACTTATGGCAGCGGGAGTGGTTTTACATCACGGCTCCCTGAAGTACTAAGTGGGCAGCTGCCCCTGCCTTCCGTTTGGGCCCCCCGCCACAACTGGCGTCATGGGTCAACAAGGGGCTGGACTGGGGGCCGGCTAATGATGTGCCGACATTGTAGAGTCGCATCCGGGATCTCCTCAAGAGAGATGTCAGCCTTGTCAAGGTAATGCAAGTCATGCTAGTTCGTCAGGTCCCGCCATGCCAACGTCGATCTCTCCATATGTGGGAGTTCAACCCGGAAGGATCGCGAACCATTCAGCAATTCTTCGACGTGACGCTCGAAGAGATGTACAGATTATTCTTCGGATCACGAATAAAGTGTCCGGACACCACCGAGGATGCGAGCCTAAACTGCAATCGTCCAGACACCCAAGTAAGTAATTCTTTGGCCGAACATACTGTCTCTTTATTTATCACAACATCATTCTGAAAAGTCGGTCTTTGACATGGACTGGATAAAAAAGGCGAAGATGATTAGGTGTTCGGCCCTCCTCCCCGGAGGTTCACCGGATCCTGTACTAGCCAGGATGATTGAGCTTGCGCCTTATCAAGCTCCATCAGGGGAAGATAAAGGGAGGAATAAAGAAGCCGAAGGCGAGCCTCACTCATTATTCATCCAAACCGGGGGAATTAGTGCCTCCGCGAAGGAGGATAACCGGGGAGAAGAATATAAAATACCCTCTCCCCAAGGAAGGAAGAGGGCCTCCTCTGAAGACTTGGAAACAGTGGTTTCCAAACGAGGGAAGGGAACCCTACCCTGGAGGGCATCCTTACCACACAGTGCCCACAAGGGGGCCAGTCCTCCACCGAGTTGTAAGTAAACAAAAGCACTTTATAGTAAATATATCTTACTTTATTTCCGAGGACAATAACCGAGACGTATGTCTTGTAGTTCGGATCGTAGCCCTTCTCGACAGAGTTCGTCTTCGGGGGATCTTCTTCCGGAGATGATGGAGAGCGAAACGCCTCCCCATGCCTCCCCGCCTCATGAGGCGGACGACCCAGAGGTGTCGTCACCAAGGATTTCTCCTGATTCACCAAGGCCAGAAGGTAACCCTTCGGCCTCCTGAGGTCCGGAGTATTTGGCTCCTAAGGGGAGCAAAAGAAAGAGTCCGGAACTGTCAGGTGCGCGACCAGACGCACTGATGAATCTTCTGGAGCAAGCGGCTATCTTAGAAGCCCAACGTACATTAATGGGTACGGTGGTTGAGAGGATTTCATCCGCCGAAAGAGGTTGCATGAAGATTTTATGAGCCTGCTGAGAGGCTTTAAGGTACGCAAAGTAATATGTATATTTTTGACGATACTACACACACTAGGTGTGCCCTATGCAGATAGTAGCCCCTGAGACTCTGGTTGCTGTCGAAAAAGGCGGCAAGCAGAGGATCATAGTCCCAGGTAATGATCATGCCGCTTTCATGTGCAGGCGACTGAGGGTCCGGTGGCTAGCCGGACTGGTGAGTTAGCCGAACTGAAGCGGCAACTTGATGCGGCGGATGCCGACATCGTGCTTGTAAACAGGCGGCTTGACGAGGCACATGGTATGTATTCTCCGGTGGTCAACATATATTAAGAGGAGCATGATGCTAGTATCTATAATATGTTGTAACTGCAGATGGAGCTGCCGCCGTGGAGACCCTTCGGGCGGAACTTGCCCGAGCCAAGGAGCAAGCCAGGAGGAGTGATGCGACCGCCCTAAAGGCGGTCGAAGAGTTAAGAGCCGAACAGGCTGCGCATTGCCAGAGCAAAGAGAAAATAGCCAAGATGGCTGTTGAGTTGAAAGATGCCGCCGACCGTTATGAGCTTCTTGAAAGGGAAAGTCAAACGAAGATGGCGGACCTAGAGAAAGCCATGGTAGCAGCCAAGGAAACCCGCTTAAAATCAGAGCAGCGAAGGAGGATCTACGTCAAGCCGGAGATATCACGGCTGGGAAGCCCTTTTTGTTGCGGACGAAGTTCGGAGATCCTAAGTATGCCCCTCTGGATCAATTATGGAGTTCTGCAGATGCGTACTTGGATTTGGCAGCGAGTGCTGCTGATGCGACCAAGTTTTTCAAAGATCAAAAAGATCAGGAAGTGGAAAAGTTGTTCTAGTCACAGTTCAATGCTCCAGCGCGTCCGCTGCTGTTAAATGAGCAAATGGCCGAGTGGGCCTAGCTCCATAGGTTGTCGGACTTGCCATGAGGTCTGTCGTGGATCGTCTTTGGCCGGAAGGACCAAGACCGAATAGTTATTTTGGTCTAGTGCAACGATTCCTTGGTGTTGTGCCGCATATCGACGCTGTAAAGAGGTCGGCGTGCATAGAAGGTGCGCAGATGGCTCTTGCCCGTGTCAAGACATACTGGGTAGGGATCGAGGCCACCGCTATTGCAACCCAGAATCCGGCCGAAAGCCAGGTTTCGGCCGAGCACTATTTTTAATAAGTCCTAGAAGGTGCTCGTTTAATACAGGCTCAGTGCTTGAAGAGTGTCATGTTCGAGTGACATGTATTCCGATTGTAAGAACAATGCTATTTGAATTATAAAGGCTGTGTTTATACTTTTTCCTGAAAGTATTATGATGCCTCCTGTGTGGCCGTTTATGTATATGTATATATATATATACAGTTTGCAGTTGTCGGCTTCAGCCCCCACACATATAATGCAGGGGTGTTCGCAAAAGCGCGTGTTCACACTTGATCCAACGTCTTGGTCCATCAAGGAGGTGGTAGCGCGGCGAACAAGGCAATCGGACTATATTGCTTTAACACTCTCACTTAAGCATAGGAGTTTGACGGTGGGGCTACTACATAGCCCCTAGCACTTCCGCGCTCATCTGAGTACGGGGCGCGTACGTACATGACAGGGAAAACCAGCCCTTCGTTAATGCGGAGGAATGCCGAAGATTCCGCTAAGTCATCGAGTGGTTGACCAGTCTCGCGCTTTATCATGACAGTTAGTTTTCGGCTTTCTCTACTGAGGTGCTCATCTGGATGAACCAGGGCACAATCGCAGTAGTTCTCCCGGTGCCACCTTAGCCGGTAGAGCGGGATGTAAGGTAGCAAAACACAGGAGCCGGGCAAACCCAACATTTGACCAAAGACATGATTCGGAGCTGGTGCATATCAGGCCAAACTCGTGACTCCGAACACTCCCTAAGGTGTTCGGTCTTTAAAATATGTACCAGGCTGAGTAACGCCCTTGATAATGGACCCTAAATTTCCAGGTACGTGCATTAGTCTGACGTGGCGAAATGCCAACAATGCCAGCATCCCTCATGGTTGTGTTAGGTATCCGGGGGGTGTCAAGCAACAAGAGACAATAAGAAAGTTTTACACAGGATCTTAATCTAAAAAGAAACCTTTGAGCGGGGCCCTGATGCACGTCTGCGCCTGTGTCTCCGTTGTGCCGTATCCTGGAAGGGTGTAGCACGATTGTCATGTGTAAAAGAGAAAAACTTAGATGAAAGTCGTCGTGCGAAAAACTGATTATTCTCATTAGAATTCAATCTAAATGAGGTAAAGCCGAACTATAGTCCTTTTTACACGCGGGAAGCCCTGGTACCGCCTATGGGGGTATATCCATCAAACCAATCTTAGCTTTATCTAAGTTGTTACAGCTAGTGGTGCGCCGGACTCGTCTAGCCGTGTCCGCGGTCTTGATGACCGACCATTTATTCTGGTTGGAGAGGCCGTTTAGTGTTCGGCTGCTAAAGCCGCCACTCGTTCTTCCGCGCGTAAGGAAGCTCAGTGTTTCCGCTAACTATGATGATGCCACGTGGACCGGGCATCTTAGGCTTAAGAGAAGCGTAATGCGGTACTGCATTAAAACGAGCGAAGGCTGTTCTTCCGAGTAGTGCTTGATAGCCACTTCGGAATGGAGCGATGTCGAAGGTTAACTTTTCACTTTGGAAGTTGTCGGGAGAACCGAATACAACCTTTAGTACTAGAGAGCCCGTACAGCGGGCCTCTGGGCCTGGTATTACTCCTTTAAAGGTAGTATTGCTTTGGCTGATTCTTTTCGGGTCTATCCCCATTTTGCGGACTGTGTCCTGAGATATCAGATTAAGACTACTGCCGCCGTCCATGAGGACTTGGGTGAGATGGTATCCGTCGACTATTGGGTCTAGCACCAAGCCAGCCAATCCTCCGTGCCGGATACTAGTGGGGTGATCCCTGCGATCAAAAGTGATCGGGCAGGCCGATCAAGGGTTGAACTTAGGGTTGACAGGCTCTACGGCGTATATGTCTCGGAGTGCGTGTTTGCTCCTCCTTTTTGTTACGTGAATCATGTGCACTGTTTTGACCTCTGGTGGGAATTTGTTCTGTCCCCCAGTGTTTTGCTGACGAGGCTCATCCTCGTCTTCACTTGGTGTCTCCCTCTCCTTGTGTTCGGCGTTTAGCTTGCCGGCCTGCTTGAAGACCCAACATTCTCTGTGGGTGTGATTTGCAGGTTTATCGGAGGTGCCATGAATCTGACATAATTTGTCTAGAATCTTGTTTAGGCTGGACAGTCCATCTCCGTTGCCTTTGAAAGGCTTTTTCCATTGACCGGGTCGAGAGCCCCTAAATCCGGCGTTTACCGCAGTGTTGTCTGGGCTTTCTTCGTTATTTCGACGCTTGCTTTTACTGCGGCGTGGTTTTCCATTGCCATCCCTGACTTCAGATGTGCCTGGGTCGCTGGTGCTACTACGAGCTAGCCAGCTATCTTCGCTCACGCAAAAGCGGGTCATAAGGCTTGTTAGGCCTGCCATTGTCCTCTGTTTTTCCTGGCCGAGGTGTCTAGCGAGCCATTCGTCTCGGACGCTGTGTTTGAAAGCTGCTAAGGCTTCGGCGTCCGGGCAGTTGACGATTTGGTTCTTCTTGGTGAGAGATCTGTTCCAAAGCTTTCAGGCCGACTCTCCGGGCTGTTCAATTATATGACTTAAATCGTGTGCATCTGGTGGTCAGACATAGGTCCCTTGAAAGTTATCCCTAAAAGCATCCTCAAGCTCCTCCCAACTTCCAATTGAATTTTCGGGGAGGCTCTTCAGCCAGTGCCGAGCTGGTCCTTTCAGCTTGAGGGGCAAGTACTTGATGGCGTGGAGATCGTCTCCGCGAGCCATTTGGAAATGGAGGATGAAACCCTCAATCCAGACCCCAGGGTCTGTCGTTCCGTCGTACGCCTCTATGTTCACGGGTTTGAATCCCTTTGGAAATTCGTGATCCAGCACTTCATCGGTGAAGCATAGGGGGTGCACGGCACCCCTGTATTTGGATGTTTCATGGCATTCTGACGGTTGTAGTGTGTGGTTTTGATTCTGCATTGTAGCGCGCTTCCTAGATCCGTAGATGGATCTGGTCACGCCGCCTTTTTGATGCATGTCCTCGCGTGAATCGTGTGCTGAATTATGTGTGGCCTCGTTAGCCACCCTATCGGGGCCACGAGGTGGTCGATCCGACCGATCGGCCGTTTTATTTTTCGGCTGTGTAGGCTCTAAGGCCTCATCATCGAATCCAAGCAACAACTTGCACTTTGGATAGGTCTTTGTGTGGTGACTGCCACCGTACTTTTCTTCAGTGTCGAGCACTTTGTTCCATCTACTGTTGAGCGTATTCTACGCGGCCTTAAGCCTTTGCTTCTGCTTCTTCAGAGTCCTCGCGGTGGCAATAAGCCTTCTATGGAGGTTCTCTTGTTCCAAGTGCCTTTCCGGGATGATGTGTGCATCGTCGTCCGGACTGTTTTCCTCTCCGGAGAGAGGTTGATGAGTTTTATCCTCGGCGTCCCCGTGATCGGATGGCGGCTCCGTACTATGTTCGCCGTCCGCTGGTTCATCCTGCTCTGTCGCTGGGTCCGTGTGGTCGTTGTTTTCCTCTGGGGTCGACCGGGGTATTATTTTTTCTTGCGCTGTTATCATTGTTTTTGCCGAGGCGGGATTTGGAGCGGCGCCTATGCCGTCGCTTTGGTTGCTTCTCGAGGGAACTATCCCTCAATACATCCTTCCGTTCCTCGTCATTGTTTTCTTTGGTTGTATCCACCATATATATATATCGTGTGATGAAGTGGTTGTCCAGCGCCCTGTGGGCAGTGGTTCCTGTTCTTCTGCTGCATCGTCGTCCATACCATCGATATCTTTGGAGTCAAAATCGAGCATGTCGGTTAAGTCATCGACAGTGGCTATTAAGTGGGTGGTGGGTGGGGAACGAATTTCTTCTCGTCCGCCTCCCACTCGAGCCAGACATAGTTCGGCCAAGGGCCTCTTGACAAGGAGAGAGACCTTAATGAATTTAGCACATGGCCAAAAGGCGAGTGTTGAAAGATATCCGCGGAGGTAAACTCCATGATCGGCGCCCAATCAGATTCCATAGGCATGGACGCAGGCGGTTCGGGACCTGTGGCCGGGGACGAATCCGAGGATCCGGCAACACAGGTCTCATAGGAGGTGAAGTCAGTATTCGGCTCTATCGCCACAGAGTGTGTGGCCTCCGAGGCGGGGTCCATCCACCCGTCCTCGGGCATCGCAATCGACTCCAGATCTAGGGCCGGAGTAGCCATAGGTGTGATCTCCCAAACACCGTCCGATGGTAGAGCTAAGTCGTGCTCGTCGTGACTATGCGGCGCACCTGACATGGGCTCGAATCCGTCAAAGATCAAGTCTCCACGGATGTCGACAGTGTAGTTTAAATTTCCAAACATGACCTGACAGCCAGGGGCATAGCTCTCGATTTGCTCCAGATGGCCAAGCGAGTTGGCCCGCAATACGAAGATCTGTCCGGGGAGGAAAACCTTGTGGTGACGGCACAGTGGAACTCTCAATGAAAGCACCAATGCCGGTGTCAAAACCGGCGGATCTCGGGTAGGGGGTCCCGAACTGTGCTTCTAAGGAGGATGGTAACAGGAGGCGGGGGACACGATGTTTACCCAGGTTTGGGCCCTCTCGATGGAGGTAATACCCTACTTCCTGTTTAATTGATCTTGATGATATGAGTATTACAAGAGTTGATCTACCACGAGATCGTATAGGCTAAACCCTAGAAGCTAGCCTATGGTATGATTGTTGTTGTCCTACGGACTAAACCCTCTGGTTTATATAGACATCGGAGGGGGCTAGGGTTAGACAGAGTCGGTTACAAGGGAGGAGATCTACATATCCGTATTGCCAAGCTTGCCCTTCCACGCCAAGGAGAGTCCCATCCGGACACGGGACGAAGTCTTCAATCTTGTATATTCATAGTCCAACAGTCCGGCCAAAGGATATAGTCCGGCTGTCTGAGGACCCCCTAATCCAGGACTCCCTCAGTGGGGCTGCGACTGCCCGCGCACAAGTAAAGGGTGCAAAAAGGGACCCCTACTTTTGTACACCGACACCGAGTGGCTGGTTATTATCATATGGCAGCACCGCTTGAAAGCATCATATAGCAGCAGCAGCTCATAGCAACTCATCATACAGCAGCAGCAACAGCTTTGTGCAATTCATCATATACCAGCAGTAGCTCATAGCAATTCATCATATAGCAGCAGCAGGAGCATCTCATAGCAAATCATTATATAGCAGCAGCAGGAGCAGCTCGTAGCAATTCATCATATAGCAGCAGCAAGAGCGGCTTATAGCAACTCATCATATAGCAGTAGCAGCAGCTCATAGCAATTCATCATATAGCAGCAGCAGGAGCAGCTCATAGCAAAGCATCATATAGCAGCAGTAGAAGCAGCTCATAGCAATTCATCGTATAGTGGATCGTAATGAAAATTTGGCAAAAATCAGAGGAGATCCTCACCTTGTTGGATGAGCTCATCCTTCAACAGCACCTCAAGGCCACGGCCTCGGAGGAGGGGAAGTGGAATAAGGTGCCTTCTTCCGCAGTGTTGCATCAGCCATAGTTGTGTGGCGCCCGTCGGAATAGTGCGTTGGACGGACCACAGTGGAGGAGCTGCTGGAGACCATGAGAATGAGGGGCGGTGCCAGAGGGAGGAGCATCCAGGGAGATTTAGCCCTACCCACTGGCCATGTAGCCTAGCTGGATAGAGCATCGTCGAGGACCAGGCCAGATGGGACCAGTGGCGATTGCTCGTTGGAGGAACCCTAGCGCTGCAGGCAGGGGATCAAGGTAGAGGGAAAGGGGGAGAGGAGATGCAAGCGGGCAGGGCAATGAACGCTTGCGTGTTTGTTTTTACTTGAGGTTCAGGTGTGACACGGGCGTGAGCAGTTGCATTTTGTGTCTAAGATAGGCAGACAACAGAGTCATTTCACTATTCCCCTTCCCTTCAATTTTTAGTGAGCTTCTACCCGAAACACCCCCCTCCAAAGCGAAATAAGTTAAGCCCAAGCCCATAACTCAAAAATGACTTCTTTACATATTTTATGGCTTATTTTAACAATAAGCTCCGAAAAGGCGGAATAGAACTGGCCCTTAACCTGCAATTCAATTGTGCGTGCAATGATGAATCACTCCTGCCTACTGTAGTGTACATTTAGGCATCATCATACATGGAATAACGTAATACATGTGCATTCCACTGTAGAATCTGGAATATGCAATTTTTATGTTAGTTCATACGTTGCACATGATGTTTAAATGCCCCTTAAATCTAGTCAGTCAAGTGATGGTCTTTAAACCTCCTTCTATGCTTCTTTTCTTGATACTCCCTCCTTCCATCTGTATAGGGCCTATTGTGTTTTTCAAGGCCGCCTTTGAATATTGATAAGACTAATAATACATGAGATATATAATGTGAAAATTATATCATTGGAAGCTCCTTCACATATGAATTTGATGGTATGCTTTGTGTAACTTGCATGTCATATATTATTGCCATAACACTTGGTCAAAGTTAGCCTCGAAAAACAATTAGGCCCTATATAAATGGAAGGAGGGAGTATGTAAGATTTGCTTACACATCTGTTCAATTGCTTGTTTGCATCAGCCAGCCATACCAGGACTGTTTGCTTCGATTACTTGTTGTTCTTGACCTAACACTGTAATAGAGCTTGTCAATGATTTAAACACTAAGGGCTGCTATAGTGGGGGTTTGTCTAACTCATAGGTGACATAAAGGTTTGGTTGTACACTAAAGTAGGCTCTCCAAGAGTACCTGGAGATCCAGTTCAAAGGTATGCCTAGTTTTTACATAATGCACACATAGTAAATGCTCATTTCATTATGTGGAAGTGCAAGAGATGTGGCATGTTTCATTATGTGGTGTTGTTTTTTTATAATCTCATCCTTTTGTGTTGTTTCACAGACTGGAAAGTATGCATATTTATCTTCCGACGAGATGAGTAACTAGTTTGTGTCACCTTGCAGAGGGGGTGCTATGAAGATAAGATTGAGGATTTCTAAGTACAAGATGTTAGGAAGGAGCCTTGCAAGAGAAGTAGGAGCAGCGCTGAGCCTGTTCAACCAGTTAAGTTAAGTCACTGTATCCAACTCAACAGTTCAATTCCTTGTTTGTTTCAGGCATAGTTAATTTGCTCTTTTCAATAGCTTTATTTGTCCTCAATTAATGAGATGCCCAAACAATGATGCCTGATGTTGGGTACTTGTATAACTATTAGTTAACATAATTAAAGGCCTTACCATTTAATTACTCTGGCGAAGTGTGCCTGAAGTTTTGAAGTCTATTAACCAACTATTAGTGCATGAGGCTCACAATCTAGTTTATACTAGGCTAATGATTGCATAGCTTTGCTTGTTGTAGTAGGTTTGTATGAATCCCTCTGCTGCTCATTATGCTCCCTAAGACTTTAATTGAGCTACAGAATGGCCAACTGCTTGCTTACTTATACGCAACATGTTGTCTAAATTTGTAACTTGTCCATGTTTTGGATTTGGTCCCAACATCATGCTCCTCTTGTGAGCTAAGAGAGATTTCTGTATGCAGGCTGCACAGACTACCATTTTTATAATTTTTAAAATATCACCTGCTTATGCATCATGACGTGTAATATTATTGTTAGTCCTGTTTTGCCATGTACAAAATAGTCTATCTTGCTCGCTTCACTGTTGTAACTATATTTTTGCCCTAGTCATGTGTACTTACAGAAATATTTTAGGATGAAGTGACATCAACACAAATATGTGCGAGCAGTGCGGCATGGTCGTTGCCGAATGATTATGGATTGGAATTGGAATGTGCTGATTTTTTCGAGCATCAACTAGAGGTGGCAAGACAACGTGTACATGATTCTCAACGTACAATCAACAAGTTGAGACTGGACATGTAGGTATTAGATGCAGGAATCAAAAAATGAAACAAGACACTGAGGTAACTCTGAAGGAATTGGAGATTTTTAGACTGAAATTTGTGCTATCTGAACCCGGCCAATCCTATTTTCTGAAGAGATTATAGTTCAAATGGTAAGTTATGTTGATGCGTGTCCATGATGTATGAGCTTTATTTGTCCAGTGTATGTAATTTGTTGTTTGTGTACGCTTTATTATCACTCGAGTCGAACTATAATGCCCAGTGGGTATATTCGGCTGTAATTTCTTTATTGTATAGTGTAGGATATTCTACGTTTCTATGCCTTAGTCTTTTTATTATATAGTTTATGTTTTTTAGAGGAGATAATATAGAGTATGATAATTCTTGAATATGTTATATCATTGAAACGTGGGCCAACACGCCCAAACATTTCCTGGACGCCATACGAACGAACAAACATGAGTAGTCAAAGCGGGCCTTAATTGGGCTGGTCAAAATAATATTAAGTGTATCCCAAATGATGTGGCCCACCATAACAATGGCTCTTAGCAGGTCGTTAACAGGCCAAAATCTTGATAGGGCCGTATAAATGGAAATGGCACGCGGGCCTCTAGCAGGCCGAAATAGATGTCAATTTTGTCTCGGCCCTTCTACTTTACGGGCCAGTAAGAGTCGAAAGTGTTATGGGGCAGAGGAGGCCCAATTTGCAAACTAGGGTTTTAACAGGCCAAAAGTCGCGTTGGGCTGAAATGATGCCCTCCGGAATGTGGGCCCCTAATGGACCTAAAGTCAAAGGCCCAACTATTGTGCGGGCCATTAACAGACCAGGAGACAAAATGGGCTAGGAGTTGGCCCATTTACCGATTGGGCCGAGGACAGGCCTAAAGTCACAGCGGGCTAGAATTGGCCCAACTGCAGAATGGGCCGAGAAAAGGCCAAAAGATGTTATGGGCCGTTAACGGGCTGGAACTGACGATGGGCTACTAACTAGCCGAAAGAAGCTCGGGCCGCAATTGGGCCCAAAGATATAGCGGGCCATTAACGGGTTAAAATTGACGAAGGGCTGGAAATTGTCAAATCTAGAATGGGCCTTTGATGGGCCGATTCTGTGCAACTTATATGGATCGTGCTTGTAAATGGGCCTGACTCAAGCAGTCCGCTAATGGGTCGGCCCTCTTATTTTGACAGGCTCGGCCTTTTAACCTAAATGGGCCACTGTTGGGCCGGTCCACGTGTCGACATATCATAGGTGCATCTCGCCCATTGGATGAGTGACACCGTACAACGCCGAGTCGACACGTGGTTCCGTCGGCCAATGAGAATTTTACACGTGGAAAATCGGCATTGGTCGTTGCTGTTAGCGGGTTATCGGATCCAAAACCGGACCCGATAGCTTAACGGTGACCCATTATGGTGGATGCCACGTGTCGGTCACCCTTGACGAAAGCACTTCCATGACGCGACATTTATCGTCATGGAAGTGGACACTTCCGTGCTCATAATTTTGGTAATGTCATGGAACACTTCTACGACAACACAGGTATGACTATCTTGATTCCGTCATAAAATCGTCATGGATGTAAATGCATGACTGAAAACGTGACCTACTGTGACAAACTTGTATCATCACGGAAGTTTATTTTTTTTGTAGTGCTAGCACCGGTTGTTGTCTGCTAGAAGTACGTCGGTATTTCCCCAAAGAGGAAGGGATGATGCAGCACAGCAACGGTAGGTATTTCCCTCGGTGATGACACCAAGGTTATCGAACCGGTAGGAGAACCAAGCAACAGTACGTAAACAGCACCTGCACACAAATAACAAATACTCACAACCCGACGTGTTAAAAGGGTTGTCAATCCCTTTCGGGTAACGGTGCCAGAAATTGGCAAGAGGATGGGGTAAAGTTATAATAGATAGGATAAATAGATCGCAAAGCAAATAAAGTGCAGCAAGGTATATTTGTATTTTTGGTTTAATAGATCTGAAAATAAAAGCAAATAGAAATAGATCGCAAAGGCAAATATAATAAAGAAGAGACCAGAGGGCCGTAGATTTCACTAGTGGCTTCTCTCGAGAAAAATAGCAAACGGTGGGTAAACGAATTACTGTATGGAAATTGATAGAACTTCAAATAATCATGAAGATATCCAGGCAATGATCATTATATAGGCATCACATCCAAGATTAGTTGACCAACTCCTGCCTGCATCTACTACTATTACTCCACACATAGACCGCTATCCAGCATGCATCTAGTGTATTAAGTTCATGGAAAAACGGAGTAATGCAATAAGAACGATGACATGATGTAGACAACGTCCATTTATGTAGAAATAGACCCCATCTTGTTATCCTTACTAGCAACGATGCATATGTGTCGGTTCCCGTTCTGCCACTGGGATCAAGCACCGTAAGATCGAACCCATTACAAAGCACCTCTTCCCATTGCAAGATAAATAGATCAAGTTGGACAAATATAACCCAAATATTGGAGAAGAAATACGAGGCTATAAGCAATCATGCATATAAGAGATCAAAGAAGACTCAAATAACTTTCATGGATAAAAAGATAGATATGATCATAAACTAAAAGTTCATCGGATCCCAACAAACACACTGCAAAAAAAGTTACATCATATGGATATCCAAGAGACCATTCTATTGAGAATAAAAAGAAAGAGAGGAAGCCATCTAGCTACTAACTACGGACCCGTAGGTCTACAATGAACTACTCACGCATCATCGGAGAGGCACCAATGGACATGATGAACCCCTCCGTGATGGTGTCTAGATTGGATCTGGTGGTTCTGGAACTTGCGGCGGCTGGAATTGATTTTCTGGAATATGGGGGTATTTATAGAGAAAGGAGACGGTGCGGGAGGACATCGAGGTGGGCACAACCCACCTGGGTGCGCCTGGGCCTCCAGGCGCGCCCTGGTGGGTTGTGCCCCCCTCGGGGCACCCGTGAGGTGCTTCTCCGGCCCACTAGATGTCTTCTGGTCCAAAAAAATCCACAGAAATTTCGCTGCGTTTGGACTCCATTTGGTATTGATTTCCTGCGATGTAAAAAACATGCAGAAAACAGTAACTGGCACTAGGCACTATGTCAATAGGTTAGTACCAAAAAATGATATAAAATGACTATAAAATGATTGTAAAACATCCAAGAATGATAATATAACAGCATGGAACAATCAAAATTATAGATACATTGGAGATGTATCAGCATCCCCAAGCTTAATTCCTGCTCGTCCTCGAGTAGGTAAATGATAAAAACAAAATTTTTGATGTGGAATGCTGCCTAACATGTTAAACACAATTCTTTTCTTTATAGCATGGACATTTGGACTTTTATATGGTTCAAAGCAATAGTCTAGTTTTGACATGATAACTTAAATACGCAAGCATATCAACAAGCAACCATGCATTTCAAAATATCAACGCTAAAATAAGTTATCCCTAGCCCATCATGCTCAATCATTGATCCATTCATGAAACACACTCGCATATTAGCTACACCCAATGCTCAAGTACGATCATAGTGTCCCTTAGCTGATGCTTTATAAGAGAAGATGGAGACTCAAATAAAAAAATTAAAAATTGCATAAAGTAAAAGAAAGGCCCTTCGCGGAGGGAAGTAGGGATTTGTAGGGGTGCCAGAGCTCAAAGCGAAAAAGATAGAGATAAAACATTTTGAGAGGCATACTTTTTCCACCAACGAAAATGACTTAAGAGTTCCCCAACACTTTCCATGCTAGATATATCATAGGCAGTTCCCAAACAGAAAATAAAGTTTATTCATTTTACACCATACTTTCACTTTCCATGGCTAGCCGTATCCACAGGTGCCTTCCATACCAACACTTTCCAAGGAATTTATTATTTGACAACATAAAGTAAATTCATTTTTCATTTCGGGACTGGGCATCCCTAATAACTTTGCCTTACTCTCATGCAATGACAAGTGAATAAACAATCATCGTGAGAATAACACATCTAGCATGGAAAATATTGGCCACCCCTCACCGCCTCGTGAGCGATACGAGCACACAAAAGAGAAATTTATTTTGAAAATTAGAGATGGCACATACAAATTTTCTTAGAACGACAAAAGAATACCACATATATGTAGGTATAGTGGACTCATGTGGCAAAATTGGTTTAAAGGATTTTGGATGCACAAGCAGAGATCATACTTAGTGCAAAATGAAGGCTAGCAAAAGATTGAGAAGCGACCAACCAAGAAACGAAAAATCTCATAAGTGAACATTAAGCATAATTAACATCGAGTAATTCACCACAAGTAGGATATAATTTCATTTCATAACTATTGACTTTCGTGCCTGCATAGGGAATCACAAACCTTAACACCAATATTCTTACTAAAGAATAATTACTCACCAACATGACTCACATATCACATCATCATATCTCAAAACTATTACAAGGAATCAAGTTTATTTTGTCCAATGATCTTCATGAAAGTTTTTATTATATCCTTCTTGGATATCTATCACTTTGGGACTAATTTTCATGTGTTGCTTTTGATAAGCTCAAACAAATATAAGTGAAGATCATGAGCATAATATTTCTTTTTCTCAAATTAATTTAAGTGAAGCAAGAGATAATTTATTTAAAAAAAATTCTAACTCTCAAATAAATATAAGTGAAGCATGAGAGCATTTCTTCAAAAATACTAAAGCACACTGTGCCCAAAAAGATATAAGTGAAGCACTAGAGCAATTCCATAGCTCATAAAGATTTAAGTGAAGAATAGAGAGCAACTCTAACAAGTCGTGGCATAATTTTGGCTCTCTCAAATAGGTGTATCCAGAAAGGATTCATGACTCAAAATAAAAAGAAAAACAATCAAAGACTCATATGATACAAGACGCTCCAAGCAAAACTCATAGTATGTGACAAATAAAAATATGGTTCCAGGTAAAATACCGATGGTTGTTAGAAGAAAGAGGGGATGCCACTCGGGCATCCCCAAGATTAGTTGCTTGCTTATCTATAGATAATAGCTTGGGATTCCATGGGCATCCACAAGATTAGGCTCTTCTTACTCCTTATTCCTTCATCCATCATAACATCACCCAAAACTTGAAAACTTCAATCACACAAAACTCAACAAAACCTTCGTGAGATCCGTTAGTATAAGAAAACAAATCACTACTATAAGTACTATGGAAAAACAATTCATATTTTATTCTTGCATTATATCTACTATATTTCAACTTTTATATGGCAAAAACTCTTCAAAGAAAACCATAGAATCATCAAAACAAGCACACAACGCGAAGAAAACAGAATCTGTCAAAAACAGAACAGTCTGTAGCAATCTGGATATTTCAAATACTTCTGTAACGCCAAAAAATCTAAAAAAATAGGACCACGTGAGCAATTTGTATATTAATCTTCTGTAAAAAAAGAATGGGAATTTTATCACGCTTCTGTGATTTTTAATATTTTTGTGACTCGCGTGCAAAGTTTCTGTTTTTCAGCAAGATCAAATCAACTATGACCCAACATAATCCTAAAGGCTTGCTTGTCACAAACACTAATTAAAACACAAAAAACACAATCATAACAGTAGCATAATTGTGCAAACACTCAAGAACGGAAAACAAAAGACAAAAATAAATTTTATTCATTGGGTTGCCTCCCAACAAGCGCTATGGTTTTATGCCCTTAGCTAGGCATAAAGCACGGATCTATGTTTTGTTATCTTTGTTTTCCAAGTCTTCAATCAAACACTTAGAATTCTTCAAAGATTTAGCATACAAATTTTCAATGACAATGCTCCTAGGAACAAGTTTAAACAATTCATTTTTGCTCAAAGGATCTCTTATAATTTCAACAAAGTTCGGGTGAATACTAATCATCTTAAGATCTTCTTTATTGTTATGACTAGAAGTTGCACCCTTGTTCTTAGTAACTTGAGTAATCTTGCCAATTTTTATGATTTTTTTCAATAGTTTACTAAAGATTTCTTCCAATATATCAATACGAGACGGGCTTTCTTCATTATTTCACGAATTACGGTCCCCTTTTCTATTAACAACTTAAAAACTTCTCCCGCTTTTGAACCAATTTTAGTAGCAAAATTATTCATCTTTTTATCCAAGTTTTTAGTATGTTCTTCGGTAATCTTTTTCTTCTAAATAGCATCAAGTCTTTCCATGACATTCTCAAGAGCCAAAGTTGTTTCATTAATCATAAGAGGTGGTGAGTCCACTAAATTCCCCATAGCATTAAAAGCATCAAGAGAGGGACACGTCAAGAAATTCCCACTGGTAATCGTATCAAGGACGAATCTATACCAAGCGGTGATGCCCACATAGAAACACCAAAGAAGAATAACGGTAATTGCTTACGGATAGATCTATTATGAGCATTGCAAATCCTATACCAATAGTCTTTTAAATTCTCCCCTCCCCTTTGTTTAAAGTTAAGAACATTATTCTCGGAAGTGCACGCAATAGAGGAAGAACTATCCATGACGACAAAAATAGCAAACAAGATTGCACACAAACACATATCTGACTAGAAAACGGCGAATGGAAAAGAGGGCGAATAAAACGGCAAATTTTTGTGAAGTGGGGGAGAGGAAAACGAGAGGAAAATGGAAAATAATATAAATTTCAAGGAGATGAGATTTGTGATTAGGAACCTGGTAGATGTTGATGATGTCTCCCCGACAACGGCGCCAGAAATTCCTTTTGATGTCCGCTAGAACTACGTCGGTATTTCCCGAAAGAGGAAGGGATGATGCAGCACAACAACGGTAGGTATTTCCCTCGGTGACGAGACCAAGGTTATCAAACCAGTAGGAGAACCAAGAAACACTACGTAAACAGCACATGCACACAAATAACAAATACTTGCAAGCCGACGTGTTAAAGTGGTTGTCAATCCCTTTCGGGTAACAGCGCCAGAAATTGGCAAGAGGATGGGGTAAAGTTGTAATAGATTGGATAAATAGATCGCAAAGCAAATAAAGTCCAGCAAGGTATTTTTGTATTTTTGATTTAATATATCTGGAAATAAAAGCAAATAGAAATATATCGCAAAGGCAAATATAATAAAGAGACCCGGGGGCCATAGGTTTCACTAGTGGCTTCTTTCGAGAAAAATAAAAAACGGTGGGTAAACGAATTACTGTTGGGCAATTGATAGAACTTCAAATAATCATGACGATATCCAGGCAATGATCATTATATAGGAATCACATCCAAGACTAGTAGACCGACTCCTGTCTGCATCTACTACTATTACTCCACACATCGACCGCTATCCAGCATGCATCTAGTGTATTCAGTTCATGGAAAAATGGAGTAATGCAATAAAAACGATGACATGACGTAAGATCTATTTATGTAGAAATAAACACCATCTTGTTATCCTTAAAAGCGACGATGCATACGTGTCGGTTCCCTTTCTGTCATTGGGATCAAGCACCGTAAGATCGAACCCATTACAAAGCACTTGTTCCCATTTTAAGATAAATAGATAAAGTTGGCCAAACAAAACCCAAATATCGGAGAATAAATATGAAGCTATAAACAATCATGCATATAAGAGATCAAAGAAGACTCAAATAACTTTCATGGATAAAAACATAGATCTAATCATAAACTCAAAGTTCATCGGATCTCAACAAACACACCACAAAAAGAGTTACATCATATGGATCTCCAAGACACCATTGTATTGAGAAGAAAAAGAGAGAGAGGAAGCCATCTAGCTACTAACTACGGACCCGTAGGTCTACAATGAACTACTCACGCATCATCGGAGAGGCACCAATGGACATGATCAACCCCTCCGTGACGGTGTCTAGATTGGGTTTGGTGCTTCTGGAACTTGCGGCGGCTGGAATTGATTTTCGTCCACTCCCCTAGGGTTTCTGGAATATTGGGTTATTTATAGAACAAAGAGGCGGTGCGGGAGGCCACCGAGGTGGGCACAACCCACCTGGGCGCGCCTGGGCCTCCAGGCGGCCCTGGTGGGTTGTGCCCCCCTCGGGGCACCCCAGGTGCTTCTCCGACCCACTGGATGTCTTCTGGTACAAAAAAATCGACAAAATTTTTTGCTGTGTTTGGACTCCGTTTGGTATTGTGCAGAAAACTACAACTGGCATTGGGCACTATGTCAATAGGTTAGTACCAAAAAATGATATACAATGACTATAAAATTATTGTAAAACATCCAAGAATGATAATATAACAGCATGGAACAATCAAAAATAATATACGTTGGAGACGTATCACCGGTCCACCCACATATCAAATTATCAAAGTAACAAAAGTGAATCATATGAGCATGATGAAAACTAACTTGACAGTAATTCCCATGTGTCCTTGGGAGCACTTTTATTTATATAAGAGTTCGTCCAGGCTTATACTTTGCTATGAAAAGTATTGGGCCACCTTGTTGCACCTTTGCTACAGTTGTTACTTGTTACCCGTTATGAATTAAATGATCACAAAACTATCTGTTACCAATAATTTCAGTGCTTGCAAAGAATACCTTGCTGAAAACCGCTTGTCGTTTCCTTCTGCTCCTCGTTGGGCTCGACATTCTTACTTATCAAAAGGACTATGATTGATCCCCTATACTTGTGAGTCATCAGCTTCTGCTACTGAAGATCGTCAGGCTGACCATGAGCTGGAGCACATCAACCCGAAGGGTGCAGGCGTTGGCTTATAGGAGAAGATGACTCCTAAAAACTTTGTTGAAATATTGAGCCTAGATGTGGCTATGTAAGAGCATCTCTAGCAGACCCCGTATAATTCCGACCCGCATAACGTGTTTACAGTTCGTGGAGGAACTGTTTTGCAGGACGAAATCGTGCATGGCAGAATAGACCCCGTATATGAAACTGCATGATTAAAATAAACTTTCACGGGAGAAATTGCAACCACACTGCTCATTCATAGTTTATCACATACTACATGATCATACATTCTACTACTACTACTACTACTACTACTACTACTACTACTACTACTACTACTACTACTACTACTACTACTACTACTACTACTACTACTACTACTACTACTACTACTAGAGGGGGTGGGGATCAGCGGGCTCGAGGCGCCTACCAAAATTGACGAGATTGCAGCGGCGAGGCCGACGCGGTGGAGGAGCTCATTCCTCCTCGTCGGAGCTGACATGGTTGACGTACTTATCCCTTTGCTCCTCATGGATGCGCCGCCACTCGTCATCCTTGTCCTTCGTAGCGTGGTTGGCCGTGACCGCCTGCTTGAAAAGGAGGTCTTCGAGCTCCTCATCGTGGCGGCAACGCTCCTCGTCCTCTCGCAAGATCTGTTCAGCAATGGCCACCGCGTCGACATCGCCGATGAAATCTTCAGGCCCGACGATGCCTCGATGTGTAATCTCCTTGGGCTCCTTCTTGACAGCGACGAGCTCGCCCTCCTCTGGCTCCTGCTCGATGGCGATGAGCTCCGCCCACTCCCTCTTCACGGGGTAAGAGCCGCTGGGGAAGAGCAAGAGCCTGCGGCCGAGGAGGGCGTCCGCCCGTGCTGGCGGTCGTACTCCTTCGTCCCGTGACAGGGGAGCGACGCCCGCGGCCGGAGGCCATGGTTGGTCCACTTCTTGGCCGCGCGCTTCCTCGCGCCGCCTGCGCGCTCACACTGCTCGCGCTCGGGGTCATCGCCTGGCCGGATCTGCGGCCGGAGCTCCACATACGGCCCCACATGGCGGTCGGAGGCAGAAGTGGGCTCACCTGCGGCGAGAAATGCGAGGGAGGGAGTGGGAAATTGCAGCAAAATGTGGCAGCGGGGGGATAGGGTTTTGACCCGTATCTGCCTCGTAAACCCGTAGTTATATGGCTTCCTGGGTGAGGTTTGCGGGCCGCGGTAATTTCTTTTACGGGCCGGGCGAGTATATGGGCTCTGTTTTGGCTAGAAAATTGGGCCGAACCCGTATACTCGCCGGAATTATGTGGGTTCGGACATTATACGGGGGTCTGCTAGAGATGCTCTAATAGGGTAGTTCAATACTCTACTTCATCTGCAATGTCGTGCGCTTAATACTTGAAAATATTTTTGAGCTGGTGTGGTGTTTTGTTAACCCGCCCAATTCTCTTATGCTTGAGTATGCATCATCTTACATTGATGAGGAATAGTTGATAATCTAGGACCTTGAATCATTACTTTGATACTTGGCCATTGTAGTGGTGACGATAGATAATAACCCGGTGTGTTGTTGAATTGGGCGACTCATGGTCTTGCCCTAGCCATTGCATTTTGGTCCCACCGAGTTTGTATAATCGGTCTCATCGGAAATCCTAACGGTCAAGTCTTTTGCACTAGTCGGTCTCACTGTGATTTTCATGTCGGTGTCACTGAGTTGGGTAAAAGACTTGTAACGGTTGGATTTTGGGTGCTGCCTATTTATGCCCTTCCACCTCCACCTTCTCTCTAAGAGAGCCATCAGAACGAAACACAACTTCCACCATTCATTTTCTGAGAAGAGAACCACCTACACATGTGTTGAGACCAAGAGATTCCATTCCAACCATTTGAACCTTGATTTCTAGCCTCCCCCAAGTTGCTTCCCATTCAGTACCCTCTCCTACCAAAGCCAAATCGTGAGAGAGTGTTTGAGTGTTGGGGAGACTATCACTTGAACCACAAGAGCAAGGAGTTCATCAACAACAACATTGTCTATTACCGTTTGGAGAGTGGTGTCTCCTAGATTCGTTAGGTGTCACTTGGGAAACTTCCAAGATTTTGGAGTTGAACCAAGGATCTTGTAAGGGCAAGGAGATCGCATACTTCATAAACATCTAGCCGAGTGAGGCTAGTCCTTCATGGACGTAAGCCATCATGGAATAGGCAATGTTGCTTCTTCCTGGACCCTTCATGGGTGGAGCCCCCCGTGTACTCTCGCAACATTTACCCTCCGTGGGTTGAAATCGCCATCAATGTGGACGTACAATAGCACCACCTATCGGAACCACGCCAAAAATCATCGTGTCTTCATTGCGTTTGAAATCTCCAATCCCTCCTTTACGTTCATATGCAAAGTCTTTACTTTCCGCTGCACAATTCTTAGACTTGCATCTGTAGGGTGTATTTTACTTGGTAGAATTGCTAAAACTTGCCTACAACTAAAATTGGGGAAATGATAAGTTTTATTTGGTCAAGTAGTCTAATCACCCCCTCCCCCCTCAAGACATACTTTCCATCCTACATTCTCCCATGTCCTCAAGAATAAAAGTAACTACTCACAAATCATATTCATGTTCAAGATCAGAGGTGTATTGAATATGCTTGAGGATCTGAACATTTAATCTTCCACCAAATAAACCAACTAGCACCAAGAACAAGATGTAATCAACACTACTAGCGAATCACATGTACCAATAAGAGGTTTTGGCACAAAAATTGAATACAAGAGATGAACTAGGGTTTGAGATGAGATGGTGCTGGTGAATATGTTGATGAAGATTGGTCCTACCGTGATGAGAGGATTGTTGGTGATGTCGATAGCTTCGGTTTCCCCCTTTCGGAGGGAAGTATCCCTGGTGGAATCGCTCCGCCGGAGAGCAAAAGTGCTCCTGCCCAGGTTACGCCTTGAGACGGAGGCGCTTCATCCCAAAAGTTTTCCTCTTATTTATTTTCTAGGTCAAAACCCCTCATATAGTAGAGGATGGGTACTGGAGGCTAGCTGTGGGACCGACAAGGCATCAGGGCACACCTGGGGGGGTGGTCGCGCCCTGTTGCCTTGTGAGCTGCTGGTGGCCCCCTTTGGTATTTCTTTGCTCTGCTATTTTTTATATATTCAATAAAATTTCTCCGTGAAGGTTCAGGTCATATGGAGTTCTGTAGAATAGTTATCTTTGTTGTAGCTTTTTCTGGTCCAGAATTCCAGCTACCGGTAATGTCACTCTCCATGTAAATCTTGCAAATTAAGAGAGAAAAGGCATTAGAATTGCATCATAAGGTGGAATAATGACAAAAAGAAATACAAATAACAATAGGAAATCATGATGCAAAATAGATGTATCACTCGCCGGGCCACTGCCCATATTCGACGATTCCCTTTCGACCGCCGCTTCGAGTCAAAACTTCTCCGGCGGTCCGGCTGTCGTAATGCCTTCCACAACGAAGCCGTGA
This sequence comes from Aegilops bicornis, assembly GCA_021605145.1. Classification (NCBI taxonomy): domain Eukaryota; kingdom Viridiplantae; phylum Streptophyta; class Magnoliopsida; order Poales; family Poaceae; genus Aegilops; species Aegilops bicornis. The sequence continues at coordinate 193,913,758 of CM038672.1, read as the reverse complement.
CTGGGCTAGGATTCTTTCTACCTAAGACACCTCACTAGAGGTAGGGGAGGCACGCCACGCCGCCCAACGGCCGCTTGCCTCAACTGTTCTTTTCGCTGCGCGAAGCAAGCCGTCCGCAGTGCCGAGCTCCAGCTTTCTTCTCTGCCAAGCTGTGCTCGTCTCCTCTGCTGAGCCATAACCGCCGCCCGCACCCGCCACCGCCGAACGGCTGCCCAACCCGCAGCCGGCCGATTTTGTCCACCCCGCAAGCAAGGTGTTCAACAAAATTCCCCCAGGTTAAAAATGATGAAAATTGACGGTTTCTTTGTTGGGGTTGGAGCGGTAGTTTGATAGTGATTGTCTGCATTGTAGACTCCTCTTTCGTGGACGATTCCTCGTGGGTGAGGAATTTGATTTGAATGAAGAAGAGGACATTGCTATCCTAGTGGCGATGCACAAGCGGAAGAACCCGAAGCACGGCGGTTCCGTGTATGGCCGTGCGTTCATTCGGAGAGAACGGGTTGAGGTGCACAAGAGGTTGATGTGAAACTATTTTGGCTCAGCACCCATTTTTTCGGAGAGGTACTTCCGACGCCGGTTCAGAATGTCCAAAGACATGTTCATGCACATTTGCAATTCCGTGAAGCAGCATGATCGATCCTTCGAGCAGAGGAGGAATTGTGTCGGGTTGCTTGGGCATAGCACCGAATAGAAGGTCACTGCCGCTTTGCGCATGATGGCCTAGGGTGTTCCGCAGACTACATTAATGACAATTTGGCGATGGCAAAGAGCACTTCTATCTTCTATGTCAAACAATTTGCGAAGCCTATGGTAGAAGTGTTTGGTGCAGAGTACTTGAGAGCACACAATGCACAGGACACTAAGAGGTTGTTGGAGATGAACAAAGCCTGTGGGTTTTCAGGTATGCTAGGGTTCGTCGATTGCATGCGTTGGAAATAGAAAAATTGCCAAAAGTGGCATGGACAATTCGAGGGGCGTGGGAAGAATGCCACTATCATTCTTGAGGCCGTTGGCGATCAAGAAACATGGTTTTGGCATCCATATTTTGGGATGCCTGGATCTTGCAATGACATCAACGTGCTCGACCGGTCACCTCTTTTTGCCAAGTTAGCAAATGGAGAAGCATCACCGGTGACCTTCGAAGCAAATGGACGCACATACAAATATGGGTACTATCTTGCGGATGGGATCTACCCGAGGTGGAGTACTCTTGTTAAGACAATTGCAAAAACCCCAAGGTAAGAAAGAACTCGTCTTTCACAGTGCACAAGCGGCGGCTAGGAAAGATGTTGAGAGGGATTTGGATTTTGCTATCCCAATTTGCTATCGTGCGAGGACCATCTAGATTCTGGGATCAAAAACCCCTTTGGTATATCATGACTACTTGCATGATCGTGCATAACGTGATCATTGAGAATGGGCATGGACAGGATTTAGATTACACCTTCTATCGCTTGACGGTTGTGCGTTTTATGCCGATGAGAAGAGAGGAGCGAATCAAACGCTTAATGAAGGGGTACAATGAAATTAGAGACTCCGATGCATGAGATCAACTTCAGAAGGATTTGATGAAGGAGTATTGAAAATGGCTATGACGAAAGAGCCGCCTAGTTTCATTATTTCTTTGTTGTATTGTGCAAAACTATGTTTTATGTGTGTTGCATTTGATCTTGTGGATTTGATGAATTATGTAATAATTTGATACTGTGGACATGTGAAACTTTTAAGTTGTTCTCCAATTGTTTTATTTCAATTTATGCGACTGAACAACAGCCGCGCGGCTGTCGGCAACTTTTGCATCTTCATTTTGCATCACCTATTGGAGTTGCACTTTTACATCTCCGTTTTGTATCATCCGTTGAAGTTGCTTTTTTGAAGATGCAAAAAGCATTTTTTAAAGATGTAAATTTTTAGCGGGTGAAGATGTAAGTCTTTTACATCTCATGTTTTACATCTGCGAATTTGCATCTTTTATTGGAGATGCTCTTATGCGCGACCTTAATCCTGTTCCTGTTGTTTGGAAAAGCAAACACCTTTCACTGTATAAAAAACGTGTGTGCTTTCTGATAAAAAAAAAGTGTGTGCTTTGGCCACGTTTGATCAAAGTTGAAGGAGGGGCTTACCGCAGATTTCGCGCCAAAACACCCCAGCAGCTCCGTTGCTCTTCCCGCCACCGCACTCTCTTGCGGGCTCCAAAATAAGATCGCCATCGTTTGCAAGAAACCATAAAGCTAGGCACTAGAAAAAGAAGAATAAAACATCTTTTACGTGCCGGCGAGGAGCAAAATCTGCTTGACGATATGGATCGGCCCAGGAGTTGCGCCTCGACGGATTAGACAAAGCAAGTAAAAGATCCAAGATTCCATGGCGACGGAGCCGCGAAATGATTCTTCATACAAATGTAGGAATGGATTTGGTTGATTGGTTCTACTTTGTTTTCTCACACGCCATGGATTTGACCTCTCGATGAATCGGCAGCGGCGGCGGTGTCCATGCCCCGTAAAAACGGCTGCGGTGCTGGCGACAAGTCATCGCGTGAGAAGGGCGACGATCTGGTCTCCCCGAGAAGCGTCCTCGAGGGATGCACGACGTCGAGCGACGTTGACGCCGCCGCAATGACGGACGAGACGATGGGGTCGTCGTCGACGAAGACGGGCGTTGTCGCCGCGCCGTCCACGCCCGCGCCGCCGCGAAACGACGGGCTTCCGGCCGCGTGGAAGGGCGCCATGGAGGCGTGGAGGTCAAGGACCAAACGCCGCCTCTCCAGCGGCATCCCGTCAACCATGTCGTCGAAGCTCAGGAGCTTGAGCATCCGCGGCAGCAGCAAGTGGCGGTGGCCGTCGGCGGGGCAGGTGAACGTGGAACAGCACGACCTGTGCGCGCTGAGGCTATCCTTCCGGACCTTCTCGCTGTCGGAGCTGAGGAAGGCCACCCGCAACTTCAGCAAGGAGAACGTGGTGGGCAGGGCGGGCACGCCAAGGTGTACCGCGGCCTCCTGTCGGACGGGCAGCTGGTCGCCGTGAAGAAGCTGTCGGCGACGGAGAATGACCGCATGGAGAGCTTCCTGTTGGAGCTGGGGCACGCGGTGAACGTACGCCACCCGAACGTGGCGAGGCTGGTGGGCGTGGGCCTGGAGGGCGGCGAGCACCTGGTGTTCCCCTTCTCCCGCCTAGGATGCCTCTCCCGCAGGCTCCACGGGGGCTCCGGCGAGGAGGGGGCCATGCCGTGGGAGGCGAGGTACAAGGTGGCCCTGGGCGCGGCCAGCGGGCTGGAGTACCTCCACGAGCGGTGCGCCCGGAGGATCGTGCACCGGGACGTCAAGCCCGCCAACATCCTGCTCAAAGACGACTACGAGCCACTGGTAACCAACATTGGACTACATTGCATATTTGCATTACGTCTTGTCTTTGTTAATTTGTTTTTGTGTGTGTTAATTTGGCTGTTATTCCCGTGCGTGCTTCTTCAGATATGTGACTTTGGGCTAGCAAAGTGGCTGCCGGCCAAGCTGACGCACTACCAAGTGACCATCTTCGAAGGCACATTTGGGTCGGTCGGTCTGTTAGTCTGTCTCATTCACAATCACGCTGATGCAATTTCAATCATCGTCAATAAATTGACTGCTTTGGGATCGAGTTTAAGTAACACGGTCAGGTGAATGAATGAATTAAATCGTAGTACTATATATGAGATGCTGATGCATGTAGATGTACAGGTACGTGCCTCCCGAGTACACGACGCACGGGATCTTCAACGAGAAGACGGACGTGTTCGCCTTTGGCGTCGTGCTGCTCGAGCTCCTCACCGGCCGGCGCGCCATCGACGGCAAAAACCACAGCCTCGTTGCATGGGTCCGCTTGTTTCCAGCGTTCAAAATAACATGGACGTGCATCCAACAGCTTTCATCACCTTTGATGTTTTAATTGTGGGTAGGTACGATCCTTCCTCAGCAGCAAGGACGAGGTCTTGAAGATGGTCGACCCCGCTCTAGGAGGTCTATACGACGTGGAGCAGCTCCGCCGCGTCACGCACGCCGCCCAACTGTGCATCCACACCTCGCCGGCCCAAAGGCCACGGATGAGCCAGGTATTCCCTCCTTTCTTTCCGATTTATTAGGTCCATTTGACTAATGGACTGCATAAAACTCTACTATATAATTTGGTTAATCTAAAAATATGAGTTACATATATCATAAATTTTAGCATTACAAAATATTAGTAGATGATACCCCGCGCGTTGCTACGGAAATTGGTTGCAATATATTTCAATGCTATTTGGTTGTGCGAAATATAAATATTTAGATTATTAATGCCATAACCAAAATAATACATGTGACTTGTTATATTTGATTATGTATAGTTGTAAAAACAATTGAATATAAGTAGAATAATAGAAAAAAATCCCACGCATGATTACATGTGGTGATGGGTCTTTTCCTATGCATGGTTGCATGTTGAGATATGATTTATTCCATTTATAATTGTATGGTGATGTGGCAATGATTACATGTTGAGATAAAAAAGTTAGTAGGAATGCCTCTCTTAAGTATATAGGATAACCGATTCTTATAATTTAGAGGAGTAAACGGCCTCTTATCTTCAACTCCATATAGTAATTCACATCTCTAACGGTGGCCGAATCTAACTGATTCCTTAAATCTATACCTACTAATAAAGTAAGATGCGTTTCTCCAATTTTTTCATCCGTTCACCCATATTATTAATTATACTTTTGAGCTTTTAACTATCCAAGGTGGTACTAATAGTTTCTGCTCGTGTGATTTTATTCACTTCCGTTCTCATGGACCTTTTTTTTGTACGTCGTCTTGGGCCGCACGCAGCTGGTTCAGGGGAGAAAAATGTTATGTGGGCCGAAACAAAAACAAATAGGCATCAGGTTTCGAACTGGTGATCTCACGAGAGATTAGTACTTGTGTCATAGAGTTGGTTCGTCATGGAATTGATTAGCACCACATCGGTTCTATACACGAAAACTAAGCAATTTATATACGTAGATAAATTGCTTGAACATCACCTGGGTAAAGTGGAAAGTCGTCCCGTAATAAGGAAGGAAAGAAAGAAAATAAAGAAGGAAAGGATGGGGAAGGAAAATGAATACCGAAGGAAAGGAGGGATTTTAGATTTGAATTTAATGTCCAAAAATAAAGAAGGAAAGGAGGGATTCGGAATTGAATGTGAAAAAATAAAGAAGGAAAGGAGGGATTTCAGGATTGATAGAGAAAAAAAAGGAAAGTGGGGGAAGCCATCCCGTAATAATGAGGAAGGAAAATGCATAAAGAAGGAAAGGAGGGATTTTTAAAGTTTCGTAGAGAAAACAAGAAAAGTGGGAAACCGTCCCACTATAAGAAGGATAGAGAGAAAAATAAAGAGCCCGCCTGTGTATATTATTACCCGCCCGCGCATTGTTTACCCCGTCCATGAATGCAAATAGATCGAGGATTAGTACAAAACAACATGCTACACATGGTGTCAGGCAAGTGGAATGTTGACGTCAAATTAACTCAAGAGCAAATTATGTTGGGATTGTTTAACACCTGCAAATTATATTGTCTAAATCACGATAAAGAATGTTCGCATGTACAATATATTTTTGTGTGAGAGAGCCGCAGTTAAAAATAGGAACTTGATTGTTGCTTTAAAACAACAGATTTCTCAAATGCAAACGTTCAACTGGAATTGTATACTCGCATGTAATGATTGATTTATAACATAAGGGCCAATGCTTCTATCTAATAATATATACACGTCAATTTTTCTCCTAATAAAAAATGATTAGAGGTTTCCATCATCCACTTGAATTAAGTTTTTTTCTATATCTTCATGTCATAGGAGTCGTAGTATCCTTTGTTTTTGAGATAGCTCACCATCCATGATGAATAGCTAGGAGTCGTAGTTTTCAGATCATCTACACACCTGACACAAGTAAAATTAACTTGCAAAAAGAAAGAAAACCTAACAACTTTTACAAGTTTGACAAAGTTTTTCCGCAAAAACAAACAAGAATTTAGATATTTATATTTTACTTTTAGTGAAACAACTTTAATTTCACAATGTTACTAGAGAAGAGAGTAATCTTCTTTGTGACGTTTGTCGGAGTTGAATACAAAAGAAGACACGTAGTGGCAGGCGGTGCAGGTTTTGTATTTTCATTGGCCCGTCACCAAAGTACAAAGAGACGTACTCGGATTCCATGTTGTGTGCAACACAAACTCCATACTTTTCTCTATTATATTAGCCATGGATTAAGGATTTTGGTACAACACTCCTAATATCATTAGACACGAATAGTGCTATGCTACTTAGTCTGTAAACCTAACGAACAATGGTTCATCGAAATTTGTGTTGCCTTCATAGTGAAGCAAATACACTGTACTAAAATGGACTTAAATATTTTTGGTATAATGCGATATTTATTGGGCATCAGTAAGAAACACCAACAAAGACGTGAAGAGATACTCGCAACCAGGAATATATTTCAATGAGTTAAATTGCACACACCTTTCATACACTTACAAAATAATTTCATGTTTATGTTTTTGCGCAACATATAATTTAATGGCAGTGTGGAGGACTACAAAGAATTTGTTGATGTCATAATATCTGGCGGTGGGTCATGGGAGGAGAAGGAGGGTCTTGAGCCATTGGGTTAGGGAAGTGCGGTATTTTTCTCATTTAACTCAAACGAATTGGCCCCACGTGAAAATCTCTCTTCATCTTCTTTTTCATTCTTTTTGTTCTTTCTTCCGGCGCGACCAGCTAGAGTTCTCCGTCTACAGCGACAGCGAGTGATGTAGCTAGGCGGTGTATACATACGCGCCCATGGTGTCAACGACAAGAATGAGGATGAAGAAGAAGATGATTGTGTGGAAGAGAATGGCGATGGCGCTGCTAGCCATGTTGTCGAGCTCCACCACCCTGGTCCTTGGTGGTGGCTGTGCACGCACACACAGCAGCAGCACATACATGCATACACGCAAACGCAGCAGTAGCACACACACGTAGCAGTAGACACCTACACCATGTACGATGCCTGCACGAGGTTGCATCTTTCGAGCCACTCGCATATGCGCTCTTTTGCGTTGCTCGAGCCTAGCTCAGAAAGAGTGGCCATTCAGCTGTTCCTCCTCAACCTGGCCTGGTAGTGCTTTAAACATCGTGCATGCCAAGATTCTGGTGCAGCCCAGCCTACTAAACATCCAATTTTGCACCGCCCGGACTTGGTTGGGCCTCCTGCAGACTATCAAACGCATCATAAATGTACTCTGCCGGAAGACACACGCGCGTACATGAGCTAGCTTGGTCGACTCTCGGCTGCACAAGCACGCACCTACGCACAAGGGAAAACTCATGTATGCGAGACATTGGAGTGACGGAGAACTTGCAGAGCTGCAAATGTACACGATCGTGGAGACGAGGCCGCCACGAGTTGTGAGTTTGATGGCAACGACGTTGGCGCAGGGTGCCCATCCTTGGGCTCGACGGAGGCGGGAGTGTGCGGCATGTGAGCTGTGAGCAAGCGGCTGGCTAGCGGAGGCGGAAATACGATGTCGTGGATGGCCATATGCATCAGATTAGTAATTTGGTTCATTGTGATTAAAATTGCCAACCTGTTCTTGAACCCTTTGATCAACTTAATACTACAAAGTCATATTGTGTAGTATGATGTACCATAAAAAAATCCCAAAAAGATACCATTCAAAGTGTTTATTGGTATATATTTATGATATACAACATGTATTATGTTGGTCAAATTATCAGTCTACAACACACGCGTGCGCGAGCGCACACACACAACCCCTACCTCACTCCCCCGCATGGCGCCTCCGGTGGCAACCAGATCCACTCAGCCTCGTGCACCCGTTTCCCCTCCTCCTCGCTGAGCCGGTGGTCACCTCCCGAAAAGCCCGGGCTGGTCATGACGGGGATTCACCCTTCGCTGCTGCTAGGCTCCTCGGAGGGCCTGATCGTGGTAGTTGTTCATCGGCATATGGTCGGCTAGCGGTGGTGGTTGCAACGGGGCGGTAGTCCTGGGCGTGGCAAAGGCAACCTTTCACTACTAAGAAAAAATCATAATAGTAGCGTGGGTTTTGAGGCTATCAGCAACGCGGGTGACTGCGCTACTACTACGACGCTACAGCCAACTGTTAGTAGTAGCGCGGTCTGTACCCGCGCTACTACTATTGACTATATCAGCAGCGCTTTTCGGGAACGCGCTGCTATTAATTAGCTCTAGCGCATTCCTAACCCCGCGCTACTGTTTTATTTTTTATTTTTCCCCCCCCCCCCCCCCCCCCGCTTCCTACCCTGTTTCAGTTTCAATAAACTGCAATTTCCAGATATTAGGTATTACTAGATATCAATTTCATAAAGCATTATAGGTACTAGGTAATACTAGATAACAATATCATATATAGTTAATATGCATCCTGAAGCATTACTAGGTAGTCTTACAGCCACACATATATAGCAGTTCTACTAGGTATATATAGTCATACAGCCACACACACATATGTAATTCTAGATGATATCGACGACGATCATCATCCTCAAGCCTGGGCGGTGGGTGTTCCTGATAGTAATTAGGATGGCCTGTCCAACACGGAGATTCTTGCTAACGAGGAATCTCTTCCATCCAACCAAGTTTAAGTGTGTGCGACCGTCCGTGTCCATGCGGTAAGTGCAGGTGATGATGGAGCCCCTAGCGGTAAGGCGTAGTCCAGCCGAGCCTTCTTCATCAGGCTCGATACCGCAACTCATAGATAGGCTCTTTGGCAATTTCTGAATAAAAAAACATATCAATTAATAAATAGCTTCGCAGATACTCTTGCAAATATATTTCTATTAAGTATAGATTTCTACACTATCAAAAGACACAGTACTACACATTTGTACTAAGCATGAATTCTACTAATAAGTATATATGGATTATCTACACTATTAATAGTTCCTTGGACTCTACACTAATAAGCATGTGATCAGACTCTACACTAGAGCATATCATCAACTAGATTCCAAACAACATATCATTGGACTCTACACTAAGCATATCATCGGATAATTTGCATTTGTAAGTATAACAATAAATCATATATATATATATATATATATATATATATATATCATCAAATTACTACAGTTAGTATAACATACCATATCATGCCGATCGACCATGGTACTTGTTAGGCGGGTCACGAATGGCACCCCGATAAAGTCATCACGTGACGGAATTATGTCCCATAGGTTGCACACCTCCTCCTCGCTCAGCCTCATTCTTTGAACTACGATGGCTTCATGAAGTGGGTCCTCATCATCTTCATCGAGTGGGTCCTAATCATCTTCATCGAGTGGGTCCTCATCATCTTCATCGAGTGGGTCCTCATCATCTTCATCATCTTCATCATCTTCCACCAGGTTGATATAAATGACAGCCAACTTGGGTCTTTCTGCTCTCAAGGAGAAGTTGATCAACTCACCACCAATAAGACGCATGCGGGCGAGGAAACGGGCCCATCCATCTCCTCCAATCTGTGACATATTGCGTCCTTTCTCGACCTCCATAGTGTAGGGCCCCCAGGAGCCTCAAAGGTCACAGTGTCTCCTGTCAGCTTGTTGAATTTCAACCTCACATTGCATGGGACGATCTATGTAAAAAAGCAAAATGATACAATGCAGTAATGCCAACACTAAAAACAAAATAGTTGTTACATTTAATATAATTTCTTACCGCCACATGAAGAAAACTTGGCTGGAAGTAGATGTCGAACAGCTTGCCAGTTGCAAGGCTGCTGGCGCACCTTGACTTGCACAGTCAACATGGTGGTGGTGGTGGTGGCACCATTTTCCTAAAGCAATATGAGCAAAGGATTAATGATCCACTTCACAGGAAATAAAAACAGTAGCATGTGATATTTTTGGTTCTTCTTCAGTTATATTTTCATAGTGGAACCCGATCCCAAAAAGTAAACAACAGGCTTTCAATTAACTTACTAACACCTTCTATAATAGAACCAACAACTACCAGGCAAATGCCAAATCAGCCAACAAGACTCACAGCCAACAGGTTCTCAATTAGATTACTAACACCTTCTAGAATAGAACCAACAGCTAGCAGGCAAATGCCAAATCTTGTGTATATATCACCGATATCTCTAGATGAAGAGATTCTTCCGCGAGAAGCAATTTGATGGACAATTATAATCCTAAGATCTAGTAACATATAAGATGACAAGGTACCACCTACCAAAGCATTTCAACTAAATTGGCACCTACATTTTGCCAAAAAATAACTTATTACAGAAAAACAAAAGCATCTAGTTATCCATGTACAGAAAAAATAACAATAAAAGAGTGCATTTCTTTCCAAGCATCTAGCTAGGTTGTGCCAAATCTTCAGAGGTAACGAACTACACCTCACTACGCCGCTGCCTATCCATCTGAAATTCGTAAGCCCTTGCTGCATCTAGCTAGGGCAGCCCTCGGGGGGTGCTGACGAGGAGGGGGGATGGCATGGTGACCTGGGTTGGGGATGCTGACAAGGGGAAGGCCGGTGACTTTCCTACAAGAGGGGGCGACGACAACGACCGATGAGGGGATCGAGGGCGGTCGGCCAAAGGCGCTCGGCCAGAGCTCACGGGCAGCGACAGAGTGGGCGGCGAGAGGGTGGAGGAGCAGCAGAGGGGGCGAGCGGGGGGAGGAGCATTACCTGCAGCGGCGGTGGTGGAGGACAAACCCTAACCACAGCTGCCGGCGTCGGGCGGAGGGGGACGATTGAAAGAGATGAGGGTACGGGGGGCCGGGCCATGGGTTTTCTTTTGTTGTAGCAGTAGCGCTGGACTAGGGAGAGTGCTACTGCTAAGCCCAATAGCAGTAGCGCTTTGTCCTGAAAAAATGCTACTGCTACGGCTAAGCATGTAAAAAAACATCAAAAATATACATTGGTCATCATTGATCTTTTTGTGTAGAATCTAAATAGTCAACATGAATCCTCACCTGTATAGGTACAGGTGAAGATTCATATTGCAGCCACAAATCCTACACATATAGTTCAATGAAGACCATGTGCTCGTGATAGTTTGAGAAGTAAAATATTTAAGGTGGTAAACACCGTATTCGCTTAGCAATATGGGACTAAACTTAATTAGTTGCAAGAGGGGATGATACTTAGCAGCAGCAACTGTTGGAGAAATGCGCTACTACTAAGTACATTAGCAGTAGCGCGTCCATGAGAATGGTGCTACTACTATACCTAGTATGGAGGCAACGCCCTGGCAATTGTAGTAGTAGCGATCTTTTCACCTAGCGTGCTACTGCTACTGGGCTATTAGTAGCGCGGTCTTCTGCAGTAGCGTTTGTTTCTAAATCACGCTACTGGTAAGATTATGTGTATAAGGTTTTCTCTAGTAGTGTTTCTCTACCGTGAGGGAGGTCGGCCAGGGAGTGGGCCGGCTGTGGTGGATGGGAGTCATCGATTTCGGGATCTCGTGCTCGGTTCTTGCGCGAATCGATGGGCACACACTGGATAGGGTTAACCCTCTCCGGCAGGCAACGGTGGTGTGGTGCGACATTGAGTAGTGGGTGACTTAGAGCATCTCTAGCAGATCCGGTAAGCCCCCATCCCGCAAAAATTGTTTACGGGCTCCGATAAAACTTTTTTGCGGTACTGCGAGCCCTCCGGCGGAACAGATCGTGTAAACCCGTCTCACAAATGTTTTATGGGAGGAGTTTGCGGGATTTATTTCGCGCTAGAGAACTCGCGGTAACGTAAAAAAATCGTAGGAAAAATATTGCCAGGTGCTTGCATATGAATACACGAAATATATATAGTTCATCATCACACTAGTTCATCACATCCAAAACCATGCGCCCTATACGAGGTAGCAAGTTTAGCCTTACAAATGCGCGATCAAACAAAACAAAAGATGCTCAAATGACCACCGGTCATAGAGAAATCAAGCAACATCCTCATTGTTGTGAAGATCGTTGCCACCACCACCGCCCGTAGCACCTCAATCGCCATCATCTGCATTGACCGGAGAGTGAGGACCACCATCTTCACGAATTTGGACCGGAGAACGAGCGCCACCATCTTCAACTTGGACTGGAGAATGAGCACCACCACCACCACCACCATCCACATGGTTTGCCGAAGCACCAACCCCACCTCCATCACCATTCCCGAAACCAACACCACCTCCACCACCATTGTCGAAGCCACCACCAGCCCCAATGCCAAACCCTCCACCACCTCCAAACCCAACACCATTGCCGAACCCTCCACCACCCATGCTGAAGCCCCCACCACCAACATTACCGAAAGCTAAACCCCCTCCAAACCAAACACCACCACCGACCATAAGATTTTGAAGTTCCATCTTTCTCATGCACATGATCTCCATTCTTTTCAATTCCCAAAATTTTCTTGTCATTGCATGCATGCCCTCCGGATTCATCTTCATGAACCAGTCCTCCTCTGCGGTCCTCTCGTCCTTCCTCTTTTGCTCCTGTAGGGCAATCTTGCGCTCCTCGAAGGCACACCTCTTCTCCCACTTCTCCTCATTGTGCTTCTCTTTCTTGTCGGCCATGGCCATTTTAGCATCACAATGCTTGGATAACATGTTCTCTTTCATCTTTGCCATCTCACCATTTTGATCTCTCAAAGTGATTGCCTCGGCCATCCTCTTCACTCTTGCTCTCTCCTTCTTGTTTCCATCCAGTTTGCCCTTTTTCTCCCTCCTCTTGGTGCATCATCACTATCATCATCCTTATCTTCCAACTTGATGAAGGCACCTCTCTTTGGGGGAAGCTTCCATTTCACTTGCCCTCCACTTCTCACTATCCCGAGGAAAGCACCAACAATGATGAAGAGTGAATGACCGGCCGTTTAAACCCGTGGTTTTCTTGAAATATTCATTGGTGATGCGATCCTACACAGAGACATTGAGGCAAGTATGAGCTCAAACTCTTCATATATATCAACTCGAACAAAGCCAACAAGATGAAGAAATACTCACATAATCATCAATAGTGACGCATGCTCCAAGCACCCACTCCAATGGACACAAGTTTTTTTGATGATGTCCCAATGCCCTTGAAGTGACTTCAAGGTCCGATCGGAAGGGGACGACATGATTTGGTGGTATTTGTCCTTGATTATTTGCCATAGCTTCGATAGTTTCCGAACATGGCGTCAACTGAGACACTCTCCCATGCTTGAATCAAGCACACATCCTCCATCTCGTGTAGTTTCTTGTCCTCCACAACCTAGCATCGTAGTTGGCCTCCTCGGTCACTTGCACTTCATCACCACCATCATTCGCTTGATCCACCTCCGCCTCGACCTCCATGTGAGGCACATCGAAATCGTAAAGGGGGGCACTCAAATCCACCGCAGTCTCGGCCAACATTTCGGTATATGTGGAGGGCACACTTTGGCTACAAAATTTAATGGGTAAAGCTCAAACAAGTGTTCCAAATGGGCTAAGAAAAGATTAGCCGAGAAAATCAAGAAAAAGCGTAAATTTTGTACTTCCGGCTCATCTCATCGAACATGTGGTAGGCGTGACCAGTGGAGTCGCCGTGAATGGGGAGGTCAAGGCCGGCGGCAGGCGGAGGAGGAGCTCGAGTTCTTGCCGCAATCACCTTCTTCCTTAGTGGCTTCGCCCACTCACCGGCTGAGCCGGTGGAGGTGGTATTATTCTTTCCGTCGGCAACCTCGATAGGAGGAACCAGAGCGGGGCCGAAAGAGGGTGGTGCCCGCCGGTTGCACCCCGTTGGATGAGGTGGTTCCCTTGTCGCTTCCTCTTCATGGCGGCGGCGGAAGGTGTTGGGGCGGCGCTAGCATGAACTGCCGAGGGAGGCGTGGGCAGACGGAATGACGTCATTCGATGTGGCAGCGGCGCATGATATGGGGGACCCGGCGGTTGCAGGTACTCTGCCCGAGGTGTGGTGAGGCCGGACGACGAGGTCGGAGGCGAGATTGGAGGTGGCGGCGACGCGGGAGGCGGGAACAGAAGTGGCGGAAGTTGGTTCGTGCCAAGGGAAAGGGGATCCTACAAAAACAACGGCAAGTCCCATAGATATGGCAGAAATGGCATCCGTCCTATACACTGGCGGTTATTTTGCCGGATGGCCCGATTTACAAGATCTGCTAGAGATGCCCTTAGTCCTAACGTCTAGCCAGTGTCTGCATTCGCTTAGGTTTGGGTTGCCCCGGCCGGGGCTTTCTAAGGGGGCGGATTCTGCGCTCGTGGAGTGAATGGAGAGGCTCTGGTGCGGAGGTGGTGGTTATTAAGGGAGGGGGCCGTGCGAGGAGGTCCCATACGTGGTGGTTCTCATTGGTCGACGCGGTTCTGGCCAGTTTGGGTGTGCAATGATCGTGGGCTTGCTTTGGCGGCTCATGATTGTGGAGGTCACTAGTGCGGTGGATTGGTGATTAGGTGGTGGTGGCAGGCTAGATCCGGTCGGATCTGACGGAGGATCATTGGAGGGCTTGTTGATGCATGGTGTGAAGGGCTCGGGAGGTTGGTCAGGACGAAAGTCTTGTCTCCGACTGTGGCTAGAACCGGCGATGATGACACTCTCAAATGACATTTCCTTCTTGTTGGAATCATCGAGGCGATACTCTCAGCCCCAACTTTCCCAGCTTCTAGGGTAACCCTAGATCCATTGAATTGGATGGTTGTGGTGCTTTGGCCTCGTGTCCCTTCTTTGGGGCTTTGTCTATGGAGTTGGCCATTGCCAAGCGGGACCGGTGGAAGACAGTGGCGATGGCATTGGTCTTATGTGGCAACGATGACAGTGGTGAGAGATGGTAGAGGCATGACAATGGTTGCGGTAATCATCTCTTCTCCGGCGTGTCCGTGGAATTGTCTCGGTTTGTTTGTTGTTGTGAAGTTGGAACTGCGACACAGAGGTCCTGGTGGCGACGATTACCTGCAACAAGTGCTTTTTCGGTGGTCATTCACTGCGCTAGCCTTGCATAGTTCTCCTTCATAAACATGTGTCGAGCCTTGGCATGGTCTTCACGTGGCTCCACAGAAGCTCTTTAGAGTGGGTTAGTTCAATGGTCGTTAGTTACGAAGTCAGAGTGGTTGCTCGAGGAGAAGGGATAGTGATGATGATCATGTCAATGTGCTATCTCGACGAGCTCTTTTTGTAGAGGTGTGTTTGTGGTATCTTGTGTGTGCTGCTCGGTAGATTGTGACGTTTGTGCCCAATATTCCTAAATTAACTGGGTAGTACTCTCTTGCTTAAATAATGAATGAGGCGAATCTTTTACCTCCATCTCAAAAAAAATATCAACTGACAAATGTGCTTAGGCCTTACTAACGGAAATAAAGGATGTCATTTATTATGTAGGCGTAGTCGCGTACTAATTTTTATTTGAAGCTTTAACTCGTGTTAGGAAAATTTTCACAAGAATTTTGTAAGGCTACCCAAGTCTTGAAGTTTCCAAAATTAACGCACAGGTTGCAAGAATCCTCAGAGGAGACCAAGAAACCCTGCAACAAATCATGATGCACGAGAGAGCGAACAAGACAGAGCTACATGAAACAGACGGCTATGAAGCGCCCACGCCAAGGACATGCCTCCACGATCTCAGTCGCCACAAGGCGCTAGCATTTGACTTCTAGATGGTGCCCCAGGAGAAGATTAAATCTTTTATCGGTCTAGAACCTGCATTAATTTTGCGCACTTGTTTATGAAATTGTATGAATCACTCGTAATGTGCATATTGCCTAAACGATTGCTAAATTACTGCAAATATGATGTACACGTAGGCTTGGGTTGAGACATGGGGATATTTTTAGGAGCTAAAATGAACCTGATAGGATTTTTTTTAAGGTTGAACCTCCTGCCTCTGCATTTATGGATTTTTTTAGGCAATCTTTTTTTGAGAGAATTTTGAGGCAAATTTATGGATGTACTTTCTGATAAGATTTTTTTATTGTAGATTCTACTTGGGCCCAATTAACATTCACAAGCGCCATGAGTTTCACCGGCCTTGTGATATGTTGTTTTGTCTATTGCGTGTTATCAAACCTTCAAGACTCCTCTCTCCATAAAATTTTACGGAAAATACCAAAGACATCAAGCTAGAGAAATGTGCCTCCCCTTCCCCAAAAAACCTTTAAAAAAATCAACCATCGGCCAATAATATACAGAAAAAATAGATATCACAGAGAAGAGCGGCACGGCAAGGTGTTTGTTCGCTTCTACTCCATTGGTCCTAACTAAAATTAAGACATTTATTTTAGAATGAAGGGATGACGGGAGTGGTGTTTACAATGGGCAGTTCTTTCATGTACTATGGATAAATATCTCTTCGACACGTACATCCACCATCGATCCTAGTACTACTACTGCCAGTCGGTGCGTTCTACAGCGACCTCGGTTTTTCTTTTCGGCAAGGATCAGTGGCGACCTCGATCGATCGGCTTACAAACATGTAAAGTGTCGGAAAACGTACATATAACCTGTGTGTTTGGGACCATGAAAGCTAGGATCTCGCTCGTCATTAAGACATCCTGCCTCCATTTTCTAAGCCGATCAGCATCAGCAGACACCGCCATGAATGCATCGGTCTGGTTCTGGTTGCGTTTGGTTCGCCTTCGCCATGGCCTGGATCATGGAGCTAGCTCACGTAGGTACGTCCGGACGTACAGTCCTGGCTACTACTACTACTAGAGCCACATTCAATTGCATCGGCCAGAAAATCAGGTTGGGGCATGCATTGCAGTGTTAGTACAAACCAGGCCTAACCGGCCATGAATGAATTAAAATCACGGGCGCGGCAGCTGCATGCAGACAAGCTAAGCGCATCACCAGGGCTCATGTACTACATGAAACGTCGAGCGATCTTCAGTTCTCTCCGCCAAAAAATAAAATAAAATCCAGGGGTGTTGAGAGCTAGCCGTGCACACCATACAAACAAAGCCCAAGATAGACCTGCCTCAAAATCCGCCGGCGTGCGCCTTGTGTTGTCAGGTGCCAGAGGACATTTTTTTTCTTGAAAGAGCTATGGCGGGCTTATGCCGGTCTGAACCATTTTCATTATCATAATTAAGATTGAGATACAAACACAACGGCTACACAAGTGTAGCATCCGACACACACAAGAAGGAATAAGGGACAACAGAGAAGAACCAAAAAACAAGCTACGACAAGCAGCCAATACCAAGAATTTAGCACCCATCACCACTAGGCTAACCGAGAAGAGCAGGAGCTAGCTTTGTTGGATCAGTCGAAAGGAGATTCATTGCCGAGAAGACGTAGAGAGGAAGTCACCCGCTGCCCTGCGATTATTCACACCTTGAAGAGCTAGGAAGTCGCAGCCACTATCAAAGGGCATCACATTGCCTAGCAACGTCGCGACAGAGAGAGCCACTGACCATGCCGAAGGGCAATGCTCCGCCGAGAGAGCCTGTGCACCTCCTCTAGGCCACACCATGGTCACCATCACAAATAGAGGGAGCCAGAGCACTATACAAAGCAACAAAACCTCACGTGCAGTCGAAGGGCACCGAATACCGAGACCTGACTGTCTCCACGAGCCCCCAAGAGAGGTCAACCAACAGCACCAGGATGACCAAGGCACCAGTCGCCGCCACAGATCACTTCCACCGCACTACCGAGCATACCAACCACCCAACAACCTCTACTACCCAGATATCAGACAACCGACCGCGGATTCATGGCTCCAAAACAACACCCTCAAGAGGGGAAACGCCATCGAAGATGCCGTCGTCGTCCGATCCAGAGAAGGATCTTAGGCTTTCGCCCGGTGCACATGAAAGAGCAAGCATGGAAGCTCCCCAATGACGCCTTCATGAAGGGAAACGGCGCCCGAAAGCATCGCCATCATTGTTGCCGACCAGGTCGACACTAGGCTTTTGCCTGGAGCACCATCTTAGTCTTCTGAGCCGGCTGCTGAGTCCGACAGTGCAGACCTCCCCACCCTCCAATTAGACCATGGCGAGCGTCCCCGCTAGGCCAGAAGGAGGCATCCGAAGCCACAATCGCTCACCACGAGCCCCTGTACAACCGGAGTCAGGGTAGACCCTTCTGCCCACTACATCCAATCCCATGTCGTCAACCACCACAACCAACCTCCACCAGAGCAGACCCACGGCTGCACCCCTGCCAACCCCCCATCCGCAGCCCCATTGACCGACGGCCAAGCAAGCCGCCACCTTAAAGCAGACAGATCTGGGAGCAGAGGACCCCCCCCCCCCCCAAGACCGACCAAGGCAGCAGGCCTGGGCCACCACGCCTCCATATCGCTGTGCTGCCTAGCACCTCCGTGTCGACCCGCCATCTCCCATACGTAGCCACGGACAACTGGCCGAGTAAGCCGCCACCCCAAGGGAGCCAGATCTGGCGTTGGAGTTCCCTTGGACAAAATAGCGGCCAATCCCCACGCGGCCAGCCACCGTGCCGCCCGCGTCACCTCACAGCGACACCTCCCGCCGGTGCATGCCACTAGACAGACACGAGTCCCTACCGCTGCATCACGCCCCCACACCGCCACGTTCCGCCGGGAGGAGTAATAACTGCCCCCTAGCCGCCCGGCGCCAGCTGGCTTTGCCTGGCCGAAGCCCTTCAAGGCTGCGGGAGGAGAAAGAAGGATGAGGGTGGGAGGAACCGGCGGCAGCTAGGGTTTCTCCTAGGCCGCCTGCGCGGGAGCGACACGGGAGCGCGGGGGAGGGGGGGGGGCACCAGAGGACATCTCCCACTCAGATCTCCTTGACATGGTCCTTATGCTTGCGAGGTCTGTCTGGTACCATATATCTTGCTGCGTGCGGGCCTACACCGGTTCACCCCTATGGCGACTTGTTCAATTCATGAATGGCTCCAAGATCTTCGTTCTCTGGTCATCATCATCACCTTAAGGTTCTTATAGTTAAAGAGCAACAAGCGGGTGTTCGATAATGTCGCGGCGCCGCCCGGGCTAACCGGTGGCAGCGAGGTCAGGGGGGAGGGGAGAGCCGTCAGCGATATAGGGTTTGGAGCCACCCGAGTCGCCCAAGAGGGGCGAAGAAGGCGAGCTACCTTATCGACACACTCAGAGCATCTACAGCCACATATGACAAATATGGCCCCTCAAACGCCCGCGAGCGCGCACGGACGCGTCCGCGGGCAGTGACCGGGCACGCCTCAAATTTCACTTCTTTCATCCGGACATCTCATACTAGATTCTTATATCTATACAAAGACATGATGAAGAAATAGAACCTATGTACTACGTCGATCCTAGCTTATTCCTCGTCGGAAATCACGACGATCTCCATGCCCGGCTCTGGCAGCATGGGCGGTAGCTGCAGCTCCGGCTCCTCTGGCTGCTCCGCTCTGGCCTCCTCCACCTCTATCTTCGCGTCAAGCTCAGCGAAGAGCACGTCGGACTCCGCCTGCTCCCGCCGGAGGAACCCCCGTTGGCCTCTACATAGGCCTCATCCTGGATGGACTCCAAGATGGCCTGCTGCTCCGCCATCTTGTCGGACTGGGCGACGGCGAACTCCGCCTCCGCCTGCTCCAAGTTGAAGGCCGACACTTGCTGTTCCAGCTCCTCTGACTCCTCCACATCCATCGGAGCCATCTAATCCTCCACCTCTTCACCCGGCTGCTCCTCCTCCTCCGCCTCCAGCGAGTCCGAAGGCAGCCCAGCAGCGATGCGGGCGGCGCGCGCAGCTTGCCTCACCCGGATCTCCTGTTGGATCTCGTATCGGCGCTCCGACGTCAGCATGGCATAGTAGGTGATCTTGCTCCGGACCATGGCGGAGTGTCGGAGCATGGGCGAAGCGTCTGACCGTGGGCAAAGCGCCGGAGAGGGTGGATGGGTTCGGATTGACGGTGCGGAGAGGGTGGATGGGGATGGCTTAGGTTTACAGGATGCCGGCCGGCTTAAATAGTCGGATCTGGTCTTGGGTGGCGACCCGGAGCAGCCCACGCGGCGTTCACTCCGCGGCGACGGACACGGCGTCCGTCGGACTGCCTGGTTTCCGGGCGTTTTCGCCTGGGATCCCGCCTTCAGACCAACGTGGCGGGCGTGTCCGGATATCCCCATATCTGTCCCGTATTTAGGTTGAATATGGGGTGCCGGTCAGCCTGGGCGTTTGAGCGACTGTTCGAGGGACCGTCTGGGTCAAAAATTCATGACTGAATAGTGACCGAACGGCCCGCCTGAACGTATGAGACGGATTTAAGATGTCCAGGTGTAGATGCTCTCACCGAGCTCACTCAAACGGAGCATGCAATGCAATACAACAGTTTCTGGCTCACAGGCATGCACGCACAATGCACTGATGATTTTGCACAGACCAGGCCTGGCCGGACCTAAAATACAACACTTGCGTCGTGCGCGATCTGGAGCTGCCTACGTGAAAACTGAAAGCCAACAGTTTCTGTACACTACCCAGCGAGGCATCCTCGATGCAGGAGCTCTTCAGCTAACCTGCTGGCCGTTGTAAATTTAGGGGTTGTTTGGATTGTGACTATGTTTACCTTGTGTTACCATATTACTATGTTTTTGTCACAGTTGTTATACTTGCCTAACTTAAGCTGCTTAAATTGTTAGCTACACTTTGACTTGCCTAAGGAAATCTTACCATATTTTTTGTGACTATAGCATGTGGGGTTCACTGCTCATAAAAAAATCTTGCGTTAGATGTGGCTAGAACCAAACATCAATCTAACTTGATCAAACTTGCCTAAAATGAGGTGTGAAGAAATATGGCAATATGTGGCTGAAAACCAAACAACCCCTGAATAACCTACCTCTGGCATTCAAGCATTTATGCACCATGTCCCCTGCCTGCCTGTTGCATGGCCGAACGAAGCAAAAAAGGAACGGCAATGTATGTGCCTGCAGCCGCGACGAGATGTAACAGCTATTGAGGCATTGAGCCATCGAGTTGATCAAAGCTGAACCATGCAGCTGCACTTACAATCTGTCTGCGTGTTCACATTTATAAATTATACGCTCAGAGTTGGATTATGCATTATACATTTTTTTAGAAAAAGAGGAATCACCCCCGGTCTCTGCATCTGGAAGATGTATGCGGTCATATTATTTATTATTCACAAAGACCTTACAAAGAAATACAACAGTAAGCCCAAGGCCACTATCTAAACGACACCTGTCGCTACTCCTATTCTCTTGATGAAGGTGTGCCGAATGTCCGGGCCAAATACCAAACAGACATCACACAAAAGTTTAACATCTAACGCCGGATGCCCCATCCAAAGCCACAGAGGCGGGACTCAGCAACACTCCGGTCCGGCGCACTCTCAGTGAGTACCACATGCACGCGTTGCAAAGGGACGTCACCTCCATCTTCCCTCGATCCATCCTCAAAGCATGTACTGACGTATCGGCCTTGTCAGGCCTCTCTATCATCGACACCACCATGACACCAGACAACGTTGACCTCCTGCGTGTGTCCATCGCCACATATATAACGCCAAGCCTCCACTGCTCCATGCCGTCGAGAACCGCCGCTATGAGTATGTAAAAATAAACACCGCTTCACCGAAGAAGCCATCCGCTGGTCCCTCGAAACTGAGTGCAATTCCAAAAATGCCGCCCCCAAGGAGGTAACGACACATGAATGCCGCCGTCATCCTATCAGCTGATCTAGGATTTCCTCCGAGGTATTGGGTGGGGTTGGAAGCTTCACCTCGATGATCTCTGTATTTGGATGGATTACATGTGACGGTACGGGTTGCATCCACGCACCTGCATGGCTTCAGTCTTTGTGATTTGTCATACTTGTTGGAGTTCACTGCACTGGAAGCTAGCTAAACCAGCAGCAGGCCATGATGTCTAGGGAACGGAGGTGAGAAATGCGGGGAACCAAGAGCCATGGTTATTCTAACCTACCCTGATGCTGATGCTGGGATATTATGGTAAAGCAGGGACAAGTAATGCACTTT
Organism: Aegilops bicornis; assembly: GCA_021605145.1. Classification (NCBI taxonomy): domain Eukaryota; kingdom Viridiplantae; phylum Streptophyta; class Magnoliopsida; order Poales; family Poaceae; genus Aegilops; species Aegilops bicornis. Next base: position 193,891,811 of record CM038672.1, on the reverse strand, counting down.
TTGTCTCTCTTGTTCCAACCCTTCATCATTAGGAACAAACAAACCACAACCAAACAAGAGCAATGGAGATGCTCATCCCAAATGTTGTGCCAAATCCTCTCCTCACTTTTCTCCTTCCTGAAAATAAATGGCACCTTTTGGCTTTTGCCTCTCTTCTCCCCAGGAAAGTCGGGCAATCATCAGGACCAGGACCAAGGAGGAGTGGCGCTGTGGAGATTCGTGCACGGCAACCATGGGCCCACCTGTCAGCCTGAACACTATCACTGCTTTGGCCTTTGACCCTCCCTCTGTTGTTGCGCCGCACCGGTACTGCTGTTAAAGAGGTAATAGCACCTAGCACCCCAGGTCCACAAACTTGCACCGAATGTGATGTTTTAGTCCAAAACTTGCAAAATGTGACTGAGGACTCCACAAACTTGACACCCTATGTGATGTTTTGGTCCACGACCACTCACAGCGTGCCATGTGGCAGTCCAGAGGGTGGACAGGTCAGCTCTGGCAATTTTGCACAAAGGCCCCTGCCGTTCACTCTATTCAACCCGCACTACACCCACCTGAATTAAATGCAACAGCCGTTCGACAGAGATCCGTTCGATCTCTCCCGCTGTCCTGTCGGGGGAGACAGTGTGGTGGCGGCGATTCTTGATGACGGTTGTCATGGTGCCGTCGTAGCCGTAGTTCGGCAGCGGGGTTGAGCCACCTGCTTCCGCTCATCTCGTCCGGCCGTTTGGCGTCACCCCACCGGACTATGGTGAGCTCCTGTGCCCTCTTTCCCCTCTTCCTTGTTCTTCCGCCCGTGCTCTGTTTCCTCGTCGCCGGTGTGTCGTCGCCGTCGGCATCAGCCCCGCCGCGTCTGTTTGTCTCACGGTGGTGTGCTTGTTGAATGCTGTTTGTTTTTTCTTATGACAGTAAAGCTAGGGTTTTTGCGTAGTGGGTTTAGGCCGAGTAGATTAGGTTAGGTTTTAGCCTCCCAAAGTCTTGTGTTTGGCCTGACAAGTGGTTCATTCTTTCTCCTTCATATGTTAGAGTTGTTCGGTCCTCCATTCATGTGCACCGGAAGCAAATCTGACAATAGTTGATTGTGTTCATTGCCACCTAATTTAGTTGTCCAATGCTAATGTTTAGTTGTGCAATGGTGTTAATGATGCCACCAGTTGGTTGTGTTCAATGGCAGAAACTACATTTAGCCCAAGTCTTGCTTTGTGGACATATGACTGAATTTTTTCAGTTAACTGTAGTTATCTGAATTTTGTCAGTTAACTGTAGTTATCTGAATTTTGTCAGTGCACTGTGGTTATTCAGAATGTTTTCAGTACACTATACTTATTTAGAATGTTTTCGGTGAACTGTACTTAACTGAACATCTTATTTAACTGAACTTCTGAGCTAACTGAATTTTAATGTTGAGTTTATACATCATTTTGCAATGCTTACAAATTACACATCTTTGGTGCAGTGTGTGATTCAGCAAATGGACAAAGGGTGGACATTTCTTGCTTTACACTTGAAATTGAGCATGGTGGACTTTTCTGTGGCCCAATCACTAATTTGGAGTACTGGAACCCTTCAGTGGAAGTTCTTGATTATGTTGATGCTACCACATTCTCATATTCTTTCCTTGAAGAGCACCTAACTTGGTTGGGATATCCAGTGGGTGAGCACATACTTTACTGGTGCTTGCCTGACAAATCAATTGCAGATGTTTTGGTTAGAATTAAATCTGATGATGATGTGCAACACATCATCAGAGCTAGTGTTGATCATAAAGTGCTGGCTATTATGGTTGACCATGCAGATTTCATCAGCAATTTCAGGGCTGAATCCATATGCACTTTGCCATCAATTCAGTGCCCTGTTGCAATGCACACTGCAAGTGAAGCATCTTTCCACCACTCAGTAATTTATGTCAATGAAGATGAGCCATTTTTAGAGTTTCCTGCAACTGGAACAGAACCTGAAAGCTTGGTTATACAAGGTGTAGATCACAATCTGCTTACTGAAGATGGAGCAACAAAAGTTGAAGATATAGTTGTTTCTGAATCAGATTTCAGTGACAGCGATTATGAGATAGATGAGGGGGATGATGATCTATATGATGACAACATTGACTTTGATGTTGATGAAGAAGCTCAGGCAGAAGAGGATGATGTGGAGGTAGATGACTATTTGCTTGATGATGAAGATCTCAATCTGCCCATTGAGGAAGCAGAGCAGTTGAGGTACAAGTTTACTGCCTTCAATTCAAAGGTGGACATGGTTGCCCCTACCTTCAAAGTTGGGATGGTCTTTGCTGATGTGAAAGAGCTTAGACTTGCTATTACAGCATATTCTGTTAAGAACAGAGTTCAGATCAAGAAGTTAAAGAATGACAAAACTAGAATAGAGGCTGTTTGTGAAAGAGGATGCCCATGGTGGCTAAAAGCTGGGAAGGACAACAGGACAGGTGGATTTGTAATCAAGGCTTACTATGGAGAGCACATTTGTCAGAAGAAATGGAAGATAAGGCAGATGACAGCTAAGTTTCTGTGCCAGTATTTCATAGATGAGTTCAGGGATGACCAGAAAATGTCACTTGGTACATTTTCAAGAAAGACCACCAAGGCATTCAATGTGACCCCTAACAGATGGAAGCTAGCAAGGGCTAGAACTGCAGCCCTGAAAGAGATCCATGGAGATGAAGAACATCAGTTCAGTAGGCTATGGGACTATGGTCATGAATTAAGGAGTACAAACCCTAGCTCTACATTTCTGTTATCAACCGAGCTGAAGAAAGACCCAAAATTTCCAATGGGCAGGAAGTGTCTGAAGACACTGTATTGGTCTTATGATGCATGTAGAAGAGGTTGGTTAAAGGGGTGCAGGCCTATCATTTTCATTGATGGATGTCACATGAAAACAAGGTTCAAAGAAGTTTTTCTTAGTGCTGTTGAATTTGATCCAAATGACTGCATTTTCCCCATTGCAATGGGTTGGGTGGAAGTAGAATGCACAGGATCCTGGGAATGGTTTCTAACAACTTTGAGAGATGATCTAAACATCACTAACACTGCTCGTTTCACAATGATGAGTGACAAGCAAAAGGGATTGATAAATGCTGTGCAGAAAGTGTGGCCAGATGCAGAGCATAGGTTTTGTGTGAGGCATATCTATCAGAATTTTAATGAGAAGCACAAGGGAGAGTTGCTGAAGCAAGACCTGTGGGCCATTGCAAGATCACCCAACAAAGTGAAGTGGAGGCAGAACTGTGAGAAAATGGATGCAGATAGTTCAGTTGCATTTCATTGGACTGAAAGACCTGATCCAAAGACTTGGTGTAAAGCATTTTTTAGTGAATTTCCCAAATGTGACATTCTACTGAACAATAATTCTGAAGTGTTTAACAGCTATATCCTTGAAGGCAGAGAGATGGCAGTGTTGTCAATGCTTGAATATATATTCTACAAAATCATGCAAAGGCTTGTGAGCAAACAAAGAGAGGCAATAGAAAAGTGGGCAGGGCAGAGAATATGCCCAAAGATCAAGAAGAAGTTAGACAAGAACACTGAATTTGCTGCAAATTGTCTTGTTTCAGAAGCTGGCCAACAGAAATTCAGAGTTCAGTCTGGAAATTCTAGCTACTCAGTGGACCTGTGTTTGCATACCTGTGATTGCAGGAGATGGCAGTTATCTGGTGTGCCTTGTGGCCACTCCATAGCATGTTAGAGGGAAGAAAGAATTGACCCAGAGTTAATGGTTCATGACTGCTACACTTTGGAGAATTATTTGAAAGCATATGGCTACACACTGGTACCTCTAAGAGACCCTAAATACTGGGAGGTGCAACCAGGATACAAGGTATTTCCACCAGTGTTCACCAAACAGCTGGGCAGGCCAAAGAAAAACAGGAAAAAAACACCTGAAGAGAAGATCAAACATCGTGTGAGATATTTGAACAAGAAAGGTGTTACAATGCATTGCTCCATATGTGGCAGAGCTGACCACAATAGAAAGGGCCATTACAGATGGCAGGAAGCACTTGTTGAAGAAGGTGTAGAGATGGTGGATGAAAAATATGATGATCCTACTTTTCTGCAGGTATGTTTCATTTGTAACTAAATAAAGTATCACTTGTAATTGAACAATGTTTCATCTTCAACTAAATAATATGAGCTTCTTCTCTACAGAACATATACCCCACCAGGCCAGATCCTAGGTTAGATCCTAGTGAGTCACCCACCAGCATGGTCTTCAACATGGCTACCAGGGATAGAGCTAGAAGAGCTCAACAAAGAGTTCATGGACCATTGCCACAACAGTCTTCATTTGTTGCAGCTGCTGGTGCTGCAATACCCCAGCCAAGGGTCACTACAGAGATGAACATTGCTAGACAGACAAGGGCAAGAACCACAGCTGACAGAGGAGAAGGATCTGAAGCTACCGGCAGAGGTAGAGGAAGGAAAAGGAGAGGAAGAGGAGAAGGAAATCCAGCAGCAAGGAGAGGAAGGGGAGCAAATGCTGTCCTTGGAAGAGGAGATAATGCAGTGCCAGGAAGAGGAGCAAATGTTGTCCTTGGAAGAGGAGCTAATACAAATGCAGTGCCAGGAAGAGGAGCAAATGCAATGCTTGGAAGAGGAGCAAATCCAGTGCTGGGAAGAGAATCAAATGCTCATGCAGTTCCAGCAAGAGGAGGCAGAAATGTGCATGCTTGGAGAGGCAAGGGAGGAATTCCAGGTGCAGGTAGAGGTAGGGGAGGAAGAAATGCAGATGCAGGAACAAGAAGTGGAGCAATCCCAGGTGAGAGGGCATGATGGCTGCTGTTTGGAGAAGATATGAGCAACAACCTAATTCCTGATCTAAATGCCCCCCTGATGCTTGAATTGGTGGCAGTTGATACTGTCACATTTTTTGTTAAGGCCTGAAGCAATGTAAAACATTGAGTGGCCTTTTCTGGATGCAGAAAGGAGCATCCAGTGCCTCATTATTTGATGCCTAGCAGTGGCATTAAGTGCCCTTTTTGTAACTAAAAACTATGATGTCAAACATGTGGCATTAGCTGGGTCTTAAATCAGTTGAATGCTCTCCAAACTTCAGTTATGTAATGTCAGTTAGCTAAGTTCAGTTAGCTACTATCAGTTACCTAAGTTCATTTAACTGTTGTGAGTTAGCAATATTCAGTTAAGTACTGTCAGCTAGCTATGTTCAATGAAGTTAAATAAACTTCAAAAAAATAACTTACTTATTTGGCCTACATTCAACTGCATTATTTGGCCTACATTCAACTTAATTTTGTGTAACAAAAAAAACAAAAAATGTTCGGCCTGGGTCTCGAACCCAGGACCGTGGGTTTGGTAAGCTAGAAGCAATGCCAGTAGAGTAGTTGTCGTGGTTTAGTGTATTTGCTGCCACTGTTGTACTAATGCCACCGACCGTGATTCAGTTTTTCGACGGGCCGACGATTCAGTTTTCACACCTGTCTTAAATACGGCAACCCACCGCTCTTGTCGCCCACTACCCACTCCCCACTTCCCTCGTCTCCTCGGTGCTTGCGCTACCCACCTCCATCTCATCGCCACCAAAGAAACCCTCGCCGGAGGTCCATGCCGCCGCCGACGCCATGGATAGCAGCGTCGGATGGCAGAGGGCCGTCGAAGATCTGGCTGGCGACGACCAGGCGGCGCGTGCGGAGCTGCAGGAGATCGCGCGCTGGTTCCCGAGCATCCAGATGATGAGGAACCACGCGCGCGGCCTCGTCAAGGAAATGACGGACGACAAGAAGCGTCGCACCATGCCCAGCGGCAATCACGGCGTCGTCGGCGTCCATCTGGCGAAGATACTGCAGTTCCCCATGGGGGAGACTCGGTCTGATGATCCGGACCAGCGCGCACGCTGGTGGATGTATCGCTCCGCCGAGGCGCCGTCGCAGCAGGACGATCCCAACCGTGTCGCCTCCAGGGCGGAGCGCGTGCGCGAAGTCGTCCTTGCCGTCCCCGCGCCAATCAACAGGGCGTACTGGGACAGGTTTCAGCCTGACCTCCTCCTTCCCGACGACGTCTCCGACGCGGATTCGTCGTCCGACTCCGAGTACGACGACCTCACCTCCGACGCGGACTCTGGCTACGACCCGGAGACCGAGTCGTCTCAAGAGTGGGAGGTGGATGTCATCGTGCTCTCTGACGACGAGCCAGATGAGGTGCAGATGGCACCACGGGCTGTGATCATCCCAATCGACGTGGACGCGCTGCCGGGTGTGCCTGACGGCATCGTCGTCAAGCAAGAGGAGGCGTACGAGGCGGACAAGGTGCCTGCGGAGGAATAAGTGCATGTCAGGAAGGGGAAGAAGAAAGCAAGCAACAAGAGAGCTTCAGATGGGGAGGTGCGCCGCTCGGAGAGGCTGAAGATGTTGAAGGACAAGTGAAGATGAAGCCTTGAAGCCTTGAAGGATTAGGTATGCTGATATAGTAGAGCAGCATATAAGTTAAGTATTTTGGCAATGTTGTTTAGGTATGCTCTTATATGTAGAGCATATAAGTTATTTTGTGATGTTATGGTGCTGGGGATAACTAAGATGTTGAACTATGATGCTATGGTCAGTGAACTGTGATGCTATGGTCAGTTATGCTAAACTATGCTATGGATGTTGAATGTTGCTGTTTAGGTGTTCAAATATCCAATGTTGTACTTAGTTAGTTATATTTGTTGTAGTGTTTCAATGTCTGCATGTAACCAACTCTTTCCAAACATAGAGGGGACCTATCTACATGACAAAGTTCATTTTACTAACAAAGTTCAATTAACTGACAAAATTCAGTTAATTATGAAAAATTAACTTAACTCTGTCAAAGTTCAGTTAACTGTCAAAATTCACTTAACTCTGAACAAATTCAGTTAACTGACAAAGTTCAGTTAACTGACAAAGTTCAGTTAACTGTGAAAATTCAGTTGTCAGTTAACTCTGAACAAATACAATTAACTGACAAACTTCAGTTAACTAGTTTATTTGAACAAATCAGTTAACTAGTTCAATTTGAACAAATCAGTCAAAAATTCAGTTAACTATGAAAAATTAAGTTAACTGAAAAAGTTAACTGTCAAAAACTTAGTGAACTCACTAAATCAATATCAATATTAAGACAATTCAAAAATTAACTCAAAGTACTTAAATTTAGGGAGCATAATTCAGTACACAAATTAGTCAAATTACTTAATACAAATAAGTCTGGAATTCCAATTGCAAGGTCATACTTGACCTGCTACTAAGCAAGGTCATACTGGACCTGGTACTAATGATTACATTACACCATCATTCAAATTCTTCAAGCATATCTTTCAGCTTCCTTATCTTGCCCTTGGTGTCTTCCTTATGTTTGAAAAGATCACCAATCATGTACTCTAACTTCTTCTTCTCTTGCTTCAGCACATTCCTCTCCAGCACCAGGTTGTCCCTCTCTTGCACCAGATTGTCCCTCTCTTCCATGATGCTGTCCCTCTCCTGCTTCATTAGGTCCCTCTCTTTCTCTGCCTTGGCCCTGATAACTTGATGAATGGTTGTGAATGATTTGTCAGAAATCTTCTTCTTATCAAGATCTTCCTTCATGTCAGCCAGAGCAAGTTGTGTGTTGCCTAGCTGGGCCAGAGCTTGCTCCTTCTCAGCCACCATTTGAGCAAAATCAACCTTAAAAAACCTCAAGTCTCTTTCCATCTTTTCCTTCTCTCTCACAACCCTAACATTCTCTTCAGTATTAACCACATTCTCCCTGAGCCTAAGCTTGTTCTCATCTTCATACATGCCCCAGATCCTAGCTAGGCTCATCTTCAAAGGGGCAGGCCATTCAGGATCAACCCACTCCAGATAGCTGCATTTAGGTATGTTCTACAAATTTGCAACAAACGAAAAAATTCAGTACAATGTAAATAGTAGTTAAATACTAGCTGAACTACACTACAAATGTTCAGTTTACATGAACAAAAGAAAGTTAACTTGAGCAATATTTGTTAACTGACAGATCTCCACAATTTCAGACTTACAAACAACAAGATTCAGTAAACTGACAGATCTCCATAGTATTCACTTAATTTAAAGAACTACAAATAACAACATTTAGTTAACTGACAGAAGCGACTTAAACACTGAAACTAACTGTCAAAAATAGAAAACATACACACTTAATCTAACTGTCAGAACTGTCAAACTTAACTGAACACTGAATCAAGCAAAATCAGCAACTAACCTTCTGTGCACAAGCTAAGAATCTCCTCCCACTATCCACTGAATCAAATGCCACCAGCTTCTCACACACACATTCATGCTCACATCTTGAACTCAGATCTATGGCCAGGCCGCTCCATTCCAAGCACAAGATGGTGGCAGGTAGCTAAAACATAACAAAATAAGCTTCATTTGCTAACTAACAATGCACACCCAAAGAAACCCTAACCATACCAGAGCAAGAGATCTAACCTGCACTTCGCTGCTGATTGACTCAGCGTTGGACGAACTGCCAGAATCGCTCCAGGAAACCATTGCCACGAGCTGTGCAAATGGTCAAGGTTCAAAGGAGGTGGTGGGGGAGGGGCCTGGCTGCCGGCGACAAAGGGACAGGGAGAGCGAGAGCAAGAGGGAGAGCGAGAGGATGGACAATGGGGAACAGGGAGGAGAAAGGGGGACAACAATGGTAGGTGTGGGGTGGGGGAACAGAACAGCAACGGTAGGTGGGTTGTGGAACGGGACCAGCAACTGTAAGAACTGCGGGTTGAATAGAGTGAACGGCAGGGGCCTTTGTGCAAAATTGCCAGAGCTGACCGGTCCACCCTCTGGACTGCCACATGGCATGCTGTGAGTGGCCGTGGACCAAAACATCACATAGGGTGTCAAGTTTGTGGAGTCCTCAGTGACATTTTGCAAGTTTTGGACTAAAACATCACATCCGGTGCAAGTTTGTCGACCTGGGGTGCTATTACCTCGCTGTTAAAAGCAGGGGACCGACTAAGGTGTGGGGTGAAGCGTTACCACCAAGCCAATGTACTGACATGTGGGGCCAGGCCTTTCGCCACACACTGACTACAGTGAGCCGGTGCTGCTGATGCGGAGAACAGGTCCTCGTGGGACAAGGTCCCCGCATGTCAGTGAGGCAACATGCCAGAGGTGGGAATGCTTCTTGCTAGCTGGATTCACCACACGCTGCCGTGGGAGTGAAAGCTAGAGCGTGTGGATTCCACACCAAGGCTTGGAAATTTCAAGGTTGATGTCCACCACTCTACACTAGAGCTTCTCTCTCATCATCCTATTGGCGATCACTCGACCCTCTCCACGCCAGGAGGAATTAGGATGCTCCCAGCAAAGAGAGTACATTCATTTGAGAGCAACTCCAACGCCCCGACCATTTCGTCCACCCGCGTCCGTTTGGATCGGCGCGGACAAAATAATCGGCCCAATACACCAACCAAACGGACACGCGTCCGCTTTTCGTCCGCCTGCCGACCCATTTTCGGCCCATTTTTGAGCCGAGTTTGCATTAGCACGGACACGAGACGGACACGCGCGTGCGCCCGCCTACTCCTTTCCTGGCCCGCTGGTCGGTGGCACATTGGCCATCCTCTCCCATTCCAACAGCAAACCTTCGTCCGCCTCCTTCGTCGCGGACGCCACCGCCCATTTTTCTGGTGCCTCTTCCAGCTGCCGATGCCGTAACATTCCCCTGCAACGCCGCCATCTCCCACGTCGCCACCACCGCCGTCTTACCACTGGGGAACCGAAAGCTTCCCGCCCCCGCTCCCCTGACACAGCCGCGACCGCGACCAAGAAGCCGCAGCGCCGTCCCGGCCAGATCCTTCGTCCTGACACCGGCACGCTTGTCGGACACCGGCACGCTCGTCGGACGCGCACCAGGGCAGCTAGCTGGTCTGAGAGTGGCGCGACTCCCTTTGCCGACCGTCTCCTTCGTCGACGCCCGCAAGCTGTTCGACAGTTTGCCAAGGTACAAAATGGACTCTACCGACGAGTTATTTTTTCACAATTTCCTTTGCGACTCAGACGATTCCTCGTCCAATGATGAGGAGGAGTTCTTGAATGCCGTGTTGGTCCATCACCACTTCAATAGCCAGCGGCCGTTGTTCCTTGGCTCCATTCCCGGGCACCTACCAGCGTTGAATCGCAACTGAGAGAGCGGGCATTTCCTTCTTTGGAATGACTACTTTGACCCAACAAACCCGTTGTTCAAACATCAGAAATTTTGCCGCCGTTTCCGTATGAGTAGGCATCTTTTCAACCGTATTAGAGAGGGGGTGGTCGGCTACGATGACTATTTCAAGTGCAAAGAGGATGTTGTTGGAAAGATTGGCTTCTCCTCTTATCAGAAATGCATTGCAGCCATCCGAATGCTTGCATACAGAGTGCCCGATGATCTCATTGACGAGTATGTCCGTATGAGCGAGTCTACATGCCTAGACTCCATGTATAAGTTCTGCAAGGTTGTTATTGTTGTGTTTGGCCCTGATTACTTGAGAGAGATGACTCCTGAAGATACAACCCATTTGTTGGCGATGAATGCCAGCAGGGGCTTCCCAGGGATGCTTGGTAGCATAGACTGCATGCACTAAGAGTGGAAGAACTGTCCTTATGTTTGGCAAGGGTAGTATAAGGGCCATGTCAAGGCTTGCACTGTCATACTTGAGGCCGTGGCATCTCAAGATCTCTGGATCTGTCACTCTTTCTTTGGCATGGCCGGATCACACAATGATATCAACGTGCTTCAGCGCTCGCTGGTGTTTGCTAGGCTTGCTGAAGGCAACAACCCATCGGTGAACTTTACTATCAAAAGCCACAACTACGACAAAGGATACTACCAGGGTGACGGTATCTATCCTCAGTGGACCACTATTGTGAAGACAATCCCCAACCCTGTCGGAGAGAAGAGGAGAAGATTTGCCCAAGGGCAAGAGAGTGCTAGGAAGGACGTTGAGCGTGCCTTTGGTGTTTTGGAATCTTGCTGGGGCATAGTTCGGTATCCTGGTAATACTTGGAGCACGAAGAAACTGTGGGAGGTGATGACTGCTTGTGTGATCATGCATAATATGATCGTAGAAGATGAGCGCCCGGAATGTCTCTACAATCAAGGGTTTCAGTTTCAGGGTGAGAATGTTGTGCCTGAGCATGAAGGAGCGGCAACGTTTGAACAGTTCACCCAATTTCATCATGACTTGCGTGATTGGGAAACTCACATGTAACTACAAAATGATTTGGTTGAGCATATGTGGGCTCATGTTGGCAACCAATAAATGTATCTTTTTATCCGTCTTGCAAAACTATGTGAGACTATTTTTTCGGCTTGTAAACCTATGCTATTTATTTGGTTGAAACTATGCTATTTATTTGGTTTGTGGACTATACATTTACTTGTGAAATAACGCAAATTTTGTGTGCGATTTGTTGAAAAAGGGCGGCCAGCCGGCCACGCCTGCATATATGGGTCGACGTGTTGGGCGCACTGCCAACCCAAATCTCAAACAGGGCGGACATCGAGCGGGAGGCCGACCCAAACAGACAAAAAGCTAACAAAAGCGCCGTCCGTTTTGGTCAGCGTGTTGGAGTTGCTCTGATAGGGGATGAAAAAAGTTTAATGATTTAAAAAAAGTCAAATCAGTTTGAATGTCTTTACAATAAACTTGACTTTCTTTTTCACTTGTATATAAAAAATTCACGAATAGATAACCGTTGTGGACTACTGAGGCAAAAAAACAAAATTTATTTGCTATTATAGGTCACTATTCACACTATTTGACCAGAAATTTTGTCTTTTGCGCGAAGAAGTCACGAGGATTTTTTTTCTTTTTGTGGATTTTTTTACCTGTACAATGGAAGGTCAAGTTTATTTCAAACATATTTTTCAAATATGTTGATTTTTTATTTATTTACTAGATTATTTTTTCATATATGGTGTATATACACACATAAACCAAAAGTTCATGTCCTCGTTTGATACTCATAGTGTATACTACGTTTGTATTACATAATATTATAGGCTAGTATTTAGATGATTTCATTTATTGTCGTGCCGACACATATTAGTTCTCATAATACAACATTTCATCTTTCTTCATTTAATTTTTTGTCATCTCATGAAAGTCTCCTACTTGCCGCCGGTTGGATTTATAAGCCGGGCACGGTTCTTAAGGTCTTTGATTAGAGTAATAAAACATGTAAATCATACAAAAATGTATGGTTAGAAACTTGGCCACTTTCAATGCATTGGTGCTTAGGGCACTCTGGATGCATTGTTTGTTAGCATGTTGTCATACATAGTGAAAAATTCTGCCAGACAATCATCCCAATGCATTTTAGCTTAGGTGTGGTATCTAAATAATATCGCATTTAATTGTTTTAGGGATCATGTTTGGATCCCAACCTTGTGGCCTAGATGTGGAGAAAGACATTGAGTGATAAATATGGAGATATCCCCGCAAAAAAAAGATAAATATGGAGATAAGCCACATAAGACCACATCATTATGAAGGAAATATTCCCTAGAGGCAATAATAAAATTATTATTTATTTCCTTATATCATGATAAATGTTTATTATTCATGCTAGAATTTTATTAACCGAAAACATAATACATGTGTGAATACATAGACAAACAGATTGTCACTAGTATGCCTCTACTTGACTAGCTCGTTGATCAAAGATGGTTATGTTTCCTAGCCATAGACATGAGTTGTCATTTGATTAACAAAATAACATCATTAGGAGAATGATGTGATTGACATGACCCATTCCGTTAGCTTAGCACACGTTCGTTTAGTATGTTGCTATTGCTTTCTTCATGACTTATACATGTTCCTATGACTATGAGATTATGCAACTCCCGTTTATCGGAGGAACACTTTGTGTGCTACCAAACGTCACAACGTAACTGGGTGATTATAAAGGAGCTCTACAGGTGTCTCCAAAGGTACTTGTTGGGTTGGCGTATTTCGAGATTATGATCTGTCATTCCGATTGTCGAAGAGGTATCTCTGGGCCCTCTCGGTAATGCACATCACTTAAGCCTTGCAAGCATTGCAACTAATGAGTTAGTTGCGGGATGATGTATTACAGTACGAGCAAAGAGACTTGCCGGTAACGAGATTGAACTAGGTATTGAGATACCGCTGATCGAATCTCGGGCAAGTAACATACCGATGACAAAGGGAACAACGTATGTTGTTACGCGGTCTGACCGATAAAGATATTCGTAGAATATGTGGGAGCCAATATGAGCATCCAAGTTCCGCCATTGGTTATTGACCGGAGACGTGTCTCAGTCATGTCTACATAGTTCTCGAACCCGTAGGGTCCGCACGCTTAACGTTACAATGACATTTATATTATGAGTTTATATGTTTTGATGTACCGAAGGTTGTTCGGAGTCCCGGATGTGATCACGGACATGACGAGGAGTGTCTAAATGTTCGAGACATGAAGATTGATATATTGGAAGCCTATGTTTGGATATCGGAAGTGTTCCGGGTGAAATCAGGATTTTAAGAGTACCGGAGGTTACCGGAACCCCCCGGGAACTTAATGGGCCTTAGTGGGCCTAGGTGGAAGAGAGGAGAGACGGCTAGGGCTGGGCCGCGCGCCCCTCCCCCCCAGTCCAAATAGGAAAAGGAGAGGGGGGCGGCGCCCCCCCTTCCTACTTCTCCTCCACTCCTTCCCCCTCCCAAGTCCTAATCCAACTAGGAAAGGGGGGGGGGGGAGTCCTACTCCCGGTGGGAGTAGGACTCCTCCCGACGCGCCTCTCCCTTGGCCGGCGCACCCCCCTTGCTCCTTTATATACGGGCCCAGGGGGGCACCCCATGGACACAACATTGGTCAGTTGATCTTTTAGTCGTGTGCGGTGCCCCCCTCCACCATAGTCCACCTCGATAATGCGGTAGCGGTGCTTAGGCGAAGCCCTGCCGGTAGAACATCAACATCGTCACCACGCCGTCGTGCTGACGAAACTCTCCTCAACACTCGGCTGGATCGGAGTTCGAGGGACGTCATCGGGCTGAACGTGTGCTGAACTCGGAGGTGCCGTGCGTTCGGTACTTGATTGGTCGGATCGTGAAGACGTACGACTACATCAACCGCGTTGTGCTAACGCTTCCACTTTCGGTCTATGAGGGTACATGGACAACACTCTCCCCTCTCGTTGCTATGCATCACCATGATCCTGCGTGTGCGTAGGATTTTTTTTGAAATTACTACGTTTCCCAACAGTGGCATCCAAGTCTTGTTTTATGCGTAGATGTCATATGCATGAGTAGAACACAAGTGAGTTGTTGGCGATATAAGTCATACTGCTTACCAGCATGTCATACTTTGGTTCGGCGGTATTGTGAGATGAAGCGGCCCGGACCGACATTACGCGTACGCTTACGCAAGACTGGTTTCACCATTGCGAGCACTCGTTGCTTAAAGGTGACCGGCGGGTGTCTGTCTCTCTCACTTTAGTTGCACCGAGTGTGGCTACGCCCAGCCCTTGCGAAGGTTAAAACAGCACCAACTTGACAAACTATCGTTGTGGTTTTGATGCGTAGGTAAGAATGGTTCTTGCTAAGCCCGTAGCAGCCACGTAAAACTTGCAACAACAAAGTAGAGGACGTCTAACTTGTTTTTGCAGGGCATGTTGTGATGTGATATGGTCAATACATGATGCTAAATTTTAGTGTATGAGATGATCCTGTTTTGTAACCGATTTATCGGCAACTGGCAGGAGCCATATGGTTGTCGCTTTATTGTATGCAATGCAATCGCCCTGTAATGCTTTAGTTTATCACTAAGCGGTAGCGATAGTCGTAGAAGCATAAGACTGGCGAGACGACAACGTTGCTACGATGGAGATCAAGGTGTCACGCCAGTGACGATGGTGATCATGACGGTGCTTCGGAGATGGAGATCACAAGCACAAGATGATGATGGCCATATCATATCACTTATATTGATTGCATGTGATGTTTATCTTTTATGCATCTTATCTTGCTTTGATTAACGGTAGCATTATAAGATGATCCCTCACTAAATTATCAAAGTATAAGTGTTCTCCCAGTATGCACCGTTGCGAAAGTTCTTTGTGCTGAGACACCACGTGATGATCGGGTGTGATAGGCTCTACGTTCAAATACAACGGGTGCAAAACAGTTGCACACGCGGAATAATCAGGTTAAACTTGACGAGCCTAGCATATAACAGATATGGCCTCAGAACACGGAGACCGAAAGGTCGAGCGTGAACCATATAGTAGATATGATCAACATAGTGATGTTCACCATTGAAACTACTCCATCTCACGTGATGATCGGACATGGTTTAGTTGATTTGGATCACGTGATCACTTAGAGGATTAGAGGGATGTCTATCTAAGTGGGAGTTCTTAAGTAATATGATTAATTGAACTTAAATTTATCATGACTTAGTACCTAATAGTATCTTGCTTGTCTATCTTGATTGTAGATAGATGGCCCGTGCTGTTGTTCCGTTGAATTTTAATGCGTTCCTTGAGAAAGCAAAATTGAAAGATGATGGTAGCAATTACACGGTCTGGGTTCGTAACTTGAGGATTATCCTCATTGCTGCACAGAAGAATTACGTCCTGGAAGCATCGCTGGGTGCCAGGCCTGCTGCTGGAGCAACACCATATGTTATGAACGTCTGGCAGAGCAAAGCTGATGACTACTCGATAGTTCAGTGTGCCATGCTTTACGGCTTAGCTTTAGGATGCCTCGGTGTCGACAAACCCTAAATGATGAGACCATGATCTTGTTCCTTGACAATAACCAACTTTTGACCAATTTTTTTTCCTATTTAGAGCGAAACATGGCCCACAACGATGAGGCCGGCGGTTCGGGCGGCAAGCAATTCTGGGAGCTGTCCCAGGAGTTGGAGGAAGAACCTCACCGCTATGAGGACACCGTGAAAGACACCGATCCTGACTACACAACCCCTAGTGGCGTCGGGGATGACACCACTGATGGTGCCGCCGAGGATGCCACCACTGATGATGGCGGCGCACACATAGATGGCAGCCAACCGAAGAGGCAACGGAAGGACCGGCGCCCGAGCATGCTCGGCACCGTCGAGGAGGAATTCTTGAAGTGGACTCCGACGGAATCGACGGCGCCCAAACAAGTAGTCAAGGGGTACTCGATTCAGCTCGGGTGCATTCTCTGGAGCACCGTCTCGATCCACACTAAGAACCTAAGGCATAAGGACCACGGGAATTTGCGCAGCCTCCTCTTCACGAAGTTGCACGAATGATACAAGTTCCCCGCTGAGTTTGCAAACACACGCCTCTCAGGGAATAAAGTGAATAGTACCGCCCTCACGAGGATGAGCACGACCCTGTCTACTTGGAGAAGCACGGTGAAGGCAATGATTGACAAAGGTGGTAGTTATGACAAGATCAAGGCGAAATATCCTTTGATGAGCGAAGATGAGTACAAGGAGTTCAAGATCAAGTGCGAGAGCAGCGCAACCTCCGAATCAAGTCAGTGGGGGAAAGAAATGCGGAAGTTGAACTTAGGGGTCCGCCAATTCGGTCCCGGCGGTTACAGAGTGGCGGAGCCTATATGGGACAAGGAGGACGCGGGGCGTGCCGAGCAAGGCCTACCGCCCCGCTTCGAGAAATACCGTGACAAGCAGACCAGGAACTTTCTCATGGCCCGGTACAAGGAGGACCCGGTAACAAACGAGCTTACCACGGATCCGAAGATCAGGGCGCTCGAGCTTGTTCTGGTAAGGAATACACCCCCGCGTAATTAGCTCCATATGGTTGCGTTCTAATTAATCCCCAATATTTCTAAATGGTTCACGTTCCTTCCGCAGGACACTGAAAGCAGTAGCGCGGGGTCGTCTCGGAGCTCCCCTTTCGACACCCCTTTAAATATGGCGTTGAACGTAATTAAAAACAAGGATAAGCTCAGTAAGCCGACGTCAGCTGGTCGTGTGACCGGCAAAGGATTGTCCACAAAATGGTCGTCATACTATACCGCTGGTGGGCGCAAGGAGAAAAAGACCAGCTCGGAAAGCCAGTCGCGCGAGGTTGAAGCACTCAAGGCACAAGTGGCGCGGATTCTGGAGCTTGTCCAAGAGCAAGTGGAACAACAACTAGGAACGAAGCTCAACGCCATGGTGCCTACGTTGATTCATGGGCTGACGACGTGGATTGCGGGCGGCCAACAGGGGCCTCCCCCGGTTCCCAGCTTCACGGCCAGCAACTCGCACAGCGCGCAGGCGGCGCCATTGCTGTCTCCGGCGGCGCCATTGGTGTCTCCGGCGGAGGCGGTATTCGTGTCTCCGGCGCCGGCACGGGCATTGGAGCTTAATGCACCCGGGTGTACGCCAGCCGACACCTCTCAAGTAAGCGGCCCCTCCGTCAGTTGCACGCCCGCCGTTGGCGGTGCCTCTACATTAGCCGAGCTCGACAGCATCACGGTAACTAAGCCTCTCGGCCGATGACTTCATCTCCTTGCCTTTTGATCAGGCATCCCTGACGCCCTACATGTTTCTGCAGGGCGCCGCCGATGTTCCTTGCACTCTTCTGCACTTCGTGGGCGGCGAGTTGGTCGATGTCGCGAAGGGCAGAATCGTTCAACCGGGCAACCCCATGTTCCACGGTAATCCGATGCCACCCACAGTGTATAGGGTTGAAGTGGTTTGGGTGCTGCCAGGCTGCGACGAGCTATTACCTCCGATTCGACCTGCTGGGGCCGACGAAGAAGATGAGATGACCCTCAGCGCTGCGTAATCGGCCCCTGCTTTGGCGAAGAGCCGATTCGTTTGGGGGCGGGGGACACCACCCCACAGACAAGACCACCAGTCGTGCCGACGCCAAGCCATGGCAAGAATGCCTCAACGCTACCGGACCTGCCGGACATCCCTATGGCACAGGATCCGGACAGCCCTATGGCACAGGATCCGGACGGCGACGAAAACGATGACGGTACATTTACCAAAGTTGATAAGTACTTTGCCGAACATGGGTACGCTGATGAGTTCTGCGGGCCTCTTTCTCGAGAACCCAACCAAGACGACCGCGATCTAGCTGGTACGGCGGAGAAATCCAATTGCAACAGGCGTCGTCTGGCGTTCAGTTCTCAGGAGACGCCTCCAGCTCCCGCCTTCACCGAGCCTCAGATAGCTGAGGTGCGAAATATTATCAGCCCCAACACGCTCAAGAAGGCGGTCTGTGAGCAGAACTCGGTCCCATTCATGGAGATCAAGAAGAAGGGACGGAAACGAAAGATTAACAAGAGCGCCCGGTCACGAGCCACCGGCACCGAAGTTCGATCCGTGCTCAGACGGGCCACCTTCACCTAAGGATATCTCGAGGAGGGTGCATGTGGCGGGTAGGGCGATGTTACCGCCAAATATGCTGAATGCTGCAACCGGTGCTATGCGGAGTCTGCACGACAGTGTTCTTTCTTTGGAGAAGCGGCATCTGAGAGAGAATGATGTGGCATACCCGGTTTTCATGGCCAAGGTTCCAGAGGGCAAGGGCTTTGTGGATGGCGACATCGGGGGTACGATCGTCCTGCGGTTTGATGACATCTTTGCTATGTTTAACCTTCATCCGCTGCACTACACCTTCGTTCGGCTGTTTTTGCTGAGTATGGAGATGCGGATCATTAGATACAAGACCCCGGACATCGTGATAGTTGACCCCTTCTACATGCGTGCCAAGCACTTGAGCAGCGCTGGGGACCGCCAAGTTGCGAGTTCACACCTCGAAGGCGTCATTCTAGCAAACCCAGATAAGGATAACTTCCTTGTGGCTTACTTTCCCGAGTAAGTCATCCCTTAACCGCCCCGTAACATATGATTTCTTAGATTTCGATCATTCTTTTTTTCTAACATTCCGTGTTCTGTGCAGTGACACACATTGCACACTCATCCTCTTAAGCCCGAAATATTCCATGGTCACGTATTTCGACCCGAACAGTAACTCCAAGATAGACTACACAAATGTCAAGAAAGTTCTTGATGATGTTCTCCCTGGCTACGCCAAATCTGGAGGGACCTTCACCACGACAGTTCGTAAGTACGACAAGCACATGTTCTCACGCAATACGAAGTTCTGCTGCGTCAAGCAGCCACCTGGCGGTCAGAAGGATGCCTACTATGCCCTCCATCACATGCGGGCGATCGTAAGGGACCATCATCAACTTCTGCTACCAGATAATCTCAAAGATTGGGCCGCGAGCTTGTCGGCAGTCCAGGACGCGGACCTCGGACAAGAATTCTTTCGCATCCAGTCGGAGTTTGCGGACATCATCCATCAAGATGTCCTTCATACCTCAGGGCAGTTCTTCCTCAGATATCAACCGTCCAACAGTGATATAGATGAAAGCGCTACAAATGCGGTGACAACAACCACGATTTCATGACCATCACGACAGACGGCGGCTTCAGCCACGCTCCTGTCCGATGAGTCGAGTCGAAAGTAGTGATGTGTAGTTCTGAAACATTGATTGGCTCATGTTGTAATTAAACTTTAATGAATTCGTATGTCTCTTTGGTTTGGACAGTCGTTCAACTTAGATGTAATCGATGCTATTTATTAGTAGGACCATGAATCGTGCTATTAATGTCTTGCTTTTCTCTTTAGATCCTTTTATTGTATACTTACATATTGCTTATGTATTGTCTGTTGTTTGGCTTGTGCATAGAGATGCCGTCGTATGTCGTGTACAAGGGTAAGGTTCCCGAGTCTCTGACGGCGGGAGGAGTGTCGGAGACAGGTTCACCGTTTCAGCGGTAACAGTTACAAAGGGTACACCACTAGGGCGGAGGACGAATCTAGATACGCCCGCTATCTAGCGGGAGAGAACCGGATGAAGACTAGTTTGATCGCGATGATGCTCATCATGATGACCGCAGCTCTCTTCTATGTGATGGTAGTTTAGATGATCGATATCGACTTGTAATGTGAAGACAAACTCGATACTCGCGGTCTTGAGACTTGTAATGTTTTATCTTTATTCGGTCTTTTGAATTCGGAGACTAATATGATGAATTGTATTCGGAGACTAATCTTCTATTGTATTCGATGAATCTGCTCTTCTTTGTGTCTGCTGTCTATATTCTGTCCAGTAATATATTTTGTAACCTGTGCAAAAATCAGAAAAGTAAAAAAAAAACCAAATATTCATACTAATGGCGCATCAGCTCAAGGTGCGCCATTAGTATGCCAAAGGATACTAATGGCGCATCACAACAGGGTGCGCCATTAGTATGACAAAGCACATGGTTACGTATGGCCCCCCGGGAGGCACACTAATGGTGCATGGTGTTACATACTAATGGCGCACTGCGTGGTGCGCCAATAGTATACCAGATACTAATGGCGCACCAGTGGTGCGCCATTAGTAAAAAATACTAGTGGCGTGATACTAATGGCGCACCGGTAGTGCGCCATTAGTAGGCAAAACCGGTGCGCCATTAGTAGGCCTTTTCCTAGTAGTGGCCGTTCTCCGGAACTATGGAGAGAGCAACAGATTTGTTGGAAATCATACATGTAGATGTATGTGGTCCGATGAATGTTGAGGCTCGTGGCGGATATCGTTATTTTCTCACCTTCACAAATGATTTAAGCAGATATGGGTATATCTACTTAACGAAACATAAGTCTGAAACTTTAGAAAAGTTCAAAGAATTTCAGAGTGAAGTTGAAAATGGTGTGATCGTGGAGGAGAATATTCGAGTTACGAGTTTGGTCTACATTTGAAACAATGTGGAATAGTTTCGCAACTCACGCCACCCGGAACACCACAGCGTAATGGTGTTTCCGAACATCGTAATCTTACTTTACTTGATATGGTGTGATCTATGATGTCTCTTACTGATTTACCGCTATCGTTTTGGGGTTATGCTTTAGAGACGGCTACATTCACGTTAAATAGGAAACCATCAAAATCCGTTGAGACGACGCCTTATGAACTATGGTTTGGCAAGAAACCAAAGTTGTCATTTCTTAAAGTTTGGGGCTGCGATGCTTATGTGAATAAACTTCAACCTGATAAGCTCGAACACAAATCGGAGAAATGTGTCTTCATAGGATACCAAGAGGAGACTGTTGGGTACACCTTCTATCACAAATCCGAAGGCAAGACTTTTGTTGCTAAATTCAGAGTTTTTCTAGAGAAGGAGTTTCTCTCGAAAGAAGTGAGAGGGAGGAAAGTAGAACTTGATGAGGTAACTGTACCTACTCCCTTATTGGAAAGTAGTTCATTGCAGAAATCGGTTTCTGCGACACCTACACTAATTAGCGAGGAAGTTAATGATGATGATCATGAAACTTCAGATCAAGTTGTTACTGAACCTCGTAGGTCAACCAGAGTAAGATCCGCACCAGAGTGGTACGGTAATCCTGTTCTGGAAGTTATGTTACTAGACCATGACGAACCTATGAACTATGAAGAAGCGATGGTGAGCCCAGATTCCGCAAAATGGCTTGAGGCCATGAAATCTGAGATGTGATCCATGTATGAGAACAAAGTGTGGACTTTGGTTGACTTGCCCGATGATCGGCAAGCAATTGAGAATAAATGGATCTTCAAGAAAAAGACTGACGCTGATGGTAATGTTACTGTCTACAAAGCTCGACTTGTCGCGAAAGGTTTTCGACAAGTTCAAGGGATTGACTACGATGAGACCTTCTCACCCGTACCGATGCTTAAGTCTGTCCGAATCATGTTAGCAATTGCCGCATTTTATGATTATGAAATTTGGCAAATGGATGTCAAAACTGCATTCCTGAATGGATTTCTGGAAGAAGAGTTGTATATGATGCAACCAGAAGGTTTTATCGATCCAAAGGGAGCTAACAAAGTGTGCAAGCTCCAGCGATCCATTTATGGACTGGTGCAAGCCTCTCAGAGTTGGAATAAATGCTTTGATAGCGTGATCAAAGCATTCGGTTTTGTACAGACTTTTGGAGAAGCATGTATTTACAAGAAAGTGAGTGGGAGCTCTATAGCATATATGATATTATATGTGGATGGCATATTGCTGATTGGAAATGATATAAAATTTCTGGATAGCATAAAGGGATACTTGAATAAGAGTTTTTCGATGAAAGACCTCAGTGAAGTTGCTTACATATTGGGCATCAAGATCTATAGAGATAGATCAAGATGCTTAATTGGACTTTCACAAAGCACATACCTTGATAAAGTTTTGAAGAAGTTCAAAATGGATCAAGCAAAGACAGGGTTCTTGCCTGTGTTACAAGGTGTGAAGTTGAGTAAGACTCAATGCCCGACCACTGGAGAAGATAGAGAGAAGATGAAAGATGTTCCCTATGCTTCAGCCATAGGCTCTATCATGTATGCAATGCTGTGTACCAGACCTAATGTGTGCCTTGCTATAAGTCTAGCAGGGAGGTACCAAAGTAATCAGGAGTGGATCACTGGACAACGGTCAAGAACATCCTGAAATACCTGAAAAGGACTAAGGATATGTTTCTCGTTTATGGAGGTGAGAAAGAGCTCATCATAAATGGTTACGTTGATGCAAGCTTTGACACTTATCCGGACGATTCTAAATTGCAAACCGGATACGTGTTTACATTGAACGGTGGAGCTGTCAGTTGGTGCAGTTCTAAACAAAGCGTCGTGACGGGATCTACGTGTGAAGTGGAGTACATAGCTGCTTTGGAAGCAGCAAATGAAGGAGTCTGGATGAAGGAGTTCATATCCGATCTAGGTGTCATACCGAGTGCATCGGGTCCAATGAAAATCTTTTGTGACAATACTGGTGCAATTGCCTTCGCAAAGGAATCCAGATTTCACAAGAGAACCAAGCACATCAAGAGACGCTTCAATTCCATCCGGGATCTAGTCCAGGTGGGAGACATAGAAATTTGCAAGATACATACGGATATGAATGTTGCAGACCCGTTGACTAAGCCTCTTCCACGAGCAAAACATGATCAGCACCAAGGCTCCATGGGTGTTAGAATCATTACTGTGTAATCTAGATTATTGACTCTAATGGAAGTGGGAGACTGAAGGAAATATGCCATAGAGGCAATAATAAAGTTATTATTTATTTCATTATATCATGATAAATGTTTATTATTCATGCTAGAATTGTATTAACCGGAAACATAATACATGTGTGAATACATAGACAAACAGATTGTCACTAGTATGCCTCTACTTGGCTAGCTCGTTGATCAAAGATGGTTATGTTTCCTAGCCATAGACATGAGTTGTCATTTGATTAACGAGATCACATCATTAGGAGAATGATGTGAGTGACATGACCCATTCCGTTAGCTTAGCACACGATCGTTTAGTATGTTGTTATTGCTTTCTTCATGACTTATACATGTTCCTATGACTATGGGATTATGCAACTCCCGTTTACCGTAGGAACACTTTGTGTGCTACCAAATGTCACAACGTAACCGGTTGATTATAAAGGAGCTGTACAGGTGTCTCCAAAGGTACTTGTTGGGTTGGCGTATTTCGAGATTAGGATTTGTCACTCTGATTGTCGGAGAGGTATCTCTGGGCCCTCTCAGTAATGCACATCACTTAAGCCTTGCAAGCATTGCAACTAATGAGTTAGTTGCAGGATGATGTATTACAGTACGAGTAAAGAGACGTGCCGGTAACGAGATTGAACTAGGTATTGAGATACCAAGAATCGAATCTCGGGCAAGTAACATACCGATGACAAAGGGAACAACGTATGTTGTTATGCGGTCTGACCGATAAAGATCTTCATAGAATATGTGGGAGCCATTATGAGCATCCAGGTTCCACTATTGGCTATTGACCGGAGACGTGTCTCGATCATGTCTACATAGTTCTCGAACCCGTAGGGTCCGCACGCTTAACGTTACTATGACAGTTATATTATGAGTTTATATGTTTTGATGTACCGAAGGTTGTTTGGAGTCCCGAATGTGATCACGGACATGACGAGGAGTCTCGAAATGGTCGAGACATGAAGATTGATATATTGGAAGCCTATGGTTGGATATCGGAAGTGTTCCGGGTGAAATTGGGATTTTACAGGAGTACCGTGAGGTTACCGGAACCCCCCGGGAACTTAATGGGCCTTAGTGCACCTAGGTGGAAGAGAGGAGAGGCGGCTAGGGCTGGGCCGCGCGCCCCTCCCCCCAGTCTGAATAGGACGAGAGGGGGGCGACGCCCCCCCCCCACCTTCCTTCTTCTCCTCCACTCCTTCCCCCTCCCAAGTCCTAATCCAACTAGGAAAGGGGGGGAGTCCTACTCCTGGTGGGAGTAGGACTCCTCCCGGCGCGCCTCTCCCTTGGCCAGCCGCACCCCCCTACGGGGGCAGGGGGCACCCCATGGACACAACATTGATCAGTTGATATTTTAGCCGTGTGCGGTGCCCCCCTCCACCATAGTCCACCTCGATATCAGAAGCGGTGCTTAGGCGAAGCCCTGCATCGGTAGAACATCTACATCGTCACCACGTTGTCGTGCTGACTAAACTCTCCCTCAACACTCGGCTGGATCGGAGTTCGAGGGACGTCATTGGGCTGAACGTGTGCGGAACTTGAAGGTGTCGTACGTTCGGTACTTGATTGGTCGGATCGTGAAGACGTACGACTACATCAACCGCGTTGTGCTAACGCTTCCGCTTTTAGTCTACGAGGGTACATGGACAACACTATCCCCTCTTGTTGCTATGCATCACCATGATCTTGCGTTTGCGTAGGAATTTTTTTGAAATTACTACGTTCCCAACACATTAATTATTCAATATAGAGCTAAGAACTGTATTTCCACTAACATACACTCCACACTCTCTATTCTTTTAATATAGTTCCATACTTGCATTTTACCTATGATACTATGCTAAGAACCACGCATTGTGGGCCCTTCCCGCTGCTCCACTTTGTACATATGGTAAGGCAGGTGCAATTATGCAAATAATGTTATGTGGCAAGATAATTAAGAGGATAGAGAGAGGATGAAAGTGCATGTAGCCCCAAAGTGTAGTTTTGGTAATTAATTACAATATCTATGGCGTAATGTTTTCACTGATATGTATTTGAAGGGATATTTCATAGGTGGTGCCTTGAGGATATTGGATGGATTCAAGTACGAATGTCATAGTGATGCATGAAGCATATTGGGCTGATTTAAGAAGAGTTTCATTAAAAGACCCGAGGAACAGTTCTCATGGTATCCCTCTTTGCATACACCTTGTCCGTGGGTTTAGGTGGCTGAGCCCACTAGGTCCATGGAAATCTCTCTTGACACCCCATGCACACGGTCCTCCTGACCTCTGTGCACACGGGGTCGAGTGTTAAACTCTCTAAATACGCCATGCGCACGAAGCCTAGGGGTTTAAGTCTCAGGGTCTCATGTCTAGTGAGGTTACTAATTGGTCTTTGGAGATATCCATTAAAGCCATCAATATTGATTTTAATGCCTAACCAAATATGTTCAAGATGGATTTCATCGGGGGATCTCAAAGGTTGACATATTTGGGCTTATAAATATCAAGGCCTCGAGAAGTATGAGAATTAAATCTATAGTGTCAAGAGAAGATTAGGAGGATCTCATGTGTTAGCTTTTGGTTGATCATGTCTTAAACTAAGAAACTAGAGTGAATTCATTGCGCCTTTCAAGAGATTGTGATGGATAATTTAGAAGAGCAAGTGATTACTAATATGATGTTCATGGTGAAACTTGATATGATTAAGTCTTTGGTGTTCTCTTCATAAATTAACGAAGTGAAAATAAGAGTTCTTTGTGGTTTTCAATAAACCAAGATGGAGCATGAAGTAAATATGTTAGCTTACCCACATGAATCAAGAAGATTGATACTAGATGGTAAGCATACATGCACAAACAATGTATGCATGGGATCAAGTAATCTAGTGGTATCATAAGTAATTGTGAATTGTGTTTTTCTGAAGTAACCCGTGCTATTTTTTTATTATGTCTATGTGGGTTAAGTGTTTCTCCGGCGCCGTCCTTCGCAGTACGATGTCGAGTGACACGGGACGACGCAGAGCCAAAGCTTCTACTACAACCCCGGTCCAACCGCAACCGGTGCACCACAATGTGAACAGCGAGGTCCTCCATGTCGTCCTAAGCGCTAGATCTACCACCGAATGCTGCACTGATGCCGTATGTCGGCATAGATTGGAAGGAAAGGGGATGGGGAGAGGAGGAGACAGAGAGAAGTGGAGTGAAATGATCTTTGACCGCTGTTTAGGGTTCGTCCAGACTTGGGATAAATATGGGGTCGTGTGGGCCAGGGAGAGCCGGTCCGATGTGGCGGACGCGACAGGGCACATCCGGGATATTCAGTATGGGAGGACAAGTGGATCCCTTCTACGGTCACAATGTCCCCGATGCTACGCCCAGCAGGTGCGACAATCCACATTGTCGATGAGTTGATTGATACTGACAGCTGGAGTTGGCGAAGGGAACTAGTGAGAGAAAACTTCATTGCACCGGAGTGACAACAATTCTGAATATCCCGCTACGGTGGGGAGGAGGTGAAGATTTCCTTGCGTGGGCACATGAGAAGTCAGGCATCTACTCTGTTAAATCACCGTACCAGGCTCTAGTGAATCAAAAAGAGCGCTTAGCTCTAGATGAAGGGCAGGTTACCCGCCCCTCAGTGAATCAACAACAGATGTGGAACGCAATCTGGAAGTTCAAAGTCTCCCCGAAAGTGAGGGTGTTCTGGTGGCGGGTAATGAGGGGCATCTTACCTGATGAATGCACCCTAAAACACCGCCACATAAGATAGGCTAGCACTTGCAAAATTTGTCTAGCCATGAATGAGGACATGGAACATGCACTGCTACATTGTTCGCTTGCACGGAGGTTTTTTGGAGGAAACAAGATTGTTATTTCATGTTGATCTACCTCGGCTCCATCCTCTTACTTGAACGAAAGACATTCTATGCGATCTCCGATTCTCTAACAAGGAACGGGCGATCTTCATCACGGTGATGTGGGCAATTTGGACGTCTCGAAACCGATTGACTCATGACAAGGAGGGGTGGAATCCACCTATTCTGTCAGACGGATTAGAGAAGACCTAGCCATCTTGGAGTTACCTAGGCAGCAGGAAATCACGCTACCCTGCTTCGGTTGGGAGCCTCCTGACGATCCTCATATCAAGATCAATACAGATGCTGCGGTTCACCTTGATGATGGCAATGCAGGAGCGGGAGGTGTCGCCCGCTCGTCCTCAGGGTTCAAGGGTGCATGGTGCAAGCCGATATCGGGTGTTACGGATCCTCTCATCGCGGAGGCTATAGCGCTGAAGGAAGGAGTCCTTCTTGCTACACTTCGAGGTTTCACGCATGTGATCATCGAGACTGACTGTCTAGAGGCAGTTCACCTCTGGAACTATCGCTATACCGGCCGGTCTGTGATAGCACCTATCTTGTTTGAAATTGGAGAGCTAGCCCTTAGTTTTATTTCTTTTAGTATTCATCATGTAATGGGAACAGCTAATGGTCCTACACACCTATGTGCTAAGCGTGCTTGTACGCTTAACATGACCGAGAGCTGGCAAGATACCACTCCTCGGCTTCCCCGATCAAGAACCTTTCCGGGTCGATCGTTTCAAATAACGCTTTTGTTGAATAAAAGCTCTCTAAAGTTCCCCGCAAAAAAAAGTTAGACCGGACGTCCGCTGACGGTTGGGAAGCATGATAACCTTTTTGTGACCAGTCTCTCACTCGGTCGTCCGATGACTCAGTTTAGCGATGTTGGGTGTAGATGCTCTAAGCTCACACTGATGGTGAATTACAAAAAGCCACAACATTCTAAGTTCAATTCTGGATTTGCTACCACATTCCTTGGGCACCCCAAATATCTACCTATTTCCTTACTATTTTCTCAGTAAACATTGATGACCGATTTGCGGTAAATTAATAAAATTATGACTTATCAGGTCCACCATAAGCGCTGACATGGCACAGATTGGTCGCAACGCTTCTTGGCCATTAAGTTGGATGGAGAGCCCACCCGTCAGCACGGTGATACGTCTCCAACGTATCGATAATTTTTTATTGTTCCATGCTATTATATTATCTGTTTTGGATGTTTTATATGCATTAATATGCTATTTTATATGATTTTTGGGACTAACCTATTAACAGAGAGCCCAGTTCCAGTTCCTATTTTTCCTTGTTTTAGAGTTTCGCAGAAAAGGAATACCAAACGGAGTCCAAACGGAATGAAACTTTCGCAATGATTTTTCTTGGACCAGGAGACACCCAGAGGGCTTGGAGTGCATGTCAGGAAAGCCACGAGGCGGCCACAAGGTCGGGAGGCGCGCCCGGGGGGTAGGGCGCGCCCCCACCCTTGTGTCCCCCTCGTTGCTCCACCGACCTATTTCTTCTGCCTATATATTCTCAAATATCGCAAAACCTTCTAGGGGAGCCACAAAACCACTTTTCCACCACCGCAACCTTCTGTACCCATGAGATCCCATCTAGGGGCCTTTCCTGGCGTCCTGCCGGAGGGGGATTCAATCACGGAGGGCTTCTATATCAACACCATTGCCTCTCCGATGAAGCATGAGTAGTTTGCCACAGACCTACGGGTTCATAGCTAGTAGCTAGATGGCTTTTTCTCTCTTTGATTCTCAATACCATGTTCTCCTCGATGTTCTTGGAGATCTATTCGATGTAATACTCTTTTGCGGTGTGTTTGCTGAGATCCGATGAATTGTGCATTTATGATCAACTTATCTATGAATATTATTTGAATCTCCTCTGAATTCTTATATGCATGATTTGATATCTTTGCAAGTCTCTTCGAACTATCAATTTGGTTTGGCCAACTAGATTGGTTTTTCTTGCAATGGGAGAAGTGCTTAGCTTTGGGTTCAATCTTGCGGTGCTCGATCCTAGTGATAGAAGGGGAACCGACACACATTGTATTGTTGCCATCGAGGATTACAAGATGGGGTTTTCATCATATTGCTTGAGTTTATCCCACTACATCATATCATCTTTCTTAATGCGTTACTCTGTTCCTATGAACTTAATACTCTAGATGCAGGCAGGAGTCGGTCGATGTGTGGAGTAATAGTAGTAGATGCAGGCAGGAGTCGGTCTACTTGATACGGACGTGATTCCTATATTCATGATCATTGCCTTAGACATCGTCATAACTTTGCGCTTTTCTATCAATTGCTCGGCAGTAATTTGTTCACCCACCGTAATAATTTCTATCTTGAGAGAAACCTCTAGTGAAACCTATGCCCCCCGGGTCTATTTTCCATCATAGAAGTTTCCGATCTATAATTTTGGTTTCCTATTTACTTTCTTTGCAATCTTTTACTTTCCGTTCCATAAACCAAAAATACCAAAAATATTACTTTACCGTTTATCCATCTCTATCAGATCTCACTTTGCAAATAACCATGAAGGGATTAACAACCCCTTTATCATGTTGGGTGCAAGTTGGTGTTTGGTTGTGCAGGTATTCAGTGGCTTGCGCGCTGTCTCCTATTGGATTGATACCTTGGTTCTCAAAAGCTGAGGGAAGTACTTACTCTACTTTGCTACATCACCCTTTCCTCTTCAAGGGAAAAACCAACGCAAGCTAAATAGGTAGCAGGAAGAATTTCTGGCGCCGTTGCCGGGGAGATCTACGCCGAGCCGAGACATACAAAGTACCCATCATAAACTCTCATCCCGTGCATTACATTATTCGTCATTCGCCTCTCGTTTTCCTCTCCCCCACTTCTAAAACGATTTTCGTATAGATTTGCCTTTTCTTTGCCCCTCTTTTGTTCATCTTCTTCGTTTGCTTTTTGTGTGGTCGTGCGATTGGATTGCTTGCTTTGTCACGATGGCTCAAGATAATACCAAATTGTGTGACTTTTTCAACACCAATAATAATGATTTTATTAGTACTCCAATTGCTCCAGCTACGAATGCGGAATCTTGTGAAATTAATACCGCTTTGCTGAATCTTGTTATGAAAGATCAATTTTCCGGCCTTCCCAATGAAGATGCCGCATCCCATCTTAATAATTTTGTTGATTTGTGTGATATGCAAAAGAAAAAAAGATGGGGATAATGATATTGTTAAATTGAAGCTATTTCCGTTCTCACCTCGAGATCGTGCTAAAACTTGGTTTTCAACTTTGCCTAAAAATAGTGTTGATTCATGGAATAAGTGTAAAGATGCTTTTATTTCCAAGTATTTTCCTCCCGCTAAGATCATCTCCCTTAGGAACGATATTATGAATTTTAAGAAACTTGATCATGAACATGTTGCACAATCTTGGGAGAGGATGAAATTTATGATACGAAATTGCCCTACTCATGGTTTGAATTTGTGGATGATTATACAAAATTTTTACACCGGATTGAATTTTGCTTCTAGAAATCTTTTAGATTCGGCCGCGGGAGGCACTTTTATGGAAATTACGTTAGGAGAAGCTATCAAACTTCTAGATAATATTATGTTTAATTATTCTCAATGGCATACCGAAAGATCTTCCATTAATAAAAAAGTGCATGCGATTGAAAAGATTAATGTTTTAAGTGGAAATATGGATGAACTTATGAAATTATTTGCTAGAAAGAGTGCTCCTGTTGATCCTAATGATATGCCTTTGTATATTTTGATTGAGAATAATAATGAATCTATGGATGTGAATTTTGTTGGTAGGAACAATTTTGGTAATAACGCATATCGAGGTAATTTTAATCCTAGGCTGTTTCCTAGTAATTCCTCTAATAATTATGGTAATTCCTACAAAAATTCTTCTGGAAATTATAATAAGATGCCCTCTAATTTTGAGAATAGTGTTAAAGAATTTATGAGTTCGCAAAAGAATTTCAATGCTATGATTGAAGAAAAATTGCACAAGATTGATTATTTGGCTAGGAACGTGGATATAATTTCGCTTGATGTTGTTTTTTTGGAACTTAGATCTATTCCACTTAAGCATGATATCAACGAGTCTCTCAAAGCCATGATAATTTCCATTGATGAGTGCAAAGAAAGAACCGATAAAATGCATGCTAAAAAAGAATGGTTTATAAAAGCGTGTTCTTCTATTTTCCGTGAGAATAATGATGAAGATCTTAAAGTGATTGATGTGAATCCTATTGAATCTTTGTTTTCCAATATAAATCTTGATTAATATGGGGCTGGAGATGAGTCAACTTTAGTTAAAAGGCATCCCAATGATTTTGAGTTTTTAGATCTTGACGCAAAAATTGATAAAAGTGGGATTGGAGAGGTCAAAACTTCAAGTAGGAATGAACCCGCTATTTTGGATTTCAAGGAATTTAATTATGATAATTGTTCTTTGATAGATTGTATTTCCTTGTTGACATCCATGTTGAATTATCCTCATGCTTATAATCAAAACAAATCTTTTACTAAACATATCGTCGATGCTATGATGCAATCTTTTGAAGAAAAGCTTGAACTGGAAGTTTTTATCCCTAGAAAACTTTATGATGAGTGGGAAATGTCGGTGTCGAAACCGGCAGATCTCAGGTAGGGGGTCCCAAGCTGTGTGTCATGGATCGATGGGTAACAGGAGACAGGGGACACGATGTTTTACCCAGGTTCGGGCCCTCTATATCGAGGTAATACCCTACTTCCTTCTTGATTGATCTTGATGAATATAGAGATTACAAGAGTTGATCTACCTCAAGATCATATGTTGTGGTCTAAAACCTGAGGGTATGATGAATAATGTCATAACGATCTATTGACTAGCTTGGCCTCGGCTTATATAATGTACCAGAGGCCTAGGATAACAAGAGTCCTAGTCGAATACGTTGGTGGAGAGGAGTCCTTGTCTTGATTACCAAGTCTTGTGGAATCTTCCTGGTATGCGGCATGGGCTGTCCGAAGTGGCCCATGATAAAACCGCCATTGGGGTCCTCGGCCCGATCCACCTGGTCAGGAGATGACGTGGTGAGTACCCCCTAGTCCAGGACACCGTCAGTAACCCCCCTGAACCGGTCTTCAAGTTGGGGACGCTCCTCGACTCTTCCAAACTGCCCCTCATCTTCGGTCGTCGGTCTTGAAAACTGGTTCAACAAATCTTCTCATCTTCGATCTTGAGGATCACGGAAGGGAATCCGAAGAGTTTACACGTCGGGTATCTGAGGAGCCCTTTAAGTCTTCGGCCTTTATCAATGCCTAGTTATTTTTAGGCCGCACCTCGGGTTTGAAGTGTTTCCCGTGCAGCAATGTCCTCTTGCGTCCGAGCTCCAACACTGGATTGCATCCAAGCTCCATCGCTGGACTGTATCCAAGCTCCAAACTGTATCCAAGCTCCAACGCCGAACTGTGTCCGAGGTCCAACGCTGGACTATGTCCAAGCTCCAACGCCGGACTATATCCGAGATGCCATAGATCACCTTGGTTCAAAAAGTTTTAGCCGAGATTAATGCGAGAAATGCCCTCTAAGATTCCAGCCACTTGCATCCGAGCTATATGTCGAACTGCTTCTGAGGTGGCTCAGCACCTCGGTCATGGGCTCATTGTTTGCAGATTTTATTTCCGATGCGTTGCTGGCTAGATGTATTGCCAGTAGCCCTCAAGGTGTCTGTCGGCCTAAAATCCGAGATGCACCTGAAGGACAACATGAAACCGCTGATCCTAGTAGCTTCTGAGACCTAGTTCGTGAAATCGGCCTGAGGATTGATGTCTACTACGCAACCTTCTCCTTGTAGACGTTGTTGGGCCTCCAAGTGCAGAGGTTTGTAGGACAGTAGCAAATTTCCCTCAAGTGGATGACCTAAGGTTTATCAATCCATGGGAGGTATAGGATGAAGATGGTATCTCTCAAGCAACCCTGCAACCAAATAACAAAGAGTCTCTTGTGTCCCCAACACACCCAATACAATGGTAAATTGTATAGGTGCACTAGTTCGCCAAGAGATGGTGATACAAGTGCAATATGGATAGTAGATATAGGTTTTTGTAATCTGAAAAATATAAAAACAGCAAGGTAACTAATGATAAAAGTGAGCGTAAACGGTATTGCAATGCTAGGAAACAAGGCCTAGGGTTCATACTTTCACTATTGCAAGTTCTCTCAACAATAATAACATAATTGGGTCATATAACTATCCCTCAACATGCAACAAAGAGTCACTCCAAAGTCACTAATAGCGGAGAACAAACGAAGAGATTATGGTAGGGTACGAAACCACCTCAAAGTTATTCTTTCGGATCGATCTATTCAAGAGTTTGTACTAGAATAACACCTTAAGACACAAATCAATCAAAACCCTAATGTCACCTAGATACTCCAATGTCACCTCAAGGATCCGTGGGTATGATTATACGATATGCATCACACAATCTCAGATTCATCTATTCAACCAACACAAAGTACTTCAAAGAGTGCCCCAAAGTTTCTACCGGAGAGTCAAGACGAAAACGTGTGCCAACCCCTATGCATAGGTTCATGGGTGGAACCCGCAAGTTGATCACCAAAACATACGTCAAGTGGATCACGTGATATCCCATTGTCACCACAGATAAGCAGGGCAAGACATACATCAAGTGTTCTCAAATCATTAAAGTTTCAATCCTATAAGATAACTTCAAAGGGAAAACTCAATCCATTACAAGAGAGTAGAGGGGGAGAAATATCATAAGATCCAACTAGAAAAGCAAAGCTCGCGATATATCAAGATCGCATCACCTCAAGAACACTAGAGAAAGAGATCAAACACATAGCTACTGGTACATACCCTCAACCCTGAGGGTGAACTAGTCCCTCCTCGTCATGGAGAGCGCCGGGATGATTAAGATGGCCATCAGTGAGGGTTCCCCCCTCCGGCAGGGTGCCAGAAGAGGGCTCAGATTGGTTTTTGGTGGCTACAGAGGCTTGCGGCGGCGGAACTCCCGATCTATTCTGTTCCCTGATGTTTTTAGGGTATATGGACATATATAGCCGAAATAATTCGGTCAGGGGGCCCACGAGGGGCCCACGAGGTTGGAGGGCGCGCCCAGGGGGTTGGCGCGCCCCCTGCCTCGTGCCTTCCTTGTTGCTTCCCTTACGTACACTCCAAGTCTTCTGGATTGCTTCCCTTCCAAAAATAACTCTGCCGAAGGTTTCGTTCCGTTTGGACTCTGTTTCATATTCCTTTTCTCGCTAAACATCAAACAAGGAGAAAAAACAGAACCGCACTGGGCTCAGGTTAATAAGTTAGTCCCAAAAATAATATAAAAGTGCATAGTAAAGCCCATTAACCATCCAAGATGGATAATATAATAGCATGAATACTTCATAAATTATAGATACGTTGGAGACGTATCAGCATCCCCAAGCTTAATTCCTACTCGTCCTCGAGTAGGTAAATCATAAAAGAAATAATTTATGAAGTGTCAATGCCAGCAGGTGCATAGGTTTGATCAATGTTAATTTCAATCACCTTTTCTAGCATCATTATATGTCATAATATTAGCTCATATCATAAAACTTTGCATGATCAAGTAACAAACTATTCACATGTTAAAGTATCGATCATAAACTTTCTTGAAAACTAACAAACCGTGTTATTAGTCATCAAACAATTACAATTCATCTTATTTTCAAGAAGAGTCTATGTCAGAGCTTTGATTTGGCAAACTTCACATACTCAACTATCATTTAGTCTTCCATGATTGCTACCACTCAAAGCATATTGTTAGAACAAGTAGTATTCATCGAACACAGAGAAAGATAGGGGCTTAATGTTTCGCCTCCCAACCTTTTACCTCAAGGGTAATGTCAACAATAATAATTCATGCTCAAATATATTTGAATGGCCATATATGCTTAGATCTTTCCATCACATGATGCTTGCCAACTAAAGAGTAGGTTGGAATGAGAAGGAATACTACTGACTCTTGCATAAAAGTAAAAGATAGGCCCTTCGCAGAGGGAAGCATGGATTTGCAGAGGTGCCAGAGCTCGACGCTAAAACATAGATGAAAATAATTTTGAGAGGTATGCTTTCATTGTCAACATAACGACCAAGAGTTCCCAATATCTTCCATACTAGATACATTATAGGCGGTTCCCACGCAGAAAGGTAAAGTTTTTACTCCCCCTCCACTAACATTCACACTCCATGGCTTGTCCGAAACAACGGGCGCCGTCCAACTATCAACATTCCTGTGTGAGTTTTGTTTAAATTATTTGCGAATTTGTTTTTGATCTTTTGATCATAGGACTGGGCATCCCAGTTACCAGCCATTTTCTCGTGAAAGATGAGCGGAGTCCACTCATCGTGAGAATAACCCACCTAGCATGGAAGTTACTGACAATCCCTAGTCGCTACATGAGCGATTCGGGCATACAAAACAGATTATTATTTGAAGGTTTAGAGTTTGGCACATGCAAATTTACTTGGAACGACAGGTAATACCGCATATAGGTAGATATGGTGGACACTCATGGAAGAAACTTGGTTCAAGGAATTTGGATGCACAAGCAGAATTCCCGCTTAGTACATATATTTTGGCTAGCAAAGGATTCTAAATAGCAAGCACCACATGTTAGAGGACCCATAACAATATAACTTCTATACAAATATACCCAAGCATAACTCATTATGTTGTC
Source organism: Aegilops bicornis (assembly GCA_021605145.1). NCBI lineage: Eukaryota > Viridiplantae > Streptophyta > Magnoliopsida > Poales > Poaceae > Aegilops > Aegilops bicornis. The sequence continues at coordinate 193,856,251 of CM038672.1, read as the reverse complement.
TTCCTTGTCCAACTTCAACTAATTTTCTCAGGTTTGAAAATAATTAATGAGGCTCACAATTATAGAAGATGTCCAAGATAGTATATTTATATATGAAATCTCTCTTCCTTCAATATTCTTTCATGAATTGTTCAAGTGACCAATACAATGTTTTCTAACCTTCAATAAATTTACCACCTCTACTTCTTATATTTGAAGTCATTACTCCCCATGGGATAAGCATATGAAACATATATAATTTCAGATTTATGACATTCAAATCATTCAACCACTTACTCATAGGATATAAGTGAAGCACACGAGTAAATGACAAACTACTCCAAAAAGATATAAGTGAAGATCAAGGAGTAGTTAAATAATTATATAGCTAAGTGAAGACTCTCTCTCATTTAAGAATTTCAGATCTTGGTATTTTATTAAAACAGCAAGCAAGGCTAAAGAAAATAAAACGACGCTCCAAGCAAAAAACATATCATGTGGTGAATAAAAATATAGCTCCAAGTAAAGTTACAGATGAACGAAGACGAAAGAGGGGATGCCATCCGGGCATCCCCAAGATTAGGCTCTTGGTTGTCCTTGAATATTACCTTTGGGTGCCTTGGGAATCCCCAAGATTAGGCTCTTGCCACTCTTTATTCCATAGTCCATCGAATCTTTAGTCAAAACTTGAAAACTTCACAACACAAAACATAACAGAAAATCTCAAGATCTCTGTTAGCGAAAGAAAACAAAACACCACTTCAACTTACTGTAATGAACTCATTCTTTATCTTTACTTGTGTTAAATCTACTGTATTTCAACTTATCTATGGTTTATAAACTATTTTACTAGCCATAGATTCATTAAAATAAGCAAACAACACAAAAAAAAACAGAATCTGTCAAAAACAGAACAGTCTGTAGTAATCTGTAACTAACACAAACTTCTGGAACTCAAACAATTCGAAAATAAATTGGTGGACCTGAAGAATATGTCTAGGAATCATCTGCAAAAAGAATCAACTAAATAGCACTCTCCAGTAAAACGTTTTAGCTAATCTCGTGAGCGCTAAAGTTTCCGTTTTTTACAGCATGATCATAAAGACTTCACCCAAGTCTTCCCAAAGGTTCTACTTGGCACAAACACTAATTAAAACACAATACCACATCTAAACAGAAGCTAGATGGATTATTTATTCCTAAACAGAACCAAAAATCAAGATACTAAAATAAAATTTTGTTGCCTCCCAACAAGCGCTAACGTTTAACGCCCCTAGCTAGGCATGATGATTTCAATGATGCTCACATAAAACATAAGAATTGAAACATAAAGAGAGCATCATGAAGAATATGACTAGCACATTTAAGTCTAACCCACTTCCTATGCATAAGGATTTTGTGATCAAACAACTTATGGGAACAAGAATCAACTTGCATAGGAAGGTAAAACAAGCATAACTTCAAGATTTTAAGCACATATAGAGGAAACTTGATATTATTGCAATTCCTACAAGCATACATTCCTCCCTCATAATAACTTTAAGTAGCATCATGAATGAATTCAACAATATAATCATCACATAAAGTATTATTTTCATGATCTACTTGCATAGAATTTTTATTACTCTCCACATAATCAAATTTCTTCTCATGAATAGTAGTGGGAGCAAACTCAACAAAATAACTATCATGTGAAGCATAATACAATTGAAAATTAAAATCATGATGACAAGTTTCATGGTTATCTTTATTCTTTATAGCATACATGTCATCAGAATAATCATCATAAATAGCAACTTTGTAGATTCATCAGTGAGGGTTCCCCCCTCCGGCAGGGTGCCGGAACAGGGCCCCGATTGGTTTTTGGTGGCTACAGAGGCTTGCGGCGGCGGAACTCCCGATCTATTCTGTTCCCCGATGTTTTTCGGGTATATGGAAATATATAGGCGCAAGAAGTCGGTCAGGGGACCCACGAGGGGCCCACGAGGGTGGAGGGCGCGCCCCCTGCCTCGTGCCTTCCTTGTTGCTTCCCTTACGTACACTCCAAGTCTTCTGGTTTGCTTCCCTTCCAAAAATAACTCTGCCGAAGGTTTCATTCCGTTTGGACTCTGTTTGATATTCCTTTTCTGCGAAACACTGAAACAAGGAGAAAAACAGAAACTGGCACTGGGCTCTGGGTTAATAAGTTAGTCCCAAAAATAATATAAAAGTGCATAGTAAAGCCCATTAACCATCCAAGATGGATAATATAATAGCATGAATACTTCATAAATTATAGATACGTTGGAGACGTATCAGCGTCCCCAAGCTTAATTCCTACTCGTCCTCGAGTAGGTAAATGAGAAAATAAATAATTTATGAAGTGTGAATGCCAGCAGGTGCATAGATTTGATCAATGTTAATTTCAATCACCTTTTCTAGCATCATTATATGTCATAACAGTAGCTCATATCATAAAACTTTGCATGATCAAGTAACAAACTATTCACATGTTAAAGTATAGATCATAAACTTTCTTGAAAACTAACAAACCGTGTTATTAGTCATCAAACAATTAAAATTCATCTTATTTTCAGGAAGAGTCTATGTCAGAGCTTTGATTTGGCAAACTTCACATACTCTACTATCATTTAGTCTTCCATGATTGCTACCACTCAAAGCATATTTTTAGAACAAATAGTATTCATCGAACACAGAGAAAGATAGGGGCTTAATGTTTCGCCTCCCAATCTTTTACCTCAAGGGTAATGTCAACAATAATAATTCATGCTCAAATATATTTGAATGGCCATATATGCTTAGATCTTTCCATCACATGATGCTTGCCAACTAAAGAGTAGGTCGGAATGAGAAGGAATACTACTCACTCTTGCATAAAAGTAAAAGATAGGCCCTTCACAGAGGGAAGCATGGATTTGCAGAGGTGCCAGAGCTCAAAGCTAAAACATAGATGAAAATAATTTTGAGAGGTATGCTTTCATTGTCAATATAACAACCAAGAGTTCCCAATATCTTCCATACTAGATACATTATAGGCGGTTCCCACGCAGAAAGGTAAAGTTTTTACTCCCCCTCCACTAACATTCACACTCCACGGCTTGTTCGAAACAATGGGCGCCGTCCAACTATCAACATTCCTGGGGGAGTTTTGTTTAAATTATTTGCGAATTTGTTTTTGATCTTTTGATCATAGGACTGGGCATCCCAGTTACCAGCCATTTTCTCGTGAATGATGAGCGGAGTCCACTCATCGTGAGAATAACCCACCTAGCATGGAAGTTACTGACAACCCCTAGTCGCTACATGAGCGATTCGGGCATACAAAACAGATTATTATTTGAAGGTTTAGAGTTTGGCACATGCCAATTTACTTGGAACGGCAGGTAATACCGCATATAGGTAGATATGGTGGACACTCATGGAAGAAACTTGGTTCAAGGAATTTGGATGCACAAGCAGTATTCCCTCTTAGTACAGATATTTTGGCTAGCAAAGGATTCTAAATAGCAAGCACGACATGTTAGAGGACCCTTAACAATATAACTTCTATACAAATATACCCAAGCATAACTCATTATGTTGTCTTCCTTGTCCAACTTCAACTAATTTTCTCAGGTTTGAAAATAATTAATGGGGCTCACAATTATAGAAGATGTCCAAGATAGTATATTTATATGTGAAATCTCTCTTCCTTCAATACTCTTTCATGAATTGTTCAACTCACCAATACAATGTTTGCTAACCTTCAATAAATTTACCACCTCTACTTCTTATATGTGAAGTCATTACTCCCCATGGGATAAGCATATGAAACATATATAATTTCAGATTTATGACATTCAAATCATTCAACCATTTATTCATAGGATATAAGTGAAGCACACGAGTAAATGACAAACTACTCCAAAAAGATATAAGTGAAGATCAATGAGTAGTTAAATAATTATGTAGCTAAGTGAAGACTCTCTCTCATTTAAGAATTTCAGATCTTGCTATTTTATTAAAACAGCAAGCAAGGCTAAAGAAAATAAAATGACGCTCCAAGCAAAACACATATCATGTGGTGAATAAAAATATAGCTCCAAGTAAAGTTACAAATGAACGAAGACGAAAGAGGGGATGCCATCCGGGGCATCCCCAAGATTTGGCTCTTGGTTGTCCTTGAATATTACTTTGGGGTGCCTTGGGCATCCCCAAGCTTAGGCTGTTGCCACTCCTAATTCCATAGTCCATCGAATCTTTACTCAAAACTTGAAAACTTCACAACACAAAACATAACAGAAAATATCGTGAGCTCCGTTAGCGAAAGAAAACAAAACACCACTTCAACTTACTGTAATGAACTCAATATTTATTTTTAGTTGTGATAAATCTACTGTATTCCAACTTATCTATGGTTTATAAACTATTTTACTAGCCATAGATTCATTAAAATAAGCAAACAACACAAAAAAAACAGAATCTGTCAAAAACAGAACAGTCTATAGTAATCTGTAACTAACGCAAACTTCTGGAACTCAAACAATTCGAAAATAAATTGGTGGACCTGAGGAACATGTCTAGCAATCATCTTCAAAAAGAATCAACTAAATAGCACTCTCCAGAAAAAAGTTTTAGCTAATCTCGTGAGCGCTAAAGTTTCCGTTTTTTACAGCATGATCATAAAGACTTCACCCAAGTCTTCCCAAAGGTTCTACTTGGCACAAACACTAATTAAAACACAAAACCACATCTAAAAAGAAGCTAGATGGATTATTTATTCCTAAACAGAACCAAAAATCAAGAGACTAAAATAAATTTTTTTTGCCTCCCAACAAGCGCTAACGTTTAACGCCCCTAGCTAGGCATGATGATTTTAATGATGCTCACATAAAAGATAAGAATTGAAACATAAAGAGAGCATCATGAAGAATATGACTAGCACATTTAAGTCTAACCCACTTCCTATGCATAGGGATTTTGTGATCAAACAACTTATGGGAACAAGAATCAACTTGCATAGGAAGGTAAAACAAGCATAACTTCAAGATTTTAAGCACATATAGAGGAAACTTGATATTATTGCAATTCCTACAAGCATACATTCCTCCCTCATAATAACTTTAAGTAGCATCATGAATGAATTCAACAATATAACCATCACATAAAGTATTATTTTCATGATCTACTTGCATAGAATTTTTATTACTCTCCACATAATCAAATTTCTTCTCATGAATAGTAGTGGGAGCAAACTCAACAAAATAACTATCATGTGAAGCATAATACAATTGAAAATTAAAATCATGATGACAAGTTTCATGGTTATCTTTATTCTTTATAGCATACATGTCATCACAATAATCATCATAAATAACAACTTTGTGGATTCATCAATTGGAACCTCTTCCGAAATAGTGGATTCATCACTAAGTAAAGTCATGACCTCTCCAAATACACTTTCATCAATATAATCATCATAAATAAGAGGCATGCTTTCATCATAATAAATTTGCTCATCAAAACTTGGGGGACAAAAAATATCAACTTCATCAAACATAGCTTCCGCAAGCTTGTGGCTTTGCTTATCATTAGCATCATGGATATTCAAGGAATTCATACTAACAACATTGCAATCATGCTCATCATACAAAGATTTAGTGCCAAACATTCTAATGCATTCTTATTCTAGCACTTGAGCAAAATTATCGGAATCCTTATTTTCACGAAAGAAATTGAAAAGATGAAGCATATGAGGCATCCTCAATTCCATTTTTTTGTAGTTTTCTTTTATAAACTAAACAAGTGATAAAACAAGAAACAAAAAGATTCGATTGCAAGATCTAAATATATACCTTCAAGCACTCACCTCCCCAGAAACGGCGGCAGAGAAGAGCTTAGTTGACGGGGTGTGAGTACCGCTTACCTAGCCTCCCTGGCAACGGCGCCAGAAAAGAGATTGATGTCTACTACGCAAACTTCTTCTTGTAGACGTTGTTGGGCCTCCAAGTGCAGAGGTTTGTAGGACAGTAGCAAATTTCCCTCAAGTGGATGACCTAAGGTTTATCAATCCGTGGGAGGCGTAGGATGAAGATGGTCTCTCTCAAGCAACCCTGCAACCAAATAACAAGCCTCTTGTGTCCCAACACACCCAATACAATGGTAAATTGTATAGGTGCACTAGTTCGGCGAAGAGATGGTGACACAAGTGCAATATGGATAGTAGATATAGGTTTTCGTAATCTGAAAATATAAAAACAGCAAGGTAACTAATGATAAAAGTGAGCGTAAACAGTATTACAATGCTAGGAAACAAGGCCTAGGGTTCATACTTTCACTAGTGCAAGTTCTCTCAACAATAATAACATAATTGGATCATATAACTATCCCTTAACATGCAACAAAGAGTCATCCAAAGTCACTAATAGCAGAGAACAAACGAAGAGATTATGGTAGGGTATGAAACCACCTCAAAGTTATTCTTTCGGATCGATCTATTCAAGAGTTCGTACTAGAATAGCACCTTAAGACACAAATCATACATCAAGTGGATCACCAAAACATACATCAAGTGGATCATGTGATATCCCATTGTCACCACAGATAAGCACGGCAAGACATACATCATGTGTTCTCAAATCATTAAAGACTCAATCCGATAAGATAACTTCAAAGGGAAAACTCAATCCATTACAGGAGAGTAGAGGGGGAGAAATATCATAAGATCCAACTATAATAGCAAAGCTCGCGATACAACAAGATCGTATCACCTCAAGAACACGAGAGAGAGAGAGATCAAACACATAGCTACTGGTACATACCCTCAGCCCCGAGGATGAACTACTCCCTCCTCGTCATGGAGATCGTCGGGATGATGAAGATGGCCACCGGTGAGGGTTCCCCCCCTCCAGCAGGGTGCCGGAACAGGGTCCCGATTGGTTTTTGGTGGCTACAGAGGCTTGCGGCGGTGGAACTCCCAATCTATTCTGTTCCCCGATGTTTTTAGTGTATATGGACATATATAAGCGAAAGAAATAGTTTAGGGGAGCAACGAGGGGCCCACGAGGGTGGAGGGTGCGCCCCCTGCCTCGTGCCTTCCTCGTTGCTTCCCTTACGTACGCTCCAAGTCTTCTGGATTGCTTCCCTTCCAAAAATAACTCTCCCGAAGGTTTCATTCCGTTTGGACTCCGTTTGATATTCCTTTTTCTGCTAAACATCAAACAAGGAGAAAAAGCGAACTGCACTTTGGGCTCGTTAATAAGTTAGTCCCAAAAATAATATAAAAGTGCATAGTAAAGCCCATTAACCATCCAAGATGGATAATATAATAGCATGAGTACTTCATAAATTATAGATACGTTGGAGACGTATAGAAACACAATGTAATATATTAGAGGTAATAGTGATCGGCAGACGGGCCCTTGAGAGAGGGTCGTGAGAAGTCGTCGTGACATATCAGCTTGATGCCGGATAAGTCCCATATGGTACTTATTGTCGGCCGAAGACGCGCTTGTCCATATTTCGGTTATGCCGAACACTGAGCACTTTGAATTTTCTGCATTGAATAGGCACGCAAGAGCCCCGAGCCACTGGTCGGGTGGCAACACTAGATCAGGGGATCGATGTGCCCCTTTAATATTTATAAATAATGAGCACAAAGCCCAGTAGCCCCCGAGCCTTAATGTGGGCACTGGTGGCCGAATTAAGGATCGATATTGAAAGTGCAACTATCCCTGGGTGGTTTTGGTAATTCCTAACAACATATAGCTCATTGATCTAATGCTATTCCAAGATAAACATTTTAGTAAAGCTCAATGATTGGCATGGCTTGGATTAGAAAGTGGATCCTTCAAAATGCTAAGGACAAAGGATTGGCTCAAGCCCAAAGCACAAGACCCTACATTTTCTATTTTAGTGATCCAAGATCACATTGAGTCTATAGGAAAAGCCAATACTATTAAGAAGGGACTAGGTATTGCTTAGTGAGGATCTTGCTCAAAATGCTTAGTGATATGCTGCAAAACCCTCCACTACTTTCTCATATCCACACATGTCCTAAACCAAAAAGTCCAACTCGGCCCCACCGAAATTTCATATCCGGAGCCACCGAGTTCAGTTGTCATAGCCCTTGCCAGAAACCCTAATCAATTCGGTCTCACCGATAGGGATCTCGGTCTCACCGAGATGGGGTTGTAATCTCTCTGTTTCCTTTTCGTAACATTTCGGTTAAACATGAGCGATCGGTCCCACCGAGATTGCAATGCAAACTCTCTGTTTCCCCTTCGTAACGTTTCGGTCCAACCGAGATGAGCGAATCTGTCCCACCGAGTTTGCCTGACCAACTCTCTGTTTGACTATTACCAAAATCGGTCTCACCGAGTTTGTGTAATCGGTCTCACCGAGATTACGTTATGCCATAACCCTAATGACATCGGTCCCACCGAGTTGATCCAGTCGGTCCCAATGAGAATCCTAATGTTCACATTTTGAACTAAATCGGTCCGACCGAGTTTCATGATTCGGTCCCACCGAGTTTCGTGATTTGTGTGTAACGGTTAGAACATGCCTACACTTCCAACACATATTTTCTGAGAGAGAACCACCTACACTTGTGTGGAGGTCAAGATATTCCATTCCAACCACATGAATCTTGATCTCTAGCCTTCCCCAAGTTGCTTTCCACTCAAATCTTCTTTCTACCAAATCCAATTCTATGAGAGAGAATTGATTGTTGGGGAGACTATCATTTGAAGCACAAGATCAAGGAGTTCATCATCAACACACCATTTGTTACTTCTTGGAGAGTGGTGTCTCCTAGATTGGCTAGGTGTTACTTGGGAGCCTCCGTCAAGATTGTGGAGTTGAACCAAGGAGTTTGTAAGGGCAAGGAGATCGCCTACTTCGTGAACATCTACCCGAGTGAGGCAAGTCCTTCATGGGCGACGGCCATGGTGGGATAGACAAGGTTGCTTCTTCGTGGACCCTTCGTGGGCGGAGCCCTCCGTGGACTCGCGCAACCATTACCCTTCGTGGGTTGAAGTCTCCATCAACGTGGATGTATGATAGCACCACCTATCGGAACCACGGATAAAAAATCTCCGTGTCAACATTGTGTTTGCTCCTTCAAACTCATCCATTTACCTTCATATGCAATTGTTTTACATTCCGCTGCTATACTCTTAGAATTGCATGTGTAGGTTGATTGCTTGACTTGTGCAAAGTTGCTAAAATCTGCCAAGAACTAAAAGTTGGAAAAGGCTAGATTTTTATTTGGTCAAGTAGTCTAATCACCCCCCCCCCCTCTAGACATACTTCCGATCCTACAGATATCCGTTTGACAGAAAAAATTTGTCGTGTTTAACACAAACTTCTCGAAAAGAGAATAATGTGATATCTTAAAGGAGCTAGAGCCAGCGAAAGCTGGGCTCGCCAAGGTTGGCCCCAAGGGGCTTAATAGATAAATCAATGCCACTTGGGATTTAGGAGAGCTTTATGTAAGTTGCTTGGTTGTCTCAGCGAGATATTTCCCCTTGGTCTTTAAAAGATGGGCTGCAATAAATCGACTTTACTCGCAATTTATGATCCTATGTATCCAAGTATTTTACATCATTAATGCTCGGATCCGCATTGTACAAAACTTTGTTGATCGACCATCGGCTTCAACCTCCTCAGTTAGTAGCCAGGGAGTGTTTGTCCCACTTTTTAAAGCCTAAATGAGGGCAAAGATTTGTGGCAAACGAGGCAATCCGGCCGTACGGTTTTATAATCAAAGGTATGCAGAGAGATATGTTATATGAAGAAACATCTTCCAAAGAAAATAGGTCCGTTATCGGTTCCTTTATTTGGGTTGCCATGCCGACCATGGTCATGAAACCTCACCTCCAATCAATGCGGGAGAAAAATATTGAGGATTTAGTTTGGGGAAAGTTCCTGAATTATGTGGTCTTTAGCGAACCTAAATTTTAACTTATGTCGTTGCCGACCAATTATATCCTTTAAGATGGCTAGCTTTCGGCTTCACCTAGTCTAAGGTACTAACTCGGATGACCCGGTAGTAACAATCACAGCGGTGCTCCCTTTACCGCCTAGACGAACAATCGGGAACGTAGGGGTAAGCACAAGTGCCAGGCAACCCAGCTTGGCCAAAATCTGAAGTCAAATTGATGCATATTTATGGCTTTGTAATGATGATTACGGAAGGCAGCCCTCGTATATTAAATACAAACGCCGATGATATGTTTATTTTGACTCCGTTGCGACCATTTATCAGTTGTTTGTGGCCCATCATCGGCTTCCACCCCCTTGTAGATGCTACACAGGGTGTTTTCGTAATAACAAAACAACCCTTAGCCGACATCTCGGTGCCCGAAGGCGGTTGTGTTAGCAGAAACGAGGCAATCAGATATGCGGGCTTTATAACTTTCACTTAGTCATAGGATCTTTAATCTGGGGAAGCTAGCTATGAGCACCCGGTTAGTGTTCGGCGATAGCCGAGTTCAACCGTAAACACTTCGGCCAATGTTATGAACGGCCCGTCATTTAACACGGGGTGACCTCTACTGATCTTATAGTTCAACATATTCATCGGATCATTGACCAGTTTGCGCTTATTGTGACAGTTAGTTTTCGGCTTTCTCCACTGAGGTGCTTTAACCATGCTAGCTGGAAGCACAATCACAGTGGTTCTCCCTTTGGACACCTAGCAGAATAAAGCGGAACGTAGGAGGCAAGCACAGGAGCCGTGCAACCCAACTATTGACCGAAGTCACAATTCGAAACCAATGCATATATAGCAATATCCGAGAATGTTTTTGCCGAATCTCTAAAGGTGTCCGACGTTGCACTTTGAGACTTATGCTAGAAACACACAAATAGTTTAAAAGTGCGATAGGCTTGGAAAACCAAAAAACTTTAGTAAAAACTTTACGCCCGAACTAAATCAAGTTTTTTTCCGATGCCAATCCGAAAATTGGTCTTAAAATTAGTTTGTGCTTCCGTCGCGCTTTAACATGACACAACCGATCTCAAGACTTCGAGTGGGTCAGACTTCGGCTTCAACTTCCTATCCCTAAGGCGGAGTGCTTCTCAGGCTAGTTTAGTGAACTAAACTCGAGCGGCTTTAGAGAGAAACCAAGCTATCCGGCTATTGACCACATACTCGAGTCGAGGAAGGAGTGATAGAAAAAGACATTGCAACGAACAAGGAGAAAACACATTTATTGTAAAACGGCTCAAATAAATTTTAGGAGCCCCCAAGTTACTTGGGTAAAAGAACTTTATGTATAATGATTGTATGTACCGAAGTACTTATATCATATCTGTGTTCACCCGAACTTTAAACGCGTCTTAACCAACTGTCGGCTTCTCCCTCTTCGGTCAAGGGCTGAAAAGTGTTATGTACTCCACCTGTCGAGAATATCAATGGTGTTTCCGATAACCAGGCAATCAGGCCATAAGGCTGTAATGCATAAAGCGCCTCCTGTGGAACTTATGCTATATTACCGATTTAAGAGTAAGAAGCATCTTCAAGAAAATAGTACCCCAATCGATACCTTTCTTTGGTTGCTCATTGTTACTATGAGACTTGTGCAATAGATTTTTGTACTCATGAGTTTCGTTGTGTGCCAACCATGATTGAAAACAATAAGAGTGCTAGCTTTCAGCTTCACCCAGTCTGAGGTCCGAGCTCGGATGAACCGATCGTGACAATCGCAGAGGTGCTCCCTTTACACCCTAGCCGAACAATCGGGAACGTAGGGGTAAACACAGGAGAAAGGCAACCCAGCTTGCGGAACACTTAAGTCAACATGGTGCATATTGTGGCGTAATACACGAACAAGGAACGAAGCCATACAAGTATAATCATATGCAAGAGGAAAGGCTTCATAAAGGAAGCCCCCAAGTAAACGGGGTATTTGAATTTGTGTGTCACAAACAAAGTTTTGACAAGTTTTTCACACACAACTTTTTGCCAAAAAAGTATAATGCTTGGTTGAATCGAACAAAATTTAAAATTGAAAGTTTTTGAGCATGAAAGCGACTTAGCTGGTTAATGTGCTCGGTGTTGATGCGTGGCCCGAGCTTGGGGCGGGACAATGTCCCAGCCCCAAGCCGGTCCCGAGGTGGCGAAGCGAAGAGCTCGGCACTCCGAAGTGGCGACATAGCACGACCAATGCAGGCCGATAGTGTGACGCCGAAGTCTCCGCCGTGGGCTAATGAAGTGATGACGAAGCCCCCAGTTCAGCCGAGGTGACGTGGTACGTCGGTACGCCGAGGTGACAGCGCTGCCCGACCCGGATCATTTACTTGTGCACAGAAAATAGTGCAAGCCGGAGATAATAGGAATAATAATAAATTAAAAAGGTTGCATAATTAATAATTTATGCAAAGTGAGTAATAAAAGAAATATGGCCCGTGTGCCGAACACTCAATGAGGTAGAGTCTCTCAACGATGCCGAAGTCCCTGAGGCAACCGAACATGTCGGTATGGCAATTCGACCAAAAATGTGATCACGCGAGCCAATTTATGCCGATTGGGACGACGACGCTGGCTTGTGGAAGTGACCGCGTGATGCAGTCGAAGTCGATCACCCACACACATAAATAGTGCGGTCCAGAAAGAACAATGTAAATATATATATATAATCCTTGCATAATTGCTTTTTGCAAAAATAATTTATTTAAAGAGATGTGGCCTTTTTTCGAAGTCAATGTCGATGTAGGGCGTCAGCGTGACGCGGTGAAGGCGTGGCAAAGCCTGAATTCACAAGCCGGTCCGAGTTCCGGATGTGGCGTTCGCCGAACGGTATACGGAAACTGACCAAACCACCATGCGACCGTTGTTAATGTGGCCACCCTTTGACAGACCTGTGTACAGATGATGGAACAAACCAGTGCAATAATTCCTCAGGAAAAATAAACCCAAGCAAGAAAAAATTACTAGGATTAATAGCACCCAGTTTATCTGTTGTAGCAATATGAAGAAAGGTTACTCCCAAAATTGGGACTTGATCCGCACACCCATTGCATGATGGGCGATGAAGCGACGGCATGGCGTTGCTGACAAAGGTTGGCTCGCCAAGGCAAAGCCCCCGGTCCAGCTACGTGACGAAGCTGTTTGGCTGGTGACGGCGAAGTCTCCGGAGTAGGTTGACGAAGAGATGGCGAAGCCCCCGGTCTAGCTGAGATGACGGAGCCGGTCGGTAAGGAGACGTTGCAGCTATCATGTCGGCCGAGGTGTTGAAGTAGTTCAGCATGATGGACATCGGCTCGAAGAAGCAACGGTGCGGCCATCCCGATGCAGGTCATAACTTGTGATGTGGTTAGTGCCGGCTTGATGAAGTGACCGTGCAGCAATGTCGATGTGTCCGCTCCGTGTAATCCGTCGGGCCGCGAGGTTGGTGACGATTTATCCTTCGCGATGCCGAACTCTTGTTCGGCTTGACAAGATGATGATCCGAAGAAGTTGAGCTCAGCTCATTCTTAAAAAAAAAACAAAGCGACGACGTGTCTAGCGTAGGTCGGCAGCTGTGGAGCAACGTTCTCGGGCTGGTTTGACACCGGCGCGATGGTGACGATTATATTGGAAAAGACTTTTAAAATTAGCGGGATGTGTTTGGGAACAAAACACAATACCCCATACAAAACTTCCTTCAAAAAGGATGTCTGGAATCCCGTTCATAAAAAGGACGAACTCGGGTCGGATTCGTTCTCGCGTAGAAAACAGACCTCAAAAGTGATGCACTAATCGGAAGGTTCCCAGAGTTTGAACCGTCGGATCGAGCTGAAATTTTGAGAAGTGGTAGATATAGGAATTCCGCAGCCGATCAATGGTTGGATCTTCCAAAGGACATCTAAGCTAGATGTTGGACACCACGCTCAAAACTCGTCCGAATTCTTGTCCAGATTCGGCACGGCTCCGGTATATCGCAAATCGGCGGAGATTGATCCATTGGAACGCAGCAAAATTTTACAGGGTTGTTGTAGACTCAATTCCGCACAATTCCACTGAAGGAATCATCAAGGTGATGCTCGAGGACATGGTGGCAGTGGATACAAGTTTGCTATCTAAAAAAACAGCACGGTCGCCCGAGGGCAATGTTGACGTCGAGCCCCCGAGCTCCATGGATGATTCCTCCATGATCTAGAGAGAGATCGGAGTTGATGTTGATGAAGGCCCTCGTCCGGGCATGACAATCAGAGGTAGAGAGCAGTCCTCAGTCAAGCCAAGGTGACCAGTCGAGCCGGCGATGAAGATGCTGACGTCGTAGTTGAGCAGTCAGCCATCTATCCTTTGTCAATCACACAGCGGAACTCTCAATGAAAGCACCATTGTCGGTGTCAAAACCGGCATATCTCGGGTACGGGGTCCCAAGCTATGTGTTATGGATCTATGGGTAACAGGAGACAAGGGACATGATGTTTTACCCAGGTTCGGGCCCTCTCTATCGAGGTAATACCCTACTTCCTGCTTGATTGATCTTGATGAATATACATATTACAAGAGTTGATCTACCTCGAGATCATATGTTGTGGTCTAAAACCTGAGGATATGATGAATAATGTCATAATGATCTATTGACTAGCCTGGCTCGGCTTATATAATGTACCGGAGGCCTAGGATAACAAGAGTCCTAGTCGAATACGTTGGTGGAGAGGAGTCCTTGTCTTGATCACCAAGTCTTGTGGAATCTTCCTTGTATGCGGCATGGGTTGTCCGAAGTGGCCCATGATAGAACCGCCATGGGGGTCCTTGGCCCGATCCACCTGGTCAGGAGACGACGTGGTGAGTACCCCCTAGTCCAGGACACTAGCAGGAACCTACTATTAAAATTAAGATTGAAGATTCTGAATGCCATGCTTTGTGTGATTTGGGTTCTAGTGTTTCCACGATTCCAAAAACTTTATGTGATGTGTTAGGTTTCCGTGAATTTGATGATTGTTCCTTAAATTTGCATCTCACGAATTTCACTATTAATAAACCTATGGGAAGGATTAATGATGTTCTTTTCGTTGAAAATTGGAATTATGTGCCCATAGATTTCATTGTTCTTGATATAGATTGCCATCCTACATGTACTATTATTCTTGGTAGACCTTTCCTTAGAACAATTGGTGCAATTATTGATATGAAAAAAGGAATCATTAGATTTCAATTTCCATTAAGGAAAGGCATGGAACACTTTCCAAGAAAGAAAATTAAATTTCCTTATGAATCTATTGTGCGAGCCACTTATGGATTGCATACCAAAGATGATAATTCCTAGATCTATTCGTGTTTTACGCCTAGCTAAGGGCGTTAAACAATAGTGCTTGTTGGGCGGCAACCCAATTTTATTTTATGTTTTTGCATTTTAGTTTGTGTTTTTCTTTGAATAATTCATCTAGCCTATGGTTAGATGTGGTTTTGTGTTTTAATTAGTGTTTGTGCCAAGTTGTAACGCCCCCGACTCGACCGTACACTAATCATACACGCAAATGTGTACGATCAAGATCAGGGACTCACGGGAAGATATCACAACACAACTCTAGACACAAATCAAAATAATACAAGCTCCATATTACAAGCCAGGGGCCTCGAGGGCTTGAATACATAGCTTGATACAGAAGAGTGAGCGGAAGCAACAATATCTGAGTACAGACATAAGTTAAACAAGGATGCCTTAAGAAGGCTAGCACAAAAGCAACACGATCGAAGAGGCAAGGCCTCCTCCCTGGGACCTCCTAACTACTCCTGGTCATCGGCGGTCTCCACATAGTAACATCCGTCGGCGGTGGCATCTAGCTCCAAGGATCCGCCATCTGGTTGCATCAACCGGAAAGAAGAAGGAGGGGGGAAAGGGGTAGCAAAGCAACCGTGACTACTCATCCAAAGTACTCGCAAGCATCAGATCTACACTAAGTATGCATTTGTATCAAATGGAAGGGTTGTATCTGTGGACTGAACTGCAGAATGCTAGAATAGAGGGGGAAAGCCTAGCCTATCAAAGACTAGCATCTTCACGCAGCTCTGAGCATCTTGCAGCATGTATAATAGTGAAGAATAGTAGTTTATATTTAACAAACATGTTGTAGCAACAATGCCCAGAGGTCCTATCTCGACTCCCTGCGAGAAAGCAATCCCGGAGCCATATAACTTAAGTATCCATTTCTAGTTGTATTAGATCAAGATATAAGTCTGAACGTCCATTACCGTGGACACGGTATTCGAATAAAGATCTTCCCTACAGGGGTGCACCACGTTTTCCAACACGCTTGATTACTCTGGCCGGACACACTTTTCTGGGTCAATGCCCGACCTCGGGAAATCAACACGTCGTAGCCCTACCTAGGCTCAGCAGAGAGGTCCCCGCCGGTCTACATCCTAAGCATTCCAGGGTCTGGGCCCATCGCCCGTTGCACTCCGGATCATTGCTCGCAGGGAGGGTCCAGGCTCCACCACTACAGGATGGTGCCGCCCCGTGCCGCCTTGCTGAATCGGACGTCGACAAAGCTTGGTGATACTACGTCGTCGAGGCCCATAACTATTCTCACGTGGCGGTTGGTGCGTAAAGGCCAAAGGCCAATTCAGAACAAATACCCAAACCATAGTGTGTTATTAGCTCGCAGAGACGAGCAGAGACTCATGATAATGTGACCCCGTCGCCCCGTCTCAAGGAAATACGGCAAGGGCAAGCCCAGCCCACTCGAGACTGCCAGACTTCCCGGCCGTGCCTCGTAACCATCTTGCGGGTGCTCTCTAGGCCCGCTCGACTTTCCCAAAGGTCTCAAGAAATTTCAAGGTAACCGTGTGACCAAACATCAAGGGGAAAACCCAAGGAATCACCCTCGGAGGATTCCACTCGATGTAATCATCAAGGTGAACGTAAGAGGAACCACCCTCGAGGTTCACACTTGAGGGGTTGCACGACATAGCCGTATCGGGAATGGTGAAGGAGGAAATCACCCTCGATGACCACGACCGAATAGCTACACTACAGAATTAACATCGAAGTGCGTTTTGAGGGATCACCCTCGGCACTCGATAGTAGCTCTGCAGAGTCGAGCAACAAAAGGGGCGTGATGTGATGTGAAGTGTCGGGCTCCCGTCGTCGATCATGCTGATCGAGTCATCGATGATGAAGCAGGGGCAGCAAGGACGAGGTGGGGGTCACTGATGGATCACTAACCAACCTATACTAAGCAGTTTAGGATAAGCAGGTAAGGTACAACAGCAGGTACAAAAGTAGGCTATGCATCAGAATAGGAGCAAACAATAATAGTAGGAAAATCTAATGCAAGCATGAGAATATAGAATGGGCTATATCGGGATGATCAAAGGGGGGGCTTGCCTGCTTGCTCTGGCAAGGAGGGGTCATCGATCACATAGTGGATCACAGCGGCATCAGCGGCAGTCTCGGGGTCTACCGGAGAGAAGAGGGGGGAGAAACAATAAATACATAGCAAGCAGATGCATGTCAAGACAATAAGCGGTGTTAGAGGTGTTCTAACGCGGCGTTACATGATACCGTGGAAGGGGGCAACATCCGGGAATGTTTCCCCAGGTTTAGCATTTTCGGACAGATGAAACAGAGGGGAAACATTGCATGTTCAGATAGTTAGGGGCATGTGGCAGACGAACGGATCGCGTATTCGGATTTGTCATATTTTTCTAAGCAACTTTCATGTATAAAACTTTTTCATTGAGCTACGGATTATTTTATATGATTTTTCAAAGATTTAATACTATTCTGAAATTAATTTTAATTCGAAAATAAATGCTAAAATGCTAGGCGCACCCATCACAGTGTACACAGAAGTGTACCCAGTGGCTGACAGGTGGGCCAGGGGGTCCAGTTGACCAGTCAATGTTAGACTGGTCAACAAGGGGTGGGGCCCCCGTCATCTACTCATTTAACTAACTAGAGATTAATTAGGCTAGCTAATTAGTTAGTTTAGCTAAACCAATTTAATTAAGTTAATTAAGTTAACTAATTGATTAATTAACTAACTATTTATTTACTTATTTTTCTTAAACATATTTTTTTTGTTTTTTTAAGCAAGAACCTTGAGGGCGTGGCCGTCGATTAGGCCGGGCGGGCGGGTCAATGGGCGAGGCACCCTCGGTGCGGCCCGTGGCACCTCCCGCCCGAAGGCAGAAGCGAGGCCATGACCATGAGGCGCCGCGCCAGGCGAGAGGCCGAACGGGAGGCCGGGGAAGTCGGGGGCATGGTGGCCGGGGATAGCCGACGCGGGGCGAGGCCACCAACGACAGGGGATCCCGCCGGGCAGCACGGTGAGGTCGGTGAGTGGGGGGGTCCGGCGGAAGCGCGGTGGGGGAGCCTGGCGCGAGCGGGTAGTTGGGGGCGCGGCGGGAGCTGGAGGGAGCCGCGGGATGGAGCGGGAGCGCAGGCGCGGGCTCGGCCATCGAGCAGTGAGCGCGAACGGTGGCGACCCGTACAGGCGACGAGCTCTACATGACTCGGAGAGGTAAACAGACACACTCGCGCAAACATTTGTTCACCGGCGACGAGCTCGAGCGAGGACTAGTTCGGCCATGATGGGGAAAGTGGCTACGCGCAAAGAACGAGACGGGGGAAAAAGTGGAAATGGTGTGGTGCTCACAGCGGGGTCGCGAAGGTGGTTGGCGAGGTCGTGAGGGGGTCGGGGAGGCGCCGGTGTGCGGGATGACGGTGATGCAGTGCGGCGGCCGAAGATGAGGAAGACGATATGGTGACGAGCGTACAGGGCCTCCCTGCTCGATTCAGTGAATGTAGGCGAAGGAGACGGCGGCGGTGAAGCTCATGGACATCCTCCCAAGCGCCGGGGAGCATGGTGGCCACAGGACCGGCGGATCCATGGTGTCGTGTGGTTCAGCCTCAAGCGAGGATTGCGCGGTCGAAAGCGGCGCGAGGGGAAAGAGCACGGGGTCTAGGATTTGACCAAGAGGGGAGTGTGCAGCCTCAAGTAGGCGCCGGGAGGGTCGGGATGGCCGGCACATGGCCGATCCGGCCATGGACGCGCGGGCAACGACCACGGCGCCATGGATGAACAGGGGGAAGGAGATAAGATGGGGGAGTTGGGCTGGGCCTCCCTGTAGCCCTAGAGGCCATGTGCACATGAGTTTCTTGCTCCTTCTCTTTGATATTTCTTTCTTTTATTTCTACTATGCTTGTATTTAGTTGGCCCACCAAACGAATTTTGTTATGTAAGAAACTTAGCAATTAAGTCATGCACAATATGATGGTTGAGGGAGTCCTGGATTAGGGGGTGTCCGGATGGCCGGACTATACCCTTTGGCCGGACTCCTGGACTATGAAGATACAAGATTGAAGACTTCGTCCCGTGTCCGGATGGGACTTTCCTTGGCGTGGAAGGCAAGCTTGGCGATACGGATATGTAGATCTCCTCCCGTTGTAGCCGACTCTATGTAACCCTAACCCTCTCCGGTGGCTATATAAACCGGAGGGTTTTAGTCCATAGGACGAACAACAATCATACCATAGGCTAGCTTCTAGGGTTTAGCCTCTCTGATCTCGTTGTAGATCTACTCTTGTACTACCCATATCATCAATATTAATCAAGAAGGAGTAGGGTTTTACCTCCATCGAGAGGGCCCGAACCTCGGTAAAAACATCGTGTCACTTGTCTCCTGTTACCATCCGCCTAGATGCACATTTCGGGACCCCCTACCCGAGATCCGCCGGTTTTGACACCGACATTGGTGCTTTCATTGAGAGTTCCTCTGTGTCGTCATCTTTAGGCCCGATGGCTCCTCCGATCATCAACAACGATGCGGTCCAGGGTGAGACTTTTCTCCTGGACAGATCTTCGTATTCGGTACTGCTTTGCTGCGGGCAATTAAGCAGCCATCTGGAGCAGATCGAAAGCTACGCCACTGGCCGTCAGGTCAGATTTGGAAGATTGAACTACACGACCGACGTCCGCGGAGACTTGATCTTCGACGGGTTTGAGCCACAGCCAAGCGCGCCGCACTGTCACGATGGGCATGATCTAGCTCTGCCACCAAACAGTGTCCTGGAGGCCGCACCAGTGTCAGCTCCGACCCTTAGCACGAAGCCGACTGCGCCAATTGAGGACGGGTGGCTGGACACCGCCTCGGGGGCTGCAATCTCTACGGCGATCGAGCCGAACACCATACCTGTCCTTTGCGAAGCTCGTAACTCCAAGGTGCCGGACTCCTCTCCGGACTCCGAACCTTCCGCGTCCCTGCCAATCGATTCCGATTGGGCGCCGATCATGGAGTTCACCACCGCGGACATCTTTCAGCACTCGCTCTTCTTCGACATTCTGAACTCACTAAAATATCTCTCTTTATCAGGAGAGCCCTGGCCGGACTATGGTCAGGAAGGTTGGGATGCGGACGACGAAGAAATTCAAAACCCACCCACCACCCACTTTGTAGCCACTGTCGATGATTTAACCGACATGCTCAACTTCGACTCCGAAGACATTGACGGTATGACGACGATGTAGGAGACGAACAGGAACCAACGCCTATAGGCCACTTGATAACCACCCCATCTCACTATATATACATAGTGGATACACCTAAAGGAAACGACGACGAGGAACAAAGGGACGCAACTAGGGATTGTTCCCTCGAAAAGCAATCAAAGCGGCGGCGTAAGCGCCGCTCCAAACCCCACCTCGACAGAGAAAGCAGCCATACAGACACAGCCATAGAGCAGGGCGAACCGGTGGACGACAAAGATGCCATCGAGCAACCGTCCGAACAGGGCAAGTTGGATAAACAACACGTCCCCAGCGAAGACAAAAGTCCGGACGACCTCACGCCGGACAAGTTGCTGGAGCAGAAGAACCTCCAAGATAGGCTCGTCGCCACTGCGCGTAGCCTGAAAAACCAGAAGCGGAAGCTCAAAACAGCGGAAGATGCACTCAGAATCAGATGGAGCAAAGTACTCAACACCGCACACAAATATGGCGGCAGTCGCCACACAAAGAGCTATCTGAAGCGAAAATTACTGCCGGAATTTGATGATGAGGCCTTAGAGCCTCTGCAATCAAAAAATAAGGAAGCCACCCAGTCGGACAAAGCGACCCCATGGCCAACACGGTCTGTGAAGGACGCCGCACACAAGCCGGCACGCGATCCGTACAAGGATTCGCATAAAAAAGATGGCCCAGCCAGATCTATCTATGGGCCAAGAAAGCAAGCTCTAGTAAGCAATGCAACACATCAAATATCCGAACATCGCGGTACACCCAGATATAGGGGAGCCGCATACCCCCTATGTTTCATCGATGAGGTCTTTGGATCATGAATTTCAATGATTCAAGCCCGTAAACATAGAGGCATGACGGAACCACAGACCCTGGAGTATGGATTGAGGATTACATCCTCCACATACACATGGCTAGAGGAGATGATCTCCATGCCATAAGATACTTACCCCACAAACTCAAAGGGCCAGCCTGGCATTGGCTTAAAAGCCTTCCCAAAAACACCATGGGAAGTTGGGAAGAGCTCGAGGATGCTTTTCGGGCAAATTTTCAATGGACCTATGTCCGACCTCCGGATGCAGATGATTTAAGTCATATAACTCAACAACCCGGAGAGTCAGCCCGGAAACTCTGGAACAGATTTCTTACTAAAAAGAACCAGATAGTCGACTGTCCGGACGCCGAAGCCTTAGCAGCTTTCAAACACAGCGTTTGAGACGAATGGCTCGCCAGACACCTCAGCCAAGAAAACCCAAGAACAATGGTCGCATTAACAAGCCTCATGACCCGCTTTTGCGCAGGAGAGGATCGCTGGTTGGCAAGATGCAGACAGCGACCCAAGTACATCCGAAGTTAGGGATGAAAACGGGAAACCACGACGCAGCAAGGACCAGCGCCGGACCAAGGGAATCAGCCCGAACAGCACGGCAGTGAATGCCGGATTCAAAAGCTCTCGACAGAATCAGAAAAAGCTTCCCCTCAAGGATAACAGGGACGAGCTATCTAACCTAGACAAAATCATGGACAAGATATTTTAAATCCACAGTACTCCCTGGAACCCTACAAACCATACCCACAGAGATTGTTGGGTCTTCAAGAAATCCGGCAAACTTAATGCCGAACACAAGGGGCTCGACACACCAAGCGAGGACGATGACGAACCCCACAAGCAGAGCACCGGAAAACAAAAGAACTTCCCACAAGAAGTCAAAATAGTAAATTAACTTCACGTGACAAAAGGGGAGAACAGAGTGGCGCCCTTAGAGATACGCGCCATACGACCTATCCCAGAGGAGTCCCGCCACTGGTTGTTAAAACCAATCACCTTCGACCATCAGGATTACTCTAGAAGTATCCGGAATGCAGGATGGACTACCTTGGTATTAGATCCGATAATTGATGGACTCCACTTTACACAAGTCCTAATGGACGGCGGCAGTGATTTAAACCTGTTATATCAGGACACAATCCGCAAAATGGGGATAGAACCAAAAACAATTCGCCATAGCAACACTTCCTTTCAAGGGGTAACGCCAGGCCCAGATGCCCATTGTACGGGCTCTCTCCTGCTAGAAGTTATGTTCGGATCACACGACAACTTCCGCCGCGAAAAGCTAACCTTCCACATCGCCCTATTTACAAGTAGCTATCAAGCACAACTGGGACGCGAAGCTTTCGCCTGCTTTAACGCAATACCGCATTATGCATCCCTTATACTTAAAATGCCCGGTCCACAAGGCATCATCTCATTAAAGAGAAATATCGAGTGTTCCTCGAGCGCGGAAGATTGTGCGGCTGCCTTAACAGCCACACACTAAACCGGCTTCACTAATCAAAGCACCTAAACATGTCGTTCAGACCCCGGACATGGCTACACGAGTCCGGCGTAAACATACAAGGGTTTACTAGCCGCATACCCCCGTTCAAGGGGTTCTGCGCATGTACAACAAGAGACAATAAAGCTCAATTTTATTCATTTTTTAAATTGTACTTTGTTTATTTAATATAACGTACATTTTCGCACGATCTTTTTCAACAAAGTTCCTCTCTTTTATAGATGAACACCTGCTACACCCGTCCAGGATACGGCACAACGGAGACACAGTAGCAGACGCAAGAGGGACCCGTTCAAGGATTCTTTTCAGATTAAGACCCTGCGTAAACCTTTTTTGCTGTCTCTTGTTGATACACATCCCCCGGTTTCTTGCTATAACCGAGGTGGAGGCTGGCGTCTTGGCATCGGCCACGTCAGGATTTTGCGCGTACCTGGACACCAGGGGCTTACTACTAAGGGCGTTATTCAGCCTGTTTTCATAAAGACCGAATACCTTAGGGAGTGTTCGGCGTCGCGAGTTTGGCCTTATATGCATTAGCTCCGAATCATGTCTTTGGTCAAATGTTGGGTTTGCCCGGCTCCTGTGTTTTGCTGCCTTACGTTCCGCTCTATCGGCTAAGGCGGCACCAGGAGAACTACTGCGATTGTGCCCGGTTCGCCAAAGCGAGCACCTCGAGAGAAAGCCAAAACCCATCATGATATAGCGTGAGACTGGTCAACCACTCGATGACCTACCAGAATCTTTAGGATTCCTCCGCATTAACGAAGGGTCGTTTCGATCGAGCACACACACGCGTGCGGAATTGAGCGCGGTGCCCCTAGGGGCTATATAGTAGCCCCACTGTCAAACTCCTATGGCTAAGTGAAAGTGATATAGCATTATAGTCCGGTTGCCTAGTTCGCTGTGCTATCACCTCCTTTATAGGACCAAGACGTTGGACCAAGTGTGAAAATGTGCCTTCTGCGAACTGCCCCGCATTATATGCATGGGGGCTGAAGCCGAAGACTGCAATCTTTCAGGTTATATACACATATCCATTAACGGCCGCATAGGAGGTATTTTAATTCTTGCAGGCACAAGTATAAAAATCTTTTATATTCCATCGAAACATTGTTTTACAATTATACATGTTATTCGAACATGATATCCTTGAAACTTTGCGTCTCTATTAAACGAAGCGCCTGCAGAACTTCCTGAAATTAGTGCTCGGCAGGTACTCGGCTCCCGTCCGAATCTTGGGATGCAACGTCGGTGGCCTTCATCTCCGCCCAGTATGTCTTGACATGGACAAGAGCCATCCGCGCACCCTCTATGCATGCTGACCTCTTCACTGCATTGATATGCGGCACCGCACCAAGGAACTGCTGCACCAAAGAAAAATAAATCTTTGGCTCGGGCCTTTCCAGCCACAGATGACTCACGACATCTTTCATGGCGAGTCCGGATAACCTATTCAGCTCCGCCCATTCGGCCAAACGCTCGGTTAATGGAAGTGGGCATTCTGGATTATGGAACTGCGACCAAAAAAGCTTCTCCACTTCATGATCCTATTGATCGCGGAAGTGTTCGGCCGTGTCCGCGGCAACTTGCCGCCAAGTCCAGATAAGTATACGCCGCACTCCACAGCCGGTCCAACTGAGCATATTTAGGATCCCCGAACTTCATCCGCAGCATAAAGGGCTTTCCAGCCGCGATATCTCCGGCCTGACGTAGCTCCCGCTTCATGGCTCTCATTGCAGAGCGAGCATCCTTGGCCTCGGTAGTGGCCTTCTCCAGGTCGTTTTGTTCCGCCCGATCTTATTTTTCAAGAAGCTTGCAGCGGTCGGCAGCATCCTTCAACTTCACAGCCATCTCGGCCATTTCCTTCCTCCTTAGGCAGTGAGCAGCCTGTTCGGCTTTCAGCTCTTCGGCCGCCTTTAAGGCAGCCGCATCATTTTTTTTGGCCTGCTCCTTGGCTCGGGCGAGTTCCGCCCGAAGGTCCTCCATGGCAGCGGCACCATCTGCATCAAGCATACATGTTGTAAGGCACGGGCATCAAGCCCCCTTACCAGGTGTCCGCGGAGAAATTGCATACCTTGTGACTCGTCAAGCTGCTTGTTAACAAGCGCGATGTCAGCATCCGCCACGTCAAGTTGCCGCTTTTGCTCGGCAAATTCATCAGTCCGGCTAGCCGCCGGACACTTCGCCACCTACATCAGAAGAGCGAAATGTTATACCTGGGATTATGATCCTCGGCGCACTGTCATTTTTGACAACGCACCGAGTCTCAGGGGCTACTATCTATACAGGGCACAAGGTACATCATTTCGCGTACCTCAAAACCTGTCAGTAAACTCCTGACGGCCTCGTGCAACCCGCTCTACGCCGATGAAATCCTTTCAATCACCGTGCCCATCAATGCACGGTGTTCTTCTGAGAGAGACGCTCGCCCGAGCAGATCCTTCAGCTCCTCCGACCGTGCACCAAACGGTGCCGGACTCGTCTGATGGCCCTTTTCGAAGGCCGGACATGGAGGGCTTTGGGGAGCCATACGGCTGCTTTCCGGCCCGGCCGTATTCGGAGAAACCCTCCGTGACGACACCTCACGGTCGCCCGCCTCGCAAGGCGGTACGGCAGGGGGAGGCGTTCCGCTCTCCATCATCTCCGGACGAAGATCCCCTGAAGATGAGCTCTGCTGCGAAGGGCTGAGATCCGAACTACAAGGTAAAAATTCAGTTATCTTTCTCACGAATAGAATAGGGATGTCTCTTATTTTAAAACTCCCGTCTCTACTTACGGCTCGCTAGAGGGCTGATCCCCTTGAGGGCACAGTGCGGCCTAGGTACCTCCCGGCGCAGGACCCTCTGACGAAGATTTCTTCCCCCGCTTTGAGACCATGGTCTCCGGGTCTTCAGAGGCGGTCCACTTCTTTCCTTGGATGGAGGGATTCTCGATTCCTCCTTTCCTGACAGCCTTCTTCAGGGAGACGGTAGCTTCCTTGTTCCCTGCTTCGCCTTCTTCCAAAGGCGCAACCTCCAGCATCCTGGTTAACACGGGATCCGGCGTGGTCTCGGGGAGGGGGGCCGGACACCTGATTAGCTTTGCTTTCGCTATCCACTCCTGTTTAAAGGGACAACTCTTTTAAGGGCAATTTCATGATAAATATACGGATAGCGTGTCCGGGTACAGGGCTACTTACTTGAGTATCCGGGCGATTGCAGCTTAGACCTGCATCCTCGGTCAAGTCCGGACACATTGCTTGTGATCCGAAGAACAATTTGTACATCTCCATGGGCGTCGCGCCCGTAAAGTGTTGGAGAGCTCGTGGGCCCTCCGGATTAAACTCCCACAGACGGAGGGGGCGGCATTTGCAGGGCAAAGTGCGGTGAATCAACATGACCTGCATCACTACGGCCAGGTTGATGTCTCTTTCCAGGAGATCTTGAATGCGACCCTGCAACAAGGGCACGTCCTTGGACGGCCCCAGTCGAAACCCTTTATTGACCCATGACGCCTTGCCATGGTGAGGACCCGAGCGAAAGGCGGGTGGCGCCACCCACTTGGTGCCCCTGGGAGCTGTGATATAAAACCACTCTCATTGCCATAAGCTGAACTCCTCTTGAAAAGAGCCCTCGGGCCATGGAGCATCAGCATTCTTACTTATAACAGCCCCTCGGCACTCCGCTTGCTGCCACTTGATCAACTTAGGCTCCACTTTGAAGGTCTTAAGCCACAATCTGAAGTGAGGAGTAAGGCGGAGGAAGGCTTCGCATACGACAATGAACGATGAGATGTGGAGGATGGACTCTGGATCCAAGTCATGAAATTCCAACCCATAATAAAACATGAGCCCCCTCACGAAGGGGTCCGTCGGGAAGCCTAAGCCCCGAAGGGAGTGAGATGCGAACACCACGCTCTCACCAGGCTTGGGAGTGGGAATAACCTGCCCTTGTGCAGGCAGCCTATGCGAAATTTCGCCAGTTAAGTACCTGGCATCTCTTAGCTTTAGCACGTCTTCTTCCGTAACGAGGAAGGCATCCACCGGCCTTGAAGGTCGGAGCTGGACATCATCAAAGGTCCGAAGCGCCTGAATCTGGATCTTTGGGTGTTGGAACTCGAGGCGAGGGGCGGATTCGATTGAGATTGAAAGAAAGGAGTAGACCCTTGGTCTCTTTATAAAGAGGTTGAATACCAAGAGTCCTCCCTGTGACCGTTTGGGACTTGCCTTCGATAGAGGAGACGGGCCAACGGGCACGATTGGGTTACCCACGCCTGTATTGATGAGAATCCCAGAATAAGGGGACACGATCTCTGCTTTGACAAGACGTGCCAAGGAAACCGCCTCGCTAAACACGCTGAGGTGGGACAGTAAAAACGATTCGAATAAAGGCTTGGCCGTGGTGTGATGTCACACTGCGGAATACATCAGCAGAATGGATTTGTGCAAATGTTATTCTCTCTACGGTGGTATGTGGAAATTATTTTGTAGAGCCGGACACTATCCTTGTGTTCTAAATCTTCTATAAAGTATTCGGAGGAGGAACCCGCCTTGCAATGCCGAAGACAATCTGCGCGCCTGACTCATCCGTCATTGAAGCCTGGTTCAGGGGCTACTGAGGGAGTCCTGGATTAGGGGGTGTCCGAATGGCCGGACTATAACCTATGGCCAGATTCCTGGACTATGAAGATACAAGATTGAAGACTTCGTCCCGTGTCCGGATGGGACTTTCCTTGGCGTGGAAGGCAAGCTTGGCGATACGGATATGTAGATCTCCTCCCATTGTAACCGACTCTATGTAACCCTAACCCTCTCCGGTGTCTATATAAACCGGAGGGTTTTAGTCCGTAGGACGAACAATAATCATACCATAGGCTAGCTTCTAGGGTTTAGCCTCTCTTATCTCGTGGTAGATCTACTCTTGTACTACCCATATCATCAATATTAATCAAGCAGGAGTAGGGTTTTACCTCCATCGAGAGGGCCCGAACCTGAGTAAAAACATCGTGTCCCTTGTCTCCTGTTACCATCCTCCTAGACGCACAGTTGAGGACCCCCTACCCGAGATCCGCCGGTTTTGACACCGACAATGGTGTTGCACAAAAAGTGTCGGAGTCAAAGGAATTGTTCAAGCATTTTTAGAAATGGAAAAAGCCAATTTTAAAAGCTGCTGGACCACTAAATAATTTCCAAGGGCACTTTGGGAACCCAAAAGAGGTTGGTTCCGACATGACAAATATCCAGGGATTATTTGCTACACTTCGAACATTTTAGTTTTCATGTTTGGCAAATTAGAATTTTCGATTTTAAATTTGAGTTTGAATATGAATTATGCTTCGGATCAAATGAGGATTAGTAACAGTAAGAATGATGACCTAGCATCATTTGCAGGAGATTACTGTAGCTTAATTATCCGGGCGTCACAATTCTCCTCCACTACAAGAAATCTCGTCCCAAGATTTAAGGGGTGAAGTAAGGGGGAAAGACTCGAGAAGGACGGATCTCAACTCAAGATAGGTACTTGGGGGCTATCTCAGTGAACGAGGCATAGAGGCATCTCTCGATTTGAAATTCAAGAAAGTCATTGAGAGCAAGGTAAGGAGGTGCAATAAGAAGCTTCAACCGGGTAGACGACCATTCGATGTCTGAAACAGAGTGTGAAAGGGGCTCAGAGCATCGAGAATAAGTATTGCATCTGATATCGGAACAGATCACAAGAAGGTGGCTCGTGAATTACATACGAAGCCAAGCGCGAGGGATAACTTGGAAAACAAGGAGACTCAGGTTTCGATCCTGTGGAACTGTGGGTTATGGGCCCACCATGTTGATTAAAAGCAGGAAGGGTGCTAACATTTGCACGGTTATGATAGTAAGGCAGATCAGAGGACAATCTGTCAGTTTTGTTGGCAACAACGTTGGTACCAAGGGCGAGGGACGAAGAGAACTATTTTCCCGCTCGTTAAGACGAGGCAGACAAATAGGCAAAGTTCTCGTCCATCGGTGGCTACCGGAATGTCATCAACAATAGTAACAAGGTCTTATAGACAAAGCTTGTAAACCGAGGTGTATACATTAGCAGGGTATTATCACTGCATAGATATGTTAGGTTACAAGAAAGGTTAAACAAAGCAATGGAGACTAGAATCAGTTATCGGTGTCCTCGAGTGTCTAACAACTCAGAACCCGTGGAAAAATTGATTCAGCGAGAAATAATAGTTGATGATGAACTCATAAGAAGTTATGTAGTTCCGTGATATTCTCGAGATACTAGAGGATAATACTCGAGGGTAGAGTAGAATAGAGGCTTGACAGGTGAAATGATCTGAAGAAGACAAGTACTTTAACTCGTCCGAGAAATGCAATCGAAGTATAACAGTCATGGTCGGAACCATGGTTGCCAAGGACCAAACATAGATACAAGATGAAATTACCACAAGGGGATTATTATTATTACAAGAAGCTTCCATGATAAGATCTACATCATTTCCATGGGCATGAACACCAAGTTCAAGGTCGACTCCCACTTCTTCAATGCATAACCTTTCATTCACTTCTCGCTTTCGATGAAGTTGTAGTGTTGATATTTTATCTGGCAAAACACCAGAAGAGTAAGACTCATGAAGACTCTTGGGTTCAAACGGATTAGGGGAGGCATAGGTTCAACCCATTGGGGCATCTTAGGAACATATACCACAAACCTCACGAGTACTCAAGCTCAAAAGTAGAGTATGGTTGACAAGAGCGGGGATACAATTTACCAAAGGCATTATGTATTCGAGGAAAGGCTCACAAGGTTTACTGAATATGAAGGACGATGTCGGATAAACCCAACAAAGGACCTGGTGGTCCACAAGGGATCTGATGTGAGCATCGATACTCACCCATAAGAAGAAAGAAGGCAAGGACATCAGATTATAGAAATAACTGACTAATTCAAAGCTCAAAATTCAAAGTAAATATGATTTTCAAAACGGTGGATCAGAAGCAGAGGCTCTGATCAAAGACAGGTAAGCTGAATAGACATAGATCGACAGTCAATCAAGGATTGATTTGCCGAACACCAGCTCATGTCAGGGATGACGTCTGAGCCGAAGGGAAGAATTGTAACTTTGATTGATGAGTGCAAGCATTCACAAACATATCGAATCAAATGGTCAAAATTAAATATGACAAATAATACTACTGAATATTGCTAGACATATGGAAAGCATCCACAATGCAAGCAGACAAGGAGGACCAAGAGTAATAGGTTTCTAAGAATTTTCGGAAGATCGGATAATATTCCAAAGAATTTTGTGAAACAGTGAACAACTGTGGATGAACGGATACTCGGCAAGCTCGAGTAATTATCCGCAGGGGTATTCATGTGGCAAAGAACTGCAAGGCAGTAGGCTCAACAGATTCTCAGGACAACGGAGAGTAATTCAAGGCATCTTGTAATAACAAGAGGAACTGGGGATGAAGGTATGAACGACAACATAGGTAGTTACTCATAAGGATTTATCCGTGGTAGGGATCGCAACGGCGAAGGGCACAAGGGTCTCAAGAAGGTATCGGAGAGTATCTTCAGAATCTTCTGGTGAAGCGGGCCATCATCTGGAATGAAGGGGCTCTCCGGGAGAAGTACTTACGAGAACCTAGAGTTATAGTTTGCAAAACCATTTAACCCGAATAGAAGAGAGATCAGATTTCCAGAGTAAAGGTCGAGGAGTAAAAGGTCCTAATACCACCCAATGGCGACATGGGCCCGTAAGCCACACAGCCATGTTAGTAAACCGTTTTTTTAAGACTAGACTCAACTTCGGCCAAGGATTTGGAAAGGGGCATCCTACAGGCAGTCGGCTCTGATACCAACTTGTAACGCCCCTGACTTGACCGTACACTAATCATACACGCAAATGTGTACGATCAAGATCAGGGACTCACGGGAAGATATCACAACACAACTCTAGACACAAATCAAAATAATACAAGCTCCATATTACAAGCCAGGGGCCTCGAGGGCTCGAATACATAGCCTGATACACAAGAGTCAGCGGAAGCAACAATATCTGAGTACTGACATAAGTTAAATAAGGATGCCTTAAGAAGGCTAGCACAAAAGCAACATGACCGAAGAGGCAAGGCCTCCTGCCTGGGACCTCCTAACTACTCTTGGTCATCGGCGGTCTCCACGTAGTAACATCCGTCGGCGGTGGCATCTAGCTCCAAGGATCCACCATATGGTTGCTTCAACCGGAAAGAAGAAGGAAGGGGGAAAAGGGGTAGCAAAGCAACCGTGAGTACTTGTCGGAGTAAATGACAACGGGTAGCCTAGCCGGCTCCCCCTGGGACTTCTGAAAAAAAATTACAAGCCAATCAAGCCATCCAACATCCAAGACGCAGGGCCGCCTTCCCCTGGACGGCTGCCCCTTAGGCCGGCTGTCAGGAGGCGGCCCGTCCCCAAAACCTACCGGAAGAAGGCCACAAGAGGGCCGGCTTCCAAGGAGCCGGCTGCCAAAGGGCCGACTCCACAAAGTCGGCCTCCCAGCAAGCAGCCAAGGCCGCACCCTCAAAATCTGCACCCACATAACGCTGATGAGACGGGGCGTGGCTACAGTGAAGCCTGCCACCCCCGCATCCCGGAGCGCGCGTGGCTACAGTACGCCATACGAGGCGGCCATCACCCGTCCGGCGCGACACTGTTACTGTTGAGGATATAGCTACTAAGTATAAACCGGCCAGGAGTGCCCGGTTCACCTTAGACTGTGCTGAAGCCCATGAAGGTCTTGAAGATGGCGTTCAACTAGTAAAGCTTGGAAGCCCACGGCCCAAAGGCAGATTAGGGCCCGTAGTGGTAAACCGCCATGATTATGGAAACTTCTAATATAAGTTAGAAAGGAGAGAGACCGAGCCGGACACTTTGTATAGGTCGGCTCGGGACTCTCAGAGACCGGCCAAGGCGTCAACCTGTGTATATAAAGGGACGACCCGGCGGCGGTTCAAGACAGACAACAACAACTCGAGGCCTAGGCGAAGCTTATTTTCTCCCTAGTCATCGAAACCACATCAATCCCATCACAACTAGACATAGGCTTTTACCTTCATCGAAGGGGCCGAACTAGTATAAACTCTCGTGCCCTTGCGTCCGCTTTAACCCCTTCAAGTTAACCCGTAGCGATGGCTCCACGACTAAGTACTTTCACGAGGACATCTGCCGTGACAAAACCACGACAGTTGGCGCCCACCGTGGGGCTATCGCACGATGGTTTGATGATCTTGGAGGGCAAGTTCAAGGACTCGAAGGCTATGTGTGGGCGGATGACCAAGAGTCGTCGCGGCAAGCTCTACATCGACGACGCATGATGGGGCCCCGAGGCCGGCTCAATCGAGTACGGATACCGGGTCCCCTTTGGTGGCATACACATTTTCATCGGCAAGATTGGTGAGCCAGGGCCTGAGCCGGACATCTACACCGACCTCGTCGAGACGGCTCAGCGTACGAGATCTGCCCAGGTTAAACTGGCGTTGAAGCGCGCCTTCGTGGGAGTCATCCATGGAGGAAACCATGAGGACGAATAGGGATATGGTAGCGAGGCGTAAATGCATTCCGTGACGAGTCCTCGACCGGAGAAACCGAATCATTGTACCAGTTGCAAGATGACCAGATGAGGGGCTGTTCCGATGGCGATAGTATTCCGGACCCCTCCGATCAGCCCAACTGGGTTGGAATATTTATGGCCGGTACACAAGCGGCGCTTCACTCTTCGACTGTGGCGGCGATGCTCTCCGGACCATCGCCGCGGCAAAGCAGGGGCAGGAGGTCCTGTGCACCCGGCTCAAGTTTTATCGACTGTTCGGCCTTTTCAGCTGTGCTTATGGCAGAGGCCAATCCGGCGGCTCAAGATGCCCACAACGCAGAAGTTGCAAAGGTGAGAGAGCAGATCGCGCAGGCCTAAGCAGACCTGGCAGCTGAGAACGACAGGATGGTCGCAGAGCGGGCCGCTTTGGATGCCCAGGCCTATAAGCTTATGTTGGACCGAGCAGCGTCGCATGAGGTCTTAAAGCGGAAACACAGTCGAGTTTGCCTTCAGTTTTCGGCGCTAGAAACCTCTTTCACACCCTGTATGGAACCGATAATCCGCCAGAGGTAAACCGGCTGAGGCGCCAGGCTGCACGCCGATCCAACCCGCCTCATGGAACCCCTCGGCGAGAACAATATGATGCCTCCGCCGTCCGCACACCTCCGGGTCATTATTCTAATCCTATGGACAATCTTGTCGCTGCCGCTTCACGATTGGAGGCCATCCCGATCGAAGGAGATTCTCCGCAGCGGTAGAGACACGCCGGGTTAAGGAGCTTCTTGAACCGCTTTGATCCAACAGAAGCATACTGCATACAGGCCGTGACCGGATTCATTCCACCCCACGTCCGAGCAGGAGCTACAGCAGGCATATGGATGAACCGGCTGTATCGAGCAATGCACGACACCGTGAAGCGGCCCATGTCCATAAACCGGCAGGCGGTATTCGCGATGCTCAGGAAGTGGTGGACCGGGCCCGGGCACGAAGGGAGGCCGAGTTAGCAGACGTAATCCAGGCGCGTCGACCACGCCGGTTCGCCGCACCACATCGGCCGAGCCGGTCGCTTCTAGCTTGGGGTGCCCTGTTTGATCCTCGCTTTACATAGCGTCGCTTGCCCAAAGACTTCAAGGGTCCGCGCAAGGTGCCAAATTACACCGCTGATTTATCTCCGAAGCATGGATAGAGAGCTATGAGATGGCCATGGAGATGCTAGATGTGGATGAGGCAAGTGTGAAAAGTATTTTACCATGATGCTTGATGGGACGGCCCGTACTTGGTTAAAGAGCTTGCCGCCCAATTCTATCGATTCATGGGCCCGATTGCGAACCCGGTTTATCCAGAATTTCAAAGATACCGTAAGCAGCCCATGTCCATAGTGGACTTGGCGGCTTGTGTCGAGGAAGGAGTCAACAACCCATTGGGTACGCTGCGTTTGGAAATCTTGCACTCGTCGGACGGATCAACGCCGACTCTGCGATCTTAACCACGGAGGGCAAGCGCGGTTTCATCCTCTGAAGTTAAAGTTGGGGTGCATGAAGCGATTTTGTAATGACATGGGAACTCTCATGGGCGCTTTAGTGAAGTATGCTGATTCTGATACTACCAAGGATCCCGAGTCTGAGGATGACAAGGCAGGGAAGGGAAAGAAGAACAACAACTCCAAGGGGCATCAGCACAATCCGGCAAGCCACGGGAACAGAGGCAAACGTAAAGCGGATGGCAGCATGGACTTTGTCGCTAATACTAATGCGCAGGATAAGGGTCAATGACGTAGAGGTAAAGCGGCGAATCGTGGTGGGGCTCCGAATCCTAACCCGGATCACTTGAACTATTTATTAAATCAGCCCTGTCCAAAACACGGGACCAAGGAGATGTCAGCCAACCACCTTTGGAAGGACTGTTACATTATGCAGGAGTTCAAAAACTCTAATGCTTTCCGTTATGATCATGGGTCCGGTGGTGGCTCAGGATCCGGTTTTCATGGGTTGGGTCACGATGGAGGAGCTTCCGGTTCAGGCTTCAATGGCAATCAGGGCGGACAGAACAATTAGAATAGTCAGAATAACCAAGGTGGTTACAACCAGCAGCAGCAGCATCAGTCGGGTTATCAGAGCCATCCGAAACAGTTGAACAGTGGCCAATATCACATTTTCACAACTAGCTTGGATAAGCAAGACCGGAAACTTCACAAGCGAGCGGTGAATTCTGTTGAACCGGCCGTACCACGTTATTTACGCTGGTCGGAACAACCAATCGTGTGGAACAGGGAGGATCACCCTCTTCGGGTTGACAATCCGGGCCAGCTGGCATTGGTGGTAGCCCTCGTGGGAGGTTATAAGTTCACCAAGGTGCTCATGGATGGAGGGAGCAGTATTAATATCCTGTACTATGAGACATTCCGCCGTATGGGGCTAACAGACAAAAATTTAAAACCGTCTAATACGGTGTTCCATGGTGTGGTACCTGGTAAGTCTGCATACCCTGTTGGCAAGATAGCTCTGGAAGTGGCTTTTGGGGATGATCATGATTCCCGATCTGAGACACTGACCTTTGAGGTGGTGAAAATCCGGAGCCCATATCACGCCCTGTTTGGGCGGCCGGCTTATGCCAAGTTCATGGCACGGCCTTGTTATAGCTATTTACAGCTCAAGATGCCGGGTCACAAGGGGACAATAATGGTTCATTAAAGCCGCAATATTGCTTTGGAATGTGAGGAAGGTGATGCGGCCTATGCAGAGTCGGTTTGTGCTACAGAGGAGTTGAAATATTATAAGGACAATGTTGATCCATCAGACATGACCCCTTTGAAGAAGCCGACTACAGAGCATGATCCGGATTTAAAGTTCAAATCGGCGGCTGAGACTAAGCTTGTTGACTTTGTGCCTAGCGATTCGTCCAAGCAGTTCACTATCAGCGCCAACTTGGACTCGAAATAGGAAAGCGCGCTCATCGAGTTCATCCGTGAGAATCGGGACATTTTTGCATGGAAGCCTTCTGACATGCCAGGTGTACCGAGGGAACTCGCTGAGCACACTCTTAATGTTGATCCCAAGTACAAAACGGTGAAGAAGTTTCTCCTCCGGTTTAACGAAGAAAGGCGCAAGGCTATTGGAGAAGAGGTGGCCAGGCTCTTAGCGGCTGGTTTTATCGTTGAAGTCTTCCATCCAGAGTGGCTTGCTAATCCGGTGCTGGTCCTTAAGAAGAACGGCACTTGGCGCATGTGCGTGGATTACACAGATCTTAACAAAGCTTGTCCAGCAGATCCTTTTGCCCTCCCCCGCATTGACCAGATTATTGATGCCACTGCGGGTTGTGAACGGTTGAGTTTTTGGATGCATATTCGTATCATCGGATCAAAATGGCGGTTAAGGACCAGGAGAAAGCGGCGTTTATCACCCTTTGGATCCTTCGCTATGTATCCATGCCCTTTGGGCTCAAAAGTGCCGAGCAACTTATCAACAATGTGTACAATTGCTGCACAAGCAGATCGGCCGTATTGTGTACGCCTATGTAGATGACATTGTGGTCAAGTCAAGGGAGAAAGAGACACCGATTGACGATTTGAAGGAAACCTTTGACAACCCTACGGGTTTACAAGATGATGCTCAACCCGGCCAAATGTGTTTTTGGTGTTCCGCAGTAAGTTATTGGGTTTCTCGTGTCCAATAGGGGAATTGAAGCTAATCCGGAAAAGATTACGGCTATTACCTCCTGGCTAAACCGAAGTGTATTAACGATGTCCAGCGTTTGGCAGGCGGATTGCCGCGTTGAGCGGTTATCACCGCCTTGAGAGAAGGCCATCCCTTTGTACCAGATGCCGAAAAAGACAGATCGGTTAAATGCAGTCCAGCCGCCGATGAAGCATTGGAGGACTTAAAGAGGCAGTTAGCCAATCCGCCCATTCTTGCAGCTCCAATCGACAAAGAACCGTTATTACTATACATAGCGGCTAATGCTCGTGCAGTTAGCGTGGCTATTGTGGTAGAGCGCAAAGAAGCAGGCAAGGAATATCCGGTTCAGCGGCCGGTTTACTCTATTAGCAAAGTGCTTATTGAATCCAAGCAACGGTACCCGCATTGGCAAAAGATAGTATACGGAGTTTTTATGGCGAGCTGGAAGCTTAAGCAATACTTCGAGGCCATCCGATCACAAAGTGGTCAGCTCTGCTCCTTTGGGCGATATAATTCGTAGCGAGGAAGCGGCGGCGGATTGCTAAGTGGGCTATAGAGCTTGGGCCGCACGGATTGAAGTATGTGCCTCGAACGACGATCAAATCTCAGGCACTTGTGGATTTCATCAATGATTGGACGGAGTTACAGGCGCCTGAAGAGAAGCCGGGTCACACTTATTGGATGATTCATTTTGATGGATCCAGGCAATTGGAGGGCTCGGGGGCCGGAGTCGTATTAACTTCCCCATGAGGTGACAAGTTCTGTTACATTCTCCGCTTAATGTTCCCTTGTACTAACAATGCAGCTGAGTATGAAGCTTTGCTCCATGGTCTTCGGATGGCGAAGGAGATGAATCTTAGCCGGGTTAAGTGCTTCGGTGACTCGGACCTGGTGGCTCAACAGGTGTCTGGCACTTGGGATTCCAAGGATCCACTCATGGCAGCCTATCGTCGTGAGGTGGACATTGTTGCAGGTCACTTTAAGGGTTATCAGGTGGATCACGTGGATAGACGGAAGAACGAAGCGGCGGACGCTTTAAGCCGGCTGGGCTCTCAGCGTAAACTGGTCCCGCCTCACGTCTTTTTGGATGTTCTGCATAACTCGTCAGTCAAGCTCCCTGGTGATGCGGATTTGGCTATTCCTGATCCAGAGGCGCAATTGGTGGTACCCCTGCATGTCATACCGGATTGGACACTTCCTTATCTTGCGTACATGAACCGGGGCGAGTTGCCAGAGGATGAGACTCTGGCCAGGCAGATAGTCCGGCGATCCAAGGCCATGACCATTATCAATGGCGAGTTGCATCATTGCAGTGTATCAGGCGCATTTCAACGCTGTGTGTCCCCTGAGGAAGGCTGTGAAATTTTACGTGAAATCCATGAAGGGGATTGGGGTCACCACGCCGGTTCAAAGTCTCTGGTAGCTAAAGCGTTTCGTCACGGTTTCTACTGGTTGACGGCTCATGCTGATGCGGAGGATCTAGTTAGACGATGTGATGGCTGTCAGAAATTTTCAAGGCATGCTCATGTGCCGGCTCAAGAATTGAGGATGATTCCAATTACTTGGCCGTTTGCGACTTGGGAGCTGGATATGGTCGGACCTTTCAAAATGTCCAAGGACAAGAAGACCCACCTCTTGGTGGTGGTTGGCAAATTTACCAAGTGGGTTGAAGCGGAGCCCGTTAGCAAGTGTGATGCAGCCACGGCGGTTCAGTTCATTAAAAAGGTGATTTTCCGGTTTGGCTTTCCACAGTATCATTACCGATAATGGTACCAACTTGTCCAAAGGCGCTTATGAAGGAATTTTGTGAGCGTGAGCACATCCGCTTGATGTATCGTCGGTAGCTCACCCACAGTCCAATGGACAAGCGAGCGGGCCAATCAAGAGATCCTGCGGGGTACCAAGCCCCGGCTCATGGTTCCTTTGCAACGAACGCCGGGATGTTGAGTGGAGGAGTTACCATCTGTGTTATGGAGTATCAATACTACACCCAACAGGTCGACAGGATACACACCGTTCTTTATGGTCTATGGCGCAGAGGCGGTCCTCCCCAGTGATATCCGTCACGATTCACCTCGTGTAGCGGCATATGTTGAAACGGACAACGAGGAGGCACGGCAAGACGCTTTGGATCTGTTGGACGAAGAACGTGACATCGCAGCTGCCCGTTCGGTGATCTACCAACAGGATCTTCGTCGATATCATAGTCGCCGAGTTAAGACCAGAACTTTTCAAGAAGGAGATCTGGTGCTTCGACTGATCCAAGACCAGACTGATATGCACAAGTTATCCCCACCTTGCGAGGGACCTTTCGTGGTCAGCAAGAATCTGCACAACGGGTCGTACTATCTGATCGATGTTCGACAGAATAGAGACTCACGCACGTCAGAGGAGGAGACCAAACGGCCCTGGAACATAGCTCATCTTCGGCCTTATTATACTTAAGCCATAGATTTTTACTCATGTACATATTATGACAATGTATATATTATGATCAATACAATAAACCAGAGCCTTAGCTAAAGCGGGGTCTCTGTTTTTTTATATCATGTGTGCTTACATGGAGTTTTTATCTTAAAGCGACCTCCGGTTTACACCTTGAGTTAGCTTTTTCAAAAAAGCTTTGTATCATGTCACTAGGGGGCTTGGTCGCATCCGAACCAATGCAACACCTTTTCGACTGGTGAAAGCCACAAAGATCACTTGGGAACTTGGTCATGTCTGAACCAGTTACACCTCTTGATCGGCCTAAGGCCACAGAATCACTTGGGGGCTTTGGTCGAACCCGAACCATCGCTACACCTCTTGATCGGCGTAATGCCACTGCATCATTTGGGGACCTTGGCTGACTGGAACCATAGCTACGCCTCCGGGGGCTCGGTCGTGTCCGACCATGGTAATACCACTTGATCGGCTCAGATAGCCTCTTTTTTGGAAACGATTTTATTTGTCTTTCCTCCGATTTGCATATTTTTTGTTGTGTTTTTTCACCAACGACTGTTGCGCCGGTTTGACTGTCAATTGACGGAACACGGACTATTCTTGATCCGGAGACGTTTTGCCCGGTTTAATTTTTTAACTAAAACATCGTATCTTGGTGACCTGACATTGCATTCACAGGAGCTGTTTCTCCTATGACAGTGCTTTTCACAAAGCGCTCCAGTTTACGATTGGCACAGCCAACTCCATGCATTATGATGGCGGGTATTATTTAAAGATATGTTTAAATTAAGTTATTCTTGATTTCATCGATATTATGACCCGCCTGGTGGTACAACCGCAACGGCGCTTTAAGATTTTCGCTGCAGGTAATAGTTTATCATTGACAAATCAAACGGAGGCATAAGTTGCAAAACGTATGCACGAAGGCATATAAACGCCAAGGGTGGCAGCTAGTTTTATTACAAGGCATTCAGAGGCCCAAAATTTGGAATTGCTTCATAACGGGCAGTTTCTGACGTATCAACCGACTTGACGGATTAAGCTTCATTGCCGGGTTGACGTGAAGTAGATGGGTCGTCTGGCGTCGGTTCAACTTCTTCCTCCTCACCATCCAATGGCCGGAAGTCATTGGTGGTCCAGTCAATCCGGGTTAAAGCCTGAAAGACAGCCTCTTCACTTATAAGCTCAGACGGATCAACGTTAGGGGCGTAAGTGTGCTTACGGGTTGGTGGAACAAGGTTCTACACTTCCGGAATAACAGCTTCAACCCGTCTGTTGTTCGCGTCGTAGAAGGAGCGGTGAACCGTCAGGTTGGCCTCTTGTCACACCCTGATTTTCATGCCACAACATTTAAGCTAATGAATCATGATAAATTGTGGTTTGACAAAAACTTTTGTGTGTTTTGGTCTTTGCTTGATTTGATTTTTGTCTGTTGTTTGCAAGTGCTCTAAAAATCAAATAAATCCTCCAACTCATATACTTCATCTCCTTGCTCCAAACTCTTGAACCAATTATCATACCATGTGTATAGAACAATATAGTATTTTCTTACAAAAATAATTTGGCCAAATAGTATTTTCAAAAATTAGTTTTTCAAAAACCCCTGAATTAAGGATAGCACTGCAAGTACTTAACTAAGGGCAGTAAAAATCTTTAAAAAAATATATTTGACTCCTATTAGATATAGGACACCCAGAAACCACAAACATATAATTTTAAAAGTTACTATCCTATTTTATTTAAAGGCTTTTTCCTTAGTCCAGAAATGGTCTTTAATAGGATAAAATTATTTTAAAGCTTCAAAAATATTTGATAAAAATCAGGGAAACTCGGTGGACATGTATTTTCCATATATAAGAGTTTCAACACATGGTCATGTTCAAAATATTGGTGAAATCCCTCAAAAACCCTTTCTGAATATTTCAAGCTTTTGAAATATTTACAAAGGAAATATTCCCCAAAAATTCCAAGAAAATTCTAGCATGTCAGATATGACATGTTTGATGATATTGTCAAGTCTCATGTCATGGAGAACAGTATAACCCCATGAAACCCTCTGAAAACCACATATGTCCTTTTTCAAGTTTGAACAACTTTGCACTGTCAAACATGTCCAAATGCTCTCAAACTTGGTGCACATGCCAAAATGGTGTAATAATGCATCTAGACAAAATGGCACAAGTTGGAGAGAATGTTATCTTGATCAAAGTGCCCCAAAACCATCTCTGCCCTGAACCAAATTTGAACAACTCTACATTGACAACTTTCTCATTTTGATCTCAACTTTTGTGGACATGTTCAGAACCTCAAATGATGACACTATACTGAGTGGTGCATCAAGGAGAATAGATTTGCATGACTAAATCTTGGTAAAGCCATTTCTGCTGATTTCTAGGGTTTACCAAAGTTACATTTGCTACTTTGCCCAAATGAGCTCAATCTTGGTGGAACATCTTATTTTATCATGCCATTTGACCCTGTCAAGCCTCATGACAAGGGAAGTCCATTTGCTTTCCCAAACCTACATCAGACACCTTGTGGCAGAAACTTGAAATGCCTGTTTTGGCCATTTCCACTAATCTCCGTGAGCTCAACTTTTTCCCACAGCCTCATCTGGTCCCCCTCTACCACCTGCATCTTTCCCTGCCCGAGGAGCCATGATTAAGGGGGTTAGAACCCCATTTTTCTTCTCTGGGCAGTAGCATTCTCCCTCTCTCTCAGCCTCTCTCTCCCTCCTTGGCATTCCAGAGCATCCAAGGCTCTCCTCAGCTCTTTCCCATACCCCCTGCAGCTGCTAGACACAAGTGGACGCGAGAGTGCGCGCGGAAAAGCCGCAGATGCCGGGCAAAGGAGCGCTCTGGAGCGCCTGGCAGGGCATTCGACCGTTGACACCGCGTCCCTCGACCGCCTCGGGCGTCCCCCCTCACGCCAGTCGAGATGCCTCGACGTCCACAATAGGCCACGCCCCTGGCCCCCTCCTCCTTCTCCCTCCTGCTGCCTCCATTCGCACGCGCGCCGGCCACCCGAGAGCTCCAATGGACGAGCTCACACGCACGACGCCCTGACACTTCCCCGCTCCTTCTCTCCCTTCCTCTGGGCGTAGACCACCCCTACAAACACCGAGGACACGCCCACGTGAGCCCCCGTGGCTTGTAGCGACGGCAACAGCCTCACCGGCGCATGAGCTCACGGTGCACCTCGCCCCCTTCTACTTAAGGCCACCCCCGAGCTCCCTCTCTACTCCTTTGGCCCTCTCTCCCTCCTGAGAATCCTCTGGACCAAGCCATCCCTCTTCTCGTGCCCTCCTTGCATCTCCACGTCCGGAGCAATGCCGTCGGCCTCCGCCTAAATTCGTGCCACTGAGAGCCCCTCCTCCCCACCTCTTTGTTCCAGAGAAGCTCCAGCACCACCGCCAACTCTCCCCGCGCACCATTTTCTCCTTCCCGTGCTCGCCTTGCCGTGCCCAAACCTCGCCCGAAACCCCGTCCGCCGGCGTCAAGACCACTGTCATCTTGGTCCTCCCCAGCTTGCGTGAAATCCATGGATGGGCTCAGCTCGACCTCCCGAGTCCGTTGGTATGCCGACCGCCGCCGGGACGGCCGGAGTCGGCGGGAAGGGCGCCAGCACCTTGCTCGGCCGGCCTCCCCTGCTCCTTCTCTGTTTTGAGCGGGAGGTAGGAGGAGGGCCTGCCAGCGGGACCCGCCTGTAAGTGGCCAAGGCCCCGGGCCCCCGGGTAAGTGGAGACGGCCTCCGCTGAAGGCGTCTACCTGGAGCAAAGACGTACACCCAGGAGTACGCCATCGACGTCGCCTGGGCACCCCGCGCGGCTGATGCCACTGGGCCGGCCCACGTCTATATCTCGCCTGCGTGCATGATAAGGTTAAGACCTTTTTCCTTTTTCCTTTTCCAGTCAGCTTGAAAAATCCATAAATATTTCAACAGAGCTCCAAATTTGATGATTCAAATTTCTAGTAGTTTCTAAAATCATTCCCTACCACATGGTGCAATTTTTACAGAAGCATTTCCTTCACAAATATTTATCAAATCCCATTTTTCCATTTCTGTGATGAACTTTAGAAAATCACAAAGAGCTGAAATTTGATCCAAATGCCATTATTCAAATTCCTAGATGCTTCTAGGTTCATAACTTAGTTTATGGATATTTTTATTAACACTTTCTATACCACACAAAATAATGAGCCATTTCTTCATATTTGTCAACTTTGTAATTTCAGGGAAAATCATTTGAACTCCAAATCCAGTGAGACTTATGCCCGAGGGAGATGGTGAGTTGGGTAACCACTTGATGACGAAGTGGTGTACCGAGGCAAATGCGTGTGTTGTTTTTCAAAACGGATTGGTTTAAGTTGCGACCGTTATTCCAACCTTACATGCGCAACCACTCTACCCTTGTATGGGAAAGGGCATTATTGATTACCTAGGCCGATACTAGCTTGGAGCCTGCATTACTAGTGACGGGGAGAGTTGGTGCTCTCTCTCGGGGACGGGTCGTGCTGTAGGGGCGGCCAAGAACATTTTATGGGGCACCGACACACCGTTGGTACCCCGTGCTGCTGGTACGTGATGAATATGGGAGCGAGGCTCCACAATTTTAAGTTGTAAAATGTTTTGCACGGGGGTTACTACCAATCGAGTGGACTCCATGTTAGTGACGTCTAGGGAAAGATAGTGATCGGGTGCTTACCCCGGGTACTTGAGGTACCGCGGGTCGTGGATGACATGGAAGTTCCCCGGATCTTGTGGGTAAAGTGGGCTTGACATCGATGAGTTGGGTTGGAGCCCACTCCCTTTATGTTGATATCTGTAACCTGTCCTCTTGGGTACTTGAATTCTCCTGATGCATGTCTTACAAGTTGTTGAACATGTCATTGCACTCAAAACTAGCTTTATGCAAAAATTTACCTATATCATGCATTGTTGTATCTTGAACCAAAACAAGGGTTGCTTGCGAGTACATTCAAATTACTCATTGGCTTGCCAATGGTTATTTTATTGGCCAGGCATGAAAGAACAGGATATAATGTAGAATACTTCGGTGACGAACAT
Source organism: Aegilops bicornis (assembly GCA_021605145.1). Lineage (NCBI taxonomy): Eukaryota > Viridiplantae > Streptophyta > Magnoliopsida > Poales > Poaceae > Aegilops > Aegilops bicornis. The sequence continues at coordinate 193,812,774 of CM038672.1, read as the reverse complement.
GCGAGCTAGGACGCTTCCCAGTCAGAATGTAAGGCAGATGGCATGGGTCCAAGTTATCGATGAAGATTTCCGCTGCAATGTTATACTCAAGACTTGACCATAATGGTCCTACTTGTGTAATACGGTATGTATGGATGTAAGACTATTGTTATTCAGTTTCTGTGTGTTCAGTGAGCATTGATCTCTGGGATCACTGTACACATGCATTCGGCGCGCCACTGAGAGCCCCTTCTCCCCACCTCTTTGTTCCAGAGAAGCACCAGGACCACCGCTAACTCTCCCCATGCACCATTTTCTCCTTCCCGTGCTCGCCTTGCCGTGCCCAAACCTCGCCCGAAACCCCGTCCGCCGGCGTCAAGACCACTGTCATCTCGGTCCTCCCCAGCCTGCATGAGATCCATGGATGGGCTCGGCTCGACCTCCCGAGTCCGTTGGTATGCCGACTGCCGCCGGGGACGGCCGGAGTCGGCGGGAAGGGCGCCAGCACCTTGCTCGGCCGGCCTCCCCTGCTCCTCCTCTGTTTTGAGCGGGAGGTAGGAGGAGGGCCTGCCAGCGGGACCCGCCTGTAAGTGGCTAAGGCCCCGGGCCCCCGGGTAAGTAGAGACGGCCTCCACTGAAGGCCTCTACCCGGAGCAAAGACGTACACCCAGGAGTATGCCATCGATGCCTCCTGGGCACCCCGCGCGGCTGATGCCACTGGGCCGGCCCACGTCTATATCTCTCCTGCGTGTATGATAAGGTTAAGACCTTTTTCCTTTTTCCTTTTCCAGTCAACTTCAAAAATCCATAAATAATTCAACAGAGCTCCAAATTTGATGATTCAAATTTCTAGTAGTTTCTAAGATCATTCCCTACCACATGGTGCTATTGTCACATTTTTACAGAAGCATTTCCTTCACAAATATTTATCAAATCCCATTTTTCCATTTATGTGATGAACTTTAGAAAATCACAGAGAGCTCAAATTTGATCCAAATGCCATTATTCAAATTCCTAGATGCTTCTAGGTTCATAACTTAGTTTATGGACATTTTTATTGACACTTTCTATACCACACAAAATAATGAGCCATTTCTTCATATTTGTCAACTTTGTAATTTCAAGGAAAATCATTTGAACTCCAAATCTAGTGAGACCAACTACTAGATGCTTCTAAAATCATGGTTTGTTAAATGGGTGCCTTTGCTCATTTTTCAAAAATATGTTTTTGTACACTTCTTGCAAATCCATAAACCCCTTGATTCCATCATATCGAAATGTTTAGAAATATCCATTGATCCACTTCCAATGAAATCACCTTGGTCATTCCTCATATGACTAGAGGTATCCTAAACAAGTCCAACTCCCATTTTTTTGAGCACTTTTATTTTTACCTTGTTGTGTTGCTTATTATGATTGTTTCGACGTTAGTTGACGAAGTAGGCGGAGTACTCGGGGAAGGACCAGAAGATCTCAAGACTCTCCTGAACCAGGCAAGCAACCCTTTGAACATATCTATGAAACCCTTTTTATGCATGACATATAGCACCATATTGTTGTTGCAACGGAATCATCATGAGGTGGAACCACTTTGATGGTTTGCCTCTGTTACTTCCTCGTTGATACTTTCATTGTGTATGAACCTACCTCCTTATGAGGGTTATGCCGGTGGGAGTAGATAGGATGCTAAAGTAGTTGCGACGCAAAAAGGGACGGGAATATGCATGGTGATGGAGACAAAGTATTTTCAAAGGACTTTTCGAAAACCCCGTCGGGTGCCACTTATGCCCGAGGGAGATGATGAGTTGGGTAACCACTTGATGACGAAGTGGTGTACCGAGGCAAATGCGTGTGTTGTTTTTCAAAATGGATTGGTTTAAGTTGTGATCGTTATTCCAACCTTACATGCGCAACCACTCTACCTTTGTATGGGAAAGGGCATTATTGATTACCTAGGCCGATACTAGCTTGGAGCCCGCATTACTAGTGACGGGGGAGAGTTGGTGCTCTCTCTCTCGGTGCAGGGTGCCATGTAGGGCGGCCAAGAACATTTTTATGGGGCACCGGACACACCGTTGGTACCCCGTGCCAGTGGTACGTGATGAATATGTGAGCGAGGCTCCACAATTTTAAGTTGTAAAATGTTGGGCACGGGGGTTACTACCAATCGAGTGTACTCCATGTTAGTGTCGTCTAGGGAAAGATAGTGATCGGGTGCTTACCCCGGGTACTTGAGGTACCGCGGGTCGTGGATGACACGGAAGTTCCCCGGATCTTGTGGGTAAAGTGTGCAACCTCTGCAGAGTGTAAAACTATTAGAATAGCCGTGTCCACGTTCAAGGACAGTTGGGTAACCGCTCTTGGGCTACGTCCACTTGTTTACAAACCAGTGTGTGTGGGAAGAACTACTTGGGTCAAGTCAAAGGGCTTGACATAGATGAGTTGGGTTGGAGCCCACTCCCTTTATGTTGATATCTGTAACCTGTCCTCTTGGTTACTTGAATTCTCCTGATGCATGTCTTACAAGTTGTTGAACATGTCATTGCACTCAAAACTAGCTTTCTGCAAAATTTTACCTATATCAAGCATTGTTGTATCTTGAACCAAAACATGGGTTGCTTGCCAGTACATTCAAAGTACTCATTGGCTTGCCACTGGTTATTTTATTGGCCAGGCATGAAAGAACATGATATGATGAACAATACTTGATTTAAGATGCGAGCTAGGACGCTTCCCAGTCAGAATGCCTGTAGGGTTAAGGCAGATGGCATGGGTCCAAGTTATCGATGAAGATTTCTGCTGCAATGTTATACTCAAGACTTGACCATAATTGTCCTACTTGTGTAATACGGTATGTATGGATGTAAGACTATTGTTATTCAGCTTCTGTGTGTTCAGTGATCATTGATCTCTGGGATCACTGTACACGTGCATTCGGTGATCACGACTTATGAGTCGGGGTCCCCACAGAGCTGGTATCAGAGCCATCCTGACTGTAGGAAGCCTTAGTTAGCATGGTCGTTAGTTAGGGTAAAACTATTTCAAAAAGTACTACTAGTTTTCAAAACTATCTATGCTTCTCTTCCCTTCTTAGTTTTTCGAAAACTAAGGTACACTTTCCTTAATGATCTCTTCCCCTTCAAAACCTTTGTTCGCTAGAACCCTTACGCCCCTGACCACTGGATTCCTCGTAATCCTCGTGGATAATCTAGAAGGAAGATGCCATGCCAGACATTCACCCACATTTCCTGAACACAAGATTGGCGACATCACAACAAGACGATACCAACAGAAGATACATCCTCGAGGGATGAGGACCTGAAGGCCCAGGAGATGGTGACACCCTTCACACTGCCCCAAGATGATGCAACCTTAGCCTACGACGATCAGGGCATAGGATATGCAAGATCATGATATACATCACTAATAGGGTAACCCTGTCACTACCGTTGTTGTATCGACAACCACCGGTGGATGAGAACCTAGCCATTTGGTCCGCCTCACTATAGTGAGCAGGAAAACGATTCTCTTCATCCCCCGCTCTTGGTGTCGATGTTGTCATCAATGTAACCGATATGTTGGACCTGTACTATGCCTTGTTAATGTCATTGCATAAAGGATTACCTACATGGTACCATCGACGCCTTAGAAGACAAAACGGGATCGTCATGATTAAGAAGACAACAGAAGACCGAGTCAATGCCTGCTACGAGGAGCCACCTTCACCCCATCACTTCAATAGGCGAGAAGTTGTTGAAGAATCTTCAGGCTCAACAAGGATTGTTTCATCGAACAACTACAAGAGACGTAGCAACACCTGAGGAAAACTCAGAAGACTGCACAAGGCACAAGGCACGAGTACTGATTCCGAGAACCCCTAGGGTAGGATCAGTCGTGTACCCCCTATGCGTAGTCGAGTCCGTATGATGGTTCGAATAGAACCACGATTGTGTGTTACTTGTTTTTAATTGTTTGTGTTTTGATATAGGTAGTACTTTTTCCCTAGGCAACAAGTACTTGACTATATCACCTTCCTTACCTTGCTTCTTTCGTTTGACCCTTTTGGCACTTGTTTGTTTGCACCTGCACTATAGAACCTCTTTTAGGCATTTCCCTCCTCTATGCTACTTTTCCCTCTCATCTCTCTCCTCAACTGAAGGATAGCAAGACAAGATACACCAAGGATTCTACTTTGGCAACCTACCAGCACTGAAGACTTTTGCTACAACCTCCTCGACCAAGTGCAACCCCGTAGAGTTATGTTTACCTCTCAAGACTGTAAACCCATCACTATACCCTTCGAGACTTCACGAAATACCCCTGCTCGAATCCTTAACCAAGTGCTTAACCCACGGAATTACAAGTGGAGCAGTTAAGCCTCTGTAACCTCACATCGCACTGGGTTCATTATGGAACTAGTGGACATAGGGAACGAGCACCTTATCATCCTAAGATAGCACCAAAACTGATGATGCCATAAGAGAGACCAATTTGGGGATATAGGAACGGAGGACAAATGACTTGATGAGTTTATATCGTAGACCCCGAGGAATTGGCGAGACTTGGTAGATCATGAGGCTTTCATGTTGGTAGATGAACTTGGTGGGATCATGATTATAGATTAGCACAGCTTCCATTACTCCTGAGTAAATTGGATTTATAGGAAAATTATGGTCGCAAGCTGAAACTCCTGGAAGTGCAAGGATTTGACTTGATCAGATGATATTGATAGGAGATAGTTGATATTACGTAAATATCTTGAGGGAGACATGTAGGAATTCCTTGTTGGACATGAGATTTGTATTAAATAGGTTACCCTAGTGGAGTATGGATGCAGAGTAATTTTACATGGTTCGGAGTAAATTGGATTTAGACTGATGATCTTGATCATGATACCATGTTTCTCGGTGGACCATAACTAGGAGATTGGAATTATTGTCAGAGTTTATTTAGGGATCTATATATGCTTGACCTTGGAGTTTACATGACCATGATAATGGAAATTGGTGGACTGACTATAGCAAGGTAGCCCTTTCAAGTATTTGGTGATTATAGGAGATTAGAAGATCATGTGGGACACCATAGACATTGGATTTGTAGAATTAATGAATTATGTAGCTAATGGGCTTTTGGAGTTGACCTATGCGAGATGATACTTTCGGAGGTATAAGGTGATCTGTTTGGAGGACTAGATAGCACAATTGGCATCTCAGGAACTGTGCTCAAGGATGGGATGATGAACATTCACTCGCACACTAGAATCCTTGAAACCCTTACGCCCTACCAAGCCACAACATGGCCGGATCCTGACCTTGGGCTTTGGCTCTAGATCGATAAGAACATGGCCAATACTCAACCGTGACTATCACCAATGCCTCAGCCCACTTTACGCACCCCATAGACTTCATGGAGTGCTTGGGCAAGTTAGTTGTCATCCTTCTTTGATGACATACTCGTCTACTCGAAGACGGAAGAAGAATCGTTGAGCTGGTCAAGGAACATCTGAAGACCGTCATGTCTAAGAGGAAGAACTACACCAACCACCTTCTTCAAGAAGTATACTTGCGCCTTAAAGACCATGTGTATCTGCAAGCCACTCCTCTCTAAGGAGCCAAGCATTACCATGACAAGGAGACCCACACCAAGATTCATCGGCCCTCTTCGAGCTCACTCCCAGAAATAACAACCCCCCCTCTAAGATCACCACGAGACGAAGAGAAGACAATTACCAGCTGGAGTTGCCACCTGAGTTACCTGATGTGCACAACACTTTCCATGCATCACAACCCTGGAAGTGTTTCCAACTTCCTAACTTGCCCGACCTCTACGAGGGCATTAACCACCGAGCCATCGACCCCTAGCCCGATCTAACCTACCGCGAGCTACCCATTGGCAACCTGGATCAAGAAGAGCGTCATACACGAAGCCACGCCATCAAGTACTTCAAGCTCAATGGAACACTACACGGAAGCAGAAGCAACATGAGGACTTGAAGACTACCCCAGATCCAAGTTTCTGTATCCCTTTCCGCGCCTAGTTTGGGAATCTCGGGGACGAGATTCTTGTAAGGGGGGTAGGTCTGTCACACCCTGATTTTCATGCCACAACACTTAAGCTAATGAATCATGATAAATTGTGGTTTCACAAAAACTTTTGTGTGTTTTGGTCTTTGCTTGATTTGATTTTTGTCTGCTCTTTGCAAGTGCTCTAAAAATCAAATAAATCCTCCAACTCCGATACTTCATCTCCTTTCTCCAAACTCTTGAACCAATGATCATACCATGTGTATAGAACAATATAGTATTTTCTTACAAAAATAATTTGGCCAAATAGTATTTTCAAAAATTAGTTTATCAAAAGCCCCTGAATTAAGGTTTGCACTGCAAGTACTTAACTAAGGGCAGTAAAAATCTTTACAAAAATATATTTGACTCCTATTAGATATAGGATACCAGAAACCACAAAAATATAATTTTAAAAGTTACTATCCTATTTTATTTAAAGGCTTTTTCTTTAGTCCAGAAATGGTCTTTAATAGGTTAAAATTATTTTAAAGCTTCAAAAATATTTGAGAAAAATCAGGGAAACTCGGTGGACATATATTTTCCATATATAAGAGTTTCAACACATGGTCATGTTCAAAATATTGGTGAAATCCCTCAAAAACCCTTTCTGAATATTTCAAGCTTTTGAAATATTTACAAAGGAAATATTCCCCAAAAATTCCAAGAAAATTCTAGCATGTCACATATCACATGTTTGATGATATTGTCAAGTCTCATGTCATGGTGAACAGTATAACCCCATGAAACCCTCTCAAAACCACTTCTGTCCTTTTTCAAGTTTGAACAACTTTGCACTGTCAAACATGTCCAAATGCTCTCAAACTTGGTGCACATGCCAAAATGGCGTAATAATGCATCTAGACAAAATGGCACAAGTTGGAGAGAATGTTATCTTGATCAAAGTGCCCCAAAACCCTCTCTGCCCAGAACCAAATTTGAACAACTCTACATTGGCAACTTTCTCATTTTGATCTCAACTTTTGTGGACATGTTCAGAACTCAAATGATGACACTACACTGAGTGGTGCATCAAGGAGAATATATTTGCATGACTAAATCTTGGTAAAGCCATTTCTGCTAATTTCTAGGGTTTACCAAAGTTACATTGGCTACTTTTCCCAAATGAGCTCAATCTTGGTGGAACATCTTAATTTCTCATGCCATTTGACCCTGTCAAGCCTCATGACAAGGGAAGTCCATTTTCTTGACCAAACCTACATCAAACACCTTATGGCAGAAACTTAAAATGCCTGTTTTGGCCATTTCCACTAATCTCCGTGAGCTCAACTTTTTCCCACAGCCTCATTTGGTCCCCCTCTACCACCTGCATCTTTCCCTGCCCGAGGAGCCATGATTAAGGGGGTTAGAACCCCATTTTTGTTCTCTGGGCAGCAGCATTCTCCCTCTCTCTCTCAGCCTCTCTCTCCCTCCTTGGCATTCCAGAGCATCCAAGGTTCTCCTCAGCTCTTGCCCATACCCCCTGCAGCTGATAGACATAAGTGGACGCGCGAGTGCGCGCGGAAAAGCCGCGGATGCCGGCCAAAGGCGCGCTCTGGACCGCCTGGCAGGGCGTTCGACCGTTGACGCCGCGTCCCCCGACCGCCTTGGGCGTCCCCCTCACGCCAGTCGAGGTGCCTCGACGTCCACAACACGCCACGCCCCTGGCCCCCTCCTCCTTCTCCCTCCTGCTGCCTCCATTCGCACGCGCGCCGGCCACCCGAGAGCTCCAATGGACAAGCTCACACGCGCGACGCCCTGACACTTCCCCGCTCCTTCTCTCCCTTCCTCTGGGCGTAGACCACCCCTACAAACACCCAGGACACGCCCACGTGAGCGCCCGTGGCTTGTAGCGACGGCAACAGCCTCACCGGCGCATGAGCTCACGGTGCACCTCGCCCCCTTCTACTTAAGGTCACCCCCGAGCCCCCTCTCTACTCCTTTGGCCCTCTCTCTCTCCTGAGAATCCTTTGGACCAAGCCATCCCTCTTCTCGTGCCCTCCTTGCATCTCCATGTCCGGAGCAACGCCGTCGGCCTCCGCCTAAATTCGCGCCACTGAGAGCCCCTCCTCCCCACCTCTTTGTTCCAGAGAAGCACCAGCACCACCGCCAACTCTCCCCGCGCACCATTTTCTCCTTCCCGTGCTCGCCTTGCCGTGCCCAAACATCGCCCGAAACCCCGTCCGCCGGCGTCAAGACCACTGTCATCTCGGTCCTCCCCATCTTGCGTGACATCCATGGATGGGCTCGGCTCGACCTCCCGAGTCCGTTGGTACGCCCACCGCCGCCGGGGACGGCCGGAGTCGGCGGGAAGGGCGCCAGCACCTTGCTCGGCCGGCCTCCCCTACTCCTTCTCTATTTTGAGCGGGAGGTAGGAGGAGGGCCTGCCAGCGGGACCCGCCTGTAAGTGGCTAAGGCCCCGGGCCCCCGGGTAAGTAGAGACGGCCTCCACTGAAGGCCTCTACTCGGAGCAAAGACGTACACCCAGGAGTATGCCACCGAAGTCGCCTGGGCACCCTGCCATGGTGATGCCACTGGCCGCCCACGTCTATATCTCGCCTGCGTGCATGATAAGGTTAAGACCTTTTTCCTTTTTCCTTTTCCAGTCAACTTCAAAAATCCATAAATAATTCAACAGAGCTCCAAATTTGATGATTCAAATTTCTAGTAGTTTATAAAATCATTCCCTACCACATGGTGCTATTGTCACATTTTTACAGAAGCATTTCCTTCACAAATATTTATCAAATCCCATTTTTCCATTTATGTGATGAACTTTAGAAAATCACAGAGAGCTCAAATTTGATCCAAATGCCATTATTCAAATTCCTAGATGCTTCTAGGTTCATAACTTAGTTTATGGACATGTTTATTGACACTTTCTATACCACACAAAATAATGAGCCATTTCTTCATATTTGTCAACTTTGTAATTTCAAGGAAAATCATTTGAACTCCAAATCCAGTGAGACCAACTACTAGATGCTTCTAAAATCATGGTTTGTTAAATGGGTGCCTTTGCTCATTTTTCAGAAATATGTTTCTGTACACTTCTTGCAAATCCATAAACCCCTTGATTCCATCATATCGAAATGTTTAGAAATATCCATTGATCCACTTCCAATGAAATCACCTTGGTCATTCCTCATATGACCAGAGGTATCCTAAACAAGTCCAACTCCCATTTTTTTTAGCACTTTTATTTTTACCTTGTTGTGTTGCTTATTATGATTGTTTCGACGTTAGTTGACGAAGTAGGCGGAGTACTCGGGGAAGGACCAGAAGATCTCAAGACTCTCATGAACCAGGCAAGCAGCCCTTTGACCATATCTATGAAACCCTTTTTATGCATGACATATAGCACCATATTGTTGTTGCAACGGAATCATCATGAGGTGGAACCACTTTGATGGTTTGCCTCTGTTACTTCCTCGTTGATACTTGCATTGTGTTATGCCGGTGGGAGTAGATAGGATGCTAAAGTAGTTGCTACGCAAAAAGGAACGGGAATATGCATGGTGATGGAGACAAAGTATTTTCAAAGGACTTTTCGAAAACCCCGTTGGGTGCCACTTATGCCCGAGGGAGATGATGAGTTGGGTAACCACTTGATGACGAAGTGGTGTACCGAGGCAAATGCGTGTGTTGTTTTTCAAAACGGATTGGTTTAAGTTGCGATCGTTATTCTAACCTTACATGCGCAACCACTCTACCTTTGTATGGGAAAGGGCATTATTGATTACCTAGGCCGATACTAGCTTGGAGCCCGCATTACTAGTGACGGGGGAGAGTTGGTGCTCTCTCTCGGTACGGGGTCGTGCCAGGTAGGGCGGCCAAGAACATTTTTATGGGGCACCGGACACACCGTTGGTACCCCGTGCCAGTGGTACGTGATGAATATGTGAGCGAGGCTCCACAATTTTAAGTTGTAAAATGTTGGGCACGGGGGTTACTACCAATCGAGTGGACTCCATGTTAGTGTCGTCTAGGGAAAGATAGTGATCGGGTGCTTACCCCGGGTACTTGAGGTACCGCGGGTCGTGGATGACACGGAAGTTCCCCGGATCTTGTGGGTAAAGTGTGCAACCTCTGCAGAGTGTAAAACTATTAGAATAGGCGTGTCCACGTTCAACGACAGTTGGGTAACCGCTCTTGGGCTACATCCACTTGTTTACAAACCAGTGTGTGTGGGAAGAACTACTTGGGTCAAGTCAAAGGGCTTGACATAGATGAGTTGGGTTGGAGCCCACTCCCTTTATGTTGATATCTGTAACCTGTCCTCTTGGTTACTTGAATTCTCCTTATGCATGTCTTACAAGTTGTTGAACATGTCATTGCACTCAAAACTAGCTTTCTGCAAAAATTTACCTATATCATGGATTGTTGTATCTTGAACCAAAACATGGGTTGCTTGTGAGTACATTCAAAGTACTCATTGGCTTGCCAACGTTATTTTATTGGCCAGGCATGAAAGAACAAGATATAATGAAGAATACTTCAGTAACGAACATGCGAGCTAGGACGCTTCCCAGTCAGAATGCCTGTAGGGTTAAGGCAGATGGCATGGGTCCAAGTTATCGATGAAGATTTCTGCTGCAATGTTATACTCAAGACTTGACCATAATTGTCCTACTTGTGTAATACGGTATGTATGGATGTAAGACTATTGTTATTCGGCTTCTGTGTGTTCAGTGAGCATTGATCTCTGGGATCACTCTACACATGCATTCGGTGATCACGACTTATGAGTCGGGGGTCCCCACACCTCTTCTGCCAGTTGACTCGCCAGAGGACGCATCTCCCTTGTTACCCGTTTGAGAGCATCATTATCAAATACTTCGCTGTTTTCTTGAGCACTGGGGAAGCCCTTGGCTATGTCAGCCGGATCAAGGTCGACTATCCATGCTTTAGCGTGAGTTAGTGCCAATAAGGTGCCAGCCCGCAGCGGATCGTTTCAATTCTTCTATCTTTGCTGGTATCATAGATAGCCGGTCCAGTGTGTCCTTGATCAGTGTTGGAGCCGCATTATCATAAGAAGTGGCACAAATAACCCGCTGGGCGGCGTTATACAGCTGCTCAATCAATGTATATGCGGCCTTGAGTTTTTCCGCATGTCGAGCCGGATGAGCAATGCGCCTACCTATAGCGGTTTAAGAAGTTTACGTTAAACCGCATGCAATTTCAAAACGGAATATTTATAAAGCTTCGGTAAACATTGCTTACCAAATATTGCAGAAGTCATGGCATTGATTTGGCGCTTTAATCCAGTGAGCTCTTCCGTCACCGGTTTAAGAGCTGCTTCAGAATCTTCCGCCCGGTTTAGCAAGCCCGCCTTTTCAGTATCCCAGCTGGCCCGCTCAGACTTGAACCACTCCTTGAGCTGCTCCATGGTAGTCAAGGCGGTTTTCAGCTCATCCTTGGCCTTGGAGGTTTTTGCTTGTTGAGATTTCACATTTTCTTGAAGATCATTGATTTGTGAGACTTGTTGGCGTATCTCACTCTGCAACAAAAAGAGAGCATGTTAATATCATTAGAAGTCCCAAGCGCATAACTAGTCATACACTTGGCACTTGGGGGCTAATGCGGATCATTTTTTATACTGATTATTGAAGTCCCATGGATTAATACAAGTGTTAATCATGGCACTTGGGGGCTAATGTGTGTTTGATCAGAAATATATAAGACAAAGTACTATGAACTATGCGAAGTCCCAGTTTGACTTTCTAGGGACAAACCGGCCCTTGGGGGCTACTATGCAATGAAGGTACAAGAGAAGGGCACAACTATTTACCTCATAGCGCTCCTTCATAAGATTTACTAAACCGGCTTCATAATCACGGCTTGTGTAGAGCCGGTTCAGGAAGCGAGAGTGAAGGTCTTGGGCAGAGAGATTGTTATAAGCCGATAGATCAGTTTTTTCCTTCCCTTTGCTCATGGCAGCAAATTCTTCCTTGGCAGTGTGCTTTGATAGAGCAACCGGATTGCCAGGGGCGGTATATGCGGTGCCTGTAACTACGACATCATCATCTTTGGTCGGACTGGCCGAATTAGCATTTTCAACAGGGCTTGGCGCTTTCATACCCGGGCTTGGCGGATCAGCATTTGAGTCCCGTTGTTCTACTACAGGACTCGGAGGAGCAGGAGGATGTGAAGTCTCAACTTGGACATCCGGTTCAACCTCTGGCGGATTAGCATTGGCATCTTGATTTTTCCCAGCAGAGTTGTCTTTAGCAACTTCGGGATTTTTACCATGATGCTCTGGAGTCTTCTCCGGATCAACATCCACAGTAGGGTCGAGGGTATTGGCCTTTTTACTAAGTCGAGCCTTTGTGCTACAACATCAAGGGTTAGAATATGATAAACCGACAAATACAAGGAACAAATTAAGGAGTAATATACTTACCCAGCAGCAACTTTGAGAGGAGGCAGATGAGTGGTTGATGAACCGCCAGACGAGTTGGAAGAAGCCTGGTAATTCGGGTCAGACGGATTGAGAGGGCATCGGAAGGAACCTTTCAAAGGATAATGCTTTTCAGGAGAACAATTCACCTCTGGACGACGTTTCCGGGTTGGTGTGTCAGCTAAACCGGACGACGTAATTTGTTGACCGCTATGCCGGGTCGTACGGCGTTCTTCAGTTTGCTGTGTCTTCAAAGAAATTTTTGGATCCAAATGAGCATAGGAGTGAGATTGTTTCACTTTCCGGACTGTGCAGCGAATTCTTTTAACCCGTACAAGATCAGAATCAGAAGAAAGAAGGATTACCTCAACAGGTTCTGCATGGCTGGCCTCAGCGTCATCCTGGGAATTGTAACTGTCAATAAAATTAATGAAAAAAGAACCAAGTGAGTCAAGCTCTACCTCAGCATCTGATTCTTCATCTTCTGGCGGTTCAGAAGACTCGGCGGTTTTCCTCTTGCCAGTTTTCTTGGTGGTCTTGGTCTTTGCATGAGGAACCCGGGCCGGTTTAGTTCGTTTCCAAAAGGAGTTGTTAGCCTGAAAATTAATACAGAGGGATTAATACAATCAATATGGAATCAAAGTCGGTAGAGTAATGAGAGGAACCTTACATGGGCGGTTTGTTGGAGATGCAGAACGGAGCCAACCCGGTTTGGCTGCATGCGGAGATCGGTTCATCGAGCATTCTCTTCACTGTTTCAGTAACTTCAAGCTCATTTATTGATAGTTCGTGATGTCGTTGAGGATCTTTGACGTCACCAGCATATTCGTGCATCAATCCAGGGCGGCCGCAAGAAACCCAGCAGTAGACAAGGTCAATACCAGTTAAACCGTTGGCCATCAGAGCCCGGAGCTTGGTAATTTGAGGTGCCAAATTCTTCCGTTCTGCGGCGGTCAAGCGCGAAGGCAATGGGTGGCTGTTGCTAAGCCGGTGAGGGCGATAACCCGGTAAGGGATTTTCTCCATTAGGAGCAGTGTTCCGGCAATAGAACCAGGTTTGATTCCAATCTTTAGGATGGCTATGATGTTTGGCGTGAGGGAAGTCCACTTCCTTCCTTTTCTAGATTGAAACGCCGCCAAGTTCTGTGTTAGGACCATCCGAGAATTTTGTACGGCGGTTCAAATGAAAGAAATCTCGAAATAACTCCACGTTTGGTTCTTCTTGAAGATAGACTTCGCAGAATACTTGAAAGTTGCATATATTGGACACAGAGTTCGGACCAATATCTTGTGGATGGAGTTGGAAGCTTGCGAGGACATCCCGGAAATTTTTTGATCCGGGCGGGCTGAATCCCCGGTCTAGGTGTTGCATAAAAACAATCACCTCTCCTTCTTGAGATTCAGGTGGACATTCCGATTCCGGAACTCGCCAGTGGAGAACATTTTTTGAGGCTAAAACGCCAGTAGTGACGTAGCCGCTGAGTTGTGTTTCCGTGATCCGGGACGGAATCCAATTGCAAGCAGCAAATTGTTTCACCATTCCGGAAGGGGGGAGCTGAAAGAAAATCAAACAGGTGTCGGTTTACTGTCTACGGTTTGTAAGTGAAAAATTCAGTGTTAAACCGGTGAAAATACAATGCAAGGTCCAGTTGGCGGTTTAAGAGAGGGCTAATGACATATGGAGGATTGGCCATCAATGATTAATGCGCCCATAGGCGTAAAGGCCAAGATTCAAAATTTACGCTAAGTGTTGATGTAAACAGGTTTTACACAATGTTCAAATCTATTTGGATCTACCGCACATCTATAAAGCAGATTTTACTGCGTTCTTTAAAAAGCGTTCAAGTAGAACAGAGAAGGATGCATACTTTACAAGAAGAAAAGGAAGGGCTGCTAGTATTAAAAACAGATGCGGAATGACTACCGCAGGAGATCTATACCGTTTTTGGATCAAAACTACCGCGGCGGAAGGTAGGATGAACGGGAAAAACGGAGAACTGTGCGGATGAGCTTGCAAAAACCTAATGCAGATCTAAGGACGAAGAACAGAAGAAGTTTACCGCTGCAGATTACGGCGGAGGGGGGCGATGAGCCTCTGATCTAACTCAGGTTGATGCAGCGGCCTTGGTTGGTGCAGTTCTCGAAGGTCGCGGACGGCGGCGGAGCTTCAAAGCTGAGGCGTCGCGAGGAAGAAGAAGATGCAGAAGAGGAAGAGAAAAGGAGCCCTCGGGCTTTATTTATAAGGGAAAGAAGTAAATGGCGGTAGCGAGAATCAAGGCGTCCGAAGCGGCCGAGTGGGCACGCCTGTCGCCTCGATTTTCGAGATAATCATTAATGAGAAGGGAATCTTTTTAATCCTTTTATGTAGAGATGATGTCATGACAGACCGTTGCGGTGCTCCGAAGATGACGTCACGGCGGTTTACAAAAATTCACAGGAGAAGTCAATATGGCGGTTTACGAAAATACAAGAGGATGTTTACAAGATATTTTTAGTGTTGAAGATTGACATGAATAAATTCAAATCAATCCGAGGCCTAATGTTGAGGATATAGCTACTAAGTATAAACCGCGAGGAGGGCCGGTTCACCTTAGATCGTGTTGAAGCCCATGAAGGTCTTGAAGATGGCGATCAACTAGTAAAGCTTGAAGCCCGGCCCAAAGGCGGATTAGGGCCCATAGTGGTAAACCGCCATGATTATGTAAACTTGTAATATAAGTTAGAAAGGAGAGAGACCAAGCCGGGCACTTTGTATAGGTCGGCTCAGGACTCTGTAGACCGTCCGGGCGTCAACCTGTGTATATAAAGGCACGACCCGGCGGCGGTTCAAGATAGACAACAACAACTCGAGGCCTAGGCGAAGCTTATTTGCTCCCTAATCATCGAAACCACATCAATACCATCACAACTAGACGTAGGCTTTTACCTTCATCGAAGGGGCCGAACTAGTATTAACTCTCGTGCCTTTGCATCCGCTTTAACCCCTTCAAGTTAACCCGTAGCGATGGCTCCACGACTAAGTCCTTTCATGAGGACATCTGCCGTGACAAAACCACGACAGTTACCATGTTGACCATGACATCACCCACGACAGGCTGTCAGTACGACCCGCAGGCGACGGGCCCCCCCGGTCAGAGAGATGCCTGAAGGCGGCTCGGCCTCCCCTAGTCGGCCTGAGATATGGGTGGCTTCCTATAGCCGGCATGTTCCCTCCCTCGAAGGAAGCGCCTCATTAAGGAGACACGACGAGGTGAGACTACAGTGATCGCGGCCAAGGCGGCGGCACTGTAGCCAAGCTTGCCCCGACAAAGCCCTCGTCATCAGGATTGAGGAAACAGTAACCAGCCCCCGACAAGGCCCTCAACGATGGGGCCCGCTTGTCGCCCAAGAAGCCGACAGCCGGCGGGACCCACTAGTCGGTGGGCCCCAGCGACCGGCGGGGAAGCCGGCGAGCGTAGACACTGACGGCTAGGGCCCGCGCCCAGCCGGATTACCATTGTACCCCTGGGGGTAGGCCTATATAAACCCCCTAGGGCACCCATGCAAAGGGTTGATCTCTTAGAGTTTTAGAACACCGCATAGAGGGAAGAGGAGAGCTAGCCGTGCCCTTCTTCTTCCTCTCACCGAACAGCTCAAGGAGCCACTTGTAGCCACTTGTTCATCTAGTGATCATGCGGAGACCCCACAGAGCAGTAGTAGGGGTGTTATGTCCACGGAGAGCCCCAAAGCTGGGTAAGATTTGCCGGCGTGCATGTCTTTGCCTCATCCCGTTTCCAGGCACCGGCGACGTCTTATCGGCTCCCACTATGATAAGCCACTCGTTGGCATATGTCGCACCTACCACCACGACAGTTGGCGCCCACCGTGGTGTGTTACTACTATTATGCTACCACGCTGTGGCTGGTTTCGCTGTCCGGGCGGGACCATCTTCGTCATCTCTGCCGTGATGTCGCCACATCTCTCCAGTCGCTCTCGGGGGCTCGACATCGACCCGCCCCCGGAGCGACCGAGCTGGACGGCGCGTCCTCGTCGGCGGCCTCGGCCTCTTCGTCACCTCTGCCACGACGCTGGCCGCCGCCGCGGCGCCTGCGTTGCTCCGGCTGTGCCTGGCCTCGTCGTCCTCGCGCATGCTGCTCCGCCCTCGACGTCTCCCAGGTCGTCGGCTCCGGCCCCGTCTCGGCCATACCTCCGCGCATGGTTCCGCTGGCCGTCTCCGTTCCCGTGCGTGCACGCGCCCATGTGCAGCAAGCTAGCTAGCAGAGCCCACTGAACCAATGGATTTTGTTGAGCTAGCTAGCTAGCTTGGCTCATATCCGTTCGTACGGCCTTCCACGCTGGTGTCCTCCTTCGCTCGCGCGCGTTGCATCGCCGCTCCGGCCGCGCGTCCACAGGCCTCGCGCCCGGCTCCGGCTCTCCACGACCCGACATCCCCGCTCCGCCTCACCTTTTGGCGCTGCTCCGTCCTCTCCGCCGCGTCCTGCGTCGGCCGCCTCTGCCGGCGAGCTGCAGCTCCTCCCGCGCCGGCCTCCCATGTGGCCGCACCTCTCCGTCGCATCCGGCTGCTACTCCGCACCCCCAAGCGCTGGCCGGCTCCCCCGCTCCCCCGCTGCATGGTTGTCGTGTCCCGTCCGCCTGCTGAGCGTGCCTCGCGACCGCGCCGGCCATGCTCCTGTCGCCTTCCTGCGCCGCCCTGCTGTGCTCCCGAGCAGGCGGCAGGGTTGCGCATCCCCAGCGCCACTTCGCTCCTCCCATGTGCGTGCAGCGCTCTGCTCCGCTGCACCCGGCCTCTCGCCTCGCCCAGCTAGCTCCAACCGCCGTCGCCTGTGCCGCCTGCACCCGCCCAGCTCGCCTACGCCCCGCACGGCGGATCTCCTCTCGCTATGCAGCGCGCCCGGCCGACTGCGAAACCATCCGGCCGCCCGGCCTCCCCTGCGTGCCAGCGGCGGACCCGGCTCAGCGGGTTCCCGGACCCGGCCCCGACCCGTCGTTCCGGCCGCTGCCGGCTTTAGGCCGGGCAGCTTGTTCAGTCCGGTTCCCCAGACTGTCGGCTCGCCGCCTACACCCATGATCGGGTCCAGCTCCTTCCAGCGGCACGGATCCGGTTGCCCCTGTCGCCCAGCAGCTCCGCCGACCGCCTTGCCGCCCGGCCGGCTGCTCCGCTACGCCGCCCGTCTGCGGCTACCGCCCCGCCCACTGCTCACCCGTCGCCGCGCCAGTACCGCCCCTTCGCTGGTTCCGCCCGATTCCGGCCGCCGGCTTCCACCTTGAGCAGCTGCTCTTGACCTCATGACCGCCTGCTCGCGCCGCCCGGCTTGGCCCGCTACCGGCGGATGAGCCGACCAGCGACTTCGGCAGCGCCTCTCCGCCTCCACTCGCCCGCGCTCATGCCCTCGCGCACGGCGCCGGCTTCGCCAGCTCCGGCCGCGTGCCAGCTTCGTGTAGGCCGGCTACTCGTCGGCCTCCCGGCCACCGGGTCCGCTCCGCCTGTTGCCGCCTGCTGTGGCTGCCCGCTGCAGCCGCCTGCTCCACGCGGAGACAAAGAAAGAAACAGAAAAAGGGGTGGTGAGAGAAAAGTCAGGGTCCGGCTGAGAAAGAAGTGGTCGAGTGCTGAAAAAAAGAGTGAAGAAAAGAAATGTCGCCCAAGCGCGGATGTGTGTCCGATCCGTTGGCTGCACTGGCTGCAAAGAGCCCATTGTTGTGTAAAAGGTCTGCCCGCCAGCCGCGAAGAAGAAAAAGAAGAAGACAAAAGTAGTTGCCGGGAGATCCGGCCCGACTGCTCAACACTTGGCCCGAATCTCGGGGGCTACACCCAACGGGTGCGCTGACGCGCCCCCGCGAAGAAGAAGACAAAGTAGTTGCCGGGAGATCCGGTCCGACTGCTCAGCAGTTGGCCCGAATCTTGTGGGTACACCCAGCGGGTGCGCTGACGCGCCCTCGCGAGGAAGAAGACGAGGTAGTTGCCGGGAGATCTGGCCTGACTGCTCAGCAGTTGGCCCGAATCTCGAGGGCTACACCCAGTGGGTGCACTGGCGCGCCCCCACGGAAATTGCAAGAAGCAAAAACAAGAAGAGTTTTGTCCGGCTGCCAGCAGCCGGCAGAAGAGAAAAAGAAGAAAAAGGGTGTTGCAAGACGCCTCGCCGCCTGGCCGGTCGAGCCTGACCGGCCGGGACCCCCCTTCGAGCACCCAGGGGCTCGAAGGCTACACCCAGCGGGTGCGCCGGCACACTCCGCGCGCGCCGACCCGCGCCGGCTGTCTTCGGCAAACTCCGCCTCAGCTACACGAAAGTCAATATGAGCTTCTCACCGGCATATTTTTGCATCACGCAAGCACGGATAACCCCGAGCGATGCTCCTGGGGCTATCTCCGCATTTTTATTGCAGTTGCACCACTGTTCGCCCCGGTGCCAGCCAGAGTTGGCCCGGGGGCTGGCCGCTTTGCCTGAGACGTTAGTTCCGGTAGACGGCTTAGTAGCAAGCGCGGTACCAAAGGCCCACACTTAGTCACAAACCGCAGAGCGGCAGTCCGGCTAGCAAGAGTGAACGCTGGAGGCCATTCACGCGAATAACATCCGGGAAGAGAAATGCTTCGGGCGACCCGACCGTTTCCTTTATGAGTATCTGCTTGGCTAAATCTGCTCCCAGACTCTGAGTACTATACACTCCCCTTCACGGCCCACTCTCAACCACAGACCGCAGAGCAGCTGTCCGGCGAGCGAGAGCACAAGCCAAAAATCGGAGGGAACACGAAAAAGTTTAAGGGGGCTTGGACGAAACCGAGTCGGCACCCTCCGCATAAAACTCGCAATGCTAAAAGCAAACATTTGATATATCTGCGTGGACTAACTTTGTCTTTTTCATGATCATTTCCATGAACACTTGCTAAAAAAAACCTCGGCCCAACTTACTGTCGGAGTAATTGGACACGGATACCCCGAAGACGGCGAGACAATAATTCAAGAGATCGGGGCTAGCAAAGCCCCTCAGTCCACTGCCCGGCTGCTCCTGCCGGCTCCCGATCCATTGCTTCTGCCCGCCGGTCTGCCGATCGCCCACCAGCCAGCTGCCGACTGCAGCTCGACCCGACACCGACATGACCCTGATGAGACGGCTGTACCTGAGCACTGTTCACGCGTCACCCCAGCCATCATTTACAATGACACTTGTTCCTGGGCACTATTTATGAAGTGACACAGGGGATAAGTGTGACATCCCACCATGCCACTAGCTAGCTAGCTACCATACCTACATAGCTTACTTCCTAAGCTACCCCCACATTATATAAGCTAGCTATCTATCCATCCATCTAGGATGAACACACTCACGCATGCCCCATGCTCACTCACGGTGTAGCTCTCTCATGTTCACTAGCTAGCTAGCTCATACACACATGTGAGACATATACAAAGCCAGATGCCTATGGCACTGAGCTCAGATACTCCTCCATGAGCACTCTGTACTAGATATATCAGATACACTAAGACATGCAGCAGTAGGAGTATTATCTCTCCGGAGAGCTCCGAAGGTAGGTAAACCACCACGTGCTACTCGCATACCCGCTCCCGGTCCTATCAGCAGACGTATTACCCTCACACTAAGCCCTTGTGGCATCTGTCGACTCGCAAGCCCCCCCGTGAGAACACCACGACAGTTGGCGCCCACCGTGGGGCCAGGTGCACCGTCGTCCGGAGACCTGTTCTGGACGGGAACCCTCTTTCTCCCCCGCGGGCATAGCCAGCCCGGCACGCCCGATGGCGCTTGCCCCGACGCGCTGCAAGGCGTCGCTGATGCATGCGCGGCGAGCTGCCTCGCCGATCTTCTTGGCGAGGCTCGCATCTCCGACGAGCCCGCGCATACACGGCGCACAGGCTGCCTCGAGAGCCACCTCGTCAGCCTCCTCGACCAACTCCACGTCTCCAGCGAGCCTGCTGTGGATTTGGAGTCGGTTGGCTCCACCGACCCGATCCTTGTCGACTCCGACACAGCATAGCTCGATGCTTTCCCCACCAACATTGTGATCTTCAACGACCCGCTCCCCCAAGCCGACAGCTGTGGCAGTGCAATCACCAAGGTGCTGGTCATTAGTCACGGCGGCCCCTCTGGCGAGAACGCCCACGACGCCCTGCAAGCGGCGCTGCACGACCTGTCCGCCCCTCTCCCGGCCGACGCCGACGGCGAGGGCACCGGAGGCGCTACCGCCCTCCACGCGGAGGGCCATAGGACAACTTCCATGAGACGCCTCACTGAGGCCCACCAGCGCGAAGTCGACCGCACCGCCTTTGGCACGCCGCCTCCCGACGGGCCGAGCTGAATCGGCGTCGTCAAGAAACGCGGCGCAGTCATCGCCGACATGCTGGGAGTGGACCGTCCAGTCTACACCACGCCCCTCGAGAACATACTCGCCGCCCAGGCGGCCGTAGAAGAGCTTAATGGCTAGGCGCATCCAGCAACTGATTGGCGCGGCCGTAGAGCGGCATGAAGACAGCGCCCGCGCCGAAAGCCCTCCCCCGCGCCGAGAGCACAACGCGACGTCAGGCACGCCGACTGCGGGCAACGCCCGCGCACGGCGAGAAAAGGAGCCGGCTGCCAACGCAGCCGAACCCCGATCTCCATCGAGCACCACGCAGAAGGTTGTCCTCGAGCCGTGGAGCGGCCAGGCAACCCGCCCCCTCCTCCGCCTCGCGGGGAAAGATATCCCACCTCGCCGCCTGTCACGCATCTGACTCTCAGCGGCCGACTAGGCCGCCGCGAAGGAGTCGGCGAAAACGACGCCCGCCACCGGATCGACCGCCTAGCGCGATGCTTGGCATTGGAAGAAGAAGACGATGTCGGTCCGCCTTGCTTCGGCCCCCGCATCCGCGACGAGCCCTTCCCTAAAGGGTTCTCGCTCCCAAGAGACATGCCCAAGTACAACGGCTCTGTGAAGCCGGAGGATTGGTGATCGACTACTCCACCGCATGATCGGCATAGCGAACGACAACAGGCGCATTGCTGTGAAATATGTGCCCCTCATGCTTCAGGGCACGGCGCGAACCTGGCTCAACAGCCTCAAGCCGTATAGCATCAACAGTTGGCTAGACTTCACCGAAGCCTTCATCCGCAACTTCACCAGCACCTACAAGCGGGCTCCCAAGCCCAGACAGCTATCCTTGTGCGTACAAGGACCCACCGAGTCGACTCGTGACTACCTCACGCGTTGGGCCGAGCTCCGCAATTCCTGCGAAGGGGTGCACGAGGTTCAAGCCATAGATTACTTCACCGACGGGTGCCGAGAAGCCACCCTCCTCAAGCACAAGCTTCTCTGCGACGAGACGACTACCCTCGACGAGTTACTAGTCATAGCGGAAAAGTACGCCACCGTCGACTCCTCGATGAAGACCGAGCTCCGTGGGCGCCTCCGGAAGGTACTCAACCCGGTTCCCAAAAGCGCCGGTGGCGACTCCAGCCGACGTCCCGTACGAAATGACAACAAGCGCAAGGGCCCAATGTCATTCAACCCAATCGGCGGTGGCCACCGTCAAGACGAAAGCAAGCCGAGGGGCGGCCCGCTACCGAAGAAGCCGAAGCGGCAGGCGGCTTAGCCGCTTTCTCCTACGATCAAGCCCTCGACGCCCCTTGCAAGTTCCACAGCGGCGCGAAGCCATCCAACCATACGACCCGAAAATTCCACTAGCTCACCCGAATCACCAAAGGTGAAGGGCTGGTGCCGCCTCCGCCAGCTGGACAACCGCCTCCGTCTCCCCAACAGCCGGCCGCTCGACCAGCAGTCGGGACCATCCAAGACGAGTTCCCCGAAGAGCATGCCGCCTACTTCATCTTCACAAGCCAGCCTGAAGACCGACACAGCCGGCGCCGACAGCACCAAGAAGTCAACGCGGTCGCCTCCAACAACCCCGAGTACATGCACTGGTCAGAAAGGCCTATCAGCTGGAGCTGGGCCGACCACCCAGAGGTGATGCCGTCCCCGGGCTCTTATGCATTGGTCTTGGAGGCAACCCTAGCAACAGACATGCTTGCTGCCCGATTCTCCCGCGCACTGATAGACGGCGGGAGCAGCATCAACATCCTGTCCCGAGACAACATGGAGATGCTAAACATCAAGGCCAAGCACCTCATGCCAAGCCGGACCATGTTCCATGGCATTGTACCCGGCCTGTCCTGTTCACCAATCGAGAAGATCAACATAGATGTTCTCTTTGGAGACAAGGATCATTTCCGCCGAGAAGCAATCTGGTTTGAAGTGGTGGACCTTGAGAGCCCCTATCATGCGCTGCTTGGCCGACCTGCTCTGGCCAAGTTCGTGGCTGTACCCCACTACGCCTACCTCAATATGAATATGCCAAGCACCAAGGGCATCATCACCATAGCCGGCGATTACAAGAAATCCTCCGAATCTTGGCTGACAGCCGTGGCCGAGTCCCTTGTGATTGCTGAAGAGAAGAGGATATTGGACCGAGTCGTGGCCATGGCCGGCAAGCAGCCGGCCCTGTCCCCCGACCCCAAGGAATGTGATGCCCAAGTTCCTTTCCAGCCGGCCAAGGAAACAAAGAAGATACCTCTGGACCCAGAGCACCCGGAAAAGTTTGCCGTCATTGGGGCAAACCTGGACAGCAAATAGGAAGGCGAGCTCGTCGATTTCCTCCATGAGAATCAGGACATCTTTGCATGGTCACCCAAGGACATGCCGGGTGTTCCGAAGGAATTCGCCGAGCACAAGCTACACGTCCGAGCGGACGCAAAACCAGTTAAGCGGCCCCTCCGCCGGTTGTCGGAGGAGAAGAGAAGGATTGTAGGAGAAGAGATAGCCCGGCTCCTGGCGGCCGGCTTCATAATGGAGGTGCTCTTTCCGGAGTGGCTTGCCAACCCGGTGCTCGTCTTTGAAGAAGAATAACAAGTGGCGCATGTGTATAGACTACACAAGCCTCAACAAGCCTGCCCCAAAGATCCCTTCGCCTTGCCAAGGATTGATCAAATGATAGACTCCACAGCCGGATGCGAGCTGCTGATTTTCTTGGATGCCTACTCGGGCTACCACCAGATAAAGTTGGACCCGGTGACCGCTGAAGACCGCCTTCATCACGCCATTCGGAGCTGTATGCATTACGACTATGACATTCGGCTTGAGAAATGCCGGTGCCACTTTTCAGCGTTGCATGCAGAAATGCCTCCTCAAGCAACTCGGCAGAAATGCCCACGTCTACGTAGACGATATCATGGTGAAGACGGAGAAGCGCGGCACTTTGTTAGAAGACCTCAAGGAAACATTTGAGAACCTGCGCCGGTTTCAGATCAAGCTTAACCCCGAGAAATGCGTGTTCGGAGTGCCAGCCGGCCAACTTCTAGGCTTCCTGGTCTCCGAACGCGGCATTGAATGCAACCCAGTAAAGATCAAAGCCAGTGAGAGAATGGAGATTCCCAAAGATCAAAGCCGGAATCATCCTCACCTCTCCCAAAGGCAACAAACTCAGATACACATTACAAATTCACTTTGTCGCCTCCAACAATGTGGCCGAGTATGAGGCACTCATACACGGGCTCCGGCTAGCCAAAGAGCTCGGCATCCGCCGGATCCTGTGCTATGGAGACTCGGATTTGGTGGTCCAGCAGTTATCTGGCGACCGGGGCGTAAGGGCGCAAACATGGCAAGCTCTTGCTTCCTCGTTAAAGAAATCAGCGGGTACTTTGAAGGATGCGAAGTTCCTCCACGTGCCACGGGCCGACAACGAAACAGCGGATGCCACAGCACGAATAGGCTCAACTTGACAATCTATACCAACCGGCGTCTCTCTCCAACGCCTCCTCAAGCCGTCTATCAAGCCATCTCCAGAATCCGACTCCATCTTCGTGCCGCCTAACCCCGACGCAGCCGGATACGGCTTGGGGAACCAAGCAGGGGGCCCGGGGACTTCAATAGGCGGCTCGGGGACTTCCATAGTCGCACCCGGCACGGGGACTTCAGAACCCGGCCCAGGGACTACGGTAGTCGGCCCGGGGACTGCATCAACACCACAGGCGGTGGCCAACTCCAGCTCTTCACCACCCAGCCCACCCGCCCTGGTTGCAGTAGCCGTGTTGGCTATAGAAGAAGTCACAACTCCATCATGGGCTCAGCCCATCCACAACTTCCTGGTAAACAGAGAACTGCCGGCTGACGAGATCGCGGCAAGACAAGTCCAACGCTGAGCCGGAGCATATACAATTGCTAAAAGAGAGCTCGTCAGATACAGTGTCACTGGAGTCTTCCAGCGCTGCGTCGAGCAAGAGAAGGGTATAGCAATCCTCAAGGACATTCACCAAGGCGAATGCGGCCACAAGGCAGCCTCAAGATCCCTCGTTGCCAAAGCTTTCCGCCATGGATTCTTTTGGCCGACTGCTTTGGACGACGCCAAGGAGTTGGTCAAATATTGCAAAGGGTGCCAAGTCTTCAGCTCCAAGCTACACCTGTCGGCTTGGGCACTCAAGACCATTCCCCTTACCTGGCCTTTTGCCGTCTGGGGACTGGAGATGGTGGGCCCATTCAAGATGGCGCGCGGCGGCATGACACACTTGCTTGTCGCCGTGGATAAATTTACCAAGCGAATTGAAGCAAAGCCGATTAAGAAGCTGAACAGGCTGACTGTCGTGACATTCATCATAGACATTACAACTCGGTACGGCGTGCCACACAGCATCATCACCGACAACGACACAAATTCTGCCAAGGGAGCATTGGCACGTTTCTGCGCGACGCAGGGCATCTGACTGGACCTAGCGTCCGTTGCCCACCCGCAGTCAAACTGCCAAGTTGAGCGAGCCAACGGCGTCATCCTTTCCGGCATCAAGCCCCGGTTGGTCGTGCTGTTGGAGCGTTCGGCCGGCTGTTGGCTCGATGAGCTGCCGGCCGTCCTCTGGAGTCTGCGCACTACCCCGAACAAGTCAACCAGCTTCACCCCTTTCTTCCTTGTATATGGTGCCGAGGCTGTCATCCCAACTGACATCGAGTTCGACTCGCCTCGGGTGACCATGTACATGGAAGCAGAGGCCAAAGAAGCACGAGAAGACGGCGTCGACCTGCTGGAAGAAAGCTGGCTGTTAGCCCTCAGCCGGTCCTACCAGCAGGGTTTGCGCCGCTACCACAGCCGGAAGGTCAAGCCAAGATCCTTTCAAGAGGGCGACCTTCTGCTCCGGCTGATCCAGCGAACGGCCGGCTAGCACAAGCTCTCGGCCCCTTGGGAAGGTCCTTTCGTCATCAGCAGATCATTGGGAAACGACTCCTACTACCTAATCGACGCACAGAAGCCGAAGGCACGAAAGAGAGATGATTCCGGCAAGGAGTCGGAACAACCATGGAACGCCAACCTCCTCCGAAGATTTTACAGTTAAAATGCAGTATGTATCACGCTACCTTTTGAACTAAGTATGAGACAATGGGCCCCCCTCCTCTCCATCACCGGCTGGTCGCGGTCGGCTTCCGCCGACGGAGGCACGAGGAAGTCGGGAGCCATGGCGCGAAGAGCAATGACGAGCTGTGGAGGCTGATTGCGCAGAGCCTCCGCCTCCCTCTCCGCCAGCGCCACACTGGGCCTTGGCCGTCGCGTCGGCTTGCGCCTCGGCCGACTTCTCCGCCGCCTCCTGGACGGCCCTCCGCTCCGCTGCTTCCCGCTCCTCCCGCGCCTCCCACGCGTTCCGCTCCGTTGCCTCCATGAGGTTGGTGCGGGGATCCACGCGGCGGGAGCTCGAAGATCCTCCTGTCAGTCCGACTAAGGAGGCGGCGTCAACCCGTTCAAGGGAAAGCGGCGCCCTGTTCAGCAAATCAAGAAGATGTCTTAGATGAGCCTCAACCAAAGAAGACAACAACAAAGTACGAGACATCCAACACTTACGCCGAGATCGCCTGTGGCTGCTTGACCACCTTGCGGAAGCGGGCCGCTTTCGCGGCCGCCTCGTTCCGCTTGGTCGCCACCACGGAGCCCTTGGGTTTTTTCGGCCGGCTGCAGAAGAGACCCGGCTTGGCCCGACGCTTTTCCGCGCCACCCGAGCAGCTGGCGCGGCAGAAGGTCTCGCGCCTTGGTGATCGGCCGCCGGCTGGCGCCATGATATGGCCTCGGCTTCGTCATCATCCGGCCAGTCCCTGAAGCCGGCCGTGAGCTCGGGGCCGTCTGCCTCTCCGTCGGATCCGTCTATTGCGTCGTCCATGGCGGCCGCCCCCAGATCTGGGTCGTCGGGGTCATCCACCGTGCAGTCGGCCATAAACTGGCGCTCCGGCCCCAATCGCCGGTCGAAGAAGGGGGTTCTGCTCAAAGACAAGACGACTAATTGAGAGTCAGCCGTCGCGAACCCGGCAACAAAAGAAGAAGAAAGTAATGAAAACTCACCACAGGCGGGGGATCAGCCCGAGAATACGGCGCCTTGCCATACTGCCACTCCTCAGTA
Source organism: Aegilops bicornis (assembly GCA_021605145.1). Lineage (NCBI taxonomy): Eukaryota > Viridiplantae > Streptophyta > Magnoliopsida > Poales > Poaceae > Aegilops > Aegilops bicornis. The sequence continues at coordinate 193,785,925 of CM038672.1, read as the reverse complement.
AGCTTGTAGTTGGAGATGTAATTCACCATGTAAGATACCTCGCCACGAGGCATCTCTCTGGTGCTCAGCCGGCATGGGTCGAAGCGGCCACTCATCTGGCAGATCATGTGCGGCCGGCTTTGGAGCGGGAGCACCCGGCGCTCCACGAAGGCGGCGACCAGGTCGGCCCCCACCAAGCCCTCCGATTGGATCATCACCCGGAGCTAGGTGACGGCGGCGTTCCCGGCCAGGGAGAGCGACCGGGCTCGGAAGGACCAAGACGGCTGCCTCCCAGGTGGCGGGCCGGCTACGTAAGCCGGCAGATTCAAGTAGTCGCCTTGCGAGGCGACGTTCTTCACATAGAAGTATGATTGCTGCCAGAGCTTCACCGACTGGATCAGCGGAATAGGCGGAAAGGGGTTGTTGTCGGCTGTCCTCCGCTTGGCGATGAAGGCGCCACAAGGGGCGGGCACACCTGTGGTGACGGTGCCGAGCTTGCACTGGAAGAATTCCCCAAAGAGCTCAAGGGTGGGGAGGACTCCAAGAAAGCTCTCGCCTGCAGGTGACGAAGGCCGACAGCAGCATCACCGTGTTGGGGGTGAGGTGATGCGGCTGGAGATGATAGAACTCGAGGAAGGAGCGGAAGAACCCGCTCGCCGGCAGGCCGAGGCCGCGCAGGCAGTGCGTGGACTAACTTTGTCTTTTTCATGATCATTTCCATGAACACTTGCTAAGAAAAACCTCCGCCCAACTTACTGTCGGAGTAATCGGACACGGATACCCCGAAGACGGCGAGACAATAATTCAAGAGATCGGGGCTAGCAAAGCCCCTCACCCATCGCCTGCTGCTCCTGCTGCTCCCGTCTGACCGCTTTCTGCCCGGCCGGGTGCCGATCGCCACCAGCCAGCTGCCGACTGCAACTCAACCCGACACCGACAAGACCCTGACGAGACGGCTGTACCTGAGCACTGTTCACGCGTCACCCCAGCCATCATTTACAATGACACTTGTTCCTGGGCACTATTTATGAAGTGACCCAGGGGATAAGTGTGACATCCCACCATGCCACTAGCTAGCTAGCTACCATACCTACATAGCTTACTTCCTAAGCTACCCCCACACTATATAAGCTAGCTATCCATCCATCCATCTAGGATGAACACACTCACGCATGCCCCATGCTCACTCACGGTGTAGCTCTCTCATGTTCACTAGCTAGCTAGCTCATACACACATGTGAGACATATACAAAGCCAGATGCCTATGGCACTGAGCTCGGATACTCCTCCATGAGCACTCTGTACTAGATATATCAGATACACTCAGACATGCAGCAGTAGGAGTATTATCTCTCCGGAGAGCTCCGAAGGTAGGTAAACCACTGCGTGCTACTCGCATACCCGCTCCCGGTCCTATCAGCAGCAGTCTTACCCTCACACTAAGCCCTTGTGGCATCTGTCGACTCGCAAGCCCCCCCGTGAGAACACCACGACAGTTGGCGCCCACCGTGGGGCCAGGTGCACCGTCGTCCGGAGACCTGTTCTGGACGGGAACCCTCTTTCTCCCCCGCGGGCATAGCCAGCCCGGCACGCCCGATGGCGCTTGCCCCGACGCGTTGCAAGGCGTCGCTGACGCATGCGTGGCGAGCTGCCTCGCCGACCTTCTTGGCGAGGCTCGCATCTCCGAGTAGCCTGCATACGATGCGGGCACAGGCTGCCTCGAGAGCCACCTCGTCAGCCTCCTCGACCAACTCCACGTCTCCAGCGAGCCTGCTGTGGATTTGGAGTCGGTTGGCTCCACCGACCCGATCCTTGTCGACTCCGACACAGCATCGCTCGATGCTTTCCCCACCAACGTTGTGATCTTCAACGACCCGCTCCCCCAAGCCGACAGCTGTGGCAGTGCAATCACCAAGGTGCTGGTCATTAGTCACGGCGGCCCCTCTGGCGAGCTTATTGGACTAGGGCCCGACGAGCTCCCCTATATGGCTAGGCGCATCCAGCAACTAATTGGCGCGGCCGCAGAGTGGCATGAAGACAGCGCCCGCGCCAAAAGCCCTCCCCCGCGCCGAGAGCACAGCGCGACGTCAGGCACGCCGACTGCGGCTAACGCCGGCGCACGGCGAGAAAAGGAGCCGGCTGCCAGCCGCAGCCGAACCCGGATCTCCATCGAGCACCATGCAGAAGGCTGTCCTCGAGCCGTGGAGCGGCGAGGCAACCCGCCCCCTCCTCCGCCTCGCGGGGAAAGATATCCCACCTTGCCGCCTGTCACGCATCTGACTCTCAGCGGCCGACTAGGCCGCCGCGAAGGAGTCGGCGAAAATGACGCTCGCCACCGGATCGACCGCCTAGCGCGATGCCTGGCATTGGAAGAAGAAGACGATGTAAGTCCGCCTTGCTTCGGCCCCCGCATCCGCGACGAGCCTTTCCCTAAAGGGTTCTCGCTCCCAAGAGACATGCCCAAGTACAACGGCTCTGTGAAGCCGGAGGATTGGCTGATCGCCTACTCCACCGCAGTCAGCATAGCGAACTGCAACAGGCGTGTTGCCGTGAAATATGTGCCCCTCATGCTTCAGGGCATGGCGCGAACCTGGCTCAACAGCCTCAAGCCGTATAGCATCAACAGTTGGCTAGACTTCACCGAAGCCTTCATCCGCAACTTCACCAGCACCTACAAGCGGGCTCCCAAGCCCGCATAGCTATCCTTGTGCGTACAAGGACCCACCGAGTCGACTCGTGACTACCTCACGCGTTGGGCCGAGCTCCGCAATTCCTGCGAAGGGGTGCACGAGGTTCATGCCATAGATTACTTCACCGCCGGATGCCGAGAAGCCACCCTCCTCAAGGACAAGCTTCTCTGCGACGAGCCGACTACCCTCGACGAGTTACTAGTCATAGCGGACAAGTACGCCACCGTCGACTCCTCGATGAAGACCGAGCTCCGGGTGGACGCCTCCGGGAAGGTACTCAACCCGGTTCCCAAAACGCCGGCTGGCGACTCCGGTGACGTCCGCATTTAATGACAACAAGCGCAAGGGCCCAATGCCGCGTCCAACCAGTCGGCAGGTGGCCACCGTCGAAGACGAGCAAGCCGAGGGGCGGCCCGCGCCCAAGAAGCCGAAGGGCGGCAGGCCGGCTTGGCAGCTGGCTTTCTCCTATGATCAAGCCCTCGACGCCCCTTGCAAGTTCCACGGCGGCACGAATCCGTCCAATCATACGACCCGAAAATGCCACTGGCTCACCCGAATCACCAAAGGTGAAGGGCTGGTGCCGCCTCCGCCAGCTGGACAGCCGCCTCCGGCTCCCCAACAGTCGGCCGCTCGACCAGCAGTCGGGACCATCCAAGACGAGTTCCCCGAAGAGCATGCCACCTACTTCGTCTTCACAAGCCAGCCTGAAGACCGGCGCAGCCGTCGCCGACAGCACCAAGAAGTCAACGCGGTCGCCTCCAACAACCCCGAGTACATGCACTGGTCAGAAAGGCCTATCAGCTAGAGCTGGGCCGACCACCCAGAGGTGATGCCGTCCCCGGGCTCTTATGCATTGGTCTTGGAGGCAACCCTAGCAACAGACATGCTTGCTGCCCGATTCTCCCGCGTACTGATAGACGGCGGGAGCAGCATCAACATCCTGTACCGAGACACCATGGAGATGCTAAACATCAAGGCCAAGCACCTCATGCCAAGCCGGACCATGTTCCATGGCATTGTACCCGGCCTGTCCTGTTCACCAATCGAGAAGATCAAGATAGATGTTCTCTTTGGAGACAAGGATCATTTCCGCCGAGAAGCAATCTGGTTTGAAGTGGTGGACCTTGAGAGCCCCTATCATGCGCTGCTTGGCCGACCTGCTCTGGCCAAGTTCATGGTTGTAGCCCACTACGCCTACCTCAATATGAATATGCCAAGAACCAAGGGCATCATCACCATAGCCGGCGATTACAAGAAATCCTCCGAATGCGCTGCAGCCAGCAGCCGGCTGGCCGAGTCCCTTGTGATCGCTGAAGAGAAGAGGATATTGGACCGAGTCGTGGCCATGGCCGGCAAGCAGCCGGCCCTGTCCCCCGACCCCAAGGAATGTGATGCCCAAGTTCCTTTCCAGCCGGCCAAGGAAACAAAGAAGATACCTCTGGACCCAGAGCACCCGGAAAGGTTTGCCGTCATTGGGGCAAACCTGGACAGCAAAACCAGTCAAGCAGCCCCTCCACCGGTTGTCGGATGAGAAGAGAAGGATTGTAGGAGAAGAGATAGCCCGGCTCCTGGCGGCCGGCTTCATAATGGAGGTGTTCTTTCCGGAGTGGCTTGCCAACCCGGTGCTCGTGCTGAAGAAGAATAACAAGTGGCGCATGTCTATAGACTACACAAGCCTCAACAAAGCCTGCCCCAAAGATCCCTTCGCCTTGCCAAGGATTGATCACGTGATAGACTCCACAGCCGGATGCGAGCTGCTGAGTTTCTTGGATGCCTACTCGGGCTACCACCAGATAAAGTTGGACCCAGCTGACCGCCTGAAGACCGCCTTCATCACGCCATTCGGAGCTTTCTGTTACCTGACTATGACATTCGGCTTGAGAAATGCCGGTGCCACTTTTCAGCGTTGCATGCAGAAATGCCTCCTCAAGCAACTCGGCAGAAATGCCCACGTCTATGTAGACGATATCGTGGTGAAGACGGAGAAACGCGGCACTTTGTTAGAAGACCTCAAGGAAACATTTGAGAACCTGCGCCGGTTTCAGATCAAGCTTAACCCCGAGAAATGCGTGTTCGGAGTGCCAGCCGGCCAGCTTCTAGGCTTCCTGGTCTCCGAACGCGGCATTGAATGCAACCCAGTAAAGATCAAAGCCAGTGAGAGAATGGAGATTCCCACCAAGCTGCGAGACGTCCAGAAGTTTACCGGGTGCCTGGCCTCCCTGAACCACTTCATCGGCCGGCTTGGAGAGAAGGCTCTCCCCCTCTACCAACTCATGAAGAAAACCACTTATTTCGAGTGGCACGACCAAGCCGACCAAGCTTTTCATGAGCTAAAGAAGATGCTTGCCACGCCGCCTGTCTTGGCGGCACCGACTGAGAAAGAGCCCCTGCTCCTTTATATTGCCGCCACCAGCCGGGTGGTCAGCGCCTTCATCGTGGTCCACCGCCCAGAAGACCGGTGTATTACTTAAGCGAAGTACTGTCCACCTCGAAGCAGAACTACCCGCATTACCAGAAGATGTGCTATGGCGTGTACTTCGCCGCCAAGAAGCTGAAGACCTACTTCCAAGAGCACCCCATCACGGTCGTATGCACCGCCCCGCTCGCCGAGATCGTAGGCGGCCGGGACGCATCCGGCCGGGTGGAAAAATGGGCCATTGAGCTGGCCCATTACACGATCTTCTACCAGCCTTGCACCGCCATCAAGTCCCAAGCATTGGCCGACTTCCTCGACGACTGGGCCGAGACCCAGTACCTGCCGCCGGCTCTCGACTCCACTCATTGGCGGATGCACTTCGACGGGTCGAAGATGCGCACCGGCTTGGGAGCCGGCATCATCCTCACCTCTCCCAAAGGCGACAAACTCAGATACACATTACAAATTCACTTTGCCGCCTCCAACAATGTGGCCGAGTATGAGGCACTCATACACGGGGTCCGGCTAGCCAAAGAGCTCGGCATCCGCCGGATCCTGTGCTATGGCGACTCGGATTTGGTGGTCCAAAGATGATCCGGGCGACCGGGATGCCAAGGACGCAAACATGGCAAGCTACCGCTTCCTCCTTCAGCAAATCAGCGGGTACTTTGAAGGATGCGAAGTTCCTCCACGTACACGGGCCGACAACGAGCAAGCAGATGCCCTGGCACGAATAGGCTCAACTTGACAATCTATACCAACCGGCGTCTCTCTCCAACGCCTCCTCAAGCCGTCTATCAAGCCATCTCCAGAATCCGACTCCATCTTCGTGCCGCCTAACCCCGACGCAGCCGGATCCGGCTTGGGGAACCAAGCAGGCGGCCCGGGGACTTCAATAGGCGGCTCGGGGACTGCCATAGTCGCACCCGCACGGGACTTGAAACCGCCCAGTGGACTACTGTAGTCGGCCCGGGGCGCATCAACACCACAGGCGGTGGCCAACTCCAGCTCTTCACCACCCAGCCCACCCGCCCTTGTTGCAGATGGCGTGTTGGCTATAGAAGAAGTCACAACTCCATCACGGGCTCAGCCCATCCACAACTTCCTGGTAAACAGAGAACTGCCGGCTGACGAGATCGCGGCAAGACAAGTCCAATGCTGAGCCGGAGCATATACAATTGCTAAAAGAGAGCTCGTCAGACACAGTGTCACTGGAGTCTTCCAGCGCTGCGTCGAGCAAGAGAAGGGCATAGCAATCCTCAAGGACATCCACCAAGGCGAATGCGGCCACCACGCAGCCTCAAGATCCCTCGTTGCCAAAGCTTTCCGCCATGGATTCTTTTGGCCGACTGCTTTGGATGACGCCAAGGAGTTGGTCAAATATTGCAAAGGGTGCCAAGTCTTCAGCTCCAAGCTACACCTGTCGGCTTGGGCACTCAAGACCATTCCCTCACCTGGCCTTTTGCCGTCTGGGGACTGGAGATGGTGGGCTCATTCAAGATGGCGCGCGGCGGCATGACACACTTGCTTGTCGCCGTGGATAAATTTACCAAGCGAATCGAAGCAAAGCCGATTAAGAAGCTGAACAGGCTGACTGCCGTGACATTCAACGCACACATTACAACTCGGTACGGCCTGCCACACAGCATCATCGCCGACAATGACACAAATTTTGCCAAGGGAGCATTGGCACGTTTCTGCGCGACGCAGGGCATCTGACTAGACCTAGCGTCCGTTGCCCACCCGCAGTCAAACGGCCAAGTTGAGCGAGCCAACGGCCTCATCCTTTCCGGCATCAAGCCCCGGTTGGTCGTGTTGCTGGAGCGTTCGGCCGGCTGTTGGCTCGACCAGCTGTCGGCCGTCCTCTGGAGTCTGCGCACTACCCCGAACAAGTCAACCGGCTTCAGCCCTTTCTTCCTTGTATATGGTGCCGAGGCTGTCATCCCAACTGACATCGAGTTCGACTCACCTCGGGTGACCATGTACATGGAAGCAGAGGCCAAAGAAGCACGAGAAGACGGCGTCGACCTGCTGGAAGAAAGCTGGTTGTTAGCCCTCAGCCGGTCCGCCATCTACCAGCAGGGTTTGCGCCGCTACCACAGCCGGAAGGTCAAGCCAAGATCCTTTCAAGAGGGCGACCTTCTGCTCCGGCTGATCCAGCGAACAGCCGGCTAGCACAAGCTCTCGGCCCCTTGGGAAGGTCCCTTCGTCATCAGCAGATCATTGGGAAACGACTCCTACTACCTAATCCACGCACAGAAGCCGAAGGCACGAAAGAGAGATGATTCCGGCAAGGAGTCGGAACAACCATGGAACCCCAACCTCCTTCGAAGATTTTACAGTTAAAATGCAGTATGTATCACGCTACCTTTTGAACTAAGTATGAGACATTAGGCCCCCCGAGGAGCACTCGGGGACTGCCACCTTTTATCTATGAATGACGAGTATCATGCTTATGATTTTGTCATTACACTCTTCCTCCTCGTCCGGCACCGGGTTCGACTCGTCGGCCCGGGGACTGGTTGCCGTGAGTTATAGTCAAGTTCCACCTGCAATGTAGACAAGTAGTGTGCCGGCACCCAAGCCCTCTCTTGTCAATAGTCGGAGCTCGAAGAACCGACTGTCCGGCTGGCAAGAGTCAAAGGCAGGAAAGGATGCCCATACGAAAAACTGCTAAGGACTAACAAACTCGTATAAAAAAGCCAGTTTCCTCCCATTGCCGACCGGCTACCAGAGTAGACGGCCGGCCGGCTTCCCATTCCACCTTGCAACAATCCAAGAAAGCTCAAGTACTTGCCTTCCCACAAATAGCCAAGTTCCTCCCCAGCCACAGACTGCAGAGCAACTGTTCGGGACCAAGGGAAGGCGGCAAAGGAAACAACCTAAGGATAAAAAGCAAATTCGAATGGAACCCAAACAATTGCATAATTATATTTACACAAAAGCCTTCGAAAGGCCGGCACTCAACATAGTTTGACCACACCCCCAGTGGGTGGAACTGCGCAAATTTAATAAAAAGTTGTTCAAGGAGCAACAGCAGGAAAGCAATCGTGGCAGATCAGGCCAAGGGAGCGACAGGCGAGTCAGGCGGGTCGGCAGAGGAGGCAGTGCTGGCCGGAAGAGTGGCCGGCTGGCGGGTCTCGGCCTCATCATCACCACTTGCAGGCAGTGCGCTCGCGCGCGCCTCGTTGCTGGAGGCACGATCAGGCTGAAGCTGGCTGGTTGCTTCGCCGTCGGGCACGGCGTCTTCGCTTCCCTCCTCTTCTTCGTCTTCGCCTTCGTCGCTGGAAGCAATCTCCTCCGCCGAGTCCTCACCTTCCGCCAGGTTCAGCCCGAACCACTCCTCCGGCTGGGCGACGTCGTTGTCATTCACTTCAGGAGCAAAAATGAAGGTGTCGGTATACTCGGCGATAGCCGAGGCGCGCTGGATGACAGCCGGCCGCACCGCCACCAGCTCCTCGTCAGCCTCCTGCCTCCAAGTGCTCAGCTGGTACAAGCTCGGCCCAGGATACCAGGCCCGAACGAACTCCAGCGCCCGCCCTACGCTGGACCGAGCAGCAGAAGCCTTCCAGGCCTCGAAGCGGCCAACCGCAACCTCCAGCCAGTCGGCAGTCCGACTAGGGGTACGGGGAATCACCTCGCCAGGCCAGAGAGCGGTCAGCACTTGCGCCCCGGCACGCTGAAGCCGGCGGAGCATGCGGTGAGCCGGCTGCAGCCGGGCGTGGATCACCAAAAGTTGCTCCTCAAGTGTCTGGCTGGCGTCTGGCGCGATCTCAACCCCTGCTTGCCGGGTGTCTTGCGGTGGGCCTCGATGGCTTGGCTGGCGGCGACGGAGTAACCAGGGAAGTAATCTGCGTGAAGAGCAAAGAAACAACACAAAAATCAGAAGATAAACAAGAGGGAAAGGAGCAGGCAAAAGGGTGAAAAGGAAGGCGGCCATCACGATTAGATCCTCAACCCGTCCATAGCCCTCACTCAGCGCTTGCCTCGCTTCAGCCCAGCCCGCGGCCTCGGTCTCGAACTCGGCCTTAAGGGCGGCCTCGCTGTCTCGCGCCTTCTTCAGGGCCGCCTTATGGCTCTCCTTCTGGTCGGCCAGTCTCTTGGCCAGGCGGTCGCGTTCCTGGGCCAAGGCACTGCTCTCAGCCTCCTTGGCGTGAAGGGCGGCCTGGGCCCCGCCTAGCTGCTCCCTCAAGTCAGCATTAGCCTCTGCAAGCGTGGAGAAAAAGGAAAAAGCAATAAGGAAGAAGTCGTCGGGGAAGATCCGACCCGATTGCTCAGCAGTCGGCCCGAATCTCGGGGACTACACCCAGTGGGTGCGCTGACGCGCCCCCACATGAGATAAAAGAAACAAAGTACTCACTCCGGCTATTAGTCAGGTCGGCGGCCTTTTGGCTCAGCTCCTGGCACAGGAGTTGAAGGCAGCAGCGCGGAGATTGTGATACTCCTGAAAATCAGACGGAGTGCGAATAAGAATAAGATTGCCGCCAAGGCCTGCTAAAAATTTCCAAGCCGCCTGCTCAGCAGCCGACTCGTAACTCGGGCACTACACCCAGTGGGTGCGCTGACGCGCCCCCACGGAAGAAATCAAAAAAGAAATCGACCAAGGCAAGAAGACTCACCCGGATGACCGCGCGCATAGCGAGAAACTCCTGGGTGTACCATTGCAGCGAGGAGGCCTGGGTCTGAAGCCGGCATCGGACCTCCTGCGCCGCCATGTTCAGCTCGGTCGTTCCACCGCTGGGCGTCCAGTCGGACATGCTAGCGCTAGCCGCCTTCAGATCCTGAGTCGTCGAGCTGGCGCCCGCAGCTCTTTGCGGCTCCGGTGCCGAGCACGCCTCTCTCGCGCGTCGGCAAGGTGGCGACTGCACCACAAGATCCGCCCCCGCCGCTGACTCGCCCCCGGCCGGCTGCTCAGGCGCCGCAGCAGGTCGGCCGCCTTGGCCCGCTCCAGTCGGCGCCGGCTGTGGCGCCTCCCCCAGGATCGTCACATCATCCTCCCTCCTCTCCATCACCGGCTGGTCGCGGTCGGCTTCCTCCGACGGAGGCACGAGGAAGTCGGGAGCCATGGCGCGAAGAGGAATGACGAGCTGTGGAGGCTGATTGCGCAGAGCCTCCGCCTCCCTCTCCGCGGCCGCGGCTTCTGCCTGGGCCTTGGCCGTCGCATCGGCTTGCGCCTCGGCCGACTTCTCCGCCGCCTCCTGGACGGCCCTCCGCGCCGCTGCTTCCCGCTCCTCCCGTGCCTCACACGCGTTCCGCTCCGTTGCCTCCATGAGGTTGGTGCGAGGATCCACGCGGCGGGAGCTCGAAGACCCTCCTTTCAGTCCGACTAAGGAGGCGGCGTCAACCCGTTCAAGGGAAAGCGGCGCCCTGTTCAGCAAATCAAGAAGACGGCTTAGATGAGCCTCAACCAAAGAAGACAACAAAAAAGTACGAGACATCCAACACTTACGCCGAGATCGCCTGTGGCTGCTTGACCACCTTGCGGAAGCGGGCCGCTTTCGCGGCCGCCTCGTCCCGCTTGGTCGCTGCCACAGAGCCCTTGGGTTTTTTCGGCCGGCTGCAGAAGAGACCCGGTCTGGCCCGACGCTTTTGCGCGCCACCCCGAGCAGCTGGCGCGGCAGAAGGTCTCGCGCCTTGGCGATCGGCCGCCGGCTGGCGCCATGAGATGGCCTCGGCTTCGTCATCATCCGGCCAGTCCCCGAAGCCGGCCGTGAGCTCGGGGCCATCTGCCTCTCCGTCGGATCCGTCTATTGCGTCGTCCATGGCGGTCGCCCCCAGATCTGGGTCGTCGGGGTCATCCACCGTGCGGTCGGCCATAAACTGGCGCTCCGGCCCTGCGGCCCCAGGCGTCGGTCGAAGAAGGGGTTCTGCTCAAAGACAAGACGACTAATCAAGAGTCGGCCGTCGCGAACCCGGCAACAAAAGAAGAAGAAAGTAATGAAAACTCACCACAGGCGGGGGATCAGCCCGAGAATACGGCGCCTTGCCATACTGCCACTCCTCAGTAAGCTTGCAGTTGGAGATGTAAGATACCTCGCCACGAGGCATCTCTCTGGTGCTCAGCCGGCATGGGTCGAAGCGGCCACTCATCTGGCAGATCATGTGCGGCCGGCTTTGGAGCAGGAGCACCCGGCGCTCCACGAAGGCGGCGACCAGGTCGGCCCCCACCAAGCCCTCCGATTGGATCATCACCGGAGCCGGGTGACGGCGTTCCGCCGTGGAGAGCGACCGGCCTCGGAAGGACCAAGACGGCTGCCTCCCAGCGGCGGGCCGCCACGTAAGCCGGCAGATTCAAGTAGTCGCCTTGGCGACGTTCTTCACATAGAAGTATGATTGCTGCCAGAGCTTCACCGACTGGATCAGCAGAATAGGCGGAAAGGGGTTGTTGTCGGCTGTCCTCCGCTTGGCGATGAAGGCGCCACAAGGGGCGGGCACACCCGTGGTGATGGTGCCGAGCTTGCACTGGAAGAATTCCCCAAAGAGCTCAAGGATGGGGAGGACTCCAAGAAAGCTCTCGCACAGGGTGACGAAGGCCGACAGCAGCATCACCGTGTTGGGGGTGAGGTGATGCGGCTGGAGATGATAGAACTCGAGGAAGGAGCGGAAGAACCCGCTCGCCGGCAGGCCGAGGCCGCGCAGGCAGTGCGAGCAGAAGATAACCCGCTCGCCCTCCTCCGGCGCCGGCGAAATCTCCGCCTCCAGCGCGAGGCGGCTCTTCACGAGGTCCTCGCCCGGCAACCGTCGCGTCTTGCGAAGCCAATTGATGTGGTCTTCATGGACGTTGGAGCCATCCCACGAGCTAGACAGCGCCATGGGAGCAAGAGGAAATGAGAGAGGCGCGGCGGCGGAGAGCACAACCATGCTGCGGAGGAACCGCGGCAAACCAAGAGGGTTGGCGGTGGAACGGCGCGGTGGTGAGGGCGCTGCAGCGGCGGAAGGAAGGAGAAGGAGGCAGAAGGAAAGGTAGAGCGAGGGCGAGCATGCGAGCGTCTGCCGCTCCCCCTCCTCCCCCTATTTATAGGCTCGCGCGGCAGAGCCGAGGAGGCGAGGCGTGGGGGAACGTGGGATTACCTGCGCCCCTCACCCCACGTCTCCTGATTAGCGCGCCCTAAAGGCGTGCTGAAACCGCTGCGGGAAGGCGAGCGGTCCGTTCAGGCCGCAGAGGATCCGCACATGGGCCAAGGCCTAGGTGTGGTGGGCCCCAGCCTGCGGCGACGTCCCGTCGCGTGCGTGGGCTGGCAGGACTTTCTGGCCACGTGGCGCGCGGGGTGGTGCGCGGTCAACGCGCGATTCGGCCCGCGTTCTCACCTTCTGGCTGCAGAACTTGCCGAAGACGGCACACCCGCTCAAGGCCGGCTCCTAGCTGCCGGCTCCTCAAGATAGGAAGCTGATCGAGCTTCTCGTCCTCCTTTCAGCTTCGAAGCTCAGTCAGCTTCAGGGACTACTGTCGGAGTAAATGACCACGGGTAGCCTAGCCGGCTCCCCCTGGGACTTCTGAAAAAATTACAAGCCAATCAACCCATCCAACATCCAAGACGCAGGGCCGCCTTCCCCCGGCCGGTTGCCCCTTAGGCCGGCTGTCAGGAGGCGGCCCGGCCGCAAAACCTACAGGAAGAAGGCCACAAGAGGGTCAGCTTCCAAGGAGTCGGCTGCCAAAGGGCCGACTCCACAAAGTCGGCCTCCCAGCAAGCGGCCAAGGCCGCACCCTCAGAATCTGCACCCACATAACGGTGATGGGACGGGGCGTGGCTACAGTGAAACCTGCCACCCCCGCATCCCAGAGCGCGCGTGGCTACAGTACGCCATATGAGGCGGCCATCACCCGTCCGCCGCAGCACTGTTACCATGTTGACCATGACATCACCCACGACAGGCTGTCAGTACGACCCACAGGCGGCAGGCCCCTCCGGTCAGAGAAATGCCCGAAGGCGGCTCGGCCACCCCCAGTCGGCCTGAGATATGGCCGGCTTCCTATAGCCGGCTTGTTCCCTCCCTCAAAGGAAGCGCCTCATTAAGGACACAAGACGAGGTGAGACTACAGTGATCGCTGCCAAGGCGGCGGCACTGTAGCCATGCTTATCCCGACAAAGCCCTCATCATCAGGATTGAGGCAACAGTAACCAGCCCCCGACAAGGCCCTCAATGGTGGGGCCCGCTTGTCGCCCAAGAAGCCGGCAGCCAGCGAGACCCACCAGTCGGCGGGCCCCAGCGGCCGGCGGGGAAGCCGGCGTGCGTAGACACTGACGGCTAGGGCCCGCGCCTAGCCGGATTACCATGGTACCCCTAGGGGGTAGGCCTATATAAATCCCCCAGGGCACCCATGCAAAGGGTTGATCTCTTAGAGTTTTAGAACACCATGTAGAGGGAAGAGGAGAGCTAGTCGTGCCCTTCTTCTTCCTCTCACCGAACAGCTCAAGGAGCCACTTGTAGCCACTTGTTCATCTAGTGATCATGCGGAGACCCCGCAGAGCAGCAGTAGGGGTGTTAGCTCCACGGAGAGCCCCGAAGCTGGGTAAGATTCGCCGGCGTGCATGTCTTCGCCTCATCCCGTTTCCAGGCGCCGGCGACGTCTTATTGGCTCCCACTATGATAAGCCACCCGTTGGCATATGTCGCACCTACCACCTGACGGTACTCATCCAAAGTACTCGCAAGCATCAGATCTACACTAAGTATCCATTTGTATCAAATGGAAGTGGGAAAGCCTAGCCTATCGAAGACTAGCATCTTCACGCAGCTCCGAGCATCTTCCAGCATGTAGAAGAGTAAACAATAGCAGTTTATATTTAACAAACATGCTGTAGCAACAATGCCCAGAGGTCCTTCCTCGACTCCCCGCGAGAAAGCAATCCCGGAGCCATATAACTTAAGTATCCATTTCTAGTTGTATTAAATCAAGATATAAGTCTAAACGTCCATTACAGTGGACACGGTATTCGAATAAAGATCTTCCCTGCAGGGGTGCACCACGGTTTCCAACACGCTTGATTACTCTGGCCGGACACAATTTTCTGGGTCAATGCCCGGCCTCGGAAAATCAACACGTCGTAGCCCTACCTAGGCTCAGCAGAGAGGTCCCCGCCGGTCTACATCCTAAGCACTCCGGGGTCTGGGCCCATCGCCCGTTGCACTCCGGATCGTTGCACGCACGGCGGGTCCAGGCTCCACCACTACAGGATGGTGCCGGTCCAGCCGTGCCGCACTGCTGAACTGGACGTTTGACAAAGCTTCGGCTGATACTACGTCATCGAGGCCCATAACTATTCTCACGTGGTGGTTGGTGCGTAAAGGCCAAAGGCCAATTCAGAACAAATACCCAAACCATAGTGTGTTATTAGCTCGCAAAGACGAGCAGAGACTCACGATAATGTGACCCCGTCGCCCCGTCTCGAGGAAATACGGCAAGGGCAAGCCCAGCCCACTCGAGGGCTTCCAGACTTCCCGGCCGTGCCTCGTAACCATCTTGCGGGTGCTCTCCGGGCCCGCCCGACTTTCCCAAAGGCCTCAAGTAATGTCAAGGTAACCGTGTGTCCAAACATCAAGGGGAAAACCCAAGGAATCTCCCTCGGAGGATTCCACTCAATGTAATCATCAAGGTGAACGTAAGAGGAACCACCCTCGAGGTTCACACTTGAGGGGTTGCACGACGAGCCGTGACGGGGAATGGTGAAGGAGGAAATCACCCTCGATGACCACGACCGAATAGCTACACTACAGAATTAACATCAGGAGTGCGTTATGAGGGATCACCCTCGGCACTCGATAGTAGCTCTGCAGAGTCGAGCAACAAAAGGGGCGTGATGTGATGTGAAGTGTCGGGCTCTGGTCGTTGATCATGTTGATCGAGTCATCGATGATGAAGCAGGGGCAGCAAGGACGAGGTAGGGGTCACTGATGGATCACTAACCAAGCTATACTAAGCAATTTAGGATAAGCAGGTAAGGTACAACAGCAGGTACAAAAGCAGGCTATGCATCAGAATAGGAGCAAACAATAACAGTAGCAAAATCTAATGCAAGCATGAGAGTATAGAATGGGCGATATCGGGATGATCAAAGGGGGGGCTTGCCTGGTTGCTCTGGCAAGGAGGGGTCGTCTATCACGTAGTTGATCACAGCGGCATCAGCGGCAGTCTCGGGGTCTACCGGAAAGAAGAGGGGGAGAAATAGTAAATACATAGCAAGCGGATGCATGACAAGACAATAAGCGGTGTTAGAGGTGTTCTAACGCGGCGTTACACGATACCGTGGAAGGGGGGAAACATCCGGGAATGTTTCCCCAGGTTTAGCATTTTCGGACAGATGAAACGGAGGGGAAAAGTTGCATGTTCAGGTAGGTAGGGGCATCTGGCAGACAAACAGATCGCGTATTCGGATTTGTCATATTTTTCTGAGCAACTTTCATGTATAAAACTTTTTCATCCGAGCTACGGATTATTTTATATGATTATTCAAAGATTTAATACTATTCAAACTTAATTTTAATTCGAAAATAAATGCTAAATTGCTAGGCGCACCCAGCACAATGTACACAAAAGTGTACCCAGTGGCTGACAGGTGGGCCAGGGGGTCCAGTTGACCAGTCAACGTTTGACTGCTCAACAGGGGGTGGGGTCCCCTGTCATCTACTCATTTAACTAACTAGAGATTAATTAGGCTAGCTAATTAGTTAGTTTAGCTAAACCAATTTAATTGAGTTAATTAAGTTAACTAATTGATTAATTAACTAACTATTTATTTACTTATTTTTCTTTAACATATTTCTTTGTTTGTTTTTTTAAGCCAGAACGAGGCCCACTGGCGGTGGCATTAGGCAGCGGGCGGGCGGATCAGCGAGGCAGGCACCGTTAGGGCGCCCGGCCTGCACCTCCTGGCCGGAGCGTGGGAGCGAGGCCGTGACCCGAGGCGCCGCGCCAAGGGCCGATGGGCGAGCAGGAGGCCGGGATGTGGGGGCACAATGGCCGGGATGGCCGACGCAGGCGAGGCCACCGGCGACGGGAGGCAGCCGGGCGGCACGACGAGATCGGTGAGTGGGGGGCTCCGGAAGCCGGGCGGGGAGCTGGCGCGAAGCGGCAGTTGCGGGCGCGACCGGAGCTGGAGGGAGCCGCGGGATGGAGCGGGAGTGCAGGCGCGGGCTCGGCCATCGAGCGATGGCGGACGGCGGCGACCAGTCTGAGCGCCGATGGAGTCAACTTCACGGGCGCGTTCGAGATGAAAGAGTGGGCTAGGGGGCTCTACATGACTCGGAGAGGCAAACAGACACACTCGCTCGAACATTTGTTCACCGGCGACGAGCTCGAGTGGGGACTAGTTCGGCCATGATGGGGATAGTGGATACGCACAAAGAACGAGACGGTGAAAAAAGTGGAAATGGTGTGGTGCTCACAGCAGGGTCACGAAGGTGGTCGGCGAGGTCGTGAGGGGGTCGTGGAGAGGCCGGAGTGCGGGACGACGGTGATGCAGTGCGGCGGCTGAAGGTGAGGAAGACGATGCTGTGAGGAGCCTACAGGGCCTCCCTGCTCGATTCAGTGAACGTAGGCGAAGGAGACGGTGGCGGTGAAGCCCATGGACATCCTCCCAAGCGCCGGGGAGCATGGTGACCGCGGGACCAACGGATCCATGGTGTCGTGTGGTTCGGCCTCGAGCGAGGATTGCGGGGTCGAAAGCGGCGCGAGGGGAAAGAGCAGGGGTTCTAGGGTTTGACCAAGAGGGGGGTGTGCAGCCTCAAGTAGGCGTCGGGAGGGTCGGGATGGCCGGCACGTGGCCGATCCGGCCATGGACGCGCTGGCAACGGCCATGGCACCATGGATGAACAGGGGGAAGGAGATAAGATGGGGGAGTTGGGCTGGGCCTCCCTGTAGCCCTAGAGCCCAAGTGCACAACAGTTTCTTGCTCCTTCTCTTTGCTATTTCTGTCTTTTATTTCTACTATGTTTTTATTTAGTTGGCCCACCAAACGAATTTTGTTATGTAAGAAACTTAGCAATTAAATCATGCACAATATGATGGTGTTGCACAAAAAGTGTCAGAGTCAAAGGAATTGTTCAAGCATTTTTTGAAATTGAAAAAGCCAATTTTAAAAGCTGCTGGACCACTAAATAATTTCCAAGGGCACTTTGGGAACCCAAAAGAGGTTGGTTCCAACATGACAAATATCCAGGGATTATTTGCTACACTTCAAACATTTTAGTTTTCATGTTGGGCAAATTAGAATTTCCGACTTTAAATTTGAGTTTGAATATGAATTATCCTTCAGATCAAATGATGATTAGTAACATTAAGAATGATGACCTGGCATCATTTGCAGGAGATTACTGTAGCTTAATTATCCGGGCGTCACACAAGTAAGACCTTTGGGATAGCTAACGGTGATAGTTGATTTGATCTTGCTGAAAAACAGAAAATTTTGCGCTCAGTCCCGAAATTGTTGAAAATCACACGAGTGTGATAAAATATTGATTTTTTTGTAGAAGGTTAATAAAGAAATTGCTCAGGTCTTCCTAATTGTTTCAGAATTTTTGGAGTTAAAAAAGTATTCAAAATATCCAGATTGCTACAGACTGTTCTGTTTTTGACAGATTCTGTTTTTCGCGTGTTGTTTGCTTATTTTGATGAATCAATGGCTAGTATCGGGGGGGGGGGGGGTATGAACCATGGAGAAGTTGGGATACAGTAGATATTGTACCAATATAAATAAAGAATGAGTTCACAATAGTACCAAAAGTGGTGATTTGTTTTCTTATACTAACGGAGCTTATGAGATTTTCTGTTGAGTTTTGTGTTGTGAAGTTTTCAAGTTTTGGGTAAGGATTTGATGGACTATGGAATAAGGAGTGGCAAGAGCCTAAGCTTGGGGATTCCCAAGGCACACCAAGTTAATATTGAAGGACAACCAAGAGCCTAGGCATCCCCTCTTTTGTCTTCGTCTATCGGTAATTTTACTTGAGGCTATATTTTTATTCACCAGATGATGTGTGTTTTGCTTGGAGCGTCTTGTATGATTTGAGTCTTTGCTTTCTAGTTTTCCACAATGATCTTTGCTGTGCACACCTTTTGAGAGAGGGCACGCATGAATCGTGATTTATTAGAATACTCTATGTGTTCACTTATATCCTTTGAGCTAGGAATATTTGCTCTAGTGTTTCCCTTATATCTTTTTAGAGCACAGCGGTAGTTTTATTTTATAGAAATTTATGAACTCTTGCACTTCACTTATATTATTTTTAGAGTATCTAAACAGCATGGTAATTTGCTTTGGTTATAGAATTAGTCCTAATATGATAGGAATCCAAGAGGGATTTAATAAAAACTTTCATATAAGGTGCATTGAATACTATGAGAAGTTTGATTCCTTATGATTGTTTTGAGATATGAAGATGGTGATATTAGACTCATGCTAGTGAGTAGTTGTGAATTTGAGAAATACTTGTGTTAAAGTTTGTGAGTCCCGTAGCATGCACGTATTGTGAACCGTTATGTGATGAAGTCGGAGAATGATTTATTTATTGATTGTCTTCCTTATGAGTGGGGGTTGGGGACGAGCGATGGTATTTTCCGATCAATATATCCCCCTAGGAGCATGCTCGTAGTACTTTGTTTCCATGACTAATAGAGTTTTTGGAATAAGTATGCGAGTTCTTTATGACTAATGTTGAGTCCATGGATCATACGCACTCTCACCTTTCCGCCATTGCTAGTATCTGTTGTACCGCGCAACTTTCACCGGTACCATACACCCACCTTATACCTTCCTCAAAACAGCCACCAGACCTTCCTATTATGGCATTTCCATAACCATTCCGAGATATATTGCCATGCAAATTTCCACCGTCCCATTTATTATTACACGCTTCATCATTGTCATATTGATTTGCATGATCATGTAGTCAACATCGTATTTGTGGAAAAGCCACCGTTCATCATTTTTTATACATGTCGCTCTTGATTCATTGCACATCCCGGTACACCGCCGGAGGCATTCATATAGAGTCATATTCTGTTCTAAGTATCGAGTTGTAATTCTTGAGTTGTAAGTAAATAAAAGTGTGATGATTTTCATTATTATAGCATTGTCCCATGTAAGGAAAGGATGATGGATACTATGATTCCCCCACAATTTGGGATGAGACTCCGGACTAAATAAAAAAAGAGGCCAAAAAAATGAGAATAGGCCCAAATAAAAAATTGAGAGAAAAGAGAGAAGGGGCAATGCTTCAAAGTAGCACCATGATCTTCATGATAGAGAGTCTCCTATGATATCACTTTCATATACTATTGGGAATTTTTCATTATAGAACTTGGCTTGTATATTCCAATGATGGGCTTCCTCAAATCGCCCTACGTCTTCATGAGCAAGCAAGTTGGATTCACACCCACTTAGTTTCTTTTTGAGATTTCATAAACTTATAGCTCTAGTGCATCCGTTGCATGCAATCCCTACTCACTCAAATTGATATCTATTGATGGGCATCTCCATAGCCCGTTGATACGCTTAGTTGATGTGATACTATCTTCTCCTTTTTGTCTTCTCCACAACCACCGTCTATTCCACCTATAGTGCTATGTCCATGCCTCACGCTCATGTATTGCATGAAAGTTGAAAAAGTTTCAGAACATCAAAAGTATGAAACAATTGCTTGGCTTGTCATCGGGGTTGTGCATGATTTAAATATTTTGTGTGGTGAAGATGGAGCATAGCCAGACTATATGATTTTATAGGGATAAGCTTTCTCTCGCCATGTTATTTTGAGAAGACATAATTATTTTGTTAGTATGATCGAAGTATTATTGTTTTTATGTCAATATTAAACTTTTGTTTTGAATCTTACGGATCTGAACATTCATGCCACAATAAAGAGAATTACATGGATAAATATGTTAGGTAGCATTTCACATAAAAAATGTATTTTTAGCATTTACCTACTCGAGGACGAGCATGAATCAAGCTTGGGGATGCTTGATACGTATCCAACGTATCTATAAATTTTTATTGTTCCATGCTATTATATTATCTGTTTTGGATGTTTTATATGCATTAATATGCTATTTTATATGATTTTTGGGACTAACCTATTAACCGAGAGCCCAGTGCCAGTTCCTGTTTTTTCCTAGTTTTAGAGTTTCGCAGAAAAGGAATACCAAACGGAGTCCAAACGGAATGAATCTTTCACGATGATTTTTCTTGGACCAGGAGACATCCAGAGGGCTTGGAGTGGACGACAGGAAAGCGACGAGGCGGCCA
Organism: Aegilops bicornis; assembly: GCA_021605145.1. NCBI lineage: Eukaryota > Viridiplantae > Streptophyta > Magnoliopsida > Poales > Poaceae > Aegilops > Aegilops bicornis. The sequence goes on along the minus strand of CM038672.1, from coordinate 193,765,602 downwards.
CAAGGTCGGCTGGCGCGCCCAGGGGGGTAGGGCGCACCCCCACCCTTGTGGTCCCCTCGTTGCTCCACCGACCTATTTCTTCTGCCTATATATTCTCAAATATCCCAAAACCTTCCAGTGAAGCCAAGAAATCACTTTTCCACCGCCTCAACATTCTGTACCTGTGAGATCCCACCTAGGGGCCTTTTCTGGTGTCCTGTCGGAGGGGGATTCGATCACGGAGGGCTTCTACATCAACACCATTTCCTCTCCGATGAAGCGTGAGTAGTTGACCATAGACCTATGGCTCCATAGCTAGTAGCTAGATGGCTTTTTCTCTCTCTTTGATTATCAATACCATGTTCTCCTCGATGTTCTTGGAGATCTATTTGATGTAATACTCTTTTGTGGTGTGTTTGCCGATATCCGATGAATTGTGGATTTATGATCAGCATATCTATGAATATTATTTGAATCTCCTTTGAATTCATATATGCATGATTTGATATCTTTGCAAGTCTCTTCGAACTATCGATTTGGTTTTGCCAACTAGATTGGTTTTTATTGCAATGGGAGAGGTGCTTAACTTTGGGTTCAATCTTGCATGCTCGATCCTAGTGACAGAAGGGGAACCGACACGTATTGTATTGTTGCCATCGAGGATAACAAGATGGGGTTTTCATCATATTGCTTGAGTTTATCCCACTACATCATGTCATCTTTCTTAATGCGTTACTCTGTTCTTATGAACATAATACTCTATATGCAGGCAGGAGTCGGTCGATGTGTGGAATAATAGTAGTAGATCCAGGCAGGAGTCGGTCTACTTGATACGGACGTGATGCCTATATTCATGATCATTGCCTTAGATATCATCATAACTTTGCGCTTTTCTATCAATTGCTCGGCAGTAATTTGTTCACCCATCGTAAGAATTTCTATCTTGAGTGAAGCCTCTAGTGAAACCCTAGGCTCCTGGGTCTATTTTCCATCATAAAAGTTTCCGATCTACAATTTTAGTTTCCTATTTACTTTATTTGCAATCTTTTACTTTCCGTTCCATTAAACAAAAATGCCAAAAAAATTACTTTACCGTTTATCTATCTCTATCAGATCTCACTTTGCAAATAATCGTGAAGGGATTGACAACCCCTTTATCGCGTTGGGTGCAAGTTGGTGTTCGTTTGTGTAGGTATTCGGTGGCTAGCGCGTTTTCTCCTACTGGATTGACACCTTGGTTCTCAAAAGCTGAGGGAAATACTTACTCTACTTTGCTGCATCACCCTTTCCTCTTCAAGGGAAAACCAACACAAGCTCAAGAGGTAGCACACGGTCATCTCTCTCAAATCTTCTTCTCTTCTTTGAGGGCATTCCAACGAACACTTCGAGTGCATGGGCATAGGTGGTGGTCAGACAACAAGGAATGCCATCAGGGCAGCATGGAGTTGCCGACGCAGCCGCGCAAAGAGCAGGGATACGATGGCAGAGTGGACTTGTCCCGTTTGCTCCTGCATCGATGCGTCACCACCTCGTCATGGATTTGGTGGGGTGACGAAGGGTGAGCATGGCCATGCTGGGTTGCAGCCGCTGGGAGGAGTGGGGCGGCCGCATGTCATGCTCTCTGCCTCCCACCAACAGGAGATGGTGAGGGCCAGCTCCAGCCAGAGCAACTCGGGTCACGCTGCTCAGATGGGTGGTGACACCATCTCAACATCCCACGGGGGAAAGCGGAGGTGGTGTGTAGCCTCGAGCCCGTCGCTGGAGCAAGTCGCAGGCGAGGAATGATACGTACATTTTGCATCTTGTTTTCCTATTGTTATTTATATTCTTTTTATGCATAATCATGCTTTTTGGAGTAATTCTAATGCCTTTTCTCTCATAATATGCAAGGTTCACACAAAGAGGGAGAATACCGGTAGCTGGAATTTTGGACCTGAAAAAGCTACCTAGGCTACCTAGTCAGCACAACTCCAAATGGGATGAAACTTTACGGAGATTTTTAATGGAATACATAAGAAATAATGGAGCAAATAAGTACCAGAGGGGGCCCACCAGGTGGGCACAACCCACCTGGGCGTGGCAGGGAGCCCAGGCGCACCCTGGTGGGTTGTGCCCTCCTCGGCCCACCTCCGGTGACCCTCTTCTGGTATATAAGTCATTTTGAACTAGAAAAAAAATAAGGAGAGCACTTTCGGGACGAAGCGCTACCGTCTTGAGGCGGAACTTGGGCAGGAGCACTTTTGCCCTCTAGTGAAGCGATTCCACCGGGGAACTTCCCTCCCGGAGGGGGAAATCATCATCATCATCATCACCAACAACTCTCCCATCTTGGGGAGGGCAATCTCCATCAACATATTCAACAACACCATCTCCTCTCTGAGGTCGCTTGAAGCTACGTCGGTATTTACCCAAAGAGGAAGGGATGATGCAGCACAGGGGCGGTAGGTATTTCTCTCAGATATGAAACCAAGGTTATCGAACCAGTAGGAGACCCAAGAAACACAACGTAAACAGCCCCTGCACACAGATAACAAATCCTCACAACCTGACATGTTAAAGGGGTTGTCAATCCCTTCCGGGTATGGCGCCTCAAGTGGGCAGACGGGCGTGAGATAAATTTGTAGTAAATAGATAGATCGAACACCAAATAAAATAAATAAGAATAAAATGCAGCAAGGTATTTTTGTATTTTTGGTTTACTAGATCTGAAAATAAATGCAAAAGAAAAGTAGATCGCAAAGGCAAATATATGAGAAAGAGACCCGGGGGACGTAAGTCTCACTAGTGGCTTCTCTCGAGAAAAATAGCTAACGGTGGGTGAACAAATTACTGTTGGGAAATTGATAGAACTTCAAATACTCATGACGATATCCAAGCAATGGTCATTTCATAGGCATCACATCCAAGAAGAGTAGACCGACTCCTGCCTGCATTTACTACTATTACTCCACACATCGACCGCTATCCAGCATGCATTTAGTGTATTAAGTTCATGAAAAAATGGAGTAATGCAATAAGAACGATGACATGATGTAGACAAGATATATCTATGTAGAGATAGACCCCATCGTTTTATCCTAGCAATGATACATAGGTGTCGGTCCCCTTTTCTGTCACTGGGATCAAACACCGTAAGATCGAACCCACTAACTAGCACCTCTTCCCATTTCAAGATAAATAGATCAAGTTGGCCAAAAAAAACCCAAATATCGGAGAATAAATATGAGGCTACAAGAAATTATGCATAAAAGATATCAAAGAAACTCAAATAATTTCATGGATATAAAAAGATAGATCTGATCATAAACTCAAAGTTCATCGATCCCAACAAACACACCGCAAAAGAGTTACATCATATGGATCTCCAAGAGACCATTGTATTGAGAATTCAGAGAGAGAGAGATGAAGCCATCTAGCTACTAACTACGGACCCGAAGGTCTACAAAGAACTACTCACGCATCATCGGAGAGGCACCAATGGAGGTGGTGAACCCCATCCGAGATGGTGTCTAGATTGGATCTGGTGGTTCTGGACTCTGCGACGTCTGGATCAATATTTCATCGACTTCCCTTGGGTTTTGGGAATATTGGGTATTTATAGAGCAAAGAGGCGGTCCGGGGGGCACCCGAGGTGGGAACAACCCACCAGTGCGCGCATGGGCCTCCTGGCATGCCCTGGTGGGTTGTGCTCTCCTCGGAGCACCCCCCCAGGCGCAGCCAGGGCCCATTATGTTCCTTCTGGTCCAAAAAAAATTCTCCGTGAAGTTCCTTTGCATTTGGACCCCGTCTGATATTGATTTCCTGCAATGTAAAAACATGTAGAAAACAACAACTGGCACTTGGCACTATGTCAATAGGTTAGTACCAACAAAATGACTCTATAATGATTATAAAACATCCAAATTGATAATATAACAGCATGGAACAAGCAAAAATTATAGATATGTTGGATACATATCAACATCCCCAATCTTAACTCCTACTCGTCCTCGAGTAGGTAAGTGATAGAAACGGAATTTTTGATGTGGAATGCTGCCTAACATGTCATATCATATTCTTTTCTTTATAACATGGACATTTGGACTTTTATATTGTTCAAAGCAATAGTATAGTTTTGTCATGATAATTTAAATACTCAAGCATATGAACAAGCAACCATGTCTTTCAAAATATCAATGCTAAAATAAGTTATACCTAGCCCATCATGCTCAACCATTGATCCATTCATGAAACACACTCGCATATTAGCTACACCCAATACTCAAGTACATTCATATTGCCTCTTAGTTGGTACTTTTATAAGACAAGATGGAGACTCAAATTCAAAAATAAAAATTGCATAAAGTAAAAGAAATGCCCTTCACAGAGGGAATTAGGGATTTGTAGAGGTGCGAGAGCTCAAAGCGAAAAACTTAGAGATAAATTTTTTTGGGAGGTGTATCCATCCCACCAACAAAAACGACTTAGAGTTCCCAACACTTTCCATGCTAGATATATCATAGGCGGTTCTCAAATAGAAAATAAAGTTTATTCCTTTTTCAACCATACTTTCACTTTTCATGGCTAGCCGTATCCATTGTTACCCTGCATACCAACATTTTCTAAGGAATTTATTATTTGACAACATAAAGTAAATTCATTTTTCATTTCGGGACTGGTCATCCCTAATACCTTTGCCTTACTCTCGTGCAATGACACGTGAATAAACACTCATCGTGAGAATAACACATCTAGCATGGAAAATATTAGCCACCCTCACCCCTCCGCGAGTGAAACGAACACACAAAAGAGAAGTTTATTTTTAAAATTAGAGATGTCACATGCAAATTTTCTTAGAACGGCAAAATAATACCGCATATAGGTAGACATAGTGGACTCATGTGGCAAAACTGGTTTAAACGTTTTTGGATGCACAAGTAGAGATCATACTTAGTGCAAAATGAAGGCTAGCAAAAGATTGAGAAGCGACCAACCAAGAAATAGATAATCTCATAAGCGAGCATTAAGCATAAATAACACCGAATAATGCACCACAAGTAGGATATAATTTCATTGCATGACTATTGACTTTCGTGCTTGCATAGGGAATCACAAACCTTAACACTAATATTCTTACTAAAGCATAATTACTCATCAACATAACTCACATATCACATCATCATATCTCAAAACTATTACTAAGAATTTAGTTTATTTTTTCCAATGATCTTCATGTAAGTTTTTATTATATCCTTCTTGGATATCTATTACTTTGGGACTAATTTTCATGTGTTGCTTTTGACAAGCTCCAACAAATATAAGTGAAGATCATGAGCATAATTTTTTTCTTTCTCTCAAAATAATTTAAGTGAAGCAAGAGAGAATTTCTTGAAAAATACTAAAGCACACCACGCTAAAAAATATATAAGTGAAGCACTAGAGCAAATCCATAGCTCATAAAAATTTAAGTGAAGCATAGAGAGCAATTCTAATATGTCATGACATAATTTTCGCTCTCTCAAATAGGTGTGTCCACCAAGTGATCAAGACTTAAAACACAAAATAAAACAAGCAAAGACACATATCATACAAGATGATCCAAGCAAAACACATAGTATGTGACGAATAAAAATATAGCTTCGAGTAAAATACCGATGGTCGTTAGAAGAAAGAGGGGATGCCACTCGGGGGCAATCCCAAGCTTAGTTGGTTGCTCATTTTTGGATAATAGCTTGGGATGCCGGGGAATCCCCAAGCTTGGGCTCTTCTACCCCTTATTCCTTCATCCATCGTAGGATAACGCAAAACTTGAAAACCATGGAGCCATCAAAGTAAGCACACAACGCAAAGAAAACAGAATTTGTCAAAATAGAACAGTCTGTAGCAATCTGACTATTTCGAAAACTTCTTAAGCTCCAAAAATTCTGAAAAAATAGGACGACCTGAGAAATTTGTATATTAATCTTCTGCAAAAAGAATTGTCATTTTATTACGTTCTGGTAAAAATAAGAATTGTTTTCGTGAGCGCAACAGTTTCTGTTTTTCAGCAAGATCAAACAACTATCACCCAAGAAGATCCTATCGGTTCTACTTGGCAAAAACACTAATTAAAACAAAAAAAACACAGTCATAATTTTAGAATAATTGCGCAAACACACAATAACAGAAAGAAAAAAATCAAAAAATAAATTTTATTCATTGGGTTGCCTCCCAACAAGCGCTATAGTTTTACGCCCTTAGCTAGGCATAAGGGAAGGATCTACGTTTTGTCTTCTGAAGTTTTGGAAATTTTGTAAGGGTTTTCTCAAACCAAGGAGGCTCTTTATGCTTCCCTAAATTCTCGGGAAAAGAAACCATCTTAACATCCTAAATATCCAAACGCTTATTGCAAAGAGTAATCAGGGTATTGATGCGATTGATACTACCATTGAGGTGTTTGAGGGGTTCATTATATTTCTGTATTTCAACCATAGGTTTATGCAAATCACCACATTTGTCCAACATTTGAGCTCCCTCAGGGGTAAAAGGAAACCCCTTCTTTTGAGGTGGAATTCCCAAAATCTCTTCTAAAATTTCATAGGCAGCATTGGCATCAAGCTCAATGAAATTTCCTTTAGCGGCAAAATCTAGAAGTTGTCTATGATGCAAAGCCAATCCTATGTAAAATTACGAAGCAAAACTTTAGCATCCTCCTTTAAACTGGAAATACGATAAGATTACATAAGCCTATACCACGCATCTTTCAAATTTTCTCCTTGTCTTTTCTTGAAGTAAAGAAGAGAAAACGATAAGCAAATGGCAAATAATGTAAATTGCAAGGAGATGAGATCTGTGATTAGGAACCTGGTATATGTTGAAGTTCCTCCCCGGCAACGGCACCTGAAATTCCTTTTGATGTCGCCTGAAGCTACGTCGGTATTTCCCCAAAGAGGAAGGGATGATGCAGCACATCGACGGTAGGTATTTCTCTCAGATATGAAACCAAGGTTATCAAACCAGTAGGAGAACCAAGCAACACAACTTAAACAGCCTCTGCACACAGATAACAAATCCTCGCAACCCACATGTTAAAGGGGTTGTCAATCCCTTCCGGGTACGACGCCTCAAATGGGCAAACGAACGTGAGATAAATTTGTAGTAAATTGATAGATCGAACGCCAAATAAAATAAATAAGAATAAAACACAGCAAGGTATTTTTGTATTTTTGGTTTAATAGATCTGAAAATAAATGCAAAAGAAAAGTAGATCGCAAAGGCAAATATATGAGAAAGAGACCCTGGGGCCGTAGGTTTCACTTGTGGCTTCTCTCGAGAAAAATAGCAAACGGTGGGTGAACAAATTACTGTTGGGCAATTGATACAACTTCAAATACTCATGACGATATCCAGGCAATGATCATTACATAGGCATGACGTCCAAGATTAGTAGACTGACTCCTGCCTGCATCTACTACTATTACTCCACACATCGACCTCTATCCAGCATGCATCTAGTGTATTAAGTTCATGAAAAAATGGAGTAATGCAATAAGAATGATGACATGATGTAGACAATATCTATCTATGTAGAGATAGACCCCATCAATTTATCCTTAGTAGCAATGATACATATGTGTCAGTTCCCTTTCTGTCACTGGGATCAAGCACCGTAAGATCGAACCCACTACAAAGCACCTCTTTCCATTGCAAGATAAATAGATCAAGTAGGCCAAACAAAACCCAAATATCGGAGAAGAAATACGAGGCTATAAGTAATCATGCATAAAAGAGATCAAACAAACTCGAATACTTTCATGGATATAAAAAGATAGATATGGTCATAAACTTAAAGTTCATCGATCCCAACAAACACACCGCAAAAGAGTTATGTCATATGGATCTCCAAGAGACCATTGTATTGAGAAATCAGAGAGAGAGGTGAATCCATCTAGCTACTAACTACGGACCCGATGGTCTACAAAGAACTACTCACGCATCATCGGAGAGGCACCAATGGAGGTGGTGAACTCCATCCGAGATGGTGTCTAGATTAGATCTAGTGGTTCTGGACTCTGCGGCGGCTGGATCAATATTGCCTCGACTCCCCTAGGTTTTTGGGAATATTGGGGTATTTATAGAGCAAAGAGGCGGTCTGGGGGGGCCCCCGAGGTGGGCACAACCCACCAGGGCGCGCCTGGGCCTCCTGGCGCGCCCTAGTGAGTTGTGATCTCCTCGGAGCACCCCTAGGTGCAGCCAAGGCCCATTATGTTCCTTCTGGTCCAATCAAATCTCCGTGAAGTTTTGTTGCGTTTGGACTCCGTCTGATATTGATTTCCTGTGATGTAAAAAACATGCAGAAAACAGCAACTGGCACTTGGCACTATGTCAATAGGTTAGTACCAAAAAATGATATAAAATGACTATAAAATGATAATAAAACATCCAAGTTGATAATATAACAGCATGGAACAAGCAAAAATTATAGATACGTTGGAGACGTATCACTCTCAAACCCTAGTTCATCTCTTTTGTTCAACCTTTGTACCGGAACTATAGATTGGTGCTTGCGGGTACTAGTAGTGTTGATTACATCTTGTAGTTGATTACTATATGGTTTATTTGATGGAAGATTATATGTTCAGATCCATTACGCTATTTAATACCCTTCAGATCTTGAGGATGATTATCATTTATGAGTAGTTACTTTTGTTCTTGAGGTCACAGGAGAAATCTTGTTGCAAGTAATCTTGTGAACTTGATATGTGTTCCATATTTTGATGGTATGTATGTTGTGATTCCCTTAGTGCTGTCATGTGAACATCGACTACATGACACTTCACCATATTTGGGCCTAAGGGAATGCATTGTGGAGTATTTTTAGTGTCGGGGCTCAGGAACGACACCTATGGGATCCCTCGGGGGGTCCCTTCTACGGTTGGTGGGGCGTGGAGTTGCGCAAAGAGCGGGTCTAGAAGATCTACACGGGGGGATTTTTACCCAGGTTCGGGCCGCAAACGATGCGTAAAACCCTAGTCCTGCTTTGTGTGTGTATTTAGTTCTCTTGAGCTTTTGAACTAGCTGCGGTGCATGCCCAGTCAAAAAAGTCCGAATCCTTCTCCAGTATGCCTCGGGCCTCCTTTTATATGTCAAAGGGGTTGCCACAGTGGCACACAGGTGGTGGTAAGTATGTACAGTGTACAAGTATATCGCGTGGCACCATAGGACAAACGCATTTAATGCACTGCCGACGTGCCCTCTTGCTTTATCGGGGACGGCAATGAAGCTCGTCCCGTCTGTCGCCGCCTCGCCTCGCTCTTACGCGCGTCCAAGGTGACGAGGCATGCAGCGCCACACTGGTTGGCTGGCTGCTGAGCTGGTGCGGTGGCAGGGTCTTCAAAATGTCGGTGTCAAAACCAGCGGATCTCGGGTAGGGGGTCCCGAACTGTGCGTCTAGGCGGATGGTAACAGGAGACAAGGGACACGATGTTTTTACTCAGGTTCGGGCCCTCTCGATGGAGGTAATACCCTACTCCTGCTTGATTAATATTGATGATATGGGTAGTACAAGAGTAGATCAACCACGAGATCAAGGAGGCTAAACCCTAGAAGCTAGCCTATGGTATGATTGTTGTTCGTCCTACGGACTAAAACCCTCCGGTTTATATAGACACCAGATAGGGTTAGGGTTACACAGAGTCGGTTACAATGGTAGGAGATCTACATATCCGCATCGCCAAGCTTGCCTTCCACGCCAAGGAAAGTCCCATCCGGACACGTGATGAAGTCTTCAATCTTGTATCTTCATGGTCTAGGAGTCCGGCCAACGGTGATAGTTCGGCTATCCGGACACCCCCTAATCCAGGACTCCCTCAGTAGCCCCCGAACCAGCCTTCAAATGGCGATGAGTCTGGCGCGTAGATTGTCTTCGGCATTGCAAGACAGGTTCTTCTCCAAATTCCATATACTTGTCGAATAGTTTCCGGCTTCTGATAAATGCTGCGCTCCTTGGCTTCTACGCCCAATAATGGTCATCTTCCACGTGTTTGAATGAATGCGAAAATCCAGGGTATTTTTACACTTACCCCCTGGCTACGCAAATGAGCCGCCTATAAAAGGGACGAGGATCTAGATCTGAGTCACACCATCCCCCCTCCGCGATCTTTCATCGGAGCGCCTCTGACAAAGACCCATTCCTTCATGGACAGTCGATGTGGCTCCTCTTTTCGCGCTCCCAGCCCTCAGCCCAGAAATTGGGAGAGATGCTCAGTCCCGCATAATGAGCTAGTTATACTCCAAACCAAGGGATTTCTTCCCCCGGCCTTCATGGTTTCGATTCGAGCCGGACTTGCCACCTGCAAGGGCGGAAAGAAAGCGGAGAGTGTCCTTGATCCCTCTAAAGGAGAGCAGGTATGCTTTATCTCTTATCTAGTAAGAGGACTCGGATTTCCAATCCATCCGTTTCTCTGGGGGCTCTTGGAGTTCTACGGCCTCCAGTTGCACCACCTTACGCCTGCCTCCATTTTGCACATCGCGGGCTTCATGGCCCTGTGCGAACTGTTCTTGGGCATCGAGGCTCATTTTGCGCTGTGGAAGTGATTATTCTGTCTAGTACCCCGTTCTCATGAGGGGTCAATAAATCAAGTGGGCGGAGCCGAACTATGGCACATCACCGGGACCGGATACTTATCCGGAACCCCAAAGAAGGCGTCCGACGACTGACCCTCGGAATGGTTTTACATGGAGGACGTCCCGCTGCCGGATCCTGTTCGGATCGGCCTTCCGGAGTTTAGCAACGCTCCTCTGAAGAAGCGCCTAAGCTGGCGCCTGCGGAGCCCCCAGAGGGAAAATGACCGGGACGTCCTTTACTTCATGAGCCGAATAAGATTACTGGCTCATGCCGCAATGATTATGATTGGAATCATGGCAATCTGCATTATGAGGGGAGTGCAGCCGCTCCAATATAGGGGCCACCCCATGTGGGACTTCAACGGGGAGGACGATGCCACCCGCCATGGCCGCAAAGGGCCGGGATCGGTCACCGAACTGGTGAAGACCTTGTCTGCCATGTACAAAGGGGAAGAGGAGGATTTTCTCCGCGTCAATACACTGAGCGGGTTTTCTTTGAATAATCCTCGAAGTTGGGTAAGCAAATATCTTTGTGGCCTGTCCGATCCATGTTCCCGTGGTTAAACATCTCATTTCATAGTTTCTACTCAGGAACTGCGTCGGGCCGTGGTGAAGATACACAGCCCGCCCCCACAACCCGAGGATCCGAAACGGTCCCTCGGTCCGGCCTCCGAAGAGGACCCGGATATAAAGGTGGAGCTGATCGACGGGGTGTTCCAACAACTTAGCATCGACAATGCTTTGGTTGCCATTACGGCCGACTACCCCGGATTATTTCCGGCCTCCCAGGTAACCGTGACCGAAGTCCGGATACCATGACCCACCCGTGCTTTACTTCTAATCACCACGTATTTGATGGTGTTTTGCAGGGGGTGCCTTTAAGGCAGGGGGCAGAGCCTGCACGCGGCGGCTAGCGAATAAGGGGCAGTACGGCCCCGTAGGCTAAAAAGAAGTGCGGTCCGGATCGAAACTCCACCGCAACGGTAAGGCGTGTCACCATATTCCCAGGATTGATTCCTGGAAGGCGTACTAACGCTGGTGCTCTTTTCAGGAAAAAGAGCGCTCGCCGGACTGAGTCCGGAGAGGTTGCCAATCGAACCTCCGCCAGCCAGGCTGCAAAGCCGGGTCTGGAAGCGGAGGCGAGCACGAGGCGTGCGTTGGATGCTCCTCCGACAAAGGATGCCGACAGATTGTCCACCACCAACTCCGAGGTGGAGAGCGCCATGAATCACAGGCGCCGCCGGACAGTTCTTCGTGACGCATGTTTCTCCCAAGAGGCCTTGAATGCCTTCAATTCGGGAGATGCTCACCTCCATGCCGCCCAAGATGGTCTAGCCAGAGCCACGGAGCAGTATGTAAAGGACATACGGGTGCGGAAATTTGTGATTATATATGCAGTAGCCCGAGACATAAAATAGTTAGAATAACTGATTTAAGGATCATTTGTTATGCAGGATCTTACAAAAAGAATACCCGACTGTCCCAGAGCTTGAAGAATGCAAGGCCCAACTTGAGGCCGCACTATCCGCTCTGAGAGCCACAGAGACCCCCTCTGGTAATATACGCTTCAAAAGATAAATAGTTTATGAAGTGCGGCGGGTGTGTAAATCTGACAAGAATATTGCAGATGGCGCCGGACTAGATCCGGACAAGCAACAGCTCCTGCGCCAACTAAAGGCTGGCGAGAGCGTGCTTACGAGGGTGCCGCAGGAGAAAAATAACCTCCAAGATGCGAACACCCAACTGGGTGAGGAACTAAAGGATGTTCGTGCCCAGTTGTCTGACTCCCTAAAGGAGAATCGACGGCTTCGTCGTGGCATTTTCAGTAAGTGCTTGAACGAACTTTGAAAGAGTTCGGCGAGGAAGGCGACTAACATAAACATGTATGTAGGTTTGCTCACAGGTCGTCCTGAGGAGGAGATGCCCAGTTCTTTGAGTGATCTTCTTCCCGAACCGCGTCAGCTGCACGAAGGATTTCGGCAGGTGATGAAAGGCGTCGGTCAGGCCTTATGGCCATCTATCTCCTTGCCCGAAGGCATTGGGGAGCAGGCAGAGCGGCTTCAAGGAGCACGGCGGCGCTTCCGACTATGGAAGATATCGGCTGCCCGTCAAAGGCGCCAGGGAGGCCTGGGCCATGGTAAAGACGCGGTACATGAAGGCTGACCCAAACCACATGGCCGTGGTCGGAACAGTGGGGCCTGATGGGAAGGAGATCCCTGTAATCTTAGTGTACGGCCAAGTAGAATTGGCCGCCAAGTATTCCTAGCAAGATTGTAAATTAGATAGCCTATTATATGGCATTTAGGAGGAATACAATGAGTCGAGTTGACTATGTAATTGAATATGACATGAAAAATGTCTTCTAGCCGGATTGTAGATCGTTTGTCATAGCGGACCTTTTCGCTTTGACCTCGGGACCCAATAGTCCAGAGTGTGTCCGAATACCGTCGCGGTTATATAAGAACCGGGGCATGCATGGAGACAAGGCGTAGTGGTCATTATTGCTATATAGAACAAGGGCCCAACTAGTTATGTTATATTACATGGATAGTAAGAAACATCTTCCAGGGAGAATATGTCGGGTACTAGAGTAGGGGTACCCTAGTATGCCGAACTTGTGCACGGGCAGTTGCAGCCCTCCGCGGCAAGGCTTACCGGGTGACCGCCAAGATCCTCCGTGGTTCCTTTGGAGCCATTCAAGAACAAAGTATTCAAGCCAAGGAGACGAGGCCCCGGCGAGAGGAGCTTGCCGGGAAGGCCACCCAAGGCACCTAGGAGACAAGGCCCCAGCAAGAGGAGCTTGCCGGGAAGGCCACCCCAGGCACTTACAAGATAAGGCCCCGGCAAGAGGAGCTTGCAGGAAGGCCAGTGAGCGACAAGCTTCCGGGCGCGACAAGACAACAACCACGGCAAGGTGCTTGCCGCGGCAGACCACCTCTTTGTACCTACGCTCTAGCGCATCCGCTAACGTGTCGCCCTGGGGCCTTCCCAGGCGCGCGTGGTGAGAGGCTGTGCAGCCAATGGTGCGAGGTGGCAAGCAGCGCTGACAAGTTTGCCATCGTGGCGAACGGTGGCGCCCCTGACGGTCCCTGTTTGCACTGTTAGGGCGACTAGACGGGCATTTAATGCCTTTGTCCCCTGCCGTCAGGGTTAGGTATAGTACACTGTACCTTTGTACAAGTAGGTGTACCAACCACCATTTTTCCATTTGTACCCCCGTCTACGTTGCCACCTGTCGGAGCCCCTTGAGCATATAAAAGGAGGCCCATGCGCAATGTAGAGGGGGTTGGTCGATCAGTTCCCTCCACACTCAGTCTCGTTAGCACCTTGTCTGTACTATAGCACTCGAGCGCTCCTGAGCAAGAATGCAATACACCTAGACATGCAGCAGTAGGAGTATTATCTCTCCGGAGAGCTCCGAAGCTGGGTAAAACTCTCGCGTGCTTCGCCTCGATCTGCTCTTCGTGCGACCTCCGCTCCCTGCTGAACCGAAAGGGGCTCGGTCCGCCGGCCCCATAGGTGTTCGTGGGCCAGATCAGCCTGCCCCGACATCTTTGGCGCGCCAGGTAGGGGGCGTCGAGGTTGTGTGAACCTGATCCGGCGTCCACGCGAGCTAGATCTTCATCATCTTCGTCAACATGCCACCGAAGAAGAAGGCTTCGGCGGCAGAAGCCCCGTCCGCGTCGAACCCACCGCCACCGGAGCAAACAGGTGGTGGGGTAGATGCCGGCGGAAGAATGGACGGCGACGGGGGAGCTCACGGTGCTGCCAAGTCCAAGGACAAGGCTGTGCAGACCTCGGCGTCCGTACATGCACCGTGCCCATCCCAGGAGGCGCGGGACCGACAGCGTCATGGCATTCACAATGCCATACGCTCGTTGGACCGAGATCGAGCTGGAGGGTCTCGGGACGCTCAAGACCAGCATGCACGCCAACATCTTTGGCGCGGCGAAAACGGTCGCTGGGCGGGATCTTGCTCCTTCTAACATAGTTAGAAGTCCGAGCATATCCGCTCCTCGCGCCGTTCGCCCACGCCACCTGCCACTCCAGCAGAAGCTTTGGCGAGCGCAATCGCTCTGGAATACCCTCCAACGGCCGACAAAGGTCGACGAATGGAGGGCCACCATTCGAAGTCTCATCGGCCGCCAGCGGCGATGCTCCGCGGCAACCGAGTGCATCGCTGCCGCGACAAGACTGCCAAACACGAGCCGGTGGCGACGAGACCGCTGGGGGTGCAACCACCATGCACTCTCCGCCCCGAAGGCCAAGATCGCTGAGTCGCCAGATCCACCTCGACAGCGACTCCACTGCGTCATCAGATAAACGAGTTCATCGCGATCAGCGCCAAGTTCTTCACGAACGACAGCAAGAGGACGCTCGAACTCACATCGAGCGCCGAAGAGAAGCGTGACGTCAATCCGACAAGCGCGTTGGGCCCTCTGTCGACATGCAAGTGCCAGAGGAACCAGGCGACTTGCCGTACGCGGTAGGTTGCCCTGCGTTCACTTGTGAGCTGCGGCAAGTCCAAAGGGCCCAAAGAAGAAAAACTTCAAGCCGACGTCTGCGGAGAAATGCGACGACAAGACGCATCCGTCGGAGTTCCTCAGCATCTAGACCATCGCGGTGCAGGCTGCCGGGGGGCGAGACGACAAGATCCTTGCCAACTACTTCCCGCTGGTGCTCAAGCCCAATGTCAGATCCTGGCTCGTGCACTTGCCGGACAACTCCATATCTTCTTGGGCAGATCTATGCCATCAGTTTGTCGGCGCCTTTACAGGCGGCCACAAGCCCCATGGCCAAGAAAGCGACCTTCATCTGCTCGCCCAGAAGGAAGGAGAGCCCCTGCGAAAGTATATCCAGAGATTCAGCCGTGTACAACACAACATCCCAGATGTCCACACTGCCGCGGTGATCGGTAGCGTTCCATCGAAGCGTCTTGAAACCGCGAGATGCGAGAGGAGATGGCGATGTGCAAGATCGTAGACGTCGATGAGCTATACGCCTGGCCGACAAGTGTGCATTGCTACGAGGAGGAGGATACTCCCCAGAGAAAATACCGAAGCAGGAGGATCTGATAGTGAGGAGACCGCCCCGGCAAAGAAGAGCCGGCGGCGGGGCAACAGGAAAAAGAAAGGCAGAGATGTGCTAGTTGTTGAGCAGTCCGACAACGGAGGTGGCGCCAAGAACGCCAAGGCTAGTAGCTCCGGCAAGGAGGTTGCCGCTGGCACCAACTACCCGATCTGTGGCGATCGCCCGACAAGCGGGGCGGCTCCGGCAAGCGATCTTGCAAGATCCACCGCACCAAGGGTCATGACCTCCGGAGCTGCAAGAAGGTCGAGCAGCTTGTCGAGCAGCGAAGGCTGAATACGAGCAGCAGCGACAAGGAGAAGGCCCAGGAAAGTGCTGGAGGAGCTAGCAAGAAGCGTCCGGCGGGGAGGCGCCGCAGCAAGGCCAAGCAGCGGCAAGCGGACAGGCCTCCCAGCGGCGCGACAAGGACGGCGGCGGCGGCAGCGAGGACATGGATGATGACGAGGCCGATGAGCAGGAGTTCCAGAAAGCCACAGAGGTCTTGTGCGTTGACGGCGGTGATTCTCTGCATACTTCGCACCGCCAACTCAAGCAGTGGATGCGGGAAGTCAATGCAGCAGAACCATCCATCGAGTCACGCAAGCCTCTGAAATGGTCCAGCACGCCTATCATCTTTGATTTTGAGGACCACCCTGATCGTGTAACTGCGGTCGGGTGCTTGCCGGCGGGGCCGGCTTGAAGCTGATCTCCTCCGCGGTGCTCTAGAAACTCCAGATCCCTGATGGCGAGCTCAAAGAGACCGGCACATTCCAAGGAATCAATCCGGGAAGGAGCAAGCCAAAAGGAAAGATCACGTTGCCGGTAACATTTGGCAGCGAGTTGAACTTCAGGACTGAGAGGGTCACCTTTGATGTTGCTGACTTTCCATTGCCTTACAATGGAATACTTGGCCGCCCAAAGACTCGCCAAATTCATGGCGGCCTCTCACTATGCCTACAACATGTTGAAGATGCCAGGCCCGATGAGTGTCATCTCTGTCCCTCGCGACAAGAAGGATGCTCTTATCTGCGCCGACAAGATCTACCGGGAAGCAGCAGCCGCGACAGGTTGCAAGCCACTTGCCGCTAAAGCTCCCGGGGGGAAGAAGAAGACCGAGTCCGGCAAGAGCTCTAATGCCCACTCCGGCAAGCGCACCTCTTCGGAGTGCTGCGCTACCGTCGAGGACGCACCATCGAGCTCCACCGGCAAGTGTAAGAAGACGATGACAGCTCCACCAGAGACCAAAAAGGTGTCCGCCCGAGGAAGGGCGGCGCTGGTGGTACCTTCACCATCAGTGCCTCTCTCAACCCTAAATAGGAAGGCGCGCTCGTTGCTTTCCTGCGGGCGAACGTAGACGTGTTTGCATGGCAGCCGTCTGACATCCCCGGTGTTCCCAGGAAAGTAATTGAGCACCATCTTGCCGTTTGTCCTCATGCGCGGACCGTCAAGCAGAAAGTCAGGAAGCAAGCAGTGGAGCGTCAAGAGTTCATCGCGAAAGAAATCAAGAAACTGGAAGCAGCAGGCCTTGTCAGAGGAGTGCTCCATCCTACGTGGTTGGCCAATCCTGTAGTTGTACGCAAGGCCAACGGGAAATGGAGGCTTTGTATCGACTTACAGATGTCAATAAAGCTTGTCCCAAAGATCCATTTCCCTTGCCGCGCATCGACCAGATTGTTGACTCCACGGCCGGATGTGATTTGCTTTCATTTCTGGATGCATATTCAGGATATCATCAGATCTTCATGGCGGAAGAGGATGAGGAGAAGACCGCATTCATCACCCCATGTGGCACATACTGTTTTGTCTGGATGCCCTTGGGTTAAAGAATGCTGGTTCAACGTTTGCAAGAGTAGTTCATGATGCTTTTGAGCCGCAAATGCACAGAAATGTGGAAGCCTACATGGATGACATAGTGGCCAAAAGCAAGGACAAGGCGACCCTAGTTCAAGATTTAGATGAAACCTTTACAAATCTGCGCAATATCAACCTCAAGCTCAACCCCGAGAAGTGCGTGTTTGGATTCCCTTCCGGCAAGCTTCTTGGGTTCTTCGTGTCTCAGCTGGGAATTGAAGCCAATCCCGACAAGATCAAGGCCATTGAGCAGATTGAAGCACCAAAGCGCGTCAAGGATGTACGAAGACTTGCCGGTTGCATAGCTGCTCTCGATGAGGTTCATCTCTAGATCTGTTGGCTACCGCCAT
Organism: Aegilops bicornis; assembly: GCA_021605145.1. NCBI lineage: Eukaryota > Viridiplantae > Streptophyta > Magnoliopsida > Poales > Poaceae > Aegilops > Aegilops bicornis. The sequence goes on along the minus strand of CM038672.1, from coordinate 193,747,771 downwards.
TTTCAAAATTTTGAAAAAGGCAGGTCCGATGCAATGGACTCCGAGCGGAGGCAGCACTGCAGGACTTGAAGAGATACATCCTCCACTCCAACACTTGTCGCACCTAAGCCACAAGAGAAGTTGCTGCTATATATAGCGGCAACCAATCAAGTGGTTAGTGCTGCGTTAGTAGCGAAGAGGGAGGCAGATGATGAGTTAGCAACCATGGCAGACACATCCAGCGACAAGCGGGGGCTTCGCCCGGCAAGCTCGAGTCCCGACAAGGACGAATCTGCTTGTGACGCATGACAAGATCACGAGAAAAAGATGGTGCAGCGCCCAGTTTACTTTGTCGGTACCCATACTGCGGGGGCTAGGTCAAGGTACTCTGGTGTGCAGAAATTGCTTTTCGCCTTCTCATGGCCTCGAGAAAGCTGCGCCATTACTTTCGGGCACATGAGATCACAGTTGTCACTCGCTTTCCGCTGAAGAGGATACTGCAAAATCCAGAGGCAACAGGCAGGATTGTCGAGTGGGCACTGGAACTGTCAAGCTTTGGCCTCAAGTTTGAGAGAACTTCAACTATCCAAAGAAGAGCATTGGCGGAGTTCATAGCAGAATGGACACCAACGCCAGATGAAGAAATTTCAGAAAGCAGCGTCCCGTCAAGGAAACAAGCAAAGAGTGGCTGATGTACTTTGATGGTGCCTTCTCGCTGCAAAGGCGCCCGGTGCGGCGTCTTTGCTTGTCGCACCACCGAAGAGCACCTCAAGTACGTAGTCGGATGCACTTTCCCAAGGAGCAAGCAACAAACAATACAATGAGTATGAAGGTTTGCTTGCGGTCTCGGGATCATGATGGACCTTGGGATCAAGAAGCTCATTGTCGTGGGTGACTCACAACTTGTTATCCGCCAAGTGAACAAGAATTATCAGAGTCCGTTGATGGAAGCTTATGTTGATGAAGTGAGGAAGCTAGAAGAGCACTTTGACGGCCTGCAAATGGAATATATTCCGAGAGCTCAGAACGACATTGCTGATGGCCTGTCAAAGTGCGCCGCACTTAAATTACCTGTGGAACCAGGGATTTTGTGCTCAAGCTGACCCAACCGTCTCAGTAACACCACCAACTGGACAAAGCAAGAAGAGGAAGTTGATCTCTGGTGACTACTTTCGGCAGAGCTTCGAAGCCGCCGCCAAGAAGGTCCCCAAGATCGACACCAACATCTTTGGGGCAGTCTGCTCGACAAGCCCGGGGTTTGTTTCGTTGAAGCGAGGCGCTCTGACAAGTTTTGCTCCGGCAAGCTTGCGAGGAGCGTCAAGCTCGGCTGAGCCGCGAGGTTCTCGCCACGGAAGCTGATATTCCCGGCAGCAGATGTGCATTTAGTCCTTGTTGTCGAGCCGCAAGCTCCAACATGGGCGCAGCAGATCGTCCTTTTTCTTCAGACAGGAGAACTTCCCGAAGAGCAAGAAGAAGCGGAAAGAGTAGCCCAGCAGTCAAGTATGTACCAGTTTGTCGACGGACACCTGCATGTATGAGACTCAACGGTGTGAAATTGAAGTGTATTCACGGAGGACGGACAAAAAGCTGTTGGCGAGAGATACGGAGGCATATGTGGTCACCACATTGGTGCGAGCACTTGCCGACAAAGCGTTCCGGCAAGGTTTCTTTTGGCCGACAGCCCTCCGGGATGCAACTGCACAAGTAACCAAGTGTGAAGCGTGCGGTTCCATTCCAAACAAATACACCAGCCAGCTCAAGCTCTCCAGCGATCCCTTTATCACAGCCATTTTTCGGTGCAGGGGCTCGACATCCTCGGCCCCTTCCCCAGCTGTCGGGGCTTTGAGTACTTATGCGTTGCAATCGACAAGTTCACAAAGTGGCCGGAAGTGGAAGCAGTGAGGAAGGTGACAGCACAGTCAGCAGTCAAGTTCTTCAGGTCGATTGTTTGCCGTTTCGGAATCCCTAACAGGATCATCACCGACAACGACACACAGTTCACAAGCCACACCTTCAATACGTCCATGATCTTGGCGCCAAGGTCTGCTTCGCTTCTGTTGCTCATCCGAGAAGCAACGGTCAAGCGGAGAGGGCAAATGCTGAAGTGCTGTGCGGGCTCAAGACCAGAACTTTCGACAGGCTGCACAAGTGCGGAAGAAACTGGATTGAGGAGCTGCCGGTGGTTCTCTGGTCGATCAGGAAGACACCAAATCGAGCCACTGGCCAGACACCTTTTGCTCTAGTCTATGGAGCAGAGGCAGTTCTCCCCACGGAACTCGTATACGGATCGCCTCAAGTGCTCGCTTATGATGAGCTTGAGCAAGAGCAGCTGCGACAAGATGACGCGCTCCTTGAGGAAGATCGTCTTCGTTTCTTGTCTGAGCTGCTCGGTACCAGCAAGCTTTGCGCCGCTACCATAGCCGCAAAGTCAATGCCAGAAGTCTCGAGGAAGGTGACCTTGTTCTTCGGCACGTTCAGTCCGCCAAGAATTCCAACAAGTTGACGCCGAAGTGGGAAGGCCCTTATCGGGTGAAACGAGTCACTAGGCCTGGCGCTGTTCGCCTTGAGACCGAAGTTGGCATTCCGGTGAGCAACTCCTGGAATATTGAGCATCTTCGTAAGTTTTACCCGTAGGGCGCGGTTTCAGGAACCTGTTCCGGCAACCACCTTTTGTACAAGTCTTGCCGCTAATGAATGTAATCCTGTGTACAAAGCGGTAGCGCAGACCCGTGCATCGATAAAGCTAGCGTGCTGCGCTACCTTGTCGATTTCATGCTTTTTACTTCTATTTGCATGCGTTATCTAACACTTTGTGCAGCACCTACCCCTGGTGAGTGATAACGAGCCACAAGGCTCCATATCTTTATTTTCTCTTCTTTCTCTTTGTCAAAGAAAGGAAGGTTCCCTCGCACACAAGTTTGCCGGGGGGGAAGGAGAAGATAATGGTGCGGACCAAGCGTCTCTCAAGGATACCGGGAAGCAAACGACAGAAAAGCTAAGTTGCCAAAGTTTGAGCAATCAGTTTTAAATTTTTTAAGTTATCTTCCTTGAACGACCGAACTTTGTATGGAAAACACGTGCGTAGAGGAACCAATTAAGTAGCTAGTCGCCCTTACTTTGTTTCGAGTCCGCTCAACAACTTAAGTGAGCTGCGACTAGTTGTGACAAGGTTGCTTGTCGGAGCGGCACCTTGCCAGGCTGACGTTCACTTTTCGACTCAGTCATGACTCAGTGCCAGCGCCGACAAGTTCCCTAAAAGCGTAAGGCAAAAACATACAAAGGAAGGAATCAAGTAAAGGAAATAACATAGCAATTGATACTCAAAATAAAGTTATATTACAATATAGCTTGCCGCAACTCTAATGGATTGTTCCTATCACATGACCAGCGGCGGCAAGAGAAAGAGAAAACGGGCGGCCTAATCTACGCGATCGCCCTCAAACCTCTTGATTCCGCTCACCCTGTCCACAATGGGTGCGACAAGGGTCTTGAGCGCCTCCACATCAGCATCCGGCGGCAGGGACTTGAGGACGTTGGTGAGATTGAGGCCTGGGTTGCGGAAGGCCACCTTCATCAGCACCTTTTGGAGGGCTCCCGCGCAGATCTGGCACGACTCCTCGGCCAGCTGTTTTGGGACCTCTTCCCGGAGTCGCTGGAGAGCCGTCACCACGCCCTTGAGGAACAAGCTGAGCTTGGCGCTGGGTTGGAGATGCTCGTCGGAGGAGTATCCAAGATCCACCATCCCCAGCTCCATCAGCTCCCTGTGGATGGCTGCAGCAGTATCCATGAGACCCTCGGTCCAGTGCTCCACATTCTCCCTCAAGGCACTCTGGGCAGCAACAGCATTCGCCAACAGCTCCTCGTCGGCCTTGATCTTATCCTTCAAGGCCACCTCCCGCTCCTTGGCGCCGTCCAGCGTCTGAGTCAAAGTAGTTAGCTTCAACTCAAGATCTGCATTGGAGTCCCTGGCGGCGCTGAGCTCCTTGCTCCTCTCGGCGAGACGGCCCCGCAGCTCGCCAAGAGTGTAGGCGTCCTTCTCGCGCTCGTGCTTGAGTGCAGCAAGCTCCTCGCCGCTCTTCTTGAGGCTGGCCTCCAACTGCGCCACCTTCGTCTCCAGCTCCTTCTTGGCGGCCTCGGCAGCCGCGGCAGCATCCTTTGCCTCCTTGAGAGCCCCGCCAAATGTTTCCTCGCGCATGGCGAGATCCTCCTCGTGGCTGTCCGGGTTAACCTTCCGCTTCGCCGGCTCGCCTTCCTGCCAGACAGCTTCTCGGCGGCAAGCAGCTGTTCCTCTTCACCGCAGCCTTCTCGAGGATGAAGGCCTTGCGCTCCTCGGCGAGTTGCTCCCGCTCCTCCGCCAAGGACCGGAGAGCTTCCTGGTTGCGGCCCCGGAGCTCCTCCGCACGCTTCTCGATGTCTGCTCCAGCCTTCGCGACAAGCGCCTCCCGGGATACCAGTTTGGCTTGTCGGGCGCGGTAGAGCGACAGCAGCTTCCGCAGCAGCTGCTCCTCCTGAGGCTCGCCGCTGCTGCTGCTTGGCGCGTCGACTAGCGTCAACCCAACAGAGGCGAGCAGCTCTTCATCGAAGGTTTCTCCTTCGGCCGGCGCCCTGGAGCTCGACTCCCATGGGAGCTTGATGAAGACGCCGTCGCCGGCCTTCAAGTAAGCGCCCGGGCTGGGGCTCTTGAACTGACAGCTGCAGCGGCGGAGGGATCGGCCCGGTGATTAGCGCTGGCGCTCCTGCGGCCTCGAGGTCGTCGGTCACGATCGCGGACCTCGCCCGGCTTCTGCGGCGGCAGCTTCGATGGCCTCTTCGCCCGGCGAACTCGTCACCGGCTTCTTCTTCCACGGCGGCGGCTTCGTCAGTGTTGCCGCGCACGTCCTCCTCGCCGGCGACCTCGGTCTCCATCGGCTCTGTGGCGGACGGATGAAGAAAGTGAAGCAAATATTCAAAGACAAAATCAGAAGAAGAAAAACACAAGGGAAGTACTCAGGCGAGAAGGTTACCGGCGCCGGGGGCTGCGGTCATGGTCTCCGCCGCCAAGGGATCGTTAGTGCCGTCCCTTGCCGGAGAGCTGCCCCTTGCTGGAGAAGGCTCCCTTGCCGAAGAACGCTCCCTTGCCGGGGAATCCACCCTTGGCGGCGTGGTCGAAGCAGAAGGAGGCTGCTCTGCTCCTACACAAGTCAACGATCGAGATATCGGCAAGGAAAAAGCACCCATGCACGCCCGAACAGCAAGAAGTAGACCATATACTTATCTTTGGGGGCTGCTTGAAACTGCTTTGAAGGAGAGTTGCCTCATCCGGCAAGGTGGTCTCGGACGCGCCTCTGGCGTCGTAGTAGGTTAAATCCTCGGCGACAATCACGGGGTCTTGGCTCTCTTCCACATCCTCTGGGCCAGCGTCCTGAAAAGGAATGGATTCAGAGTAAAGCAGATCAGATACAAGACAAAGCAACAAATCAAAGAATTACAAGTACAGCAAGGAATCTTACTCTTCCTCTTCCTCATCGGAGCTGAGCGCGGAGAGGTCGGTCTGGCCCGCCTCCGTCTGACGAGGCGGAGGTGGGCTCCCTTGGGCGCTTGGCGGGAGGCGGGACCGGTGGCCTGCGAGGCCCGCTCCGATTACCGCAGATGGCGTGAGGAGCTCCAGCGGCAACAGTGCTTGCCGCGGTGGGCGCGACGCCGCAGCGCTGGGCTGTTGGCCCGTCTGCCGCCCCGCTGCGTCTCCGGCCTTGCGAAGACGCCTTCTTGGTGGAGCCGGTGGCTCCGCTCGCGGCAAGCTGCTTGGTGGTGGGGAGGATGGACCCTCGGCGGGCTCGCTCGACTCGGCTTCAGGCTCGGCAAGCTCTTCCTCGCTGACGAACTCCTTTCGCTCGACAAGGCTTGCCGCCTCGGCTGCCTCTGCCTCCTCCACAGTGAAGCCAAACTCGCCCGCGGCAGCGGCTGCCGCCGCCTCTTCCAGCCTGGTTGCGATGCGCTGCATCTCATCGTCAGTAGTGTCGCGGGTGAGGCCCCTCTGCTCGTCGGGCGGACTGGCATTTCCACTAGATTGTCAAAAAACTGCCGCACCACGTCATCTGCCGGCTCTTGCCAAGTGGGGACAATTCCATGGGAGTCACACAACGGCATCATTGCACGGATGTGGTCAAGCGACGAGTTGTTGCCGCAATGAGCGATGCCCCTCGGCAACCTAAACATCTCCGGATGATCAGGATCAGGCTTGAACAGCTCTAAGAGCATTGCGTCAAGCTCGAAGACAGTGAAGTTGAAGTTGAGGCCTGGGCGCAGCCTCATGATGTCTTCTGCGTTCTGAAATTCCCAGGCAGGTCTCCTTCTCTCCTGCAAGAAGCGATGTGACGAAGAAAGTCCAAGCCAACAGTGCCTCTGATGAGTCCGGCAAGTCTGAGGCGGAGGATTGGGTAACTGCGATCTTCAACCTAAGCGTCCTCCGGGGCCAGATTGCTCCAATCATTGCAGCGTACTCTTTGGGGTTTGGTATTTGGGCGGTAAAAGGCTGCGGGTTCTCCTCAACAATCCAGCACCAATCTGCCCTCCACTCCTCCCATTTGCTCACGGAGCTCTCCCTCCAGATAGGCCTCCTTCTTGCCGACCACAGAAACCCAAGCAATTCCTCCGGCAAGGGGCTCTCCTCTCTGCTCGGGATAAAAAGAAGTAGCGGAAAGAGCTACATTTGGGTGGACTCCGGCAAAAATTTCGCAGAGATGTGCGAAAACTGCCATGGTCAGAACGGCGTTGGGGGTGAAATCAAGGAGGCGGAACCCGTAGGTGTTCATAATGTCACAAAACAACTCAGAGAAGGACGGGCAGAGCCCTTGATGAGAAGAAGAGCGAAGAAGGGATACCCCGTCGGGGCCAGTTCTGCAGCAGCGGCGGGGAGTACCTTCGTGCGCGGATGCGCGCGCATCTCTGTCGACCAGAAGAGGTAGTAGTTCTCCCTCAGCTCCCTCGCGGCGAGCTGAGGGGGGAAGATGACCCGCTCCTTCCGCAGCGCTGCAAGCCGCAGCGCCTCGGCCGACTTCACGGTCTTCCCCTTGTCGGCTTTTGGGCCCATGGCGGAGGCGGTGGAGGAGATCGACAGCGTTGAGGGTGCTGGTGGCGATGAAGCGGGCGCTGCTCTCTTTTCAGCCTTGAGAAGAAGGGGGAGCAGCGGTGGTTTTTGATGGGACAAGAAGCGGCAAGGTAGGCGGCGTGCCCCTGTTTCCCCCTTATAAAGAGGGAGGGGGCGGACGTTCGATTTTCGAATAAAGAAACCCCACGATCTCGCCCACGATCTCTCACGACGCCACGCCTTCGATGCGTGCCGTTCGTGGGGGGCGTGGTGGGTCCGGGGTGAGTTATGGTGTGACCCGGGCCGCGTGTGCCCGTGCCCTGTTTTGGGCCTGGCCCAACAGCGCTCGGCATCGTGTGTGGCCCAGGCCCGGGGGCTCCTGTCGGTGTACTAGAGTAGGGGTACCCTAGTATCCCGAACTTGTGCATGGGCAGTTGCAGCCCTCCGCGGCAAGGCTTACCGGGTGACCGCCAAGATCCTCCGTGGTTCCTTTGGAGCCATTCAAGAACAAAGTATTCAAGCCAAGGAGGCGAGGCCCGGCGAGCGGAGCTTGCCGGGAAGGCCACCCAAGGCACCTAGGAGACAAGGCCCCAGCAAGAGGAGCTTGCCGGGAAGGCCACCCCAGGCACTTACAAGATAAGGCCCCGGCAAGAGGAGCTTGCCGGGAAGACCCGGTGAGCGACAAGCTTCCGGGCGCGACAAGACAACAACGCGGCAAAGGCGCTTGCCGCAGCAGACCCACCTCTCTGTACCTACGCTCCAGTAGCATCCGCTAACGTGTCGCATACAGGGCCTTCGGTAGCGCGTGGCGAGAAGGCTGTGCAGCCGGCAGTCGAGGTGGCAAGCAACGACAAGTTTGCCATCGTGGCGAACGGTGGCGCCCCTGACGGTCCATGTTTCCACTGTTAGGGCGACTAGACGGGCATTTAATGCCTTTGTCCCCTCCCGTCAGGGTTAGGTATAGTACACTGTACACTGTACAAGTAGGTGTACCAACCACCAATTTTCCATTTATACCCCCGTCTACGTTGCCACCTGTCGGAGCCCCTTGAGCATATAAAAGGAGGCCCATGCAACGTGGGGGGTTAATCGATCGATTCCCTCCACACTCGGTCTCGTTAGCAGCTCGTCTATCTTTGTAGCACTCGGCGCTCTGAGCAAGAACACAATACACCTAGACATGCAGCAGTAGGAGTATTATCTCTCCGAAGAGCTCCGAAGCTGGGTAAAACTCTCGCGTGCTTCGCCTCAATCTGCTCTTCGTGCGACCTCCGCTCCCCGCCAAACTGAAAGGGGCTCGGTCCGCCGGCCCCATAGGTGTTCGTGGGCCAGATCAGCCTGCCCCAACAGAATAGTTCCGTTAAGGGTTCCTTTCGCTGGGAGGCATGCCCTAAATTGCATGTCCAAACTGCTAAGAAAGCAGAAAATCATCTGGTGGCAGATGGATAAATAGTTAAAAATCATCTTTAAGTTCACCGACCGAATATTCCCTTAAGAACTCTAGCTTTCGGCTTCACCCAGTCTGAGGTACACATCCGGCTGACCCGGCAGTAACAATCGTAGAGGTGCTCCCTTTACCACCTAGCCGAACAATCGGGAACGTAGGGGTAAGCACAGGAGCCATGCAACCCAGCTTGGCCAAAACTTAAGTCATATCGATACATATAATGGTGACTAAAAGGTACATGCGGAAGTTTGACACATGTGTTGGGCATGAAGCCCGTATAAATAAGCTTCTATTAAAGAAGCCCCTAGGTATAATGAGCGCGGACAGCGCGTCAAGTATGTGCGAACAAAGCGCAAACGAGCCTCTAAAGGCTTCAAGAAGAAGGAGGAGGAAGGAGGGAATGAAAGACAGCAAAAATAGAAAATGTGGACGGAGGAAGGAGACGAACTTGGAGTCCAGCGCTTAGGCGTAGAATCTTCGTAGACGGGCTGTGTTCCATGGGTTCGGCTCGAGTCGGTTATCCGATGCGTTTTCTTGACGGTATGCTCCATGATCAGGACCTGGTCGATGATGAAGGACCTTCCCATTTGGGCTTGACTTTGTCCTTTTTCTTGTTCGGCAGGCGTAGAACTAGTTCGCCAATGTTGCAAGCTTTGGCCCGTACTTCCCTGCTTCGATATCTTCGAGCCTGCTGTTGGTAAAATGCGGAACGAGCTTTTGCCACGTCGCGCTCCTCCTCCAATGCGTCCAAACTGTCCTGCCGATCGAGCTCGGCTTCTCTTTCTTCATACATGCGCACGCGAGGTGAGTCATGAATTATGTCGCAGGCCAAGACTGCCTCTGCACCGTACACCATAAAAATGGTGTGAATCCGGTAGTACGATTCGGCGTGGTCCGCAGCCCCCAGAGTACAGAGTCGAGCTCCTCAACCCAGTGCGTTTTAGATTCCTTTGGGGACCGCACTAGTATGTGTTTAATGCCGCTCATGATTAGAGTGTTTGCTCGCTCGACTTGGTCGTTGGTTTGAGGGTGATAGACTGAGGCGTAATCGAGCTTGATGCCCATGTTTTTGCACCATAATTTGACCTCATCGGCCGTGAAGTTGGTGCCGTTATCGCGATGATAATCTGTGGGGACACCGTAACGGTGCACTACCCCTGATATGAAGTCTATCACCGGTCCGGATTCAGTCGTTTTAACAGGCTTGGCCTCTATCCATTTTGTGAATTTATCCACCATGACCAATAGGTATTTTTTCTTGTGGGTTCCTCCCTTAAGGGGTCTAACCATGTGAAGCCCCCAGACCATGACGGCAGTGTGACGGGTATAGTTTTGAGGGCGGTGGCTGGCATGTGGCTTTGGTTACCAAAAAGGCTGGCAACCGACGCATCGTTGGACTAAATCCTGCGCATCTGCCCGGCCGTCGGCCAATAAAATCCTGTACGGAAGGCCTTGCCTACAAGGGCCCGGGCTGCGGCGTGGTGCCCACCCAGTCCGGCATGAATTTCAGCCAGGAGGTTTCGCCCTTCCTCTTTGGAGATACACCTTTGAAGGAGTCCTATTGTGCTTTTCTTATAGAGCTCTCCCTCATGGACTTTATAGGCTTTGGATCGCCGTACTATGCAGCGAGCCTCATTTTGGTCTTCGGGGAGTTCCTGCCTAGTTAGGTAGGCTAGGAATGGTTCCGTCCAGAAGCGATAACCGCCATTATTTCGTGGGCGGAGGGTGTTATCTTGGTGGCAGAGCCTCCGATTGTGTCAGAGTGTTCGGTGTCAGGAAGTGCGGTTGGGTCCGGATTGTTATTTCCGGACTCCCCTACCCATAGTACGGATGGCTTGAACAGCCGTTCCAGGAAGATGTTGGGCGGGACGGCATCGCATTTTGCACCGATGCGTGCCAATACGTCCGCCGCCTGGTGGTTATCCCGGGCTATATGTTGAAATTCGAGCCCTTCGAACCGTGATGACATTTTTAGGACCGCATTGCGGTACGCTGCCATTTTCGGATCTTTGGCATCAAAGTCCCTGTTTATTGAAGATATCGCGAGGTTCGAATCCCCGCGCACCTCTAGGCGTTTAATGCCCATGGAGACTTCCATCCGGAGGCCGTGCAGAAGGGCCTCGTATTCAGCTGCGTTGTTGGAGTCCGTATACATTATCTGAAGGACGTATTGGACTGTGTCCCCGGTTGGGGAGACGTCGGGCGATGCCAGCCCCAGTCGGCCAACATTTTGGAGCCGTCAAAGTGCATTATCCAATTGGAGTATCGCCCGTACTCTTTAGGGAGTTCGGCTTCGGTCCATTCGCCACGAAGTCGGCCAAAACCTGCGACTTAATAGCTCATCGTGGCTTATAGGTTATGTCGAATGGAAGGAGCTCTATGGCCCATTTAGCAATCTGGCCCGTCGCATCGCGGTTGTTTATAATGTCGTTAAGAGGTACTTCGGAGCCTACGACTCTACTTTAAAGAGTGCTTGGTGATGATGCACCCTTTTATTTCAGACTAGGGCTGTATTCGGGACCGGATTATCCCAAAAAATTTACTTCCGGTTTTCCAAGCACTCTCCATCGCACAGTACTTTTGTACTATGGTCGCCAAGTCAGCAAAGCGTGTAATTTCGCGATGACTTATGGCGTTTAGGATTCCCTTGTCCGTGCAATTATTGCGTAAAAGTGAGATTGCGTCCTTCTCTCGGCAGTCCTTTATCCTGTCCATAACCGGGAGGAATCGGCCCGATAATGATGTCTTGTTTCAGCGGGCTCTTGCCGAATTCGGGATAGATCGCTAATGTTTGGGTGGGCGGGTGGAACTAGATCCGGAACCCCGTCCAAATTAAGACTCGGGGGCCGAGAAGTTTCCGAACTTGGAAGTTTGGATTTTTGAATGATATCCAATGAATCCAACCCGCCGCCTGACTTTAATTTCAGGGCTTGATTGACATCCGTCCCTCTGCGGGAATCCGGCATGGAGGGATCGGGAATCTGGACGTAGCTAGTCCTTCAGATAGAAGAAGAATCGCCGTATTGCTCCTCTATCACAGCAACATGATGGGTAGCCTGGGGAGAGTTTATCTCTCTCCGATCGGTTTTAGGCCCGATCCGGTAAATGGTCTGTGGCGACTCCCTGTAGCGGCGATGCGATCCAAGAGCTCGTTTACGGAGGAGAGCTCGATCGGATCTAACTGTTCGGCAAGTTCCGAATTAACGTGAAGATTGGTTTCGATGACTCAAGAAGTCATCGTCGGTGCGTTGGCCGAACTGGCGGTCATAAGAAAACCACATAGCCGAAGAGTCTGACTAGTGGCCAAGGCTTCTTTGGCGATAGTATCGTCTTTAAAGACGGGATAAGGCATCGTTCCTGACGGCGACGTCACAGAGGAACTCTCAATGAAAGCACCAATGTCGGTGTCAAAACGGCGGATCTCGGTAGGGGGTCCCGAATGTGCGTCTAAGCGGATGGTAACAGGAGACAAGGGACACGATGTTTTTACCCAGGTTGGGCCCTCTCGATGGAGGTAATACCCTACTCCTGCTTGATTAATATTGATGATATGGGTAGTACAAGAGTAGATATACCACGAGATCAAGGAGGCTAAACACTAGAAGCTAGCCTATGGTATGATTGTTGTTCGTCCTACGGACTAAAACCCTCCGGTTTATATAGACACCGGATAGGGCTAGGGTTACACAGAGTCGGTTACAATGGTAGGAGATCTACATATCCGCATCACCAAGCTTGCCTTCCACGCCAAGGAAAGTCCCATCCGGACACGGGATGAAGTCTTCAATCTTGTATCTTCATGGTCTAGGAGTCCGGCCAACGGTGATAGTTCGGCTATCCGGACACCCCCTAATCCAGGACTCCCTCAATCTTCACGAAGATCTGCATGCCACCACGCAGGTGCTTGGCTACTTGGCCTAGAAGCTGCATGTTGCCACGCAGGCGCTCGCCTAGTTGGCGGGCCGGCCGCCATGTCGGAGCGGGCACAGGGCAGCGAATCTCTCGCAGGTGCGGGCCTGGCCTCGGCCTCGCAAACGCCCCCGACAAGGGCCTTGCTGGGATCTCGTAGACGTCCACGGCAAGGGTATTGCTGGGGGCTCGCGAGCGTCCCGGGCAAGGGTCTGGCCGGGGGTCTACGGTCGTCCATGACAAGATCTTGCCGGGGCTCTTCATCTTCTGGTTTTCATCTAGGCTTGTAGGCCTTTGGTTTTCACAAAGATTTGCATGCCACTACGCAAGGCACCCCTGAGTCTTTGTCTTGACGTTGTCGGTGGTGTCGGAGCTCTCAGGCTCAAGGGTGGTGGCCTTGCTGGTGTTGGGCAAGTCGCCCCGGCAAGGCTCTTGTTGGGGTAAGCACATCTTGTCCCTTTGCTCTTTATGCTTCTGGCTTGAGCGCTGCCTCGGCAGCCTTGTATCTTTCCTTATTCTGCCCCGCCAAGCCCGGCTGCAGGTGCGGCTACGATTGCCCGTGCACAAGTAACAGGGTACAGAAAGGCCCCTACGTTTGTACACAGACATTTAGATGATGGGTTGCGAGAGTGACAAAAGCTTAAACCCTAGTTTATGTGCTATTCCGAGAGGGATTGATTTGGATCCAAAAGTTTAATGCTATGGTAAGATTTATTCTGAATGCTTTTCTCGTAGTTGCGGATGCTTGCGAGGGGGTTAATCATAAGTAGGAGGTTTGTTCAAGTAAGAACAACACCTAATCACCGGTCCACCCACATATCAAATTATCAAAGTAGCAAACACAGATCAAACCAACTTGATGAAAGTGACTAGATGAAATTCCCATGTACCCTCAAAAATGGTTTGCTTATCATAACGACCTGTCCTTTGCCTCAAAAGGATTGGGCTACCTTTGTTACTGTTATCGTTACTTGCTTGTTATAAATTATCTTGCTATCAAACTACTTGCTACTTATAATTTCAGTACTTGCAGACAGTACCTTGCTGAAAACCACTTGTCATTTCCTTCTGCTCCTCGTTGGGTTCGACACTCTTACTTATCGAAAGGACTAAGATTGATCCCCTATACTTGTGGGTCATCAAGGCTCTTTTCAGGCACCGTTGCCGGTGAATGAAGCGCTCCTGTTAAGTGGAAATCGGTAAGGAAAAATTATTACTACGTGCTGAAATTTATTGTCACTTGTTACTATGGAGAACAATCCTTTGAGGGGTTTGTTCGGGGTATGTTCACCTCAAACTGAACCACAATTAGATGCTTGATACTTCTTGTATTGGTTCCTTCATGAAGAAGACTATTGAATTTAGGTGGGATCTTTTAGAAGGAATTAAAAGCAATTCTGAAGATTGGGAACTCCAGAAGGTAAAGAGTCAGGTATTAAACTCAAGTATGATTGTGTTAAATCTTTTTGAATACTGATGCTTTTCAAAAGTTTAGCACTAAATATGGACTTGACTCTGAAATAGTAGGCTACTTCTTTGAATCATTCGCTACTCATGTTGATCTCCCTAAGGAGAAGTGGTTTAAATATCACCCACCTATTAAAGAAGAAATTAAAGAACCGGTAATAGCTAAAGACGAAACTATTATTTATAATTTTGATCCAATTGTTCCTACTCCTTATATAAAAAAACCACCTTTCCCTGTTAGGATAAAGTAATATGCTAAAGTTTCAACTGTGGCCAACAAAAGTAATATTAGAGCACCTAAACCTGCTGAACAAATTAAAGTAGAACCCAGTGTTGCTATGGTTAAAGATCTCCTGTTTGAAAATATAGATGGGCATGTTATGTACTTCTGTGATGAAGCTGCTAGAATTACCAAACCCGATGAAAAAGATAAACATAGACCTATTGTTGGCATGCCTGTTGTCTCAGTTAAAATAGGAGATTACTGTTATCATGGTTTATGCGACATAGGTGCTAGCGTGAGTTATATTCCTTTTACCTTATATCAAGAAATTATGAACGATATATCAGCCACTGAAATAGAAGACATATATGTTACTATTAAACTTGCTAACAGACACACCATCACACCACTTGGGATTATTAGAGATGTTGAAGTCTTGTGTGGGAAGATAAAATATCCTACTGATTTTCTTGTTCTTGGTTCCCCACAAAATGACTTTTGTCCCATTATCTTTGGTAGACCTTTCTTGAACACCGTTAATGCTAAAAGAGATTGTGAGAAATAAACTGTCGGTGTAAGTTTCGGTGACGAGTCTCATGAGTTTAATTTTTCCAAGTTTAGTAGAAAACATCATAAGAAATAATTGCCTAGTAAGGATGAAATAATTGGTATTGCTTCTATTGCCTTGCCTACTACTGATCCACTAGAACAATATTTGCTAGACCATGAAAATGATATGCATCTGCATGAAAGAAATGAGATAGATAAAATTTTCTTTGAACAACGTCCTCTGCTTAAACACAATTTGCCTATTGAAACTCTAGGAGGTCCTCCTCCACCTAAAGGTGATCCTGTGTTTGAATTAAAACAATTGCCAGACACTTTGAAATATGCTTATCTTGATGAGAAAAAGGTATATCATGTTATTATTAGTCCTAACCTTTCAGAACATGAAGAAGAAAGATTATTGAAGGTTCTGAAGAAGCACCGAGCTGGTATTGGATATACTCTTGATGATTTAAAGGGCATTAGTCCCACTCTTTGTTAGCACAAAATTAATATGGAACCTGATGCTAAACACATTGTTGATCACCAACGATGTTTGAATCCTAAAATGAAAGAAGTGGTCAGAACTGAAATATTGAAGCTTCTGGAAGCAGGTATAATCTATCCCATAGCTGATAGTAGATGGGTAAGTCCTGCTCATTATGTCCCTAAGAAGGGAGGTATTACTGTTGTTCCTAACGATAAGAATGAACTTATTCCATAAAGAATTGTCACTGGTTATAGAATGGTAATTGATTTTAGAAAATTAAATAAAGCTACGAGAAAAGATCATTACCCTCTACCTTTTTTTGATCAAATGCTAGAAAGATTATCTAAGCACACAAATTTTCGCTTCCTTGATGGATATTCTGGTTTTTCTCAAATACCTGTTTCACAACCTGATCAAGAAAAAACCACCTTTACTTGTCCTTTTTGAACTTATGCTTATAGACATATGCCTTTTGATTTATGTAATGCACCTGCTACCTTTCAAAGATGTATGACTGCTATATTCTCTGATTTTTTGTGAAAAGATTGTTGAGGTTTTCATGGATGATTTTTCCGTTTACGAAACTTCTTTTGATGATTGCTTAAGCAACCTTGATCGACTTTTGCGGAGATGTGAGCAAACTAATCTTGTCTTGAACTGGGAGAAGTGACACTTTATAGTTAATGAAGGTATTGTCTTGGGACACAAAATTTCTAAATGAGGTATTGAGGTGGATTAAGCTAAAGTTGATGCAATTGAGAAAATGCCATGTCCTAAAGATATCAAAGGTATTCGTAGTTTCCTCGGTCATGCTGGTTTCTATGGGAGATTTATTAAGGACTTCTCTAAAATTTCTTGGCCTCTTAAAAATCTTTTGCAAAAGGATCTTCCATTTGTTTTTTATGATGACTATGTAGAAGCCTTTGAAACACTTAAGAAAGCCTTAATTTCTGCACCAATTGTGCAACCACCAGATTGGAACTTGCCTTTTGAAATTATGTGTGATGCTAGTGATTATTCTGTTGGTGCTATTCTAGGACAAAGAGTTGATAAGAAATTAAATGGTATTCATTATGCTAGTAAAATTCTAGACAGTGCCCAACGTAATTATGCTACTATTGAGAAATAATTTTTAGCAGTGGTGTTTGCTTGTGACAAATTTAGATATTACATTGTTGATTCTACAGAATTGTTCACACCGATCATGCTGCTATAAATATCTTATGGAAAATAAACATGCTAAACCTAGACTCATTAGGTGGGTTCTTTTGCTACAAGAATTTGACTTACATATCAATGATAGAAAAGGAGTTGAGAACCCCATGGCTAATAACTTGTCTAAGTTAGAAAATATTCTTGATGACCCAACAAAATTAACGATAGTTTTCCTGATGACTAATTAGCTGCAATAAACGTTCTTCATAACACTCCTTGGTTTGCTGACTATGCTAATTACATTGTTGCTAAATACATACCACCTAGTTTCACATACCAACAAAAAAATTTCTTCTGTGATTTAAGACATTACTTTTGGGATGACCCACATCTTTATAAAGAAGGAGTAGATGGTATTATTTGACATTGTGTACCTGAGCATGAACAGGAACAAATCCTACGGAAATATCACTCTAAAGCTTACGGAGAGCATCATGCGGACGATAGAACTGCTCACAAGGTATTGCAATCTGGTTTTTATTGGCCAACTCTCTTCAAGGATGCCCATAAGTTTCTTTCATCTTGTGATGAATGACAAAGAACTGGAAACATTGGTAAGCGTCAAGAAATTCCTATGAATTATTCACTTGTGGTTGAACCATTTGATGTTTGGGGATTTGAGTATATGGGACCTTTTCCTTCCTCTAGTGGTATACACATATTTTGGCTGCTGTTGATTATGTCACTAAGTGGGTAGAAGTTATTCCAACTAGTAGTGTTGATCACAACACCTCTATTAAAATGCTTAAGGAAGTCATTTTCCCAAGGTTTGGAGTCCCAAGATATTTAATGACTGATGGTGGTTCACATTTTATTCATGGTGCTTTCCATAAAATGCTTGCTAAGTATCATGTTAACCATAGAATTGCATCGCCTTATCGTCCTCAGTCTAGTGGTCAAGTTGAACTTAGCAATAGAGAAACAAAGTTGATATTACAAAAAACTGTCAATAAGTCTCGAAAGAATTGGTCTAAGAAATTAGATGATGCACTTTGGGCCTACAGAACAACATATAAAAATCCTATGGGTATGTCTGCTTATAAAATGGTTTATGGAAAAGCTTGTTATTTCCCTCTTGAATTAGAACATAAAGCTTGTTGGGCAATTAAAGAACTCAACTAGGATTTCAAACTTGCCGGTGAAAAGAGGTTATTTGATATTAGCCCACTAGACGAATGGAGAACCCAAGCTTATGAAACTGCCAAGTTATTTAAATAAAAAAGTTGAGATATGACATGACAAAAGAATCCAAAAGCGTGAGTTTAAAGCTGGAGAATATTTTCTTTTGTACAACTCTCGTTTCAGATTCTTTGTAGAAAAACTCCTCTCCAAATGGGAAGGACCCTAAGTTATCGAGGAGGTTTATCGATCTGAAGCTATCAAACTAAATAATGCCGAGGGTACCAACCCGAAGGTTGTCAATGGGCAAAGAATAAAACATTATATCTCATGTACGCCCATTAATGTTGAAAGCAATATTATCCAAACTATGACACCGGAAGAACACATAAAGGAAACCTTCTAAAACACTCCAGAATCGTTAAAAAGAGGAGGTATGTGATATGGTAAGTAAACGGACTCCAAAAATCTGCAAAAATATTTTTTGTCAGTTTTGGAATATATCAAAAAAAT
Source organism: Aegilops bicornis (assembly GCA_021605145.1). Taxonomy (NCBI): domain Eukaryota; kingdom Viridiplantae; phylum Streptophyta; class Magnoliopsida; order Poales; family Poaceae; genus Aegilops; species Aegilops bicornis. The sequence continues at coordinate 193,729,797 of CM038672.1, read as the reverse complement.
AGGAAAATAAGAAACAACCAGGAACGCACCCCTGGTGGGCACAAGACACCAGGGCGCGCTTGGCTTGCTAGGCGAGCCCAGGTGGGTTGTGCCCACCTCGGGTACCTTCCGGACTCTGTTTTTCTTCCGTTTGCTTGTTTCCCAAGATAAAAAATCTTTATATACCCCCCAAACCTATTGAGCACCGTATCGCGGAGAAATCTTCCGTTTTCTTTTCCTTGATGTTTTCTGACAGATCTAATTCACCATGGCCGCTTCGAGCTCCTCCAAGGACAAATTCTTCGATAACGTCATCAACCCATATCTGCGGGAGGTGATGCAGCACACTTAGGCTATCGAGATGCGCCAGGGGGTGCTCCACATCCGCGATGTGCAAGGCCCCAAGGGGACGGGATCCGTGGAGGCCATGCTTGAAGGTATGGAGCTGGAGGTCTTCCGGTGCAAGGGGATGGTGGAACATGGACTCAATGCCAATTACCTCATGATCGCGGACTATACCCGTGATCTCAAGGTGGAGGGCAAGTCCATGAAGGACATCGTCTTCACCTTCAACGAGCAAATAAACTTTCTCCAAAGCGAGATCTACGATCTCCAAAACCAAGTCTTTGAATATGAAGCAAGGTTTAAAGGTATGAGTGTGGCTGCCAGTTGCAGGACCCACGAGACTCATTCCTCCTCTTATGATGGTGAACCTCTGCCATGGAAACCTAAAGATATGATCGCTACTACTTCCTCACCACCACCTCCTTCTTCATCACCAAAGGAAAATTGAGTATCGGGTATGGGCGCCCCCCTTGGCTTGTGCCAAGCTTGGGGGAGGTGCCCCGGTATCGTATCACCTCCACATCTTTTTCCTTTACTTACTTAGTTCGATCCATAGTTAACTTTTGCTTGAGATGAATAAAAGTTTAGTTCGATACTTTCTTTTTGAGAGTTTGCTTAGTGATCTATCTTTGTAATCGTGTGCGAGATATATAATAAAGTTTGTTTGAGTTTTGTTTTCTTTACTTTCATGTTCAATGAAAAGAAAGGAAATAAATGAAAAAGGTCATATGCTAATCTTATGGTAAGTAATAACATCACATAAGGAAAAGGATAAGTAGAAAATTTTATTGGAGATTTACAAACATACACTACTGCGGGATGCTGCTAACGTGACACTACGATCAGAGACCTTTCACAAAACTGTGTGCGATGCATTAATCGCAAACAGGATGTAAAAAACCCATCAAAAACGGTGCAAAACATTTGCGATGGCGGAGCCATCAAACATGCATGGTTCAGATTTTAGTTGTGTACGATGCAGGACACACAATTAATCCATTCGAACTGTTTGCGATGAGGCAGAACAACATAAACGGGCATCCATATCAATGTATGTGCGATATATGGCATACCGTTTGCTCTGATGAATTGTTTGCTATTAGGGAGTGCAACCGAAATGGTTAGACAGATCAAGGTGTGTGTGATATACGGCATACATTTCACTCGAACAAACTGTTTTTGAGTTAGGGAACACAATAGAAACAGTTCAACTTAACAAGATGTGTGTGATACATGGCGAATAGCCGACTCAGATGAACGGAGCGCACCGCGGCTGCCTCAATGGCGAGCAAAATGCTTGGACGAATGCGAGCAGAGCACGCCGCGGCCACCTCAACGGCGAGAAACCACGTGGTCAACCTTCTGCCATCAATAAATTTTGACCTTGTTTCTCGTCACATTGCAGATTACAATGCAATAAGTAATTGCAAATCTGTTCAAACATATCAAACTAATATGTGTTCACACTTAGCACCAGGCTATAAAAACTACCCACTCGAAATTACTTCACAGTTCCTCTCCTCATCACCCACAAAACTAGTCTTTCCTGTCAAGTCGTTCCGCCATGATCGGTAGGAGGAGTTTAGGGTGGACATATAACCAGGCAGTAAAGACCAAGGCCACGGAAGCACTAGAGAGGTCCCGCCGCGAAGCCGCAGCCGTAGCAGAGATGTCCTGACGCGCAGCGGAGCCCTCGAACGAGCTCTCATGGGAACGCGAGGGTCCTCACAAGCACACTCGCGGCATCGGCTATCGCGATGAGCTGGCGTTCCTGAAGTCCTTGGCCGGCGACGACAACGGTCTCGCTGGGGTCACTAAGCAGCAGGAGCTGGTCAATGGCTTGATGAAGCTGCTCAAGATTGGCGATGCCTCGGTTGACAAGGCGACCGGCCTCATCGAGAAACTCATGGGTGCCAATGGGAAACTCCTCAAGGCGCTCGCCGAGAAGGAGGAGGAGGCCGCCGGCTGGAAGATGTTGCATGAGCAGAGCAGTGCCTCAGGGATGGCACTGATAGCGGTCGTCGAGGAACTAATGGGTGACTTGAGGAAGCTCCGGATTGAGTTTGAGAAGGAGGTGGAGGAATACGTGGCTGCTTTCAAGCAAAGTCGTGAGGAATTGAAGAAGGAGCTGGAGGATGGCGTCGCCCGGCAATCCATCAACGAGTAGGACAGTAGCGACCCAAATCGTTGTCTGTAATTTCCTTCTTCTCTTGCCCCCGTGTCTTGCGGTCTTTGCCGCAAGTGGCATTTTAAATTATCCAGAATAAGTAAGACAATTATTATCTGCGCCATTGTAAATTTGTCGCCGTATTATTCGCTGCCATTTTACTTGTGGTCATATTATCCATTACCCTATGTGGCAATTTAAATTAGGCCGGAATACAAGTTGAAGACACGAACAAAGCAAATGCTGCCATGGGATCACAAGCAAACACCCTCCGTACAGGTACTTTAATTAACCCATTAATGGAGAAGTTGTGAGCGAGGCGGGCGGCGGCTGGTGCATGGTGGTCAAAGAGCTCGCTTCCCGGTGAGCATGGGCGGCATTGCTGCTTGCACGTGTCCCGACGAGCCTGCGAGGTGGACAGGATGCACGCGTCCCGTTGAGCCTGCGCGGCGGACTGCTTGCACGCGTCCCGTCGAGCCTGCATGGCGGACTTCTCGCGCTCGCCTGTCTAATCAAACAGCTACACGCACGCCACCGAGTATGGTTAAATTTCGACACGATTAATTTAATACAACTGTTTGCGATATTAATGTGTCAGCTTTTTGTTTCAAAAAGGACTTCATTGGCTACTAATGTGTGCGCCTCTTCTCAAACTGGACGATTTTTTTACCACGACATATATGTGCCATGTCATGAAACCATGCCAAGTTTCATGTTTTTTGGCTGAATTTTTGATTTACTGCGATTTAAAAACCGAGATTCTCAATGTTTCAGGATGACGACAAGTTTGTAATTCATTCCCATTCCTTAAATGAGACCTAAACATGCACCCAATGACACATGTACGATTTCCCACCCATTTTGCTTCACTAGAGCATGTGCTTGTAGTTCAAATTTGAATTATGGACAACATTAAATGCGTAAAAAACTTAATTAGTAATATATACAATGGCCAAACGAACCCTGAACAGTTTCAAATTTCAGCATGACACTCCTATTATTCTATGTTGCATGTGGAAAACAAAGTTCAAGCTGAGAAGAGGCAACGATTATCGTTGCGCCCACAAGAGGGGCATGTTTCCCTACCGGAACCACGAGGGTTGCGACAGGCTCCGGTTTGTAAGAGGCTTGTAATATAGCTTTTCCCAAATTGGAGAAGTATATGTACCATGTAGTGACCCCATGCCAAGTTTCATGATTTCCTGGTGAGTTTTGGATTTACAAAGATTTAAAAACCGAGATTTGCAATGTTTGTGGCCAAGCGAGAACGGCGAGACGGTTGAATTCGTTCCCATTCATTCCATGAGACCTAAACATTCACCCAAGGAAACATGTACGCTTTTTCTAGCCATTTTGGTGCACTAGAGCATGTATTTGTAGTTCAGATTTGAATTATGGACATTAAATGCCTAGAAAACTCAATTAATGAATAAAAAAGGTCAAACGAACCCTGAATAATTTCAAAGTTCAGCGTGAACCTCCCGTTGTTCCGTGTTGCGTGCAGAAGAAAATACGAGGTTCGAAGAGGGAGCGATTATCGTTTGGCCCACAAGGGGACATGTTTCCCTATCGAAACCACGAGAGTTCTTGCGACAGGCTCTGGTTTGTAAGAGGTTTATAATAAAGCTTGGCCCAAATTGGCAATGTTTTTACCATGACATATATGTCCCATGACGTGACACCATGCCACCATTGATGACTTTCTATTGAGTTTTGGATTTATAGGGATTTCAAAACCAAGATTCGAAATGTTTGAGGACGAGCCAGGACACCTGTACAGTTGTAATTCCTGGCATGGGACCTAAACATGCACCCAAGGACACATGTATAATTTTTCTAGCCATTTTGGTGAACTGGAGCATGTAGTTCAGATTTGAATTATGAACATTAAATGCCTAGGAAATTCAATTAGTGTATAAAAAGGCCAAACGAACCCTGAATAAGTTTAAATTTCAGCACGGATATCCTGTCGTTCCATGTTGCCCATAGAAGAAAATACAAGGCGAAAAGGGGCAGTGATTACGTTTCGCCCACAAGGGGAACACGTTTCCCTATCGAAACCACAAGGCTTCTTTGAGAGAAGCTGCAGTTTGTAAGAGGTTTGTAATAAAGCTTGTCCCAAATTGCAAAATATTTTTACCACGACATATATATGCCATGATGTGACACCATGCCACCTTTGATGACTTTCTGGTGAGTTTAAGATTTACGGAAATTTAAAAACCGAGACTCCAAATGTTTGAGGACGAGCCAGGATGCAGGTACGGTTGTAATTCGTTCTCATTCCTGGCATGGGACCTAAACATGCACCAAAGGACACATGTATAAATTTTCTAGCCATTTTGGTGAACTGGAGCATGTATTTGAAGTTCAGATTTGATTATGGACATTAAATGCCTAGGAAACTCAATTAGTGTATAAAAAGGCCAAACAAACTCTAAATAAGTTTAAATTTCAACATGGATATCCTATCGTTCCATGTTGCCTGTAGAAGAAAATACAAGGCAAAAAGAGGCAGTGATTATGTTTCGCCCACAAGGCGGACATGTTTCCCTATCGGAACCAAGAGGCTTCTTTGAGAGAAGCTCCGGTTTGTAAGAGGCTTGTAATAAAACTTGCACCAAAATGGACGAAAAAAATTCCTCCACATATATGTGCCATGTCATGACACCATGCCAGGTTTCATGATTTTTGGGTGAGTTTTAGATTTATGGTGATTTAAAAACCGAGATTCTTCTCACGAAATGTTTTCAAATAGCACACGGTTCACTCACGAAAGCCGTGTGCCTACCAAACCATGGCCGATGCCCCTCCCCCACCCCCCTTGCCGCGCGTGCGTTCTGAGTCGTGCGTTCTGATTGGCCAGAACCCAAACCCCGCGGATCGTACATGTGCACCGTTGGATGCTCCCAGCTCAAACGGCAACCCTGAGCCCTTTCGATAGCACATGCAGTACATGGGTAAGCATTGTGCGCATGCATCATGCTAGCTCACGCTTCCTTCTCTACTAGGTTTTCTAAACAGGCTACCGTTTCTCGTCACTCCTCTCATCGGTTTCCGCCTCTTCTCCCATCGTTTTCCCGCTACCAGTGTCAGAGCTCATTGAAGGCTAGCGGCGACACACCGGCCATGTAAATATCCCACACAGTTTCTATAATCACAAATGTGTGTGATAGGTGGGAGTAGGTCCCATAGGGTGACCAACGTGAAATGCCTTAATGGCAAGGAGACAATTCTTATCAGCAAGGGGCGGCTTCCCATCCGCTAGCCTAGTAGAATAGAACGCAGATGTTAAACATGCTCGGGCTGGAGTAGAGCAAGATTGGGTAACCCAGTGGGAAGTTGCAGATCTCAAGCTTCATTTAAATGCCATGACACGGTCATTATACAGATATATTATATCACTATAGTGACCTATCATGGTAATTATGTAAACCTTGCGATACTTGTTTTGCTCATTTGTAGACTATGATTTTATGGGTAATTTTTTGCTCTAAAAAAATTAAAGAATGATTGACTTGACCTGTCATGGCGATTATATAAACCTATTATGTTTTTATGGGTTATTTTTTCTCTAAAAGTTAAAGAATGATTGACTTGACTTGTCATGGCGATTATAAAAACCTTTTTCATGTTGCATGCAGGGTATAGGGGCAGGGTGTTCTTCTCTAGCATGTCTCCCTTGTGCGGCTTATAGACGTGGCACATATATGTGGGCTCCCTGAGGTATATACTTTACCGACAATTAGGGGGCCCCACACAATCTATCCCTTTGACCCAACAACGAGAAGGGTTTGACCATGATGGTTTCCTATTGATACTAGTAAGGTACACGTGCATTGCACGCATGAGATTTGGTAAGCAAATTACGAATAAATACCACACTATAACATGTAAGCTTTGAGTCATATATGCATGATGTAGATGTTTGTTTAATTCTTATTGTTCATCTCATCCAAAATCAGTTAGTTTTATAAAAAAGTCTATTTTAAGATTCATGGAATTGTGCATTTTAAAGCATAAAAAAAGTGACAATTCATTTAAAAAAAGTTTGGGCAATTAAGATACCGAAGATTCTAGAACAAAGGAGAAGTGCTTGTGTTTTGAGGTTTGTGCATTATGCTTAAGTTCAACCATGGAGTCTTCTAGATTGTACATACATGTGGCAGAATCTGGTGGAATGTAGATGATATCCAACGGCCAGTAGTGCTCGGATTTGGCATCTCTATACCATCAGATTGTCTTCATCCAACGACCAACTTTCAAAATTATTCACACACTATATAGGGGTATAGATATAGATATAGATGTGTCCCATGCTAGACCAAATAAAGTTTGAGCGCATGCGTGGTACGACCCCCCCCCCCCCCCCCGCCGCCGCTCGAAGTTGGCAAACCGACATCGTACGTATTTTGAACCAGGCTTGGAGTCGGGTACGGTGTTAGGTTTGTAATGTATTTGGTCGACCGTCAAAGTTGTCCATTCGGGATTTAAACACATCACACACCACCGGACCCATACATATTTTCAGGCCGCATGCAGTGTATACGGGGTCTTCTGATCGACCACATCTCCCTTGTGCAGTTTTTTGTGACGACACGCATATCTGTGGACTTCTCGAGTTTATATATATCATCCCTTTGACCGATAATGAGGCGTATGTGTTGGCCAATGGATTCCTCCTAGTTCGTGTTAGGGCCGGTCACCGTCACATGTCGCTCAACCAAAGCTCGAGCTCATGCTTGTCTGGATTCCCTCCCATATGCTCGGATTGCTGGGTTCAACCTACATCATACCCTGCGTATCTCGTCCTTAACTACCTTGCCTTCATGGTTGTTGTCTGTATCGAGAGGTAGGCACCACATCTAAATTGTACATTATTCTATATTGAAAACATACATCACCCCATCCCAACATACATCATTTTGGGCCGCATGTGAGAGATGTTGGTTTTGTTGTCCCTCTTTTGCAATTTTTATGATGGTTTAATCAATTGGCCCAAGCGGTTTATTGACAACAACAGTTGTCGTTTGACCAAACAATAGATTCATTGGTCCGTCTTATGGTAGGTCATGGCGACATGCATGTATGACCAAAGTATCGATCATTACGTGCATCCGCCCCGCTGACACGAAGTGGGAGGTGCTGGACCAAGCATCCTAGCTAGGTATGACATTATGTCATTATAGATATATCCAGGGGTGCTTTCGGGTTTGCGAGGCAGGTGCTACCAAAGTTATGCATTGTGTATTTAAAGTTTTAAACATCCCCAATATTCCTACATATATTTGGCCACATCCAGGTGGTTCTTGACTTCTGGCCCCTCTCATCGATCTTCAACGACGCGCCCAACTATGGGCCCGCGCGGTCAAAGTTGTGCATTGGAATTTTGAACATCACAGACCACCCTTTTCACTCATATATATTTGGGCCACATGCTGGTCTGGCTGTCTTCTAACCCTCTCTAACATTTTTTTGCTACAAAGACTATGATGACGCTCAACGGACACGGGTATAATATCTTAACCGTGTGCGATACAAGTGCCCTGTGAATCACCACGCCTATGCAAGCGAGCAAAGGTGGAGGTACTGGCTCAACCGTGTGTGATGCAAGTGCATTGTAAAATCACCACGACCGCGCAAGCGTGAGCAAAGGGTGGAGGTACTGGCTTAACCGTGTGCGATGCATGTGCGCTGTAAAATCACCACCTGTGCAAGCTAAAGGAGGGTAAGTTTATTTGGAAATTAGGACGAACCGTGTGCGATAGACCAGCTAGCTAGAAATATAAAAACAAACTACCCGCCTTGAGCGTTACAAAAATCGGCGGTTCCACCACTTTTCCTTATTATCATACACGCATATTGTTATTGGACCGTGCGCAATCTTGGGAACTCCTGCCCTACATAAATTCCTTTACCCAAATTTTAGTAGCCGCCGTACTTCAACCGTCACCCACACTCGTCCAGCACCGACCTTATTGTAAAAACGTAGTAGATGGGGCATTTTAACCGTCGCCCTCCCTCGTCCACCACCATCTCCACCCACCATTACTAAAATTTTCAGTAGCCGCGGCGTATCCTCAAACACCCCCACTCCACAGTCCCCCACCCGCCCCCTTCCCCCTCGAACCCTAGCTCGCGCCGCCGCCTGGCGCCGCCGCCAACCCCTGCTGGTCTGCCCGTTCCTCCTAGCTTAGATAATAAAGTTCTGGTCACCCAGCGATTCCCATACCGCCGCCCCACTCCCCTGAGTTTTTAGATGAAGCCTGCGGTGTCCCTCCCTGCGAGATCCACATCCCTTTCTTCAGAATGTCGCAGCCTAAGCTCAACAGGGGAGCCCGACGAGCGTTCCACCAAGAAGAGGTTTATCATAGCCTCTCCGGCGGAACTTGGCGAGGTGGACGCCATTCGCCCCGACCTGTCGATCCCGGAGCAACACATTGCCACGAAAGCCTGCGAAGACATTGACTATGGTGCCATGCCTAAGGCTTCATGTCAGCGGGCTAGCGTACTATTGTATCTCGGGAAAGCTGGCTGCGACATCAAGCTCGTCCACGGCGACGGCTTCACGTGGGCCATGTCACAGGTTAAGTGGTCCATCTCCTCCGCCGGGCGGTCATGGATTTACGATATTTATACACTATCGAGCCCATTTTGTCATTTATGAAGGACACGTTCTACGGCGGCGGCTTGGGGTCCTCAATTGCCAAGTCAGATCTCATCGACCACGACCACGAGGAGGGCACCCATGAAGGTTCTTCCAAGGTGAAACAATCCATCTGTGACATCAGAGAGCGCACCATGGGTCTGTGCTCTTCCAACTGGAGGATCCCGTCCATGAAATGTGAGACAACATCCTATCAGCAAATCTTACCTTTTCTAGTTTCGAAACCCGTACCCTTTGTTTTTGTAGAATTTGCCGTGCGGTGCTTTAACTGTGCCGTGTTTTATTATTTCAGTTATGCAAAAATGTGTTGTTCAATAGGGCTATGTGATGTTTAAGTATGAATTGTCCACTTCAGTTTCACGAATGGCTATATTTGGTTGTTTATAGTGAGTAGATGCCTTGTTTATCTTTATTTGGTTGTTAGGTTGATTGGAGTGAGCATTTTTCCAGTTATCGAGCAGAGGCCTTGTTTATATGTATTTGGTTCTTAGTTTGGTTGTAGTGAGCATTTGTCCAGTTATCAAGAAGATGCCTTGTTTATATGTATTTGGTTGTTAGGTTGCTTTTGTAGCATTTCTCTAGTTATCAAGAAGATGCCTTGTTTATTTGTATGTGCTTGTTAGGTTGGTTACAGTGAGCATTTGTTTTTCAAGCATATGCCCTGTTTATATGTATTTGCTTCTTAGGTTGGTTGCAGCGAGACTCTCTCTAGTTTTCAATGGCTATATTTGGTTGTTATATTGGTCATTTGTGCATTGTTTATCTCAGTCATTCACAATGCATTGTTCATTATGTGCAAGTCAGAACTATGCCGGTCGACTACATCAATACCAGTTTGAACGACTATATTTGGTTCCAGTTATTCCTGGTGTAGTTAACACATGCCCTTTATTTCAGTTTTACACATTTATCCAGTGTGATGTTTAAGCATTACCTACGTTCTATTCATTTTCAACAATACCAGTTTGAATTGCAATATTTGATGGCTGTTAAGCCTTTGTTTCGATAACATTGCCTTCCATTTTATATCTGCTTTAACAACATGCTGAAACCAACACATTCAAGCTATCATTTGGAGATGATGTTGTTTACCTTTGCTATATTTGTTTGATGTTAAGGTTGTTGTACTTATCATGCCTTTCCACTACTTATGCAGGACAACAACGGGAGTGGCCACCATTTTCCGCCGAGGTTAGCTTCATCCCTCGGCTTGTACTCCCCCCGTCGTTCCATAATGTAGTGCATATAGATCCAGGCCTGGACACTTGTTAGCTTCTAATATTGACTTGTTGCTTGTAGGTACATATGCCCTTGGCAAGGATCCATGCATCGACCCTTTTTGCGTATGGACAATGAGATATTCATGAACAAGCATCAAGTGAGGAAACTGATAAGGATTATTAGCAAAACGATATGAATGGTGGCAAACAAATTATTTATTTATGCTCTATCCAACAAAACAGTGAGTTGTAGGATGGAAACTACAAACTCTGCAGCCTTCTATTTTTACTGCCCATAATGAGTTGTTAGACAACAATGTCTGAATCTTTTTCGTTCACAGTGGTTCCTGAAGCAGTTCACTCAAGATTACCTCGCAAAGTACATGATAGGTGGACACGCAATGAAGGTTAAAGTATTTCATCCAGACTACAATGAGCATCGAGAAATCGTAATGAAGACAGTGAAGGATGGACGGGCAGCCATCACAAGGAGTTGGCCTAGAGTCGTGTGTGCATTACGCCTGGAGGAGGGTACAATATGGGCATTCCGCTTCACCTTCTTCAGCAACCAGAATGTATTTCGTCTCTCTCTTTATAGTCTTTAGTACAACTGCGGTTCATCATTCTATACTTGGTGCTTCTGTAGTTCTTCGGTATATGTACATGTGCATCGAATTATGCATTCGTGGTTGAACCTATATTTGTAATAAACATGGTTGGATATTAAATAAGTGATTGCCTACTTTCAAAATCAAAACATGTGATTTTTAAATTAGCGTTTAATTAGGGATTACACTTCACATGGTTTGTGAAAGCGAAACGTCTGCGATAGACGTGAAGATCAGAAAGGTTTCTAGGATCCACTATGTGTGCGATCAATCTCCACTGCACACACGACCTTCTCTTGAAAACTGTTTGCGTTAGGCCACCTTATGCAAACATTTACCACATAAAAACTGTGTGTGATGGACAGCCTTTGCCACACAGTTTCTTCTACGCACTGTGTGTGATGCATTCAATACGCAAACGGTAAAATTGTTACTATTGTGTGCAATGGCAATGCTATCACAAACGGTTTAACAGGGAAAATTGTGTGTGATGTACCTGTGAATGGAAATGTTTTCCTTGGAGTGACTATGTGGGATGTACATACGAACGGAAACGTTTAGCGGGGACTGATGAAGTCATATACCTGGGGTAGGGTCATAGACCTGCCCAAAGGTACCCTCCACAAAGACACTCACAAGAGAAGCAGTCTTCCAGTCGACCTGGTAGGTTTCCACTCGACAGTTTCAAAGACACTCGACCATGAAGACCCACTCGACCACCAGGAGTCCAAGAGCCACTCTGTGCCCAAACGGTCTGTAGTTAAATAGTCTTTATGACCTTAATGACACTTTATGTACGGCGTTACCAGTAACGCCTAGCTTTAACGCACCTTAAACCCTCTACTACGTGGGCTGGCTGGGGTCCTGGCGCACTCTATAAAAGCCACCCCCTCCACAGGTAGAGGGGTTCGCACCCCTGTAACACATACGCATATAATCCAGTCGACCGCCTCCCATACGTAGGGCTATTACTTCCTCCGAGAAGGGCCTGAACTCGTAAATCCCTTGCGTATACAACTACTCCATAGCTAGGATCTTGCCTCTCCATACCTACCCCCCATTCTACTGTCAGACTTAGAACCACGACAGTTGGCGCCCACCGTGGGGCACGTGTTCTAGCGATTTGTTGGAGAAGTTGGGATTCTTTCGATCTCCTACACCATGGTTTCCGATGGAGTTCTGGTTGATGGCCACGAGATCCGTCTCGGTGCGCTCACGTTCGTCGCCAACGACTCCGCTTGGCTTCAGGAGGCTCCACTCGACGTGGACGCGCTCCCCGTCCGCGGGGCGACGCACTTTCGCGCGTGTGTCCGCGGCGTCCTCCTGCGGCAACCGTCGACCCAGTATGGGTCGGCTCCTGCGCCGTCTTCACTCCCAGTCTCCCGCCGGCGCAAGCGTTCCGGTCGGTCGAGGCTTCAGCGGTGGGTGAGGCAAGCGGTGGCCCGCCAGTCGGCCATCCCCCAAGTCGCGGCGATCGAGCCCGACGAATCTCTCTACGGCCTGTTCGACCTATCGGACCGGCTCCGTGAGATCAAGCGTCCGAATCGGTAGCGATGACCGGCGGCAGATGTTACGATGGTCGATGGACCATGCAGTCCCCTTGATTCACCGCACCAGCGAAGGTGGCGGTGGAGGCGATCGAGCAAGCCCACGAAGAGTACTTGCCGAGCCCCTCACTTCGCTCGCAGGGAGGAGCTTCGCCCGTCGGAACATGGATGCACTTCACACTCCTATCGTTGGAGAAACCCCGAGGCTCGCGCCTTGGAGGATGCGCTAATAAGCCAACTTGGCTGGCACTGACCGGAGAATCTGCGGTGAGTACTCGACGAGCGTCTGTGACCAAGGGTTCCGAGAATCCAGTCGACGTCGGCTCTTTCAACCGCCAACTCAGGTATATCAAACTCCGATTCAGAATTTAGCAGCCGCCCGTATAAGCGGAGTCAATTCAGCCTTCGATCGAAGGCGGGTAGAGGTTTGCAAGAAATCGAGGATTTGCTCCGGGCGGTAGGAGATCAAAACTCAGTTGTATCCCAGTCGCGGAACAGGGTTCACAGCCGATCCGTCGCTGCGAATTCAGTCCAGTCGGCCCATAGTCCGAGATCGCCCCCGAGGCGTGAGGAACGTGGGGGCCGGCGTGATGATCAGTACAAGGGCCGCGAGCGTTATGAGCACCGATTCGATCGCAACGATCGACGTCGAGTGCCCACTCCTCCCCCAAGGGGTGGATCGTGCGCTCCTCGGCAGCGGAGACGTGAGCGCCAACACGATCTTTGGCGAAGAGTTCCAGTCGACCCCAGGGACCCAGGCTTTGATGCGAGATCTATTATCGTTCAAGGATTGGTCGACAGGAACAGAGCTCACCGAGACGGCCATGATAGAGATGTTCCTTCCAGCAGCAGAGTTCATGTCTCGGGACCAGAGTGTTTCAGCAGAGCCATCAGAGCCGTAGTGATTCCTCCCAACTTCAGGTTGGCGACTGGAGTCAGTAAGTTCACTGGCGAATCCAAGCCTGACACTTGGCTTGAAGATTACCGAGTGGCGGTTCAGATCGGCGGTGGCAACGATGAGGTAGCCATGAAGCATTTGCCTCTTATGTTGGAGGGTTCAGCCCGGGCGTGGTTGAATCGATTAGCACCAATGATTTACACTTGGGAAGATCTTGCCCGAGTGTTTTTCAGACATTTGAAGGAACTTGCAAATGACCGGCAGGTTTAATGATTGCATTCATGTGTGCAAAAGTCGAGTGAAACTTTGAGAGATTATATCCAGAGGTGGATCACTTTGCACCACCACAATCGAGAATGTATCGATCACCAGGCATTCTGTGCCTTCAAGGAAGGTGTCAAGAACAGAGAATTGAGTTTGAAATTTGGTCGAACCAGAGATATGACCCTGAGTCGGATGATGGAGATTTCCACCAAGTATGCAAATGGTGAAGAAGAGGATCGGCTCCAGAGTGGTAAATACAAATCGGCCGCGGAGGAAATTCCAGTCGGAAGCAGAAGCGCAAAGCCGAGTCAGCCGCTCCCGGAGAGGCCTTGGCCGTGACCCCAGGAAAGTTCAAGGGGAAACCCAAGGGTCCTTGGAATCCAAAGAAGGTGAAAGACCAGGATGGAAACGACGTGTTGGATTTGCCATGTCATATTCATACAAAGAAAGATGAAGAGGGTAAACTCATTTACCCGAAACATACCACTCGACAGTGTCGACTCTTGATTCAGCAGTTCCAAGGGAAACAACTCAAGGATAAGGATAAGTAAACAGACAAAGTTGAGGACAAAGATGACAGTGATGGTGGATATCCTCAGGTCAATTCCACCCTGATGATTTTTGCTGACATTGAAAGCAAAAGTCGGTTGAAGGTTATCAATCGGGAAGTGAACTTGGTTGCTCCTGTGACTCCCAATTATCTGAAATGGTCCCGCATCGCCATCACATTCGACCGGTCGATCACCCGACGCATATTGCCACCCACAGGAGGCAAGCGTTGGTGGTCGACCAGATTGTTGAAGGCACTTTCGGTGACCAAAGTCCCGATGGATGGTGGTAGTGGCTTGAACATATTATACGCTGTGAGACGTTGAAAGGGATGGGCATTCCGATGTCCGGACTCGATACTAGTAACATGAGCTTCCACGGAGTCATTCACGGAAAGAAGGCTGAGTCACTCGGCCAAATTGCTCTTGATGTAGTTTTTGGTGATTCAAAGCATTTCCGGAAAGAAAAGTTGACCTTTGAGGTCGTGGATTTCCAGAGCGCTTATCACGCTATTCTGGGGAGACCAGCTGATGCATGTTTCATGGCCCGACCATGTTACGTGTATCTTAAACTGCAGATGCCTAGTCCCAAGGGCGTGATCACTGTCACGGGCAAACGGAAGAAGGCAGAAGAGTGCTTCCAGAAAGGCTATAAGATCGTCGATGCTCAATTGGCAGTGGTAGAGCTACAAGAGTATCAGAAAACTGCAGATCCGAGTGATTTATTGCGAGCTAAGAAGCCCGCTACGGAGTCAGCATTTCAGTCGACTGGCGAGACGAAACAGGTTCACATTCACCCGACTGATCCCAATGCTGCTCCGACCAACATCACAACAACACTCGACTCAAAATAGGAAGAAGCGCTCATCTAGTTCCTCCGTGAGAACTGGGACATCTTTGCATGGAATCCTGCTGACATGCCGGGTGTTCCCAGGGGGCTGGCTGAGCATCGCCTACGAGTCGACCCAAAATTCAAACCGGTTAAAGAGTATCTTCGCCGGTCCGCCGTCCAGAAGATAGAGGCCATTGGCGAGGAGGTGGCTCGGCTCTTAGCGGCAGAGTTCATCCGAGAGATCTACCACTCCGAGTGGCTCACCAATGTCGTCATGGTTCCCAAGAAGGACAAGTCGTTGCGCATGTGCATCGATTTCAAGCATATCAATCGGGCCTGCCCGAAAGATCATTTCCCTCTTCCTCGCATCGACCAAATAGTCGACTCAACTGCGGGGTGTGAGAGGTTGTCTTTTTAGACGCCTATTCTGGGTACCATCAGATCCGTCAGATGGACCCGATGAGATTAAAACAGCGTTCATCACTCCATTCGGTGCTTATGTTATATCACCATGCCATTCGGTGTCAAGAATGCGGAGCCACATTCATGAGGATGATTCGAAGTGTTTGCTCACTCAAATCAGTCGGAATGTGGAAGCGTACATGGATGATATAGTGGTCAAGTCACGAAAGGGTTCCGACCTGTTGGTGACCTTGCTGAAACATTTGCCAATCTCGGGAGGTATGATATCAAGCTTAACCCATCAAAGTGTACATTTGGAGTTCCTGGTGGAAAGTTACTCGGTTTTCTTGTTTACGAGCGAGGAATCGATGCTAACCGTAAAAGGTTGGCACCATACTCGAATGAAGCGCCTGCGCGTGTGCACGATGTC
Source organism: Aegilops bicornis (assembly GCA_021605145.1). NCBI lineage: Eukaryota > Viridiplantae > Streptophyta > Magnoliopsida > Poales > Poaceae > Aegilops > Aegilops bicornis. Next base: position 193,713,890 of record CM038672.1, on the reverse strand, counting down.
CGAAACTTTCTTGGATGCTTGGCCGCTTTAAGTCGATTTATCTCTCGCCTCGGTGAAAAGGCATTGCCTCTTTACCGGTCGATGAAGAAGTCAGACAAGTTCGAGTGGACTCTAGAAGCTGATGCAACGTTTGCAGAGCTCAAAGCTCTGCTCTCCACCCAGCCGGTGCTTGCTGCTCCAATCAGCAAAGAGCCTTTGCTGCTTCACATTGCAGCCACTGGACAAGTCGTGAGTACCGTACTTACGGTCGAGCGGGAAGAAGAAGGAAAAGCCTTCAAAGTTTAACGCCCAGTTTATTATCTTTCTGAAGTACTGACCCCATCAAAGCAAAGATACCCTCACTATCAGAAGCTTATTTATGGGATCTATATGACCACGAAGAAGGTTGCTCATTATTTCTCTGATCATTCCATTATAGTCGTCAGCGACGCCCCTTTGTCGAAAATTCTTCATAACAGAGATGCAACTGGTCGAGTGGCAAAATGGGCAATTGAACTCCTTCCCCTTGATATTAAATTCGAGGCAAAGAAAGCCATCAAGTCCCAAGCAATAGCAGATTTCCTCGCCGAGTGGACTGAACAGCAGCTTCCAACTCAAGTTCACTCGAAACACTGGACTATGTTTTTCGACGGTTCCAAGATGCTGAACGGTTACAGTGCGGGGTTGTATTGGTTTCCCCGAGGAGATAGGCTCAAATATGTTCCCCAGATTCACTTTGATTCTTCCAACAATGAAGCGAATATGAAGCACTCATGTATGGGTTAGCATGGCCATTTCACTTTCGGCGTCCGTAAGCCTTATGGTCTCTGGCGACTCGGATCTGGTTTTTAATCAAGTGATGAAGGAGTGGGATGTCGAAGCCCAGCTATGACAGGTTATTGCAATGCAAGGAGAAAATTTGGAGAAGAAATTCGAGGGTTAGAGCTTCATCATATACCCCGACCGAAAAATCAAGCGGCGGATGATTTGGCGAAGATAGGATCCAAAAGGAAGCCATTCCCGGTAATGTACTTTTGGAGCACATTCATGCACCTTCAAGGCAAGAGGATCCTTTCACGGAAGAAGCCCCTTGAGCAAAAGAGTGCCAATGATCTGATCGAAATTGAGGTCCCAAATTGGTCGACCTAATTATGGAAGTGGTGGTCATCACTCCCGACTGGACGGTGCCGTACATCGCATATATCCTAAGGAAAGAGCTCCCAGAGAATGAAGAAGAGGCTCGACAAATCGCCCGACGATCCAAGGCCTTTACAGTGATCAAGGGACAGTTGTTCAGAGAAAGCGTGACTGGAGTCGGCCAGAAGTGCATCACGCCAGAAGAAGGTCAGATAATTCTTGAGGATATCCACTGGGACCTGTGGCCATCATGCGTCCTCTCGGACCATTGTGGCTAAAGCATACCGGCGGGATTTTCTTGGCGAAAGCAAATGAAATGGCAAAAGAAATAGTTGACAAGTGTGAAGGATGTCGGTTCTATTCAACATGTCGCACAAGCCCGCCTCAGCCTTGAAGACCATTCCACTCGTCGGCCCTTCGCTTTTTGGGGATTGGACATGATTGGACCGTTTAGAACTGGCGAAGCGGCTTCACTCATTTGCTAGTAGCGATCGACAAGTTCACCAAGTGGATCAAGCCAAGCCCATCAAGAACCTCGATGCATGCACTGCTATCAGTTTCATCAGAGAGTTGATATTCAGATATGGAGTTCCGCATAGCATCATCACCGACAATGGGTCAAACTTCGATAATGACAAGTTCTAAGCCTTCTGTGCCTCTCAAGGCACGCGGGTCGACTATGCTTCAGTGGCTCATCCTCAGTCGAATGGACAAGCAGAACGAGCGAACGGCCTCATTCTCAAAGGGCTGAAACCACGGCTGATGCGTGATCTCAAGCATGCAGCAGGAGCTTGGGTCGACGAACTTCCATCAGTTCTCTGGGATTGAGGACCACTCCTAATCGGCCGGTAGGAGAACTCCATTCTTCCTGGTCTATGGAGCTGAAGCGATTCTGCCGAGTGACCTGCTTCACAATGCGCCTCGAGTCGAGCTATACTCTGAAGAAGAAGCGGAACAAGCCCGGCAAGATGCAGTCGACCTCTTTGAAGAGGAGAGAGAAATGGCCCTGATCCGCTCGACTATCTATCAGCAAGAGTTGCGTCGATTCCATGCCAGAAATGTGAAGAGTCAAGCCTTCCAAGAGGGAGATTTGGTCCTCCGAGTGGATCAACAGAAACCACACAAGCTCGCCCCCACTTGGGAAGGTCCCTTCATCGTCACAAGAGTCCTCCAAAACGGAGCATATCATCTCTACAACGTTGATCGCCAGATCGACGAGCCTCGAGCTTGGAACGCGGAGCTGCTCCGCCCCTTTTACACTTAAAAATCACTCTGTTGAGATGTAATAAAAGTACTTTTGTAGTTTGTTTATCTAAGAAAAGAATGTTATAATTTTCCCAGTGATTGTTATTGCTTTTTGTTGAAATTTCCCCTAGTGGGTGGCTTAGTTGCGATTCGATTCGCCTAAGTTTGTAAAAAAAATCCTTTCCGAGTGCAAGCCAGTCTCTCACTCGGGGACTTAGCTGTGAATCCGCTTCGCCTAAGTATTCAAAATCCTACCGAGTGGCGAGCCAGCCTCCCACTCGGAGGCTTAGTTGCAGTCCAAGTACTCGCCTAAGTATTCAAAATCCTACCGAGTGGCGAGCCAGCCTCCCACTCGGAGGCTTAGCTGCAGTCCAAGTACTCGCCTAAGAATTCAAAATCCTACCGAGTGGCAAGCGAGCCTCCCACTCGGAGGTTTAGCTGCAGTCCAAGTACTCGCCTAAGTATTCAAAATCCTACCGAGTGGCGAGCCAGCCTCCCACTCGGAGGCTTAGCTGCAGTCCAAGTACTCGCCTAAGTATTCAAAATCCTACCGAGTGGCTAGCCAGCATCCCACTCGGGAGGCTTAGCTGCAGTCCAAGTACTCGCCTAAGTATTCAAAATCCCACAGTGGCGAGCCAGCCTCCCACTCGGAGGCTTAGCTGCAGTCAAGTACTACCTAAGTATTCAAATCCTACCGAGTGGTGAGCCAGCCTCCCACTCGGGGGCTTATAACAGCCCAAGGATTCGCCTTAACATCCAAAATAATAAAAATCCTACCAAGTGGAGAGCAAACCTCCCACTCGGGGGCTTAGCTGCAGCCCAGTGCTCGCCTAAGTAACAGAAATCCTACCGAGTGGAGAGCAAACCTCCCACTTGGGGGCTTAGCTGCAGCCCAGTGCTCGCCTAAGTAATAGAAATCCTACCGAGTGGAGAGCAAACCTCCCACTCGGGGGCTTAGCCTGCAGCCCAGTGCTCGCCTAAGTAATAAAAATCCTACCGAGTGGAGAGCAAACCTCCCACTCGGAGGCTTAGCTGCAGCCTAGTGTTCGCCTAAGTAATAAAAATCCTATCGAGTGGAGAGCAAACCTCCCACTCCGAGGCTTAGCTGCAGCCCAGTGCTCGCCTAAGTAAGGAATTCATCCCAATCTGCAAGGACGACGAGGTGCAGGTCGACTGCTACCTCCTCCTTCGGAGCTTCGCCACAAGTACAACATGCGGTCCATCCCAATCCGCAAGGACGACGATGTGCAGGTCGACGGCTACCTCCTCCTTCGAGCTTCGCCACAATTACAACGTGCGGTCAATCCCAATCCTCAAGGACGACGATGTGCAGGTCGACTGCTACCTCCTCCTTCGGAGCTTCGCCACAAGTACAACGTGCGGTCCATCCCAATCCGCAAGGACGACGAGGTGCAGGTCGACTGCTACCTCCTCCTCCGGAGCTTCGCCACAAGTACAACGTGCGGTTCATCCCAATCCGTAAGGATGACAAGGTCAGTCGCAGTCTGTGTTCCATCTCTACCTACAGGATAGATGAAGCACAAGTCGACTGGAATTTCAACGGAATATCTTCCGAATGAGGAATAAAGTTCTCTCGAAGGCAAACAAAGCATGTTAAAGGAAAAATCAAGTTCGGATAAAACGTCCTACGGATCCAAAGATGGTCAGGCGTTAAGCCTGTTAAAGTTCATCGGTTACAAAAACCACTCGGCATTCCGAGGAAAATTTAAAGTGGGACTTAGAAGTTTTTTACTCCTCCGGCGGAGGACTGGAAGGTGCAACAAACTGGTCGAGATCGATTCCGTCGGCAATACAGGTAGGAGCAGCGATGAAAGTCTCCATGAAAGATCTGAAGTCGTGCTTCCTGGTATTGACAACCTTGAGAGACACCAGCTTGTCCTCTTGCGCTTCTTTGTAGTGGTCACGAACCAGAGATAGAGCAACATCAGCACCACACCTGGCAGAAGACTTTTTCCATTCTTGCACTTGACTTGGAATCTCATTCAGTTGAGTCATCAGGGATTCAAGATCATTCTGAAGAGTGCATTACGGCGGAGAGTCGAGTCGATCCGCGACACTGCAACTTTCAGTCAACCAAGATAATCCACCATGCTAGCAACGCGAGACTCCAGTCGGAGCACATTCATAGCAGCTCGAGTTGATGGGGTCCAAGCTGGTTTCCACTCGACTGTTTCTTCTTCAAAGTTTTGGCAGAATTCTGAAAACATAGCTCAGACTCAAAATAACGATCATGTGATGAGCCGGTGAGAGCGAACAAATGGATAAAAGAGATTACCTTCAAGCATGAGAAAGCGACTTCTTGGCGAGCCCTCCAAGATAAATCTCCAGTCGCTTTTGCTGCCCGCCATTAGCGGCCTTGTCGACAGAACAATCTTGTCGTTCTTGATCGACTAACTTCCTTGTTAGCCGCGTCAAGAGCGGCTTTCAGCTTGGCATTTTCATCTTCAAGTTTGTCGACTGAGGCAAGCTTCTCTTCAGCGAGCTTTGTTTTCTCCAAAGCTGCCTTCTGTGCCTCTGCAAGGTCAAGGTCCTTCTTCTTCAAAGTCTCTTCCAGTTTATCTGCCAAAGCAACAATGAGAACAGAGTTGAGAATGAACAGAAAAACAAAGGCGTCGTCAAAAATTCTCACAAGCCATACCTTTTGCTTCATCCTTTGCCTTCGCAAATTCTCCCGAGCAAGCTTCAAATCGAGGTTGAGCTGGATCTGCTTGTTCTCTAACTTCGGTATAGCGAGCCACAAGCTACGCAAGATTTCTACAAAGAGTCAGCCAACGAAGACATCAAAGACAGATCACTTAGTGATTAAGGAAAAATAGTAGCATTTCTAAGACTACGATCGAATCAAAACATTCGACGATGAGTCTCGAGATTACACCCAGCCGGGTGCACTCAGCGATGCCCCCACTGGTTTACCAATTTGGTTCGACCAATTCGACCAAAAGAGGCAAAAAGGTTATGATTCTAAAACCATGGCTAATTGTTAGCGGTCAGCAGTGAATATATATATATATATATATATATATATATATATATATATATATATATATATATATATATATATATATATATATATATAGCTCTTTAGACTATAGTCGACCGCAAGCAGTCGACCATAGTCTCGGGGACTACACCCAGTGGGTGCACTAAGCGTGCCCCCACCGGTTTTTCGGTTCCATTAGACGTGATCCGTCCAGGTCGAGTGAAGAAGAACACAAAATAAAGACTATAGCCGATCGCATTTAATCGACCATAGTCTCGGGGACTACACCCGGTGGGTGCACTCGGCATGCCCCCACAAAAGTTCAATCGACACACACACCCGGTGGGTGTACAGATATGGAAATCTCCGGAAGGAAGCGATTTCAGGTAGCATATCCTAACAAAGCAAGCAACGAATGACTTACTTGGACATTCCTCTGGAGAGCTGAACTAGCATCATAGGCCGCCTGACTAGCCTCTCGGACCGCTTTCACCTGCTCCATCATGATCCCTGCCTGGCGTATGGCCTCTTTAGCAGCACTTACTTGGTCTTCCGGGACGTGGTGCGTAGCAAAGAGAGATGGTGGATCAGCAGTCGACGAAGTAGGTCGGGCACTTGTCAGCGGTACAGTGAAAGACACAGAAGCCCGAGTGGGGTTGCCTCCCTCGGAAATCAGCGTCTCAGGAATCGCCGCGACTGGAGCAGCCTTGCCAGCAGGCACCTTCTTGTTCTTCCTCTTCCTCAATGGCGCTTCCTCGTCATCATCGGGGAGATCAATGACGTGAGGCGGAACTACAAGAAAGATTCAGATGTAAACATGGAAGTCCAATCGACTAAAATTCCAGTCGACTAAAAGCGAAACCTCAGAAATCTTACCAAGGTTAGAGGTGGCAGCATCCTCCATTTCCTGATTTTGTGCTTGGCTGAAGTCTCGGAGGTAGCGGCGCTATAGATTTCAAGAATCGGCTGATCAGTCATCAAGTCGACCAAAAGTTCACTCATGTTGAATAAGGAAATACAAGGTTCTGTTAGTTACCCGGAGATGGTGGGGATGACCATTCGCATCTTGGGCAGGCCCTTCGCCGGCTCTGACGATGTTGCTCGAGGTTGCTTCGGTGGTTTCTCAGTCGGCGCAGGGGAAGTTGTCCTAGGCCGCTTCATTGACTGCCCAGTGGGCACAACAGCTTTACCGCGCCCAGCCGCCGGGTCATGCGTCAACTTGGACCTCCCCTCCGAGCGAGGAGGATCAACGTCTTCCTCCTCTTCCTCCTCCTCCTCTTCACCAGAGCTATCATCCTCCTCATCCTCCTCGCCATTGGACTCCCATTCCTCCGGACTTTCACATCCACTTCCTTCTTCTTCTTCGACTATTTCCTGTGCCCCGTTGGGCATCGAGTACATCTCAGTGGTGACCTAGAACACAACAAAACAAGGCGAAAGTCAGTCGACGAATTGGCATCAAAACAGGATGAATGCAGCAGAATCACAGTCGGAGATAAGTGGTTATACCTTATGCAGTTCGTAACTCTGGTCGAGTGGTGGAATCCTCCTAGCTCCGCGAGGGTTGTCTTTGTTTCCTGTGATGGCGGTCATCCACTTCTCCAGCGTGGCGTCATCGACCTCCTCTGGATGGACCCGAGTGGTATCATCCATACCAGAGTACATCCACATCGGATGACCTCGGTATTGGAGTGGCTGAATACGCCGTCAGAGGAAAACCTCCAGGAGATCCATGCCGGTCACCCCGTCGCGAATAAGCTGAACTACACGCTCCATCAGCAACTTCACTTGGGCCTTCTCCTCTGGTAACACCTTCAGGGAAGACGGCTTGTTTCACTCGACTCATGGAGAAAGGAGGGAGCCCAGTCAACTGCCCCGGCGTCGGCTGGTCTTGGCAGTAAAACCAGGTCGACTGCCACCCTCTAACTGAGTCGGGGAGAGTCATAGCTTGAAAGGCGCTCTCCCCCCTCATCTGGACCCCGAGTCCCCCACACATCTTGATTACTTGGGTCCTCTCGTCATTCGGGTTCCTTTTCTTCACCGTCTGAGAGCGACAGGTGAATATGTGCTTGAAGAGACCCTAGTGCGGTCGACAACCCAAGAAATTCTCGCATAGCGAAACGAAAGCAGTAAGATAGACAATGGAGTTTGGAGTGAAATGATGGAGTTGCGCTCCAAAAAAGTTCAAAAACCCCCGGAAAAAGGATTTGGCGGCAGAGAAAACCCCCGATCTACGTGGGTGGCAAGGAGGACGCACTCACCCTCTTCAGGCTGCGGTTGCCACTCCGTGCCCGGAAGCCTCGCCGACCCATGGGGGATTAGTCCTTCATTGGCCAGATCGGCGAGATCCTTCTCGGTGATGGTCGAGTGGATCCAGTCTCCTTGGACCCAGCCCTGCGGCATCTTGGACCGCGAAGAGGAGCCGCCCCGACTGGGCGCTCTCCCCTTGGGCTTCGCCGCTGCCTTCTTCACCCGTTCCAGGGCTGCGGTCTTCTCATTCACCATGGTCGCCGGCGAGGCAAGTACCGAGCTTCGGCGCTGGACAAACGAAGAGCGAGGCGAGAAGGTTTGGAGGCGGAGAGAGGAGAAGTCTGAGGTCGTACTGTTCAAAATGCCCTGTCCAACGCTTTATATGGGGCCGCTTCCGAGTGGCTGACCGGTAGGCCCAGGCAATCCCGTCACAATCCCGCAACAGGCGCGCGCACGATACATGGCGAAAAAGGCGGCGCGAAGATAGAGGCGACATCTCTTATCCCATCCGAGTGCTGCGGTTTTCTCCGCTTCGCGCGCTTCCCAAAATTCGGATCCCGCGAAATCCGCTAACCGCAGAGCAACTCGTCAGATAACAGATTTCCTCCGATCCGTCGCTCGGAAATCCTCAGGTTCACGTAGTTCACTCGACAAACGTGAAGAATGGATCAAGGCGACTGAAAGAGAAGTTGATACCATCACTAAAAGGTCGTTGATCCAGAGGAAGACGCACTCACAACACGAAGAACAGGTCGGAAAGATTATCAACTCCTTCCTCACTCAAACCTCGATCCATTCGGGGGCTAATGATGAAGTCATGTACCTGGGGTAGGGTCATAGACCTGACCAAACGTACCCACCACAAAGACACTCGCAAAAGAAGCAGTCTTCCAGTCGACCTGGTAGGTTTCCACTCGACAGATTCAAAGACACTCGATCATGAAGACCCACTCGACCACCAGGAGTCCAAGAGCCACTCGGTGCCCAAACGGTGTGTAGTTAAATAGTCTTTATGACCTTATTAACACTTTATGTAAGGCATTACCAGTAACGCCTAGCTTTAACGCACCTTAAACACTCTACTACGTGGGATGGCTGGGGTCCTGGCGCACTCTATATAAGCCACCCCCTCCACAGGTAGAGGGGTTCGCACCCCTGTAACACATACGCATATAATCCAGTGGACCGCCTCCGGGCTCCGAGACGTAGGGCTATTACTTCCTCCGAGAAGGGCCTGAACTCGTAAATCCCTTGCGTATACAACTACTCCATAGCTAGGATCTTGCCTCTCCATACCTACCCCCCATTCTACTGTCAGACTTAGAACCACGACAGGGACTGACTGTGTGGGATGTACTTGCGACTGGAAACAATTTCACCTGTATAGTTGTATTTTTTAGCTCTACTGTATGTATTACCGTATTTGAGCGCTCGCCGGTCGCACATGACCTCATTTTGCCAAGCGTGTGTGCCAGGAGGGCATATCCCCGATGCTTTTTGGGTCGTGTGGGAAGCACCCCCCTATCGCCCACACTCACTTGGCGATGGTTCCAAACACCGTCGCGGGAAGGGGTTAAAACCGTTTGTATAGCACCGACGCATACCAATGATAACATTGGTCAATGATGCAATTCATGAAAGAATTAATAAGGGTAGAGAAGATTCACATGCAAAACACTATCTTGGACATCTTTTGTGATTGTGAGCCCCCATCAAAATATTAAATGCCAAAATTGTTGACGTTGGACAAGGAAGACAACGTAATGATTTATGTTTTTTCATATTCACATAGAAGTTATATTGTCATAGATCCTTCAACATGTGGTGCTTTCCCCCCATCTTTACTAGCCAAAAATTCCACACTAAGTAGACATACTACTTGTTCATCCAGAAACCCTTAAACCCAAATCTTGTTTTGAGAGTCAACCACACGTACCTATGGATTGATTAATATCCTTCAAGTAAGTTGTCATCGATGCAATAAGGCAATAAAAATTGCTTCTAAAAGTGTCAGATCATTTAGTGTAAGAGAAAATTGAGCGTTGTACGAACTTGTGATGGCAAAGAATAAAAGCGACAGACTGCATAATAAAGGTTGCTATCATAAGGGGCAATATAACGTGACGTTCTTTTGCCCTAAAAGATTGAGCATACAAACAAAAACGGCATGGCAACCTCAGCTTCCCTCTGCGAAGGGCCTATATTTACTTTTATATAAGAGTCAAAGTTTTTATCTCTATTCCTTTTTATTTTGTCTTTTAGCAAGCATCATGTGGCGAGGAAAGTTCTAGACACATATATCCAGTTGGATATGGATAGCATGAGTTATTATTGTTGGCATCACCCTTGAGGTGAGTATGTTGGGAGGCGAAACTATAAGCCCCTATCTTTCTATGTGTCCAGTTGAAACTTTTTGCTCATGTGTATGACGTGAGTGTTAGCAACCATAGAAGACTATATGATGGTTGAGTATGTGGACTTGCCAAAAAAGGCTCCGATACGTGACCCTACCTGAAAAGATGATGAATTGTAGTTGCAAAGTTGACTGAGAACATAGTTTGTTGGTTTCCAATAGAGTTTATGCTTCATACTTTGATGTTGTGATGAATTGTTACTTGTTCATGAAAAGTTTATGCTAAAAGTTATGTGATAAAGTTTTATGTTAAAGTTTGTTGCTTTCATAATAATATACATGAGTCTTTTTATGTTCATATTTTGCTTTTTATCGACACCTCTCTCTCTCTCTCTAAGCATGTGGACATGTTTTTTCGATTTCAGGTTTCGCTTGAGGACAAGCGAGGTCTAAGCTTGGGGGGTTGATAAGTCCATTTTGCATCATGTTTTCCTACTATTATTTATATTGTTTTATGCATAATAATGCTTTTTGGAGTAATTCCAATACCTTTTCTCTCATAATATGCAAGGTTCACACAAAGAGGGAGAATACAGGCAACTGGAATTCTGGACCTTAAAAAGCTACATCGGGCTACCTATTCTACACAACTCCAAGTAAGCTGAAACATTACAGATATTCTTTATGGAATATATAAGAAATAATGGAGCAAATAAGTACCAGAGGGGGCCCACCAGGTGGGCACAACCCACCTTGGCGCGCCACGGAGCCCAGGCATGCCCTGGTCGGTTGAGCCCTCCTCGGCCCACCTCCGGTGCCCCTTTTCTGGTATAGAAGTCATTTTGAGCTAGAAAAAAATAAGGAAAGGACTTTTGGGACGAAGCACCGCCATCTCGAGGTGGAAATTGGGCAGGAGCATTTTTGCCCTCCGGCGGAGCGATTCCGCGGGGGGAACATCCGTCCCTGAGGGGGAATCATCATCATCATCACCACCATCAACTCTCCCATCTTGGGGAGGGAAATCTCCATCAACATCTTCAACAGCACCATCTCCTCTCAGATTCATCTCTTATGTTCAATCTTTGTACCGGAATTATAGATTGGTGCTTGTGGGTGACTAGTAGTATTGATTACATCTTGTAGTTGATTAATATATAGTTTATTTGCTGGAAGATTATATGTTCAGATCCATTATGCTATTTAATACCCCTCTGATCTTGAGCATGATTATCATTTGTGAGTATTTACTATTATTCTTGAGGCCACGGGAGAAATCTTGTTGCAAGTAATCATGTGACCTTGACATGTGTTTGATATTTTGATGGTATGTATGTTGTGATTCCCTTAGTGGTGTCATGTGAACGTCGGCTACATGACACTTCACCATATTTGGGTCTAAGGGAATGCATTGTGGAGTAGTTATTAGATGATGGGTTGCGAAAGTGACAGAAGCTTAAACCCTAATTTATGCGCTATTCCGTAAGGGATTGATTTGGATCCAAAAGTTTAATGCTATGGTTAGATTTATTCTTAATAATTTTCTCCTAGTTGCGGATGTTTGCGAGAGGGTTAATCATAAGTAGGAGGTTTGTTCAAGTAAGAACAACACCTAAGCAGTGGTTCACCCACATATCAAATTATCAAAGTAGCGAACTCAGATCAAATAAACATGATGAAAGTGACTAGATGAAATTCCAGTGTACCCTCAAGAATACTTGGCTTATCATAAGAGACTGTTTTAGCCTGTCCTTTGCCTCAAAAGGATTGGGCTACCTTGCTGCAGTTTTTTTACCATTACTGTTACTTGATCGTTACAAATTATCTTGCTATCAAACTACTCGTTACTTATAATTTCAGTACTTACAGACAATACTTTGCTGAAAACCACTTATTATTTTCTTCTACTCCTCGTTGGGTTCGACACTCTTACTTATGGAAAAGACTACGATTGATGCCCTATACTTGTGGGTCATCAAGGAACAACAATAGAGTATATGATAGAGGGCAGGAGAGGTGTGGCAGGGGAGGAGTGAAGGTGGACGAGGGGTGGATGGGACGCTGATAGGTGGGTCCTCCTTGAAGTTAACAATCAAAGTCATTTGTATTGACCTTACAGTGTCATGATGACTTGACCAGTGGGCCTGGTATGTTAGAAATTGGATTAATCGACCCAAACCAGTCATCAATATCTACTAAAACAGTAAAAACATGGATAAATTTTCGGGGTGCCCAAGGAATATGATAACAAATCCGAATCTATAATATCTAAATAGTTAATCCTCACTAATCCTAATTCTCTTAACAGGCATCTCTCCAGGTCATCAGACATGCCACATCATCATCCACCAGAACTATTTCGTAGCACATGCACTAGAACTATTTCGTAGCACATGCATACCCTCATTTAATTGTTTCATCTTCAATGGTCCAGCATACATGCATACTCTTTGCTAACATACATTTTCTTCCAAAAACAATAATTTTGATTTAGGTCATTTCATTCATACAAAATTTATCTTTAAAATCCAACAACAAATCCTAATTAAAGTGAAATATGATGTGTTGTTCTTTTGCTATTTACTCCTCACCATTGATGTTCATGGTTGGGCGCCTTTGCCGGATGATGATCCTGTGACGTGGAAAAACCTACCATCGAGTAACTGACATGCGGGTCCTAGTAAGCATGGCCTCTGCCTCCATCTGCACGGCCTTCAAAGCATAACACACTCCAAAAATGAAGCACTGGCAATTGGGGCCACCGAGCCGGGTATCCCCAACTTGTCCGTGAGCCACAGTATGTAGTCGGGTCGGGTGGGACCTATTGGCCAATAAGGCATGGCGGGCATGTACAGTGCGCGTGTGTGCGCGCGCTGGGCGTGTCGGGCGCTGGTTGTGGCCGCGCCAGGTCCATGGTATACGTGCGTGCGTGTGTATCTGGCCATTGTCTGACCATGCTCCGACTAGTGTCCAGGCTGGGCATAGTCTGGGATGTATCCGACTATTTTACGGGCTGAGTGTGTGCCGGCGTAGAGTAGGGTAGGGGCACGTGCATGTGTGTGCATGCGTGGCATCCGTCCTGGTGAAGCTATTGGCGGTCGAGGACGAGTGACCGCGCAGGTCTGTTGCGGGCTCAGCGTAGCGAGCGCGTGCGGGAGAGCGTCGTGGGCGCGCATGGAGCGGGCCGGACCAGGCGGAGTAGTGGGTAGAGGCGTGCGGGTAGTGGCCTAGCGCTGGCCTGGATATAAGGTCGCCGTGGTGATCGTTGTAACAGTGTGGTGTCGAGTTCGTGCTCGGAAAATTTGCCGTTCGTGCGGCGGGCGTTCATGAGCTGGAAACCACGTGTCCACCGTGTTCTCCCTCCTTCTTCTTTCTTTGATCATTCGAGCGAGAGTACCAAGAGAGAGAGGATTTAGGTAAACGAGGGAGAGCTAGGGTAGACACCAAAAATTGGTATCATCAGCTGGTTCATATTGGGCATCGTTACCCTTGCCGGAGGTGTGCTGATGGTGGCGGCGTCCGCTGGCGACTGCGTGGTGAAGCTCCTGGCGGTGTTGTTGGGGAACGTAGTAATTTCAAAAAATTTCCTACGCACACGCAAGATCATGGTGATGCATAGCAACGAGAGGGGAGAGTGTTGTCCACGTACCCTCGTAGACCGAAAGAGGAAGCGTTAGCACAACGCGGTTAATGTAGTCGTACGTCTTCACGATCCGACCGATCAAGTACCGAACGTACGACACCTCTGAGTTCAGCACACGTTCAGCCCGATGATGTCCCTCGAACTCCGATCCAGCCAAGTGTTGAGGGAGAGCTTCGTCAGAACGACGTCATGGTGATGATGTTGATGTTCTACCGACGCAGGGCTTCGCCTAAGCACTGCTACAGTATTATCGAGGTGGACTATGGTGGAGGGGGGCACCACACACGGCTAAAAGATCAAACGATCAATTGTTGTGTCTTTGGGGTTCCCCCGTGCCCCCGTATATAAAGGAGCAAGAGGTGGGGGGGTGCGGCCGGCCAAGGGGAGAGGCGCGCCGGAGGAGTCCTACTCCTACCGAGTAGGACTCCCCCCTTCCATGTTGGACTAGGAGATAGAGGGGAAGAGGTGGTGGGGAGGAAGGAAGGGGCGCCGCCTCTCCTTGTCCTATTCAGACTAGGGGAGGCGCGTGGCCTGCCTCGGCCTCCTCTCCTCTCTTCCACCAAGGCCCACTAAGGCCCATTAAGTTGCCGGGGGGTTCCGGTAACCTCCCGGTACTCCGGTAAAATCACGATTTCACTCGGGACTCCGAGCATTTCAAGAATCCAAACACAGGCTTCCAATATATCAATCTTCATGTCTCGACCATTTCGAGAATCCTCGTCATGTCCGTGATCACATCCGGGACTCCGAACAACCTTCGGTACATCAAAACATATAAACTCATAATATAACTATCATCGTAACGTTAAGCGTGCGGACCCTACGGGTTCGAGAACTATGTAGACATGACCGAGACATGTCTCCGGGTATGTGTTTCAAGTGCGGCGAGAGGTGGGGGCACGACCATGTGTGCCCCAGTACTGTTCAGCTACACGTCGTCGAAGAGCTGCTGGACATCTTCGGCCTCGACAGTTTGGTGGACACACAGTTGGGTCCTGATGAAGCAGCGCAAGACACAGCCATGGCAATCTCAATTTCGGCTGTTACAGGAGGGGTTTCAGCTAAAGCCTTTCAACTTAGAGCGTGGCTGCAAGGGCATGAGGTTCTCATGCTGGTAGATTCCGGCAGTTCTAATTCTTTTGTCAACGAGCATCTCGCAAGGCAGCTCTCAGGGGTTCAACCTCTCTCCAAACCCAGTCGCCTCAGAGTTGCAGATGGGGGTGAACTGTTCTGCAAGGAGGTAGCCACACAATGCGCATGGTATGCACAGGGGCATGAGTTTTATACGGATTTGAAGGTGTTGGCCCTGGGCACATACGATGTCATCCTGGGCATGGATTGGCTGGAGGAGCACAGCCCAATGCAAGTTGACTGGCGTGCTCGTTTCATTGAAATACCAACACCAGCGGGTCCGTTGCATCTCGTGGGGCACGACGCAGCGTCAACAAGTTGCCAGTCCATCAACAGCTTGCAGCTGCAAAACTTGTGCAGCAAAGGATCTGTCTCGCATATCATACATCTTTGTGTGCTAGCACCTCCGACCGAGATCTTGGAATAGACACCAGATTGCATCCAGGAAATATTGGATCAATTCCCAGACGTATTTGAACAACCAAAGGGGCTCCCGCCAAGAAGGGCATGTGACCATCGTATTCCGCTCATTCCAGGAGCACGACTAGTTAACGTCAGGCAATATCGATACAAACCTGAGCAGAAAACTGAGATTGAAGCTCAAGTCGAAGCATTGTTGAAATCACGAGTGATTCGCGTAGTAACATCCCCTTTTCATCCCGGTTATCCTGGTAAAGAAGAAGGATGGCACCTGGCGTCTCTGCATCGATTACAGTCAGTTAAATGCGATCACAGTGGTCGGCAAATTAACAGTGCCAATAATTGAAGAACTCCTCGATGAGCTTCATGGAGCAGCGTGGTTCTCCAAGCTAGATTTGCGTGTGGGGTATCACCAGATCAGACTAGCTACAGGCGAAGAGCACAAAACAGCTTGCTCAACACACTAGGGCCATTTTGAGTTCAAGGTCTTGTCCTTTGGGCTCGCAAGGGCTCCTCTCACGTTAATTGAAGGGCTAACCACGACTCTCAAGCCGGTGATGTGCGTCTGTGTGCTCTGGTTCTTCGATGACATCTTGATCTTTAGCGCCACTCTGGAAGAACACAAGTGTCACGTGCAACAAGTGTTGGAGCTATTGCTCAAAGATCACTGGAAAGTTAAGCTCAGCAAGTGCGCTTTTGGTCAGAGAAAAATTGCTTACCTGAGGCATGTCATCTGCGCGCAATGTGTGTCAACTGACCCCACCAAGATAGCTGCGGTAGCAAACTGGACCTCCTCTCAAAATGTCAAGGAAGTCAGGATCTTCTTGGGACTTGCGGGATACTATCGTTGTTTCGTGCGCAATTTTGGATTGATTGCGCGGCCACTTTTTAACTTGTTGAAGAAGAACGTCCCCTTCCTTTGGACATCAACCACAGAAACTGCTTTTCAAGTTCTCAAGCAACAACTTATCACAGCTCCGGTTCTGGCCCGGCCAAACTTTGATCAACCATTCAGAGTTGAGACCGATGCATGCGACCGTGGCATAGGGGCAATTCTACAGCAACAGGGACATCCAATAGCGTTCATGAGCAAGGATCTGAGCCCACGTTATGAGAAAGAATACCTGGCAATTATAATTGCCGTGGAAGAGTGGCGTCCATATCTGCAACACTCGGAGTTTGTCATCTTCACAGACCAAAAGAGCCTCCCACATCTAGAGGAACATCGTCTCAACACACCGTGGCAGCACAAGGCTTTCACCAAACTGCTGGGACTCAGGTATTGTATCAAGTACAAGAGGGGAACAGAGAACAACGGCGCCGATGCTCTCTCACGTGCAAACCCAGCGGAAACTCTGTTCATGGTCACATCGTGCCAACCCGGCTGGCTGGAGGATGTCGTCAATAGTTACAACAACAACCCGCATGCTCTGAAACTTCTGGAACAACTAGCGATTCGTGAGGATGCCAAAGGTCAATTCTCCCTTCAACAAGGTATCATCAGATTCCGAGGAAGAATTTGGCTTGGAGGGGGTACACAAATACAGCAACGAATCATCCAAGCATTCCATGATAGCCCACTAGGTGGCCACTCCGGGTTTCCAGTAACTTACAAGCGCATTCGACGCCTTTTCGCTTGGCCTAAGAGGAAGATTCAAATCAAACACTATGTGCAGTGTTGTTCAGTGTGTCAGCAAGCCAAGCCGGACAGAGCGGCGTCACCTGGTCTTCTGTTGCCTCTACCAATCCCTTCCAAACCATGGGACATAATTACAATGGACTTTGTGGATGGCCTTCCCCAATCGAGCCGGTTCAACTGCTTGATGGTGATTGTCGACAAGAGGACCAAGTTTAGCTACTTGTGACTCTTCATTCAAGCAAGTCTATAGGGTGCATGGCCTACCAGGAGCAATTGTATCAGATCGAGATCCTGTGTTCACCAGTCACTTCTGGCAGGAATTGTTCAAGGCAGCGGAACCCAACTCAGACTAAGCACATCCAATCAACCGCAAATAGAAGGTCAGACAGAGCGTGTAAACCAATGCGTCGAAACTTTTCTGCGCTGTTTCACACAAGCATGGCCAAGACGGTGGAGTTTCTGGATCCCGTTAGCTCAGTTCTGGTATAACAACTCTCACCACTCAGCTATAGGTATGACACCTTTCAAGGCAATGTTCGAGTACGAACCAAGGCATTGGGGGATCACAACAGACAATACCTGCTCTGTGCCACCTCTCGAAGCATGGATCGAGGAATGAGACACAGTCAAGGAATTGCTACAGCAACATCTGAACAGGGCGAGGCAACTGATGAAGAATCAAGCAGATAAGAAAAGATCATTCCGGACTTTTGACGTGGGTGATGAAGTGTACCTGAAGCTACAGCCATACATCCAAACTTCCGTCACGCCAAGAGCCAACCACAAGTTGGCATACAAATACTACGGCCCTTTCCCGATCATCGCCAAGATCAACGACATCGCATACAAGGCATGTTCGGCGGATGGCAAAGGCTTTGCCATCAGCCAGCAGATGGCAACCAGGTCGTCTGAAACCCTGCCGGTAAAGGCTTCTTTGCCATCTGCTGGCTGATGGCAAAGAGCTCGTGGCTTTGCCATCTGGCCGGCTGATGGCAAGAGAGTGGCTTTGCCATCTGGCCGCACGGCAAAGCCACTTAACGGGGTTAGCTCCGTCGAGGTTAACGGCATACTTTGCCATCGGCCAGATGGCAAAGGTCGCAGTCTTTGCCATCAGCCGCCAGATGGCAAAGGTTTAGCTCTTTGCCATCTACCAAATAGATGGCAAAGGTTCGCAGCTCTTTGCCATCAGCCGCCAGATGGCAAAGGCTGCGAGCTCTTTGCCATCTACCGGCAGATGGCAAAGGTTGCAGGCTCTTTGCCATCGGCCAAATAGATGGCAAGGTTGCGGGCTCTTTGCCATCACCAAATAGATGGCAAGGCTGCGAGCTCTTTGCCATCACCAATGGATGGCAAGGTTTAGCTCTTTGCCATCTGCCAACAGATGGCAAAGTGACTATATTGCCCCATTTAATTTTGTTTTTCTTATATCAATTCATTTTCACGTAAATCAAACACAAATATATTTATATGACCAATATAGCATATTCAACACATATTACCAATAGTCATGAACACATATGTATCCAACACATGTTACCAATAGTAGCATGTTTCATCCGACATATACATAGTTTCATCAATATTACATAGTTTCATCCATAGGTAGCAAGTTTCACAAGGTCAAAACAAAAACTAAATACAAGCACTCCATCAACCCAAGCTTGGTGATCTTAAGCAAATCAGAAATGGGAAAGAAAAAAGTTAGAAGAAGAAGATTATTATGATACATCTTGAAACTTTTTGAAGAGACTCGATGAATGAATGACTTACTACAAATGTAGAGTATCATTTTGGAAATGTGATTTATGCGTTTGCTTAGAAGCATCACACTTCAGTGGTAAATTTCATTTCCTTCTTATCGCCGAAGCATCACACTTCAGTGGAAAATTTCATTTCTTTCTTATCACACCTCATGAATTTTTACAACTTGGTATGCTAATTTTCCCGCGGCAACGCGCGGGGTTGTTATCTAGTTTCTTCAGCATATTATGTCATTTTAGAGTTAGCTAAGAATATTAAGTAATTTTGGAGGAAAAGATGCTAAGTGTAGGTCATTTTTAAGCTAGCTAAGCATATTAAGTCATTTTGAAGGAAACAATGCTAAGTATAGGTCATTTTAGAGCTATCCTAGGTTAAATAGGTCATTTTGGAGCTAATTAAGCTTATTATGCAATTTTGAACTAGCTAAGCATATTAAGTCATTTTGGAGGAAAAATGCTATGTATAGGTCATTTTAGAGCTAGCCTAGGTTGAATAGGTCATTTTGAAGCTCAAGAAGGTTATTATGTCATTTTGGAGCTAGCTAAGCATATGAAGTCATTTAGGACCTAAAATATGTCATTTCTTAAGCATACTATATCATTTTAGAGCTAGCTAAGCATATTAAGTCTTTTTGAGGAAAAGATGCTAAGTATAGGTCATTTTAGAGCTATCCTAGGTTAAATAGGTCATTTTTATGCTAGCTAAGCATATTAAGTCATTTTGAAGGAAACAATGCTAAGTATAGGTAATTTTAGAGCTATCCTAGGTTAAATAGGTCATTTTGGAGCTAATTAAGCTTATTATGTAATTTTTGAACTAGCTAAGCATATTAAGTCATTTTGGAGGAAACAATTCTAAGTATAGGTCATTTTAGAGCTAGCCTAGGTTGAATAGGTCATTTTGAAGCTAAGTAAGGTTATTATGTCATTTTGGAGCTAGCTAAGCATATGAAGTCATTTAGGACCTAAAATATGTCATTTCTTAAGCATACTATATCATTTTAGAGCTAGCTAAGCATATTAAGTCTTTTTGAGGAAAAGATGCTAAGTATAGGTCATTTTTATGCTAGCTAAGCATATTAAGTCATTTTTGAGCTAGGTAGGCATATATTGAGTCATTTTGGAGGAAAAATGCTAAGTATATGATTATGTCGCTAGTATTCATATGGCGAGAGAACCCGGCCGACATGACTAGTCATAGAACCAAGGTGGCACAAACGTCTGAGGGACAGGCATACATGACTCCAAGAATGCACGTGTCGGTCATCAATGAAAGTGCAACCAAGTCGTAACAAGCTACAAGGACTTCGATGATACACGGTGTGACATTTCCCGTAGGGATGCATACACAGAGCAAAGAAGGACACATGCCGGTCAATCCATGTGTTCCGGAGCAGATGTGAACTACCATGGCTCAAGGAATCACTAGGAGGCATTTCCCTATATGGAAGGCTACCAAAGGCACACGACTAGGTGTCGAATCCCACACATACAATGTATTTCAAACATACACACATTATGCACGATATGTCTAGATATATACAACATGGCATCACAACAAAACTCTATTAAGCAAAACACTTCGCAGAGAACCCGGCCGACATGACTAGTCATAGAACCAAGGTGGCACAAACGTATAGGGACAGGCATACATGACCCAAAGAATGCACGTGTCGGTCATCACGAGTGCAACCAAGTCGTAGCAAGCTACAAGGACTTCGAGTGATACACTGTGACATTTCCCGTGAGGGGATGACATAATGAGCAAAGAAGGACACATGTCGGTCAATCCATGTGTTCCGAGCAGTAGCGAACTACCATGGCTCGATGGAAGCACTAGGAGGCATTTCCCTATATGGAAGGCTACCAAAGGCACACGACTAGGTGTCGAATCCCACACATACAATGCATTTCAAACATACACACATTATGCACGATATGTCTAGATATATACAACATGGCATCACAACAAAACTCTATTAAGCAAAACACTTGGGACACTTACCGTCATCACGGAGGTGTATGTGTAGGTGTAGGTGTAGGACCGGTCGCCAAAGGGCGCACGGAGAAGGATCGATCGATGCTTGTCGGGAGTTACGCTGCACCAAAGATTATTTCCAATGTATCGTTAGCATGATGCATCTCAAATGTGAAGACTAGTAACTAATGACCATTCAAATGAAACTCACCGTGCCCGCCGGAGCAATGACTAGCATCGGCGGAGGGGTCTGGCCGTTCTTCTCGCACATGGACTGCACATTTGGTTTTGACGAGTCAGTCATATTAGTTACTACTGAAAGGAACATTGCGTGCATGATTTAGCTAATATGCAGAAGAAACTTACCACGAAGAGCTCGTACATGGCCCGGTTAGCCAAGTCGTTCTGGTTCCTCTCCTCCTCCAACAGCCTAGCCGTCATCTCCTCATTCTCCCTGTCCCTCTCTTGCCTTTGCCGGTCCCTCTCCGCCAACCGCCGGTCCCTCTCCTCAAAAGCAGCACAGGTCTTCACTCTCTGCCTCAATAGCAGCCTGCAACACCACTCGTTAGCATTGTAATCATCGACGACCGCAAACACAATGTAATGGAGGAAAGGCTATCGAGTCCGTATAATTAACAAACCTGGAATTCGATTTCCACGGTCAGAACGACGCGGTATCTCGTGATCGAGCTGGTCTGGTGCTTCTTGATCTGCGGAGAGTGCTACTACAACGATCAGTCCATTACCAATGGCTAACGAGCCATGGGACCTCCCGCCACCAGATATCATCACCAGCTGGATCAAGAGGCTGGCTCGGGTTAAAGTCCGCCCTTTCCTCGCCTTCCCCTGCTTAACGATCGCACCATCTTGTGGTGGGAGGCCTCGTTGTCAAGTTCTTTGCATTTTCGAGGTCGACTCGAGAGAATGCCTTGGCCTTCTTGTACGGTGCAATATTGGACATGCCATAGAGGTCGAACAGCTCTGGCACTGGAGCCTTGTTGTGTTTTGACTAAAAGAGAGGAACAGAGTATTAGTTAAGGACTCAAGCTAGCACAAAGAATGAATTTGCATGAATCATGAAGCAAACCACACATACCCAGTTTTTCCTGCACTCCATGTAGGTCGACGCTGCCTAGATGGTGTGGCACACCTTTCATTTTGAAACGCTTCTCCTTTGCTATGTTGTGGGCGACGCGCCATTGGGGAGAGCACCACTCATCCACCAACACCTCCCAGCAGTCCATCTTGTCCGCACACCTTCTCGGAGGCACCTAAGTTAAGCAAGAGAAATTTGAGCGCTACGCCTACGAATCAAATCAAGGAAACTAAGTACAAGGCCTTAAATATAGGTAATTACCTTCATGTACTTCTCCTTACTCAGATACTTGTCCCGGCACTTCTCTTTTCTCCTCCTAATACCAACAGGCTAAGTAGTCTCGAACAGCCTGCCCCGAGCCTCGTGCGAAAGTTTCCAAGTAGGCGTGCACTCAAGGCCGATAACCCGAGCCGCCTCCTCCTCGTCCCTCAAAGACACCAGAGAAGGTCTGCAATCAAACAAGAAAACACGGATTAGAAGGTCTGCAATCAAACAATAAAACACATGTAGAAGGTATGCAATCAAAGAAGAAAACACAACGTAAATGGCAAAGGAGAAATTACCCAAAACGTGGCGATCACAATGTCGGCCACCGTGTCGCACTCGACATCGCCGACCCTATGCTCGGCGGGGCAGGCAGCCAAGTAGTGCTCCTGTGTCATTCCTAGCTCGAACCCGGCCCTCACCGGCAACGTGACTCCACCCCGGGAAGCACCGCGACAAATCACACCAAGGACAAGTGTTGGGCCTGCGGACACCATCTTCGTGTGTCCAAGAACTTCAAAGATGACAAGGCCAACGCATTAGATATTCAAGAAACGTCAAGGCAAAAGGTTAAAAAAGAGTAAATGCACTTACTTCTCCCGTTAGGCGCAATCAACCACCTCACGGTGGGGTCGCCGGGTGGGCGGAGCTTTGTGCGACCACGCCGGTAGACTTTGGCGCCTCAACCCACTCACCCTCGCTATAGCTATCAGACTATTGTCTCCACCTGAACACAACCATGTGCACTCGACTCGACTCAGCGTGACTCCCGGCTGAGCTCCGAGTCTCGTGAAGACTGCAGCCCGAGGCTCCGACTCAGCGTGACCCCGTCTGAGCTCCGAGTCTCGTGGGCGAACTCGGCAGCCCGAGGCTCGGCGGCCCGAGGCTCGTCGTTGGCCCGAGGCCTGCCGGCCGTGGCGCTCTGCCATAGACAGTCCACCTCGGATGGCTCGATCTCAGACGGAGCAGCCACTGTGGTCGGCCGACTCAGGGGGTGGCGGCGAGGAAGGCGAGCAGCCTTCCTACCTCTCCCGACGCCACGCCCACCTCTAGCAGCCTTCTCCTTCTTACCCCTCGACCTCTCCCGGCCGAAGAAGAAGCGACTGTCACTGGACTCGCAAACTGAGATCTAGCGCTCTCGGAGGCTATGGGGGAATGGAACTACCCTCCCACCACGCCGAGGTAGGAGCCCCGAGCGCTCTCGACCCGCCCACCATCTCACAACACATGGAATGACAAAGAGTAAACGAAATTAATACAACATAAAAAATGAATACCGACATGAATAATAATATGTATATAAATTCATTTTAGAGGAATAAATGCTAAGTATAGCTCATTTTTGAGCAATTAAGGTTGTTATGTCATTTTGAGCTAGCTAAGCATACAAATTCATTTTGGCGGAATAAATGCTAAGTATAGCTCATTTTAGAGCTAGCTACGTTAAAACTTGAACTAATTAATAATATATATGTATATAATAAAAATGGAAAACCTGACATGAACTATCATATTAATATTCATCGTCATCATTAATAAATGCATCATCATCAAATGCAGATATGCTTCGGGGTCAATAAATGCATCATCCTCATCACTATCAAGAATGACGTGCTCATCATCATCATCAACATCCGGAAGGCCTCCTGCATGTAATCGGTCAAGCATTGACAGGTCATCCGCAGTAGTAACCTCTTCTTGTTCCGGCTCTTCTTGTTCCCGCCAGCTCGGATTCACTGCCGCTGTCTACTTGAATGTTATGAGGTGAGCGGTTCTTGAAACGTTTTTTGGAAAGACGTGTTTCTTGGAACAATTCTCCTTCATATGTGTCTGGATTAACGTGAGGTTCATAATCCTCTTCATTGGGGGGAGGTGGTCTAACACGTGGCGGCACTTCATAAACGACATCCCAACCTTCGAGATTTGGATCACTTTGGCAGGCCCACGGTAGATAGAAAACTTGGGTTGCCTGTTGAGCCGTAATATAGACATCGGGAACATCCAAATGGGTGCTTTGTTTGATTTCGACTAGCCCTAGATGTTCATGAGTCCTTCTAGTCTCTTTCGGCCGGAACCAATGACATTTGAAGACTACGACGTTCGGTGGGTTTGCACCATAGAATAGAAGTCCATAAATTGCTTCAACTCTTCCATAATACTCGGTATCTCCTTCACGATAGCAGAGACACAACAATTTGTAGACTTTTGGTCGGCCATAGATAGCTCTTTGCCATAGGTACGGAAGCGATACCCGTTGATGTCGTATTTGTCAAATGAATGGACCTTATAGTCAAAACCATTAGCGACTTGTCTCAATTCGGCGTCCATAGACTCCGAACTAGCCTACAAGTTTAATATGAAATGATTGTTGCATTAGCCAAAAATTAGAAGAAGAAATGAAATGGTCTAATGGAAATTACCGTTTGTTGGAACCAAGAGATGAAACCAGGATAGCCGCCTCCATGCATTGCCAGAAGCTCATACTCTTCAACGGAATCCTTTTGGATAACCGCTCCATACGAGAATTTGGCGACGATCGATCGTATCAAATATCCAGGAATAAGAGCAGTTCAAATGAAGTAGAGGTTATGCGAAACAATGTACTGAGAACTTACTCGATGTACGGCCGCACTTCTGTTAGATTGTTCAAGATATACAACGTAATGGTCCGCCATTCATCGTTATCCAACAATAAGGGAGTATAAGCACCGGCTGGTGCGAGCTTCCCTTTGAATAGGCTGAGGTTGGATCCACCCTTTTTAGGGTCGCCAACATTGTACCGAGGCTTCGGATTATGCAAATGACGATTTTTGGCTTTGTAGTGTGCTGTCACGAAGTTTGCCGCCTCCTCAGTAATGAATGCCTCGGCCATCGATGCTTCAATTCGACGTTTATTTTTACATTTTGCTCGAAGCGTCTTCTGCATCCTCTCAGTTGCGTAGCACCAACGATTCTGCACGGGGCCCCCCAATCGTGCCTCGGTCGAGAGATGCAAAATCAAATGTTGCATTGGATTAAAGAAGCCAGGTGGAAAGATCTTCTCCAACTTGTAGATCAACTCCGGCGCCAACTCTTCCATTTCTTCTAGCAAGCCAGGCGATAATTCTTTCGCACATAGAACACGGAAGAAATAGCTCAGCTCTGCCAAGATTAGCCATTCATCCTCGTGGATAAAGCCACGCAACATCACCGGCATTACCCGCTCAAGCCATATGTGCCAATCATGACTCTTGAGACCAAATATTTTCAATTTTTCAAGGCTCGCTCCCCTCTTTAGATTCGATGCATACCCATTGGGGAACATCAACTCCTTTTTCACCCACAGGAGTATTTCCCTCATAAGCGGCCTTCCAAGATTGAACCATGCCTTTGGCTTCGCCCAGTTCTTCTTGGTTGTTTCATGTTTTGTAGCGGTCTATCACATAGAGCCTCCTGATCGACTCTGGCCTTAGGATTATCCTTCGTTTTCCCCTCTATGCCGAACAATGTACCAAAGAGGGCCTCACCGACATTCTTTTCAGTGTGCATCACGTCGATGTTGTGTGGGCAAAGGAGGTCTTTGAAGTACGGCAGATCCCACAAGCATATCTTATGGGTCCAGGCGTGTTCCGCATTATACTCGTTGAAATACCCTGGACGCTCTGGATCCGGCTCGAGAGCGTTTAACTGATCCAGGGTCTGTTGGCCTGTCAATGCAGGTGGTGCAGAGTTTTTGACATCTCTACCTTTGATGAAGTTCTTCTTGTCTTTTCTGAACTTATGGTGAGGATCCAGGAACTGTCTATGCATGTCGAAGCAAGAAAACTTGCCACCCGCCCGCAATTTAAACTCAAGAGCTGCCTTGCATGTGGGGCACGGAACCTTCCATGCACACACCAGCCAACGAATAGCGTGATACGCCCGGCAAGTCATGCATCGAGTACATGTACCACACACGCATTAGGAAGTTTTTTTGTAGCGGCGTCAGATGTCTTGATCCCATTATCCCGTGCTTCTTGCAGTTCATCCTTAAGCGGCTGCATGTACACATTCATATTCTTCCCGGATAGTTGGGCCCCGGAATTATCAACGTCAGAAAATGTTCTTTCTTTGCATAATCTGTCCGGGGAGATTGAGTGGAATGACAAATACAGGCCAACAACTGTATTGGGCTGCCATCATACCAAACACATTGAACCCATCCGCTCGACGGCTACTCGAGGATTCCTTGGATCTGCCGCTTTTTCATCATGCAATGCATCGAAGTGTTTCCATGCAGCACCATCCGATGTGTGTACCATCATCAGATTCCCATCTACATCCCGTTCGGTTCTTTTGCCCAATTTGTGCCATGTCATCTGTCTGGCCGCCTCTTCGACCATGAATAGACGTTGAAGTCTTGGTATGATTGGCATATACCGAAGAACGTTAATGGGGATTTTGGTCCGACTCTTCTCACCCATACCATTGTCTACCTCAACATACCGGAAGACTTGCAAATGGGACAATAGTTCAAGTCCGCATCGGGAGCCTAAATAAGGCACATCCATTCTCACAGCATCTATCTTCTCATAGGGCATCTTAAGTACACGGAGGATTTTGTCCGACCGGTACAGTTTGCGTGCATTACATGGCCTTTGGGTAGAAAGCGTCCAAATAGTGTCACTATCGCGTCATAGCATTCTCTCGCCCAAGTTGAATTGAGCCTTCAGAGCCATTACTTGTGCGATGGCATCCACCGACAAAGCTCGGTGTGCTCATGGAGAGGACGCTCAAGACTCCAACATATCATTGAAGGCCTTTGCAGATTCCTCCATCTCATCGTCCGAATCCCGAGCATCATCAAAGTCTTGCACCATGTCTTCCATCCCGGTACCATGCTCGCCGTGCGACGACGGCCCTCCTCACCGAACGTTGGGCAGACTCACCATGAAATGTCCACATCGTATAACCGGGCGTAAAACCCCACTTCTGCAGGTGTTTGATCATTTCAAACTCTGAAATCTTACGATCGTTGTCGCACTCGAAACAGGGGCACCAGGTTGTTTTCTATCCATTTGCAAATGCGGCTCCGATAAACCCCTTGGTTTTTGTCATCCATTCAGGGGTCATGTCTTTCTTACTAGGGTGACCGGTGTACATCCACGCACGATCACTCATCTTGCCTAGCTACTGGACACACAAGAAATACACACATAACTCAGCAAACCATATTCATAAGTTAAAAAAGTTTCTCAGTTTTATTACGTCCATGCAACCTAGACGCTAATAGGTAAAGATAGGTCCTAATCCCACCCGAGTATGTGTAGATTGGGTTCGTTTTCCCATGCTCTGCTCCGGATCCGACACAAAATTTCGGCAGCACCTCCCCGCTGTTCTGCTGATACACGTTTCGGCAATAAGCAGAGAGGATGTGTACCCGGAGAACAACAGAGAGGCACTGACGAAATTCTGCATCAGATCCGGAGCAGAGCATATGGGAAAACGAACCCAATCTACACATACTCGGGCTGTCCATGGATAACGTTGGACAATTCGAAGAATTACGGTTATAAATATGCAAATGAATGCATACTTATAGATGTAACCCTTTCGAACGGGAGACGATAGTGGTCACGCATACGATGATTGAATACACCTATAGCTAGCAAGTTTCATCTCGCACGAAGACCGGAATAGAGCAAATGAAGGGGAGAGGAGGATATGTCATTTGTGCTCACCCACGAACGCAGGGCGGAGCTCGTCGAACGCACGGGAGGTTGTTGAACACTGCACCCTCACAAATGATGAAACAACTGCACATTTAAATCCACCCGATCAACGCAAATATATATGATGTTTTTCATAACAAAATTGGAAAATATATGACCTAACTCATAATTCACAAATATATGACCCGAAAAACCACCCCGGCGAAACACCAGCCAAACACCTAGGTAGTTTTGGTAAAATTGAGAAAAAGCATAGTTTTGGTAGTTTTTTCCCTGTGCAACTCCAGACATGCTCGTGATCTCATTTACATTAGATCAACGGACACACACAAAAATCACTAGCAGCCCGGACAGATTCTACCCGTATTTTGGGGAAGCATAAGCTCACTCAAGACCGAGGAGGACTCCAATCCTCGTGATAAGTACATAACCTGACTGACGAGGCGACAATGTTTATGCTTGAATGGTATATCGACCTTCGTAAGGACAAACCTGCAACTTTCAAGTTCAAGAAACAACACCACTTGCAATGTGTCGATGCTCTAAATGGCAAGTTTTCGCTGGTGTCACTCGCACCCAAGTGGATCGACACTATCGTCAATGCAAGGAGAAGTGGGGCTGGAGTGCGTCGTGCCATGGCCAATAGTGGCAATGGCCTTGATGTAACCACTTTCACATTCACACTTTCTGAGTCGTAAAAGCAAAGACTCAATGTAAGTTCTTAGTAGTTTTTCTCTTATTTATATCATGGTCTCGATCTAAAAATGAGTGCTGCCAACTATTTGGTAGGGCAAGATTGGGCTCATCCAAACAGCCCCTTAGGGGCTGTTTGGTTTGCGCCTGCCGGCCTTGCCAATCCTGGGCTTGCCAAATAATTGGCGTGGGATTTGGCCGGCCATGCCCTGCCAAAAATTTGGCTACGAATTGAACTAAGGGGCTGTTTGGTTTGTGCCCCAACTAGCCCCATCAAAATTTTGGCATGACCAAAAATTTGGCAAGTTGTTGATGTTTGGATTGTGGCCAATAAACACCCACCAATGTTTTGGCAAAAAAGACCTTTGTTTGGTTTGTGACCAGCTGGCATAATGAGAAAATATTTGGTTACATCTACTTTTGTTAAACTTATTAGTTGCTTCTAATTTATACTCCCACAATTTAGAAGGTATATAGCGTGAAAAATTAGATGCGGTCAATAAGAAAAAGGAAGACGCTGAAAGAATGACATGCCAGCCCTTGGGGTGTGTAGGGGCTGTTTGGATGCTGCCTTGGCCAGCCCTACCAAATTGTGGGCGAGCCAAAAATTTGGCGAAGCATCGAGTCAGCCATGCCCTGGCCAAGAGTTGGCAACAAAATGAACTGGAGATGCCCGTGCAGCCTGGGCGTGCCAAATATTTGGTCATCATTCAAACGAGTACCCATCACCTGGTCAAAGTCCAATGTTTTGGCATGGCGGTTGTTGGCTGAAATCCAAACAGCCCCTTAATCTTTCCACAGCACCCTACTACAGGTAATTTTTTTAAAGATACGTTGCATGCAGTTTTTTATCGCCCAAGACCACGTGTTCAATTTTTAGCGAGGAGCGCCGGTTAGAACTAATATAATCAGTTCTATCCTACAGCTGCATCTTGCATCCCTTCAAAAATCAAACCGAGCATCTCTCTTAGCTTCAAAAATCAGTTATATTTTGGCAGCGATCCAAACAACAGCCAAATCACATGGGCCAACCAATTTTTTGGTATGTTTACCTTTGGTAGTAATCCAAACAGCCCCTAAGCCTGATATGGAGCTGTATGCACCAATTTTTGGCCAACAACCAAATGAGCACCAAAGCTGGGTCAACGACCAAATTTTGGCATGGCATCTCGGGGCAATGATCCAAACAGATGGAGGGGCATACTGACAGATGGAGGGGCGGGCGCTGTATGGGAGGGTCATGGAAGGGGCGGTGCCGTGGCTCTGGCTCGATGGAGGGCGGGTCATGGGCACGCCATGGTGGCCGGGAGGGCTGCAGTGGCTGTGGAGGGGCGGGGAGGTCCGGCTCGATGGAGGGACGGGCGATGGTGGGGAGGGGTGGGGAGGGTGGGGAGGGCATGTATGGGAGGGGCGGGGAGGGCTGTGGCGGGAGGGGCGGGGAGGGGCGGGGAGGGCCGCCGTGGCCGGGAGGCGGGGAGGGCGAAAGGCTGGGCGGGTAGGGGCGGGGAGGGGCGGGGAGGGCGGGGGAGGGCGGGGAGGGGCGGGGGGAGGCTGCGGTGGCGCAGGAGGGGCGGTGGAGGGCGGGGAGGGCCAGTGGACGGGAGGGGCGGGGAGGGCGAGGCTGGGGCGGGGAGGGGCGGGGAGTGGCGGGGAGGGCTGCGGTGGCGGGGAGGGGCGGGAGGGCGGAGGAGGGCTGCGGTGGCGGGGAGGGGCGGGCCGGCGGTGGTGGCAGCCGGCGGCGCGCTGGGGTCGTCGGGGCGCGCGGGTCGTCGGGGCTGTGTTGGCTGGTGGGTGGGTGAGGTTGGGAGAGAGAGAGGGAGGGGGTGGGGCCGGGCTGGAAGAGAGAGAGAGAGGGGAGGGGCCGGGCTGGGAGAGAGGGGTCGACCTCTTTGCCATCTGCCACCACCGGCCGATGGCAAAGATATGGGCCTTTGCCATCCGGCCGGCAGATGGCAAAGAGGTGGGCTACTTGGCCGTTATAACGCCGTTACCCATTGGGCTCCACCCACTTCTTTGCCATCCGCCAACAGATGGAAAGATTCTTTGCCATCTGGCCGGCAGATGGCAAAGAGGTGGGTTGACAGCCGTTGCATCGACCCTACCCACCTCTTTGCCATCTGCTGGCAGATGGCAAGATTATTTGCCATCACCGCGGATGGCAAAGAATTGGTGATGGCAACCATGTTCTTTGCCATTCTGTCAGTTCTTTGCCATCTGTTTTTTATAAGCAGATGGCAAAGATGTTCTTTGCCATCAGCTGGCAGATGGCAAAGAGCTGGCTGATGGCAAATTCCCAGTTTCCAGTAGTGTGATGAAGCTATTGGCGGTCGAGGACGAGTGACCGCAAGAGGTCTGCTATGGCTCAGAAGCGAAGCGCAAGGGAGAGCGTCGTGGCGCCGCATGGAGCGGGCCGGACCAAAGGCGGAGTAGTGGGTAGAGGCGTGCGGGTAGTGGCCTAGCGCTGGCCTGGATATAAGGTCGCCGTGGTGATCGTTGTAACGAGGTGGTGTCGAGTTCGTGCTCGGAAAATTTGCCGTTCGTGCGGCGGGCGTTCGTGAGCTGGAAACCACGTGTCCACCGTGTTCTCCCTCCTTCTTCTTTCTTTGATCATTCGAGCGAGAGTACCAAGAGAGAGAGGATTTAGGTAAACGAGGGAGAGCTAGGGTAGACACCAAAAATTGGTATCATCAGCTGGTTCATATTGGGCATCGTTACCCTTGCCGGAGGTGTGCTGATGGTGGCGGCGTCCGCTGGCGACTGCGTGGTGAAGCTCCGGGCGGTGTTGTTGGGGAACGTAGTAATTTCAAAAAAATTCCTACGCACACGCAAGATCATGGTGATGCATAGCAACGAGAGGGGAGAGTGTTGTCCACGTACCCTCGTAGACCAAAAGAGGAAGCGTTAGCACAACGCGGTTAATATAGTCGTACGTCTTCACGATCCGACCGATCAAGTACCGAACGTACGACACCTCCGAGTTCAGCACACGTTCAGCCCGATGATGTCCCTCGAACTCCGATCCAGCCAAGTGTTGAGGGAGAGCTTCGTCAGAACGACGTCATGGTGATGATGTTGATGTTCTACCGACGCAGGGCTTCGCCTAAGCACTGCTACAGTATTATCGAGGTGGACTATGGTGGAGGGGGGCACCACACACGGCTAAAAGATCAAACGATCAATTGTTGTGTCTTTGGGGTTCCCCCGTGCCCCCGTATATAAAGGAGCAAGAGGTGGGGGGGTGCGGCCGGCCAAGGGGAGAGGCGCGCCGGAGGAGTCCTACTCCTACCGGGAGTAGGACTCCCCCCCTTTTCCATGTTGGACTAGGAGATAGAGGGGGAAGAGGTGGTGGGGAGGAAGGAAAGGGGGGGCGCCGCCCCCTCTCCTTGTCCTATTCAGACTAGGGGGGAGGGGCGCGTGGCCCTGCCCTGGCCTCCTCTCCTCTCTTCCACCAAGGCCCACTAAGGCCCATTAAGTTGCCGGGGGGTTCCGGTAACCTCCCGGTACTCCGGTAAAATCACGATTTCACTCGGGACTCCGAGCATTTCGAGAATCCAAACACAGGCTTTCAATATATCAATCTTCATGTCTCGACCATTTCGAGAATCCTCGTCATGTCCGTGATCACATCCGGGACTCCGAACAACCTTCGGTACATCAAAACATATAAACTCATAATATAACTATCATCGTAACGTTAAGCGTGCGGACCCTACGGGTTCGAGAACTATGTAGACATGACCGAGACATGTCTCCGGGTATGTGTTTCAAGTGCGGCGAGAGGTGGGGGCACGACCATGTGTGCCCCAGTACTGTGCAACTACACGTCGTCGAAGAGCTGCTGGACATCTTAGGCCTCGACAGTTTGGTGGACGCACAGTTGGGTCCTGATGAAGCAGCGCAAGACACAGCCATGGCAATCTCAGTTTCGGCTGTTACATGAGGGGTTTCAGCTAAAGCCTTTCAACTCAGAGCGTGGCTGCAAGGGCATGAGGTTCTCATGCTGGTAGATTCAGGAAGTTCTAATTCTTTTGTCAACGAGCATCTCGCAAGTCAGGTCTCAGGGGTTCAACCTCTCTCCAAACCCAGTCGCGTCAGAGTTCCAGATGGGGGTGAATTGTTCTGCAAGGAGGTAGCCACACAATGCGCATGTTATGTCTCAGGGGTTCAACCTCTCTCCAAACCCAGTGGCATGAGTTTTATACGGATTTGAAGGTGTTGGCCCTGGGCACATACGATGTCATCCTAGGCATGGATTGGCTGGAGGAGCACAGCCCAATGCAAGTTGACTGGCGCGCTCGTTTCATTGAAATACCAACACCAGCAGGTCCGTTGCGTCTCGTGGGGCACGACGCAGCGTCAACAAGTTGCCAGTCCATCAACAGCTTGCAGCTGCAAAACTTGTGCAGCAAAGGATCTGTCTCGCATATCATACATCTTTGTGTGCTAGCACCTCCGACCGAGATCTTGGAATAGACACCAGATTGCATCCAGGAAATATTGGATCAATTCCCAGACGTATTTGAACAACCAAAGGGGCTCCCGCCAAGAAGGGCATGTGACCATTGTATTCCGCTCATTCCAGGAGCACGACTAGTTAACGTCAGGCAATATCGATACAAACCTGAGCAGAAAACTGAGATTGAAGCTCAAGTCGAAGCATTGTTGAAATCAGGAGTGATTCGGCGTAGTAACATCCCCTTTTCATCCCCGGTTATCCTGGTAAAGAAGAAGGATGGCACCTGGCGTCTCTGCATCGATTACAGGCAGTTAAATGCGATCACAGTGGTCGGCAAATTAACAGTGCCAATAATTGAAGAACTCCTCGATGAGCTTCATGGAGCAGCGTGGTTCTCCAAGCTAGATTTGCGTGTGGGGTATCACCAGATCAGACTAGCTCCAGGCGAAGAGCACAAAACAGCTTTCTCAACACACTAGGGCCATTTTGAGTTCAAGGTCTTGTCCTTTGGGCTCGCAAGGGCTCCTCTCACGTTCATTGAAGGGCTGACCACGACTCTCAAGCCGGTGATGCGCGTCTGTGTGCTCTGGTTCTTCGATGACATCTTGATCTTTAGCGCCACTCTGGAAGAACACAAGTGTCACGTGCGACAAGTGTTGGAGCTATTGCGCAAAGATCACTGGAAAGTTAAGCTCAGTAAGTGTGCTTTTGGTCAGAGAAAAATTTCTTACCTGGGCCATGTCATCAGCGCGCAAGGTGTGTCAACTGACCCCACCAAGATAGCTGCAGTAGCAAATTGGACCTCCCCTCAGAATGTCAAGGAAGTCAGGAGCTTCTTGGGACTTGCGGGCTACTATCGTCATTTCGTGCGCAATTTTGGAGTGATTGCGCGGCCACTTTTTAACTTGTTGAAGAAGAACGCCCCCTTCCTTTGGACATCAATCACAGAAACTGCTTTTCAAGTTCTCAAGCAACAACTTATCACAGCTCCGGTTCTGGCCCTGCCAAACTTTGATCAACCATTCACAGTTGAGACCGATGCATGCGATCGTGGCATAGGGGCAATTCTACAGCAACAGGGACATCCAATAGCGTTCATGAGCAAGGATCTGAGCCCACGTTATGAGAAAGAATACCTGGCCATTATAGTGGCCGTGGAGCAGTGGCGTCCATATTTGCAACACTCAGAGTTTGTCATCTTCACAGACCAAAAGAGCCTCACACATCTAGAAGAACAGTATCTCAACACGCCGTGGCAGCACAAGGCTTTCACCAAACTGCTGGGACTCAGGTATTGTATCAAGTACAAGAAGGGAACTGAGAACAACGGTGCAGATGCTCTCTCTCATGCAAACCCAGCGGAAACTCTGTTCATGGTCACATCGTGTCAACCCGGCTGGCTGGAGGATGTCGTCAACAGTTACAACAACAACCCGCATGCTCTGAAACTACTGGAACAACTGGCAATTCGTGCGGATGCCAAAGGACGATTCTCCCTTCAGCATGGCATCATCAGATTTCGAGGGAGAATATGGCTCGGAGGGGGCACACAAATACAGCAACGAATCATCCAAGCATTCCATGACAGCCCGCTAGGGGGCCATTCCGGGTTCCCAGTAACTTACAGGCGCATTCGACGCCTTTTTGCTTGGCCTAAGAGGAAGATTCAAATCAAACACTATGTGCAGTGTTGTTCAGTGTGTCAGCAAGCCAAGCCGGACAGAGCGGCGTCACCTGGTCTCCTATTGCCTCTACCAATCCCTTCCAAACCATGGGACATAATTACAATGGACTTTGTGGAAGCCCTTCCCCAAACGAGCCGGTTCAACTGCTTGATGGTAATTGTCGACAAGAGTACCAAGTTTAGCTACTTCGCGCGGCTCTTCATTCAGCAAGTCTATAGGGTGCATGGCCTACCAGGAGCAATTGTATCAGATCGAGATCCTGTGTTCACCAGTCACTTCTGGTAGGAATTGTTCAAGGCAGCGGGCACCCAACTCAGACTAAGCACATCCAATCACCCGCAAACAGACGGTCAGACGGAGCGTGTAAACCAATGCGTCGAAACTTTTCTGCGCTGTTTCACACAAGCATGGCCAAGACGGTGGAGTTTTTGGATCCCGTTAGCTCAGTTCTGGTATAACAACTCTCACCACTCATCTATAGGTATGACACCTTTCAAGGCAATGTTCGAGTACGAACCAAGGCATTGGGGGATCACAACAGACAATACCTGCTCTGTGCCACCTCTCGAAGCATGGATCGAAGAATGAGACACAGTCCAGGAATTGCTACAGCAACATCTGAACAGGGCGAGGCAACTGATGAAGAATCAAGCAGATAAGAAAAGATCATTCCGGACTTTTGACGTGGGTGATGAAGTGTACCTGAAGCTACAGCCATACATCCAAACTTCCGTCGCGCCAAGAGCCAACCACAAGTTGGCATACAAATACTACGGCCCTTTCCCGATCATCGCCAAGATCAACGACATCGCTTACAAGCTCCAACTGCCTCAGCAAGCAACGATTCACCCAGTCTTCCACGTCTCGTTGCTGCGGTGCATGCTGAACTCGGGTACGCCTGTCGAAGCTCACCTTCCTCATTGTTCTGACGAGCTAGTAGTTCCTGTGGCAGTCCTCCAGTCGCGTTGGAAACAGGAGAAGGGAAAGGTGCGAGAGCAAGGTCTCGTACGTTGGTCCAATTCCAATGTACTGGGCGACACTTGGGAAGACAAGGCGGGGCTCAAGGAACGTTTTCCGTTGGCTGAGGCTTGGGGACAAGCCTCGACTCAAGAAGAGGGGGATGTCAGCAGCCATGTCAAGGCAGACCCGCAGGTCAGCGAGAACCAACGCGTCGCCACGGCTCCGCGCACGAACCAGGCCAGGCGGCCCAACCCAAGAGTCATTGGGTCGGCCTGGGTAAACTGAAGCCCAGGCACGCAACTACTTGAGGAGCGATCAGGATCGAGCGAGGGCATCCAGTGGATCACGGCTGCGGCGGCTCGGCTTTTATCCCCTTCCTCCTCCTCTCTGGCCACGAACCCTAGATATCCATTTTTGTAATCTCCTCTGTAATCGCTACCAAATCGAACCCTGTGAGTGAAGCGTGCTAGTAATCAAGAGATCGACCTCCACCCTCACAAGAAGGCAGCAATTATGCATGTCTTGGCATGATTGTTCTGAATAATCATCAAGGTGTACTTACTTTCTGAAGTAGTACCAAACACGTATCTGCATGCACCATCTTCTTCTTCTTCTTCCATGGCCAAGTCTGTGGAACCATCCATGCATGCCTGCTAGTCTCTGGCATGTAATTAGATGATGGATTAATCAAATGATGTTCCTCTTGCTAATAACATACGCACGCTACCGGGGTTCACCGCAGAGTGGCGATCGACTAGGTGAGTGCAAAGGCGGTGCCATCTTTAGCCGTGCATGTCTTGGCGTTGCCGCTATGCATGGTGGAAAGGAACACTGGATCGGGAGTGGACTGAATCGAGAGGAACACCGCGGTGGTGCTTGTTCGGTTTCGCTTGGGTTTTTGCTCCTAGTGATGTATGTGGAGTTGAGGCAGAGTCACGAGGACCAGCCGAAAGCAGGCCACGGTCATTGGCTTGTTTACAGACGTGTGTGATGTGTGTGGGGAAGGAGTAAGGAAGAGATAAGGGAGAACAGAATTTGCGGTGGATGCAAACACAACCTGCACAATGGGATAGTCCTGCTCATTTGAAATCCACCCACACACTCCACTCATGAGAAAACAAATTCCACTCACGCAAGGGCGGAGCTTGAATGCCCATTCTTTGGGTTGGCTAAATGAAAAGAAATGGCACATTACATGGGCCACTCACGTAAATAGCAGCACTAGTGTTAGGGGCCCTATTTCTAGCATCACGCGACCACGTAGGGAACTGTCGCTCAAGTGTGGTGCGAAGGTTGGGCTCAATGCGCGAGAACTACAACGTCATTTTTTCTTCTTCACATTTTCTGTTTTTATATTTTCCTTATTTTACTTTTATTTATATCTCCCAATATTCAAAATAAATATATTAAAAAATCACTCTTCAAAAACATTGTAAAAATGTTGACCAAGTATTTAGAAATATTAAATTTGATCACGTATCAAAAAATTTGATCACGTATCAAAAAATGTTAATTAAGGGCTTGAAAAAATGTTGGACAAGTATTTCAAAAATGTTAATCAAGCATTTAGAAACTTTTGAACGTGTATACAAAAAATATTGACCATGTATTAAAAAATGATGAAAAAATTGATAGTGTATGTAAAAATTTTAATTGGGAATTTGAAAAAATGCAGAACAAGTATTCAAACGAATTAATCAAGCATTTGAAAAATGCTAAATGTGTATAGTTTTTTTGACCTTGCATTAAAAAATGATGGAAAATTTCGATCATTTATATACAAGTGTTAACAAATCATTAGAAAAAGTTTATAATTGTGTATAGAAAAAATGTTGACCATGTATTAAAAATGTTAATCTTGTATTTGAAAATGTTAAAATATGTATAGAAAAATGTGTTTACCATGTATTTGAAAAATGCTAAATTTGTACTGGAAGAATGTTAAATATGTATTAGAAAAATGTTCTTGACATATACAAGAAATATAGAATGAAAACCAAAAGAAAGAAGGACAAGACAAATAATGAAAACCAAAAAAGAAACAAAATAAACTAAGGGAAAATAGAATGAAAAATAAAACTAAAGAAAAAATGCAAAATGAATGAATTAAAATAGTGAAAATCGATAAAGAAACAAAAAAAAGTTGAAAACCAAGAAAGAAACAAAATAAACCAAAGGATGAAAAATGAAAATGTGTAAGAAAAGAAAACCCGATAAAACAATATAAGCAATAAAGTAAAACAGAAAGAAAACCGAAAGGGAAAACAAAAAATGGAGAAGAAATAAGGAAATAAAAAAGAAAAAAAAGAAAAAAAGGACAAAAACCAATAAAAATGAAGAAAAAATTATAGAAAACCAGTCCTTTTCCTTCTAGTAGGTCGCGCCCTCCTTAGTTAACACAAACTTGATGTTGCCTCAGTGGCTAAGTCCTCCTTTGGTTCACATGATTTCTATTGGAATTTTGGAGGATACGATTTTTGTAGGAAAATATCCTTTGGAGGCCTTTGGTTTAAAGGAATGAAATCCTATTCCAATACAGTATTTCTTCCTTCCCTTCACGTTTCACAGGAAAAGAAAAAATAGGTCAGATCTCTTGCAAAACTTTCTTGGCGAGAACGACGCGCGCGTCGGCAGCTGTTTGCTCACTCGCTGCTACTTGTGATAGGGGTTGCAATTTCCCCGAAGAGGAAGGGTGATGTAGTATAGTAGCAGATAGTATTTCCCTCAGTTAAGAACTAATGTTTATCGAACTAGTAGGAGACTCACCTA
Organism: Aegilops bicornis; assembly: GCA_021605145.1. Classification (NCBI taxonomy): domain Eukaryota; kingdom Viridiplantae; phylum Streptophyta; class Magnoliopsida; order Poales; family Poaceae; genus Aegilops; species Aegilops bicornis. The sequence continues at coordinate 193,675,744 of CM038672.1, read as the reverse complement.
AATGAACATCAACAGTACCTGCACACACATGATACGTCTCCAACGTATCTATATTTTTTGATTGTTTCATGCTATTATATTATCAATGTTGGATGCTTTATATGCATTTTTGGGAACTCCTATTAACTCAGTGCCTAGTGCCAGTTGTTGTTTTCTACTTGTTTTTGGTTTTTCAGAAAATCAGTACCAAAAGGAGTCCAGATGCTACGAAACTTTTTAACGATTTTTTTCTGGACATAAGAGACCCTAGATGCTTTTGGAGGAGACCATATGCGAAGCGAGGAGACGGCAAGGCAATAGGGCGTGCCCTCGGGGTGCGGGTAGGGCGTCATGTTACCTTGTGGGTCCCACGTGGCTCTGTCTGATCTAATTCCACTTCTATAAATTATCAAATATTGGGAAAGCCACAGAGAGCCACCTGAAACACTTTTTTCACCGCGGCAAGCTTCTGTTCTTTCGTGATCCCATCTGGAGGCCTTTTTCGGTATTCTGCCGGAGGGGAAATCGACCACGGAGGGCTTCTACATCATCATTGCTGCCTTCCGATGATGCATGGGTAGTTCACCACAGACCCACAGGTCCATAGCTAGTAGCTAGATGGCTTCTTCTCTCTCTTTGATCATTAATACAATGTTCTCCCCGATCTTCTTGGAGTTCTATTCGATATAATCTTATTTACGGTGTGTTTGTTGGGATCCGATGAATTGTGGGTTTATGATCAGATTATTCAGTGAAAGTAATTGAGTCTTTTTCGAACTTGATTATGCATGATTCTTGTAGCTTTGTATTTCTCTCAGATCTAACCATTTGGTTTGGCCAACTAGATTGATTTATTTTCGGCAGGAGAGGTGGTTTGTGCTGGCTTCAATTTTGCGGTGTCCTCACCCAGTGAGGCACGTATTGTGTTGTTGCCATTAAGGGTAAAACTACGGGGTTTAATCATATTGTGTGACGCCCGAATAATTAAGCTACAGTAATTCTCTGCTAATGATGCCACATCACTTCGATTACTATCGTTAATCTCGTGTTAGTTCGAAACCGATTTAAATTCAATTCAAAATCAAGCAAACAATAAAAGTTTTCAAACATTAAAATAAAAATGTTCGGTTAGTGCCAAATATTACATAGGTAATTGTTGTGAAGAGAACACATATTTAGAAAATGCTAAGATGCCTTAAATTAAATAAAATAGAAAAGGAAATAAATAAAAGAAAAGAAAATATAAAACAGAAAACAAAACAAAAAGAGGAAGTAGAAGAACCCCCCATTGGGCCACGGCCCAAGAGCCATCGGCCGCCAGCCGTCCCAAACACCCCACCCCTCCTCCATATCCCCACCGGAAACCCTAACAACCCACCTCACTCCCCCACTCCCCCACAACTCTCTCCCCTCCCCGATCCAGATCGGGATCGGGGGAACCAGACCGAACCGCCGCCGACGCCGCCCTGGCTCCGTGCTCGAGCCCCGCGCCGCCCGGCGACCCTACTGCGGTGGACGAGCCACCCGCCGGCGACGAACCCCCTCCCTCGCGCACGTGCCACGACCTCTTCCTCACCGGACCCCGCCACCGCCCGTCACCTCGTCCTCCTCGTCTCCTCCTCGCCGACGACGCGTCCCCATCCTCCTCCCCAATGGCTCCATCAAGCCTCGTCGCACCCCTTCTCATGACGAACGTGAGCACCTCCCCGTGCTCCCTCTCTACTCCCCCCCCCCCCCGTGGTCACCGCACTCACGCGCGTGCCCAGGCGCACTCACCGCATCACGGCCAGCGCGCCGCCCCTTTCCCCGCGTCGCCCGCTCGCGACCACCACCATCCCGCGCCATCCCACTGCAGTTTGCCGGACCCGCCGCTTGCCTTCGCCCCGCTTCCAGTTGCCCGTTGCGGCTCCTCGTGCGCGCATGTCGCCCCGCTCGCCGTCTCTACTCGAGACCGCTTGGTGGCGCCCGGCTGACCACCGCGACCATCTGCGCTGACCTCGGCTCCGATCCCACCTCCGCCGCTTCCCCTGGCCGGCGTCATGGGCACCGACGGCAGTGCAGATGGCCTCGCCCGAACCAACGCTTGGGCTCGCCCCTAGTCAGGCGCGCCCGTTACCACCAACGCCCGTCGCCCGACCCGATAGGCCCATAGCAAACGCTCCCCCCCAGAACGTTTAATAAAAAAAGAGATGTTTTTTTTAAAATAATAACTAATAATAAAATACATATTAATTAATTAATTAATTAAATTAATTAATCCTGATTAGATTAGCCTAAGTAACTAGTTAACCTAATCACTTTAATTAAATTAACTAATCATGTTTAGTTAACTAAGTCAATGACTAGTGGGACCCACACGTCAGCTTGACCCAGTCAACACCTCTGTTGACTGATGATGTCATGCTGATGTCATGCTGATGCAGTAATGCCATTTTTGGATTAAATTATTAATAATAATTTATAAATTGATTTAAATCTTTAAAAATGAATATAAAATAAACCGTAGCTCGGATGGAAAAACTTTGTACATGAAAGTTGCTCAGAACGACGAGATGAATCCGGATAAGCAGCCCGTTCGTCCGCCACACATCCCTAGCTTAGCAAACCTGCAACTTTTCCCCTCCGGTTCATCTGTCCGAAAATGCGTAACACCGGGAATACTTTCCCGGATGTTTTCCCCCTTCGCCGGTATCACCTACTACCGCGTTAGGGCACACCTAGCACCGCTCATTGTCACGTCACGCATCGTAATGCTTATGTTTGCATTGTATTTATTGTTTCTTCCCCCTCTTCTGTCCGGTAGACTACGAGACCGACGCTGCTACCGCCCCGTTCGACTAGGAGTTGACGACCCCTCTCTCTTGCCTGAGCAACCAGGCAAGCCCCCCCCCCCTGATCACCAGATATCGCCTATTCTTCTCTATACTGCTTGCATTAGAGTAGTGTAGCATGTTACTGCTTTCAGTTAATCCTATACTGCTGCATAGCCTGTCCTTGCTACTACTGTTGTTACCTTTACACCGCTATCCTATCGCTTAGTATAGGATGCTAGTGTTCCATCAGTGGCACTACAGTCTTGTCCGTCTGCCATGCTATACTACTGGGTTGTGATCACTTCGGGAGGTGATCACGGGCATATACTATATACTTTACACTATTACATTACCTGTGATACTGTTCGGAGATGGGGGCTGAAAGGACAGGTGGCTCCATCCCGGTAGAGGTGGGCCTGGGTTCCCGATGGCCCCTGACTGTTACTTGTGGCGGAGCGACAGGGCAGGTTGAGACCACCTAGGAGAGAGGTGCGCCTGGCCCTGTTCGGCGTTCGCTGATACTCAACACACTTAACGAGATCTTGGTATTTGATCTGAGTCTGGCCATCTGGTCTATACGCACTAACCAACTACGTGGGAAAGTTATGGGCACTCGACGTCGTGGTATCAGCTGAAGCACTTCGTGACGCCACGTCGGCGTGGCGCCGGATTGGAACGTAAGCCTGCTCTTGTATTAAGGGGCTAGTTCTGCTTCCACCGCCCTCGCAACGTCTTGTGTGTGCTATGGGCGATCGGCCCGCACCCTGGCGCTTAGGTTTAGACCGGCGTGTTGACCTCTCTGTTGTGCCTAGGTGGGGCTGCGGCGTGTTGATCTTCCGTGGCGGGCATGACCCGTAAAAGTGTGTCCGGCCAAATGGGATCAAGCGTGTTGGGTTATGTGGTGCACCCCTGCAGGGAAGTTAATCTATTCGAATAGCTGTGATCTTCGGTAACATGACGACTTGGAGTTGTACCTTGACCTTATGACAACTACAACAGGATACTTAATAAAACACACACCCTTCCAAGTGCCAGATATAACCCGGTGATCGCTCTCTAACAGGGCAATGAGGAGGGGATCGCTGGGTAGGATTATGCTATGCATTGTTACTTGGAGGACTTGAGTCTACTCTCTTCTACATGCTGCAAGACTGAGGCTGCCAGAACAGTATTCTTCGACAGGAATAGCTATCCCCCTCTTATTCTGGCATTCTGCAGTTCAGTCCACCGATATGGCCCTTTACACATATACCCATGCATATGTAGTGTAGCTCCTTGCTTGCGAGTACTTTGGATGAGTACTCACGGTTGCTTTTCTCCCTCTTTTCCCTTCCCTTCTACCTGGTTGCCGCAACTGCATGTCGGAGCTCAGAGCCGACGCCACCGTCGATTTACTTTACTACTACTACCGGAGGTGCCTACTATTACGCAGCCCGGCGATTTACCACCAGTAATAGTTTAGGAGGATCCCACGCAGGAGGCCTGCGCCTCTTTCGATATGTATCCCAGTTTCTGCTAGCCTTCTTAAGGCAAACTTGTTTAACTTATGTCTGTACTCAGATATTGTTGTTTCCGCTGACTCGTCTATGATCGAGCACTTGTATTCGAGCCCTCGAGGCCCTTGGCTTGTATTATGATGCTTGTATGACCATTTTTATTTTTAGAGTTGTGTTTTGATATCTTCCTGTGAGTCCCTGATCTTGATCGTACACGTTTACGTGTATGATTAGTGTACGATTGAATCGGGGGCGTCACATATTGATTGTGTTTACTTTGTCTACACCTTGCCATCTTGCTTAAAGCGTTACTCTATTTGTCATGAACTTAATACCATAGATGCATGCTGGATAACGGTCGATTGGGGGAGTAATAGTAGTAGATGTTGGGTAGGAGTCGGTCTACTTGTCACGGACGTGATGCCTATATACATGATCATTGTCACAAATATGCGCTTTTCTATCAATTGCTGAACATTAATTGTTCTCCCACGTATGCTATGTCTTCGAGAGAGAAGCCTCTAGTGAAACCTATGGCTCCTAGGTCTACTTTTACCATATCATTAAAACCAAAAATACTTTGCTACAATTTATTTACTTTTGTTTTTATCTATCTATCACTATCAGAATTAATTCTTGCAAGTAATGACTTCAAGGGGATTGACAACCCTCTTGCCCGCGTTGGGTGCAAGTATTTGCTTTTGTGTGTGTAGGTACCGAAGACGGGAATTTGTGTGGTTCCGATATTGGTTCGATAACCTTGGTTCTCGCTGAGGGAATATTTATCTCTATTGTACTTCTTCACCCCTCCTCTTCGGTGAAAATCCGAAGCAGTTTACAAGTAGCAGGAAGAATTTCGGGTGCCGTTGTCGGGCAGACATCATCAAACTATTATCAGGTTCCTACATACGGACTTTCATCTACTTGCTTTACTTTTTGGGGTTATGCTTTCGGTCGTTCGATCACGATCGTGTGGGCGAAAACCGTGCCTCATTTGGAGTCTCCTAGCTCCATCTATCTATAAATAGGCCACCTCCCCCGAAATCCCGCAGTCCAAACCCTAGATCTCGCCTCCCTCCGCGCACCGGACATGTCTGCTCGCCGGCGGACGTGTCCATCCCACTGGCCACGTCCTTCCGTCCAATGGCGTCGCGCCACGTCGCCTTCCCCGCCGCCGAAGCCAACCGGGCGCCGCCACCTCATCGCGCCTCCTCTCTCTCCTTCCTCCGCGCCGCTGCCCGGCCATGAGCCAGTGAACCCGCCTGCCAGGATTCTGCCGCCGCCGCCTCCATGGTGCCAGCGCCCGAGCCGCGGCTCCTCCCAGCGCCGCCCCGCCGCCGCCCGCGCCTCCCCATCGCCGGCGGCCGACCACGCCTCCGCCGCCTGAGCCCGAGGCTCCTCCCGCCGGCCGCCGCAGCTCCGAGCTCGCCGCCCCTCGCCTCCTCTGTCGTATCCCTCGTCTCCGGCCTCCTTCCCCACCGTCTCCGGCGAGCTTCTCCGGCGACCTCCGGATCGGGACCAGATCCACCACTCCCTCGAACCAAACGGTGCCCCGCGCCCCTGGATCCCTCCGACCCGGATCCCTCCGTCCCGCGTTGACTTTCGCGGAGGTAAAATTCCACTAATTCCACTAAGTCCCGAATATTTTTTCATAATCATGCCATGTTCATCGCATCATATCTCCGCATCCGTAGCTCCGTTTTGTGCGTGTAATATGTCAAATTGTTCCCCATGAGATGCTCTACATTTCATTTCATTGTGCCATGCTTATTTGAGTTCAGCTTGATGCCTGAATCTTCGTTGTAAGAGTGATATGATGTTAATCTGCTGAAACTGTTATAACTTGGTGATTTGTCATTTTTGTTGCATTTGATGTGTGCATCATATGAGCATGAGCTCTACATGTGTTTTTAAGTATGTCATGCCATATTTACAGGGGTGCTATCCATGTATTTTTGTGATTCCTGTAGTGAGTGCATCAAGCTTGTTAAGTAGAGTACTTGCTGTTGCTGTTTTGCATGTCTGAATCTGCTATATCGTGATGCTATGTTAACCTGCTTCTACAAGTCATTCTATGCATAATCTGGAGATGTTCACTAAGGATGTTTTGTTCTACATGTCATGAGCTATCCATCCATGCCCCTTATTGCATTTATAGCCTGCTGTAGCTTGTCCATATCTTGCTCGAAAGTTGCTAAATAATGTTGCTGTCAGCCTGTTAACATTAAGTTCAGTTTTGCCATGAGCTTTTCTACTGATCCATGCATCCTATGAACTTGCTATTGCCATTCTTAGCTTCATAAACATGCCTTATTAGTGTTGGTTGCCTTTCCATGCCATGTATTACTCTGTGGTGAGTTCTTAAAGCTCACCAACATGTCTACTTATCGTTGTTCCTGCCATGTATGAATCTGTATTATAACTTTCTATGTTTACATGGGTGCCATCATATCTTCTGATCCTTCTTGGCTCATGTTCAGTAAAGAACTTTTGTTCTATGCATGTAGTAGAGTCATTCCATGCCTTTGTTTGCCATGATAAGTTCCTGTAACATGTTGTTTGATAGCTCTAAACATTACAACCTGATGTTATTTTCTGCAAAGTCTGAACTGTTATTATTTGCAATCTTGCCATGTGTGTTTGTGCATGTTCTAGTGATTTCTGGAGATAGCGCAGTGTTAAATGTTTTGTATTGCTTTACCTGTACATCGTGCCCATGCCTTTTGTTCTCGTGTTAAGATGCTGTAGCTTGTTGTTTTGGTGCTTGCAATATGCCTAGTTGTTGTTTTGGACAGATTGTTGCTATAACTTGTTTCATGTGTATGTGTTGAACCGTTGCTCCGTTTTGAGTGTGCTCTATATGAAACTTGCTTGATTTTGCATGTAGTTTCATATTATCATGTTGCATCCTTGTTTTGAGAGTGTTTGCTTGAGGTTTGTATGCATTTTGTATCAATGCCATGCTTATCTTGTTTTGCTCATATCTTCTAGGCCGTAGCTCCGAATTTAATGAACTTTATGGGTAACTTGACTAGAATTTCGTGTAGATCATCTTGGTGCACCTTAACTTGTTGTTTAACAAATTTAACATGAAGTTATTAAGATCTGGGCCAATTTTGAAATTTGCATATAAGGACTTACCGGATTTGTTATATGTTGTTCACGGCCTCATTTAAACTTGCCTTGATGTGTTGCTCTTGTTTGCATCATCCCTTGCCATGAGTAGCTTCATGTAGTCTTGTCTTGCATCATACTTGTTTGTGCATCGTGTCATGTTCATGTGTGGTGTGTTTACCATGTTGTGTGCTTCTCTCGATAGTTCCCGTTTCGTTGCGGTCGTGATGATTCGTTCGTCTACGCTTGGTTCGTCTTCATGGCTTCATCTTCTTCATGGACTCGTTCTTCTTCCTAGCGGGATTTCAGGCAAGATGACCGCTACCCTGGATCTCACTACTATCATTGCTATGCTAGTTGCTTCGTTCTATCGCTATGCCGCGCTACCTATCCCTTGTTCTATCAAGCCTCCCAAATTGCCATGAACTTGTAACCTTTGTCACCCTTCCTAGCAAACCGTTGTTTGGCTATGTTACCGCTTTGCTCAGCCCCTCTTATAACGTTGTTAGTTGCAGGTGAAGTTGAAGATTGCCCCATGGTGGACAAGTTTATGTTGGGATATCACAATATCTCTTATATTATTAATGCATCTATATACTTGGTAAAGGGTGGAAGGCTTGGCCTTATGCCTGGTGTTTTGTTCCACTCTTGCCGCCCTAGTTTCCGTCATATCGGTATTATGTTCCCGGATTCTGCGTCCCTAACGCGGTTGGGTGATTTATGGGACCCCCTTGACAGTTCGCTTTGAATAAGACTCCTCTAGCAAGGCCCAACCTTGGTTTTACCATTTGCCTCACCACCACCTACTTTTCCCTTGGGAGTCGCTCTCTCGAGGGTCATCTTTATTTCGCCCCCGGGCGGTGCTTCTCTAAGTGCTTTGGTCCGAACCGGCTTACTGCAGGCCACCTTGAGGCAACCCGAGGGCTGGTTTTACTCGTAGCTAGTCTCATCCGGTGTTGCCACGAGAGCGAGATATGTGCAGCTCCTATCGGGATTGTCGGCGCATCGGCGGTCTTGCTGGTCTTGTTTTATTCTTTGTCGAAATGTCTTGTAGCCAGGATTCCGAGACTGATCGGGTCTTCCCGGTGAGAAGGAATATCCTTCGTTGATCGCGAGAGCTTATCATGGGCTAAGTTGGGACACCCCTGCAGGGTATAAACTTTCGAGAGCCATGCCCGCGGTTATGTGGCAGATGGGAATTTGTTAATATCCGGTTGTAGTAAACTTGAAGTAAAACTCTTCTAAAATACACCAACCGTGTGCGTAACCGTGAGTGTCTCTTTTCGGGGTTGATCGAGAGGAGAACACGGTTTCTGGGTTATGCCTGACATAAGTAGGAGTTCAGGATCACTTCTTGATCATTACTAGTTGACGACCGTTCCTTTGTTTCTCTTCTCGCTCTCATTTATGTATGTTAGCCACCATATATGCTTAGTCGCTGCTGCAACCTCACCACTTTACCCCTTCCTTTCCCTTTAAGCTTTGCTAGTCTTGATACCCATGGTAATGGGATTGCTGAGTCCTCGTGGCTCACAGATTATTACACCACCAGTTGCAGGTATAGGTTGCGATGATCATGACACGAGAGCGATGTTTACTTGTTTTGGAGTTCTTCTTCTGCTTCTTCGATCAGGGGATAGGTTCGTGTCGGCTGACTGGGCTAGCAGGGTGGATATTGTTTGAGTTTCTGTTTCTTATTCATCCGTAGTCGGATGTTGATCTTGTATGTTGTATTGTTGTATTCATGTGACATTGTATGTCTTGGTTGTATCCCTATGTATTATGTAATGTTGATGTAATGATATCCACCTTGCAAAAGCGTCTTCAAGATGCGCTTCTATCCTTGGTGGGACCTTCGAGTTCCTTTTGGATAGGGTCGCATCATGGGCGTGACAGAGATGCTTGCAACGAGAGAGAGGGAGTTCATCTTCATACCCTTGAACATCGCTAAGTGGAAGCGTTACAAGAACGCGGTTGATGGAGTCGTACTCGCGGCGATTCAACTCGCGGAAGATCCAATCCAAGCGCCAAACGGACAGCGCCTCCACGTTCAACACACGTACAGCCTGGGGACGTCTCCTCCTTGTTGATCCAGCAAGGGGAAAGGAGAAGTTTAGGGAGAACTCTGGCAGCTAGGCATGGTGGTGCAGCTTCGGTTCTCCGCCAGGGCTTCGCCAAGCACTACAGAGGAGGAGGAGTTAGAGGGTGCAAGGGCTGCACCAGGGGCGGAGGTGCGGCTGCCCTCCCACCCCCACTATTTATAGGGTGAAGGGGAGAGGGGGTCAGCCCCCCTAGATACATCTAGAGGGGGGCGGCAGCCAGGGGGGAGACTTGCCCACCAAGCAAGTGGGAGGCGCCCCCACCCCCAAGGGTTTCCAACCCTAGGCGCCTTGAGCCCTTGGGGGGGCGCACCAGCCAACTAGGGGGCTGGTTCCCTCCCATATTCATCCCACTAAGTCCTCCGGGGTAGGTGGCCCCACCCGGTGGACCCCGGTACACCTTTCGGTGGTCCCGGTACAATACTGATAACCCCGGAAACCATTCCGACGACTGAAACTGGACTTCCCATATATAAATCTTCACCTCCGGACCATTCCGGAACTCCTCGTGACGTCCGGGATCTCATCCGGGACTCCGAACAACCTTCGGTAACCACATACAATTTCCCATAACAACTCTAGCGTCACCGAACCTTAAGTGTGTAGACCCTACGGGTTCGGGAACCATGCAGACATGACCGAGACATCTCTCCAGCCAAAAACCAACAGAGGGATATGGATACACATGTTGGCTCCCAAATGTTCCACGTTGATCTCATCGGATGAACCACGATGTCAAGGATTCAATCGGTACCGTATACAATTCCCTTTGTCTATCCGTATGTCATTTGCCCAAGATTCGATCGCCGGTATCCCCATACCTCGTTCAATCTCGTTACCGGCAAGTCTCTTTACTCGTTCAATCCCGTGGCTAATTCCTTAGTCACATTGATCTCATTATGATGATGCATTACGGAGTGGTCCTAGAGATACCTCTCTGTCATACGGAGTGACAAATCCCAGTCTCGATTCGTGCCAACCCAACAGATACTTTCGGAGATACCTGTAGTGCACCTTTATAGCCACCCAGTTACGTTGTGACATTTGATACACCCAAAGCATTCCTACGGTATCCGGTAGTTGCACAATCTCATGTTCTAAGGAAATGATACTTGACATTAGAAAAACTCTAGCAAACGAACTACACGATCTTGTGCTATGCTTAGGATTGGGTCTTGTCCATCAAATCACTCTCCTAATGATGTGATCCCGTTATCAACGACATCCAATGTCCATGGTCAGGAAACGATAACCATCTATTGAACAACGAGCTAGTCAACTAGAGGCTTACTAGGGACATGATGTGGTCTATGTATCCACACATGTATTACCGTTTCCGATTAATACAATTATAACATGAACAATAGACAATTATCATAAACAAGGAAATACAATAATAACTACTTTATTATTGCCTCTAGGGCATATTTCCAATAGTCTCCCACTTGCACTAGATTCAATAATCTAGTTACATTGTGATGAATCGAACACCCATAGAGTTCTGGTGCTGATCATGTTTTTCTCGTGGAAGAGGTTTAGTCAAAGGATCTGCGACATTCAGATCCGTATGCACTTTACAAATAGCTATGTCTCCATCTTGAATATATTCACGAATGGAGTTGAAATGACGCTTGATGTGCCTGGTCTTCTTGTGAAACCTGGGCTCCTTGGCAAGGGCAATAGCTCCAGTGTTGTCACAGAAGAGACTCATTGGGCCCAACGCATTGGGAATCACTCCTAGGTCAGTATTAACTCCTTCATCCAGACTCCTACCTAAGCTACTTCTGAAGCAGCTATGTACTCCGCTTCACATGCAGATCCCGCCATGACGCTTTGCTTGCAACTGCACCAGCTTACTGCCCCACCATTCAAAATATACACGTATCCGATTTGCGACTTGGAGTCATCCAGATCTGCATCAAAGCTAGCATTGACGTAACCCTTTACGACGAGCTCTTCATCACCTCCATAAATGATAAACATATCCTTAGTCATTTTGAGGTACTTCAGGATATTCTTGACTGTTGTCCAGTGTTCCATACCGGTATGACTTTGGTACCTCCCTACCAAACTTACGGCAAGGTTCACATCAGGTCTGGTACATAGCATGGCATGCATAATAGAGCCTATGGCTGAGGCATAGGGGATGACATTCATCTTTTCTCTATCTTCTGCCGAGGTCGGACATTGAGCTGTGCTCAATCTCACACCTTGCAATACATGCAAGAAACCCTTCTTGGACTGATCCATATTGAACTTCTTCGATTCTTGTCAAGGTATGTGCTTTGTGAAAGACCAATGAGGTGTCTCGATCTATCTCTATAGATCTTGATGCCTAATATGTAAGTAGCTTCTCCAAGGTCCTTCATTGAAAAACACTTATTCAAGTAGGCCTTTACGCTTTCCAAAAGTTCTATATCATTTCCCATCAATAGTATGTCATCCCCATATAATATGATAAATGCTACAGAGCTCCCACTCACTTTCTTGTAAATACAGGCTTCTCCATAAGTCTGTATAAACCCAAACTCTTTGATCATTTCATCAAAGCGAATTTTCCAACTCCGAGATGCTTGCACCAGCCCATACATGGAGCGCTAGAGCTTGCATACTTTGTTAGCATTCTTAGGATCGACAAAACCTTCCGGCTGCATCATATACAATTCTTCCTTGAGGAAACCATTAAGGAATGCCGTTTTCACATCCATTTGCCAGATCTCATAATCATAGAATGCGGCAATTGCTAACATGATTCGGACGGACTTCAGCTTCCCTACGGGTGAGAACGTCTCATTGTAGTCAACCCCTTGAACTTGTTGATAACCCTTAGCGACAAGACGAGCCTTATAGACGGTCACATTACCATCCGCGTCGGTCTTCTTCTTAAATATCCACTTATTTTCTATGGCTTGCCGATCAGCGGGCAAGTCCGTCAAAGTCCATACTTTGTTTTCATACACGGATCCTATCTCGGATTTCATGGCTTCAAGCCATTTGTTGGAATCCGGGCCTGCCATTGCTTCTTCATAGTTCGAAGGTTCACCATTGTCTAACAACATGATTTCCAGGACAGGGTTGTCATACCACTCTGGTGCGGAACGAGTCCTTGTGGACCTACGAAGTTCAGCAGTAACTTGACCCGAAGTTTCATGATCATCATCTTTAACTTCCTCTCTAGTTGGTGCAGGCACCACAGAAACATCTTCCAAAGCTGCGCTACTCTCCGGTTCAAGAGGGGGTACCTCATCAAGTTCTACTTTCCTCCCACTTACTTCTTTCAAGAGAAACTCTTTCTCCAAAAAGGATCCATTCTTGGCAACAAAGATCTTGCCTTCGGATCTGAGGTAGAAGGTATACCCAATAATTTCCTTAGGGTATCCTATGAAGAAGCATTTTTTCAATTTGGGTTCGAGCTTTTCAGGTTGAAGTTTTTTGACATAAGCATCGCATCCCAGAACTTTCAGAAAGGCAGCTTAGGTTCCTTTCCAAACCATAATTCATACGGTGTCGTCTCAATGGATATAGACGGTTCCCTATTTAAAGTGAATGCGGCAATCTCTAAAGCATAACCCCAAAATGATAGCGGTATATTTGTAAGAGACATCATAGATCGCACCATATCAAAAAGAGTGTGATTACGACATTCGGACACACCATTACGCTGAGGTGTTCCAGGCGGCGTGAGCTGTGAAACAATTCCACGTTTCCTTAAGTGTGTGCCAAACTCGCGACTCAAATATTCTCCTCCACGATCGGATCGTAAGATCTTTATTTTCCTGTCACGTTAATTCTCTACCTCACTCTGAAATTCCTTGAACTTTTCAAAGGTCCCAGACTTGTGTTTCATTAAGTAGACATACCCATATCTACTCAAGTCATCAGTGAGGGTGAGAACATAACGATAGCCACTGCGAGCCTCAACGCTCATTGGACCGCATACATCAGTATGTATTATTTCCAACAAGTTGGTTGCTCGATCCATTGTTCCGGATAACAGAGTCTTGGTCATTTTTCCCATGAGGCATGGTTTGCACGTGTCAAATGATTCATAATCAAGAGACTCCAAAAGTCCATCTGCATGGAGTTTCTTCATGCGTTTGACACCAATGTGACCAAGGCGGCAGTGCCACAGGTATGTGGGACTATCATTATCAGCCTTACATCTTTTGGCATTCACACTATGAATATGCGTAACATGAAGTTTGAGATTCAATGAAAGTAAACCATTGACCAGCGGGGCATGACCATAAAACATATCTCTCATATAAATAGAACAACCATTATTCTCGGATTTAAATGAGTAGCCATCTCGCAGTAAACGAGATCCATATACAATGTTCATGCTCAAAGCTGGCACTAAATAACAATTATTGAGGTTTAAAACTACTCTCGAAGGTAGATGTAGAGGTAGCGTGCCGACGGTGATCACATCGACCTTGGAACCATTCCCGATGCGCATTGTCACCTCGTCCGTCGCTAGTCTCCGCTTATTCCACAGCTCCTGTTTTGAGTTACAAATGTGAGCAACTGCACTGGTATCAAATACTCAGGACCTACTACGAGCGTTGGTATGGTACACATTAATAACATGTATATCATATATACCTTTGGCGTTGCCAGCCTTATTATCCGCTAAGTACTCGGGGCAGTTCCGCTTCCAGTGACCATTTCTCTTGCAATAAAAGCACCTAGTCTGAGGCTAGTGTCCATTCTGTGGCTTCTTCCCGGCAACTGACTTACCGGGCGCGGCAACTCCCTTTCTGTCCTTCTTGAGGTTCTTCTTACCCTTGCCTTTCTTGAAACTAGTGGTCTTATTCACCATCAACACTTGATGTTCCTTTTTGATCTCCACCTCCGCTGATTTCAGCATTGAATATAACTCAGGAATGAACTTCTCCATCCTTTGCATATTGTAGTTCATAACAAAGCTCTTATAGTTAGGTGGAAGCGATTGGAGGATCCTGCCAATGACCGAGTCATCTGGAAGATTAACTCCCAGCCGAGACAAGCAATTGTGCAACCCAGACATTTTGAGTATATGCTCGCTGACAGAACTGTTTTCCTCCATCTTACAACTGTAGGACTTGTCGGAGACTTCATATCTCTTGACCCGAGCATGAGCTTGGAAAACCATTTTCAGCTCTTGGAACATCTCATATGCTCCGTGTTCTTCAAAAACGCTTTTGGAGCCCCGGTTCTAAGCTGTAAAGCATGCCGCACTGAACCAGGGAGTAATCATCACTACACGACTGCCAGGCGTTCATAAAGTCTTGAGTTGCTGGGAAAATGGGTGCGTCACCTACAGGTGCTTCAAGGACATATGCTTTCTTGGTAGCTATGAGGATAATCCTCAAGTTACAGACCCAGTCCGCAGAGTTGCTACCATCATCTTTCAGCTTGGTTTTCTCGAGGAACGCATTGAAGTTGAGGGCAACATTAGCATAGGCCATTGGATCTAGAAGATAGATATTGTAAAGACAATTTTAGACTAAGTTCATGATAATTAAGTTCATCTAATCAAATTATTTAATGAACTCCCACTCAGATAGACATCCTGATGAAGTCATATACCTAGGGTAGGGTCATGGACCTGTCCAAGATACCCTCCCCAAGGGCATCCTTAGAATAAACTGCCTACCAGTCGACCTGGTAGGTTTCCACTCGACAGATTGAAAGACACTCGACCATGAAGATCCACTCGACCACCAGGAGTCCAAGAGCCAATCGGTGTCCAAACGGTCTGTAGATTAAGTAGTCTTTATGGTCATGACGACACTTTATGTAAGGCGCTACCAGTAACGTCTAGCCTTAATGTACCTTAAACCCTCCACTACGTGGGCTAGTTGGGGTCCTGGCGCACTCTATATAAGCCACCCCCCTCCACGGGTAGAAGGGTTGGCACCCCTGTAATTCATACGCATATAATCCAGTCGACCGCCTCCGGGCTCCGAGACGTAGGGCTGTTACTTCCTCCGAGAAGGGCCTGAACTCGTAAACTCGTGCGTACCAACTACTTCATAGCTAGTACCTTGCCTCTCCATACCTAACCCCCATTCTACTGTCTGACTTAGAACCACGACAGTTGGCGCCCACCGTGGGGAAGATGTTCTAGTGATTTGTTGGAGAAGTTGGGATTCTTTCGATCTCCTACATCATGGTTTCAGGTGGAGTTTTGGTCGAGGGCCGCGAGATCCGTCTCGGTGCGCTCACGTTCATCGCCGACGACTCCGCTTGGCTTCAGGAGGCTCCTCTCGACGTCGACGCGCTCCCCGTCCGCGGGGCAACGCACTTTCGCGCGTGCGTCCGCGGTGTCCTCCTGCGGCAACCGTCGACCCAGTATTGGTCGGTTCTTGTGCCGTCCTCACTCCCAGTCTCCCGCCGGCGCAAGCGCTCCGGTCGGTCAAGGCTTCAGCGGTGGGCGAGACATGCGGTGGCTCGCCAGTCGGCCACTTCCCAAGTTGCGGCAATCGAGCCCGACGAATGTCTCTGCGGCCTGTTCATATGTCGACTGGCTCCGCAGAGACTGCATCCGAGTGCGATAGCAGCGATCCGGCAGCAGAGGTTCTGATGGTCCACGGACCGCACAGTCCTCCTGGATACCCCCGCACCGACGGAGGTGACGGTGGAGGTGATCGGGCGCAAGATCACGAAGTGTACCAACCCGAGCCCCTCACTTCGCTGCAGATGGAGGAACTTCGCCGCTGAAACATGGATGCACTTCACACTCCAATCGTTGGAGAAACCCCCGAGGCTCGTTCCTTGGAGGATGCGCGCTTGGCCAACTTGGCTGAGCGCACTCGACTAGAGAACCTCCAGCGAGTTCTCGACGAGCGCACGCGACCACGGGTTCCAGAATCCGATCGGCGTCGGCTCTTTCCACAACCAACTCAGGTATATCGAACTCTGATTCAGAATTTAGCAACTGCAGCCCGTATAGCAGAATCAATTCAGCCTTCCCAGTCGGAGGTGGGTAGAGGTTTGCAACAGATCAGAAATTTACTCCGGGCAGCAGGAGACCAAAACTAAGTCGTATCATAGTCACGGAACAGGATTCACTACAGATCCGTCGCTGTGAATTCAGTCCAGTCGGCCCATAGTCCAAGATCGCCCCTGAGGCGTGAGGAACATGGAGGCCGGCGTGATGATTAGTACAGGAATCGCGAGCAGTATGAGCACCGATTCGATTGAAATGATCGACGTCGAGTACCCACCCCTCCCCCAAGGGGTGGATCATACGCTCCTCGGCAACAAGATGACAGACGCCTTGACAAAGTCTTTGGCGAAGGGTTCTAGTCAACCCCAGAGAGCCGAGCTCGATGCAAGATCCATCATCGTTCAAGGCTTGGTCGGCGACAGCAGAGCTCACCGAGAAGGTCATGACAGAGATGTTCCCTCCGGCGAGTTCATGTCTCGAGCGAGAGTGTTTTAGCAGGCCATCGAGCCGCGGTGATTCCTCCCAACTTCAGGTTGGCGATCGAGTCGATAAGTTCACGGTGAGTCCAAGCCCCGACACTTGGCTTGAGGACTACCGGGTGGGCTGTTGAGATTGGCGGCGGCAACGATGAGGTAGCTATGAAGCATCTGCCCTTATGTTGGAGGGTTCGGCGGAGCATGGTTGAATCGATTAGCACCCAAAGATATTTCCACTTGGGAAGATCTGGCCCGAGTGTTTGTCGGGACATTTGAAGGGACTTGCAAGCGACCAAAGCGGGATTGAGCGGAGCTACTGCGATCGTGTGCAGAAGTCAAATGAAACTTTGAGAGATTACATCCAGAGATGGATAACCTTGCACCACACAGTTGAGAATGTGTCTGATCACCAGGCATTCTGTGCTTTCAAGGAAGGTGTCAAGAACAGAGAGTTGAGTTTGAAATTCGGTCGGACAGAAGATATGACCCTGAGTCAGATGACGGAGATTGCCACCAAGTATGCTAATGGTGAAGAAGAGGATCGGCTCCGGAGTGGTAAGTACAAGTCAGCCGCTAATGAAGTCGGAGGAGGAAATTCTAGTCGGAAGCAGAAGCGCAAAGCCGAGCCAGCCGCTCCCGGAGAAGCTTTGGCTGTGACCCCATGAAAGTTCAAGGGGAAACCGAAGGGTCCGTGGAACCCCAAGAAGGTGAAAGACCAAGATCGGAATGATGTGTTGGACTTACCATGTCACATTCACACGAAGAAAGATGAAGAGGGTAAACTAATTTACCCAAAGCATACCACTCGACAATGTCGGCTCTTGATTCAGCAGTTCCAAGGGAAACAACCCAAGGATAAGGAAAAGGGGTCGGATAAAGTTGAGGACAAAGAAGAAAGTGATGGTGGATACCCCCAGGTCAATTCCACCCTGATGATTTTTGCTGACGTTGAAAGCAAATGTCAATTGAAAGTTATCAACCGAGAAGTGAACATGGTCGCTCCGGCGACGCCCAATTATCTCAAATGGTCCCAGACCGCCATCACATTCGACCAGTCCGATCATCCGACACACATTGCCACCCCTGGGAGGCAAGCGTTGGTGGTCGACCCAGTCGTCGAAGGCACTCGACTGACCAAAGTTTTGATGGATGGCGGCAGTGGCCTAAACATCTTCTATGTAGAGACATTGAAAGGGATGGGCATTCCGATGTCCAGACTCAGCACCAGTAACATGAGTTTCCACGGAGTCATTCCTGGAAAGAAGGCTGAGTCACTCGGTCAAATTGCTCTTGATGTGGTTTTGGTGATTGAAGCATTTCCGGAAAGAAAAGTTGACCTTTGAGGTCGTGGATTTCCAGAGCGCTTATCACGCTATTTTGGGAAGGCCGGCGTATGCCCGTTTCATGGCCCGACCATGTTATGTGGAGCTCAAGCTGAAGATCCCCGGCCCCAAGGGTGTGATCACCGCCATCGGCAATCGTAAGCGGAAGAGTGTTTCCGGAAAGGCTCTAAGATTGCTGATGCTCGATGGAAGTGGTAGAATTGCAAGAATATCGTAAGACTGCAGATCCGGTGATTTATTGCGAGCCAAGAAGCCCGCTTCTGGTCGGCATTTCAGTCGTCCGGTGAGACGAAGCAGGTTCATATTCACCCGACCGACCCCAATGCTGCTCTGACCAACATCTCAACAACACTTCACTCCAAATAGGAAGAAGCGCTCGTCTAGTTCCTCCGTGAGAACTGGGACATCTTTGCATGGAAGCCTGCTGACATGCCGGGTGTTCCCAGGGAGATGGCTGAGCACCGTCTGCGAGTCGACTCAAAAGTCAAACCTGTCAAAGAACATCTTAGACGGTCCGCCGTCCAGAAGAGAAAGGCCATAGGCGAGGAGGTGGCTCGGCTTTTAGCAGCAGAGTTTATCCGAGAAATTTACCACTCCGAGTGGCTCGCCAATGTGGTCATGGACTCTAAGAAGGACAATTCACTGCGCATGTGCATCAACTTCAAACATATCAATCGGGCCTACCCGAAAGAGTCAGTACAGTACTTACGATCGAGCGGGAAGAAGGAAAATCCTTCAAAGTTCAGTGCCCGGTATATTATCTTTCTGAAGTGTTAACCCCGTCGAAGCAAAGATAGCCTCATTATCATAAGCTTGTGTATGGGATTTATATGACCGCAAAGAAGATTGCTCACTACTTCTCTGATCATTCCATTACAGTCGTTAGCGACGCCCCGTTATCAGAGATTCTGCACAACAGAGATGCAACTGGTCGATTGGCGAAATGGGTGATTGAACTTCTTCCCCTTGATATCAAGTTTGAGGCAAAGAAAGCCATCAAGTCCCAAGCAATAGCAGATTTCATCGCCGAGTGGATTGAACAACAGTTACCGACACAAGTTCACTCGCAGCACTGGACTATGTTCTTTGATGGTTCCAAGATGCTGAATGGTTCCGGTCTTTGGGGTAGTATTGGTTTCCCCGAGGAGATAAGCTCAGATATGTGCTCCAGATTCACTTTGATTCTTCCAACAATGAAGCAGAATACGAAGCACTGTTGTATGGCTTGCGTATGGCCATTTCACTCGGCGTCCGTTGCCTCATGGTCTATGGCGAATCAGATCTGGTGGTTAATCAGGTGATGAAGGAGTGGGACGTCAGAAGTCCAGCCATGACTGGCTATTGTAATGCAGTAAGGAAGCTGGAAAATAAGTTTGAGGGGTTAGAGCTCCATCACATACCCCGACTGAAAAATCAAGCCGCTGATGATTTGGCGAAAATAGGGTCCAAGAGGGAAGCCATTCCCAGTGATGTGTTTTTGGATCACATCCGCACACCGTCGATTCAAGAGGATCCTTTCACTAAAGAAGCTCCACAGCCAAAAAGTGCCACTGATCCGGTGAAGTTGAGGTCCCGGTGGTCGACCTAGTCATGGAAGTCGTGGTCATCACTCCCGACTGGACAGTACCGTACATCGCATACATCCTGAGGAAAGAGCTCCCGGAGAATGAAGAAGAGGCTAGACAGATCGTCCGTCGATCCAAGGCCTTTACTGTGATCAAGGGACAGTTATTCAGAGAAAGCGTGACTGGAGTCAGCCAGAAGTGCATAACGCCAGAAGAAGGTCAGATAATCCTTGATGATATCCACTCGGGGACCTGTGGTCACCATGCGTCCTCTCGGACCATCGTGGCTAAAGCATACCGAGCGGGATTTTACTGGCCAAAGGCAAATGAAATGGCAAATGAAATAGTCGACAAATGTGAACGATGTCAGTTCTACTCAAATATGTCACACAAGCCCGCCTCAGCATTGAAGACCATTCCGCTCGCCTGGCCTTTCGCTGTTTGGGGGTTGGATATGATTGGGCCGCTTAGAACTGGCAGGAGTGGTTTCACTCATTTGCTTGTGGCAGTCGACAAGTTCACGAAGTGGATCGAAGCTAAACCTATCAAGAACCTTGACGCGTGCACTGCTGTCAGTTTCGTCAGAAAATTGATATTCAGATATGGAGTTCCGCACAGCATAATCACGGATAATGGGTCAAATTTTGATTCCGACAAGTTCAAAGCCTTTTGCGCCTCTCAGGGCACGCGAGTTGACTATGCTTCAGTCGCTCACCCTCAGTCGAATGGACAAGCTGAACGAGCAAATGGTATAATTCTCAAAGGACTGAAACCTCGACTGATGCGTGATCTCAAGCATGCAGTAGGAGCGTGGGTTGACGAACTTCCGTCAGTTCTTTGGGGATTGAGGACCACTCCTAATCGTTCGACTGGGAGAAATCCATTCTTTATGGTCTATGGAGCTGAAGCAGTTCTGCCGAGTGACCTACTTCACAATGCCCCCCGAGTCGAACTCTACTCTGAAGCTGAAGCAAAGCAAGCCTGTCAAGATACAGTCGACCTCCTTGAAGAGGAGAGAGAGATGGCCCTGATCCGCTCAACCATCTATCAGCAGGACTTGCGTCGATTCCACGCCAGAAATGTGAAGAGCCGAGCCTTTCAGGAAGGAGATCTGGTCCTCCGAGTGTATCAAGAGAAACCACACAAGCTCGCTCCCACTTGGGAAGGTCCCATCATCGTCACCAGAGTTCTTCACAATGGGGCTTACCATCTTTACAACGTCGAACGCCAGATCGATGAGCCTCGGGCATGGAATGCGGAGCTGCTCCGCCCCTTTTACACTTAAGAGCTCATTCGGGTGAGATGTAATAAAAGTACCTCTCCAGTTTATCTGTCTAAATCAAGAAGATTATAATTCTCCCAGTGATTGTTATTACTTTTTGTTAAAATCCCCCCCCAGTGGGTGACTTAGCTGCGAATCCGTTCCGCCTAAGTTCGTAAAAAAAATCCTTACCGAGTGGCGAGCCAGCCTCTTACTCGGGGGTTTAGCTGCGAATCCGTTTTGCCTAAGTATTCAAAATCCTACCGAGTGGTGAGCCAGCCTCCCACTCGGAGGCTTAGCTGCAGTCCAAGTACTCGCCTAAGTGTTTAAAATCCTACCGAGTGGTGAGCCAGCCTCCCACTCGGGGGCTTAGCTGCAGTCCAAGTACTCGCCTAAGTGTTTAAAATCCTACCGAGTGGTGAGCCAGCCTCCCACACGGGGGCTTAGCTGCAGTCCAAGTATTCACCTAAGTGTTTAAAATCCTACCGACTGGTGAGCCAGCCTCCCACTCGGGGGCTTAGCTGCAGTCCAAGTACTCGCCTAAGTGTTTAAAATCCTACCGAGTGGTGAGCCAGCCTCCCACTCGGCGGCTTAGCTGCAGTCCAAGTACTCGCGTAAGTATTTAATACAATGTGCACTTTGCAAGGACGACGAGGTACAGGTCGACTGTTGCCTTCCCCTTCGAAGCTATGACACAAAAATCCTCCTTGGGGGCTTAGCTGCAGTCCAGTACTCGCCTAAGTTTGAAAAATCCTACCGAGTGGAGAGCAAACCTCGCACTCGGGGGCTTAGCTGCAGTCCAGTACTCGCCTAAGTTTGAAAAATCCTACCGAGTGGAGAGCAAACCTCCCACTCGGTGGCTTAGCTGCAGTCCAGTACTCGCCTAAGTTTGAAAAATCCTACCGAGTGGAGAGCAAACCTCCCACTCTGGGGCTTAGCTGCAGTCCAGTACTCGCCTAAGTTTGAAAAATCCTACCGAGTGGAGAGCAAACCTCCCACTCGGGGGCTTAGCTGCAGTCCAGTACTCGCCTAAGTTTGAAAAATCCTACGGAGTGGAGAGCAAACCTCCCACTTGGAGGCTTAGCTGCAGTCTAGTACTCGCCTAAGTTTTGAAAATCCTACCGAGTGGAGAGCAAACCTCCCACTCGGGGGCTTAGCTCGATCCGATGCTAGCCTAAGTTTTGAAAATCCTACCGAGTGGAGAGCAAACCTCCCACTCGGGGGCTTAGCTGCAGTCCGGGACTCGCCTAAGTTTGAAACATACCGATCCGCAAGGACGACGGGGTGCAGGTCGACTGCTACCTTCTCCTTCGGAGCTGCGCCACAGGTATAACGTGCGCTCCATCCCGATCCGCAAGGACGACGAGGTACACGTCGACTGCTTCCTTCTCCTGCACCTCAGAGATGCATCTCAAACATTGAAGCATAATCCAAGTGAAGAGCAAAGCTCACTCGAAGGCAAACAAAAGCATATTTTGACGATAAGTAAAGTTCGGATAGCATCCTAAGCATGCAGAAGTACCCAGGCCTCAAGGCCGCTAAAGTTTATCGGTTACAAAAATCACTCGGCATTCCGAGGCAAATTTAAGGTAGAGCATAAAAGTTTTTTACTCCTCAGGTGGAGGAATGGAAGGAGCCACAAACTGGTCAAGGTCGATCCCATCGGCGATCCGGGTGGCAGCGGCAATGAAAGTTGCCATGAAAGATTGGAAATCATACTTCTTGGTGTTGGCAACTCTTAGGGCCGCCAGCTTTTCCTCCCGTGCTTCCTTGCAGTGGACACGAACCAGAGACAGAGCAACATCAGCACCACACCTGGCAGAAGACTTTTTCCATTCTTGCACTCGACTTGGAACCTCATTCAGTCGAGTCATTAAGGACTCAAGGTCATTACAGGCGTCTGGTCCGGCCAGAGGGTTGAGTCGATCCGTGACACCGCAGCTTTCAGTCGAGAGAGATAGTCCAGCACACCAGCAGTGCGAGACTCCAGTCGGAGCACGTTCATAGCGGCTTCATCCTTCACGGGAGAGTTGATGGTGTCCAGGCTTGTCTCCACTCGACTGGTCTCCTCTTCAAAGTTCTGATAGAATTCTGCAAATACGACTCAGGTTCAAGCTAATGGTTCTATGGTGAGTCGATGATGACAAGTCAGTCGGATAAGAGGAATTACCTTCAAGCATGAGGAATAGCTTCTTGGCGAGCCCTCCCAGATAAACCTCCAGTTGTTCCTCCTCCCGCTTGATTCGCCAACCTTGTCGATCGAGCGACTTTGTCATTCTTGATCATTAGCCTCCTTGTTGGCGCGTCGAGAGCAGCCTTCAGTTTGGTATTCTCATCTTGAGTTTTCCGGTGAGGCGATTTCTCTTCCATGAGCTTTGTTTTCTCCAAAGCCGCCTTCTCTGCCTCTGCAAGGTCGTGGTCTTTCTTCTTCAGATCCTCCTCCAGTTTGTCTGCAAAATCACAATAAGTCCAGAGTTGAGAATGGGAAAAAAGACAAAGACAGTCGTCAAGTTCTCACCAGCCATACCTTTTGCTTCGTATCTCGCCTTTTGCAAGTTCTCCTGAGCAAGCTTCAAGTCAAGGTTGAGCTGGATCTGCTTGTTCTCCAATTGATGCAATGACCCCACGAGCTATAAGATTTCTGAAGAGTCAATCGACAAAACATCAAAGACAGGTCACTTCCGAGTGACTAAAGAAAAATCGTAGCATTTCTAAGACTACAGTCGTATCAAAACATTCAACAGTAGTCTCGGGGACTACACCCAGTGGGTGCACTCGGCGTGCCCCCACTGGTTTTACCAATTCGGTTCGACCAGTCGACCGAAAGAGGCAAAAAGGTTATGATCCTAAAAACATAGCTAACTATCAGCAGTCAGTTGTGTAAAAAAATGTTCTTAGACTATAGTCGAGTGACCGCAGTCCACCATAGTCTCAGGGGCTACACTCCCAGTGGGTGCACTCAGCGTGGCCCCACGGGTTCCAAAGATCCATTCGACATGGCCGGACTAGACCGAGTGAAGAAGTTCAAAGTATAAATACTATAGTCGACTGCCCGCAGTCCACCATAGTCTCGGGGACTACACCAAGTGAGTTCACTCAGCGTGCCCCCACCAGTTGAAAAATTCAATCGACACACCCACCAACACCCAGTGGTTGTACAGATGCAGATATGTAAATCTTCAGAAAGAAGAAATTTCAGGTAGCATATCCTAACAGAACAAGCAACTTACTTGGACATTGGTCTGAAGAGCCGAGCTTGCATCATAAGCCGCCTGGCTGGCCTCCCGGACCACCTTCACTTGCTCCATCATGATCCCTGCCTGGCGTATGGCCTCCTTGGCAGCACTCACTTGGTCTTCCGGGACGTGGTGTGTGGCAAAAAGGGATGGCGGATCAGCAGTCGACGACGAAGGCCGGACACTCGTCAGCGGCACAGCAAAGGACACAGAAGTCCGAGTGGTGTCGCCTCCCTCGTGAACTAGCGTCTCAGGCAGTGATACAACTGGAGTAGCCTTGCCCGTGAGCACCTTTTGTCCTTCCTCTTCCTTAGTGGTGTTTCATAAATGCGTCATTAGGGAGATCAATGACATGAGGTGGAACTACAAGTAAGATTCAAAGGTAAAAACAGAAATCCAATCGACCGTAAAGCAAAACTGCAGAGATCATACCAACGTTGGAGGTGGCGGCATCTTCCATTTCCTGATCCTCATGCTTAGGTGAGGTCTCAGAGGTGGCAGCACTGCAGATTTCAGAAGTCAATTGATCAGTCAAAACGAGTCGGCCAAAAGTGCACTCATGGTAGACAGCAAAACACAAGTTCTGCTAATTACCCGGAAATGGTGGGAATGACCATCCTCATCTTGGGCAAGGCCTTCACCGGCTTTGATGACGTTGCTCGAGGTTGCTTTGGCGGTTTCTCAGTTGGCACTGGAGAAGTCGTCCGAGTGCGCTTCGTTGAACGCCCGATGGGCGCGATAGCCTTACCTCGCTCGACCACTGGATCATGCGTCAGCTTGGATCGCCTTTCCGAGTGGGGTGGATCCATGTCTCCCTCCTCTTCCTCCTCCTCCTCCTCTTCATCAGAAATGTCGTTTTCCTCAGACTCCCATTCCTCCTGGCTTTGGCATCCACTTCCTTCTTCTTCTTCGACTGGTTCTTGCGCCCTGTTGGGCATCGAGTACATCTCAGTGTTGACCTAGAAGACAACAAAACAAGACAGAAGTCAGTCGATCGATTCGCAGCGGAACAGTGCAAATACAACAGGACCACAGTCGGAGATAAGTGGTCATACCTGGTCTGGTTCGTAAGATTGGTCGAGAGGTGGGATCCTCCTAGCCCCGCGAGGGTTATCCTTGTTCCCTGTGATGGCAGTCATCCACCTCTCCAATGTGGCGTCGTCGACCTCCTCTGGGTGGACCCGGGTGGTGTCCTCGGTACCAGTACATCCACATCGGGTGACCTCGGTATTGGAGCGGTGGATGCGCCGTCAAGGAAAACCTCTAGAAGATCCATGCCGGTCACTCCGTCGCGAATGAAAGCTGGACTACACGCTCCATCAACAACTTAACAGGGCCTTCTCCTCCGGAATTACCTTCAGAGAGGACGGCTTGTTCACTCGATCCATGGAGAAAGGAGGGTGTCGGTGATCGCCTTGGCGTCGGTCGGTCTTGGCAGTAGAACCAGGTCGACTGCCACCCTCTGACTGAATCGGGAAGAATCATGGCTGGAAAGGCACTTTTACCCCTCATCTGGACCCCAAGACCACCACACATCTGGATTACTTGGGTTCTTTCATCATTCGGACTAGCCTTTTTCATCGTCTGAGAGCGACAAGTGAATATGTGTTTGAAGAGGCCCCAGTGTGGTCGACAACCCAAGAAGTTTTCGCACAAAGACACGAAAGCGGCGAGATAGGCAATGGAGTTGGGTGTAAAGTGATGGAGTTGTGCTCCAAAGAAGTTCAGAAAACCCCGAAAGAAAAGATTCGGCAGAAGAGAAAATCCGCGATCCACATTGGTGGCTAAGAGGACACACTCACCCTCTTGAGGCTGCGGCTGCCACTCTGTCCCCGGAAGCCTTGCTGATCCGTGGGGGATCAATCCCTCGTTGGCCAGGTCATTGAGGTCTTTTTGGGTGATGGTCGAGCGGATCCAATCTCCCTGGACCCAACCTTGCGGCAGGCTGGACCGCGACGAGGATCCGCCCCGACTGGGCGCTCTCCCCTTCGACTTCGCTGTCGCCTTCTTCGCCCGCTCCAAGGCCGCCATCTTGTCCTTCACCATTGTCGCTGGCGGAGTAGGAGCGGGGCAGCAGCTCTGAGCAGGTTACGGGCGCGGCGGATGAATCTGAGGACGGAGGAGGGGAAAATGAGGGCGCACTGTTCAAAATACCCCCGCCCGGCGCCTTATATGAAGTCGCTTCCGAGTGGCTGGTGGTAGGCTCGGGCAATCTGTCAAATCCATAGCGATCGGCAGCGCGTCGTGGCGAAAAAGGTGGCTTGGAGATCGAGGCGTCCTTGCCTTATCCATCCGAGTGCCGCGGCCTTCTCCGCTTCGCGCGCTTCCCGAAATTCGGATCCCACTAAATCCACTAACAATGAGCAACTTGCGGACATGCAGATTTCCTCCGATCCGTCGTTCGAAATCTCCAAGTTCATAAAGTTCACTCGACATATGTAGAGAATGGATCAAGCGTGAAAGAAAATTTGGCACCGTCCTTTGAAAGGTCAGCGATCGAGAACAAAGCACACTTTCATCGCGAAAAGCAGGTCGGAAAGATTATCAACTCCTTCCTCACTCAAACCTCGATCCATTAGGGCTAATGATGAAGTCATATACCTAGGGTAGGGTCATGGACCTGTCCAAGATACCCTCCCCAAGGGCATCCTTAGAATAAACTACCTACCAGTCGACCTGGTAGGTTTCCACTCGACAGATTCAAAGACACTCGACCATGAAGACCCACTCGACCACCAGGAGTCCAAGAGCCACTCTGTGTCCAAATGGTCTATAGATTAAGTAGTCTATATGGTCATGATGACATTTTATGTAAGGCGTTACCAGTAACGCCTAGCCTTAATGTACCTTAAACCCTCCACTACGTGGGCTGGCTGGGGTCCTGGCGCACTCTATATAAGCCACCCCCTCCACAGGTAGAAGGGTTGGCACCCCTGTAATTCATACACATATAATCCAGTCGACCGCCTCCGGGCTCCGAGACGTAGGGCTGTTACTTCCTCCGAGAAGGGCCTGAACTCGTAAACTCGTGCGTACCAACTACTCCATAGCTAGTACCTTGCCTCTCCATACCTACCCCCCATTCTACTGTCAGACTTAGAACCACGACACATCCCTCTAGTCATCTAAGTGATACATGATCCAAATCGACTAGGTCGTGTCCGATCTGTTGGGGAACGTAGTATTTCAAAAAAAAAATCCTACGATCACGCAAGATCTATCTAGGATAAGCATAGCAACGAGCGGGTAGAGGGTGTCCACGTACCCTCGTAAACCGAAAGCGGAAGCGTTTAGTAACGCAGTCGATGTAGTCGAATGTCTTCGCGATCCAACCGATCAAGTACCGAACGCACGACACCTCCGCGATCTGCACACGTGTAGCTCGGTGACGTCCCTTGAACTCTTTATCCAGTTGAGGCCGATGGAGAGTTTCGTCAGCACGACGGCATGGTGACCGTGATGATGAAGTTACCGACGCAGGGCTTCGCCTAAGCACTACGACAATATGACCGAGGTGGAAAACTATGGAGGGGGGCACCGCACACGTCTAAAGATCAACTTGTGTGTCTATGGGGTGCCCCCCTCTCCCATATATAAAGGAGGGGAGCAGGAGGAGGGCCGGCCACAAGGGGCACGCCCAAGGGCGGATTCCAAATGCTAGTAGGAGTAGGTTTCCCCCTTTCCTAGTCCAAGTAGGAGAAGAAGGAAGGAGAGGAAGAAGAGAAGGAAGGGGGGCCCTAGCCCTAGTCCAATTCGGTTTGGGCTAGGGGGGCGCCACACCTTGGCCTGCCTCCTCTCTTCCACCACTAGGCCCATGAGGCCCAATAACTTCTCGGAGGGGGTTCCGGTAACCCCCGGTACTTCGAAACTTATCCGAAACGACCCGAACCATTCCGGTGTCCGAATGTAACCTTCCAATATATGAATCTTTATGTCTCGACCATTTCGAGACTCCTCATCATGTCCGTGATCTCATTTGGGACTCCGAACAGCCTTCAGTACATCAAATCACATAAACTCATAATACAAATCATCATCGAACGTTAAGCGTGCGGACCCTACAGGTTTGAGAACTATGTAGACATGACCGATACACATCTCCAGTCAATAACCAATAGAGGAACTTGGATGCTCATATTGGCTCCTACATATTCTACGAAGATCTTTATCGGTCAAACTGCACAACAAGATACGTTGTTCCGTTTGTCATCGGTATGTTACTTGCCCGAGATTTGATCTTCGGTATCATCATACCTAGTTTAATCTCGTTACCGGCAAGTCTCTTTACTCATTCCGTAATGCATCATCCCGCAACTAACTCATTAGCTAATTGCTTAGGCTTATAGTGATGTGCATTACCGAGAAGGCCCAGAGATACCTCTCCGACAATCGGAGTGACAAATCCTAATCTCGATATATGCCAACTCAACAAACACCATCAGAGACACCTGCAGAGCATCATTATAATCACCCAGTTACGTTGTGACGTTTGATAGCACACTAAGTGTTCCTACGGTGTTCGGGAGTTGCATAATCTCATAGTCTTAGGAAGATGTACAAGTCATGAAGAAAGCAATATCAATAAACTAAACGATCATAGTGCTAAGCTAATGGATGGGTATTGTCCATCACATCATTCTCTAATGATGTGATGCCATTCATCAAATGACAACACATGTCTATGGCTAGGAAACTTAACCATCTTTGATTAACGAGCTAGTCTAGTAGAGGCATACTAGGGACATTATGTTTGTCTATGTATTCACACATGTACTAAGTTTACAGTTAATAGAATTCTAGCATTAATAATAAAAATTTATCATGATATAAGGAAATATAAATAACAACTTTATTATTGCCTCTAGCGCATATTTCCTTCAGTCTCCCACTTGTTCTAGAGTCAATAATCTAGATTACATAGTAATGATTCTAACACCCATGGTTGATCATGTTTTTCTCATGAGAGATGCTTATTCAATGGGTCTGCAACATTCAGATCCGTATGTATCTTGCAAATCCCTATATCTCCCTCCTTGACTTGATCGCTGATGGAATTGAAGCATCTCTTGATGTGCTTAGTTCTCTTGTGAAATCTGGATTCCTTTGCCAAGACAATTGCACCATTATTGTCACAAAAGATTTTCATTGGACTCGACGCACTAGGTATGACACCTAGATCTTATATGAACTCCTACATTCAGACTCCTTCATTTGCTGCTTCTGAAGCAGCTATGTACTCCGCTTCACACGTAGATCCCGGCACGACGCTCTGTTTAGAAATGCACCAACTGACAGCTCCACCATTCAATATAAATACATATCCGGTTTCTGACTTAGAGTCAACACCTCCATAAACGAGAAACATATCCTTAGTCCTTTTCAGGGATTTCAGGATGGTCTTGACCGCTGTCCAGTGATCCACTCCTGGATTACTTTGGTACCTCCCTGCTAAACTAATAGCAAGGCACACATCAGGTCTGGTACACAACATTGCATACATGATAAACCTATGGCTGAAGCAGAGGGAACACCTTTCATTTTCTCTCTATCTTCTGTAGTGGTCGGGCATTGAGTCTGACTCAACTTCACACCTTGTAACACAGACAAGAACCCTTTCTTTGCTTGATCCATTTTGAACTTCTTCAAAACTTTATCAAGGTATGTGCTTTGTGAAAGTCCAATTAAGCGTCTTGATCTATCTCTATAGATCTTGATGCCCAATATATAAGAAGCTTCACCGAGGTCTTTCATTGAAAAATTCTTATTCAAGTATCCCTTTGTGCTATTCAGAAATTCAGTATCATTTCCGATCAACAATATGTCATCTACATATAATATCAGAAATGCTATAGAGCTCCCACTCACTTTCTTGTAAATACAGGCTTCTCCTAAAGTCTGTATAAAACCATATGCTTTGATCACACTATCAAAGCGTATATTCCAACTCCAAGATGCTTGCACCACTCCATAAATGGTCATCATCATTAGCTTCCTCACTAATTAGTGTAGGAATCGCTGGAACTGTCGGATTTCGGGTTCCGGCAGACCCTCTAGGTTCAAACACTGGGGTGCGCGCGGAGATCTCGCCCTCTACCTACCTACACCTCGCCGCCTCGCTAGGATCTAAGATATGAAAAGAACAACACAAGAGACACGGGGTTTATACTAGTTCAGGCCACCATTGTGGTGTAATATCCTACTCTAGTTTGTGGTGTGGTGGATTGCCTCTTGGGCTGATGATGATGAACAATGCAAGGAAAACCAGCCTCGCGAGGGCCTGTTCTTGGCTGGTGCGATGAACTGCTAGGGGGAGTTCAGTCGCTCTCTCTCTCTCTCTCTCTCTGTCTCTCTCTTTTAGATTGCTGGATCCGATCCCTCTACCCTGTGGGTGGCTAGTCCTATTTATAGGCAAAGGCCCTAGGCCTCTTCCCAAATGTTGAGCGGGAAGGGCGCCAACAGTTGGCCATTGTGAAGGGGAACATCTAGTACACTTATCCTGACTAAAGTTGGACCTCGCCTGTCAAAGGCTCTGGTGGTGACACCGGCTTGGGCTCCACAATGACTTCCCACTACTAGAAAAACCCCTACTAATGGCGCACCTATTATGGCTATTAATGGCGCATCTGTGGTGCGCCATTAATAGCACGCCATTAGTAATTTTTACTAATGGCGCACCACACAGTGCGCCATTATATACCAGATACTAATGGCGCACCATGTATAGCCCAGTGCGCCATTAGTATCTGATACTAATGGCGCACCATATAGAAGTGCGCCATTAGTAACATTTTTTTTCAAATTTTTTTTAAATTTTTTCAAAAAAATTTTTAATTTTTTTCAATTTTTTCTTAATCTCAGTTCACTATGGCTTAATCTCGGGTCAATATGCTTAATCTCGGGTCAAATCGCACTCCGTGGTCAAACTTCCCGAAAGGTCACCCATCCTTGCACTACTCCAAATTTCAAGCACGATTAACTTTGAGTTCTATCCAACCCCAAAGCTCACTTCACGAGGCACTTGTTGATATATCTAGCATATCAATCCTGTTATACCTTATTGATGTCTAGGACTTTGTTCATGTTAATGACTATGATGAAATTTTGAAAAATATTTCAAACTTCTCGATCATATTACGTATCATTTTTTTGAAAAAAAATCAAAAAAAATTTCAAAACCAATTTTTTAATTTTTTGAATTTTTACCGCTAGATCTTGAAAGGCCCGTAACTTTTTTTCTGTTAGGTTTTTGAGGATTTTGAAAATGTTTAACGGGGTTCCCCCGGTTAAATTTGGATGTAACTTTTCGAGTAGATGATTTTTCATATAAAAACTTTTTCATCCGAGTTAGTATGCAAAAGTTATGCCCATTTTTACAAATTCTAGAGATTTTGCAAATGAAGTCGAAATTCATATTTGCAAATTTTCCCAACAACTAGACCACATATCACATGGGAAACTTATTTTCTTTTATTTTTTGACATTTTCATCATTTTTTTAAAAGCTGAAAAGGCGATCCACGGGGGGTGCATTCGGTGGAAGGTGGCCAAGTTACTAATGGCGCACCGTGGGAGTGGTGCGCCATTAGTAGTTGAACTACTAATGGCGCAGCACTCCACGGCGCCATTAGTAACAGCCACCTTCCACCGACGTGCGTGGAAGGTGGAAGGTGGCCAAGTTACTAATGGCGCACCTGGTGGTGCGCCATTAGTAGTTGTTCAACTACTAATGGCGCACCACTCCGTGGTGCGCCATTAGTAGTTTTGAAAAAATAATAAAAAAATGATTTTTTATTTTTTTAAAAACTTAGTAATGGCGCAGTGGAAAGTGCGCCATTACTAGTTAAAACTAGTAATGGCGCACCACCCCAAGGTGCGCCATTAGTAACAAAAAATTTACTTATGCTTTTTTCCCAAACTACTAATGGCGCACCACACACCAGTGCGCCATTAATCATATTACTAATGGCGCACCGAGACATGGTGCGCCATTAGAATATACTAATGGCGCACCACATCACAGGTGCGCCATTAGTAGCCATTCCATCTATAGCCCTTTTTGTAGTAGTGTCCTTCCTGTCGTTGCGACGGTCTTGGTCTTGTTGCATAGAAACGGATGCCTTTGCTTGATGCTCTCGCCTGCGCTTGCTCCCTTTGCACCAAAGAGGAAAGGAGGACATGCGGGCTGGCGCTCACCTTGGCGCCCTTGGTCGTCATGGCTTGCGTCATGGGCACCTCGTGAGGTACCCCGCCTTGATCTTTCCGCCTCCTCGCAAGCTAGCCTGACGAGGCCGTGCCTGAGGAAGCTTCCTGTCGTCCGCCCCGCGAGGCTTGGCCCCTCGCGAGGGTCTTGAGCTTGTGCTGATGAAGACGGGCCGTGCTGGGCCACCCCTTGAGACACGTCGCAGGCCGCAGGCAGGCAAGTCTGGGTACCCCCGTTCCCAGAACGCCGACAGTAGCCCCCAGGCACAAGGCGCGCCTGGACTTGGCTGAGCAGAGAAGCGAAGGGGCAAGTGCAAAGTGCCACGGGCCCTAACAGCCTGCGGCCTTGGGCGCCGCGTGGCGGTTGATTAGATGTGGATGCCTTAGCAACTGCGTGAATCGATAAAAGAGCGGCGTCTGTCTAGGCTTTGCTTCCCTTGTCTCCTCCGGTCATTGCCCAGATCCCCTTTCTTGCGCCTTTCCTTCCTTCCTCCGAAATCTCTAGATCTACTTCGACTGCATGCCCTAGCAAGACATGGCGCATTGCCAGACCCCGACCGGAGCTTGGTACTCAGCCGCCTTGGACTCGCCGAATGTGTCGGAGGAGGGCCTTTCCTGGGTGCGCCGGATGGTGGCAGCGCAAAGGTATCGACGGGGCAGAGGTGCTCAAGGCTGGATCCGCCCTTTCAGAGGGCCAAGGAAGCACCTTCTATCCGCTCTTCATGAGCGCCATTGCTTCCGGTCTGGTGCCTCCCTTTTCTGAGTTCTTCTTCTCTGTCCTCCGCCACTACAAACTGCAAGCTCTGCACCTCCACCCCAACTCTGTTCTTCTTCTGGCGATCTTCACCTACTATTGTGAGGCTCACGTCGGGGTGCAGCCCTCAGTGGCCTTGCCGCGCCACTACTTCTCCCTCCGGACCTCTCGCGGTCCCATCTCCGCGTGCATGAGCTTTGTCGCGTATGGCAGCTCCAACGCCATCTCGAAGCCCGGGAAGAGGATTGAGGGCTTCAGGAGCAAGTTGGTCATGGTAGATGCTGGGCGCATCCACCCACGGCTGATTCTGCCCGCGGAGCATCCCGCGGGCTCCGATGATTGGTCTCGCGTGGAACTCGTGGATCCCTGTCTTGTGAAGCGGTCTTTGGAGAAGATGGGACGTGGATCTGCGGCTGAGCAACATGGCGACGGCAAAGCTGGTGATGCGTCGCTCCGAGGGAGTTCTGGAGCATCGGTGGCCCCGCTTCGTCGATTACTAAGCTTCATTGTGGAGGCCCCGCCCGAGCCCTGCAGTCTTGGCTGACGAAGATCCGGCAGCGGTCTTCAAATCTTTGGTCGGGGGAGACGTGGCGAGGCTGGAGGGCGCTCATGTGCCCCTGTTCCTTCGAGATGATTGGGAGCAGGCGGTGGAATCCATGCCCGTCTTCAATGGGGACGGGCCCATGCCCGCGGAGGTTCCCGAGGACCCGGCGGCCCTGGCGACGGTGAACGTGTCCTCCAGCGACTCCAAATAAGAGGAGAAAGAAGAAGAGGCGGGAAGCGGGGCCTGACTCGAGGCAACCGATGGGGAGTCGAGAGCGCCCCTTCCCGGCGCAGTCCCAGCTCTCCGCCTCTTGCCGAGCGGCAGCAGCCGAGGATGGCGATGGCGGGCGGCGAGAGCTTGCCCTTGATCCCGAAAAAGGATGGATCGGGCTGGTCCCCGCGGGTCTGCCCCGGCTCCGAGGCGATCCGCGGACGTGCCTCCTGCTCCCGGGCCTCTTGAGGCTGATCCCTGCAGCCGGCTCTCGGGCTTCAAGTATGGCCGGAGGTTGCTCGAGCTCGCGAGCGATGACCTGTAAGTGCTCGATTCTTGTTTTATTCCTTGCTTTGTCGCTGAGGCTTGATATCTGTATCTCTGGGCTAGGATGGCGTCTGCGGCGAAGAAGCTGAAGCGAGCTCCTGAGGCTCCATCTGGGGCAGCGCCTCTGCCCGCGAAGGAAGGCGACGGCAAGACACGGGCCTCTCCTGCCCGGTCATCCTCGCGAGGCCTGGTGGAGCTGGCTGGGGCGAGCTCAGCCCCCATGGCCCAAGCGACTCCTGAGGTGTCCTTGCCTGATGCCACCGCCACAGCTGTTGGGGCGCAGCAGGTCCCGCCTCAGGTACTGTGGTTACGCTGCCGTCCTCTTCTCCTACTCCACCAACTGTTGTCTCTCCGACTCCTCCCACTGTCATGGATCGTGCTGCTGCTGAATTGGACCGGCTATGGCAAGATCTTCTGGGCGCCGACCCTCGCTTGGTTGCCGGGCGCTTGGAGCTGGCCTCTGGCTGGATTCGCTCTGATGCTTCGATTCGAGTGGCGCTGGTTCAGGCCTCGACGGCTTGCGACGAGGAGAAGTAGGCCATCCTTGGGGCGAAGGCTGCTCGCGACGCCGCCTTGGGGGAGGTAGCCGATGTCCGAGGTCGTTGCAAGGCGCTGGAGAGCGAGCTGCAGGGCCTACGGGACCAGCTTGCCAAGGAGGCCCGCATTCGCTAAGAGAAGGAGGAAGACGTGAAGGCTCGTGAGGCGGCCGTCAAGGACCGGGATGCCAAGCTTAACAGGCGCCGTGACCACCTGGGTGCGCTGGAACAGGAGTTGGAGGCGAAGAAGGTCGAGCTGGATGGCAAGGCGCGGGTTCTTGCCAAGGACCGCTAGGCCTTCACAGAGATGGAGGTGAAGGCTCGCACCCTGCTGAGGACGCTTTACGACAGCGGCCTAGAAAGCCCGCTGGCCGGTGCCGAGGACGGCCCCGCCAAGCTGCTTCCCTTCCTGATCCGCGCTCTTGAAGATGTCACCCTTGGCCTCGGCCCTATGGCTGAGGCCGAGGCACGTGTCTTGTCTTTTGCAGCGCTGCCGCGGGTCCTTACCCACGTCTACCTTCGCGATCCCAACGTCGACCTCGACAGCCTGCTGGAGCTAGCGAGCGGCGAGCTTGCTCCTGCCGCTGCTGAGGCCGTGAAGGGTCGAGCGGAGGCTCTGGTCGGTTCCGGCCTTCAGCACCAAGCCGGGCGAAGCGGCCAGCCGGGTCCTGGGGCTTCACGAGGCGAACCCACTCCGCGCAGCTCCGCCGCCAACAAGTGACTCTGTCATGGCTCCTGTTCTGCTTCCTGCAACATGCATC
Source organism: Aegilops bicornis (assembly GCA_021605145.1). Classification (NCBI taxonomy): domain Eukaryota; kingdom Viridiplantae; phylum Streptophyta; class Magnoliopsida; order Poales; family Poaceae; genus Aegilops; species Aegilops bicornis. The sequence continues at coordinate 193,640,098 of CM038672.1, read as the reverse complement.
ATGCCTCGGGGAGGCGTTTAAACTTGCATTTCGTGTTGTGATAACAGTTATGGACTGTAATATTTGCTTTTGAATTCCTTGAGATTTGTGCTTTTCCTTCCTACTTGCTTATGTTCTACGCCAGCAGAGCCCGGTCCCGCGCATACCTCAGCCGCTGCTAGCCCCACCGTAAACCAGGACGGGACCAAGGAGTGAGGGGCTACGTGACAAGTTAGGCTCTGAGTCGCGATGCTCAGAGTCCCCCTTGGCGCATTTAACAGCAAGCGAGGAGGTGACATGTGTGGGTGAATCTACCATTCTACGTCTGCAGAGCCCGGCCCGCGCATACCTCAACCGCCGTTAGCCTTCGGAACTAAGGAGTGAGGGGCTACGTGACCAGTTAGGCTCCTGAGTCGCGATGCTCAGAGTCCCCCCTTGACGCTCAAAGCGGCCTTCGTACCTTGGCTCCGCTCGGGGAGAGGCGTCGACGAACCAGGCCCGAGGGGCCTGGTTGGAGTGGCGACGTCTGGGCGTGACCAGTGTAACCCCGTGCCCAGCCCCTCGAGCGGCACTCCGAGGGGAGGCGTTACGATGAGGCCGACATCGAGCTCTGGGCTCCACGAGGTTGATGCGGCCAGGCCACCCTCGATTGTTTATCACCGGTAGCAGAGCATAAGCGCTTCCGTATGTGTGGGCATAGCCGCTCCTCGGCGGTGTCAAAGGTCGGCCAGCCAGCGAGCATGGTGCTTCCAGCAGTGCGTGGGAGGGGCTCCCCTCCCGGGAGGAGCCTGGGGCATGTACTGACCCCGCCATGACACGTGTCTGGCACGGTAGGGCCTGACGAGGTGTATCTAGGCACCCGTGAGCCAGCCTTGGGACTCCACGGGCTCCCTACCTCAAGGCGGGTTGCGCTGCACTGGGCCTTAACTTATGATGTGTTCCTGCAAATTTGGTTAGATGCCGACGCTCTACGTCCTCGGGTCCCGGCCCTCGAGCGGGTCTCAGCCGTCGCTGGTATGCCAGGTCGCAATGCCGTGGACAAGGCCAGAGGGTGAGGGCTGGAGAGCCAGTAGGAGCCATGAGTCGCGATGCTCATGTACCCCCCTTTAGAGTGCAAGTGGCCGACATGAAGGAAGAAGGGGTGCCGTGGACAGGCATCAAATAAAAATCATGATGGGTCAAACGCATGACCCGAAATAAACGCAAGAGGGGTACATGCCGCTGGGTCTGGCCCGATGCAGCCCGAGGGGCGCCCCCAACAAAGTAAGCTAAGAACATGAAGTAAAAGGGATACACGACGCAGGGACGGACCCACGCGGCCTGGGAATTATGCAGCCCTGGGGGGCGCTCCCAGCTGGAAATGAAACTTGAAGGATGTCACCTAATAACGTTGAAGATGAAGGGATGTTGAAGTAGCGGATGTCGTGGGCTGCGGAAGCTGACCTTCACGAGCACCCAGGCCCAGGAGCCTCAGGAGGCTCCGGAGGCGCTGGTGGCTCCTCGTGGACCATCTTGAGCCTCCAGGATGCTCCTCATGAGGCGCTGGCACGTGGCGGCCGCGTTCGGCAGGCCATAAGGCATGCGAGCGTAGCTGTGGGGTGGACCTTCGCAGCACCCCACGCGTGAGGGCCAGAAGCGCTCCTGGGAGGCGGCTCGGTTGAGCCCTGGGCTGTCGATGCAGACGAGCAGCCCACCATCCTCGCCTGGATGGGGAGCCACGACGGGTAAGCGGCGGCTACCACTATCGACTCTTGACTCCTTCAACTCCTCCGTGATCTGACTGACGAACTCCTGAGGGTTTGGCCCTCCTTGCCTTGCTCCTTCCTGAGGGAAACGTGCTTTGAAGCACGCCTCCAAGTGGTGCCCAAGCGCCTCCCTCGTGACCTTAGCAAGGTCGTTGGCCCTCTAGGAGAGAGCCCCTGAGCCTTCCTTGAGGAGGGCGCCGGGCGCGCCCTCCTACGCGACAGAAGGAGGTGCCCCCTGAGCAGGCGCGGACCCTGAGGGGCCTGCCTCCCAAGGGGTCGGACCTGGCGATGTCTTCTTCTTCTTGGGAGCGGTCTCAGGGAGCCTCACGCTCCTGCGATCTGGGTCTTCAAGTGATGCGGCTTGAAAGGCTTGCTCCAGTGAGCACACTGCGTCTCTCTCTTCACAAGGCACCGTGATGACTCCGCCGATTCCTGGCATCTTGAGGACGTTGTAGCCGTGATGAGTCACGACCATGAACTTGGCCAGAGCTGGGTACCCGAGGATGGCATTGTAGGGTGGGCGAATGTGGGCGACGTCGAAGTCGATGAGCTCGGTGCGGTAGTTGTCGCGCGCCCCAAAGGTGACAGGGAGGCGGACATGCCCAATCGGAACCGTGGAGCCATTGTTGACTCCGGAGAAAGGCTTGGTTGGCTGAAGCTGATTGTAAGGCACTTGGAGATTGTTGAATGTCTCTACGGACAGGACGTTGAGCCCTGCCCCGCCGTTGATGAGGGTCCTGGTGACTTGCACGTTGCTGATGATTGGGGAACAAAGCATCGGGAGGACTCCGGCTGTGGCCGCGCACTTGAGCTGATCCGCTGAGCTGAACATGATGGAGCACGCTGACCACCTGAGAGGGCGTGTGGCTTCGAGCTTGGAGAGGACTGCATTCACTTCGTGGGCGAACTGCTTGAAGATGCGTTGGGAGGCTGGGGCTTGGGCTCCGCCCAGGATGCAAGCGATCGCGCGCGGCTCCTGGAAGCCCCCAGCCCCCTCGTCCTGATGATAGTCCTCGTTTCTCCTTGGCTGGGGCGGTAGAGGAGGGAGGCATGCGTTTCCTTGCGGGCGATCCTCGCGAGGTTGGTCCCTCCAGTCTCCCTCGCGAGGCTGATCCTGCCAGCGATCCTCGCGAGGTCGGCCGCGCCACCCTTGGCGAGGGCCACAGTCTTCGCAGCGTCCTGCGTTCCTTCCTCCTCCTCGGTCGTAGCCTCGATCGTTGCGGTCGGGGCGTCGGCCAATCCTCCCTTCTCGCACGGCTCGGAGCTCTTGACATTCGTTGGTGTTCTGCATGTGGAGGTCGTGGTACACACTGTACCGGCTGCCCTTGGAAGACTCGGGCTGATCTCTGCCCCACTTGGTGTCTGATTCTGCCGCGAGCACGGAAGCCCCCTTGCGCTGCACATCCTTGGCCTTGGATTTCTTCTCTTCTGTGTCTGCGGCTGGCAGCTCGAGGAGGGAAAGGCGCCCTTCCTCAGCCCTAGCGTACTTGGTCGCCAAGTTGAACAACTCCAATGAAGTGCACAGATCTTCATGCATCGCCAGCTCCTCCTTCATCATGATGTCACGCACACCGGCGGAGAAGGCAGAGATGATGGCCTCCTCGGTCACCTTGGGAATCTTGAGGCGTGCGTTGTTGAAGCGCTGGATGTACTTTGCGAGGTCTCCCAGCTCTTGCTTGATGCGGCGCATGCGCTCACGGCTGGAGGCCGGTCGCGATACCTTGGAAGTTGGCGATGAAGCGGGTGCGCATCTCGTCGAGGAGGAGATCGTGCGAGCCGAGTTCGAGAGCGAGGTGTGGGCGCCGTCCTTGAGTGCCATGGGAAACCAGTTCGCCATGACCTTCTCGTCCCCGTTGGCGGCTTCGATGCCCAACTCATAGAGCTGGAGGAACTCCGTAGGGTCGGCCGTGGCGTCGTAGCGAGGAGGCAGGTCTAACTTGAACTTGTCGGCCACGCGACGCTGCCCAGCTCGGTGGTGAAGGCGCGGCAACCTGCTATGGCCACGGGAGGCCTTTGCTGACGAAGAGCCTGGTCTTGCGGGTCCTCATGCGCTACAACTGGGAGCAGCGCGGGGTCTTGGCGTGCTGGAGCAGGAGCGTGGTCGTGACGAGCCGGTGCAGGGAGCACTCGGGCAGCTTCTTGGGGGCGAGGACCTCTTGACAGCTTTGTTGTTGCTTTCTTGGCTGGCGCGCCGGACGGAGTGGGTTCCGCCCAGGGGCCACGCGCCTTGGGGCCAGGGCGCCTTCTTGAGGGGGAGGCGGCTGAGGCGCCCTCGGACCTTCATTGCCCGCGCAAGGCGGGGCGCGGTGCAGCGAGAAGGACGGCGCGGGGGTGCCCCCTACGGTATGGACGAGCTCGGCGACGCGGTCGAGCCACTCTTCTTAGACGTCGTTGACAGGGCGGTAGCGCAAGAGCTCGTTTGCCGCGATGAGAGTAGCTCGAGCCTCCATGGGCGCGCGGAGCGCGTGAGATGAAGAACCAGCTGGGGCGAGTGAAGGAGTGGCGGTGCGGCCGTCTCGCCTCACGGACAGATGCTGGGACGATGCTTGCTGCTCGTTCCCCGCTGGGCCGGTGGCGATGTTGACGGCAGGCGACGGGGAAAGGTGGGGCGCCTGCCGACGGGGGCCGTCTGGGCGACGCGGGAAGCGAGAGCGGCTCAGCGCTCGGCGCGGGCCCGACGAGTGCCTGACATGAATTCCGGCGCACCCCTACTTGGTGCGCCAAATGTCGGATTTCGGGTTCCGGCAGACCCTCTAGGTTTAACACTAGGGTGCGCGCGGAGATCTCGCCCTCTACCTACCTACACCTCGCCGCCTCGCTAGGATCTAAGATATGAAAAGAACAACACAAGAGACACAGGGTTTATACTAGTTCGGGCCACCATTGTGGTGTAATACCCTACTCTAGTTTGTGGTGTGGTGGGTTGCCTCTTGGGCTGATGATGATGAAGAAGGCAAGGAAAAACAGCCTCGCGAGGGCCTGTTCTTGGCTGGTGCGATGAACTGCTAGGGGGAGTTCAGTCGCTCTCTCTCTCTCTTTTAGATTTCTGGATCCGATCCCTCTACCCTGTGGGTGGCTAGTCCTATTTATAGGCAAAGGCCCTGGCCTCTTCCCAAATATTGAGTGGGAAGGGCGCCAACAGTTGGCCATTTTGAAGGGGAACATCTAGTACACTTATCCTCGCCTGTCAAAGGCTCTGGTGGTGACGCCGGCTTGGGCTCCACAATGACTTCCTTCCTGCCGTTCTGCGGACGGTCTTGGTCTTGTTGCACCAAAGCGGATGCCTTTGCTTGATGCTCTACTTTGCACTTGCTCCCTTTGCACCAAAGAGGAAAGGAGGACAACTGCTGGCTGGCGCCCGCTTTGGTGCCTTTGGTCGTCATGGCTTGCGTCATGGGCACCTCGTGAGGTACCCCGCCTTGATCTCTCCGCCTCCTCGTGAGCCAGCCTGATGAGTCCGTGCCTGAGGAAGCTTCCTGTCGTCCGCCCCGCGAGGCTTGGCCCCTCGCGAGGGTCTTGAGCTTATGCTGATGAAGATGAGCCGTGCTGGGCCACCACTTGAGCCACGCCGCAGGCCGCAAGCAGGCAAGTCTGGGTACCCCCGTTCCCAGAACGCCGACAGGAACTGATTTCTGTGATGGACTACATTCCAATAAGGGAGCATGTACAATTACCTCATCAAGTTCTACTTCCCTCCCACTCATTTCTTTTGAGAGAAACTCCGTCTCTAGAAAGGATCCATTCTTAGCAACGAATATCTTGCCTTCGGATCTGTGATAGAAGTGTACCCAACAGTCTCTTTTGGGTATCCTATGAAGACTCATTTCTCCGATTTGGGTTCGAGCTTATCAGGTTGAAGCTTTTTCATATAAGCATCGCAGCCCCAAACTTTAAGAAATGGCAACTTGGGTTTCTTGCCAAACCACAGTTCATATGGTATCATCTCAACGGATTTAGATGGTGCCCTATTTAACGTGAATGCAGCCGTCTCTAAAGTATAACCCCAAAACGATAGTGGTAAATCAGTAAGAGACATCATAGATCGCACCATATATAATAAAGTATGATTACGACGTTCGGACACACCATTACGCTGTGGTGTTTCGGGTGGCGTGAGTTACGAAACTATTCCGCATTGTTTCAAATGAAGACCAAACTCATAACTCAAATATTCACCTCCACGATCAGATCGTAGAAACTTTATTTTCTTGTTATGATGATTTTCCACTTCACTCTGAAATTCTTTGAACTTTTCAAATGTTTCAGGCTTATGTTTCATCAAGTAGGTATACCCATATCTGCTTAAATCATCTTTGAAGGTCAGAAAATAATGAAACCTACCGCGAGCATCAACACTCATCGGACCGCATACATCAGTATGTATTATTTCCAACAAGTCTGTTGCTCACTCCATTGTTCCGGAGAACGGAGTTTTAGTCATCTTGCCCATGAGGCATGGTTACTAGCATCAAGTGATTCATAATCAAGTGATTCCAAAAGCCCATCAGCATGGAGTTTCTTCATGCGCTTTACACCAATATGACCTAAATGGCAGTGCCACAAATAAGTTGCACTATCATTATTAAACTTATATCTTTTGGCTTCAATACTATGAATATGTGTATCACTACTATCGAGATTCAATAAAAATAGACCACTCATCAAGGGTGCATGACCATAAAAGATATTACTCACATAAATAGAACAACCATTATTGTCTGATTTAAATGAATAACCATCTCGCATCAAACAAGATCCAGATATAATGTTCATGCTTAACGCTGGCACCAAATAACAATTATTTAGGTCCAAGACTAATCCCGAAGGTAGATGTAGAGGTAGCGTGCTCACGGCGATCACATCGACATTGGAACCATTTCCCACGCGCATTGTCACCTTGTCCTTAGCCAATCTTCGCTTAATCCGTAGCCCCTGTTTTGAGTTGCAAATGTGAGCAACAGAACCAGTATCAAATACCCAGGCTCTACTACAAGCATTAGTAAGGTACACATCAATAACATGTATATCAAATATACCTTTCACTTTGCCATCCTTCTTATCCACCAAATACTTGGGGCAGTTCCGCTTCCAGTGACCAGTCCCTTTGCAGTTGAAGCACACAGTCTCAGGCTTAGGTCCAGACTTGGGCTTCTTCACTTGAGCAGCAACTTGCTTGCCATTCTTCTTGAAGTTCCCCTTCTTTCCTTTGCCCTTCTTATTGAAACTAATGGTCTTGTTGACCATCAAGACTTGATGCACCTTCTTGATTTCTAGCTCCGCATCCTTTAGCATTGTGAGTACTCGGAAACTTATCCGAAACGACCCGAACCATTCCGGTGTCTGAATGTAGCCTTCCAAGATATGAATCTTTATGTCTCAACCATTTCGAGACTCCTCGTCATGTCCGTGATCTCATCTGGGACTCCAAACAACCTTCGGTACATAAAATCACATAAATTCATAATACGAATCGTCATTGAACGTTAAGCGTGTGGACCCTACGGGTTTGAGAACTATGTAGACATGACCGAGACACATCTCCAGTCAGTAACCAATAGCGGAACCTGGATGCTCATATTGGCTCCTAAATATTCTACGAAGATCTCTATCGGTCAAACTGCAGAACAACATACATTGTTCCCTTTGTCATCGGTATGTTACTTGCCTGAGATTCAATCGTCGGTATCATCATACCTAGTTCAATCTCGTTACCGGCAAGTCTCTTTACTCGTTTCGTAATGCAACATCCCGCAGGTAACTCATTAGCTACATTGCTTGCAAGGCTTATAGTGATGTGCATTACCGAGAGGACTCAGAGATACCTCTCCGACAATCGGAGTGACAAATCCTAATCTCGATCTATGCCAACTCAACAAACACCATCCGAGACACCTGTAGAGCATCTTTATAATCACCCAGTTACGTTGTGATGTTTGATAGCGCACTAAGTGTTCCTCCGGTGTTCGGGAGTTGCATAATCTCATAGTCATAGGAACATGTACAAGTCATGAAGAAACAAATATCATTCTCTAATGATGTGATCCTGTTCATCAATTTTATTATTGCCTCTAGGGCATATTTCCTTCACGATCATCACGTGAGACGGACTATTCATCAACGGTGAACATTTCCATGTTGATCGCATATACCATATGACTCATGTTCGACCTTTCGGTCTCTCGTGTTCCGAGGCCATGTTTGTACATGCTAGGCTCGTCAAGTCAACCTAAGTGTTTCGCATGTGTAAATTTGGCTTACACCCATTGTATGCGAATGTTAGAATCTATCACACCCAATCATCACGTGGTGCTTTGAAACAACGAACCTTCACAATGGTGCACAGATAGGGGGAACACATTTCTTAAAATCTTTGAGAGGGATCGTCTTATTTATGCTACTGTCGTTCTAAGAAAATAAGATGTAAACATGACAAAAATCACATGCAGATCATAAAGTGCCATGATATGGCCAATATCATCTTGTGTCTTTGATCTCCATCCTCGAGGCGCGGCATGATCACAATCACACCATGATCTCCATCGTCATGATCTCCATCATCGTGTCTTCATGAAGTTGTCTCGCCAACTATTACTTCTACTACTATGGCTAACGGTTAGCAATAAAGTAAAGTATTTACATGGCATTTATATTGACTCGCAGGTCATACAATAAATTAAGACAACTCCTATGGCTCGTGCCAGTTCTCATACTCATCGACATGCAAGTCGTGATTCCTATTACAAGAACGTGATCCATCTCATACATCACATATATAATTCATCACATCCTTTTGGCCATATCACATCACATATCACACCCTGCAAAAGCAAGTTAGACGTCCTCTAATTGTTGTTGCATGTTTTACGTGGCTGCTATGGGTTTCTAGCAAGAACGTTTCTTACCTACGCAAAAGTCACAACGGTGATATGCCAATTGCTATTTACACTTCATAAGGACCCTGTTCATCGAATCCGATCCGACTAAAGTGCGAGAGACAGACACCCGCTAGCCACCTTATGCAACAAGTACATGTCAGTCGGTGGAACCTGTCTCATGTAAGCATATGTTTGACGTCGGTCTGGGCCGCTTCAACCCACAATGCAGCCGAATCAAGAAAGGACTAGTAACGGTAAGCAAATTGAACAGATCATCGCCCACAACTACTTGTGTTCTACTCATGCATAGAATCTACGCATAGGCCTAGCTCATGATGCCACTGTTTGGGAACATAGTAATAATTCAAAATTTTCCTACGTGTCATCAAGATCAATCTAGCATGACGGCGTGGTGGTGGAGCTTGCGGTTCTCCGGCAGTGCTTCGCCAAGCACTCCGGAGTTGGAGCGTGGAAGGCCTGCGTCAGGGGCTGAGGTGCGGCTGCCCTCCCACCCCCACTATTTATAGGGTGAAGGGGAGAGGGGGCCGGGCCCTCTAGATGCATCTAGAGGGGGGGGCAAGGGGGGGAGACTTGCCCCCCAAGCAGGTGGGAGGCGCCCCCACCCCCTAGGGTTTCCAACCCTAGGCGCCTTGGGCCCTGGGGGGGGGGGGGGCGCACCAGCCCACTAGGGGGCTGGTTCCCTCCCATATTCAGCCCACTGAGTCCTCCGGGGCAGGTGGCCCCACCCGGTGGACCCCCAGACACCTTTCGGTGGTCCCGGTACAATACCGATAACCCCCGAAACCATTTCGGCCACTGAAACTGGACTTCCCATATATAACTCTTCACCTCTTGACCATTCTGGAACTCCTCGTGACATCCGGGATCTCATTCGGGACTCCGAACAACCTTCGGTAACCACATAGAATTTCCCTTAACAACTCTAGCGTCACCGAACCTTAAGTGTGTAGACCCTACGGGTTCGGCAACCATGCAGACATGACCGAGACACCTCTCTGGCCAATAACCAACAGGGAGATCTGGATACCCATGTTGGCTCCCACATGTTTCATGATGATCTCATTGGATGAACCACAATGTCAAGGATTCAATCAATCCCATATACACTTCCCTTTGTTAATCGGTATGTCACTTCCCCGAGATTCGATCGTCAGTATCCATGTACCTCGTTCAATCTCGTTACCGGCAAGTCTCTTTACTCGTTCCGTAACACATGATACCGTGGCTAACTCCTTACTCACATTGAGCTCATTATGATGATGCATTACCGAGTGGGCCCAGAGATACCTCTCCGTCATATGGAGTGACAAATCCTAGTCTTGATTCGTGCCAACCAAACAGATACTTTCGGAGATACCTGTAGTGCACCTTTATAGCCACCCAGTTACATTGTGACGTTTGATACACCCAAAGCCTTCCTACGGTATCCGGGACTTGCACAATCTACTTGACATTAGAAAAGCTCTAGCAAACGAACTACACGATCTTGTGCTCTTCTTAGGATTGGGTCTTGTCCATCACATCATTCTCCTAATGATGTGATCTCATTATCAACGACATACAATGTCCATAGTCAAGAAACCATAACCATCTATTGATAAACGAGCTAGTCAACTAGAGGCTTACTAGGGACATGTTGTGGTCTATGTATCCACACATGTATTACGGTTTCCGATTAATACAATTATAACATGAACAATAGACAATTATAATGAACAAGGAAATATAATAATAACTATTTATTATTGCCTCTAGGGCACATTTCAAACATCTGTGCGGCGTGATGGGCGCACCGCCACTCCATCGCTTACTCCGGCCGCTGCTTCGTCTTCCCATGCTCATCGCGGGCCGGTGAATGCGTAGGCTAATCTGCTCATGGCGCGAGAGCTCCTGCGCTATCGCCCAACCAATGACCTCTATGAGGACTGGCTGGACCACATCGCCGAGCTTGTTAGCACCGCTGGAGAGGCCCCTACACCTTCCCGCTCGTTGCCTTCCCCGCCGCCTCTCACGGTGACGTGGCCCACAGTGCGCCTCCTCTGGCTCCCAGGAAAGATGCCGCCCTCGAGCCAAGGCGTGAGGTCCCTCGGCGCGACCTTCCGCGCAGGGTGCTAGTACACGACGAAGAAAGCTGCCAAGTGGTGTAGCGGCCCCAAGGAGAGGCGCATGCGCTCCCATCACCACCATGTCAAGACTGCGTGCTGCCCGAGGCGGTGGTGCGCGAGCGCCAAGACCAGGCTCCTCTTCTACGGCAGGCTCCTGTGAGCGTGGCGGGATGCTGCACGTTCACCCCATAGTTGCGCCGTGTCATCTCGCCTGGGAAGTTCAAGCCAGACCTGCCTCCATGCTACGATGGCACCCCTGAACCTGTCGTGTTCCTCCAGCTCTCCGAGTTGAGCATCGAGGCGGCCAGCAGCAACGAGAAGGTCATGGTGAACTGTTCGCCCAGGGCCCTCAAGGATGGCACACGCTGGAGGCTCCTGAACCTCCCCACGGGATCGATCTCCTCCTGGGATGAAATGCGAGAGCGCTTCATCGCCAACTTCCAGGGCACCACGACCGCGCTCCTCCCGCTGGTGACCTGTGGCGCATCAAGTAGCAGCCAGGGGAGACCTTGCACAAATTGTTGACACCAGATTTTGGCATGGTGAAAAACACAATTAAGATGGCCTCAAATAAAAATTGTTTAAAGTGAGAAAGTTTTGTAACTTCAAAAGGAGAAACTTTGATATTTTGGCCATAGCCATCCGATCACATTTGTAAGGCTGAAGTTGTGTTCGAAGTACTGAGACTTTGTATTCAGAATACTTTTCGGCTAATTACGCCCCCAGGACAAAAGTATGGGACCGATTCAGGCTGAATCCGAGTTGGACTAAAACTAGGACTGTAGGAAAGTCTAGATGAATCCTTTACTTGTACGGGAAGTCCAGCCGCCTTTTATATATGTTAGGGGTGACGGCCGGTTGAAACAATACACAATCGAACAAATCATCTACCACTTTTACCTTTACTTTTATCTCTCTCCCTTGTTCTTCTTCTTCCTCGTTCTTCGTTCATTCTTCGTTTGCAGGGCGGCCAACCTCGAGGCCCTAGGGGCGATCGGGTCGACCTAGGGCAGCCCATAACCACCGCACGTCCTGACGGGGTCTCTCCCGGGCGTGTGGGGTTTCGGCTCTACAAAAGCACCTACTGGATTGCTTGCGTAACGCGCTTCCGGACGGGTCTCCTTCAACGTGAGCTGCGGTGCATCACCCTCGGTGTTGGAGGTACATGGTGATGTGTTCATGTGCGAACACACTTTTTGGCGACTCCACTGGGGACTTAAGATCAATCATCATCAGCCACCATGTCCGAACTTCCCAAGAAATCTGAGGTAGACGCTGATAACATCATTAAGCCCAGTCTTGATGAGATATCGGCCGATCATCGCCAATTCTATGAGGAGTACAAGAAGGCGCGTGAGGAGAAGGACTTGCAGGAGTTCCTTGAAAAGTTCAAGAAGGATCGCCAAGGCAACATCGCTCCGATTGAAGAAATCAAGTTACCTCCTCTTCAAGCCGGGCAGGTTAAACCCTCTGTGAGTACTACCTTTTGTCCTCATTAGTGGGCTGAGATTGAGAGTCGTATTGTTGATGGTAAGAATCTGGTTTATCAAACTTTCATAGAAAATACTAATGCTCAGAAGAATATGTCTCAATCATCTAGTGGTAATGGTGGTGTAGCTGCTAGTGTGCAAAACCCTAATCTAGCTTTACCTATTTCATTGGCGCCTCCCATGTCGATGACTTATTATCCTAGCCAACAAATCAGATTGTGGCTGCACCCATTAATCCTATTATGAGCATGGCAGGTTCGGTGGAAACGCCGAACCAAATACTACCTACAGGTACAACCAGTCGGCTACTATCGAACTATGGTTCGGCATACATGCCACAGTTCCTACCTACAGCTAGTAGTCCCACTCTTCCTATGCCACAGCAGCAAGCTTCATCGTCTACTACAAACGATGCCCTCGCTAATTTAAGAGAGGAGATGTCTAAGATGCTTCGAGAGAATTTTGGAGTTGAGTTACCTCGGAATCAGATTTACCCGAAGCCGGACCCCGAGTACTTTGATGCCATCCAGTGCTCTCCGGGATATAAAATTCCAGATTTTGTTAAGTTTAACGGAGAAGGCACAAAAACCACATGGGAGCATGTTATTTAATATTTAACACAATTAGGTGAGGCAGGCTCGTTAAATGAATTGAAAGTGCCTTTGTTTCCTTTTTCATTAACTGGTACTGCATTTTCATGGTTTTCTTCTTTACCACATGGTTCCATTCGGGTTTGGTTGCAGCTAGAGTAGAAATTTCATGATCAGTATTATAGTGGCGATAATGAGATTAAGTTGTCACATCTTACATCGGTTAGACAAACCCATGATGAATCGGTCTCTCATTACGTCAAGAGATCTAGGGATACAAAAAATTAGTGCTATAGTTTGGTGATAACCGAGAGAGATTTGGCTGATCTTGTGCTTAGTGGTTTGAGAACTCACATTAGAGAAAGGCTAGAAAGACATGAGTTTTTAAATATCAACCAAGTCTTGCAAAGGGCCTTGGCTCAAGAAAGCCAAAGCAAAGATCTTAAAGAGATGCATAGATATAAAATTGATCGTACTAAGATGAATATGGTTGAGTATGATAGTGACCACTCGAACGATGAGGGTGATATTTATGCTGCTGAATTTGTTTGGTCATCTAGGGCCAAACCATTTACTTGCAATGATTTAAAGACGATTCATAAGAATCTGATCAAGAGATGAAATTTACTTTCAACATAGCTAAGTGTGATAGAATATTTGATGCTTTATTGCAAGCGAAGATTATTAGAATATCTCATACTTTACCGCCGTTTGAAAAGCTGAAACGGCGTGCCTATTGCAAATATCATAATTCGTTTTCTCATGCTACTAATGATTGTAATTTTTTCGACGACAGATACAATCGGCCATTAATGATGGACGATTGAATTTTTCTGAGATGCAAGTTGATAAGCAACCTTTCCCAATGAAGACCATGGATTTGGAGGGAAAGAAGATGTCAATTCGGCCTAGCATAGCCGAATCAGCTAATAAGAATAATATTGTCATTGGTGAGCCCAGGAAAAATAAGGAGAGCCATAAGGTCTTGGGGAGACAAGTTCTGCTTGACAAGCAACCCGATTTGCAAGGAGATAATCAAGATCACCATCAAGAATCCTACACTCGGGGGGCAACCACAAGTGCAAGAGAACACTCATGTCAAATTTGTTAAGCCGCCGGACGTTGGCAAGTGGAATGTCGGCGTTCTGGGAATGGGGGTACCCAGACTTGCCTGCCTGCGGCCTGCGGCGTGGCTCAAGGGGTGGCCCAGCACGGCCCATCTTCATCAGCACAAGCTCAAGACCCTCGCGAGGAGACAAGCCTCGCGGGGCGGACAACAGGAAGCTTCCTCAGGCACGGCCTCGTCGGGCTGGCTCGCGAGGAGGCGGAGAGATCAAGGCGGGGTACCTCACGAGGTGCCCATGACGCAAGCCATGAAGACCAAGGGCACCAGTCGGGCGCCAACCCATGCAGTGTCCTCGTTTCCTCTTTGGTGCAAAGGGGGCAAGCGCAGACGAGAGCATCAAGCAAAGGCATCCTTTTCGGTGCAACAAGACCAAGACCGTCGCAACGGTAGGAAGGAAGTCACCGTGGAGCCCAAGCCGGCGTCACCACCAGAGCCTTTGGCAGGCGAGGACCAACTTTAGTCAGGATAAGTGTACTAGATGTTCCCCTTCAAAATGGCCAATTGTTGGCGCCCTTCCCGCTCAATATTTGGGAAGAGGCCCAGGGCCCTTGCCTATAAATAGGACTAGCCACCCCCAGGGTAGAGGCAGCTGGACCCGGATCCAGAGCTTGATCACATCAAGAGACCAAATGATGAGAGAGAGAGAGAGAGAGAAGCGACCGAACTCCCACTAGCAGTTCATCGCACCAGCCAAGAACAGACCCTCGCGAGGCTGTTCTTCCTTGTATTGTTCATCATTAGCCCAAGAGGCAATCTACCACAACACACACTGGAGTAGGGTGTTACACCACAATGGTGGCCCGAACTAGTATAAACCCTGTGTCTCTTGTGTTGTTCCTTTCATAGTTTAGATCCTAGCGAGGCGGCGAGGTGTAGGTAGGTAGAGGGCGAGATCTCAGCGCGCACCCCAGAATTCAAACCTAGAGGGTCTGCCAGAACCCGAAATCCGACATTTGGTGCGCCAGGTAGGGGTGCACCAGAATTCGTCTTCCGCCGCCCTGTTCCTCGCTGACAATCGCATCCATGTCAGACGCTCGTCGGGCCCGCGCCAAGCGCCGAGCCGCTCTCGCTACCCGCATCGCCCAGACGGCCCCCGTCGGCGGCCACCCCCGCCATTCCCCATCGCCTGCCGTCAACGCCGCCACCGGCCCAGCGGTGAACGAGCAGCAAGCATCGTCCTAGCATCCGTCCGTGAGGCAAGACGGCCGTACTGCTACTCCTTCAATCGCCCCAGCTGGTTCTTCGTCTCGCGCGCTCTGCGCGCCCATGGAGGCTCGAGCTGCACTCATCGCGGCAAACAAGCTCCTGCGCTACCGCCCTGTCGACGACATCTACGAAGAGTGGCTCGACCGCATCGCCGAGCTCGTCCGCACCGCAGGGGGCTCCCCCGCGCCGTCCTTCTCACTGCACCCCGCCCCACCCTGCGCGGCCCATGAAGCTTCGGGGGCGCCTCAGCCGCCTCCCCCTCAAGAAGGCGCCCTGGCCCCAAGGCGCGTGGCCCCTGGGCGGAACCCACTCCGTCCGGCGCCAGCGCAGCAAGAGCAGAGCCGTCAAGAGGTCCCTCGCCCCCAAGAAGCTGCCCGAGTGCTCCCTGCACCGGCTCGTGACGACCACGCTCCTGCTCCAGCACGCCAAGACCCCGCGCTGCTCCCGGCGGCAGCACATGGGGAACCGCAATACCAAGCTCTTCGTCACCAAAGGCCTCTTGTGGCCACAGCAGGCTGCCGCGCCTTCACCACCGAGCTGCGCAGCGTCGCGTGGCCCGGCAAGTTCAAACCGGACCTGCCTCCTCGCTATGATGGCACGGCGGACCCTGCGAAGTTCCTTCAGCTCTACGAGCTGGGCATCGAAGCCGCCAACAGGGACGAGAAGGTCATGGCAAACTGGTTTCCCATGGCACTCAAGGATGGAGCCCGCACCTGGCTCCTGAACCTGGCTCCTGGCACGATCTCCTCCTGGGACGAGATGCGCACCCGCTTCATGGCTAACTTCCAAGGTACTCGCGACCGGCCTCCTGCCATGAGCGACATGCGCTGCATCAAGCATCACCCAGGGGAGACCCTGCAGAAGTACATCCAGCGCTTCAACAAAGCACGCCTCAAGATTCCCAATGTGACTGAGGAGGCCATCATCTCAGTCTTCTCCGACGGTGTGCGTGACGTCAAGATGAAGGAGGAGCTGGCGATGCATGAAGATCTGTGCACTTCCTTGGAGCTGTTCAACTTGGCGACCAAGTGCGCCAGGGCTGAGGAAGGACGCCTTTCCCTCCTCGAACTACCAGCTGCAGACCTGGAAGAGAAGAAATCCAAGGCCAAGGACCTGAAGCGCAAGGGGGCTGCCGTGCTCACGGCAGAACCAGACACCAAGCGGGGCAGAGATCAGCCCGAGTCTTCCAAGGGCAGCCGGTACTGTGTGTACCACGACCTCCACACCCACAACACCAACGAATGTCAAGAGCTCCGAGCCGTGCGAGAAGGGAGGATCGGTCGACGCCCCGACCGCAACGATCGAGGCTATGGCCGAGGAGGAGGAAGAAAGCAGCAGGGGCCTGGGAAGACCGTGGCCCTCGCCAAGGGTGGCGTGACCGACCCAGCGAGGATCGCTGGCGAGATCAGCCTCGTGAGGGAGGCTGGAGGATCAGCCTCGCGAGGATCGCCCGCAAGGAAAGCATGAGCCTCCCTCCTCTGCTGCCGCAGCCAAGGAGAAAGCGAGGACCATCATCGGGGCCGAGGGGGCTGGGGGCTTCCGGGGAGCAGCGATCGCTTGCATCCTGGGCGGAGCTCAAGCGCCCGACCTCTCAACGCATCTTCAAGAAGTTCGCCCAAGTGAATGCAGTCCTCCCAAGCTCGAAGCCACGCGCCCTCTCGTGTGGTCAGCGTGCGGCATCACGCTCAGCTCGTGAGATCAGCTCAAGTGCGCGGCCACAGCCGGAGTCTTCCCGATGCTTTGTTCCCCAATCATCAGCAACGTGCAAGTCACCAGGACCCTCATCGACGGTGGAGCAGGGCTCAATGTCCTGTCCGTAGAGACATATAACAATCTCCAAGTGCCTTACAATCAGCTTCAGCCAACCAAGCCTTTCTCCGGAGTCACCGATGGCTCCACCGTTCCAATCGGGCAGGTCCGCCTCCCTGCAACCTTCGGGGCGCGCGACAACTACCGCACCGAGCTCATCGACTTCGATGTCGCCCACATTCGCCTGCCATACAACGCCATCCTCGGGTACCCAGCTCTGGTCAAGTTCATGGCCGTGACTCATCACGGCTACAACGTCCTCAAGATGCCAGGAAGCGGTGGAGTCATCACGGTGCCTTGTGAAGAAAGAGACGCGGTGTGCTCCCTAGAACGAGCTTTTCAGGCTGCATCACTCGAAGACCCAGATCGCGGGAGCGGGAGGCTCCCTGAGACCACCCCCAAGAAGAAGAAGACATCGCCAAGCCCGACCCCTCAGGAGGCAGGCCCCTCAGGGTCCGCGCCTGTTCAGGGGGCACCTCCTTCTGTCGCATAGGAAGGCGCGCCCGGCGCACTCCTCAAGCAAGGCTCGGGGGCTCTCTCCTGGAGGGCCACCGACCTTGCTAAGGTCACGAAGGAGGCGCTTGGGCACCACTTGGAGGCGTGTGTCGAAGCATGTTTCCCTCAGGAAGGAGCAAGGCAAGGAGGGCCAAATCATCAGGAGTTCGTCAGCCAGATCACGCAGGAGTTGCAGGAGTCAAGAGTCATGAGTGGCAGCTGCCGCTTACCCACCGCAGCTCCCCATCCAGACGAGGATGGTGGGCTGCGCGTCTGCATCTACATATCAGGGCTCAACCGAGCCGCCTCTCAGGAGCGCTTCTGGCCTCACGCGTGGGGCGCTGCAAAAGCCCACCCCACAGCTACATTCGCATGCCCTACGGCGTGCCGAACGTGGCCGCCACGCGCCAGCGCCTCATGGGGAGCATCCTGGAGGCTCAAGAGGCAAGGCGTTCCGTAGTCCTGGCGAAGATGGAGATGGTCCGCGAGGAGCCACAGCGCCTCCGAAGCCTCCCAAGGCTCCTGGGCCTGGGGGATCGTGAAGATCGGCTTCCGCATCCCACGGCGTCCGCTACTTCAGCATCCCTTTGTCTTCAACATTATCAGGTGACATCCTTCAAGTTTCATTTCCAGCTGGAGCGCCCCCCCAGGGTTGCATCATTCCCAGGCCGCGTGGGTCCGTCCCTGCGGCATGTATCCCTTTTACTTCATGTTCCTAGCTTACTTTGTTCGGGGCGCCCCTCGGGCTGCATCATCCCCAAGTCGCTCGGGCCAGACCCAGCGGCATGTACCCCTCTTGCGTTTATTTCGGGTCATGCGTTCGACCCATCATGATTATTATTTGATGTCTTTCCAAGGCACCCCTTCTTCCTTCATGTCGGCCACTTGCACGTTAAAGGGGGGGGGGGGGTACCTGAGCATCACGACTCATGGGCTCCTACTGGCTTACGAGCCCTCACCCTCTGTCCTTGTCCACGGCATCGCGACCTGGCATACCAGCGATGGCTGAGATCCGCTCGAGGGCCGGGACCCGAGGATGTAGAGCGTCGGCATCTAACCAAATTTCAGGAACACATCACAAGTTAAGGCCCAGTGCCAGGCGCAACCCGCCTTGAGGTAGGGCCCCGTGAGTCCCGCGCTGGCTCACGGGTGCCCAGATACACCTCGTCAGGCCCTACGGTGCCAGCCACGTGTCAGGGCGGGGCTGTACACGCCCTGGGGGCTCCTCCCGGAGGGGAGCCCCCTCCCACGCACCAGAGGAAGGCAGCATGCTCTGCGCTGGCTGACGACACTGCCGTGAAGCGGCTATGCCTGTACACATACGAAAGCACTATGCTCCGCGTTGGTGATAAACAACTGAGGGTGGCCCCCGGCCGCATCAACCTCTGTGAGCCCAGAGCTCAATGTCTGGCCTCATCGCAATGCCTCCCCTCGGGAGTGCCGCGCGAGGGGGCTGGGCATGGGGGCTACGCCTGGGTCACGCCCAGACGCACGCCACCCAGCCAGGCCCCTCGGGCCTGGTTCGTCGCACGTCCCTCCCCGAGCGGAGCCAAGGTACGAAGGCCGTTTGAGCGTCAAGGGGGACTCCTGAGCATCGCGACTCAGGAGCCTAACTGGTCACGTAGCCCCTCACTCCTTAGTTCCGAAAGGATAACGGCGGTTGAGGTATGCGTGGGGCCGGACTCCCCCTAGAAGTTCATCGCACCAGCCAAGAACAGACCCTCGCGAGGCTGTTCTTCCTTGTATTGTTCATCATCAGGCCAAGAGGCAATCCACCACACCACACACTGGAGTAGGGTGTTACACCACAATGGTGGCCCGAACCATTATACACCCTGTGTCTCTTGTGTTGTTCCTTTCATAGTTTAGATCCTAGCGAGGCGGCGAGGTGCAGGTAGGTAGAGGGCGAGATCTCCGCACGCACCCAGAGTTCGAACCTAGAGGGTCTACCGGAACCCGAAATCCGACATGGAAGACGAATGAAGCTAAAGTGTGGCGCAAGAAAATCAAGCCAACTTTTGATATGTTGTTGTCCAAATATGCCAATCAAGTGGCCGGTTCTAGCTCTAACCGGTCATCAAATTTAAAGCGCTCAAGGTCACCTTCTCGGGAAGAATTTCAGCATCATGCAAGGCCATACGGGTCATGGGCACCAGGACCATGGATGGTGCCACCCCCTTATGCGCCATACTACATGGGAGGCTTCAATGGAGGATGGGGGCAGCCCCCAATGGCCCCTTATGCTTTTCATCCGGGTTGGGCAGAACCAAGGAGGCCCATTCATGAGAGACTTTCTTACCCCACACGAGACCATTTGAACAATGGTGTCAATCAGCCAATGCAAGATAATCAAAAAAGGGTTGGCAAGCAAGTGTGGCGTGCTAAATCACCAAGTGCTGAAATTTCAGAGCCTAGCAAGCAAAAGGAGAAGAATACTAGTGCTGAAACTATTATGATAGGCACTAAAGAATTGAAAATCAAAGAGCTGATTATTGTTGATAATCCGGTTGATTCTAATAAAGATGTGGCTGCAGTCCAGCAAGGCCCCATGGCTAATGATCATGAAGCTAGCACAAGCAAGGCCAAGTCGAGGGATCCAAAATATACTCAGCCTAAGTGGTGTCCTTCCGGTCTGACCAAGAAACAAAAAAGGAGATTGCAGCGCATGAGGAGTCATGAGAAGGAGGAACAAGAAGCAGGAAAGCTAAGGGATAAGTTATTCAATGAAAGCCGTCCCATGGTACCCCCAAAACAAGTGTGGAGGCCAAAGCAAAAGGAAAATATAGCAGCTTCTGCATTGATCATACCAACACCTACACCACCAATGGATGACGATGCGGCTACTATTATATCGTCCACTTTGCCTACTACTTCCTCTTCCCTTGGATATATTTCAGAGTTAGTGGACTTGCTTGCGGAAGGAGATGAAATGCTTGATTATGAGTCTACACCGGTCCATGAAGGTATGGATATTAATATGGCGTATTACTTACCCGCTGAATTTCATGCTATAGATGAAGAAGGAGAAGCAGCCCAGCTAGATTTTGGTCCTAACAATTCTATATTCGAGAAGCCAAAAGAACAAGTGATGCACTTGAAGCCATTGTTCCTTAAAAGTCGTATTAATGGATCGCCGGTTGCTAGAATGCTTGTCGATGGTGGTGTATGGTGAATCTTATGCCATATTCGGTCTTCAAAAAATTGGGTTTTCCTGATGAAAAATTGATCAAGACCAATATGGTGCTTAATGGATTTGAAGGCAAAGAGAAAACTGAAGCCAAAGGTGTGATGTATGTGGAACTTACAGTTGGAAGCAAAACTTTGGCTACTGCGTTCTTTGTTGCTGAGGTGCAAGCTAACTACAACGTCATACTAGGCCTTGATTGGGTTCATGCAAACTAGTGCGTGCCTTCCACTATGCACCAATTTTTGATCCAGTGGGTGGATGATGAAGTGGAGGTCATTCATACCGATAATTCGGCTTGTGTTGCTTTGGCCGATGCATCGGTGGATTGGCAGCATCCTAATGCTACTTTCTTGACGGGGCGCGACTTATTAGAATTTTTTTTCTTAGCGCCACAAAAAGTGGTTTCGTGCCCATTTCTTTAAAGCCGGTTGGCGATAACCGTCTCCAATGTATGATGTATTTAAATGGATCCTAACTCAAAGTGGTTACAAAAGAGTCTTGTAGAATATTGGTCCAATGAGAACGATATGTATGAGTCCATAGAAGAGTTAGATGATATGGATAAATTAGGACAAGGTTTTACATCGGCCGATCCATTAGAAGAGATAGATATTGGAGATGGTTCAATTCCTAGTCCGACATTTGTAAACGCAAATTTAAGAGCCGATCATAAAGCTAAGTTGATTGAGCTATTGAAAGAATAGATTTGTTGCTTTGCACGGGAATATCATGAGATGCCAGCTTTAAGCCGAGAGTGGAGCATCGGTTATATATAAAGGCCGGTTTTAGACCATACAAGCAATTGGCCAGAAAGTTTAATCCAAAAATGTATGACTGGATCAAGGAAGAGATCGGTCGTTTGCTTAAAGCTAATTTTATTAACCCTTGCAGGTATGACGAGTGGATTTCTAACATTGTGCGAGTAGAGAAAAAAGGCTTTGGCAAGTAGAGGGTGTGCATTGATTTCAGAGATTTGAAAAGAGCTACACCTAAAGATGAGTATCCCATGCCAATAGCCGATATGCTTATTAATGATGCTTCTGTACATAAGGTCATTAGCTTTCTAGATGGTAATGTGGGGTATAATCAGATTATTTTGGCCGAAGAGGACATGTCCAAAACGGCTTTTCGATGCCCCGGTTTCCTTGGTTTTTTTGAGTGGATGGTGATGACCTTTGGGTTAAAGAATGCCGGCGCCACGTTGTCAAATCGGATGCTTTTGAATCTCACTTAGCCGATTTGCGTTTGGTTTGTGAAAAATGAAGAAATATGGGCTGAAAATGAATCCTTTGAAGTCTGCCTTTGGTGTATCGACAAGGAAGTTTCTGGGTTTCATTATTCATGAAGATGGCGTGGAAATTGATCCCAAAAAGATAGAAGCTATACAAAAAGTAGAGGCTCCAACATGCAACAGAGATACACAAAAATTCCTTGGCAAGGTCAATTATTTGAGGACATTCATAGACAATATATCAGGGAAGGTTGATGCATTTACTCCTATCCTTCAGTTAAAGAATGATATTGATTTTACTTGCGGGGCAAAACAGAAAGAGCCATTTGATATGATTAAGAAATATTTTGCGCTCCTCCAGTTATGAAAGCGCCCAGGCACAGGGAGCCATTTAGACTTTACATTGCAGTGGAGGAAGGTGTTATTGGTGCTGTTTTGACTCAAGAGACCAAAGGAAAAGAGCACACTATTACTTATTTGAGCCGACGCTTATTGGACGCCGAGACAAGGTATACATTTATTGAGAAATTATGCTTATGCTTATATTATGCTTGCACAAAATTGAGACATTATCTAGTGCCTAGTACTTTCATTATAGCTTGTCAAACCGATGTCATCAAGTACATGTTGCATATGCCAATTCTTAGTGGTAGAATTGGCAAGTGGGATTATGCTTTAATTGAATATGATTTGGCTTATGAATCTCAGAAATCCATGAAAGGCCAAATTGTTGCTAATTTTATTGTAGAGCATCGGATTGATGACAAGAATGATACTGATATAAACCTTGTCTCGTTAGTACCATGGAGATTATACTTTGATGGTTTAGTTTGTAGCAATGTCCAAGGTGTTGGTATTATTTATATATCTCCTCGTGGTGCTGTTTTTGAAGCCTCATGCCGCATAGAATATTTTTGCACAAATAATCGAGCCGAATATGAAGCATTGTTATTTGGCTTAGAGATGTTGCTTGCCATAGGTGCTACACATATTGAGGCTTTTGGTGATTCATTATTAGTAGTACAACAAATATCCAAAGTCTTTCAATGTTTTGAGGAATCACTTAATGTTTATCTTGTTAAATGTCTAGATATAATTTCTACTTTGGATTATTTTAGCATTAATCATATATCTAGACATGGCAATTGGAGAGCAAATGAGTAGGCACAACAAGCATCCGGCTATCATATTGACCATGTCATGTTTCATATGTCTCAAAGGCCGATGTCTAGTCTTGCCAACATAGGGGAGGCCGAACCGGAGCCCACCGTTTCGGCCACTAATCAAATATTCAATGCAGGAGAAAATCAAGACTGGAGGAAACCCATCATTGATTATTTATGTGATCCTAGCAGAAGGGTGGATAGGGCTGTTCGGCGTATGGCTTTCAAGTACACAATGAGAGATGGTGGTCTTTATTGCCGAACGGTTGATGTTGTTCTTTTAAAGTGGTTGGACGAGGACCAAGCAAGAGTTGCTATGGGATAGGTTCATGAAGGTGTTTGTGGCACTCATCGGTCAGCTCCCAAGATGAAATGGTTACTACGACGTGCTGGGTTTTATTGGCTGACTATGATTAATGAGTGCTTCAGATATTACAAAGGGTGTGAGGCTTGTCAAAAATATGGTCATATTCAATTGGCTCCTGCTGCTGTGTTACATCCTATTGTCAAGCCGTGGCCTTTCAGAGGATGGGGTATAGATTTTATTGGAGAAATTCAGTCGTCTTCATCAAAGGGGCATCGGTTCGTGTTGGTGGCAATAGATTATTTCACTAAATGGTCTGAGGCAGTACCTCTCAAGAATATGACACATACAGAGGTAATCCAATTCATAACTGAGCACATTAATCATAGAATCGGCATTCCCCAAACATTAACTACAGATCAAGGTTCATCTTTCATGTAACATCAAGTCAGAGAATTTGCCGAATCTTATAACATAAAGTTGCTCAGTTCCTCTCCGTATTATGCCCAAGCTAATGGACAAGCTGAGTCCAGCAATAAAATTTTAATCAAGCTTATCAAGAAGAAGATTGAGGCTAATCCAAGGAGATGGCATGAGTTGTTGTCTGAAGCTTTGTGGGCACATAGGATCTCAAGGCATGGTGCTACGAAGGTGACTCCATATAAGCTAGTATAGGGTCAAGAGGCTTTTTTGTCGATGGAAGTAAACTTGAATGCTTTGAGAATAGCCAAACAAAATGACTTATCCGCAGTAGACTTTTATAACTTGATGATGGACAATATTGATGAGGTTCACTACTGGAATTAGCTTATTTGTCGTATGCCAGTTCTTTGTCGTCTGCTGGCAAAGAAGGTCTTTGCCATCAGCCAATTCTTTGCCGTCTGCTAGCGGACGGCAAAGAATCTTTGCCGTCAGCTGGAAGACGGCAAAGAGAGAGGTGGCCCCCACCAACGAGCTGGTTAGAAAAAAACTTAACGACCCCCTCTTTGTCGTCCGAGAGCAGACGACAAAGAAAAAAAAGCGAACGACAAAGAACTAACCTAACTAATGGCCGAGCCCCACCCCGCCCCTCCATCTCTCTGTTTCTCTCCCTCTCTCCGCCCTGACGACCGGAGCCACCCACCGCCGCCCCCGCCACCCGCCGCTACCCCCTCCACCCGTCGCCGCTTGCCCCGTCGCCGCACCAACCCGCCGCCCCCACCCGCCGACGCCTGTTGCCCCACCATCCCGCCCGCCCGACCGCCACACACCGCCCGGGCGCCTGCCCCACCACCCGCCCACCACCCAGCGCCACTGCCGCCGGCGCCACCGCGGCCCCATCACCCCCGGCTCCTTGCCGGCTCGGCGCTGCCGCTCACCTCCCCCCTGAGCTCCACCGCCCGGAGCCCTGCGGCCCCCGTCGCCACCGCCACCCTGCCGCTACGAAACACCGGCCCCCATTGGCTCCGGTGAGTAATTTTTTTGTTTTTTTCTTTTTTTGCTGTTTAATTGTTAGTTTTATAGATAATTAGTCATATTATTAAAATAAGTAGAAAAAAGAAGAAGAAGAAAAGACGAATATGAAATCTATTCCAAATCATGCTACATTACTATAAGTTCTTCATGAATTATTATTATTATTATAGTTTCTTCATGAATTTCTCAAATTGTTCCAAATCATGTATTTCTTTTATGCAAAAGAAAGAGAGATCTAAAGCTGACTTATATGCAATCTCAAGTCCTTATCACATCTTTCGAACCGCTGAATCCCTCTAAATTTCATTTGTTTTGCACATGTCTGCATCCACCTTGCACAGGGGGCTGGGTGTGTGATACGTCTCCAACGTATCTATAATTTTTGATTGTTCCATGCTATTATATTACCCCTTTTGGATGTTTATGGGCTTTATTTTACACATTTATATCATTTTTGGGACTAACCTACTAACCGGAGGCCCAGCCCATATTGCCATTTTTTTGCCTATTTCAGTATTTCGAAGAAAAGGAATATCAAACGGAGTCCAAACGGAATGAAACCTTCGGGAGCGCGATTTTTGGAACGAACGTGATCCAGAGGACTTGGAGTGAAAGTCAAGAAGCTTCCGAGGAAGCCACGAGATAGGAGGCCGCCCCCCTGTAGGGCGCGCCCCCTGTCTCGTGGGCCCCTCGGGCGGATACCGACGTACTTCTTCTTCCTATATATACCTACGTACCCGAAAACATCCAGGGGCACCAAGAAACACAATTTCCACCGCAGTAACCTTCTGTATCCACGAGATCCCATCTTGGAGCCTTCGTCGGCACTCTGCCGGAGGGGGAATCAACCAC
The DNA here is from genome assembly GCA_021605145.1 of Aegilops bicornis. Classification (NCBI taxonomy): domain Eukaryota; kingdom Viridiplantae; phylum Streptophyta; class Magnoliopsida; order Poales; family Poaceae; genus Aegilops; species Aegilops bicornis. The sequence goes on along the minus strand of CM038672.1, from coordinate 193,614,465 downwards.
GGAGGGCCTCTACGTCAACATCCTTGCCCCCCCGATGAGTTGTGAGTAGTTTACCACAGACCTACGGGTCCATAGTTATTAGCTAGATGGCTTCTTCTCTCTTTTTGGATCTCAATACAATGTTCTCCCCCTCTCTTGTGGAGATCTATTCGATGTAAACTCTTTTTGCGGTGTGTTTGTCGAGATCCGATGAATTGTGGGTTTATGATCAAGTTTATCTATGAATAATATTTGAATCTTCTCTGAATTCTTTTATGTATGATTAAGTTATCTTTGCAAGTCTCTTCGAATTATCTGTTTGGTTTGGCCTACTAGATTGGTCTTTGTTGCCACGGGAGAAGTGCTTAGCTTTCGGTTCAATCTTGCGATGTCCTTACCCAGTGAAAGAAAGGGTTGCAAGGCACGTATTGTATTGTTGCCATCGAGGATAACAAGATGGGGTTTATATCATATTGCATGAGTTTATCCCTCTAGATCATGTCATCTTGCTTAATGCGTTACTCTGTTCTTATGAACTTAATAGTCTAGATGCAGGCCGAAGTCGGTCGATGTGTGGAGTAATAGTAGTAGATGCAGGCAGGAGTCGGTCTACTTGTTATGGACGTGATGCCTATATACATGATCATGCCTAGATAATCTCATAACTATGCGCTTTTCTATCAATTGCTTGATAGTAATTTGTTCACCCACCGTAATACTTATGCTATCTTGAGAGAAGTCACTAGTGAAACCTATGGCCCCCGGGTCTATCTCTTATCATATTTGCTTTCAATCTACTTTTACTTGCATCTTTACTTTTTGCATCTATATTATAGAATACCAAAAATATATTTATCTTATCTTACTATCTTTATTAGATCTCACTTTACATGAAGTGGCCGTGAAGGGATTGACAACCCCTTTATTGCGTTGGTTGCGAGTTCTCGCTTGTTTGTGTAGGTGCGTGGGACTTTTGAGGAGCCTCCTACTGGATTGATACCTTGGTTCTCAAAACTGAGGGAAATACTTACGCTACACTTGTTGCATCACCCTCTCCTCTTCGAGGAAAACCAACGCAAGCTCAAGACGTAGCAGTGTGTGGGATGAAAGCTCCTGGACGTTGATCAGAGAATCATGTCACGTGGGGTGTTGTATCTCTGAAAGTACCCTGTGCCTTAAGGGATCAACATGAGAATTTCCCTTTTTGATGCCATGTCATTGTTAATGAGCTGCGAAACACTCATCTTATCTTCCTTGAAAGAGCCCATTCAGGCAGACATTTGAAAGACAAAAGTGATCTTTTTTTCTCAAGGAAAAGAAAATACTTTGTGCAACTGCTGAAAAATGAAGAACAACTGCTTTAATCATGTCACAGGGGGGGATCATGCTGAAAAGAGCACAGCGCCGGTAGTTACATGAAGCTTTAATTCAGATATAATAGTAGTAGTGGTTAGTAGTAGATGCTGCTCTAATCTCATCATCTCCTGTAGTAGTGTACTCCAAAAGCAGATAGACACTCAGTCCATGGACCTACCTACCATCGACAGTAAAAGAAAAACATATGGTATATAGTAGCATGATTTTGTAGAGAACTTTGCCCAACAACATAAACTAATTAATTCTGTAGCGCTATAAAGATGGGCGTGCTTACATGCATGACTGGTTGTGTATGTGAAAGCAAATCTTTGCCAAGATTTCATTGGAACAGATAGCAACAAAATTTTGTTATGAAAATCATCATATATAATTGTGTTGATCAGGTAGATTTAAACATCATATATATTTTTTGATTTTGTTATGAAAAACATCATATATTATTATTCATGTCGGTATTTTTTTATGTTGTCGTAATATCGTTTACTCTTTGTCATGGCAGGTGTTGAAAGATGGTGGGCGCTGGTCCGGAGCGCTCCGAGGCCCCTTCTTCGTTGGTGTGTGGAGGGAGGTCTTCCATTCCACACGCACCTCTCTGCCGAGCGTTGCTGGACAGTATGGCGACACCGTCGGGCCCTTCTTTGTCGACCCCGGTGCACAGCAGGGGACGAGGTAAGGGAGGGAAGAAGAGAGGTGTTGGAGCATGTGGTCGTGGGAGAGGAGGTAGGGTGATTGCTAGGGTGCCTTCCTCGCCGCCACCCCCAGCTGTTTCACCCGAGCACGTGACTGCTAGGGTGGACTCGTTCAAGGAGGAGGCTACACGGACTCGGGTCCACGAGCCTCGGGTCCACGGGCCTTCGGCCCACGAGCCTCGGGTCGACGGGCCTTCGGCCCATGAGACCCCGGACGAGCACACGTCTGGATGGGGTACCTGGCCGGATCAGCCTGATGGGCCGAGTGGCCATGCTGATGATGGCAGGGAGCCGACTAATATTGAGGAGGAGGGGGCACCGTCTACCTGCGTGGTTGTACACGGCTCCCGTCCGTGCCGGCGACCCGCGAGCAGAGGTGGTTGATTTTCCCTGATGGGGAGAGGTAAGTGCATTTAATCTTTTTGTACTTTCTGCATTCACGTTTCTTCAAATATCTAATGTGTTGACCTTGTCATGCTGCAGGGGTTGGGACCACCATGAGAAGGTCCGCCGGCTCAACTCCGTCCTTGGAGTGCTTTGCCGGCAAAACTTCAGGAGGTTTGTCACGTTGCCTGGTGAGGGTCGGATTCCAGAGCTTGGATTGAGCTGGGAGCACTACTTGGCTGCCCCGGCCCCACCGGGTGATATTATCGACAGTGTCTTGTGCGACACGAGGGCAAACGTGGTGACCAGAAAGTTCTGGTAATTTCTCCTTTACAAAATTAAAAATATTCAACTAGCTAGTTATTAATTGTACTAATCAATATTGTCTCATTTGATTGCAGACATTCTACTGGTGTGAGGAGGGATACGAGGAGGAGGCGGCAAATGTTATCGATAACGCTTGCAAGCGCCTACTACAGAACTTACGACACGAGGCTCGGGTGCAGTCTGTTCGAGACTACTACGCCTTGCGTGGTATCAAGAAAACCAAGCCGACGTGCCGCGAGAAGTTCCTGAGTAAGGAGCAATACATGAAGGTAATTCCTAAGGCCTTGTACTTACTTCCTTCATTTATTAATTCATAGCCGTAGCGCTCAAGTATCTATTTGCTAACTTAGGCGCCTCTGAGATGGTGTGCGGATCGGATGGATTGTTGGGAGGTGTTGGTCAATGAGTAGTGCTCAAAAGAATGGCTAGCCATCCACAACGAGGCCAAGGACAAACGTGCCAAAATGGAAGGTGTGCCACACCATCAAGGCAGATCCAACTTATATCAGTTCGGGCGGAACTTGGTATGTGGTTTGCTTCATGATTCATGCAATTCATTCATCATGCTAGCTTGAGCCCTTTAATTACTAATTTACTTTGTTTCCCTCTTTCAGGCAGACTACAATAAGGTGGATAAGGTGCCAGAGGTGTATGACCTCTATGCCATGGCCCATACTGCCTCTTACAAGAAAGTCAAGGCATTCTCTCCGTATGACCTCGATGATGCAAACAACTTCACCAACATCTCCTCCCAGGACAAGCTCGTGAAATATAGAGATCAGGGGAAGGCGAGGAAAGGGGAGGACTTTAACCCGAGCCAGGGTCCCATTGATCCAGAGCTGGTGATGATAGCTGGTGGCGGAAGGTCCCATGGCTCGATAGCCGTTGGAGATGGACTTATCCATTGTCCTAGCACTCTGCCGGAGATCAAGGCGCGCCATTCGAGCTCCGCTCCTGAGATAAGGCCTCTTGAACGGGCAGTCCAACTCGCCTTCAAGGTTAGTTATACGTACTCAGATATGTTTCTCCATTACATTGTGTGCGCTTCCATCAATGATTACAAATGCTAACGAGGAGTGGTGTTGCAGGCTGCTATACAGAGTGAGAGAGATAGAACGGAGAAACTTCCAAGCGAGAGGCAGCGGGAGTTGGAGGAGAGGACGACAAAGATGTTGGAGAAGGAGAGGGCACGGAATGACATGCAGGCAAGGGCCATGTACGAGCTCCTTGTGGTAAGTTTCTTCTGCAGATTAGCCAAAACATTCATGTAGTGTTTGTCTCATTAATAACTAGTATGACTAAGTCGTCAAAACCAAATGTGCATTCTGTGTGCGAGAAATCCGGTCAGACCACTCCATCGATGCTAGAGATTGCTCCTGGGACCACGGTGAGTTTAATTTGAATCGACATTACTTGCTAGTCTTCACATTTGCGTGTCATCATGCTAACGAGACATTGGAAATGATCTTTGGTGCAGCGTAACTCTAGACAAGCATCGCACATCCTTCTCCAGCTACCGGCACGAGCTAGCCCGCTCCTACACCTCCATGATCACGGTAAGTTTCTCTAGTGTTTTGCTTAAGAAATGCATATAGACCTAGACTTAGCTTTATTTCCTCCAAAATGACATAATAAGCTTACTGACCTCCAAAACAATCCATTTTACCTAAGTTACCTCCAAAACAATCCATTTTACCCAAGTTAGCTCTAAAATGACCCATTTTACCTTAGTTAGCTAAGAATTGACCCATTTTACCTAGGTTAGCTCTAAAATGACCCATTTTACCTTAGTTAGCTCTAAAATGACCCATTTTACCTAGTTTAGCTCCAAAATGACGCATCATACCTAGGTTAGCTCGAAAATGATGCATTTTACCTAAGTTAGCTCATAAACGATCCATTTCACCTAGGTTAGCTCATAAACGATCCATTTCACCTAAGTTAGCTCACAAACGATCCATTTCACCTAAATTAGCTCATAAACGATCCATTTCACCTAAGTTAGCTCACAAACGATCCATTTCACCTAAATTAGCTCAGAAATGATCCATTTCACCTAAGTTAGCTCATAAACGATCCATTTCACCTAAGTTAGCTCACAAACGATCCATTTCACCTAAGTTAGCTCATAAATGATCCATTTCACCAAAGTTATCCATTTCGCCTAAGTTAGCTCATAAATGACATATACTTCTTCTTCTAGTCACCTTTTTCTAACTTTCTTATTTGCCATTTTGTAGATTTCATTCACTTCACGGAAGCTAGCTTGCTATGATAGAGTGCTTGTTTTTTCTTTCATTCTCTTCTAGTATTATTCTAGCTTGCTATGATGGAACTTGCTATCTTGATGAAACTTTGCATGGTAATATGTATGGATGGAACAATGTGTATGTGCAACTTGCTATGTATGAATGAATGGAACTATATGTGTATGTACGATGAAACTTATATATATATGTGTGCTGGTTATGTCATATGTTTGCTGTGAAATAGCCCTGTGAAATATATATATATATATCATATATATTTGCTTCGAAAATTGTTGGATTAAAAAAACAGAAAAAAGAGGCAATGCAGGCTCTTTGCCGTCTGCCACCAACGGCAAAGGGCTCTTTACCGTCCGCCGCGGATGGCAAAGAAGCCACATGGCAGCCACATGTGTTTCCTGGAAGCTGACCCATTTGGTTAGTTTGCCTAAAGTGGCGGACGGCAAAGCCTTTGCCTATAGTGGAAGACAGGAAAGCCTTGGTGGGCAGTGATGTCCAACTGACGTCATTTGTCCGACGGCAAAGGCCTGATACTCTTTGCCGTCAGCCGCTGATGGCAAAGACTGCCGTTAGCCACCTAATGGACTAACAACGAATTTATTGCCGTCTACTTTGTTTGCCGTTACCCGCTCATGGCAAAGGCCCCTTTGCGGTCCGCTTCAGAAAGCAGACGCCAAAGTATGTCTTTACCGATCCTATCTTTGCCGGCGCCTTTTGCCGTCCGCGGCAGACGGCAAAGGCTTTGCGTCCGCCATCCATGCCTTTGCTGTCTGCCTTGGCGGACGACAAATTAGCTGATTCCTGTAGTGGTTGCCGATAAATGTTTGGCTGATTTGATGGACATAGAGAGAGACAAGTTGAGGGAAGCAAGAGCTTACAATAAGAGAGTTAAATTGAAGAATTTTCAAGTTGGTGATCTTGTCTGGAAAGTGATTCTACTGATTGGTTCAAGAGATAGAAAATTCGGGAAGTGGTCTCCGAGTTGGGAAGGTCCTTTTAGGGTTACAAGAGTAGTCTCCGGAAACTCTTATTTGGTGGAATCCGTGCAAGGGGCACTGTTACCTCGAGCTCTCAATGGCAAGTACTTGAAGAAATATCACCCAAGTGTGTGGCAAGAAGCCTAAGTAGGCAATGGCCGATATATGATTATCGCCCTTAGCAGAAACATGGCCGATACCCTATTATCATCGGGAGAAAAACAAATGGCCGATGGAGTGTTGACATCGTCCTTAGAACAAGGTATGTGCAAGTGATTTTTCGGCACACAAGCATTACCGGAAAACATGGGGGCATGTGTTCACACCAAATTTTGGCATGGTCAAAAACACAATTAAGATGGTCTCAAATAAAAAAGTGCTTAGAGTGAGACAATTTTGTATCTTCAGAAGGAGAAACTTTGATATTTGGGCCATAGCCATCTAATCTCATCTATAAGGCCGAAGTTGTGTTCGAAGTACTGAGATGTTGTATTCAGAATACTATTTGGCTGATTACGCCCCAAAGACGGCCTCATATGGAAAAATTATCTGGATGAATTGTCTTCGTCTGGTCGAAACGATCGATTTTGATATAGAAATCATCTCAATCCAAGTTCGTATGCAAAAGTTAGAGGCAATACTTTGCGGACCGGTCCTGAGTGAAAAAGTGACGTGAGGGACCAGACACCCGCCTAGGTGATGTCTGATCAGCCACGTGAGTTATTCGGCCTTTGCCGGCTGAATGAAGCTTGCCGGCCGAGTAAAAATCTTGCCGACACAATGAAAAGCTTGCCGGTGCGGAAAGCTTGCCGGCGCGAAAAGCTTGCCGGGGTGAAACCTTGCCTAGAAGCTTGCCGGTGTGAAAGCTTGCCAGGTGAAAAATTTCCCGGCGTGAAAGCTTGCCGGCCTGGAAACCTTCCCAATGTGGAAAGCTTGCTGGGGTGGAAACCTTGCCAGCATGGAAAGCTTGCCGAGAAAGTGGAGGCTGTCAAAGTCAATCCGACCAGAAGTTGGAGATGGGCTCGAAAGGTTATTCAGATGACCTAGGATGGAAAAGTGTTATACATGGAAGTTGTGCGTATAGTAGAAATAGTCAACTTTTCTTTTGGAGTCATCATCGTCGGAGATAGTATACGTCTTGCACAGTTGTTACAAGACTCAGACAGTTCAGAAAACTACATAATTGAATCTGACCCACATTTATAGATGGGACCTAAAAGTCATAAAGATGGCCTTAAAAGGAGAAGTGACCCACGTTGTATTATGAAGATCATCGAGGCTGATAAGTTTGATGTTGAACTCGACTCCATCCGAGTTAGTATGCGATTTCCACGGCCCGTGCAAGAAGCAGGACAAAAGTATGAGACAAATTAGGGCTGAATCCGAGTTGGACTGAAACTAGGACTGTATGACGTGAATTGATGTAATTTTCTTGTAAGGTAAGCCTAGATAAATCCTTTACTTGTAAGGGAAGTCCAGCCGCCTCTTATATATATTAGGGGTGACGGCCTATTGAAAACAACTCATAATCGAACAAATCATCTACCACTTTTACCTTTACTTTTATCTCTCTCCCTTGTTCTTCTTCTTCCTCGTTCTTCGTTCGTTCTTCGTTTGCAGGGTGGCGGACCTCGAGGCGCTAGGGGCGATCAGTTCGACCTAGGGCAGCCCATAGCCGCCGTGCACTCTGACGGGGTCCCTCCCGGGCATGTGGTGTTTCGGGTCTACAAAAGCACCTGCCGGATTGCTTGCATACCGCGCTTCCGGTCGGGTCTCATTCGACATGAGCTGTGGTGCATCACCCTCAACATTGGAGGTACACAGTTACGTGTTCATGTGCGAACACAAATACATCTAGCGCTTCACCAATGTTCGTCTCAAGATCCCTAAGGTGTCGGATGAGGCCATCATTTCGGCGTTCAATTATGGCGTCCAGATGTCAAGATGAAGGAAGAGCTCTCCATACACGAGGACCTGTGCTCGGCTCTGAAGATGTTCAACATGGCAACCAGGTGCGCGAGGGCCGAGGAAGGTTGCCTCTCCCGTCTTGAGCTCTCGGAGGCCGATCAAGAGGACAAGAAGGCCAAGGCCAAGGATGTGAAGCGCAAGGGCCCAGCTGTGCTCGCGGCCGAACTTGAGATTAAGCATGGCTGCGACCACCCAGAGACCTCCAAGGGCAGCCATCCGTTCTGCATCTTCCATGATGTGCACAACCACAACAACAATGACTTCCAAGAGCTCAGGGCCATCCGAGACGGGTGCCTTGGCCAGCGCCCCGAGCGCAACGACCGCGGCTATGGCCGAGGTGGAGGCCAAGGTGGGGGACGCCGGAACAACCACGACCCCCGCCAGGACTGGCACGATCAGCCTCCTGAGGATCGCTGGCAGAGCCAGCCTTGCGAGGGCCCCTGGAGGGATCGACCTCATGAGGACTGCCCTCAGGGCAATGCTGGCCTTCCTCCACTGCCGCCACCACCAAGGAGGAACGACCACCAGCACCAAGATGATGTGGCTGCGGGCTTCCAAGAGCCTCGTGCCATTGCTTGCATCCTAGGCGGCGCTGATGCCCCCGCCTCCCATCGCATCTTCAAGCAGTTTACTCGCGAGGTGAATGCGGCCCTCCCCAAGCTTGAGGCAATGCATCCGCTATGGTGGTCCAACTACGCCATCACCATCGACTCTACTGAGCAGCTCAAGTGCGCAGCCACTACCGGCACGCTCCCGATGCTCTGCTCCCCTACCATCAGCAACGTCATTGTCACTAAGACATTATTCGTTGGTGGCGGGGGCTCAACATTCTCTCCGTCGAGATGTTCGACACGCTCCAGGTGCCGTACGGCCAACTATAGCCTACCAGACCCTTCTCGGGGGTGACTGACGGCTCCACTATCCCCATAGGGCAGACCCGCCTCCCCATCACCTTCGGCAAGCGCGACAACTACCACACTGAGCTCATCGACTTTGACGTCGCCCACATTCGCCTCCCGTACAACGCCATCCTTGGATATCCAACTCTAGCCAAGTTCATGGCTGTAGCTCACCATGGCTACAATGTCCTGAAGATGCCGGGGAGCGGCGGCATTATCACGGTCGCCTGTGACAAAAAGGATGCGGTGTGCTCCCTTGAGCGCGCCTACCAGGCCGCGTCGGTCGAGAACCCAGATGACGAAGGCGTCGTCTACCCCCCCAGAGGTCATTCCCAAGAAGAAGAAGCAGCTGCTCCGCCGAGGAGCTCAGGAGGATGGGATGTCTGACGATCGTGCCTCAGGTCTCGCGCCCACTGATGGGGCACCTTCCCCTCCCACATAGGAAGGCGCACCCGGTGCCCCTCTCAGGTTGGGGTTGGGGGCTCTCCTCTAAAGGGCCTCCGGCCTGGCCAGTATCACGAGGTAGGCGTTCGGGCGCCATGTGGAGGCGTGCTTCAACGCGCGCTTCCGTGAGAAGAGCACAGGGCGCGAGGCGCCAGGCACTCAGGAGTTCATTACCAAGGCAATCGAAGAGCTTCAAGAAGCGAGAGCCATGCGGGGCGAGCGTCGCCTCGCTCCACCCGCCGCAACTCCCTCCCCTGGCGAGGGCAGCGAGCTGCGCGCCTGTGTCAACATCCCAGGGCTCAATAGAGCCATGTCTCAGGAGCTCTTCTGGCCGTGCCATGTAGGCCGGTGCGAGGGCCCCCCTCACAGCTACGTTCGCATGCCTTTCGGCCTACCGAGCGTGGCTACTGCGCACCAGTGCCACATGCGGGACGTCCTGGAGTCTCACGAGACTAGGCACGAGGCGGTCCAGACGGAGGAGGTGACGAGCCCTCGTGAGCCCCCATGGCCTCCGGAGCCTCATGAGTTTCGGGAGCTGGACGGCTCGTGAGGAATGACTTCTGAGGCACGCGTCTTCAGCTACTCCAACACTTATTCAACAACGGTGCCAGGTGACACTTTTTGGTTTGTTCAGTTGGGGGCGCCCCTTGGGCTGCATTATCCCCAAGTCGTATGGGTCCGTCCCTGCGACATGTATCGTTTTTCGCATATATCAGAACTGGCAATACCCTTTCATGAGTTGCTTTATGTCATTACCTTCCTGTCCAGTGCTTCGTCGCCATGAACATCGTACGCCCTTGCAATCCCGCCCGCGATCGCCTTATGATTAAGGACTTGCATCACATCTGTGCTGAGGTCCGTCCTTGTAGCGTCGCTAAACCCAAGAGGCTGAGCTCTGTCTCGTGGGCCAGCTCCCGTGCACGTCACCTCCCATGGTCCTTGGTGCCTTGTTCTCGGATGAGCTAATAAAGAGCGGGTAAATTAGGGCGCATGAGCCGGTGCCTCACCATCGTGGGATCCACGTGCCAGTTGTATTTATTTAGGATCTTCACATGAGAAGACTAGGCACAACGTCTCTGCTCGGGTCCGTCCCTACAGTGTCAACAAACCAATCGCTGAGCTCTGTCTGGCATGCCGCCCCATTCACATCACGTCTTGGGGTTATTGGTGTCGGCGTTCTGGTAATGGGGGTCCCCAGACTTGCCTGCCTGCGGCCCACGGCGTGGCTATGCTAGCAGGCCTGTACGACCCATCTTCACCAACAAGGCATTCAAGAACCTCGCGAGGGGGCAAGCCTCACGAGGCGGACGACACAAGGCCTCCTCAGGAGCGGCCTCACCATGTTGGCTCGTGAGGGGCGGCAAGATCAATGCAAGGCAAACCTCGCGAGGTTCTCGTGACGTGAGCCATGATGATCAAGATCAGGTAGGCGCCAGGCGGGCACCGGCGCGCGCATCGTTCTTGCTTCCTCTTTGGTGCAAAGGAGGCAAGCGCAGGCACGGAGTACCGAGGCATCAAGAAAAGGTTTCCATATTAGTACAACTATACCAAGACCAGCAGGACGGCAAGACGGTGGTCACCATGGAGCCCAAAGCGGCGTCACCACCAGAGCCTTTTGCAGGCGAATACCAGTTTTGTCAGGATAAGCTGTACTAGCTGTCCCCTTTGAAATTGGCCGTTGTTGGCTCCCTTCCCGCTCAATATTTGGGGAGAGGACCAGGGCCTATATAAGTAGGACTAGCAACCACCGTAGGGGATAACTCATTCAGAGGCATCTCATATGATCCTTCACCATACACCAAGCACAAGAACCCCTCAACCTCAGGAGGCAGTTCTTCCCCTTGTACTGTTCATCATCAGCCCATGAGGCAATCCACCACCACCACACTCGAGTAGGGTATTACACCACAACGGTGGCCTGAACCAGTATAAATCTTGTGTCTCTTGTGCTGTGAGTTTGTTGAGTTCGTCCGCGAGATCTTAGCAAGCTAGGGCATGGATCGGTAGGAGGGGAAGAACTTCGGGCGCACCACAGAGTTCGAACCTTAAGGGTTTTGCCGGAACCCGTGATCCGACAATTGGTGTTTGGCCTTCTCATGCGATATCCTGAGGAGACTCACTTGGTGCAGGCTACCTAAACATCTCGCAGGACCCTTGCAAATGTTCCATACCAAATTCAGGAGCAACCCGCCATGAGGTAGGGCCTCGTGAGTCCCGCGCTGGCTCACGAGTGCCCATACACACCTCCTCCAGTCCTACCGTGCAAGCCACGTGCCAGGACAGGGCTGTACACGCCCCAGAGTCTCCCCTCAGAGGGAGCTTCCACCCACGCACTAGTAGAAGCCCCATGGTCCGCGCTGGCGGACGACACGGTCGAGGAGCGACTATGCCCGTGCAAGAGCGGAAGCACCATGCTCTGCGCTGGTGAATAAAAAATCGAGGGCAACCTAGCGGCCGCAGTAACCTCAGGAGAGCCAACAGTTTCGCTGCTCAGCCTCACTGCACTGCTTTTCCCTCAGGAAGGTCGTGCGAGGGCGCTGGACATGGGGGCTATGCTCAGGTCACGCCTGGCGTATACCACCTCACCAGGTCCCTCGAACCTGGTCTTCTCGCGTCCCTCCCGAGCGAAAGCCCATTTATGAAAGGTATGGAGAGCTGTTCTTACTTCAAGGGGGACCCCTGAGCATCGCGACTCAGGGGCCTCACTGGTCACGTAGCCCCTCACCCCCTGGTCTCGTCGTGGTGATCCGGACGCTCCAACGGCGGCTGAGGTATGTGCGGGCCCGGGCCCTGCCTACGCAGAACGGTAAAAATGACACTCACGTCTCCTTCCCGAGGGCTGTTCGTACGTCAAGGGGGACCCCTGAGCATTGCAAATCAGGGGCCTCACTGGTCACGTAGCCCCTCACCCCTTGGTCTTGTCCTAGTGATCCGGACGCCCCAACGGCGGATTAGGTATGCGCGGGGTCAGGCCCTGCTGACGCAAAACACTAAAGCAAACTTAAAGGAAATTGCAAAATCCTAGCAAATTATTACAGAACATATTGTCTCTTAAAACTCAAATCAGAAGTTCTCGAACCTCCACGAGGCACGGTAACTGTTACAGGATTAAAACGGGAGGAAGCGCCGCCTTCGGACCTCTTCTTTAGCCTTGGCCGTCGCTCGCCCTGGGGGGGGGGGGGGGGTCGTCGACAACGTCGCCGCCGTCCTCGCCACCGGCTCCGGTCGTGGCGTCGACGCAGAGGAACTTAGCAGGGCCTCCACCTGCTTCCCCACGGCCTTGGCGGCAACGTCGTGGAACTCAGGGGCCACAGGTTCGAGTAGCACACCAAGGTCGAAGTTTGGGTCCCGAAGGTGGAGGTGCCTGAAGATGCGCGTCACGGCCGAGGTAAAAAGCGCGTGAGCTTCCCCCTCCACCATGGGGCCCACACCGGCGACAATGCCCTCGAGCAACGTGGCAAGCTTGGGAAGCAGCCTTGCGGGGCCTTCCTCTGGACTAGCCAGCGGTTCCTCGTACCCTTCCCCGTAAAGGGTCTGTGATTGTTGAATGCTGTTATATTATCATTCTTATATGTTTTACAATCATTTTATAGTCATTTTATATCATTTTTGGTACTAACCTATTGACACAGTGCCCAGTGGCAGTTGCTATTTTCTGCATGTTTTTTACATCACAGGAAATCAATACCAAACGGAGTCCAAAAGCAGCGAAATTTTTTGTGGATTTTTTTGGACCAGAAGACATCCAGTGGGCCAAAGAAGTACCAAAGAGGGAGCCCGAGGTGAGCACGAGACACCAGTGCACGCTTGGAGGCACACACGCGCCGTGGTGGGTTGTGCCCACCTCTGTGGCCTCCCGAACTACCTCTTTGCTCTATAAATACCCCAATATTCCATAAACCCTAGGCGAATCGGCGAAAATCAATTCCAGCCTCCGCAAGTTCCAAAACCACCATATCCAATCTAGACACCATCACACAGGGGTTCATCATGTCCATTGATGGCTCTCTGATGATGCGTGATTAGTTCTTTGTAGACCTAAGGGCCCGTAGTTAGTAGCTAGATGGCCTCCTCTCTCTCTTTTGATTCTCAATACAATGGTCTCTTGGAGATCCATATGATGTAACTCTTTTTTGCGGTGTGTTTGTTGGGATCCGATGTACTTTGAGTATATGATAAGATCTATCTTTTTATCCATGAAAGTTATCTGAGTCTTCTTTGATCTCTTATATGCATGATTGCTTATAGCCTCGTATTTCTTCTCCGATATTTGGGTTTTGTTTGGCCAACTTGATATATTTATCTTGCATTGGGAAGAGGTGCTTTTTGCTGGGTTCGATCTTACGGTGCTTGATCCTAGTGACAAAAGGGGAACCGACATGTATGTATCGTTGTTATTAAGGATAACAAGACAGGGTCTATTTCTACATAAATATATCTTGTCTACATCATGTCATCATTCTTATTGCATTAGTCCATTTTTCCATGAACTTAATACACTAGATGCATGCTGGATAGCAGTCGATGTGTGGAGTAATATTAGTAGATGTAGGCAGGAGTCAGTCTACTAATCTTGGACGTGATGCCTATATAATGATCATTGAATGGATATCATCATGATTATTTGAAGTTTTATCAATTGCCCAACAGTAATTCGTTTACCCACCGTTTGCTATTTTTCTCGAGAGAAGCCACTAGTGAAACCTACGGCCCCCACTTCTCTTCTTTATTATATTCGCCTTCGCGATCTATTTTTATTTGCTTTTATTTTCAGATCGACTAAACGAAAAATACAAAAATACCTTCCTGCACTTTATTTTATTTGGCAATCTATCAATCAATTTATTACAAGTATCTCATGTCCACTTGCCAATTTCTGGCACCGTTACCCAAAAGGGATTGACAACCCCTTTAATACGTCGGGTTGTGTGGCGATCGGTTTTCCGGTTAATATATTCCAGAAAATGGCCGTCGTGCTCACCAGCCCCAGGACTACTGTTAGCTGATGAGGCACCAACTTGATACAGAAATTCCAAGCAATATACAGGAAATATGTGGTACAAGACCATCTGGCCTGCGAGTACAACAATTGGTTCTAGTGGTTGATGGCGGAAGTGGTTTGTGGATCATCAGTGGAACTCCATTTCCCACGGGAACAGCTGACCAGGTTAACACCTATCTTCGCGAGGCTGCTATCACCATTGCTTAGGTTCCGGGGTTGTCGTCACAACGCTCCTCTCCACGCAAGAAATCTGGCCAAGACAATAGCCTGGGACAAGCCAGTGAGTACTTTGAATGTACTCGCAAACATTATGAACACAGGTATAATATAACAATCAAAAATTATGCCTTGAAGAATATTTTATGATCACAACGTCAGTCATAAAGAAATGAAATCCTTGGTGCATACATGTGGATTATTAATAAGTAACCACCAATATGTAATGACGGAGTAGCAATAAATGCCACAGTCGGGCGTCTTAGCGACACCACAAAAAGGGCTTATAAATAAACAGAAGCAATGCCACAGTCGGGCGTCTGAGCGACACCACATAAAGGGCTTATAAATAAACAGAAGCAATGCCACAGTTGGGCGTCTGAGCGACACCACATAAAGGGCTTATAAATAAACAGAAGCAATGCCACAGTCGGGCGTTTGAGAGACACCACATAAAGGGCTTATAAAATGAATACAGTGAATACCCATGAGGTAGAACCGTCCCAGGGATACTCAATGATTCAAATAATAAAAGGGGTTAGTCCATAATAATAATCATCATCATCATTACAAGTCACAAATCATAAACCAAGTTCTGGTTTAATAGTTCTCTTCCGGAGACTGACACTAAGACCGACACATAACCCATCCCAGACTGGAATCCTTAACCGAGGACATGGCTAATTGAATAGGTTTAATCTCTGCAGAGGGTGTACTCTTTATCCACGAGTAACGGATTTCTTTAGTCCTTCGGGACTAATTCCGCTCTCTGATCTTTTAATTGAAAACACACCTGACTTGCACACACCAGCCTGACTTACCCGTGTCTGGAATCACCCATGACACCTGTCAAGCAAAACTCTAAGTGGGGAGGCTGCAACCTCGCGTAGCATGGGATCAAATTTATAACGCGTGCTCTAAGGGGTGGCCTCCCCTCTCGGTCTCAATCGGAAACACCCATGCCCCCGGACCAGGTGGCATGCCTACCGGCTTCAACCGATATCTTCCACCATGGCCTCTCTGTACGGTGTGTGCTTGAAAGGGGTTGACGACTGACTGAACCGTACCCTGCTTGTTGTAGGGACAAGTGATAGTACGAAGCAAGTAAGGGCTTACTGGGACAAGACTCGGTATAGGTCGACTCAGGAGGTTTATAAATTCCTCGCATGACATATATAACAAAATATATTTCAACCAACAAATTCACCACTCACTATACCTTACCATGCCATACCGGGCATAACCATCCCGGACGGGACCGGCAACAAGCTCACGCCTACCCAAGGCAGAGGCTTTCCCGGATTCCTTTTCGGCATGCATGCAAGGCACATGAGAATGATTACCAACACAAGTGTGTTCATTTCCAACAGCATGGAAATCACCAATATGCATCCGTGCAAATGATCATATCACATGAAATAACAAGCTCTTCCAAATGGGGTGGTGTTATAAACATGTCAAATAACACATCAAAATTCTTATGCCGGGGTTCAGAATGCTTGCCTTCAAGTTGTGGAGGGGTGAGGTGTTTCTCCAAAACTTTTGAAAGTTTTCTCCCCTCTCTTCAAAACCCTATTTGAAATAAATTTGAATTAACACACATTTTTCAAAACAGCACAAAAACGTTGTTTGAAATTTTTTAAATCAATCTTAAAATAAACAAGACAATATTTTTGAGTGGTAGGAAAAAGAATCAACTCATTCGGAGTTTTATTTAAGAAGTTACAGCCAGTCAAAGTTTAGTCAAATCTGTTATTTAAAAAGAAACAGAAAAGAAAATGTTTCAATAAAACATGTACACGTCGAAAGCGTATTTTAGGTTTACGCTTCCACTTACTCCAGCGTGGACGGTACGCAAGTCACTGACGGTGGGCCTGCCTGGCCCACTGGTCAGGTTTAACTGGTCCACCTCCCCTCTTCTCCCTCTGTCCCAAGTGGAGGAGGGACTCCGGCGACCGTCGCCGGCGAACGGCGGGTCCTTGTGGGGTGCTGAGGGTGAGGATGGATCTGCGGATCTGGGGCGATCCTTCCGGTGGTTGCAGGGTTGTCGGAGGTGGAGGGATTCGCCGTCGACGAGCTTCAAGCGGCCGTAGTTTCGGGGCGAAGTGAGTTTGTGGTTATGGTGGCTCTCCGCCGCAAGGGGTCTGGGTGGCAGCGCAAGAAGGAGTGGAATCGTCTGGTGGCGTTGGGAGGGCCGGGGAGGCTCTGGTTGTGCCGAACGGAGCTGGGAGGCGGCGGTGGCCGAACAGGCCGGAGTTGGTGAAGACGGCCTCTTCCCCCTCAATTGACGGCAACGGGGGCACTAGGAGGATGGTGTGATGTTGCCCGAGTGCTCGCATGGGCTCGGAGCTTCTTAAATAGGCACGCCAAGGCGGTTCCATGGCGGTGGGGATAAGATCGCCGCGACCGACGTTCTGTAGCGGCAGGGGGACGTGGCGGGGCTGAGGATGGCGGCACGAGCTAGCGGACGAAGCGAACCTTTGCTCGAAGCGGTGGCGGCGAGCGGCTCGGGCGGCGCCGACACGGTCGGGGCCTGCATGCGGCCGTCAGCTAGCCTCCACGGCCGTCCGGACGGTGGCGCTGTGGAGTGCCAGGGGGTGGTCGGGGTGGCGTGGCGGTGCAGGGGATACGTGGCATGCTAGCCGCTGTTGGCCAAGGGCCGGAACGGGTGTGGGGAGAGACGCGGTGGCTCGGGCGCACGTGCGTGCCAAACGCACGCTCTGGGTGCGCCTAGAGGACGCCCGGGACATGCTCGCCGAAATGCCACTGCCTGCTAGAGGTCGCGGGTGAGACTGGCAAGAGACAGGGCTAGGGTAGGGTTAGTCAGGAGGTAAATGGGCATGGTGGTTAGGTCAGGAGATCAAGTTCACAGTGCAAACAAAAACTCATGTCAAATCTGTCCATGCTCTCAAGGTGTTTGACAAAATGCCAAAGGCTCCTAGGCAGTTCTTGGAGTGGCCAAAACCTCCAGAGTGGGGTCTCTTTAGATAAAAGAGAGGGTGGTAAGGTTAGTTTGCCCAAAGCACAAACTTGCTAGTGCAAGTTTTGCAAAACTTCAGATCTGGACAGAAAGTAAATGGCATTACTTCATGAACCAAAAATGATCCAATGGGTTCATGTTCCTGGACTTAGAGGTTTGGCAAGGAGGACCACAAGTAGGAAAAGGAATCATAGATCAAGGAGCAACTAAAAGGGTGGTTGCAGTACAAAACCTCAAGTTGGACCAGAATGGAAAAGAGGATGGTTCACTCAAATTTTCCAAAGAACAACATTAGATTAATGCATAAAGTTGAATAATATGCTCCTACTGATATCCCAAAATTTTGGTAGAAGTTTTAAAGAAATATTTGAATAGGTTATAGTGTAAAAATGCTCTGTGGACCAGATTTGAAAATATGGTGTAGAGCTCAAAATATTCAAAGGGCAGAAGATATTTTTGCACAAAAGTGGTTCAAAAACTCCATATGAGATCTCCAAATTTTGGTGGGATTTTTGAATGAAATTATAAAAGGGTTGTAGTACAAATGGGGCCATAAAACTATGGGAAAACATTTTTCAAGAAAAAATAAAAGATCAGGGAGAATATTATATAATTAACTCTTCTGATAACAGAAAAGATTTTCTTGGGAGGGCAACAAGTCCAATATCATGAGTGAAAGGTTTTCAATTTAGGGAACAACTCCAAGATAACCAAGAAAAGGATGTTTTTGAAATCAAGAAAAACCAAGAAAAAGGAAAGTTAAATTTCCTGGCAAGTTTTTAATTAACAAAACAAGGTTAAAAATTTGGGGTGTCACAACACTACCCCCCTTAAGAAAAATCTCGTCCTCGAGGTTTGCCACGAGTTATCTCTATAGCAAAATTGCATCAAAACAAAAACGGCTACAGTGAGAGGGCAATAAGTGGTGCAAAAATACAGTGTGGAACACTGGCGGTGTGTGAAAAAATCTACGGTTAGGAGTAAAACGAGAGATTTCTATGCCGGATATAGATTTAGAATAAATTCTAAACCTCCAAATTACGCTGGTCGCACCCAAGAGCACCTGATGCTCTCTCGGGTGACAGTGGACCCGGGCCTTGTCGACCTCTTCTTCTTCCTCCGGCTCTTTCTTCTTCCTCCCTCCCGCGCTTTCCCATGCTTTCTCCACCGCGATGCCTAGCGCGTAGGGCATCTAGGCCGTATTGCGGTAGTGCGCGTGCTAGCTGCCGGTGCAGCGTGCACTCACTTCGCGGGCCAGTGTGCTGTCGGCACTGCTCGAGGATTCGCCTCCGAACACCGGCGATCGGGCGACGAGCGGCGCTGGTGGACCTCGCCCACCGTACACCGAGCTCGAGCTATAAAACGGCCGAGGTGTTCTCCTCCTTTTCCTCGCACCTGGCCTCGCTCCTCTTCCCCCCTCCTTCTCCTCTGTTTCTGCTGGCCGGAGCTCGAGACGGGGCTCTAATGGCGGAGGTGGTGCCGGACTGGTACGTGATCGTGCTGTGCGGAGGGCTGGCAGTGGTGCTGGGGTTCTCCGTGCTCTTGTGTGTAATGATCCTTGATGATCATCGTGATGCCGCTGCCCGGTTGTTGGCTCTCCGCGATGGTGGTGACCAAGAGGAGTAGGTGGGGTGTGTCGGGTGCTAACTGTTGTCGGGAGGTGCTCAGTTAGATGTAACACCGTTGCAAAATTTTTGCAAGCGGTGTGAGTGTGTGATCGAGTAGTTGTGGTTGTGAGTCTGCTGCCGTGGTGCTACGGGAAATAAAGTAATCCAAGTCGTGAGGGGATGCATGATGCAGCAATCAGGGAAAAGAAATCGCACTCCAGGATTTCTCGCAAGAGAACACAGTAATACAATAGAATCAAATTGCAACAATAACTGAAACTAAACAGTTTATTTGCCGCACAAACTCGGGGTACCACGCATAAGTCACAACACACGAATAAATGTCACAACAATAAATATAGCGGCGACGTCTAAAGTGAAAAGCAGTGGCGGGCGGGGTCCCAAGAAAGCGTCCACTGCATTGGGATACACTCTTCTTCTATCGGAGAAAGTGGGTTGACGCACGATGAATGTGCCTCTCCTGGTCTGGCCTCAAGGATCTGCCGATGGCGATCTGAGGATTTAAATCCACGAGGCTCTGTAGATAACCCATCACACGTTGGGTTAAACGCTCTTGAGCGATGACGTATTGGACGAGGTTGGCCAAGACGGGGTCTCTCTCAATACGTCCACCTGGAAAAGATGTTACTCCTCCGGGTGTTGCACGGCTCGGAAAATAATAATACCCTCTTTCGCTGGCTGGCATAGGGTACCGTGAATCGAAGGCGAGCAAGCGCTTCATACGCAGCAGCTTCTACGGCCATATGCGGGGTTGGCATGGATTTCCCCACGAAGGAGACCTCCGTTGGATCTTGGTTTGGGTTTACGGGAGGAATGTGCACGGCTGCCCAATATCTCGAGGTGGAAGGGGTGATTCTCGATTTGAACAGCTCGTACTGGGGTGGCTGGGTAGTGCCCATGGTACTGCAGGTAAAATCCCACAATATCTTGACAAAACTACCTGGGGTTGGATCGGGAGTTCTCAGATAGATACTGGGGCTCGGCATGGCAAGAAATGGTTGTGAGGATGGTGCACAATGTGAGGGGTGCTTGGCAGGGTCATGTAGTGGCCCTTTTATAGCACCGGAGATGGGTCATTTTACCGTGGTGAAAGGTAAAGAATTTGCCGGCTCAGCTTGGGGTCAAGCCATAGATACAGACATCTCACTAAAGTGACGTATTACTGTGGGGGTTGTCGGGGCGGTTTTTTGGTAGCTGCGCCAAGGATAGAGAAATCACACTGCATGCTAATATATTCATGCAAGACTACTATATAAAACAGAGGCACGATGACAGGCTGCGTTACAAAGCGAGGATACACTGGGACTCGACACTACTCGAGTGACTTAGTCTACTTCGTTTACATCCAAGCGGGCGTTCATTGTGGATGTCGAGGCTTCTCCACGGTTCTCACCGTCGGAATTAGCTGGAGAGGGTTGAGGAGCTGCAGGCTCGGGGTAGTGATGATGACCATCGAGGGGACTGTTGACCACAAACCCGTTGGAGTGTGCCCCCAGGAGGCGTCGAAGCACTTCTGGGGTCATCAAAGCACCTTGGCTGACGGCTAGGGCAGACCTCAGGGTCTCGATCGGGTGTCCGAACAGCACGACCGGGTTGTCGGCGTTGGGCTCGATCTCTTCTCTCACCGGGGCTCGACGAACCAGCTCTCCACGAGCTGCGATCAGATCAATGGTGATTTGATCGAACAGTTCCTCTAGTGCACCTACATAGCGCACTAGGTGCAACAATGCTGGATCTGTCTCGTGATCTCCGTTGGCGACTTGGGGTGGTCTACCGTACCTTTCACGTCTGGGGTAGTAGTGGAACGAGCGACAGTTGAATCTGGGCGACAACTGCCTAAGATGAACTATAGCCTCTCGAGCAGCTAGTTGGATGGCTTGTGGCTCAAAGGAAGTTGTTCTTCCGGTGAACCTGTAGGGGCGCTCGGGCGCTAGACCCCTACCGTAGATGTGTATCGTGGCCCAGAATTGACGGCTCTCACCACTCATGGGTCCTTGGTACACAACATATTCGGGTGGCTCTTCTAACGCATAGGGACGGCGGGTGAGGTTTGCGAGTATGGTCACAAAGCCTCCAAGGTTGGTTGCTGTGGTCTCATTGTGCACGACGGGACCGGGCATTGTGGCTCGGTATGGGGAAAATGATGTGCTGCGCTGGGTTGGGGCTAGCGTGCCCTTTTTATAGAAAAAGGGGACGGAGTCTTCCTTCGCACGCTTGCAAATGAGACACCTTGGGTGCTGGTCACTGGTGCGTGATAGACGTGCTAGGTTGATAGGTTGGGCACCGACTGCCAAAAGTGTCGGGTCACTGTGTGGCTATCTTGCACGAGAAGCTTGGCTGGGGTTTGCTTATGGCTTGGTGGGTTGTCTGCCTAAGTTTTATTGACCTGGCTAAGATAGGATTAGCCAATGGTCAGCCTGGCTCTGATACCAAGTCTGTGGCGACCGGTTTTCCGGTTAATAAATTCCAGAAAATGGTCGTCGTGCTCACCAGCCCTAGGACTACTGTTAGCTGATGAGGCACCAACTTGATACAGAAATTCCAAGCAATATACAGGAAATATGTGGTACAAGACCATCTGGCCTGCGAGTACAACAATTGGTTCTAGTGGTTGATGGCGGAAGTGGTTTGTGGATTATCAGTGGAACTCCATTTCCCACGGGAACAGCTGACCAGGTTAACTCCTATCTTCGCGAGGCTGCTATCACCATTGCTTAGGTTCCGGGGTTGCCATCACAATGCTCCTCTCCACGCAAGAAATCTGGCCAAGACAATGGCCAGGGACAAGCCAGTGAGTACTTTGAATGTACTCGCAAACATTATGAACACAGGTATAATATAACAATCAAAAATCATGCCTTGAAGAATATTTTATGCTCACAATGTCAGTCCTAAAGAAATGAAATCCTTGGTGCATACATGTGGATTATTAATAAGTAACCACCAATATGTAATGACGGAGTAGCAATAAATGCCACAGTCGGGCGTCTTAGCGACACCACAAAAAGGGCTTATAAATAAACTGAATAAATGCCACAATCGGGCGTCTGAGCGACACCACATAAAGGGCTTATAAATAAACAGAAGCAATGCCACAGTCGGGCGTCTGAGCGACACCACATAAAGGGCGTATAAATAAACAGAAGCAATGCCACAGTCGGGAGTCTGAGTGACACCACATAAAGGGCTTATAAATAAACAGAAGCAATGCCACGGTCGGTGTCTGAGCGACACCACATAAAGGGCTTATAAAATGAATACAATGAATACCCAGGAGGTAGAACCGTCCCAAGGATACTCAATGATTCAAATAATACAAAGGGGTTAGTCCATAATAATAATCATCATCAACATCACAAGTCACAAATCATAAACCAAGTTCTGGTTTAATAGTTCTCCTCCGGAGACTGACACTAAGACCGACACTTGACCCATCCCAGACTGGAATCCTTAACCGAGGACATGGCTAATTGAATAGGTTTAATCTCTGTAGAGGGTGTACTCTTTATCCACGAGTAACGGATTTCTTTAGTCCTTCGGGACTAATTCCTTCTATGGTCTTTTAATTGAAAACACACCTGACTTGCACACACCAAATTAACTTACCCGTCTGGAATCACCCATGACACCTGTCAAGCAAAACTCTAAGTGGGGAGGCTGCAACCTCGCGTAGCATGGGATCAAATTTATAACGCGCGCTCTAAGGGGTGGCCTCCCCTCTCGGTCTCAACCGGAAACACCCATGCCCCCGGACCAGGTGGCATGCCTACCGGCTTCAAATGATATCTTCCACCATGGCCTCTCTGTACGGTGTGTGCTTGAAAGGGGTTGACGATCGGTGAACCGTACCCTGCTTGTTGTTGGGACAAGTGATAGTACGAAGCAAGTAAGGGCTTACTGGGACAAGACTCGGTATAGGTCGACTCAGGAGGTTTATAAATTCCTCGCATGACATATATAACAAAATATATTTCAACCAACAAAGTCACCACTCACTATACCTTACCATGCCATACCGGGCATAACCATCCCGACGGGGACCGGCAACAAGCTCACGCCTACCCAAGGCGTAGGCTTTCCCAGTTCCTTTCGCATGCATGCAAGGCACATGAGAATGATTACCAACACAAGTGTGTTCATTTCCAACAGCATGGAAATCACCAATATGCATCCGTGCAAATGATCATATCACATGAAATAACAAGCTCTTCCAAATGGGGTGGTGTTATAAACATGTCGAATAACACACCAAAATTCTTATGCCGGGGTTCAGAATGCTTGCCTTCAAGTTGTGGAGGGGTGAGGTGTTTCTCCAAAACTTTTGAAAGTTTTATCCCCTCTCTTCAAAACCCTATTTGAAATAAATTTGAATTAACACACATTTTTCAAAACAGCACAAAAGAGTTGTTTGAAATTTTTTAAATAAATCTTAAAATAAACTAGACAATATTTTTGAGTGGTAGGAAAAAGAATCAACTCATTCGGAGTTTTATTTAAGAAGTTACATCAAGTCAAAGTTTAGTCAAATTTGTTATTTAAAAAGAAACAGAAAAGAAAACATTTCAGTAAAACATGTACACGTCGAAAGCGTATTTTAGGTTTACGCTTCCACTTACTCCAGCGTGGACGGTACGCGAGTCACTGACAGTGGGCCTGCCTGGCCCACTGGTCAGGTTTGACTGGTCCACCTCCCCTCTTCTTCCTCTGTCCCGAGCGGAGGCGGGACTCCGGCGTCGCCCGTGACAGCGAGTCCTTGTGGGGTGCTGAGGGCGAGGATGGATCCGCGGATCTGCGGCGATCCTTCCGGTGGTTGCAGGGTTGTCGGAGGTGAAGGGATTCGCCGTCGACGAGCTTGGCGGCGGTCGGTAGTTTCGGGCGCGAAGTGAGTTTGTGGTTATGGTGGCTCTCCGTCGCGGCTGGGGGTCTGGGTGGCAGTGCAAGAAGGAGTGGAGTCGTCTGGTGGCATTGGGAGGGACGGGGAGGCTCTGGTTGTGCCGAACGGAGCTGGGAGGCGGCGGTGGCCGAACTGGCCGGAGTTGGTGAAGGCGGCCTCTTCCCCCTCAATTGACGGCAACGGGGGCACTAGGAGGATGGTGTGATGTTGCCGAGTGCTTGTATGGGCTTGGAGCTTCTTAAATAGGCACGCCAAGGCGGTTCACGGCGGTGGGGATAAGATCGCCGGCGACCGACGTTCTGTAGCGGCAGGGGGACGTGGCGGGGCTGAGGATGGCGGCAGGAGCTAGCGGACGAGCGGAGCACTGTTCCAGGGCGAGCTGGCGAGGTGGAGCGGCTCGGGCGGCGCCGACACGGTCGGAGCCTGCATGCGGCCGTCAGCTAGCCGCCACGGCCGTCCGGACGGTGGCGCTGTGGAGTGCCAGGGGTGGTCGGGGTGGCGTACGTGGCGGTGCAGGGGATACGTGGCGTGCTAGCAGCTGTTGGCCAAGGGCGGAGCAGGTCTTGAGGCGAGACGACGCCTGGCGCGCCCAGCACGCCCGGACGATGCTCGTGAAATGCCACTGCCTGCTAGAGGTCGCGGGTGAGGCTGGCAAGAGACAGGGCTAGGGTAGGGTTAGTCAGGAGGTAAATGGGCATGGTGGTTAATTCAGGAGATCAAGTTCACAGTGCAAACAAAAACTCATGTCAAATTTGTCCACGCTCTCAAGGTGTTTGACAAAATGCCAAAGGCTCCTAGGCAGTTCTTGGAGTGGCCAAAACCTCCAGAGTGGGGTCTCTTTAGATAAAAGAGAGGGTGGTAAGGTTAGTTTGCCCAAAGCACAAACTTGCTAGTGCAAGTTTTGCAAAACTTCAGATCTGGACAGAAAGTAAATGGCATTACTTCATGAACCAAAAATGATCCAATGGGTGCATGTTCCTGGACTTAGAGGTTTGGCAAGGAGGACCACAAGTAGGAAAAGGAATCATAGATCAAGGAGCAACTAAAAGGGTGGTTGCAGTACAAAACCTCAAGTTGGACCAGAATGGAAAAGAGGATGGTTCACTCAAATTTTCCAAAGAACAACATTAGGTTAATGCATAAAGTTGAATAATATGCTCCTACTGATATCCCAAAATTTTGGTAGAAGTTTTAAAGAAATATTTGAATAGGTTGTAGTGTAAAAATGCTCTCTGGACCAGATTTGAAAATATGGTGTAGAGCTCAAAATATTCAACGGGGAAAAGATATTTTTGCACAAGAGTGGTTCAAATACTCCATATGACATCTCCAAATTTTGGTGGGATTTTTGAATGAATTTATAAAAGGGTTGTAGTACAAATGGGGCCATAAAAACTATGGGAAAACATTTTTCGAGAAAAAATAAAGATCGGGGAGAATATTATATAATTAACTCTTCTGATAACAGAAAAGATTTTCTTGAGAGGGCAACAAGTCCAATATCATGAGTGAAAGGTTTTCAATTTAGGGAACAACTCCAAGATAACCAAGAAAAGGATGTTTTTGAAATCAAGAAAAACCAAGAAAAAGGAAAGTTAAATTTCCTGGCAAGTTTTTAATTAACAAAACAAGGTTAAAAATTTGGGGTGTCACAGGTTGCGAGTATTTGTTATTTGAGTGCAGGTGCCGTTCACATAGTGTTGTGTGGTTCTCCTACTCGTTCGATAACCTTGGTCTCATCACTGAGGGAAATATCTACCGTTGTTGTGCTGCATCATCCCTTCCTCTTTGGGGAAATACCGACCTAGTTCAAGCAAACATCAAAAGGAATTTCTGGCGCCATTGCCGGGGAGACATCGTCAACATCTACGAGGTTCCTAATCCCAAATAGCATCTCCTTGCAATTTACATTATTTGCCATTTGCTTGTCGTTTTCATCTCCCCCACTTCACAAAAATTTGCCATTTTTATTCGCCGTCTTTTTCGTTTGCCGTTTTCTCGTCAGATCTCATGTTTGCTTGTGTTGCCACGTGTCTTCTATTTGCTTGCATCTTCGCTTGCTAAAAACCAATTGATATGGATCCTCATCCACTGGCTAATCTTTTCAAGAGAACCAATTACGATGAACCCATTGCTGTTGAATTGAGTTCATGAGATTATCTTTATGAAGTTTGGCTTGAGACTCATGAATATGAAAATTGTCATGAAGTGTTAAAAGAACGAATTTATAAAGTGATTCTTGATAGCTCCTTAGATGAAAAGCATGATTGCAATGATGTTATTATAAATACTATTAATGTCAGTTGTGCTAATAATATGCAAAACCCCAAGCTTGGGGATGCTAATATTGCTATGTCCGCTACTTATTGCAATGATCATGATTGGGGTGACAATGATTCTTATGATCTTGAAAATTAATTCAAGCCTCATGATGAATATGTTATTTGCAATAACTTTGAAGGTGGGTTTGGAAGAGTGTCAACTTTAGGTAAAAATAATCCACTTATTTGGATAGTATTCATTCTTATGAAATTCTTGATGAAAGTGGGTTTGGAGAGGTCATGACTTTAGATGATGTTAATCCCCTTATCTTGGAAGATCATAAAACTTTCATGCATGTGGATCATGAAGAGAAAATTTTACATGATAGCTATATCATTGAATTTGATTATGGTCCTACATATAATTATTATCAGAGAGGAATATGGTTGTAGAAAATTTTATGTTATTAAATTTCCTCTCGTTATGTTGAGATTGTAAATGATTTATTCCTCTCCTTTGCGTATGGTAGATATTTCTTGTCTTAACAGTTTGTTTTCCTATAAATTCCAATGCATAGGAAGTCTATTTGACTTAAATGTGTTTTTCACATGTTTCATGATTCTCTCTTTGTGTTTCAATTATTATGTTTCGTGTGAGCATCGTTGAAATCTTAGGCCTAGCTTGGGGCTTAAAACGATAGCGCTTGTTGGGAGGCAACCCAATGAATAAAATTTATTTTGGTCTTTTTCTTTATGTTCTTGAGTGTTTGCACAATTATTCTATTGTTATGATTGTGTTTTTTGTGTTTTAATTAGTGTTTGTGCCAAGCAAAGCCTTTGGGATCATGTTGGGTGATAGTTGATTTGATCTTGCTGAAAAACGGAAACTTTTGCGCTCATGAAAATAATTCTCATTTGTAACAGAAGAGTGATAAAATACCAATTCTTTTTGCAGAAGATTAACATACAAATTTCTCACGTGGTCCTAAATTTTCAGAAGTTTTGGAGTTATAGAAGTATTCAAAATATCCAGATTGCTATAGACTGTTCTGTTTTTGACAGATTCTGTTTTCTTTGTGCTCTGTGCTTGTTTTGATAATTCTATGGTTTTCTTTGAAGAGTTTTTTCCATGGAAAAGTTGGAATATAGTAGATATAATGTAAGAATAAAATATGAATGGGTTCGCAATGGTACTTATAGTAGTGATTTGCTTTCTTATACTAACGGATCTCACGAAGGTTTTGTTGAGTTTTGTGTGATTGAACTTTTCAAGTTTTGGGTGATATTACGTTGGATGAAGGAATAAGCAGTTAGAAGAGCCTAAGCTTGGGGATGCCCATGGCATCCCAAGCTATTATCCAAAGAGAAGTAAGCAACTAAGCTTGGGGATGCCCGAGTGGCATCCCCTCTTTCTTCTAATGACCATCATTATTTTACTCAAAGCAATATTTTTATTCGTCACATATTATGAGTTTTGCTTGGAGCATCTTGTATGATATGAGTCTTTGCTTGGTTTGCTTTTTATTTTAAGTCTTGAATCCTTTTTGGACAGTCCTTTTTGAAAGAGCCAAAATTATGCCATGACTTGTTAGAATTGCTCTCTATGCTTCAGTTAAATCTTTATGAGTTATGGAATTGCTCTAGTGCTTCACTTATATCTTTTTGAGCATGGTGTGCTTTAGTATTTTTGAACAAATGCTCTCATGCTTCACTTAGATTTATTTGAGAATTAGTAAAAATTTTAAGAAATTCTCTCTTGCTTCACTTAAATTAATTTTAGAGAAAGAAATATTATGCTCATGATCTTCACTTATATTTGTTTGAGCTTATCAAAGCAACACATGAAAATTATCCCCAAGTGATAGATATCCAAGAAGGATATAATAAAAAATTTCATGAAGATCATTGGACAAAATAAACTTGATTCCTTGTAATAGTTTTTAGATATGCTGATGTGATATGTGAGTCATGTTGATGAGTAATTATGCTTTAGTAAGAATATTGGTGTTAAGGGTTGTGATTCCCTATGCAAGCACCAAAGTCAATAGTTATGCACTGAAATTACATCCCACTTGTGGTGCATTACTCGGTGTTAATTATACTTAATGCTCGCTTATGATATTTTTTGTTTCTTGGTTGGTCGCTTCTCAGTCTTTTGCTAGCCTTCATTTTGCACTAAGTATGATCCTACTTGTGCACCCAAAATCCTTTAAACCAATTTTGGCACATGAGTCCACCATACATACCTATATGCAGTATTCTTTTGCCGTTCTAAGTAAATTTTGTATGTGCCATCTCTAATTTCAAAATAAATTTCTCTTTTGTGTGCTCATACGGCTCATGAAATGGTAGGGGGTGGCTAATATATTTCCATGCTAGATATGTTATTCTCAAGATGAGTGTTTATTCACTTGTCATTGCACGAGAGTAAGGCAAAGGTATTAGGGATGCCCAGTCCCGAAATGAAAAATGAATTTACTTTATGTTGACGAATAATAAATTCCATGGAAAGTGTTGGTATGGAAGGCACCCATGGATACGGCTAGCCATGGAAAGTGAAAGTATGGTTGAAAAAGGAATTAAATTTAATTTCTGTTTGGGAACCGCCTATGATATATCTAGCATGGAAGTATTGGGAACTATTTGATCGTTCTCGTTGATAGGAAAAGCATGCCTCCCAAAATGTTTTTATCTCTATCTTTTTCGTTTTGAGCTCTAGCACCTCTACAAATCCCTACTTCCCTCTGCGAAGGGCTTTTCTTTTAATTTATGCAATTTTTTTTTAATTTGAGTCTCCATATTCTCTTATAAAGCACCAACTAAGGGGCACTATGGTCGTACTTGAGCATTGGGTGTAGCTAATATGCAAGTGTGTTTCATGAAAGGATCAATGATTGAGCATAATGGGCTAGGGATAACTTATTTTAGCGTTGATATTTTGA
Source organism: Aegilops bicornis (assembly GCA_021605145.1). NCBI lineage: Eukaryota > Viridiplantae > Streptophyta > Magnoliopsida > Poales > Poaceae > Aegilops > Aegilops bicornis. Next base: position 193,585,231 of record CM038672.1, on the reverse strand, counting down.
AATACATAGTTGCTTGTTGATATGCTTGAGTATTTAATTCTCATATCAAAACTAGACTATTGCTTGGAACCATATAAAAGTCCAAATGTCCATGCTACAAAGAAAAGAATATGTGATGAGCATGTTAGGCAGCATTCCACATCAAAAATTCTTTTTTTCTGATTTACCTACTCGATGACGAGTAGGAATTAAACTTGGGGATGCTGATACATCTCTAATGTATCTATAATTTTTTATTGTTCCACGCTGTTATATTATCATTCTTTGATGTTTTACAATCATTTTATAGTCATTATATATAAATTTTTTGGCACTAACCTATTGACATGGTGCCTAGTGCCAATTGTTGTTTTCTGCGTGTTTTTTACATCGCAGGAAATCAATACCAAATGGAGTCCAAATGCAGTGAAACTTTTTGTGGAATATTTTGGACCAGAAGACATGTAGTGGGCCAAAGAAGAACCAAAGAGGGAGCCCGAGGTGAGAACAAGACACCAGGGCGCGCCTGGAGGCCCAGGCGTGCCCTGGTGGGTTGAGCCCACCTTGGTGGCCGCCCGAACCGCCTCGTTGCTCTATAAATACCCCAATATTCTAGAAACCCTAGGGGAGTCGACAAAAATTAATTCCATCCACCGCAAGTTCCATAACCACCAGATCCAATCTATACACCATCACGGAGGGGTTCATCATGTCCATTTGTGCCTCTTCGATGATGCGTGATTAGTTCTTTGTAGACCTACGGGTCCGTAGTTAGTAGCTAGATCGCTTCCTCTCACTCTCTCTCTCTCTCTCTCTCTCTTGATTCTCAATACAATGGTCTCTTGGAGATCCATATGGTGTAACTCTTTTTTGAAGTGCGTTTGTTGGGATCCGATGAAGTTTGAGTTTATGATCAGATCTATCTTTTTATCCATGAAAGTAATTTGAATCTTCTTTTCTCTATTATATGCATGATTGCTCATAGCCTCATATTTCTTCTCTGATATTTGGGTTTTGTTTGGCCAACTTGATCTATTTATCTTGCAATGGGAAGAGGTGCTTTTTGATGGGTTTGATCTTACGATGCTTGATGCCAGTGACAGAAGGGGAACCGACAGGTATGTATCGTTGCTATTAAGGATAACAAGATGGGGTCTATTTCTACATAAATAGATCTTGTCTACATCATGTCATCATTCTATTGCATTACTCCGTTTTTCCATGAACTTAATACACTAGATGCATGTTGGATAGCGGTCAATGTGTGGAGTAATAGTTGTACATGCAGGAAGGAGTCAGTCTACTAATCTTGGACGTGATGCCTATATAATGATCATTGCTTGGATATTGTGATGATTATTTGAAATTTTATCAATTGCCCAACAGTAATTCATTTACCCACCGTCTGCTATTTTTCTAGAGAAGCCACTAGTGAAACCTACGACCCCGGGTCTCTTCTTTATTATATTTGCCATCGCGATCTATTTTTATTTTATTTTATTTTCATATCTATTAAACCAAAAATACAAAAATACCTTGCTTCACTTTATTTTATTTGGCGATCTATCTATCAATTTATTACAACTATCTCACGTCCACTTGCAAATTTCTTGCGCCGTTACCCGAAAGGGATTAACAACCCCTTTAATACGTTGGTTGTGAGTATTTTTTATTTGTGTGTAGGTGTGATTACCCACAAGTATAGGGGATCGCAACAGTTTTCGAGGTTAGAGTATTCAACCCAAATTTATAGATTCGACACAAGGGGAGCCAAAGCATATTTGCTAGTATTAGCAGCTGAGTTTTCAATTCAACCACACCTGGAGATTAATTATCTGCAGCAAAGTGATCAGTAGCAAAGTAGCATGATAATTTTGATAGTAGTAACAGCAGGAATAGTAACGGTAACAGTGATAGCATGAGTTTTATAGCGAGTGCAACAGTAACGGTAGCATTAGTAACTTAGCAAGAACAATATAAGTGAATTTCGTAGGCATTGGATCGATGATTTGTTGGATGATATTCATCATGTGACAGTTATAACCTAGGGCGATACGGCACCAAATCCAGTTCATAAATATAATGTAGGCATGTATTCCGTAAATAGTCATACGTGCTTATGGAAAGAACTTGCATGACATCTTTTGTCCTACCCTCTCGTGGCAGTGGGGTCCAAATGGAAACTAAGGGATATTAAGGCCTCCTTTTAATAGAGAAACCGAAGAAAGCATTAACACATGGTGAATATATGAACTCCTCAAACTATGGTCATCACCGGGAGTGGTCCCGACTATTGTCACTCTGGGGTTGCCGGATCATAACACGTAGTAGGTGACTATAACTTGCAATATCGGATCTAGAACATGGATATAATGGCGATACCATAAATGGTTCAGATGTGAAATCATGGCACCCGGGCCCAAATTGACAAGCATTAAGCATGGCAAAGTCATACTAACATCAATCTCAGAACATAGTGGATACTAGGGATCAAGCCCTAACAAAACTTACTAGATTACATGATGAATCTCATCCAACTTCTCACTAAGCAGCGAGCATACGAAGGAATTACTCACTCCTGGTGGGGAGCATCATGGAATTGGCGAAGGAGAAGGGTTGGTGATGACGAAGATCGAATACCCTCCTCTCTGGAGCCCCAAACGGACTAGATCTGTCCTCCCGATGAAGAATAGGAGGTGACGGTGGCTCCGTCTCGTGGAACGCGATAATTCTTTCTCCCTGATTTTTTCTACAAATATGTGATTTTATAGCGTCAGTTTCACGGTCTGCGGGGCCACCAGGTGGGGACAACCCACCTGGACGCGCCTGGAGGGGGGCGCCCTGGTGGTTTGTGCCCACCCAGGTGCCCCCTCCGGTGGTTCTTGGCTCCAGAAATTCTCTTTATTGATATACAAAATCCTCGCAAAGTTTCGTTCCATTCTGAGAACCTTTATTTATCCAAAAAAACAACACCATGGTAGTTCTGTTGAAAAAAGAGTCAGTCTGGGGTTAGTTTCATTCAAATCATGCAAATTAGAGTCCAAAACAAGAGGAAAAGCGTTAGGAAAAGTAGATATGTTGGAGGCATATCAACTCCCCCAAGCTTAAACCTTTGCTTGTCCTTCAGAAATTCAATTGATAAACTGAAAGTGAAAAAGAAAAACTTTTATGAACTCTTTTGCTCTCGTTTGCATAAATAAGCTTAAATAACACCCAGGTTTTCGGCCAATATTATAACTAACCATGCCGACAATAACTCTTAAAAATTATATTAACCCATATCAATGACATAATCAGCTAGCGAGCAATAATAAGATATCTCAAACAGCAACACGTTATCAAAACAACCATGATATAATATGACAATAGTGGTATCTCGCTAGCTCTTTCTGAGACCGCAAAACGTAAATGCAGAGCACCTCAAAGTTCAAGCAGCTACTAAACATTGTAATTCATGGTAGAAAAGATCCAGTCATGATGCACCCAACATTAGCAACACACAATGCATCAGCATGACAGCAGTGCTCTTAGGTTCTGTCACTTATTTCAGAAGGTGATGACACAACATAAAAGTAAATAGAAAGTCCCTTCACAGAGGAAAGCAGTGATTTGCAGTGGTGCTAGAGCTCAAGTTTTTAAAACAGAGGTAAATGATATTTTGAGACATGCACCCTTCTTGTTTACTTCACGACCATCACTTATCAATATCTTCCATGCTAAGCACGCTAGTGGCGGTTCGCAAGCGATAAAGTAAAGGTTATGACTCCGTTATTGTTTTTGTTTGATCATTTGAACGATCAATTCTTTCTGCAGTTTGGGACTGGGCATCCCTATTACCGCCCTTTTTCTCGTGCGATGGTGAGTGAATAAACACCCATCCTGAGAATAACCCGCTTAGAATGGAAGATACTGACTACCTCCTGTCGTTCCATGAATGATCCAGGCACACAAAAATGATATTTATTTGAAGTTTTTAGAGATGGCATATGCAAATTTACTTAGGACGGCAGGGTAATATTGCATATATGTTGGTATGGTGGACTCATCTTGGATAACTTGGGTTCAAGGTTTTTGATGTACAAGCAGAATCCCCCTTAGTACAGGTGAAGGCTAGCAAATAGGTTGAGGAGCGGCCAGCTAGAGAGCAACAACGGTCATGAACATGCATTATGCATAAGTAACAATGGACAATAGGATGAGTGGAAGCGGTTAGCTAGAGAGCAACAAAGGTCATGAACATGAATTATGCATAAGTAACATTGGACACTAGCATGAGTAGGATATGAGCACTATGAACATAAATATCATAGAGGCTATGTTGGCTTTGATTCAACTACATGCTTGAACATGTGCCAAGTCAAGCCACTCGAACATTCAGAGGAGGATACCATATCATAATACTACATCACAATCATTTTAATGCAATGTTGATATCCAAGATAAATAATTATGCACCCCTAGCTACTTATGCATGGCATGAGAAACTATAATATCTGATTGTCATTGCAAACACGTTTAACTGAATCATGGATACTAGGTTAAACATATTTACAAAAACAGAACAAGTCGAGTTCATACCCGTTTCTCTCTACCACGGCCAGTTCAGCATATATCGTCATTATTGCCTTTCACTTGCACGACCGAACAATGTGAAAATAATAATAGTGCAAGAGTGTCGTGGACTAAGCCAGAATCTGCAAACATTTTATTCAACATGAGAAGACAAGGTAAAATGGGCTCTTTTTTAGATCAACAATTATGCAAATGAGAGCCACTCAACATTTTCAACGTGGTCTTCTCCTCGGTATGACTCAAAAAGAAAAGAAATTCAGAGAAACACACTGAAATATTTTTGGAGTTTTTGGTTTTCTTGAACAATCAAATAAAAGGAAAAAAGCAAAAATGAGAAAACTATTTACATGGGAAAGCTCCCAACAAGCAAAACAAGAATAAGGAAATCTTTTTGGGTTTTCTTTTTAGTGCTATAGCGAACTACTCTAGAAAGACAAATAAAAAAGAAGCAGGTAATATTTTTGTATTTTCTCAAAGTTTTTCAAACACACAAGAAGAAAGTGAGAAAATAAATTTAACATGGATAATACAATGGAAAAGTGTGGACACTGACAACTGGAATGAAATGTGCGAACATGAATGTAAAGTCAGTGGGAATACTTACTCCCCCGAGCTTAGGATTTTGGCCTAACTTGGTAATCAGTCAGTAGCCTGGATAATAGTTGGGGTGGTAGCTCACGGAGGCTCTCGATGCGTTGGCCTATCGTGCAGCCACAACCGCCGCGTTGTGAGCTCGGGCCTCACTCTCAAGAAAAAAATATCTTCCCTTGCTGTGATAATCACAGAGAGCAGGAGCATGCAAATATGTGTACACCATGGATTCTTGTTTAAACATCAATTTATAGGTGAAATTATTGGGGTCACCTCTAAGGGCCTTATGACATTTGATAGCATCAAAATCTAAATACTGCATGAGTAAAATAGGGTCATAGGGCAAAGGTGAAACATCCAGCTCTCTTGCTAAACGTGTGGCATAAATTCCACCATAAAAATAACCACTACTAGCGTTGTGTTGCAACACGCGTGCAACAATCGCTCCAAGATAATAATTTCTGTCACAAGTGAGAGCAGTGCGGATGAGGTTTAAGTATGGAGCACAAAGTTTACGACAATCTTGTTTGCCTACTATACATTTTCCATTAAATAATGCAAAGTACTGAATTGTGGGAAAATGAATGCTCTTTATTCTACCTTGCGTCACTCCCCTCGTCTCACTGTAGCAGAGGCTAGTCAAAAATGTTTGGAACTCAGCTCTTTGTGGTTCGTCAAGCGAACCCCAGAACGGAATTTTGCAGTGGTGAGCAAATCTCTCTAGTGATATGGTAAATGAATTTTCATACAATTTAAATGACACCCTAGACTCACGGGGATGGAATTTAAATACTTTGACAAATGATTCAGTCAGAGTGTGGTGTTGGTTGCACTTATCTGAAATGTAGGGACCGAGACTGGCATGGTGAACATATTGCTCAAATTCCTCCTTAATGCCCACAGACCATAAAATCATCGCATGGCCATAGGCATGTTTTGGTGGTGGCATCTCGTATGGAGCTTTCACTTGGTTCAACATAAGACCAATGAATGGAACTGTCACTAGAAGATGCCTTCGAGGATCTCCTCTTCAAAGACCTTCTTCCAAAGAGGTTCATCATATTCGCGTACAATTTTCTGAAATATTTGGGTGAAAAAATTATCAACAAACCTTTACAAAATTGGTAGCAACTACTCATAGGGATACGTAGAGGCTATAGCAAGCATTCAAACTACTCAGAACTCTAAGAATTCAACATGCAAGCTCATCTACAGTAGCACCAAGAGTAGCTAATAATTCAAAATATAAACCACTAAAGCAAAAACTAATTGGACAAACGGAGGAGTCACATACCACGCAACAATCCCCCGAAACAGTTTCGTAAACGGAGCTTTGAGCAAAGAGATCGAAATCCGCGGGTTTGAGAGCAGGAACACGAGATAGATAGATAGAGAGAGAGAGAGAGAGAGAGAGAGAGAGCAATGGTGGTTTTTTTTCTAGAGGTAGGTGATGATGTGGGATGAAGAGATAAGTGAGGGGGCCCACATGGGCCCCACAACCCACCAACACGCCCCTGGGTGTCCTGGCACACCCAGGTGGGTTGTGCCCACCTGGTGCACCTTCCTCTGATTATTTGCACCAAAAATTCTTAAATATTCAGAAACAAATCGTAAGCATTCTGAGAACTTTTCTTTTTGGTTCATTTTTCTTTATTGTACGGGTAATTCAGAAAACAGACAGAACATGGCATGTTATTTTATTAAACTAACAAAGACAGAAAACAAAAAATAGAGACAGAAGGTAGTGCTTACTAAATTCACCAACTTCATACCTCTAAAAAATGATCCATTAATAAGGTTGATCAAGTCTTATTAACACCACTTTCGATTAGCACGAAACTGAAGAACTTTCGTAAATCACTAAGTTACCTCAATAGGGATATGAATTTCCCCAAAAACAAGCATTTCATATTTCTTTTTGGCAGCAAGTAGAGGTAGTTGAAAACTTCCAATAGTGATTGTCGGAGATTTTTCAATAACATTAATACCATTCACTTGGAATTGTTTCTTCGGAAAGTGCACTGTATGCTCATTACCATTGATACGAAAAGTGACCTTGCTTTTATTGCAATCATTAACAACCCCTGCAGTATTCAAGAAGGGTCTACCAAGGATAATCGACATGTTGTCGTCCTTGGGAATCTCAAGTATAAAAATTCAATCAAAATAGTAACATTAGCAACAACAACAGGCACATCCTCACAAATACTGATAGATATGGCAGTTGATTTGTCAGCCATTTGCAAAGATATTTCAGTAGGTGTGAGTTTATTCAAATCAAATCTTTTATATAAAGAGAAAGGCATAACACTAACACCAGCTCCTAAATCACATACAGTAGTTTTGACATAACTTCTTTTAATGGAGCAAGGTATAGTTGGTATTCCCGTATCTCCATGTTTTTTAGGTACTCCATCTTTAAAAGTATAATTAGCAAGTATGGTGGAGATTTCAACTTCTGGTATTTCTCTCTTATTGGTGATGATGTCTTTCATGTACTTTGCATAAGGAGGCATTTTAAGGATATCAGTCAAGCGAGTGCCCAAAAAGACTGGCCTCAGCATTTCAGCAAAGCGTTCAAATTATTCATCATCTTTCCTTTTAGTTGACTTAGATGGAAAGGGCATAGGCTTTTGAACCCAGAGTTTTCTTTCTTTACCGTGTTTTCTAGAAATAAAGTCTCTTTTATCATATCATGTATTCTTGGGTTGTGGGTTATCAAGATCAGTTGTAGGTTCTATCTGAACATCATTCTCTGGTTCTTTACTATTTGTTTGAGTATTTCTACGAACCTCATCATTATCTTTTTCATTATCTGAAGGCGAGTGTTCATTACCAGACTGAGTTTCAGCATCAGAGATAGAAATTTCATTATCATTATCAGGAGGTTTCTCTACTTCAGGTTCACTAGAGGCATGCAAATTCTATCATTTTTCTTCTTCTTTTTATTTTTAGAAGGACTACATGCATCAGTGTTAACTCTTTGAGAGTCTTGTTCAATTCTGTTTGTGTGTACCTCAGGATAAAGTGGATCCCTGAGTCATCTTACCTCCTCTAGATGCTACTCTAACAACAAAGTCACTTATATTTTATTATTCATTTCATCTAGAAACTCTCTTTGAGATTTAGCAACTTGTTCTAATTGAGTTTGAACCATAGAAGCATGCTTCCCCACACCTCTAACATCATTTGAGAATCTAAATAACAAGTCAGTCAAGCAAGCAATCATATCAGAATTGTATTTCAATTGTTTCATAACATTTGCATTGAAGTGATCATGCTTTCTAATGTAGTTTTAAAACTCATAAAGGCATTGATTAGGATGCATATTGTGAGGTTATCATTGAATTTCATTAGAGAATTTACCTCTACCACCTTAGGTGGTGGCAGTGTATCAAGCCCATGTATTTCTTCAATAGGAGGTAAAATTTTGACATCCTCGGCTTTAATACCTTTTTCTTTCATAGATTTCGCCTCTTGCATATCTTCAGGACTGAGATATAAGATACCCCTCTTATTTGGAGTGGGTTTAGGCGGTGGTTCAGGAAGAGTCCAATCATCATAATTTTTCAATATGTTATTCAATAATTCTTCAACTTGCCCAATATTTCGTTCCTTGAAAACACAACCAGCACAACTATCTAGGAAATCCCTAGAAGCATCGGTTAGTACATTATAGAAGATATCAAGTATTTCACTTTTCTTAAGAGGATGATCAGGCAAAGCATTAAGCAACTGGCAAAGTCTCCGCCAAGCTTGTGGGAGACTCTCTTCTCCAATTTGTATAAAGTTAAGTGTTTCCTGTAAGGCAGCTTGTTTCTTATGAGCAGGAAAATATTTTTCATAGAAGTAATAAATCATATCCTGGGGACTACGCACACAACCAGGAGCAAGAGTATTGTACCAAGCTTTAGCATCACCTTTTAATGAGAACGGAAATAGTTTGAGAATATAGTAATAGCGAGTTTTATCGTCATGAGTAAAAAGGGTAGCTATATCATTCAACTTAGTAAGATGTGTGACAAAAGTTTTAGTTTCATAACCATGGAAAGGATCAGATTCAACCAAAGAATTAACTTTGGGTCGACAGAGAATTCATAATCCTTATCATCAATAAAGATAGGTGAAGTAGAAAACTTAGGATCATATTGCATTCTAGCATTCAGAGATTTTTCTTTATACTTGCATAATAATTTCTCTAGATGATCTCTATCTTTACAAGCAAGAATATCTCTAGTTGTCTCCTCATTCATAACATAACCTTCCGGTACCTTTGGCAATTCATATCTAGGAGGGCTAGTTCTAGTAGGTGTCTCAAGATTTTTGTTTTCGAGCTCATCATCAGTTTCAACAATATCATGTTGTCTGTGGCAATCCGGCATAGAACAACTGGTTTACCTTGCATTGCCAGCCCGGAGATCAAGTCTTCTGGCAACACACAACATCTTGGTACAGAAAATAACCGCTTTATTGATGCTAGTGGAAACATAAGTTCGATATTACATCAAGTAGCGAGGCCAAGCGGCACACACGGTGCGGCTGAACAATATGTACATTATTTAATGAACATGAAAGGGCCTCGATCACGACAACTACGCGGCAGCGGAACGACGGTGAAGCGGAACTCCATAGCACGGGGACACCACTGTAGACACGATCTAGACGTAGGAAGCACTCCGATCCGGTAAGACTTTCCTGAAATTTGGCATGGCACGCCAGGTCAGTACATTGAATGTACTTGCAAGCTCACAACAAGCATAAGAATAATGGCAAACCATATCAACACAATTAATCAAGTTAAATACTGTCGGGGATGCTGATCGGACCCACGAACACCTATGGGACCGGCGGACCGAGTCCCTTTTGGTTCGGAGGGGGGCGGAGATCGCACGAAGAGCGGATCGAGGCGAAGCACACAAGCAGTTTACCCAGCTTCGGAGCTCTCTGGAGACATAACACTCCTACTGCTGCTTGTCTGGTTTGTATTGTGTTCTTGCTAGGGAGCGCTGAGAGCTATAGTATACTCCAGCTGCTAACGAGACCTAGCGTGAGAGTGTTCGAACCCCCTCTCGTTAGCATGGGCCTCCTTTTATATGCTCAAGGGGTCTCCGACAGTGGCAACGTAGATGAGGGTACAAATGGAAAAACAGTAGTTGGTACACCTACTTGTATGCGAGGTACGATGTATTCTACCTAATCCTCGACGGCAAGGCACAAAAGCATTAAATGCCCGTCACAGCCGCCTAAACAAAGGCAATAGGGACCGTCGGGGCGCCACCGTTCGCCATGATGGCAAGCTTGTCGCCGCTTATCGTTGCTCCCCGGCTGCACAGCCTCTTGACACGCAGCGCATGGAATTGTCCCATGGCGACCACGTTGGTGGATGAGCTGGAGTGGAGATGAAGAGAGTCGCTTTGCGCGGCAAGTGCCTTGCCGCGGCTGAATCCTGTCGCGTCCGGAGGCTTGTCGCTCTCGAGCCTTCCGACAAGCTCCTCTTGCCGGGTCTTGTCTTCTGCGTGCCTTGAGTGGCCTTCCCACAAGCTCCTCTTGCCGGGCCTTGTCTTCTTGGTTAAATACTTTGTTCTAGAATGGCTCCAAAGGAACCACGGAGGATCTTGGCGGTGACCAGGCAAGCCTTGCCGCGGGGTGCTGCAACTGCCCGTGCACGAGTTCGGGATACTAGGGTACCCCTACTCTAGTACACCGACAAATATAATGCAATAACATACTACTGATGAAGTCAATCAAACTGTTGCACCGAGTCCGTTGGAATCTCTTACCAAATGGGTTGCCTCGTAACCAACATCATCATACGGTGATCACTTCCGGATCACAAATGAACCAACGCTTTGGTTCCCACGACACTGACAATCTTCATGGTCTCACAAATCTCAGCACATAATCAGTGCCAAGCATAAGTTTAGTGTGCAAGATTGCTTAATCATGTTGATCCATGGTGTGACTTACTCATGAGCTATGTCTGTAACCGAGGATGCGGCTATCGATAGATTTAATAAACACTCTACAGAGGTTAGCACACTGTACCCACATCAAGGATCCCATGGCCTCGCACTCCCATTCGGGTGGACCAACGACATTTTGACAAAACCCTCCCATTGCCATGACACTCTCCTGACCACTCCGACCAACTCCCCTCTGGGTCCACCCATGGGTGGCCCCGATGTCTACCAAAGACAGCCAACGGCCACCGTCGTGGCAAAACAAATCAACGGTCCCAAACGGGGACAAGGTACCATAACAACAACGGGCACACAACGTTATGTCTTCTTACCGGGCCACGGTACCGACCAGAGGCATGACAACGGAGCGAATAAAGGCCTTCCCATAAAGGCATATGTGGTTGCACTGGGAAAAACTCGATTCAGTGGCACCATGACTCGATCAACATTATGTTCAAGTTGAATTAACATCAGGTTTAACTTGAAATGAAAATAACTCGAGTTACAATATTCCATGAACATGCAACTATTCAACATGCATCACATATCACTTAAAGTAAACAGATCAACATCATCAAAGTTTTCTACTTGCACTAGTCATCACTTAACTTCACTGATTTCACTTCACTAGTTTTTAACGCTCATCATTTTTAGTTACGACATAATATATTAAAACCATAAATCGCATATGGAAAGAAATGCTACCGATCATAACCAAATCGTAACCATACTTTTAAAACTACTTCTACTGCCTCATACTAGTCCAAGCTTTCCAACTCTACTGTAAACTAAGCATTTCAACCATGACAAAGTAACTAACATAAGCAATATTCATTAAATAATTAAATGCAGGAAATAACTCATATTCAAGTTGGAAAATCATAAATATTGAAATGACACCATGCAAATGTTGGTGTGGCTTGCCTTAGTGCAGAGGAGGTTCACACTCCTCCTGGTTCTCTTCAAGACAAGCTTCTCCCTCTCAAAACACTTAAAAACAGCAAAAGAAAATATCAAGAATCAATCTGAAATTCACCAAAAATTCTAGACAACAGAAAAAAATTCTCCAAATTGGTGTGCTGCTAGAATATTCTTGTACCAACACGATGCAAAAAGAATCAATTCATTTGGACTTATGGTTTAAAAGTTATGGCTGGTCAAAGTATTTTAATTAAATTTGACATAAAAGAAATCCAGGGGGTGACGTCGAAGACGAATTCTGAGAATACGCCTCTACTCGAACTACTTTGGGCATGATTGGAGAGGCTGACGGTGGGCCCCGCCTGTCGGGGTTGGGTAGAGGGAGAGGGAAACAGAGGGGTGGCGGTGCTCCGCCGGAGCTCTCGTCAGTGAGGAGGGCTCGTCGGCCGATCTGAGAGGGAGGGATGGACAAAGGAGGTCCCGCCGCACCTGCCTGTACCCATGGCTTTACGAGAGGTGGCCGGAGTAGCTCAAAAAGATCATCTCCAGCGGCGGCTACGGTCGGATCTCGCCGGAGATGAAGAAGACAGCGGGAGGAGGAGATTCCAGGGGCTCCAACAGGGCCAGCTGGCACCCAACGGACCACCAGGGAGTCGCCAGAGAAGAAGCTGGAGCTCGAGGAGTAGTGGGAAGGCTGGAGGCAAGCAGGGGAGATCGCCGGCAAGCTCGAGCTATGGACGTCAGCCAGAGGCCTGCCAGGCCGGGTTGCGGCTTCTCTACTGCTTGTGGGAGATGGTGGAGTGGTTTGATGAGCTCGGGGAGGCCAGATGGGTTGCTATTTATAGGCGGAGGGGGTGGGGTTCTCGGCTCCGCCAGAGGGCTCTAGAAGGTGACGCACGACGACGAGGAGCGCCAGGGAGAGGTGGAGGGGGTGCAGCGATCAAGCGGTCACTTTGGAAGCTCGCGGATGAGCACAGGACGCGGGCGCGGACAGAGATAGTGGCACGGGCGCACTGTGCTCTTGGCTGCGTCGAGCCCGTGCTTGCTCCGGCGGCTCCAGCATCGGTGAGTGGCAGGCAGAGGTCAATGGTGATGCGTTGAGGCTGGTGGTGTGGTGCGGCAGTCGGCGGCGAGCGCTGAGACGAGCACACGCTGAACAGAGGCTCGGGTGCACTATAGAGCGTGTCGAACGCGCGCCAAAGCTCATGTCCACACGCGGTCACCATGCGAACTCGACCAAACTGATGCCCAAGCGATGCCAAACCATGTCCAACGTGTTTTCCGTGCAGTGTTTAGTCTTGAAGATGAGATGGCACACTACCAGGCCGAATGGATTGAACAAGAGCTAAGCAGCAAGTTTCCGGACAGAAGTATGTGCACTGTTTTTGGAGAGGTTCTAGAAGGAGTTTAGGGCTAATCTCTTTGTGTTAGGATTTTCTTAGGAGGGAAATGATGATCAAGAAAAATCAGCTTCATTAGATCAAGGAATAATATACTTCCTACAGAAACTGCATTATGAGGCCAGAACTGAAAAAATTTCTGTAGCAAAAATATTCCAAATACCCATGCAATATTTTTGCTCAAGGAGGTGTGCCAAGGTCCAAAGAATATTTGGGAATTTTCTTAGATTTTTGGATGCAAGAAAATGAGGGTTTCTTTGGAGCATATGTGACTGAAATGATTTTTAGAGAAGGAGATGAAAAATATTCCTATGGACACTTCGGGATTTATCATAGATGACATGATGATTTGGAGAGAGACATGGGTCACTTGGGTGAAAATCAAGGATATGCCCAAGTGATCAAGTCTAAGTGAGTTGATTAAAAAAACTCCAAATTCAAATCAAATGGCAAAGAAAGAGGGCAAACACCAGGCTGTCACAAACCTCCCCCACTTAGGATGAATCTCGTCCTCGAGATTCGGTTGCTCGGGAAAACAATTCTGGATAGAATGCCCTTAAAAATTCCTCTTTCCCAAGTTGCTTCTTCCTCGGTGTGATGCTCCCACTGAACCTTATAAAATTTTATCACTTTACTGCGAGTGACTCTTTCAATCTCATCCAATATTCGAAACGGTCTCTCCTCATAGGTTAAATACTTAGCTAGCTCTATCTCTGCCATATTAGTCCTTTTCTCGGGTGGTGAGATACACCTTCTCAGCTATGAGACATGGAACACATTATGCATTTCTGACAATTCCAGTGGTAGTTCCACTGATAAGCAACTATACCAACTCTGGACATAACTGGGAACGGACCAATATATCTGGGTTCCAGTTTTCCTCGGGTCTGAAATCTCTTGACTCCTAGGTGTGACTCGGAGGTACACATATTCTTAGTGTTCAAAGCTGATCTGACGGTACTTTGCATCATAATAACTCTTTTGTCGGGACTTAGCAAACTGTAGTCTATCTCGGATCTCCTTGACTTGCTTTTCAGCCTCCATCATTAAGTCAGTTCCGAAAATGCGGTATCTCCGGTTTGAGATCAGTGTAGCGGAGTGCGGCACTTAAAGCCATACAGAGCTTCATATGGTGCCATTTTCAGGATGGTCTGGAAACTGTTGTTGTAGGAGAACCCAGCATACTGAAGACAATCTTCCCACTTGGGTACTTGGGCCAAAGCACATGCTCGGAGCATATCTTCAAGTATTCGATTTACTCGCTCAGTCTGGCCGTCTGTCTAAGAATTATAGGCTATGCTATACTTTAGTGCGGTCCCCAAGGCTTGATGGAGACTTGACCAGAATGCTGAGGTAAAGAGAGAACCTCGGTCTGAAGTGATGGTTCTTGGCACTCCATACAAACTGACTATTCTGGGCACATACAGCTATGCGAGTTGATCGGCTTGGTAGGTGGTTTGGATGGGAACAAAGTGAGCTACCTTTGTCAGCGTGTCCACCACAACCCATATTGCATCATTACCTCGGTGAGTCTGTCGGCGTTCTGGGAACGGGGGTCCCCAGACTTGCCTACCTGTGGCCTGTGGCGTGGCTCTGCGAGCGGGTCCGTACTACCCATCTTTACCAACAAGCATTCAAGACCCTCGCGAGGGGCCAAGCCTCGCGAGGCAGACGACACAAGACCTCCTTGGGAGCGGCCTCACCAGGGTGGCTCGCGAGGGGCGGAGAGATCAAGGCAAGGCAAACCTCGCGAGGTTCTCGTGACATGAGCCATGACGACCAAGGCTAGGCGGGCGCCAGGTGGGCGCCAGCGCACACAGTGTCCTTGTTTCCATTTGGTGCTAAGGGGGCAAGCGCAGGCGAGGAGTACCGAGGCGTTAAGCAAAGGTTTCCATATCGGTGCAACGAGACCAAGACCAGCAGGACGGCATGACGGAGGTCACCATGGAGCCCAAGACGGTGTCATCACCAGAGCCTTTGGCAGGCGAAGACCACCTTTAGTCAGGATAAGCTATACTAGTTGTCCCCTTTCAAATTGGCCGTTGTTGGCTCCCTTCTCGCTAAATAGTTCGGGAAAGGACCAATGCCTCTATAAATAGGACTAGCCACCCCAGTAGGAGGCAGAAGACATCGAGAGGCATCTCATCTCATCTAGAGTAATCCTCACCCACACAAGTTCATAGACCATAAGAAAACCTCGCCTCAGGAGGCTGTTCTTCACTTTGTACTGTTCATACTCAGCCCGAGAGGTAATCCACCACCACCACACTGGAGTAGGGTATTACACTACAACGGTGGCCCGAACCAGTTAAATCTTGTGTCCCTTGTGTTGCGAGTTCGTCGATCTAGCCTTTGAGATCATAGCGAGGTTAAGGGCGTGATTCGCTAGGGGAGATCTTCGTGCGCACCCCAGTGTTCGAACATTGATGGTTTTGCTGGAACCCGAGATCCGACATTTGGCGTGTCGGGTAGGGGTGCGCCATATCTTTTCTTCCATCGATCTGTGCTCCGCCACCATAGGACTTCGCCCTTATGGCAGGCGTCTCGCTCACGGCTCTGATGACTGATGCCGACGACGGGGCCAGTGGGCTCCGAGCCTTGGCCCCCGCCCTACGGCTGGTGCAATGGCCGCCCAAGTTCAAGCCGGAAATGCTGCCGCGCTACGACGGAGCGGCGGACCCGTCAGCTTTCCTACTGGCGTACGAGGAGGCCGTCCTCGAGGCCGGGGGCGACGACAAGGTCATGGCCAACTGGCTTCCCATGGCCCTCACTTGCGAACCACACGCCTGGCTGCTCAACCTCCCCGGATCCATGGTGGCATCTTGGGAGGAGCTGCGCGGTGTCGGTGTACTAGAGTAGGGGTACCCTAGTATCCCGAACTTGTGCACGGGCAGCTGCAACCCTCCGCGGCAAGGCTTACCGGGTGACCGCCAAGGTCCTCCGTGGTTCCTTTGGAGCCATTCAAGAACAAAGTATTCAAGCCAAGGAGACAAGGCCCCGACAAGAGGAGCTTGCCAGGAAGGCCACCCAAGGCACCTAGGAGACAAGGCCCCGGCAAGAGGAGCTTGCCGGGAAGGCCCGGTGAGCGACAAGCTTCCGGACGCGACAAGGCAACAACCGCGGCAAGGCGCTTGCCGCGGCAGACCACCACTCTGTACCTGCGCTCCAGCACATCCACTAACGTGTCGCCCTGGGACCTTTCCAGGCGCGCGTGGCAAGAGGCCGTGCAGCCAGTGGTGCGAGGTGGCAAGCGGCGCTGACAAGATTGCCATCGTGGCAAGCGGTGGCGCCCCTGATGGCCCCTGTATGCACTGTTAGGGCGACGTAGATGGGCATTTAATGCCTTTGTCCCCTACCGTCAGGGTTAGGTATGATACACTGTACACTGTACA
The DNA here is from genome assembly GCA_021605145.1 of Aegilops bicornis. NCBI lineage: Eukaryota > Viridiplantae > Streptophyta > Magnoliopsida > Poales > Poaceae > Aegilops > Aegilops bicornis. The sequence goes on along the minus strand of CM038672.1, from coordinate 193,568,416 downwards.
TGTAGCTGTACCAACCACTCCTTTTCCATTTTTACCCTTGTCTACGTTGCCACCTGTCGGAGACCCCTTCAGCATATAAAAGGAGGCCCATGCGCAACGTAGAAGGGGGGTTCGGAAGGTTCGAAGCCAGACACGCTCGGTCTAGTTAGCTGCTTGTGTGTACTGTAGCACTCAGCGCTCCTGAGCAAGAACTCAATACACTCAGACATGCAGTAGTAGGACTGTTATCTCTCCGGAGAGTTCCGAAGCTGGGTAAACCGCTCGTGTGCTTCGCCTCGATCTGCTCTTTGCGCGACCTCTGCCCCCCCGCCGAACCGAAAGGGGCTTGGTCCGCCGGTCCCATAGGTGTTCGTGGGTCAGATCAGCCTCCCCGACATCTTTGGCGCGCCAGGTAGGGGGAGCGTCGAGATTGTGTGAACCTGATCCGGCATCCACACGAGCTAGATCTTCATCATCTTCATCGACATGCCACCGAAGAAGAAGGCTTCGGTGGCAGATGTTCCGTCCGCGTCGAACCCACCACCACTGGAGCAAACGGGTGGTGGGGTAGACGCCGGCGGGAGAATGGACGTCGACGGGGGAGCCCACGGTGCTGCCAAGTCCAAGGACAAGGCTGCGCAGACCTCGGTGTCCGTACATGCACCGTGCCCGTCTCAGGAGGCGCGGGACCAACAGCGTCATGGTATTCACAACACCATACGCTCGTTGGACCAAGATCGATCTGGTGGATCTCGGGATGCTCAAGACCAGCATGCATGCCAACATGCTGGCGCGAGCGAGGCACGGTCGCCTGGACGGGATACTGCTCCTTCTAACATAGTTAGAAGTCCGGCATATCCGCTCCTCGCGCCGTTCGCCGCTGCCACCCACCACTCCAGCAGAAGCTTTGGTGAGAGCTCAACTGCTCCTAGATTACCCTCCAACAGCCGACAAGGTCGATGAATGGAGGGCCACCATTCAGAGTCGCATCGGCTTTGCCAATGGCGACGCCCCACGGCAGCCGAGTGCATCGCTGGCGCGGCAGAACTGCCAAACACGAGCCGGTGGCGGCAGAGACGATGGGGTGCAACCACCATGCACTCTCCGCCCGAAGGCCAAGATCGCCCGACTTCGCCGCATCCACCTCGACAGCGACTCCACCGCATCATCGGATCCACGAGCTCGTCATGATCAGCGCCAAGTTCTTCACGAACAGACGGCAAGAAGACGGTCGAACTTCGCGCGAGCGCCCGAAGAGAAGCGCCGGCGTCAATCCGACCAGCGCTGGGCCCTCTGTCGACATGCATGCGCCCGAGAGAACCAGCGACTTCCGTCTGTGATGAAGGTTGCCCTGCGTTCACTCGTGAGCTGCGGCAAGTCCAGTGGCCCAGCAAGAAGAATTTCAAGCCAGACGTACCAGAGAAGTACGACGGCAAGACGCATCCGTCGGAGTTCCTCAGCATCTACACCATCGCGGTGCAAGCTGCCGGGGGACGAGACGACAAGATCCTGGCCAACTACTTCCCGCTGGTGCTCAAGCCCAATGTCAGATCCTGGCTCATGCACTTGCCGGACAACTCCATATCCTCTTGGGCAGATCTATGCCATCAGTTTGTCGGCACCTTTACATGCGGCCACAAGCCCCATGGCCAAGAAAGCGACCTTCATCTGCTCGCCCAGAAGGAAGGAGAGCCCCTGCGCAAGTACATTCAGAGATTCAGCCGCTTATAGCACAACATCCCAAATGTCCACCCTGCCGCGGTAATCAGCGCATTCCATCAGAACGTGCGAAACCGCAAGATGCGGGAGGAGATGGCGATGTGCAAGATCAGAGACGTCAGTGAGCTATATGCCCTGGCCGACAAGTGTGCACATGCTGAGGAAGGGAGGAGACTCCCGGAGAGAATCTTTGAAGCAGGAGGATCTGATAGTGAGGAGACCGCCCGGCAAAGAAAAACCGGCGGCGAGCAACAGAAGAAGAAAGGCAAAGATGTGCTAGTTGTTGAGCAGTCCGGCAACGGAGGTGGCGCCAAGAAAGCCAAAGCCGGTAGCTCCGGCAAGGAGGTTGCCACTGGCACCAACTGCCAGGCTGTGGCGGTCGCCGACAAGCAGGACGGCTCCAACAAACAATACTGCAAGATCCACCGCACCAAGGGCCATGACCTCCAAAGCTGCAAAAAGGTCGAGCAGCTTGTCGAGCAGCAGAAGGCTGAATACGAATGACGCGACAAGGAGAAGGCCCAGGAAGGTGCTGGAGGAGCTAGCAAGAAAGCGTCCGGCCGAGGAGGACGCCGCGGCAAGGCCAAGCAGCGGCAAGGAGACAGACCTCCAGCGGCGCGACAAGGATGAAGACGCGGCGATGATGAAGACATGGATGATGACGAGACCGATGAGCAGGAGTTCCAGAAAGCCACAGAGGTCCTGTGCGTTGACGGCTGTGCTTCTCTGCAAACTTCACACCGCCAGCTCAAGCAGTGGATGCGGGAAGTCAATGCGGAAGAACCATCTGTCGAGTCACGCAAACCTCTGAAATGGTCCAGCACGCCTATCATCTTTGATATTGAGGACCACCCTGATCGCGTAACTGCGGTCGGGTGCTTGCCGATGTTGGTTTCACCAACTATCCGCAACCTCAAGGTCACTAAGATGCTAGTTGACGGCGGGGCCGGCTTGAACCTAATCTCCTCCGCGGTGCTCCAGAAACTCCAGATCCCTGATGGCGAGCTCGAAGAGACCGGCACATTCCAAGGAATCAATCCGGGAAGGAGCAAGCCGAAGGAAAGATCACGTTGCGGTGACATTTGGCAGCGAAGTTGAACTTCAGGACCGAGAGGGTCACTTTTGGCGTTGTTGACGTTCCATTGCCTTACAATGGGATACTTGGCCGTCCAGCACTCGCCAAATTCATGGCAGCCTCTCACTATGCATACAACATGCTGAAGATGCCAGGCCCGATAAGTGTCATCTCTGTCCCTGGCGACAAGAAGGATCCTATTATCTGCGCCGACAAGATCTAAGGGGAAGCAGCAGCTGCAGCAGATTGCAAGCCACTTGCCGCTGAAGCTCCCGGGAAGAAGAAGAAGACCAAGTCCGGCAAGAGCTCTGATGCCCACTCCGGCGAGCGCACCTCTTTGGAGTGCTGCGCTACCGTCGAGGACGCACCATCGAGCTCCACCGGCAAGTGTAAGAAGACGATGGCAGCTCCACCAGAGACCAAGAAGGTGTCCGCCAAGGAGGACGGCACTGGTGGTACCTTCACCATCAATGCCACTCTCGACCCTAAATAGGAAGGCGCGCTCGTTGCTTTCCTGCGGGCGAACGTCGACGTGTTTGCATGGCAGCCGTCTGACATCCCCGGTGTTCCCAGGAAAGTAAGTGAGCACCATCTTGCCGCTTGTCCTCATGCGCGGCCCGTCAAGCAGAAAGTCAGGAAGCAGGCAGTGGAGCGCCAAGAATTCATCGCAGAAGAAAACAAGAAATTGGAAGCAGCAGGCCGTGTCAGAGGAGTGCTCCATCCTACGTAGTTGGCCAATCCTGTAGTTATGCATAAGGCTAACGGGAAATGGAGGCTTTGTATCGACTTTACCGATGTCAATAAAGCTTGTCCCAAAGACCCATTTCCCTTGCGGCGCATTGACCAGATTGTTGACTCCACGGCGGATGTGATTTGCTTTCATTTCTGGATGCATACTCAGGATATCATCGAGATCTTCATGGCGAAGAGGATGAGGAGAAGACCGCATTCATCACCCCATGTGGCACATACAGTTTAAATGCGGATACACAGCCGGATTAAAGAATGCTGGTTCAACATTTGCAAGAGTAGTCCATGGCGGCTTTTGAGCCGCAAATGCACGAAGCGTGGAAGCCTACATGGATGACATAGTGGTCAAAATCAAGGACAAAGGCGACTACGATTCAAGATTTAGACGAAACCTTTGCAAATCTGCGCAAGATCAACCTCAAGCTCAACCACGAGAAGTGTGTGTTTGGAGTCCCTTAAGCAAGCTTCTCGGTTTCTTCGTGTCTCGGCCGGGAATTGAAGCCAATCCCGACAAGATCAAGGCCATTGAGCAGATTGAAGCACCAAAGCGCGTCAAGGATGTACGAAGACTTGCGGTTGCCGTAGCTGCTCTCGACAAGTTTATCTCTAGGTTCTGCTGAAGGCTACGCCATTTTTCAAAATTCTGAAAAAGGCAGGTCCGATGAAATGGACTCGGAAGCGGAGGCTGCGCGGCAGGACTTGAAGAGATACCAGTCCTCCACTCCAACACTAGTCGCACCTAAGCCACACGAGAAGTGGCGGCTGTATATAGCGGCAACCAATCAAGTGGTTAGTGCTGCGTTAGTAGCGGAGAGGGAGGCAGATGATGAGCTAGCAACCATGGAAGATGCATCCAGCGACAAGCAGGGGGCTTCACCGGCAAGCTCTGGTCCCGACAAGGACGGACCTACGCAGACGCATGAGAAGATGCAGAAAAGAATGGTGCAGCGCCCAGTTTACTTTGTCAGTTCCCTTTTGCAGGGGGCTAAGTCAAGGTACTCTAGTGTGCAGAAATTGCTTTTCGGCCTCCTCATGGCCTCAAGAAAGCTGCGCCATTACTTCCAGGCACATGAGATCACAGTCATCACTCGTTTTCCGCTGAAGAGGATACTGCAAAATCCAGAGGCAACAGGCAGAATTGTCGAGTGGGCCTTTGGAACTGTCAAGCTTTGGCCTCAAGTTTGAAAGCACTTCAACTATCCAAAAGCGAGCATTGGCGGAGTTCATAGCAGAATGGACGCCAACACAAGATGAAGAAATTCGAAGCGAGCATCCCTGTCAAGGAAGCAAGCAAAGAGTGGCTGATGTACTTTGATGGTGCATTCTCGCTGCAAAGGCGCCGGTCTTGGCGTGCTACTTGTTGCACCCACCGGAGAGCACCTCAAGTCGTAGTCCAGATGCACTTTCCCAAGGAGCAAGCAACAAACAATACTGCAGAGTATGAAGGTTTGCTTGCCGGTCTCGAGATCATGCAGAGACCTTGGGATCAAGAAGCTCATTGTCGTGGGTGACTCACGACTTGTCATCCGCCAAGTGAACAAGAGTTATCGAGTCCGTTGATGGAAGCTTATGTTGATGAAGTGAAAGCTATAAGAGCACTTTGTGACCTACGGATGGAATATATTCCAAGAGCTCGAGCGACATTCTTGATGGCACAGTCGAAGTGCGCCACACTTAAGTTACCTGTGGAACCAGGGATTTTTGTGCTCAAGCTGACTCAACCGTCTGTAACGCCATCAACTGGACAGAGCAAGAAGAGGAAGTTAATTTCTGGTGACTATTTTCCGGCAGAGCTCCCCAAAGCCGCTGCCAAGAAGGTCCCCAAGATCAACACCAACAAAGGCTTTGAGGTGCGATGCTGCTCGACAAGCCCTAGGGTTTGTTTACGTTGAAGCGACGCTCCCGACAAGTTTTGCTCCGGCAAGCTTGCCGAGGAACGCCACGCTCGGCGAGCCGCAGGTTCTCACCGTAGAAGCGGATGTTCCCGCAGCAGCGAGATGTGCCTTTAGTCCTTGTTGTCGAGCCGCAAGCTCCGATGGGCACAACAGATTGTCCTTTTCCTTCGAACGGAGAACTTCCCGAAGAGCAAGAAGAAGCGGAAAAAAGTAGCCCGGCGGTCAAGTATGTACCGGTTTGTCGACAACACACTGCATGTAAGAAGACTCAACGGTGTGAAATTGAAGTGTATTCACCGGGAAGACGGACAAAGCTGTTGGCGAGAGATACATGGAGGCATATGTGGTCACCACATTGGCGCCAGAGCACTTGCTTCAAAGCGTTCGGCAAGGTTTCTTTTGGCCAACAGCCCTCCGAGGATGCAAGCTGCGCAAGTAACCAAGTCCAAGCGTGCGGTTCCATTCAGCAGATACACCAGCCAGCTCAAGCTCTCCGGGCGATCCCTTTATCACGGCCATTTTGATGCAGGGGTTCGACATCCTTGGCCCCTTTCCCGAGTTGTCGGGGCTTTGAGTACTTGTACATTGCAATCGACAAGTTCACAAAGTGGCGGAAGTGGAAGCGATGAGGAAGGTGACAACACGATCGGCGATCAAGTTCTTTAGGTCGATTGTTTGCCGTTTTGGAATCCCTAACAGGACCATCACCGACAACGGCACGCAATTCACGAGCCGCACCTTCATGCGGTCGTCCAAGATCTTGGCGCCAAGGTTCGCTTCGCTTACATTGCTCATCCGAGAAGTAACGGTCAAGCGGAGAGGGCGAATCTTTGAAGTGCTCTTGCGGGCTCAAGACCAGAACTTTCGACGGGCTGCACAAGTGCGGAAAGAACTAGATTGAGGAGCTGCCGATGGTTCTTTGGTCGATCAGGGCGATGCCAAATCGAGCCAACGCCGCATACACCTTCGCTCTAGTCTATGGAGCAGAGGCAGTTCTCCCCACGGAACTTCGTATATGGATCACCTCGAGTGCTCGCTTATGATGACCTTGAGCAAGAGCAATTGCGACAAGATGACGCTGCTCCTTGAGGAGGATCGTCTTCAGCTCTTTGTCAGACGAGCTGCTCGATACCAGCAAGCTTTGCGCCGCTACCATAGCCGCAGTTAATGCGAAGTCTCGAGGAAGGCGACCTTGTTCTTGGTAGCGTTCAGTCCGCCAAGAATTCCAACAAGTTGGCCTTGAAGTGGGAAGGCCCTTACCGGGTGAAAGCGAGTCACTAGGCACTGGCGCTGTCCGCCATGAGACCAAAGATGGCATTCGGTCAGCAACTCACTGGAACATTGAGAATCTTCGTAAGTTTTACCCGTGAGGCGTGGTTGCGGAACCTGTTCCGGCAACCACCTTTTGTACAAGTCTTGCCGCTGTTGCATGTAATCCTTTGTACAAAAGTCGGTATGAGACCCGTGCATAAATAAAGCTAAGCGTGCTTCGCACATCTTGTCAATTTCATGCTTTTTACTTCTATTTGCATGCGTTATCGACACTTTGTGCAGCACCTACCCGGTAAGCAATAACGAGCCATAAGGCTCCATATCTTTATTTTCTCTTCTTTCTCTTTCTCAAAGAAAGGAAGGTTCCCTCGCCCACAAGTTTGCTGGAGGGAAAGGAGAAGATAATGGTGTGGACCAGGCGTCGCTCAAGGAAGTCTAGCCTTACCGGGAAGGAAACGACAAAAAAGCTAAGTTGCTAAAGTTTGAGCAATCAGTTTTAAAAATTTTAAGTTATCTTCCTCGAACGACCGTACTTTGTATGGAAAATCTGTGAACGGAGGAACCAACTCGTAGGTAGTTGCGCCCTTACTTTGTTTCGAGTCCGCTCAACAATTTAAGTGAGCTGCGACTAGTTGCGACACGGTTTCTTGTCGGTAGCGGCACCGCCTTGAAGACTCTTGGACGTCCCTTTTCGACTGCTTTCGCGGCCCTGTGCCTGTGACAAGTTCCCTAAAAGCTAGGGCAAAAACATACAAAGGAAGGAACCAAGTAAAGGAAATAACATAGCAATTGCTACCCGAAATAGAGTTGTATTACAAGATAGCTTGTCGCAGCTCTAATGGATTGTTCTCATAACATGACCAGCAGCGGCAAGAAAAAGAGAAAGCGGGCGGCCTAATCTACGCGATCGCCCTCAACCCTCTTGATCCCGCTCACCCTGTCCACGATGGGTGCGAGAAGGTTCTTGAGCGCCTCCACATCAGCATCCGTGACAAGGACTTGAGGGCGTTGGTGAGGTTGAGGCCTGGGTTGCGGAAGGCCACCTTCATCAAGACCTTTGAAGAGCTCCCAGCAGATCTGGTGCGACTCCTCGGCCAGCTGCTTTGGGACTTCTTCCCGAGTCATTGGAGGGCCGTCACCACGCCCTTGAAGAACAAGCTGAGCTTGGCGCTGGGTTGGAGGTGCTCATCGGAGGAATATCCAAGATCCACCATCCCCAGCTCCGCCAGCTCCCTGTCGATGGTTGCAGCAACATCCACGAGACCCTCAGTCCAGTGCTCCACATTTTCCCTAAAGGTATTCTGGGCGGCAGCAGCACTCGCCAGCAGCACCACGTCGGCCTTGATCTTCTCCTTCAAGGCCACTTCCTGCTCCCTGGCGCCGTCCAGCGCCTGAGTCAAGGTGGTCAGCTTCAATTCAAGATCTGCGTTGGAGTCCTTGGCGGCGCTGAGCTCCTTGCTCCTCTCGGCGAGACGACCCTGCAGCTCACCAAGAGTGTAGGCGTCCTTCTCGCGCTCGTGCTTGAGTGCGGCAAGCTCCTCGCCGCTCTCCTTGAGATTGGCCTCCAACTGCGCCACCTTCGTCTCCAGCTCCTTCTTGGCGGCCTCGGCAGCTACGGCAGCATCCTTTGCTTCCTTGAGAGCCCCTTGAATGTTTGCTTTCAGCGTGGCTAGATCCTCCTCATGGCTATCAAGATAAACCTTCCTCTGCGCCAACTCGCCTTCCTACGCAGATAGCTTCTCGGCGGCAAGCCGCTGTTGCTCCTCAGCTTCAGCCCTCTCGAGGAGGAAGGCTTTGCGCTCCTCGGCGAGTCTCTCCCGCTCCTCCGCCAAGGACCGGAGTGCTTCCTGGTTGAGGCCCCGGAGCTCCTCCGCGCGCTTCTCGATGTCTGCTCCCGCCTTCGCGACAAGCGCTTCCCGGGATTCCAGCTTGGCTTGTCGGGCGCGGTAGAGCGACAGCAGCTTCCGCAGCAGCTGCTCCTCCTCAGGCTCGCCGCTGCTGCTGTTTGGTGCGTCAACCACCGTCAGTCCAGCGGAGGCGAGCAGTTCTTCATTAAAAGTTTCTCCTTCGGCCGGCGCCCTGGAGCTCGACGCCCATGGGAGCTTGATGAAGACGCCATCGCCGGCCTTCAAATAGGCGCCGGGCTGGGGCTCTTCGGAGCCTGACGCTGCAGCAGCGCGGAAGGATCGGCGGTCGACGTAGCGCCTGGCGCTCCTGCGGCCTCAGGGCCGTCAGTGCCATCACCGGACCCCTCGCCAGCTTCTGCGGCGGCAGCTTTGGCGGCCTCTTCGCCGGCGGGCTCGTCGGTGCCAGCTTCTTCTTCGATGGCAGCGGCGTCGTCAATGTTGCCGCGCGCGTCCTCCTCGCCGGCGACCTCGTTCTCCATTGGCTCTGTGGCGCATGGATCTGATGACCGGAAAATGAAGAAAAGTCAAGCAAATATTCAAAAATAAAATCAGAAGAAGAAGAACACAAGGAAAGTTCTCAAGCAAGAGGATTACCTGTGCTAGGGTCTGCAGTAATGGTCTCCGCCGCTTGAGAGATCGCTAGTGCTGCCTTGCCGGAAGAGTTGTCCTTTGCCGGAGAACTACCCCTTGCCGGAGAAGTCTCCCTTGCCGGAGAACGCTCTCTCGCCGGGGAATCCTCCCTTGGCGGTGTAGTCGAAGCAGAAGGCATGACAGGAGCGGCTTCAGGGCACTCCTAGTAAGGCTCCTCTGCTCCTACACAAATCAGCAGTCAGATGTCAGCAAAGAAAGGGCACCCATGCACGCCTAACAACAGGAAGTAAACCATATACTTACGCTGGGGGCTGCGCTGGGGGCTGCTTTGAGAAGAGTTGCCGCGTCCGGCAAGGTGGTCTCAGACGCGCCTCCTGCTGTCGCGGTGGGTTCGTCCTCGATGAAAATCACCGGGGCCTTGGCTCTCTTCGACACTCTCTGGGCCAGCATCCTGAAAAGGAATGAGTTCAGAGTGAAGCAAATCAGATACAAGACAAAGCAACAAATCGAAGAACTACAAATGCTGCAAAGAATCTTACTCTTCTTCTTCCTCGTCGGATATGAGAGCGGAGAGATCAAATTCTGGCTCGCCTCCAAAGGTCGGACGAAGCGGAGGAGTAGGTTCCCTTGGCGCTTGGCGGGAGCAGAAGCGGTGGTCTGCCGAGGCCCGCTCCAATTGCCGCAGCCAGGCGTGAGGTGCTCAGCGGCAACAATGCTTGCCGCGGTGGAAGCGTCGCTGGCGGCGCTGACTGTTAGCCGTCTGCCGCCCCGCTACGTCTCCGGCCTTGCGAAGACGCCTTCTTGGTGGAGCTGGGGGCTCCGCTCGCGGCAAGCTGTTTGAAGGTGGGAAGGAGGCGCCCTCGGTGGGCTCGCTCGACTCAGCTTCAGGCTCGGCAAGCTCCTCCTCGCCGGCAAACTCCCTTCGCTCGACAAGGCTTGCCGCCTCTGCTGCCTCTGCCTCCTCCATAGTGAATCCGAACTCGCCCGCGGCAGCGGCTGCTGCCGCCTCTTCCAGCCTGGTGGCGATGCGCTGCATCTCATCATCGGTGGTGTCGCGGGTGAGGCCCCTCTGTTCATCGGGGCGGACCGGCATTTCTACCAGGCTGTCAAAGAACACTCGCACGACATCATCTGCAGGCTCTTGCCAAGTTGGGACAATTCCATGCGAGTCGCTGCGACATCATTACGCGGATGCGATCAAGCGAGGAATTGTTGCACAATGAACGACGCCCCTCGGCAACCTAAACATTTCTGGATGATCAGGATCGGGCTTAAACAGCTCCAAGAGCATCGCGTCAAGTTCCAAGACGGTGAAGTTGAAGTTGAGGCCTGGGCGCAGCCTCATGATATCTGCCGTGTTCTGAAACTCCCAGGCGGGTCTCCTCCTCTCCTGCAAGGGGGCGATGCGGCAGCGAGGAAAGTCTGCGCCAACGGTGCCTACGATGAGCCCGGCAAGTCTAAGGCGAAGGATTCGGGTGACTGCAATCTTCAGCCTAGCATCTTCTGGGGCCATGTTGCTCCAATCGTTGCCGCGCACTATTGGGGTTTGGCGCTGGGCGGTAAACGGCTGCGGGTTCTCCTCGATAATCCAGCACCAATCCGCCCTCCATTCCTCCCATTTGCTATGGAGCTCTCCCTCTAGATAGGCTTCCTTCTTGCCGATCCTCGAGATCCAAGCGATTCCTCCGGCAAGAGGCTCCCCTCTCTCAACTCGGGGCATAAAGAAGTGGCGAAAAAGGGCTACGTTTGGATGGACTCCGACAAAGTTTTCGCAGAGATGTGCGAAATCTGCCATGGTCAGAACAGCATTGGGGGTGAAGTCAAGGAGGAGGAACCCGTAGGTGTTCATGATGTCACAGAAAAATTCAGAGAAAGGCGGGCAGAGCCCGCAGTAGAAGAAGAGCGCGCAGAAGGGATATCCGTTCGGAGCTAGTTCAAGCGACAGCTGGAAGTACCTTCGTCGCGCTGGATGCGCTCAGCGTCTCCGTCGACCGAGAGGTAGTAGTTCTCCCTCAGCTCCCTCGCGGCGAGCTGGAGGGGAAAGATTGCCCGCTCCTTCCGCAGCGCCGCAAGCCGCTGTGCCTCGGCCGACTTCACGGCTTTCGGAGGTGGTGAGGGAGATCGACGATGTTGGTGATGCTGGTGGCGATGGGGGGCGGAGCGCTGCTCTCTCTTCAGCCTTGGGAAGAAGGGGGAAGCAGCGGGGATTTTTCGAGATTGGACAGCAACTGGCGAGATGGGCGAACTGCCCCTGTTTCCCCTGCTTATAAAGAGGGAGGGGGCGGACGTTCCGTTTTTTCGAATAAAGAAACCACCCACGATCTCGCCCACGATCCCTCACACGACGCCGCATTCGACGCGTGTCGTTCGTGGAGGGCGTGGTGGGTCCGGGGTGAGTTATGGTGTGACCCAGGCCGCGCGTGCCCGTGCCCTGTTTTGGGCCTGGCCCAACAGCGCTCGGCACCGTGTGTGGCCCAGGCCCGGGGGCTCCTGTCGGTGTACTAGAGTAGGGGTACCCTAGTATCCCGAACTCGTGCACGGGCAGCTGCAGCCCTCCGCGGCAAGGCTTACCGGGTGACCGCCAAGGTCCTCCGTGGTTCCTTTGGAGCCATTCAAGAACAAAGTATTCAAGCCAAGGAGACAAGGCCCGGCAAGAGGAGCTTGCGGAAGGCCACCCAAGGCACCTAGGAGACAAGGCCCGGCAAGAGGAGCTTGCGGGAAGGCCCGTGAGCGACAAGCTTCCGGACGCGACAAGACAACAACATGACGCAAAGGCGCTTGTCAGCAAAACCACCACTCTGCACTGCGCTCCAGCACATCCACTAATGTGTAGCCCGACCTTTCGGTAGCCAGCGTGGAAAGAGGCCGTGCAGCCGGCCGGCGAGGTGGCAAGCGGCCGACAAGATTGCCATCGTGGCAAGCGGTGGCGCCCGACGGTCCTCAGATGCCTTTGTTAGGGCGACGTAGACAGGCATTTAATGCCTTTGTCCCCTGCCGTCAGGGTTAGGTATGATACACTGTACAATGTACATGTAGCTGTACCAACCACTCCTTTTCCATTTTTACCCTTGTCTACGTTGCCACATGTCGGAGACCCCTTCAGCATATAAAAGGAGGCCCATGCAACGTAGATGGGGGGTTCGGAAGGTTCGAAGCCAGACACGCTCGGTCTCGTTAGCAGCTTGTGTGTACTGTAGCACTCAGCGCTCCTGAGCAAGAACTCAATACACTCAGACATGCAGCAGTAGGAGTTTTATCTCTCCGGAGAGCTCCGAAGCTGGGTAAACCGCTCGTGTGCTTCGCCTTGATCTGCTCTTCGCGCGACCTCCGCCCCCCGCCGAACCGAAAGGGGCTTGGTCTGCCGGTCCCATAGGTGTTCGTGGGTCAGATCAGCCTCCCCGACACGCGACCTCTTCATTGCGTGCTACGCGGCACCGGCGCATCACGCGCTCGCGACTCTCCTAGGCGGCTCGCAAGCACCGCCTTCGGATCGCCGTATCAAGTCATTCCTTCGCAAGATCGGCGCCGCCTCCAAGCACTCGGGGGCTCCACCGGGCTGGGCCGGGCCCGAGGCCGACCTCACCTATGACGCAGGGGATCACCCCGTCTCTACCGTCGGCTCGGGCATGCTCCCAATGCTCTACGCGCCCACCATCTGCAACGTGTCCGTCACCAAGACGCTCATCGACGGCGGCGCCGTCCTTGACGTGTTCTCAGCTGAGGCCTTCAGCCTTCTGCACGTACCACTCGAGCGGCTTCGCCCTAGCCAGCCTTTCTCAAGGGTTGGTGGAGGCTCCGCCCACTCCCTGGGGTGGATCCGCCTCCCCGTAACCCTCGGTACGGGTGACAACTACCGCACTGAGCTGGTTGACTTCGACATCGCCCACATCGGCCTCCCGTACAACGCCATCCTCGGGTACCCGGCCCTGGCTCAGTTCATGGCGGCGACCCATCCATCCTACAACCTCATGAAGATGCCCGGGAGCAAGGGCGTCCTCACAGTAGTTGGGGGCACCAAGGAAGCCTTGATGACGCTCAAGCTCGCCCTCAAGACCGCCGCGGTAGCGCACCCCACCGACGCGGACACCGCCAAGGCCAAGGGGGCCGCACCAACCAAGGAAAGTAGTTTTTCACTCAAGACAAGGAAGAAACCAAGCAAGTGCCAGTCGAGGAGGACGGATCCTCAGGGGCAACCTTTACCATAGGCGCCAACCTCGAGCCTAACCAGGTGGAGGCGCTGGTGATGTTCCTACGCGCAAACAAGGAGGTGTTCACTTGGGAGCCCGACCAGCTGGTAGGGGTCCCGAGAGGGGTGATAGAGCACCATCTGAAGGTGTGCCCCAACGTACCCCCGTGAAGCAGAGGACGAGGCGGCAGTCCATGGAGAAGCAAGCTTTTATCGTCCCAGAAACCCGTAACTTGGAGGCGGCGGGTGTCATTCGCAAGGTTCGATAGCCCGAGTGGCTGGCAAACCACGTTGTCGTGCCGAAGAAAGCGGAAAGGAGCGAATGTGCGTCGACTTCACAAACCTCAACAAGCCCTGCCCCCAAGATCCGTTCTCGCTTCCACGCATCAACCAGATCATCGACTCCACCGCCGAGCGCGACCTGCTGTGCTTCCTGAATGCGTTCTCAGGGTATCACCAGATCAAGATGGCGGTAGAAGATGTGGAGAAGACAGCCTTTCCTGACCCCGTGTGGGGTGTACTGCTACACTTGCATGCCTTTTGGGCTGCGCAACGCAGGCGCAACCTTCCAGCGGCTCATGCACATCGCCTTGGGCCTGCTGCTCGGGAGAAATGCTGAAGCCTACATTGACGACATCATGGTGATGTCTCGAGAAGCGAGGACCCTAATCCAGGACCTGGAGGAAACCTTTGAAAGCCTCCGCCAGGTCGACTTGCGACTCAACCCGGAGAAGTGCGTCTTTGGCGTCCCCTTCGGCAAGCTGCTGGGCTTCCTTGTGTCTTACAGGGGGATCGAGGCCAACCCGGAGAAGTTCAAGGCCATTGAAGACATGAGCCCATCGCAAACCCTCAAGGAAATGCAGAAGCTGGCTGGTCGGGTGACCGCGTTGGGGCGCTTCATCTGGGAGGGTGCGCCCTACCCTTCTTCAAGCTGATGAAGAAGAAGGTCCCATTTGAGTGGACCCCGGAGCCTGACCGAGCATTTCAAGACCTCAAAAGATACCTGACCAACCCTCCAGTGATGGTGTCTCCACGACCTCTCGAGCCCCTGGTGCTTTATCTTGCTGCCACCCCATACTCCGCCAGCGCGGCTCTAGTGGCGGTTCGGGAGGAGCACCAAGCCAAAGGCGCGTCGCGCCGAGCAACGCCACCAGCCAAGACGATGCAAGATCAGGAAGGTGCCGCAAGGGCCATAGCAGCATCAGTAGAGGGTCAAGCTCAGCAGGACGATGCTGCCGAGACCCTGACAAGCGATCAAGCATTGGGGGTTCCACTACCTCAGGAGACGCCCCAACTTCCGCAAGACACGAGCCTCATCAGCGCACCAGCCCTCGTCGAGCACCCGGTGTATTTCGTCAGCACGGTGTTGCGGGATGCAAGGGCACGATATCCCATGCCTCAGAAGCTCTTGCTCGCGCTCTTGGTGGCCTCGCGTAAGTTGCGGCACTACTTCCAGGGCCACCCCATCAAGGTCGGCTCAACCTACCCATTGGAGAGAGTGCTCAGGAGCGCCAACTCTGCGTGAAGGGTCACTGAGTGGAACATCGAGCTGCAGGCATTCCAGTTGGAGTTCAGCACCACCGGGGTCATCAAGGGAGCCGCACTCGCTGATTTCATGGCAGAGTGGACGGACGCCCCGGCGCTTGAAATAGGCGAGGATCAGTCCATCTCGCCGGGAGATGAGGCGCCTGATGGCTGGATCATGTATTTCGATGGTGCCTTCGCACACAAGGGCGCGGGGACTGGAGTAGTGGTCATCTCGCCCACTCAGGACCAGCTCTACTACGTCCTGTAGCTCTGCTCTCAGCAGGGCGAGAAGGTCTCCAACAATATCGCAGAGTACGAAGGCCTCATAGCTGGCCTGAAAGTTGCGGCAGCCCTGGGTTGAAGCGCCTCACCGTTAGGGGCGACTCGCAGCTCCTCGTCAACTTCTCCAACAAGGTATCTGAGCGAAGGGCAGGCACATGGAGGCATACCTCACGGAGGTGCGCAAGATGGAGATGCAGTTCCTGGGCCTGGAGTTGCAGCACGTGCCCCGTGGCACCAACAAGGAAGCTGACGACATTGCCAGAAGGGCATCCAAGCGGCAGCCCCAAGAGCCTGGCGTCTTCGAGGAGCGGCTCTGCAAGCCATTGGAAACACCACCGCTTTCAAGGATAGCTCAGCCTCGGGAGGAACTCCCGCAGCCGCCTGCCACAGGAGCCCCAGCCTGTGGCCCGACCTCGGGAGCGCGCCTACTCTAGACGCTAGAGCTCTAGGAGGGATGCTGGATCAAGGAATTCAAGGAATACCTGATGCAAGGGATGCTGCTGGAGAAGGAGGAGGACGCGGAGCGTGTGGCCCGACAAGCCACGGCATACTGCATCCGGGACGGTGAGTTATACAGGAAGCGGCCACATGATGTTTCACTGCGTTGTACCTCTAGGGAACAGGGGAAAGAGCTGCTAGACGACATACATGGCGGGGACAGCGGGCACCACTTGTCGTCGTGAACCCTCGTTGGCAAGGCATTCTACAGCGGATTCTACTTGCCTACGGTGCTCAACGACGCAGCTGAGCTGGTGAGGTCCTGCGAGGCCTGCAAATTCCACGCCAAGAAAATCCATCAGCCAGCTCAGGGCCTCCAGACCATCCCACTCTTGTGGCCGTTCATAGTCTGGGGACTGGACATCCTGGGCCCGTTCCCTCGAGCGCCAGGGGGCTACCGATACCTCTACTTTGCTATCGACAAGTTCACCAAGTGGGCAGAGGTGGAAGCCGTCCGCACCATCCTAGCCGACTCTGCGGTCAAGTTCATCAAGGGTCTCGTGAACCGTTTCGGGGTCCCCAACCGCATCATCAGCGACAATGGTTCGCAGTTCACCAATAATCTCTTCAAAACATATTGTGCTGACCTTGGAACGCAGATCTGCTACGCTTCGGTGGCGCACCCCGGAGCAATGGTCAAGCCGAACGCGGCAACGCGGAGGTCCTGAGAGGCCTCAAGTCTAGGACCGTCAAGAAGAAGCTCGAAGCCTACGGCAGGGGCTGGCACGACAAGCTCCAGTCCGTGCTGTGGTCAATCCGCACCACCGCCACCAAGCCAACGGGCGAGACCCCGTTCTTCCTCGTCTACAGAGTGGAAGAGGTTCTCCCTCACGAGGACAAGCATCACTCCGCACGGGTCCTGGCGTTTGATGAGACGCAGCAGGACTCCACGTGGGGGATGGACCTCGTGCTGGGGGAGGAACACCGCCGCGAAGCTACACTACGGGCGGCAAGATACCAGCAGGCGCTGCGGCGGTACCACTATTGCAGTATCCGCTCCAGGACTCTCGAGGTGGGTGACCTCGTCCTGAGGTGGGTGACCTCGTCCTGAGGCGGGTGCTCTCTAGGAAAGGGCTACATAAGTTCTCACACATGTGGGAGGGCCCGTTCAAGGTCGCCCACATCCCTAGGCCTGGCGCCGCGCACCTCAAGATGTAGGACGGGGTACCTATCCAGAATGCCTGGAACATCCAGCACCTCCCGAAGTTCTACCCATGAAGAATGGCCCAGCGCCTGTGAAGAAGGCCCAGTGCCTGTGAAGGTCTCCGCTCGTGACACTCTCCTGTAATAATGAGTGGGGTTGTACACGCCCCGGAGTCTCAGGAGTGCCGCCCTCGGGCCTCGGGGGCTCCCTCCCACGTCCAAGTGGCAACACTTAGCTCCGCACTGGTGAGAAGACTTGAAGACAAGACTAGGTGCCGGGCGTGGCTTTTCATTTGCTTTCCGTAGTTGGCTCGCCCTCTTTTTATTGAAGTTTGCTTGTGGAGTTCTTTGCTGATTTTGTGCTGTCGCCTTTTACCGTTGTTTCCGTCTCCAGTTTAGCCTGCACTCTCTCTCGCATACCTCGCAAGGGGGCTAGGCAGGCGCCCTCGTGAGCGTATTTTCCTTTCTCTGCCTTTCGTCTGCTTTTTCGTGAGGCACCCTCATTCGAGCCCACAAGCTAGCGCACCTCTCCAAACCCGTGCCCCTCGGGTACCATGATATGAAGCGCTCGGTCAAGGCTTGGATGAACGATAAGCCTCCTAGCGAGCCCACCAAGTCTCCTAACGAATTTTTTGCAGTTCCTAAGTGCCCACCAAGTCAAGGAAGGCCTTGGCAGGCACTAGGAAGCAAGTGCCTCGTGAAGAGGAGGCTACCCCAAACGTGTCAAGCTAAGTTATCTCTACACAAAATAACAACACATCACAAAAACGATAAACATAGCATAGTGATTGAGAAATTAAAGTTCGATACATGCCCCTCCGGGGCCCATACTGGTTTATTTCTCGATATAAGAAGGAAAGGAAGAACAAAATAAAAGCGGCGCCTGCCCCTACAGCGGTCCATCGGGGTGGGCTCCTTGCGCCGTCCTAAACTCAGCCAGACCCCTCCTCGCGCTTCGCGGAGGCGCGGCGATGAGACGACCCGTTGCCGCCTTCGAAGCAGGCGCGGCGGCGTGGGGCTGGTCGTAGCCACCACTGCTGGAGTTGTCACCGGGGGAAGAGCCGCCGTAGCTGGACGAGACACGGTCGACACCAAGGGAGGGTTCGCCCTCATCCTCCTCACGGCCGTCGCCAAGGCCGAGCACCTCTTCACCGTCGTTCACCTCGAGGCAGCACCCGGCGTGGCGACCATCTTTCCCAAACACCCTCACGTAGAGGATCGCATCACCTTCATACTTGAAATGGAGGGTGCACCGCCTACCCAGGCCGCGCGCGCGGGCGAACGCCTGCCAACCGCGGGCCAGAGCTATGTTGCCCACGGTGGAGACCTCGACCGCGACCTAAGAAGCCCTGCCGCAGCAACCATCCGCCTGCAGCCAGAGCCCGCCTGGACTAGAGGCTGGCAGCTCGTCGGCGAAGAAGCGTGGGAGCTGAAGCCAGTTGCTAGCCGGGTTCTCCAACCAAACGACGAACTCCGGCAGCACCTCCGCCGAGTGGAAGCGCGGCCGGGGAGGCCGCGCAAGCACGACACGTCTCCCTTCATCGATAGGCTCCCATGAGCGGAGTGACCCCTGCCACGCGCAGCGGAGCCACCGCGGGAACGGGGGGCCGCGGCGGGGGTCGTCGTGTGCTTGCGGGGACGGCCGCGTCCACGCTTGGGCGCCGGAGAGTCGGGTCCCTTGAAAGGGGCCTTCCCCTTCTCCGCGGCAGAGAGCCTCCTCGATGGCGCCATTAGCGTCGCTGCTGGCAATGGAGCAAGGAGGAAGAAGCAAGCGTAATGGGAAGATATGGGTGACGGGGGCTCTGCCCCCTCCCCATTCATAGAAGGAGAAGGCCAACCAGCGCCCCCATGATCACAAGTAATGATTGGTTTTTCCTTGCACGCAGCAGTGACTCGTCAGGTCGGGCAGTTGCCGAGGCAGCGTGGGGAAGCGGAGACACCCACGTCCAATCAACCGCCACCTGTCAACCAAGGCCGCGGGCTATTGGGGCCCATGGCGCTCCGCACTTGCCCTTTGGCTTCGCCTCGAAGCCAAGCCCGAGCATGCCTTGGGCCCAGGGGCTACTGTCTGTGTTCTGGGAATGTCGGTCCCCACACTTCCCTACCTGTGGCCCATGGCGTGGTTCTGCGAGCGGGTCCGTACAGCCCATCTTCACCAACAAGCATTCAAGACCCTCGCGAGGGGCCAAGACTCGCGAGGCGGATGACACAAGACCTCCTCGGGAGCGGCCTCACTAGGCTGGCTAGCGAGGGGCGGAGAGATCAAGGGAAGGCAAACCTCGCGAGGTTCTCGTGACATGAGCCATGACGACCAAGGCCAGGCGGGCACCAGCGCGCATAGTGTCCTTGTTTCCCCTTTTGTGCTAAGGGGGCAAGCGCAGGCAAGGAGTGCAAAGGCATCAAGCAAAGGTTTCCATATCGGTGCAACGAGACCAAGACCAGCAGGACAACAGGACGGAGGTCACCGTTGAGCCCAATACGGCATCACCACCAGAGCCTTTGGCAGGCGAAGACCACCTTTAGTCAGGATAAGTTGTACTAGATGTCCCTGAGGGAGTCCTGGACTAGGGGGTGTACGGATAGCCGAACTATCATCACGGCCGGACTCCAAGACTATGAAGATACAAGATTGAAGACTTCATCACGTGTCCGGATGGGACTTTCCTTGGAGTGGAAGGCAAGCTTGGCGATACGGATATGTAGATCTCCTACCATTGTAACCGACTCTGTGTAACCCTAACCTATCCGTTGTCTATATAAACCGGAACGGTTTTAGTCCGTAGGACGAACAACAATCATACCATAGGCTAGCTTCTAGGGTTTAGCCTCTCTGATCTCGTAGTAGATCTACTCTTGTACTACCCATATCATCAATATTAATCAAGCAGGAGTAGGGTATCACCTCCATCGAGAGGGCCCGAACCTGGGTAAAAACATCGTGTCCCTTGTCTCCTGTTACCATCCGCCTAGACGCACAGTTCGGGACCCCCTACCGAGATCCACCGGTTTTGACACCGACATTGGTGCTTTCATTGAGAGTTCCCACGTCGCCACCGATAGGCCCGATGGCTCCTTCGATCATCAACAACGACGCGGTCTAGGGTGAGACTTTTCTCCCGGACAGATCTTCGTGATTCGGCGGCTTTGCACTCACGGGCCAATTCGCAGCCATCTGGAGCAGATCGAAAGCTACGCCCCTGGCCATCAGGTCAGATTTGGAAGTTTGAACTATACGGCCGATGTCCACGGAGACTTGATCTTCGACGGATTCGAGCCACAGCCGAGCGTGCCGCACTGTCTCGATGGGTATGATCTAGCTCTGCCGCCGAACAGTGCCCTGGAGGCCGCACCAGCATCGGCTTCGACCCTTAATGCGGAGCCGGATTCCCCGACCGAGGACGAGTGGTTGGACACCGCCTCGGGGGCTACGATCTCTACGGCGATTGAGCCGAACTCCATCCCCTGTCGCTGCGAAGACCTTGACTCCAGGGTGCCGGACTCCTCTCCGGACTCCGAACCCTCCAGCGCCGCCAATCGAATCCGATTAGGCGCTGGTCATGGAGTTCATCGCGGACATCTTTCAGCACTCTCCCTTTGGCGACATCCTGAATTCACTAAAGTCTCTCTCTTTATCCGGAGAGCCCTGGCCGGACTACGGACAGGAAGGTTGGGATACGGACGACGAAGAAATTCAACGCCCACCCACCACCCACTTTGTAGCCACTGTCGATGATTTGACCGACATGCTCGACTTTGACTCCGAAGACATCGACGATATGGACGACGATGCCGGAGACGACCAAGACCCAGCACCTACAGGGCACTGGAAGGCCACCTCGTCATACGACATATACATGGTGGACATCCCAAAAGATGGGAACGGCGATGGAGCAACGGAGGATGACCCCTCCAAGAAGCAACCGAAGCGCCGACGTCAGCATCGCCGCTCTAAATCCCACCATAGCAAAAACGGTGATTCCGGCACGGGAGATAATAACACCTCGGACAGTGCCGACGACAACCCCCTCCAGCAGGACTCAGCGCAGGAGGAGGGAGAAGCAAGTCCGCACGACAGTGTGGCAGAAAGAGAGGTGGAGGACGATAATTATGCGCCTCCCTCCGAAGATGAGGCAAGCCTCGACGACGACGAATTTGTCGTGCACGAGGATCCAGCCGAGCAGGGCGTTTCAAACGCAGGCTTATAGCCACGGCAAGCAGCCTCAAGAAAAGCAGCGGCAGCCTTAGAGCTGACCAAGACCTGCTAGTCGACAGATCGACCAAGTCCTTGCAGCCAAGAGTATGAACTCAAACGCCCCTCCAAAAGCTACCCCAAACGCAGGCCATTGCCTCGATCGGAGGAGGAAGCACCCAAGTCACCAAGCGCATGACATGGCAGACCCGGCCACCCGTGGCGGGTCGACAGAGAAGCCTCTCGGCCCTCCGCTCAAGCCGCACCCCGACGCCGCTCAAAAAGTAGCAAGGCACGGGAAAATGCGCCGGACTTGCGAGATATATTGGAGGATAAGGCAAAACATACAAGATCGATCTACGGTTCGCGTGGGCGCCCAACGACTAGGGATGATTACCGTCGCGCCGGATACAGCAAACCCGGCTAGGCCGAACACAGTAGACAAAGCTCATATGAGCTACGTTGTGATATAGCCCAATACAGAGGCGCCGCACACCCACTATGCTTCACAGATGAAGTAATGGATCATCAAATCCCCGAGGGCTTCAAACCAGTAAACATCGAATCATACGATGGTACCACAGATCTTGCGGTCTGGATCAAGGACTATCTCCTCCATATCCACATGGCCCGCGGTGATGATCTACATGCCATCAAATACCTCCCACTCAAGCTTAAAGGACCAGCTCGGCATTGGCTCAAGACTTGCCGGCCAGAATCAATTGGTTGTTGGGAGGACCTGGAAGCCGCATTCCTTGATAACTTCCAGGGCACATATGTGCGACCACCAGACGCAGATGACCTTAGCCATATAATTCAGCAACCAGAAGAATCGGCTAGACAATTCTGGACACGGTTCCTAACAAAGAAAAATCAAATCGTTGACTGTCCGGATGCGGAGGCCCTTGCAGCCTTCAAACATAACATCCGCGACGAATGGCTTGCCCGGCACCTAGGACAGGAAAAGCCGAAATCCATGGCTGCCCTAACAACACTCATGACCCGCTTTTGCGCGGGAGAGGACAGTTGGCTAGCTTGAAGCATCAACTTGGCCAAACACCCTAATAGTTCGGATACCAAGGACAGCAATGGCAGGTCGCGTCGCAATAAGAACAAGCGCCGCATTAACGGCGATAATGCTGAAGATACGGCAGTCAATGCCGGATTCAGAGGCTCTAAACCCGGTCAGCGGAAGAAGCCATTCAAAAGAAATACCCAGGGCCCGTCCAACTTGGACCGAATAGTCGATCGCTTGTGCCATATACATGGCACCCCCGAAAAACCAGCCAATCACACCAACAGGGATTGTTGGGTGTTCAAGCAACCAGGCAAGTTAAGTGCCGAAATCAATGACAAGGGGCTGCATAGCGACGACGAGGAAGTGCCCCGGCCGCCGAACAATAGAGGACAAAAGGGCTTTCCCACACAAGTGCATATGGTGAACATGATATACGCAACCCATATACCTAAAAGGGAGCGGAAGCGTGCGCTAAGGGACGTATATGCGATGGAGCCAGTCTCCCCAAAATTCAACCCATGGTCTTCCTGCCCGATCACCTTCGATCGAAGGGACCACCCCACTAGCATCCGTCACGGCGGTTTCGCCGCATTGGTTCTTGACCCAATTATTAACGGATTTCACCTCACCAGAGTCCTGATGGACGGCGGTAGCAGCCTGAACCTGCTTTATCAGGATACAGTGCGCAAAATGGGCATAGACCCCTCAAGGATTAAACCTACAAAGACGACCTTTAAAGGCGTCATACCGGGTGTAGAGGCCAATTGTACGGGCTCAGTTACACTCGAAGTGGTCTTCGGATCCCCGGATAACTTCCGAAGTGAAGAGTTAATCTTCGACATAGTCCCGTTCCGCAGCGGCTATCATGCACTGCTCGGACGAACCGCATTTGCAAAGTTCAATGCGGTGCCGCACTACGCATACCTCAAGCTCAAGATGACAGGCCCACGAGGAGTAATCACGGTCAATGGAAACACTGAACGCTCTCTCCGAACGGAGGAGCACACGACGGCCCTCGCGGCGGAGGTACAAAGCGATCTGTCACAACAATTCTCGAGTCCGCCACTAATCGTCCGGACAACATCAGCGGCGCCGGAGTAACCTACAACAAGACCGCTGGCACGATTCAAGCATCGCCAGCGTAGCAATCCAGCCCCAACCCCAGCCCTCGCGAAATCGCTGAAGCCGATTACTACGCGTACATAACTACGCTCTGGAGATACCATGGGCATAAGGGGAGGGGCACGACCACGGCACGCCCAGAATGCGGCTCAACCACACCAGGGGCTCCCGATTGTGTCATTCTTTTTCTTTTTCCTTTTTCTTCTTTTTTCTTACTTTCAGGACTCCGTTTTCCAGAAGCCCTGTCCGGCACTAGAATCGCCGAACTCACGATGCAACAGCCAGGGAAGCAGAAAGCTACGTTGAGTGTTAAGGTGGTCTCTATTATGAGCATTATACTTGTTTTACATACCATCCCGCAGCTTACCCCTGGAGGGGGACATGTTAAATAGTCCCATCCCTTGCTTATCGCACAATGTGTATCGTTCTGCTTTTATTTGCAGTTTCTTTTTGAATAAACAATACATAGCTTTTGCCTATTATTGCACTCCTTTCTTTTTCTATATATATGTTCATTTCACGACATGTTGCACCCGTACACTTTGGTACGGCCAATACACCAGGGGCTTAAGTACCCCAAAAGTATGGTGTGATAAGTCTGAACACTTTCACAAGTGCGACACCCTGAACTTATAGCATTATATGCATCGGCTCCGAATCATGTCTTAGGTCAATAGTTGGGTTTGCCCGGCTCCTATGTTTTGGT
The DNA here is from genome assembly GCA_021605145.1 of Aegilops bicornis. Classification (NCBI taxonomy): domain Eukaryota; kingdom Viridiplantae; phylum Streptophyta; class Magnoliopsida; order Poales; family Poaceae; genus Aegilops; species Aegilops bicornis. The sequence continues at coordinate 193,544,557 of CM038672.1, read as the reverse complement.
ACCTTACGTTCCGTTATATCGGCTAAGGTAGCACTAGGAGAACCACTGCGATTGTGCCCCGGTTGAGCTGGGTCGAGCACCTCAGTGGAGAAAGCTAAAACTGACCGTCATGATAGGGCGAGAGCCGCGCTGTTCGAGAGGTTTTTTTGGGTCCTTAAAGACTTATGCCGCTTAGAGCGAGGAACCGGAATTGTCCGGCCAACGCGTGGATAGCGCCCCGAACTCGGTCTTCCGAATACTAGGGGCTTCGCCGAAATTTAAAATTATAGAATTCTATGGCTAAGTCCGGTTTCCTTGTTCGTTGCGTTGAGCGCCTCCCTCGATGGACCCAAGAATGGGAACAAGAGCGCTCAAGTTTATCCCGAACACCGCAGCACTCGTGGCATGGGGGCTGAAGCCAAGGACTTGCCATCTCTCAAATTTGATAAACGGCCGCACAGAAGGTAATATTTTAAATTAACAAGCGTTGCTTAGAGCATATGAACAAGTTTTCAGCGTACAGGATAACAAATGCGAGTCTATCCAAAAATTACATCTTTGGAGCACTCATCCGCTATACGGCGGGCACCCTTCAAGAGGCCCTCATAGTACATTTCGGGCGTGCGATGCTCCTTGCCCTTTGGTGGCCCGTCCGTCACAAGCTTCTCCGCGTCCAGCTTGCCCCAGTGCACTTTAGCACGGGCAAGGGCCCGACGGGGACCTTCAATGCAGACGGAGCACTTGATGACTTCAATCCGTGGACAGGCGTCCACCAGCCGCCGCACTAGCCCAAAGTAGTTCCCAGGCATGGCTTCCAATGGCCACACCCGAACTATGAGGCCCCTCATGGCCTGTTCGGCGACCTTGTGGAGCTCGACCAGCTGCTTCAGTTGGTCGCTTAGGGGCACCGGATGTCCGGCCTCAGCATACTGAGACCAGAACACCTTCTCCGTCGAGATCCCCTCCTTGGCGCGGTAGAATGCGCAGCATCAGACACACTACGGTGTAGATCTGCGAATGCTCCTGCAGAGCTCCGAATCCGGGTAACTAATAGGTAATTCACTTTCACATGCTTGCTTTGCATAAAGAATGCCTTAACCGCCACTATCTTCTTTAATGATTCAATTTCTTGGAGGGCTTTTTGGGCCTCGGCCTTAGCAGCTTTGGCACTCTCAAGAGCCGAGGCAAGCTCGGACTCTCGGGTCTTCGAGTCACGCTCCAAACCCTCGTGTTTTTTCACGAGAGCCTGGAGCTCTTGGCGCAACTCCGCCAGCTGCGCCTCCCCCTTCTCTCGCTCGGTGCATTCCGCGGCCGCTTTGCTTTCGGCCACGGACACCGTTTCCTTCAGGGTCGCCACCTCGTTCATGGCCCCTGCAGTACCCATGTTATTCCTGTTATTTTTCGCAACCGAAACCTTTCTATAAGGTATTTCTTTAATAAAGTATTACTTACCTTCCTTGTCCTCGAGCTGCTTCTTGGCAAGGCCGAGCTCGTTCTCAGACCGTTCGAGGTTCTGCTTCAATGCATTGACCTCCGCAGTCAGTGCGGCAGAGGTCAGCGGCGCAGCCTGCATTCCCATATTGACATACTTATGTTAGACTCCTGCGTATATCTTTGTAGATCCTTAGTCCGGCTTTTCTTTCCGAACACCGAACTAAGCATCGAGGCTACTGTCTATGCGGTAATATTTTTACATATTCTAAACTTACCTCAAAGCCTGTTAGAGGGCTGGTACAGGCTTCGATCGGCCAGCTCTTGGCGGATCGAACTTTCTGGATCACCACACTCATAACAGGCGGTGCTCCTCCTTGATGGAGGCGCTGTTAAGTTACTCCGATAAGCTATCCGGTGCCTCGGTTGGGACGGAAGACAACGACGTCTTACCCTTCCTCTGAAGGGACCGCTTGCGGACTCGGAACGCTGACGGTTCCGGCAGGGAGGCCGGACGAGGGTCGGGCTTAGAGCCCCTGGGGGTCGCGCCCCCCACGCGCCTGGAGTCCGGGAGGTTGCCTTGCGGTGCCTCCTGTGCCACCTCCTCTTGACCAGGCCCCCCTTGGGGCACCACCTCGGCGTCGTCCGCAGCATGAGGCGATGAGGCGGCCGGAAGTGAAGTACTCTCCATTTCCGACGAACTTAGGGACCCGCTCGACGAAGGGCGAACTCGCCCCTGGGCGGCTGCATGATAGTTCGGCATTAGAAAACACTATGCAATAAAAAAGCCATGGGTATCCGGACACTTACGATCTCGCCAGGGGCTTGGCCCTTGTCGGCCACTCCTCCTCGTCGTTGTCGACGTTGGTGGAGAAGTCCGGAGGAAGGGTCCTTTGTCGGATCACGGGTTCCGGCAGACCCTTAAGGTTCGAACTCTGGGGTGCGCACGGAGATCCAACCCTCCACCGTCTCTTACCTCGCCGAATCGCAGGGATCTAAACTACTAACAAGAACAACACAAGAGACACAAGATTTATACTAGTTCGGGCCACCGTTGTGGTGTAATACCCTACTCTAGTTTGTGGTGTGTGGGTTGCCTCTGGGGCCGATGAAGAATAAGATGTGGAAGAACAGCCTCGCGAGGGTCTGTTCTTGGTGGGTGTGATGAATCGCTAAGTGGTGCCCGTTGCTCTAGCTTGAGGAACGGGTTTCTATCTCTCTGGATTCCGATTGCTCGATCCGATCCTCCTTTACGAAAAGTGCGGCTACCCCTATTTGTAAGCGAAGGCCCCGGCCTCTTCCCCAAATATTGAGCGGGAAGGGCGCCAACAATTAAATCATTTTGAAGGGGAACAGCGGTACACTTATCCTGACTAAAGTTGGTCCTCGCCGCCAAAGGCTCTGGTGATGACGCCTTTGCTTGGGCTCCATGATGATCGCATTCCAGCCGTTGGGGCTGGTCTTGGTCTTGTTGCACGAAAGCAGATGCCTTTGCCTGATGCCCTTGCCTGCGCTTGCCCCCTTTGCACCAAAGAGGAAAGGAGGACGCTGCGCGGGCTGGCGCCCGGCTGGCGCCCTTGGTCGTCATGGCTTACGTCACGGGCACCACGCGAGGCACCGTGCCTTGAACTCTCTGCCTCCTCGTGAGCCAGCCTGACGAGGCCGTGCCTGAGGAAGCTCTTGGTCATCCGCCCCGCGAGGCTTGGCCCCTCGCGAGGGTCTTGAGCTTGTGTTGGTGAGGATGGGCCGTCCTGGGCCTCCTTTGAGCCACGCCACAGGCCGCAGGCAGGCAAGTCTGGGGACCCCTGTTCCCAGAACGCCGACAGTAGCCCCCGGGGCCACGACGCGCCCGAACTTGGTCGAGCGGAGAGGCGAAAGGGCAAGTGCGAAGTGTCATGGGCCCTAACAGCCTGTGGCCTTGGGCGCCGCGTGGCGGTTGATTGGACGTGGGTGCTTCTGCAACCGCGCGGTTTGATAATAGAGCGGCATCTTTCTTGCCTCCTTTGCTTTCTCCGGTTGCTGCTCAGATCCCCTTTCTTGCGCCCCTCCTTCCTGCTTCCAAGATCTTCAGATCCACTCTGCCTCCGTGCCCTAGCCAGTCATGGCTCCTCGCCAAACCCCGGCCGGAGCCTAGTAATCTCCTGCTTTGGACCCGCCGAACGTGTCTGCGGTGAGCCTTGCCCTGATGCGCCGGCTGGCGGAGGCATAGGGCGTCAGCGGAACGGCGGTGTTCAAGGCCGGCTCCTTCGCCCCTGAGGGTCGGGGGAGTACCTTCTACCCGTTCTTCGCGGGCGCCATTATTGCTGGTCTGTCGCCTCCCTGCTCTGAATTCTTCTTCTCTATCCTTCGCCATTACAACATTCACGCCTTGCACCTCCATTCCAACTCCGTCCTTCTCCTGGCAATCTTCGCGTACTATTGTGAGGCCCATGTTGGGGTGAAGCCCTCGGTGGCCTTGCTGCGCCACTACTTCTTCCTCCGATTCTCCCGTGGTCCCATCTCACAGGCGTCGAAGCTTCATCGCGATCTGGCGGAGCTATTGCCATTTCAAACCTTTGGGAAGCGGATTGAGGGGCTTCGAGGAGCAAGTGGGTCTTGGTGGATCTTGCAGGCGGATGCACCTCGGTGATCCTCCCTCACGGAGCCGCCGAGAGCTCCGACGACCAGTCCCGGGCGAAGCTTCGACCTCGCGCCAAGCCGGTGCCGGAGAGGATGGGCCTTGATCTGAAGTCGGATGATCTGTGGCGGCGAGGTTGAACCGTCTTGTCGTTCTTGAGGGAGTTCTGGAGCACCAGCTGGCTCCGCTCTGTTAGTACTCGCTTAGATGTGGAGGCCTAACCCGAGCCCGTGGCCCAGCGGCCGAGGATCTGGTGACGGTCCTCCAGTCCTTGGTAGGGGCGATGTGGCGAGACGGGCGCCCAGCGCCCTGTTTCTTCAGCGAGGATTGGGAGCAGGTTGTGGGGTCCATGCCTGCCTTCAATGGGGACGGGCTCGTGCCTTGGAGGCTCCGAGTACACAGTGGGCGTGCCCTCTTCCGACTCCAGCCAAGAGGCGGAGGAGAGGGAGCCGGGAGAGGGTTGATTCGGGGCGGAGTCAAGGGCTCCCTCCTGCGGCGCAGGCCCGCGTTCTCCGCCTCCCGAAAGTGACGACAGCGAAGATGAAGATGAGCGGGAGGCAAAGACTGCCTCCGATCGAAGAAGGACGGACGGGCTGGTCCCCCAGGTCCGCCCGGCCCGGGCGATCCGCAGACGCGCTGCCGCTCTGGTCCCCTGAAGCCGATCCCCTGCAGCGGCTCTCGGGCTTCAAGTATGGCGGAGGCTGCTCGAGTCCACCAGAGACGACACGTAAGTGCCCGTCTCCTGCCTTGAGTATTGCTTTGTTGACGAGATCTGATGTCCATGCTCTTGATGCAGGCTGGCGCTGCGTGAAAGAAGCTAAAGGGGCTCTGAGGCCTCATCGGTGGTGGTGCCTTTGCCCGAAAAGGAAGGCGACCCGACGCCCAGGCCTCTCCCGCCCGGGCGTCCTCACGAGGCCTGGCTGAGCCCGCTGGGGCGAGCTCAGCCCCCTTGTCCCAAGCGGCTCCCGAGGCGGCCTTGCTGGGCGGCCTCGGATGGCAGAGAGCTTGGTCTTGCAGGCCTCCCTGCGCCGCGGCTGGGGGCAGCGCAGGGTCTTGACGTGCTAGAGCGGGGAGCGCTCGGGCAGCTTCTTGTGGGCGAGGAACTTCTTGGCAGCTCTGCTCTTGCAGCGCGGCGCTGGCGGAGCGGGTTCCGCCCAGGCGCGCGCTTGGGGCCAGGCGCCGTCTTGAGGAGGCGGCTGAGGCGCCCCGGGAGCTTCATCGCCCGCGCGGGGCGGGGTGCGATGCAGCGAAACGGACGACGCGGGGTCGCCTCCCGCAGCGCGGACGAGCTCGGCGACACGGTCGAGCCATTCTTCGTAGACGTTGTCGGCAAGCGGTAGCGCAGGAGTTCGTTAGCGCGATGAGTGCAATTGCCTCCATGGCCGCACGGGCGCGCGCGACGAAGAACCAGCGAAGGTGGCGAAAAGCGTGGCGGTGCGGCCGTCCCGCCTCATGGGCCAGTCTTTGGGGCGGCGCTTGCTTTTCGTTCCTCGCCGGGGAACGGTGGCGGCGTTAACAGCCGGTGGCGAGAGCAACGAAGCGTCCGCGGCGGGAGCTGTCACGGGCGGCGTGGGAAGCGATGGCGGCTCGGCGCGCGGCCGAAGCTTCGACGAGGCGCCGAACATGGTTGCGATGGTCGGGGAAGAACGAGGCGACGAAAAGCGGATTCCGCGCACCTACTGGCGCGCCAAATGTCGGATCACGGGTTCCGGCAGACCCTTAAGGTTTGAACTCTGGGGTGCGCGCGGAGATCCAACCCTCCACCGTCTCGTACCTTGCCGAATCACAGGGATCTAAACTACTAACAAGAACAACACAAGAGACGCAAGATTTATACTAGTTCGGGCCACCGTTGTGGTGTAATACCCTACTCTAGTTTGTGGTGTGTGGACTGCCTGCAGGGCCGACGAAGAACGATGCAGGGAAGAACAGCCTCGTGAGGGTCTGTTCTTGGTGGGTGTGATGAACTACTAAGTGGTGCCCCGTTGCTCTAGCTTGAGGAACGGGTTTCTCTCTCTCTCTGGATTCCGACTGCTCGATCCGATCCTCCTTTCTGAGTGCTGCTACCCCTATTTGCAAGCGAAGGCCCTGGGCCTCTTCCCCAAATATTGAGCGGGAAGGCGCCAACAATTAGCCATTTTGAAGGGGAACAGCGGGTACACTTATCTCGACTAAAGTTGGTCCTCGCCGCCAAAGGCTCTGGTGATGACGCCTGCTTGGGCTCCACGATGACTGCATTCCAGCCGTTGGGGCTGGTCTTGGTCTTGTTGCACCGAAACGGATGCCTTTGCCTGATGCCCTTGCGTGCGCTTGCCCCCTTTGCACCTAAGAGGAAAGGAGGACGCTGCGCGGGCTGGCGCCCTTGGTCGTCATGGCTTACGTCACCAGCACCTCGCGAGGCACCCCGCCTTGAACTCTCCGCCTCCTCGTGAGCCATCCTGACGAGGCCGTGCCTGAGGAAGCTCTTGGTTGTCCGCCCCGCGAGGCTTGGCCCCTCGCGAGGGTCTTGAGCTTGTGTTGGTGAGGATGGGCCGTCCTGGGCCTCCTTTGAGCCACGCCGCAGGCCGCAGGCAGGCAAGTCTGGGGACCTCCATTCCCAGAACGCCGACATCCTTCCCTTCTTGGACCCTCCGTCCTCCCCAGTTGTGGCGTCCTTCCTTTTCCTCCCCTCCCCCGCTGGGGGAGAGGCTTCTTTTTCCTCCTCCTCGTTCTTAGGAGAAGATTCTGCTTAATCGACAAGACCGAGCGCCGGGAGCTCCTTCGAGTTCCGTTGCCTCCTTCTTAACCTTCTTCTCGGCACTACATGAGGTACCGGAGCCAGCAGCCCGTCAATCGGGCGTCCACTGGTCTTCCGCAAAGGAGCCGGACAGTTAACCTGTCGGACGTCTTCAGCCAGTCCTGTTAAAGGTTAGGGAGTTTTAGATCCCGCATAGAGTCAAACTATGAAAAAGAGTCCCATAAAGGGTAAAATAACTCACCTCACTGGCTTGACGCGGCGAGCTGAATCCGCGATCTTTGGTAAAGGATGTGGGAGCCTCGGCGCCCTTGAACAGCACCTTCCAGGCATCTTAAATGCGTAGTGTCAAGAGCCTTTTCAGATTAGGTCTTTGTGCGGATCGAACTCCCACAATTTAACGGCCCGGTGTTGGCATGGGAGAATCCGGCGGATGAGCATCACCTGGATTACGTTGACAACCCTGAGATTCTTGTCCACCAGGTTTCGGACGCATGTTTGGAGTCTGGATAGCTCGTCTGAATTCCCCCACGCCAGGCCCGTCTCTTTCCATGACGAGAGTCGTGTGGGGACCCCCAGATCTGAATTCGGGGGCCGCCGCCCATTTGGGGTCGCGCGGGTCGGTGATATAGAACCACCCCGATTGCCACCCCTTTATTTTCTCCACGAAGGAGCCCTCGAGCCATAGGACTTTGGCCATCTTGCCAACCATGGCGCCTCTGCACTCCGCTTGACGACCGCCCACTACCTTCGGCCTGACGTTGAAGATCTTCAGCCATAAGCGAAGTGGGGCTGGATGCAGAAGGAAGGCCTCGCACTGACGATGAACGCCGAGATGTTGAGGATGAAATTCGTGGCCAGGTCGTGGAAGTCCAGGGCGTAGTAGAACATGAGCCCCGGACAAATGGGTGAAGTGGAAAACCTAGTCCAGCGGAGGAAGTGGGGAGAAACACCACCCTCTCATGGGGCACAGGGGATTGGAATGAGCTGCCCCGCGTCGGGCAGCCGGTGCGCGATGTTGCTGGACAAGTATCCGGCCTCCCGCAGCTTTGTGATGTGCCCCTCCGTGACGGAGGAGGCCATCCACCTGCCTCCCGCTCCGGACATAGTTGGAGAAGGTTGAGGTGGGGTGTGCGGACTTGGGCGCTGGAACTCGATGTCTTGTGAAAATGGATGAGCAAAGGAGGAAGAAGGCGTGGGTGAAAAGGTGGATCCTTATCCCTTATATGGACGGACGAAGCTATCGTCCCCCACCAACTGGTAAAACTCGCTTATCTCCCAAGCGCCGCAATCAATGGCGCAGTTGGGTTACCCTCGTCCGTATTGATGAGAATCCTGGAATAAGGGGGGCACGATCTATGCTTTGATAAGACGTGCCAAGGAAACCGCCTCGCTAAACGCGCTGAGGTGGAGCAGGAAAAAAACGATTCATATAAAGGCCTGGCCGTGGTGTGATGTCACGCCGCGGAATACGTCAGCAGATATGTGCAAAAGTTATTCTCTCTACGGTGGTATGTGGAACTTGTTTTGCAGAGCCAGACCCTATCCTGGTGTTCAAAACCTTCTATGATGTATTCGGAAGAGGAAACCGCCTTGCAATGCCGAAGACAATATGCGCGCCGGACTCGTCGTCATTGAAGCCTGGTTCAGGGGCTACTGAGGGAGTCCTGTACTAGGGGGTGTTCGGATAGCCGAACTATCATCATGGTCGGACTCCAAGACTATGAAGATACAAGATTGAAGACTTCGTCCCGTGTCCGGATGGGACTTTCCTTGGCGTGGAAGGCAAGCTTGGCGATACGGATATGTAGATCTCCTACCATTGTAACCGAATCTGTGTAACCCTAACCTATCCGGTGTCTATATAAACCGGAAGGGTTTTAGTCCGTAGGACGAACAACAATCATACCATAGGCTAGCTTCTAGGGTTTAGCCTCTCTGATCTCGTGGTAGATCTACTCATGTACTACCCATATCATCAATATTAATCAAGCAGGAGTAGGGTATTACCTCCATCGAGAGGGCCCGAACCTGGGTAAAAACATCGTGTCCCTTGTCTCCTGTTACCATCCGCCTAGACGCACAGTTCGGGACCCCCTACCCGAGATCTGCCGGTTTTGACACCGACAGTCCCCTTTCAAATTGGCCGTTGTTGGCTCCCTTCCCGCTCCATATTTGGGGAGAGGACCAGGGCCTCTATAAATAGGACTAGCCATCACAGTAGGAGGCAGAAGACATCGAAAGGCATCTTATCTGATCTAGAGTAATCCTCACCCACACAAGTTCACGGAGCACAAGACCACCTCACCTCAGGAGACTGTTCTTCCTGTTGTACTTTTCATACTCAGCCCGAGAGGCAATCGACCACCACCACACTGGAGTAGGGTATTACACCACAACAGTGGCCCGAACCAGTATAAATCTTGTGTCCCTTGTGTTGCGAGTTCGGCGAGCTAGCCTTTGAGATCGTAGGGATGTTAAGGGCGTGATTCGGTAGGGGGAGATCTTCGTGTGCACCCCAGTGTTCGAACCTTGAGGGTTTTACCGTAACCCGAGATTCGACAGAGTCCTTGGTAGCCCGGTGATGAAATCCATGCAGACATCATCCCACTTACATTGTGGAACGGGTAGAGGTTGAAGAAGTCCGGCGGGTTTCAGGTGCTCCGCCATCACTTTGTTGCATACATCGCAACAAGCGACAAATTATGCGATGTCTTTCTTCATTCCATCCCATCAAAATATCTGTCGAAGGTCTTCGTACATTTTGGTACCTCCTGGATGGTTCAAGTACGAAGATTCGTGCGCTTCTGCCAAGATTTTCGTTCTCAGGTCTGCTTGCTCAGGTACGCAAATCCGTCCTCGAAACCTTAGAGTTCCTTGCTTATCCTTAGAGAAATCCTGGGTCTTTCCATATTGCATACGCTTGACATGGTGTTTCAGCGCTGAGTCCTCTTGCTGGGCCATGCGGACCTCATCCTCGAGGGTAGGAGTAACATCCTAGATATTGGCAAGGGCCACCTCAACAATAACCAAGTTAAGTTGAACGATCTCTTCTTGGATTTCAGGAGGCAAGGATGCCATTAAGGCGTTCAAGCTGGCAGGCTTGCGGCTGAGAGCATTGGCAACAACATTGGCCTTACCGGGATGGTAATTTGTTCCAAGATCATAATCCTTGACCAACTCGAGCCATCTTCGCTGTCAAAGGTTTATGTCCGGTTGAGTGAATATGTACTTGAGACTCTTGTGGTTGGTAAATATCTGACATCTTTTGCCAATGAGGTAGTGTCTCCAAATTTTCAAAGCGTGCACAATCAAGGACAACTCCAAATCATGTGTAGGATAGTTCCTTAAATGCGGTCATAGCTGTCGAGATGCGTATGATACAACCTTGCCATCTTGCATGAGTACAAATCCAATACCTCTCCTGGATGCGTCACCGTATACATCAAAGCTGCGGTAGATGTCTGGAAGGGTCAACACAGGCGTTGTTTTCAGTCTGGTCTTTAACTCATTGAATCTTTTCTCACAGTCATCAGTCCATTCAAATTTCTTATCTTTCTTGAGGAGTTCTGTCATTGGCTTGGCAATCTTAGAGAAGCCTTCAATTAAGCGTCGGTAGTATCTGTCACATCCAAGGAAACTCCGTATTTCAGTTACTGTCATGGGCGCCGTCGAGTCAAGCACGTCCTTCACCTTACTTGGATCCATGGCTATGCCTTCTGCTGAAAGAACACGCCCCAAAAATCTGACTTGCTTGAGCCAAAATTCACATTTGCTGAATTTCGCATATAGTTGTTGGTCACGCAGTCTCTCTAAGACTTCTCTGAGATGTCCCTTGTGCTCTTCTTCACCTTTTGAGTATATGAGGATGCCATCGATGAAGACCACCACAAACTTATCCAAGAAGTCCATGAATACCTTATTCATCATATGCATGAAGAAGGCAGGGGCATTGGTGAGGGCGAAAGACATGACTATATATTCATAAAGACCGTATTGAGTAGTGAATGCGGTCTTAGGAATATCTTCTTTCCTAATTTTGAGCTCGTGGTATCCGGTCCTCAAATCAATCTTGGAAAATACCTTTTCCCCACTGAGTTGATCGAACAAATCATCAATCCTTGGTAGTGGATATTTGTTCTTGATAGTGACATCATTCAATTGACTGTAATCCACACACATCCGGAGACTTCCGACTTTCTTGTCCACGAATATTGCGGGTGGTCCCGATGGTGAAGAGCTTGGATGGATGTATACTTTCCAAAGCATCTCATCAAGTTGTTTCTTTAATTCCACTAATTCTGAGGAAGGCATCCAATAATACTTCTTGTATAACGGTGCGGTCCCGGGCACAAGGTCAATTGCAAACCCAAGCTCTCGGTCTGGTGGCATTCCTGGTAATTCCTTAGGGAATACATCTGGAAACTCACTGACCAAAGGAGTTAGTACCAATTCTTTAGCTACCGCGGTGAAGACCATGTCTTTCTTGGGTATGCTTCTTCGAGCAAAGAATTGTGTAATCCGACCTTCCTGACTTGTCAATGTGACTTCTCTGGTTGCACAGTTGATGCATACTTGATGCTGGGTCAACTAGTTCATCCCCAAAATAATATCCAACTTGGCAGACTCAATAACGATCGAAGAAGCTGGGAAGATGAACCCCTTGATACCACTCTCTAGATTGTGGCAGACTAGATTGCTTCTGATGATGGATCCCAGGGATTGTACCGTCATACTTTTTCCCAACATCGAGCAAGGAAAGTTGATTTTGGCAACAAAACTCTGCGAAATAAAAGAGTGGGAAGCGCTAGAGTAAAATAAAATTATTCCACGTGTGCTATTAACATGAAACATACCAATGATGACTTCCGTGTCCTCTTGGGCTTCATCTGCGAAGAGGTGGTGAACTTGACCTTGGATGGTCTTCTGGCCAGGATATGACCCCATGTGGTTGACTTGCAGCCTGAATGGAGAATTTGGCTTGCCACTCTTGGGGCACTGTCTGGCATAATGTCCGGTTTGCCCACAATTAATGCACGAATTGTTGCGTTGACATTCTTCGCGCATTGGACTGGTTAAGACATTCTTGACTTGAGTAGTGGTCTTGGTCACATTCTGTTGCCAATTTGGCTTGTACTCAACCTGAGTCTGCTGCCAGGTACGGGCCTTCTGCACTGGTTGTCCATCCTTCTTAGTCTCTAATTTGTGCTTGTGATCATTATTACCAGGCTTAGTGTCGTGCACAAGCTTGTGTTCCCTTTCTGCAATGAGGGCTTTGTTTACCAGATTATGGAAATCCAGAAAGTCGAGCATACTAAGAGTGCATCAGAGGTGTTGATTCAGTCTTATAAGATATCTGTCGATCTTTCTTTCTTCTATGGCCACATCGTAGGGAGAATAATGGGCCATATGGTTGAACTTATGCAGGTACTCACTTACTGACAGGCTTCCTTGGGTGAGAGCGAGGAATTCGCGCTGCTCGACCTTCATAATACTGGTGGGAATATGGTATTTGTGGAAATGGTCCTTGAACTTAGTCCAAGTGATTTCTTTGTCCGCATGCCACATAGCTTTAGCATTATTCCACCATATAGCCGCAGCTCCCTCAAGATAGTGTGTAGCAAATGGAACCTTGCCATCTTCTTTAGTGTGAGCAATCTCAAGATTTTTCTCAATAGTCCGCAACCAATCATCGGCTTCCAAAGGATCGATAACTTGACTGAAACTTGGAGGCTTCATCCTCTGAAAATCTGACAGCTTGGAGTGATGACCATTCTGATTTCCACTCTGCCCAACCATAGCTTGCACACTTTTCAATAACTCAATCAGATCGTTGTTTCTTCTTTCTTCAAACATGCACATCATTTTTTCAGTGGATGGCGGATGTGGCAGTGGTGGAGAATACGGCTCGGGGGTATGTCCTGCCTATCTCGCTGAGCGATGAACAGGGATATCCTCACAAGCGTGACTGCTGCTACCTCCTGCATCATCCTATTGTTTGTTTTCCCAATATAAAGCAACCAAGATGAGCAACATCCAAAAATGGGAAGAAAAGCCAGTGACAAACCCAAAAGAAAAAACAAAAATCAAGGAGAATAATAAAAAGTTCCAACATAATTATACATATATTCATACATGAAAGGTAAACATCATGACGAGTTCGACCATTCTCATACATGAAACGAAACATCATGCCACGTACGACTACATCCGTACATCAACCTCAGGACATTGCGGATACTCTAACGATCTAGTGCTCTGCTGGTCCTATGGGGGCCTCTCATGAGCCGGACTCAGATCCTGAACTGATAGTGGAAACTTCCGGGTTAAAAGTGACACGACGGCGCTGCCTCGAGGACTCTCCCTTAGGGGCAGGTGCCGGGTGAGTCTGGAACATAGAGGCTGCAGGAGTAGCGATAAGGGAAGCCCACGGAGCAGGGGAACTACGAGGAGTCACTGCCATAGGGTTCGTGTTACTCTGAGTGGTCACCGGAGTAGCAGGGGAAACAGAGGTTGGAGGAATGAACGGGGTAAATCCGACAGTAGGTGAAGGGTTCCTATTCCGAGCAGCGGCAAGAGCTATATGGGCCCGGGTTAACTCTCGGGCCAACTCATAGATCAAGAGATAACTGGCGGCGATATAGCGAGAAAGGTGGCTAGAAGGACGATCACATGCGGGATCAATAAAAGGGAAGCGGTACGCTCGTTCTCGTGCAGAGACGGGTAGAAGTAGAAACCTGAATGAGTCTGCATGCGAACCTCATTGTAGTGCAGGTCTACAAGATACTCGAGTGCAGCAAACTGGATGGCCTGATATGGCGTGGAAGCGAAACCACCCTTAGAGGAATGAGGGTAAGCGTCGGAAGGGGAAATGTGGTGTAAAGTGACCTCCGCGTAATACTTGTACAATGAGCCTGCCAGGTGTTCCCGATAAACCTGGTATACCAGATCAGCACCCTATGGGTAGTGTCGATGCCACACGTTCTGAAGCAGATGCGACGAGGTGTAAGGTGCTGGCTCAGATTGGTACAAGTACAGGACTGGAGCCATCTACTCTAACAATCATTAGACGGTCAGCAACAACAATGAATAGAATGCATGCAATGCAGCAACCAATTGCTACTACTACCGGCACTCAAAACTAAACTAGCTACTGTTCAACTAGCGCGTCGACGGTCTAGCGTGTCCTACAGTTACCGCGGCTCTGATACCAAGCGTTGTGGCACCCCGGCTTAGAGCAACCAGTTTACCTTGCAATGCCAGCCCAGAAATCAAGTCTTCTGGCAACACACAACATCTTGGTACAGAAAATAACTGCTTTATTGATGCTAGCGGAAACATAAGTTCGATATTACATCAAGTAGCGAGGCCAAGCGGCCCACACGGTGCGGCTAAACAATATGTACAGTATTTAATGAACATAAAGGTGCCTCGATCACGACAACTACGCGGCAGCGGAATGACGATGAAGCGAAACTCCATAGCACATGGACACCGATGTGGACACGAGCTAGATGCGGGAAGCACTCCGATCCGGTAAGACTTTCCTGAAATCTGGCATGACACGCCAGGTCAATACATTGAATGTACTTGCAAGCTCACAACAAGGATAAGCATAATGGAAAACCATATCACGACAATTAATCAACTTAAATACAATGCAATAACATACTACTGATGTTGTGAATCAAACTGGTGCACCGAGTCCCTCGGACTCTCTTACCAAATGGGTTACCTCATAACCAACATCATCATACGGTGATCACTTCCGGATCACAAACGAACCAACGCTCTGGTTCCCACGATACCGATCATCTTCATGGTCTCGCAAATGTCACCACATATCAATGCCAAGAATATGTTTAGTGTGCAAGTTTACTTAATCATGTTGATCCATGGCATGACTTACACATGAGCTATGTCTGTAACCGACGATGTGGCTATCGATAGATTTAATAAACACTCTGCAGTTGTTAGCACACTGTACCCACATCCCGGAACCCATGGCCTTGCATTCCCATTCGGGTGGACCAACGACATTCCGACAAAACCCTCCCATTGCCATGACACTCTCCCGACCACTCCGACGAACTCCCCTCTGGGCTAAGTCATGGGTGGCCCCGATGTCTGCCAAAGACATCCAACGGCCACCCTCGTGGCAAAACAAATCAACAGTCCCAAACGGGGACAAGGTACCATAACAACAACTGGCACACAAGGTTATGTCTGCTTACCAGGCCAGGGTACCGCACGCCCATACCCTTCCCTCGTTGGAGGTACCGACCAGAGGCATGACAATAGACCGAATAAAGGGCCTTCCTATAAAGGCAGATGTGGTTGTACTGGGAAAAACTCAATTCGGTGGCACCATGACTCGATCAAAATTATGTTCAAGTTGAATTAACATCAGGTTTAACTTGAAATGAGAATAACTCAAGTTACAATATGCCATGAACTTGCAACTATTCGACATGCATCACATATCACTTAAAGTAAACAGATCAACATCATCAAAGTTTCTACTTGCACTAGTCATCACTTAACTTCATTGATTTCACTTCACTGGTTTTTAACACTCATCATTTTTAGTTATGACATAATATATTAAAACCATAAATCGCATATGGAAAGAAATGCTACCTATCATAATCAAATCATAACCATACTTTTAAAACTGTTTCTACTGTCTCATACTAGTCCAAGCATTCCAACTCTACAGTAAACTAAATATTTCTACAGCAATATACATTTAAATAATTAAATGCATGAAATAACTTATATTCAAGTTGGAAAATCATAAATATTGAAATGACACCATGCAAATGTTGGTGTGGCTTGCCTTAGTGTAGAGGAGGTTCACACTATTCCTCGTTCTCTTCAAGACAAGCTTCCCCATCTGAAAACATTTAAAAACAACAAAAGAAAATATCAAGAATCATTCTGAAATTCACCAGAAATTCTAGTTAGAAGAGAAAAATCTCCAAATTGGTGTGCTGCTAGAAAATTCCAATACTGACACCATGCAAAAAGAATCAATTCATTTCGACTTATGGTTTGATAGTTATGGCTGGTCAAAGTTGCTGGTCAAAGTATTTGAATTAAATATGAAATAAAAGAAATCTAGGGGGTGACTGTCAGGACCCCGATTCCAAGTCACATCGATCTAGCCGGTAACACCTCATATCACTTTGCGGCCTCACGCACGGTATTCCCACGGGTGTCGCCTTACCATGGGCCGGTACCGTTTGCGCCTTTTGGCTCACGTATATGATAGTGTCGCTAGCATCGATATGATAGAGAACCTGGTCCGACATGACTAGTTGTGAACCCAAAGTGGCACTAACTTACGGGGACAGGCATACATGAATCAACATCGAGCATCTCGGTCAGCAGAGTGCGAATCCGGGCTGTAGCACTGGGCTAAGAGGACTCCGGTGAACCGGGCTATAGTAGGCTAGGCAGGACTCCGGATGTCACCGCATGACATTTCCCCGAAGGGACAAACACAAGAACGAAGTGAATCACATGCCGTCCAGTCAAGTGTTCCAGAGTAGTAGTGCTGGGCTAGCAGGACTCTGGTGAACATGGCTATAGCGGACTACTATGGCTCATGGAAGCACAAGACTACATTTCGCCATAAGAGAGGCTACCAATAATGAACAACTAGGTTGTCGGATCCCACACATACCAAGCATTTCAATCATACACACAATATTCTCGAGGGATCAACCACGAGTAAAAAAACATTACGAACATCGGCAACTTGCACCAAATGCGCATGAATGGAACATGAAGGCATTGCTTACAAAGTTTCCAACACTAGGTTGATGTTCAACATGAATCATTGGGGGGGACAAAATGCTGCTGATGGGCTCAACAACAACTCATCGTAATTTCCATATCACTAGACTTCCACCATCATGTGAACATGGTGATAGCATTGGTCAGACCAAAAGATGTAATGGTGTATGCTCGAGGGATCAACCACGAGTAAGACAACATTACGAACATCGTTGGTTCTGATTTGACTCGACGATAGCCCATACTGAAGTCAAAGTTTTGACAAGGCAATAGATCCAACAACTGATCACGAGGACCAATCGATGGAGATATCATCTTTCTTCAACACACACACACACACACACAAAGATATCCCTTAACATGAACTAAGTCAGACAAGCTTTTATCTTCCAACTCTTCAAGTTGTTGTTTAGCTTAACCAACTAGCTCAGGGGTATCCAACACAGACTCTTGGAGAAGGGGTGGTTTATAAGAAACCAACTTGATCACGAGCTCAACGTAGCGGTCAGGTGACAACCTGGTTATACTTCCGAGAAGACTTTCGGAAAATCACGAACCACCGATATGTTACTAAGCTCGAGAACAGTCTTGCTTTTCAGAGGAAGACGATATGATCAAATAAGCAAGGGATTGAATAATCCTAACTCATTGATCGAAGAGTGCACCAGAAATAAGGACAAGGTAGCACGATCAACCTTATGGTGATGATTCAATAACCAACACACTAAGAAGTATATTAATGTCCATTAACTACCAAGCAATGGGTTGCCAGTAGTATTGATTTCACACATCACGATTCACTTGTCGGTATTCCGGTTACAATAACACAGAGACCAAGCAATGAACGATGATGGACATGAGTATCACTATATCAAGAGTTCATAGGAGGTGGTGCAATTCCCATGACAACCCTGACATCAAGACGGTAACACTTCAGGGTAGAACAGAATCAAAAGCTGGATTGGCATTTTGATCTGCGGAATACAACTACTTTGACCCAATCATGGATATGGATGAGGTACTGGAGTTTGTTTCTCCTAGTCATTCTTGAATATAATGGCTTGAAGGACCACAAGAATAATAAGTGATAACACGGATGCACAATTACTCATGACTATCAATTGATAGATGATGGTCGGAGTACAAATGAAGAGGGACAACATTCAGTGATCACTTCGCTCATGATTTTTGCTCTATGCACTCTCAAGCTTCCCGCCTCCATTATTGAGCTCTTAGACAAGATCAGAAGGAAATGTCTCTGGACTAAAAAAAGGCGGAGCAGGGGAAACATGTAACTCTCTGGCGGCTTGGAGCATGATTTGTAAACCTAAAGAGTGTGGTGGAATGGGTATATTGGACCTCGTAACACAAAGTGATGCCCTGTTACTCAAATATCTTCACAAGTTCTACAATCACTGGGACTTACCTTGGGTGGAATTAATCTGGAACACCTATTACTCATCGAAAATCCCTCATGCAACGGATGCTTGTGGTTCCTTTTGGTGGAGAGACGTCACAAAGCTCACGCCAGTTTATAGAGGGATCACCAAAATCACAATTCAGGATGGTTGTAGCACTTTACTTTGGAAAGATCTTTGGATGGATGACATTCTGGCCTCCAGCCACCCCAGGGCCTTTTCATACACCAAATATGAGGATATCTCTGTCCAGGCAATGATAACGGCTGACACGTTGGGCGAAACCTTCCACCTTCCCCTTTCTGCGCAGGCTCATGCAGAGTTGATAGACCTTCAGCAATTGTTGACTCCAATTACTTTGGCCCACGGAGAGGACAAATGGACATGCATTTGGGGTAAAGGAGATTACACTGCGAGCCAATATTACTCATACTATTTCAGAGAAATAAGAGCTCACCAAACATACAACTGGCTGTGGAAATCTAAGGTCACCATGAAAATAGAAGTGTTCGGCTGGATACTCCTCTCAGATAGACTAAACACACGAAACATGCTCAAGAGGAGACACTACAACATTGGTGACAATCACACATGTCTGTTGTGTACTTCTCCTATTGAAGAAACTTTGGAGCACCTTTTCTTCACCTCTCCATTTAGCCAAGATTGCTGGGCACATATTAATATGAACTGGATGACACATGGTACAAGACTTCAATGGGTTGAGCGCGCGAAAACTACATGGAATAGCCCGATGTTCACGGACATCTTCCTACAGGCTGCTTGGAGCATATGGAAGGAGAGAAACAACAAACACTTCAGAGGGATTTCACCTTGAAATCATCACAGGCTGGCTAGGTTGAAGGAGGACCTTTCCCTTCTTCGTTACAGAGTGGGAGAGAAACTTCAACCCTTTTTTGTCCTCTTTTGTAAATAGTATATAACTTTAGTCTTTTGTTCCCTCTTTCTAGTTTTCAACCCCTCCCCCCCTTAGTTTCAACATGGCTATGGATGTAAGGTTATAACTCTGTAAGACTTTTTGTCACTTAATTTAATACATATAGTAGGAGCCCCTCCTACTGTTTCAAGTGTCAAAAAAAATGAAGAGGGACAACTCAAGGGGACATATATCTTTCTGAGTTGTTGACGCATAGATTAATATGTCGAACCAAGTTCAACAGGTTTCTTCTAGATAACCAATGCAAAGAGGTAAAATTGGCAGAGTCACAATATAGAATCGAGAACTTGTCAAGAGCACTCTGGTTGTGATCTTTTGGATCCGCAAGGAACTTCTGCCATAAGCAGTTCATGATATTAGGAAGAAGGATATACCATGAACCTCGAGGACTATCGCAAAGGTTACTAATATCCTAAAGGAACTAGCAACACTATCAACATGAAGTAAATAGGGCGAATCTCGAGTTCAGAAACCCAGGAGTAGAATGCCTACTGACTAAGTGGCATCACGGCATGCTTTCTGTTGGAGATATGCCCTAGAGGCAATCATGTATGATGATATTTCCTATGTGTTTATGAATAAAGATAGTCCTTGGACATTATCAATGATGTGTATCAGCAAGTATGTGACTTGTTTGTGGGACTATGCATTGTATGATGACTGTCCTAAAAGGTCCCTAGTCGAAAGGGCTGTGTGGACACGCAGCCGACTAGACGGGCATATGACACGGTCGATGGCTTGGTCTCACTAGCCATGGAGCATTGGATGCTAACCGGATAATATGGACATGGAAAGGTCTGGTCGGATTCGGCGTGGTGATCCGAGTCGAGATAAGGTCCGAGTCGGACAGACCCAACTATGAGACGCAGCGATATGTCATCTGTGAGTCTCTAGTACAACATACGTTCTATGTCCTAAGACCTGAGCTGAGGCATGTACTCGGGATGGTGAAAGACTTGCTTTGGGCCGACCAAACGCTACTCCATGACTGGGTAGTTATAAAGGTAGGTTTCGGGTTTGTCCAGTCCCATGCTGCGAGACATGGTGGAGCAAGATGGGATTTGCCCCTCCGATTAGGAGAGATATACTCTAGGGCCCTCGTGTGATCCGACCAGGATAAGCATGGCCATGCGACAAGGATTATGAGATAATCCGGTTTGTGGTCGGCATCACTGAAACGAGAAAGAGGTTGGGCTAGCACAAGGATGACAGTGTCGCTTTGAGCCCGACAACATATATCGTGCGGCAAAGGGAACAAAAGTGTGGCACGTTGTACAGGTTCGCCTAACCAGCTTCATAGTCTGCTTGGTGGTCGGCACGCCTTGCTAGAGGCCGCTACCAACCGTGCAGGTCGGAGGTGATCCGAACTGTGACCAAGCCGACTTGAACCTAAGGGGTCGCGCGCTTAAGGGAAGGAACCTACGAGGTCGGTTCGTAGGAAATTGGTCGGATGTGATCCTAACTGGACTAGGAACGTGACCGAGTAGACTTTGGGCTTTAGGGTCCGTGCAAGGCCCAAGTTTTGAGCCTGCGACGGACGCCTATATAAAGTGGAGGTGCGGCACGTTCAGTTAGTTGATCGCTTCGGTGTTGCGACTAGGGTGTGCATGTGTTGCGAATAGCTAACTCCACTCGCCGCCGACTGTGTGATCGGACCTAGCAGTCCGCCGCACGGTGTTCCTCCTCCACGCGCGGATACCGTTAGAGGCGGTGCACTTGCGCCGCTCCGGCGAACTCGTACGTGGGATCGGACGACCGGCTGTTCGAGGGAGATCGAACGAGGAGGAGACGATCTACGCGGACACGCTGCCCCAACTCTTCTTCCGCTGCACGGCACTGCGCGTCTAGTGGTAACGAACTACGATCCATCTCCCGTAGCATGTTCCTGGATGTTCTGTGTGTAGGAAAATTTTAATTTGCAGTCGACGCACCCTACTGTAGAACCCAACACTTTCGAGAATGAAGGCCAGAATGATCACACTGGGAACACAAAACATGGCTTGATTACTAGGTGATCCTCTAAGACACCTAGGGTCATAATAATAACTCCAACATATATGTCGAGGCAATAGAATACCTCAACTCAGCAATTAGTGTGATTAACCTGGCCCAAAGGGACAACGGGAACGAAAAGAAGGGATTTGCAAATGCATCAGACTATTTAGAAACTTGGGATGACTCGGACATCGTAACGGCTGTAAATGCTCAAAATGATTTGAGACATCCTGCAAAATAGTGGCATGACCACTCAACATCACAATATCAAGGTTCTGAGTCTAGCTATGAACATACGGAAGTAGTAGAAACTGAATGAGACTTGAATATATCAATTCTATAAGTCTATGGATTAGTAACACGTCATCCTGATAGATAGATGAGAAGGCCTAGTTCTTAATCCCCGTAGAAAAGAAGAGGTTGACTCAGATCAGAAGGGCATAAGGTAAAGGAGTAAAAAGAGCCTTGCGCTCCCTTCCCCAATCAATTCCCCTATATAACTAAAGCATTTCTAGACTCGACTTCGACCAGTTTGGCTTGGTAATCCTCTGAGGCAACGAGCTCGATACCAAAGCTGTCAGGACCCCGATTCCAAGTCACATCAATCAAGCCGGTAACACCTCATATCACTTAGCGGCCTCACGCACGGTATTCCCACGGGTGTCGCCTTACCATGGCTCGGGACCGTTTGCGCATTTTTGCTCACGTATATGATAGTGTCGCTAGCATCCAAATAACAGAGAACCCGGGCCGACATGACTAGTCGTGAACCCAAAGTGGCACTAACTTACGGGGACAGGCATACATGAATAAACATCGAGTATGTCAGTGAGCAGCGTGTGAATCCGGGTTGTCGCACTGGCTAACAGGACTCTGGTGAACCGTGCTGTAGCTGGCTAGGCAGGACTCCGGATGTCACCGCGTGACATTTCCCTGAAGGAACAGACACAGGAACCAAGTGAATCACATGCCGGCCAGTCAAGTGATCCGGAGCAGTAGTGCTGGGCTAGCAGGACTCCGGTGAACCGGGCTGTAGCGGACTACTATGGCTCATGGAAGCACAAGACTACATTTCCCCATAAGAGAAGCTTCCAAGGATAAACAACTGGGTTTTCGGATCCCACACATACCAAGCATTTCAATCATACACACAATATGCTCGATATGTGTAAATACAACATGGCATCACAACAAAACTCTACAACTCAAAGTATTTATTCATTAGGTTCCGAGGAGTGAGATATTACAAACATGGATCTCATGACCCAACATTCAGAGCATATAAGTCAAAGCACATGTGGAAGCTTAACATGTCTGAGTACGGACATCTACAAATTAAAAGCGCTGAGAAGCCTGACTATCTACCAGATCCTGCCGAGGGCACAAGATCGTAGTTGAGGTATCAAGCTAAACGTCGAAGTCCACACGGAACTACTAGCAAGACTGACGTCTCTCTGCAAAACATAAAATAGGCAAACGTGAATACAAATGTACCCAGCAAGACTTACATCAGAACTAGCTACACATGAATCAGTATCAACAAAGGGGGTGGTGGAGTTTGACTGCAGCAAGCCAGCTTTGACTCAGTGGCTATCCTAAACTATGACTGCAAGTAACTCTTTTGAGGTGGAGCACACGACTCCACATATTCACCATATCAATACACCACTATGGATCCGCTCCCGTCTCCCTACGAGAAGGCCATCCATAGCACTCCACGCTTATCTTGCGCATTTTAGAGTATCCACTTTCACTTGTCTATGAACTATACAGCAACCCAGAAGTCCTTTACATGGACACGGCTATTCGAATAGATCATTTATAACCCTGCAGGGTGTACTTCTTCACACACGTTCTCGCCACTTACCACCATGTACACGTCGTGTATCTTGGCAACCTTCAAGCGGAAGCCTGGCGAGGGAGTCGGCCACGACTTGACTAACAACACAAGTCTCTAGTCCAGGTTTATCGCCTATTCGGGTTTCATCCGCCGGGAGATCCGGCCGGGGTTCCGCTCACAGCCCCAAACGATGTGTGCAGGGTTCCTGGGAAACCAAACGGGCGCCCGGTACACCGGGCCACAGTGTATCTACCGCATCATAGCCCACCCCTAGGGTAAGCGCTATGCACGGCCTCCAACACATATCCTACAAACACCAGAAACTAGTTGCAACTCCTGGATAGAGATCAAGGCGGTTAATATTTCGAGAGGGTCCCTAGATTTCGTGCCCAACACGTGTTTGTAGCTGTTCATGGATCACAAACACAAAACTCAGTTCCTAAGGACGGATTCAATGAGACAACCCATCATGTACTCCTACATGGCCTCTCACCGGTACCTTTACCAAATCGTGTTCACACACTTAGCTCACACACAGTAGGACAAGGTAATCACCATTCCAATTCATTCCCGATGAATCAGACCTGACTCAACTCTAAGCAGTAGCAGGCACGACAAACAAGCATGAATGAGTAGGCAATAAGGGCTCAAACAACTCCTACTCATGCTAGTGGGTTTCATCTATTTACTGTGGCAATGACAGGTCATGCAGAGGAAAAGGGGTTCAGCTACCGCAGCATGTAGCAGTTGAATTGATGTTGTCCTAATGCAGTAAAAGGGAGAAGGAGCGAGAGAGTGGGATTGTATCGGAATGAACAAGGGGGTTTTGCTTGCCTGATGGAGTGGTTGTAGGATACTGCCCTTCAGTCGGATATTGGTGGGTATCCTCGGAGGAAGAACCTACCACGAAAGACACATCGGAACACAATCATCACATGGCAATATGCAACAATATGATGCATGCTAGACATGGCAATATGGGTGTGTTTTGGCTAATGCATTCTAAAACAGGTTGGTTGGAGTCCATTTGAATCAAAGATTCAAATGAAAGCCCATGATATGAAGTCATATTAATGCATTAGCTTGTTTCACTTAAATAGAAAGGTTAAATTATTCTGACATGCATTGAATCATTACAGATGGATAGATTGGATTTTTCTGATCATTTTACATATATTAAACTTTGCATTTGGAGTTACAGATTAATGTCTATGATTTTTAGAAGTTTTGGGCATTTTCTGGAATTTCCTGAATAAGAATAAATCCAGAAAAGTGCATTCTTTGCGTCGGCGTTCGTCATCTTGACCTCGGCAGGTCAACAGGCGCCGTCCGTGTCAAACACAGCTAGTGGGGCCTACTGGTCAGTGTCATGGTGCTTGTTAGGGCCGCTGACGTGTGGGCCCAGTCAACAGCCACGTCAGCGAGGTCAACACCGAAGCGTGGGGCCACTGTGATTAACCTAAACTAATAGGAGTTTAAGCCATGGTTAGTTAAGGCGCGGGGCCCATATGTTAGTGAGAGAGGGGGCTGATTAGCAGGGTCATTAGTGCTAATTAAGTGACATGTCGATTTCGCCGGAGTTTGGCCGGTGACGACCAAAACCGCGGCGGGAGCTCGCCGGAGTGGTGCTACAGGTGGTGTTGGGCCAAGCCAAGGGCACCAGAGGGTTGCCCCTGCTCGCGCACATCTTAGGGAGGCACATTGGAGGGTGCGGGGTGGCCGGAGCTCGCCGGGGTGGAGCCCGCGGCGGCTGCCAGGGCTCGGGTTCGAGCGGCGTAGCGCTATGGTGCACGAGAAGACGAGCTGGTGGCCGCATTAGCTTGCTGCGGAGCTGCTGAGCATGTAGTCGTGCTCAGGCATGAGCTTGCTAGCTCTTGTTACGGCGGCAATAAGAACGGCGGCGGCCGGCTCTCGGCTCCGGTGGAACCACGATTTACAAAGAGCAAAAGAGCACGGGGAGAGAGGGGTTCGGTGCAGAGGCTCACAGCGAGGTCGTAGAGCGGCTCATTGTGCTTGGGGAGGCGGCGGAGACAGTGAATCGGACGGGCGCATCCGGCGGCCGTGGTCGGGGAAGAAGGCCACAAGCGTCGTCTTGGGGCCGTACTGGCTCGTGTAGCTCGGCGAGGAGGGAGAAGAGGTTGCGACGGAGCCTCTGAGAGCATCAGCGAGGCGAGGCAGTGGCTGTGGCCACGGCGGTGCTCGGCGGTGGTGACGGCTGCACATAAGAGAAACAGAGGAGGGGAGGGAGAGCAGCGAGTGAGGGAGAGGAGAGAGGGGTCCAGAGCGCAACGAGGGAAGGATCGGGGCCCGAGGTGGAAGCAGGAGGTGGAGCTCGAGCGCGCGCACGTCGACACGCCTCTGTCTACTGGCAGAGGTTGAAGACGGTGGGGAGTTGGGCTGGGCCTCAGCCACAGTGCTGGGCCAGGTGGGCTGCACAGGTAAGTTAGGTAGGTTTCCTTCCTTTTATATTTTTCTTCTGCTTTCTATTTTGTTGTTAGTTTAGGACTTTATTAAAAATGCCAGGGCATTTCCAAAAATCATGAAACTAATCATGGATAATGTTTAGAATATATACAATAGTAAACATTTTAGTTTATGAATATTTGAGCATTTAAAATATTTTATAGCATCTAAATGCCCAAATGCAAATACTATAAGATTTAATTCAGTGACCCTCTGTTATCCCAGAAAAGTGTGCACCATTTTTGTCAGAGGTTCTAGACCAAGGCAAAGATGATGAACATTTTAGAAGGGCATTTCAGGTTCATTGAAAAGATTTTAGTAAACCCTAGTTGGATTAAGGGGGTGCTAGGGTTTACATCATCCCCATTTCAACTTTCTGAGAAATTTAAACATGATGCACACATGAAGGGCTAGCCTAGTGCAAACCAGATCTAGGGATGTGACAACTCACCCCTACTAAACAAGAATCTCGTCCCGAGATTCATGTCGTGAGGTAAGAATACGGAGGGACACAAGCTAATACAATCTTCACGATCCAGATGTCTTTCTCGAGGATGTTGATTCATTGCATCACCTTGATCTTGACGTCTTGCTTGAGAACTACATCCAACGTGACAACGAGAAGAAAGGGAGATTTTTATAAGAATCGATCTTCTTGAGGTTCGAGCAACTTAGGATCATATTAATGATCACAAGATCAACTCACGGAATGAGATGTAGAAACATCTCTGGAGCTGAGTGGCAAAACATGCATCAGGAGGGACAGAAGAAACAATTTGACGAGGGTTTCAAAGTAGCGAGGAAACAATTACCATGATTCCATAACGGGACACCTTGGGAAAGGTGACTCGTAGAATTATTCCCTTAGGTGGCAAAAGAATTACTTTCGATACAGAGATCATTAGAACTCTCTATACCAGCCTAAGGAAATTCACAAACGACCGTTCGAAGGAGTTCGGAAGAACGGCACACTCGGGCTAGAATGGATGATGTGGACTACCTTGTTGAAGACAACGCAATGGATGATTTTGCTTAACATCAGAAATGGATGGGATCCATGGTAGGTCCATTTTGGAAGATGATCTTGGACATCAACTGTTGAGAAGGGCAGCCCATGGAAAATTGGCCCGATGGGGTGCAAGCTAGGAACAAAATGCAAAGGTTGGGAATGTTCCAACCATCATATCTGCCTGAGATTCAGACCTGGTTGGTGTCAGGATATTCCAGACTCATCAAGTCTAGAAAGAAAAATGAAAGTTTGCAACACAAATCGACGAGATGACGTTGCGAGATTCTTGGGGAGTGAACTACGATAGCAAGCTCCGAAACATGAGTTGGTTCTAATACATACATGTGAACACGTTGTCCAAGACAAGCATGACCACATAGTAGTCTTACAACGAAACACTACCGAATTCTGATTGGGAACCATCATTGCGGAGAGTGAAATCCTGCGCATGTACCTTTGGGTCCTTAAGGGTTAGCACTCAAGAACTTCTTTTCCTTGAACAAATCAATCAGTGGCTTGGTGTGCTAGGGAATACATATGGAGTGGAGGTTATTAATCTACCAAACCATAGAATACATTCGCACATGCATAACTGACTTGGGATGGTACCAGAGGAAACAAAAACAATCTTTCTCGAACTCACGGCGGCAACTTGCACCAAATGCGCATGAATTCGAGGAAGTCACTTCTTCCATCCAAGCATAAGCTTCATGAACGGAACACGAAGGCATTGCTTACAAAGTTTCCAACACTAGGTTGATGTTCAACATGAATCATTGGGGGGGGGGGACAAAATGCTGCTGATGGGCTCAACAGCAACTCATCGTAATTTCCATATCACTGGAGTTCCACCATCATGTGAACATGGTGATAGCATTGGTCAGACCAAAAGATGTAATGGTGTATGCTCGAGGGATCAACCACGAGTAAGACAACATTACGAACATTGTTGGTTCTGATTTGACTCGACGATAGCCCATACTCAAGTCAAAGTTTTGACAAGGCAATAGATCCAACAACTGATCACGAGGACCAATCGGTAGAGATATCATCTTTATTCAACACACACACACACACACAAAGATATCCCTTAACATGAAGTAAGTCAGACAAGCTTTTATCTTCCAACTCCCCAAGTTGTTGTTTAGCTTAGCCAACTAGCTCAGGGGTATCCAACACAGATTCTTGGATAAGGGGTGGTTTATAAGAAACCAACTTGATCACGAGCTCAACATAGCGGTCAGGTGACAACCTGGTTATACTTCCGAGAAGACTTTCGGAAAATCACGAACCACCGATATGTTACTAAGCTCGAGAATAATCTTGCTTTTCAGAGCAAGACGATATGATCAAATAAGCAAGGGATTGAATAATACTCACTCATTGATCGAAGAGTGCACTCGAAATAAGGACTAGGTAGCACAATCAACCTTAGGGTGATGATTCAATAACCAGCACCCTAAGAATGATATTAATGTCCATTAACTACCAAGCAAAGGGTAGCTAGGAGTATTGATTTCACACATCACGATTCACTTGTCGGTATTCCGGTTACAATAACACGGAAACCGAGCAATGAACGAGGATGGAGAGAAGTATCACTATATCATGAGTTCATAGGAGGTGGTGCAATTACCATGACAACCCTGACATCAAGACGGTAATACTTCAGGGTAGAACAGAATCGAAAGTTGGATTAGCATTTTGATCTGCGGAATACAACTACTTTGACCCAATCCTGGATATGGACGAGGTACTGGAGGTTGTTTCTCCTAGTCATTCTGGAATAGAATGGCTTGAAGGACCACAAGAATAATAAGCATCGATAACATGGATGCACAATTATTCCTGACTATCAATTGATAGACGATGGTCGAAGTACAAATGAAGAGGGACAACTCAAGGGGACATATATCTTGACGAGTTGTGGCTGCATAGATTAATATGTCGAACCAAGTTCAACATGTTTCTTCTAGATAACCAATGCAGAGAGGTAAAATTGGCAGAGTTACAATATAGAATCGTGAACTCGTCAAGAGCACTCTGGTTGTGATCTTTCGGTTCCACCAAGAACTTTTGCCATAAGCAGTTCATGATATTTGGAAGAAGCATATACCATGAACCTCGAGGACTATCGCAAAGGTTACTAATATCCTAAAGGAACTAGCAACACTATCAACATGAAGTAAGTAGGGCGATCTCGAGTTCAGAAACCCAGGAGTAGAATGCCTACTAACTAAGTGGCATCATGGGATGCTTTCAAAAATGATGGCCAGAATCATCACACTGGGAACATAAAACATGGCTAGATTACTAGGTTATCCTCTAAGACACCTAGGGTCATAATAATAACTCCAACATATATGTCGAGGAAATTGAATACCTCAACTCAGCAATTAGTGTGATTAACATGGCCCAAAGGGACATCGGGAACGGAAAGAAGGGATTTGCAAATGCATTAGACTATTTCGAAACCTGGGACGACTCGGACAGCATAACGACTATAGATGCTCAAAATGATTTGAGACATCTTGCAAAATAGTGGCATGACCGCTCAACATCCCAATATCAAGGTTCTGAGGCTAGCTATGAACATACGGAAGTAGTAGAAACTGAACTGAGACTTGAAACTATCAATTCTATAAGTCTATGGATTAGTAACATGTCATCCTAATAGATAGATGAGAAGGCCTAGTTCTTAATCCCCGTAGAAAAGAACAGGTTGACTCAGATTAGAAGGGCATAAGGTAAAGGAGTAAAAAGAGCCTTACGTTCCCTTCCACAATCAATTCCCCTATGTAACTAAAGCATTTCTAGACTCAACTTCGACCAGTTTAAACTTGGTAATCCTCTGATGATCAGGCTCTGATACCAAAGCTGTCAGGACCCCGATTCCAAGTCACATCAATCTAGCCGGTAACACCTCATATCACTTTGCGGCCTCAGGCACGGTATTCCCACGGGTGTCGCCTTACCATGGCTTGGGACCGTTTGTGCCTTTTTGCTCACGTATATGATAGTGTTGTTAGCATCCATATGACAGAGAACCCGAGCCGACATGACTAGTCGTGAACCCAAAGTGGCACTAACTTACGGGGACATGCATACATGAATCAACATCGAGCATGTCGGTCAGCAGCATGTGAATCCGGGCTGTAGCACTGGGCTAACAGGACTACGGTGAACCGGGTTGTAGCAGGCTAGGCAGGACTCTGGATGTCGCCGTGTGACATTTCCCCGAAGGGACAGACACAGGAACGAAGTGAATCACATGCCGGCCAGTCAAGTGTTCCGGAGCAGTAGTGCTGGGCTAGGAGGACTCCGGTGAACCGGGATGTAGCGGACTACTATGGCTCATGGAAGCACAAGACTACATTTCCCCATAATAGACGCTACCAAGGATAAACAACTAGGTTGTCGGATCCCACACATACCAAGCATTTCAATCATACACACAAAATGCTCGATATGTGTAAATACAACATGGCATCACAACAAAACACTACATCTCAAAGTATTTATTCATTAGGCTCCGAGGAGCGAGATATTACAAACATGGACCTCATGACCCAACATTCAGAGCATACAAGTCAAAGGACATGCGGAAGCTTAACATGTCTGAGTACAAACATCTACAAATGAAAAAGGTTGAGAAGCCTGACTATCTACCAGATCCTGCCGAGGGCACAAGATCATAGCTGAGGTATCAAGATAAACGTCGAAGTCCACACGGAAATACTAGCGAGACTGACGTCTCTCTGCAAAACATAAAATAGGTAAACGTGAGTACAAATGTACCCCGCAAGACTTACATCAGAACTAGCTACACATGCATCAGTACCAACAAAGGGGGTGGTGAAGTTTGACTGCAGCAAGCCAGCTTTGACTCAGTGGATATCCTAAACTATGACTGCAAGTAACTCTTTTGAGGTGGCGCACACGAGTCCACATATTCACCATATCAATACACCACTATGGATCCGCTCCCGTCTCCCTACAAGAAGGCCATCCATAGCACTCACGCTTATCTTGCGCATTTTAGAGTATCCACTTTCACTTGTCTATGAACTATACAGGCAACCCAGAAGTCCTTTACCACGGACACGACTATTCGAATAGATCATTTATAACCCTGCAGGGGTGTACTTCTTCACACACGATCTCACCACTTACCACCATGTACACGTCGTGTATCTCGGTAACCTTCAAGCGGAAGCCTGGCGAGGGAGGCGTCCACGACCTGACTAAACACACAAGTCTCTACTCCAGGTTTATCGCCTATTCGGGTTCCATCCGCGAGGAGATCCAGACGGGGTTTCGCTCACAGCCCCAAACGATGTGTGCAGGGTTCCCGAGACACCAAACGGGCGCCCGGTACACCGGGCCACGCTGTATCTACCGCATCATAGCCCACCCCTAGGGTCAACGCTACGCACGGCCTCCAACACATATCCTACAAACACCAGAAACTAGTTGCAACTCCTAGACAGAGATCAAGGCGGTTAATAAGTCAAGAGGGTCCATAGATTTCGAGCCCAACGCGTGGTAGTAGCTGTTGATGGATCACAAACACAGAACTCAGTTCCTAAGGACAGTTT
Organism: Aegilops bicornis; assembly: GCA_021605145.1. Classification (NCBI taxonomy): domain Eukaryota; kingdom Viridiplantae; phylum Streptophyta; class Magnoliopsida; order Poales; family Poaceae; genus Aegilops; species Aegilops bicornis. Next base: position 193,513,717 of record CM038672.1, on the reverse strand, counting down.
CAATGAGACAACCCACCATGTACTCCTACATGGCCTCTCACCGCTACCTTTACCAAATCTTGTTCACACACTTAGCTAACACACAGTAGGACATGTTCATCACCATTCCAATTCATTCACGATGAATCAGACCTGACTCAACTCTAAGTAGTAGAAGGCATGACAAACAAGGATGAATTAGTAGGCACATCAGGGCTCAAACAACTCCTACTCATGCTAGTGGGTTTCATCTATTTACTGTGGCAATGACAGGTCATGTAGAGGAATAGGGGTTCAACTACCGCAGCATGTAACAGTTGAATCGATGTTGTCCTAATGTAGTAAAAGGGAGCAGGAGAGAGAGAGAGAGAGAGAGAGAGAGAGAGAGAGAGAGAGTGGGATTGTATCAGAATGAACAAGGGGGGTTTTGCTTGCCTGATTGAGTGGTAGTAGGATACTGCCCTTCAGTAGGATATTTGTGGGTATCCTCGGAGGCAGAACCTACCACGAAAGACACATCTGAACACAATCATCACATGGCAATATGCAATAATATGATGCATGCTATGACATGGCAATATGGGTGTGTTTTGGCTAATGCATTCTAAAACAGATTGGTTTGAGTCCATTTGAATCAAAGATTCAAATGAAAGCCCATGATATGAAGTCATATTAATGCATTAGCTTGTTTCTCTTAAACAACAAGGTTGAAGTGTTCTGACATGCATAAAACCATTACAGATGGATATATTGGGTTTTTCTGATCATTTTCTTATATAAAACTTTGCATTTGGAGTTAAAGAGTAATTTCTATGATTTTTAGAAGTTTTGGGCACTTTATGGAATTTCCCGAATAAGAATAAATCCAGAAAAGGGCATTACTGCGTCACATTGCGTCATGCTGACCTCAGCAGGTCAACAGGCGCCATCCGGGTCAAACCTTTCTAGTGGGGCCTAATGGTCAGTGTCATGGTGCTTGTTAGGGCCGCTAACGTGTGGGCCCAGTCAACAGCCACGTCAGCGAGGTCAACGCCGAAGCGTGGGGCCACTTGTGATTAACCTAAGCTAATAGGAGTTTAAGCCATGGTTAGTTAAGGCGTGGGGCGCATATGTCAGTGAGAGAGGGGGCTGATTAGCAGGGTCATTAGTGCTAATTAAGTGACGTCGATTTCGTCGGAGTTCGGCCGGCGACGACCAAAACTGCGGTGAGAGCTCGCTGGAGTGGCACTACGGGTGGTGTTGGGCCAAGCCAAGGGCACCAGAGCGTTGCCCTTGCTCGCGCACATCCAGAGGAGGCACGCGGGAGGGCGCGGGGTCGCCGGAGCTCACCGGGGTGGAGCCCGCGGCGGCTGCCGGGGCTCGGGTTCGAGCGGTGTAGCGTATGGTGCACGGGAAGACGAGTTGGTGGCGGCATTAGCTTGCAAGCATGCATATATTGGAATCAAAAAGCAGTACAATATCCTGGACAAGCATGCATATACATATATACATAAACATGGAAATCAAAAGGAAACTATACATACTAAGGGATTTCTTTCCCTGACTGCGCACAGGGTTTGTGCCTGGCTCTTTACATAGGGTTACATGCCTTGCCGGCAAGGCTAGTACAAAATGGGGGTTGCCGAGGCTCCCAGCAACCGTGCTCTAGGGGTAAAACTTGCGAAGATGTTCGATATTCCAGGAATTGCTCACCAGAATGTCATCTTCGGTCTCCAGGCGGACTACGCCGGGCCTGGTAACTCGTATTACCCGATAAGGGCCTTCCCACTTCGGCGTCAACTTGTTTGAATTCATGGCGGATTGGATCCGCCAAAGAACAAGGTCGCCTTACTCAAGGCTTCGGGTGTGAACCTTGCGGCTATGATAGCATCGCAAGGCTTGCTGGTAGCGAGCGGCTCGCACAGCAGCCCGAAGACGACCTTCCTCAAGGAGCGTCGCATCATCTTGGCGCAACTGCTCTCGCCCAAGCTCATCATAAGCGAGCACTCGAGGTGACCCGTATATGAGTTCCGTGGGGAGAACTGCTTCCGCCCTGTATACCAGGGCAAAGGGTGTCTGGCCAGTGGCTCGATTAGGTGTCGCCCTGATTGACCAAAGAACCGTTGGCAATTCATCAATTGTAGTGCCTTTCTCACTTGTGTAGCTTGTCAAAAGTTCTGGTCTTGAGGCTTCGCAACACTTTTGCATTCGCCCTCTCAGCCTGGCCGTTACTTCTGGGATGAGCAATAGAAGAAAAACATACCTTGCTGGGAAGGTCTTGAATGTACTGCATGAAGGTGCGGCTCGTAAACTGCGTGCAGTTGTCGTTGATGACTCTATTCGGCACACCAAAATGACAGACTAGTCCCTTGAAGAACTTGACGGTTGACTGTGCTGTCACCTTTCTCACTGGTTCCACTTCCGGCCACTTTGTGAACTTGTCGATCGCGACGTACAAGTACTCAAAGCCACCGACAGCGCGGGGAAAAGGGCCCAGTATGTCGATCCCCCAGACCAAAAATGGCCAGGAAAGAGGGATTGTCTGAAGAGCTTAGGCTGGTTGATGAAGCTTCTTTGAATGGAACTGGCATGCTTGACACTTGGTTACTAGGGCTGTTGCATCCTAGAGGGCAGTGGGCCAGAAGAAGCCTTGTAGGAATGCTTTGCCGATAAGGGCTCTCGACCCTATGTGGGAGCCACACATGCCTCCATGTATCTCTGCCAACAGCCTCAGTCCGTCTTCCCAAGGAATGCACCTCAACTCACGCCGTTCGGTCTCCTTCTGTATAGGGCACCATCCACAAACTGGTAAATGCTGGACCGACGGGCTACTTTCTCTCCTTCTTCTTGTTCCTCAGGAAGCTCCCCAGTTTGGAGGAAACGTATGGTGTGTTGTGCCCATGCCGGAGCATGAGGCTCAACGGCAAGGGCTAATGGCACATCTTCGGCCGCCAGGGCAGCTGCCTCTACGGTCAGAGCTCGAGGCTCCGCCGAGGGTTGCTGCTCTCCGTCAAGCTTGGGGAACACGACAATGTCCTTGCCGGTGGCTCCTCGGAGCTCAGCGGGAAAGTACTTACCAGGGCTGCCTTCCTTCGCTTGTTCTGTCCTGCTGATGGCTCGACGGACGGTTGAGTTAATTGTAGCACAAAGGTACCTAGTTCCACAGGCAACTTCAGGGCAGCGCGCTTCGACAGGTTGTTAGCAATGCCGTTCTCTTCTCGGGGAACATGTTCTGCTTGCACTCCATCAAAACTCTCTTCCAACTTCCTCACTTCATCCATGTAGGCCTCCATCAATGGGCTCTGGTAATCCTTGTTGACTTGCTTAACAACGAGTTGCGAATAACTCTGATGGTGAGCTTCTTGATTCTGAGGTCTGCGCGATCCTGAGACCGGCAAGCAATCCCTCGTACTCTGTCGTGTTGTTTGTTGATTTTTCGTGGGGAAAGTGCATCTGGACTACTTACTTGAGGCGCTCTCCGGTGGGTGCAACGAGTAGCACGCCGGCACCAGCACCTTGTAGTGAGAAAGCACCATCAAAGTACATAACCCAATCGCGGCATGTCTCCTTACCGGGAAGGGTGGTTTCTTGGACCTCTTCGTCGGGCGTTCCTATCCATTCCGCTATGAATTCTGCCAAGGCTCGGCTCTTGGTCGTTGAAGTACCATACAAATTGAGGCCAAAGCTCGACAACTCCAATGCCCACTCCACAATCCTCCATGTCGCACCTGGGTTGTGCAAAATCCGTTGAAAAGGGAGGGAGGTGACGACATTGATCTCATGCGCTTGGAAATAGTGACACAGCTTTCTTGAGGCCATGAGGAGGCCAAAAAGTAGCTTCTGCATACCAGAATATCTTGATCTAGCCCCCTGCAGGAGGGAACTGACAAAATAAATGGGGTGCTACACCACCTTCTTCTTCTACTCCAGTTCGCCCATCTGCTCAAACTCTGCCTTGCCGGGGGTTCCGCCTTGCTGGCGTCAGGCTCTGCTGGGGAGGGTCCCGACCCGCCATCTGATACGTCTCCAACGTATCTATAATTTTTTTTTGCTCCATGCTATATTATCTATTGTTTTGGACTATATTGGGCTTTATTTTCCACTTTTATATTACTTTTGGGACTAACCTATTAACCGGAGGCCCAGCCCAGATACGGATCCAAAAACCTAATTCCACTGCCGTAACTTTCTGTATCCACGAGATCCCATCTTGGGGCCTGTTCCGGAGCTCCACCGGAAGGGGATTCCACCACGGAGGGCTTCTACATCATCATCATAGCCTCTCCGATGAAGTGTGAGTAGTTTATTTCAGACCTTGGGTCCATAGTTAGTAGCTAGATGGCTTCTTCTCTCTTTTGGATCTCAATACAATGTTCTCCCCTTCCGTGGGAGATCTATTCGATGTAATCTTCTTTTTTGCGGTGTGTTTGTTGAGATCGATGAATTGTGGGTTTATGATCAAGATTATCTATGAGCAATATTTGAATCTTCTCTGAATTCTTTTATGTATGATTGAGTTATCTTTGCAAGTCTCTTCGAATTATCCGTTTGGTTTGGCCAACTAGATTGGTAGTTCTTGCCATGGGAGAAGTGCTTAGCTTTGGGTTCAATCTTGCGGTGTCCTTACCCAGTGACAGAAAGGGTTGCAAGGCACGTATTGTATTGTTGCCATCGAGGATAACAATATGGGGTATTTATCATATTGCATGCATTTATTCCTCTACATCATGTCATCTTGCTTAAGCCGTTACTCTATTTTCATTAACTTAATACTCTAGATGCATGCTGGATAGCGGTCGATGAGTGGAGTAATAGTAGTAGGTGCAGGCAGGAGTCGGTCTACTTGTCTCGGACGTGATGCCTATATACATGATCATACCTAGATACTCTCATACTATGCTCAGTTCTATCAATTGCTCAACAGTAATTCGTTCACCCACCGTAAAATACTTATGCTCTTGAGAGAAGCCACTAGTGAAATCTATGGCCCCCGGGTCTATTTTCATCATATTAGTCTTCCTACGTTTTATTATTGCTTTGCTCTTTACTTTGCCTTTTATTTTACTTTGCATCTTTATACCAAAAATACCAAAAATATCTATCATCTCTATCAGATCTCACTCTCGTAAGTGATCGTGAAGGGATTGACAACCCCTATTCGCGTTTGTTGCGAGGAGTTATTTGCTTTGTGTATGTACGAGGGACTTGCGCGTGGCCTCCTACTGTATTGATACCTTTGTTCTCAAAAACTGAGGGAAATACTTACGCTACTCTGCTGCATCATCCTCTCCTCTTCGGGGAAAACCAACGCAAGCTCAAGACGTAGCAAGAAGGATTTCTGGCGCCGTTCTTGGGAGTCTATGCAAAAGTCAACATACCAAGTACCCATCACAATCCCTTATCTCTCGCCTTACATTATTTGCCATTTGCCTCTCGTTTTCCTCTCCCCCACTTCACCCTTGCCGTTTTATTCACCCTCTCTTTTCAGTTTGCCTTTTTTCTCGTTTGCTTGTTTGCTCGTGTGTTGGATTGCTTGCTTGTCACTATGGCTCAAGATAATACCAAATTGTGTGAATTTAACAATACCAACAATAATGATTTCATTAGCACTCGGATTGCTCCTCTTGCCATACAGAATCTTGTGAATTCAATGCTGCTTTATTAAATCTCGTTATGAAAGATCAATTAGCCGGCCTTCCTAGTGAAGATGCCGCTACTCATCTAAATAGCTTCATAGATTTGTGTGATATGCAAAAGAAGAAAGATGTTGAAAATGATGTTGTTAAATTGAAGCTATTTCCTTTTTGGCTTAGAGATCGTGCTAAAGCTTGGTTTTCGTCTTTGCCTAAAAATAGTATTGATTCTTGGAACAAGTGCAAAGATGCTTTTATCTCTAAGTATTTTCCTCCCACTAAGATCATCTCTCTTAGGAACGATATTATGAATTTTAAGCAACTTGATCATGAACATGTTGCACAAGCTTGAGAGAGAATGAAATTAATGATACGCAATTGCCCTACTCATGGTTTGAATTTGTGGTTGATTATACAAAAAATTTATGCCGGATTGAATTTTGCTTCTAGAAACCTTTTAGATTCGGCCGCGGGAGGCACTTTTATGGAAATCACTTTAGGAGATGCTACTAAACCCCTAGATAATATTATGGTTAATTATTCTCAATGGCACACTGAAAGATCTACTAATAAAAAGTGCATGAGATAGAAGAAATTAATATTTTGAGTGGAAACATGGATGAACTTACGAAATTATTTGCTATTAGGAGTGTTTCTTCTGATCCTAATGATATTCCTTTGTCTACTTTGATTGAGAATAATAATGAATCTATGGATGTGAACTTTGTTGGTAGGAATAATTTTGGGAACAATGTGTATAGAGGAAATTTTAATCCTAGGCCTTATGCTAGTAATTCCTCTAATAATTATGGAAATTCGTACAACAATTCTTATGGAAATTTTAATAAGATGCCCTCCAAATTTGAGACTAGTGTTAAAGAGTTTATGAATTCTCAAAAGAATTTTAATGCTTTGCTTGAAGAGAAAATTCTTAAGGTTGATGAATTGGCTAGGAACGTTGATAGAATTTCTCTTGATGTTGATTCTTTAAAGCTTAGATCTATTCCTCCTAAGCATGATATCAATGAGTCTCTCAAATCCATGAGAATTTCCATTTATGAGTGCAAGGAAAGAACCGCTAGGATGCGTGCTATGAAAGATGCCTTTATTAAAGCGTGTTCTTCCGATTCCTATGAAAATCAAGATGAAGATCTAAAAGTTATTGATGTGTCCCCTATCAAATCCTTGTTTTGTAATATGAATCTTGATAATGATGAGATTGAATATGAGTCACCTTTACCTAGAAGGCGTTCTAAAAATTCGGAGCTTTTAGATTATGATGCTAAAATTGATAAAAGTGGGATTGAAAGTAAAACCTTAGATGTTGCTAAACCCACTTTCTTGAATTTCAAGGAATTTAATTATGAAAGTTGCTCTTTAATTGACTGTATTTCCTTGCTACAATCCGTGCTAAATTCTCTGCATGCTTATAGTCAAAATAAAGCGTTTACCAAACATGTCGTTGATGCCTTGATGCAATCTTATGAGGAAAAACTTGAGTTGGAAGTCTCCATCCCTCGAAAACTTTATGATGAGTGGGAACCAACTATTAAAATTAAGATTAAGGATCATGAATTTTATGCTTTATGTGATTTGGGTGCTAGTGTTTCCACTATTCCCAAAACTTTGTGTGATTTGCTAGATTTCCGTGATTTTGATGATTTCTCTCTAAACTTGCAACTTGTGGATTCCACTATTAAGAAACCTATGGGAAGAATTAATAATGTTCTTATTGTTGCAAATAGGAATTATGTGCCCGTAGATTTTATCATTCTTGATATAGATTGCAATCTTTCATGTCCGATTATTCTTGGTAGACCTTTCCTTAGAACGATTGGTGCAATTATTGATATGAAGGAAGGGAATATTAGATTCCAATTCCCATTAAAGAAAGGCATGGAACACTTCCATAGGAAGAAGATAAAATTACCATATGAATCTATTATGAGAGCCACTTATGGATTGCCCACCAAAGATGGCAATACCTAGATCTATCCTTGCTTTTATGCCTAGCTAGGGGCGTTAAACGATAGCGCTTGTTGGGAGGCAGCCCAATTTTATTTTTAGTTTTGTTTTTTGTTTCTGTTTAGGAATAAATAATCCATCTACCGTCTGTTTAGATGTGTTTTTATGTCTTAATTAGTGTTTGTGCCAAGTTAAACCTATAGGATCTTCTTGGATAATAGTTATTTGATCTTGCTGTAATTTCCAGAAACTTTCGGTTCACGAAAACAATTGTTAAAAATCACCAGAACGTGATAAAATAGTGATTCCAATTGCTGCTGATCAATAAAAGAATTGCCTAGGTCTTCCTGTGTTGGCTGAAGTTTTGGAGTTCGAGAAGTTTGCGTTAGTTACAGATTACTACAGACTGTTCTGTTTTTGACAGATTCTGTTTTTCGTGTGTTGTTTGCTTATTTTGATGAATCTATGGCTAGTAAAATAGTTTATGATCCATAGAGAAGTTGGAATACAGTAGGTTTAACACTAATATAAATAAATAATGAGTTCATTACAGTACCTTGAAGTGGTATTTTGTTTTTCTTTCGCTAACGGAGCTTACGAGATTTTTGTTGAGTTTTGTGTTGTGAAGTTTCCAAGTTTTAGGTGAAATCTTTTGATGGATTATGGAACAAGGAGTGGCAAGAGCCTAAGATTGGGGATGCCCATGGCACCCCCAAGATAATCCAAGGACACCAAAAAGTCAAAGCTTGGGGATGCCCCGGAAGGCATCCCTCTTCAAATCCACTTCCATCGGTAAATTTACTTGGAGCTATATTTTTATTCACCACATAATATGTGTTTTGCTTGGAGCGTCTTGTATTATTTGTGTCTTTGCTTGTTAGTTTACCACAATCATCCTTGCTATACACACCTTTTGAGAGAGCCATAAATGAATTGGAATTTGTTAGAATACTCTATGTGCTTCACTTATATCTTTTGAGCTTCATAGTTTTGCTCTATGTGCTTCACTTATATCTTTTGAGCTTCATAGTTTTGCTCTAGTACTTCACTTATATCTTTTAGAGCACGGTGGTGGATTTGTTTTAAAGGAACTATTGATCTATCATGCTTCACTTTGATTATTTTGAGAGTCTTGAATAGCATGGTAATTTGCTTAAAAATAATAATATGCTTGGTATTCAAGATTTGTAAGACTTTCTTTTGAGTGTGTTGAATACTAAGAAAAGTTTGATTCTTGATAATTGTTTTGATATATGAAGGTGGTAATATTAGAGTCATGCTAGTTGAGTAGTTGTGAATTTGATAAATACTTGTGTTAAAGTTTGTGATGCCCATAGCATGCACGTATGGTGAACCGTTATGTAATGAAGTCGGAACATGATTTATTTATTGATTGTCTTCCTTATGAGTGGCGGTCGGGGACGAGCGATGGTCTTTTCCTACCAATCTATCCCCCTAGGAGCATGCGCATAATACTTTGCTTTGATAACTTGTAGATTTTTGCAATAAGTATATGAGTTCTTTATGACTAATGTTGAGTCCATGGATTATATGCATTTTTTGTCACCATTCCACCATTGCTAGCCTCTCTAATACCGCGCACTTTTCGCTGGTATCATACACCCACCATAAACCTTCCTCAAAACAGCCACCATACCTACCTATCATGGCATTTCCATAGCCATTCCGAGATATATTGCCATGCAACTTTCCACCGTTCCGTTTATTATGACATGCTCTATCATTGTCATATTGCTTAGCATGATCATTTAGTTGACATAGTATTTGTGGCAAAGCCACCATTCATAATTCTTTCATACATGTCACTTATGAATCATTGCATATCCCGGTACACCGCTAGAGGCATTCATATAGAGTCATATTTTGTTCTAAGTATCGAGTTGTAATCATTGAGTTGTAAGAAAAATAAAAGTGTGATGATCATCATTTTTAGAGAATTTTTCCAAGTGAAGAAACGATGATGGAGACTATGATTCCCCCATAAGTCGGGATGAGACTCCAGACGAAAAAAAAGAGGCCATAAAAAAAGGAAAAGGCCCAAACAAAAAAAAACAAGAGAAAAAGGGAGAAGGGACAATGTTACTATCCTTTTACCACACTTGTGCTTCAAAGTAGCACCATGATCTTCATAATAGAGAGTCTCTTGTTTTGTCACTTTCATATACTAGTGGGAATTTTTCATTATAGAACTTGGCTTGTATATTCCAATGATGGGCTTCCTCAAATTTCCCTAGGTCTTCATGAGCAAGCGAGTTGGATGCACACCCACTTAGTTTTATTTGTTGAGATTTCATATACTTATAGCTCTAGTGCATCCGTTGCATGGCAATCCCTACTCACTCACATTGATATCTATTGATGGGCATCTCCATAGCCCGTTGATATGCATAGTTGATGTGAGACTATCTTCCCTCTTTTTGTCTTCTCCACAACCACCATTCTATTCCACATATAATGCTATATCCATGGCTCACGCTCATGTATTGCGTGAAGATTGAAAACGTTTTGAGAATGTCAAAAGTATGAAACAATTGCTTAGCTTGTCATCGGGGTTGTGCATGATTTAAATATTTTGTGTGGTGAAGATAGAGCATAGCCAGACTATATGATTTTGTAGGATAACTTTCTTTGGCCATGTTATTTTGAGAAGACATAATTGCTTTGTTAGTATGCTTGAAGTATTATTATTTTTATGTCAATATGAACTTTTGTCGTGAATCTTTCGGATCTGAATATTCATACAACAATTAAGAAGAATTACATTGAAATTATGCCAAGTAGAACTCAGCATAAAAAATTCTCTTTTTATCATTTACCTACTCGAGGACGAGCAGGAATTAAGCTTGGGGATGCCTGATACGTCTCCAACGTATCTATAATTTTTTATTGCTCCATGCTATATTATCTATTGTTTTGGACTATATTGGGCTTTATTTTCCACTTTTATATTACTTTTGGGACTAACCTATTAACCGGAGGCCCAGCCCAGAATTGTTGTTTTTTTCCTATTTCAGTATTTCGAAGAAACGGAATATCAAACGGAGTCCAAACTGAATGAAACCTTCCGGAACATGATTTGCTCATCAGATAAGATCCAGGAGACTTGGACCCTCGGCCAAGAAAGGAGGGAGGCGGCCACGAGGGTGGAGGGCGCGCCCCCCTGCCTCGTGGGCCCCCCCGAAGCTCCACCAAGGTACTCCTTCCTCCTATATATACCCACGCACTTCAACAGATCGGATCTGAGCCAAAACCTAATTCCACCGACGCAACTTTACGTATCCACGAGATCCCGTCTTGGGGCCTGTTAGAGCTCACTGAAGGGATTCCACCACGGAGGGCTTCTACATCATCATCATAGCCTCTCCGATGAAGTGTGAGTAGTTTACTTTAGACCTTCAGGTCCATAGTTAGTAGCTAGATGGCGCCTTCTCTCTTTTTGGATCTCAATACAATGTTCTCCCCTCTCTCGTGGAGATATATTCGAAGTAATCTTCTTTTTGCGGTGTGTTTGTTGAGACCGATGAATTGTGGGTTTATGATCAAGATTATCTATGAGCAATATTTGAATATTCTCTGAATTCTTTTATGTATGATTGAGTTATCTTTGCAAGTCTCTTCGAATTATCCGTTTGGTTTGGCCAACTAGATTGGTAGTTCTTGCCATGGGAGAAGTGCTTAGATTTGGGTTCAATCTTGCGGTGTGCTTACCCAGTGACAGAAAGGGTTGCAAGGCACATATTGTATTGTTGCCATCGAGGATAACAAGATGGGGTATTTATCATATTGCATGAATTTATTCCTCTACATCATGTCATCTTGCTTAAGGCGTTACTCTGTTTTCATTAACTTAATACTCTAGATGCATCTTTGGATAGCGGTCGATGAGTGGAGTAATAGTAGTAGATGCAGGCAGGAGTCGGTCTACTTGTCTCGGATGTGATGCCTATATACATGATCATACCTAGATACTCTCATAACTATGCTCAATTATGTCAATTGCTCAACAGTAATTCGTTCACCCACCGTAAAATACTTATGCTCTTGAGAGAAGCCACTAGTGAAATCTATGGCCCCTGGGTCTATTTTCATCATATTAATCTTCCTATACTTTATTATTGCTTTGCTCTTTACTTTGCCTTTTATTTTACTTTGCATCTTTATACCAAAAATACCAAAAATATTATCTATCATCTTTATCAGATCTCACTCTCGTAAGTGACCGTGAAGGGATTGACAACCCCTATTCATGTTGGTTCCGAGGAGTTATTTGCTTTGTTTAGGTACGAGGGACTTGCGCGTGGCCTCCTACTGGATTGATACCTTGGTTCTCAAAAACTGAGGGAAATACTTACGCTACTCTGCTGCATCATCCTCTCCTCTTCGGGGAAAACCAACGCAAGCTCAAGACTAGCACCATCCAAGGGCTCTGCTGCTACGGCTGCTTCTTCCTCAAGTTCCCTCTATGCCACCAGTGCAGCACTGGCCACTTGATTCGTTGCTGCTAAGTACAGCAGCAACGACTCTTGTGGTTTAGGCGCGACTAGTATTGGCGTGGAGGAGAGGTACCTCTTCAAATCTTGCAGCGCTGCCTCTGCCTCCGGAGTCCACTTTACTGGACCCACCTTTTTCAAAACTTTGAAAAAGGGGAGGGCGCGCTTAGCAGATTTGGAGATGAACCTACTCAGGGCAGCAACGTAGCCGGTGAGCCTACGGACGTCTTTGACCCATTTTGGCGCCTCAATCTACTTGATTGCCTTGATCTTGTCGGGATTTGCATCAATTCCACATTGAGACACAAAGAAACCAAGAAGTTTGCCGGAGAGGACACCGAACACGCACTTCTCTGGGTTGAGCATGAGGTTGATCTTGCGTAGATTTGCAAATGTTTCTTCTAAATCTTGCACGAGCGTGGCCCTATCCTTGGTTTTGACCACTATGTCATCCATATAAGCTTCCATATTTCTATGTAGCTGGGGCTCAAAACCAATCTGGACTGCTCGGGTAAACGTTGAACCAGCTCTCTTCAATCCGAAAGGCATTCGTACAAAACAGTACATACCACATGGGGTGATGAACACGGTTTTTTCTTCGTCTTCATTCATCATGAAGATCTGGTGGTATCCTGAATAAGCACCGAGGAATGACAGTAGGTCACACCCGACAGTGGATTCCACAATCTGGTCAATGCATGGCAGAAGGAAAGGATCCTTTGGACATGCTTTATTGATATATGTGCAGACAATAAACAGCCTCCATTTCCCATTTGCCTTATGCACCACTACTGGATTGGCCAGCCACGTAGGGTGGAGCAATCCTCTAACTAGGCCCGGTGCCTCTAACTTCCTGATCTCCATGCTAATGAACTCTTGTCGCTCCAAAGGTTGCTTCCTGACCTTCTGCTTGACGGGCCGCGCATGAGGATAGACAGCAAGATGGTGCTCAATCACCTCCCTGGGAACGCCGGGGATGTCGGATGCTTGCCATGCCAACACACCAACATTCGCCCGCAGGAAGGTGTCGAGTGCGCTTTCCTATTTGCTGTCGAGGGTGGAGCTTATAGTGAAAGCTCCACCCGTGCCGTCCTCCTTGACGGACACCTTCTTGGTTTCTGGTGGTGCGACATTGAACTTCTTGCTCTTGCCGGTGGAGCTCTCTGGCACGTCCTCAACGGGACCGTAGCACTCCAAAGAGGCGCGCTTGCCGGAGTGGGTGCGAGAGGTCTTGCCAGAAGAGGTCTTACCGGCGGAGGTCTTGTTGGCCTTCTTTCTTCCCGGGGCTTCAGCGGCAGGAGCAAGTGCCTTGGCGGCAGTTGCTGCAACTGCCTCTCGGTAGAGTTGGTCGACGCAGATGAGCGCGTCTTTCTTGTCAGAGGGCACGGTGATGATGATCGGTGGCCCCGGCATCTTCAATGTGTTGTAGGCGTAGTGTGACGGTGCCATGAACTTGGCCAATGCCGGGCGGCCAAGGATCCCATTGTATGGCTAGGGGGTCTCGGCGATGTCGAAAACGATCTTCTCGTCCTATAGTTCAGCTCACCCCCAAACGTAACGGGCAGCATGATTTTACTTTTTGGCTGACTCCTTCCCGGGTTGACCCCTTGAAACGTGCCCGTCTCCTCGAGATCTCCATCAGGAATCTGCAGCTTCTTGATCACAGCAGGCGAGATCAAATTCAGACCGGCCCCACCGTCAACCAGTAGTTTTGTACCTTAAGGTTGCATATTCTTTGTGAAACCAACAACGGCAAACACCCGACCGCATGTGCGATCGGGGTGATCCTCGGTGTCAAAAATGATGGGTGTGCGGGACTACTTCAGTGGCTTCTGGGCATCGAACGATGGCTTTGCCGCAGTGACCTCACACGCCCACTGCTTTAGTTGGCGGTGAGAGGTGTGCAGCGAGGCGCCTCTGTCGACGCACATGGCCTCTGTAGCTTTCCGGAATTCGTGCTCGCCGGACTCGTCGTCCTCGTCATGATCATCATCTTCCTCCTTCTTGTCGCGGCCCCGAGCGGGCCTCTCTTGTTGATTATGTTTGTCGCAGCGACCTCCTCGGCCGCCACGCTTCTTGCTGGACACCTCAGCACCATCTTGACCCTTCTCCTTGTCCCGCCTTTCATATTCAGCTTTCTGCTTCTCTGCAAGAAGCTCAACCTGTCGGCAGTTCTGGAGGTCATTGCCGTTGGTGCGGTGGATCTTGCAGTACTGCTTGTTGGAACCTCCTGGCTTGTCGGCGGCTGCCAAGGCCCGGCAGGCAGCGCACCCGGCAACCTCCTTGCTGGGGTCGTCAGCCTTGGCCTTCTTGGCAGCGCCGGGGTCGCCGGATCCCTCAACGACAAGCACAGTCTTGCCCTTACGCTTCCTGTTGCGGCGCCGGCCCTGCTTCGGTGGGGCGGCGGCGTCTTCGTTCGTGGAGTCGGTTTCCGCGCCAGCGTCCTCGCCGGCGTAGTTCCTTCCTTCTCCGGACCGAGCACATCTATCAGCCTATACATAAAGTTCGGCTACATCCTTGACCTTGTTCATCGCCAGCTCTTCACGCATCTTACGATTATGTATGTTCTGATGGAACGCACTGATGACAGCGGCGGGATGAACATCTGGGATGGTTTACTGCACATGGCGGAATCTTTGTATTTACTTACGCAGGGACTCACCATCTTTCTGGGGGATGACATGCAAGTCACTTGCCTGGCGAGGAACATGGTGGCCTCCGGTAAAGGCGCCAACAAACTCGTGGCACAGATCCGACCAGGAAGAGATGGAATCCACTAGCAGGTGCATCAACCACGACATGACGTTGGGCTTAAGCGCCAGCGGAAAGTAGTTGGCGAGAACCTTGTCGTCGCGAGCCCCGGACGGCTTGCATTGTGATGGTGTAGACGCTAAGGAACTCCGACGGGTGGGTCTTGCCGTTGTACTTTTCCCCAACATCAGGCTTGAACATGCGATGGGGGGCCACTGGAACTGCCGCAACTCTCGGGTAAAGGCTGGACAACCCAGCTTGTAAGGCAGGTCGCTAGAGCCCCCCCGGCGCTGGGTGATCCATAGCAGGCCCCGCACGCCGATCCGACTTATGGCGCGCCTACCCCCGTTGTTCAATGGTAGTTCGAGCGTCTCGAGCTCGCTCTCGAAGAACTCGAACGTTGGTCATTGCGGGTTCGCGGGTCGGACGACGCTGGGGAAACGTTGTCACAGGCGTCGGCCGGACGAGCCGGTGCCTGCTGTCGCGGCCATGGGGGAGGAGAGTGCACCATGGTCGCAGCATCTCCGGTCCTCCCACCGCCGGCAGGGACTGAATCGACAGAACGCCGGCATGACGGTCCCGCTGGGAGCGGCTCGTCTTTGTTCGCAAAGCTAACGAGGCTTCGGATGGTGGCCCTCCACTCGTCGAGCTTCTCCGCAGTAGGGGGGAGGTCGAGGAGCAGTTACACGCGCGCCAGCGCTTCAGCTGGCGTGGGTCGTGGCTAAAGCTGCGTGGACCATGATGCGCCCCGACTTCTAACCAAGTTAGAAGGAGCTCTGTCATGGTCTCACGGTCGCACGCCGCTTCCGCCGGCGTCCGGGTGCGCATGGTGGCCTGGTGCGTCCTGAGAGTGGTGAACATGACTCTTCCCGCGGCGGTGCTCGGGATCTCTGGCATCGCGGTGTCGCTCATCGGGCGCGTCCTAGGAAGGCCGGGGCACGGGCACCAGCTGGGGTGCCATAGAGGTTGCCGCGCCGCCCGTGGGCCGCCCGTGGGTTGCACGGCCCCGCCCCCGGACCTAGCGGCGTGTGGCTTGTCGCCTTGGACTCGAATGACACCGCTTGATACATCTTCGTCGTATCTACTTTTTGAAACACTTTTGCCCTTGTTTTGGACTCTAACTTGCATGATTTGAATGGAACTAACCCGGACTGACGTTGTTTTCAGCAGAATTGCCATGGTGTTATTTATGTGCAAAAACAAAAGTTCTCGGAATGACCTGAAACTCCACGGAGATTATTTTTGGAAATAATAAAAATACTGGTGAAAAATCAAGGCCAAGGGCCCACACCCTTGCCACGAGGGTGGGGCGCGCCTTCAGGCACGCCCCACCTCGTGGGCCCCACAGGCTCCACCGACCTCACCTCCAACTCCATATATTCGTGTTCGGGGATAAAAAAATCAGAGAGAAGGATTCATCGCGTTTTACGATATGGAGCCACCGCCAAGCCCTAAACTCTCTTGGGAGGGCTGATCTGGAGTCCGTTTATGGCTCCGGAGAGGGGAATCCGTCGCCATCGTCATCATCAACCATTCTCCATCACTAATTTCATGATGCTCACCGCCGTGCGTGAGTAATCCCATTGTAGGCTTGCTGGACGGTGATGGGTTGGATGAGATTTAAAATGTAATCGAGTTAGATTTGTTAGGGTTTGATCCCTAGTATCCACTATGTTCTGAGATTGATGTTGCGATGACTTTGCTATGCTTAATGCTTGTACTAGAGCCCGAGTGCCATGATTTCAGATCTGAACCTTTTATGTTTTTATGAATATGTGTGAGTTCTTGATCCTATCTTGCAAGTCTATAGTCACCTACTATGTGTTATGATCCGGCAACCCCGAAGTGACAATAATCGGGACCACTCCCGGTGATGACCGTAGTTTGAAGAGTTCATGTATTCACTATGTTTTAATTCTTTGGTCTGGTACTCTATTAAAAGGTGGCCTTAATATCCCTTAGTTTCCACTAGGACCCCGCTGCCCCGGGAGGGTAGGACAAAAGATGTCATTCAAGTTCTTTTCCATAAGCACGTATGACTATATTCGGAATACATGACTACATTACATTGATGAATTGGAGCTAGTTCTATGTCACCCTATGTTATGATTGTTACATGATGAACTGCATCCGACATAATTCTCCATCACCGATCCAATGCCAACGAGCTTTTCACATATTCTTCTTCGCTTATTTACTTTTCCGTTGCTACTGTTACAATCACTACAAAACCCAAGAATATTACTTTTGCTAGTGCTACCGTTACTTCCATACTACTTTGCTACTAAACACTTTGCTGCAGATACTAAGTTATCTAGGTGTGGTTGAATTGACAACTCAATTGTGAATATTCTTTGGCTCCCCTTGTGTCGAATCAATAAATTTGGGTTGAATACTCTACCCTCGAAAACTGTTGTGATCCCCTATACTTGTGGGTTATCAAGACTATTTTCCGGCGCCGTTGCCGGGGAGCATAGCTCTATTCTTTGAGTCACTTTGTATTTATATCTGCTGGTCACTATGAGGAACTTGAAAGACGAGAAAAAAATTTATAACTACGAGGGGAGGTAAGGAACTGCCATCTAGCTCTGCACTTGCTTCACCTTCTGTTTTGAGTAAGCTTGCGACACCTAAACCTGCTTCTGCTATTAATTCTGATATGTCGCATGTTATTGATGATGCCACTTCTGCTATGCATGATACTTATGATGAAACTACTTCTATGCTTGATACTACTATGCCACTTGGTGAATTTCTTGATGAACAACTTGCTAGGGCTAGAGAGAATGAAATTATTGAAAGTGATAATATTGATGAAAGTGATGATGAATGCTCTCCCAATAAATATGAATTCCCTGTTGTGCCTAAGGGCTATGTTATGGATGAGGAAACTACTAGAGACTTTCTTGCTTGCAATGATAGAAGTGATCTTAAGAAATTATTAGCTAAGCTTAAACAAAAAACTCTGAATGCTAGAATGAAATATGATCCTGCTTATGCTACTTCACCTATCTTTGTTACTGATAAGGATTATGAATTCTCTATTGATCCTGATATAATTACTTTGGTTGAATCTGATCCTTTTTATGGCTATGAATCTGAAACTGTTGTGGCACATTTGACTAAATTAAATGATATAGCCTCCCTGTTCACTAATGATGAGAGAACTTGCTACATTTATATCCTTAAAATATTTCCGTTCTCATTAAAGGGTGATGCTAATATATGGTTCAACTCTCTTGATCCTGGTTGTGTGCGTAGTCCCCAGGATATGATCTATTACTTCTCTGCTAAATATTTCCCTGCTCATAAGAAACAAGCTGCTTTAAGGGAAATATATAATTTTGTGCAAATTGAAGAAGAGAGTCTCCCACAAGCTTGGGAGAGGCTTCTCCAATTACTTAATGATTTTCCTGATCATCCTCTCAAGAAAAATGAAATACTTGATATCTTTTATAATGGACTAACTGATGCTTCCACAGACCACCTGGATTGTTGTGCTTGTTCTGTTTTAAGGGAAAGAACACCAGATGAAGCTGAAATTCTGTTGAGTAATATGTTGACTAATGAAAATAATTGGACACTTCCTGAGCCAATTCCCGAACCAACTCCTAAGCCAACTCCAAGGAAAAGAGGTGTTCTATTTCTCAGTCCTGAAGATATGCAAGAGGCAAAGAAATCTATGAAAGAAAAAGGTATAAAAACTGAAGATGTTAAGAATTTACCTCCTCTTGAAGAAATACATGGTCTTAATTTACCGCCTGTTGAAGAAATATATGATCTTAATCCATTACCTATTGAAGAAACTCATGGTCTTGATAACCTGACACAGGTAGTAAAGGTAAATTCTCTCTATAGATATGATAAAGCTGAAATCCCTCCTACTAAGTTTGCTAGCCAATGCTTAGATGAGTTTGATAACTTTATGGTTAAGCAAGAATATTTTAATGCTTATTTTGGTAGACAATTAAAACAAAATGCTTATATGATTGAACACTTGGGTAATTATATGTCTAGAGTTAAAGGTGTACTTAAGCTCATTAGTAAACATGCTTCTATGGTTACCACTAAAGTAGAACAAGTACTTAAAGCTCAAAATGATTTGCTCAATGAATTAAATAATAAGAAAAATGATTTTGCTGTTAGAGTGGCTACTAGAACTCGTAAAATGACTCAGGAACCTTTGTATCATGAAGGCCATCCTAAGAAATTGAGCAGGACTCTCAGAGAAATAATATTGATGCACCTAGTCCTTCTAAAAGAAAGAAAAAGAAAAATGATAGGACTCTGCATGCTTCTAGTGAACTTATTGTAGAAAAACCTGAGAATCCAAATGATATTTCTATTTCAGATGCTGAAACACAATCTGGTAATGAACATGAACCTAGTGATAATGTTAATGATAATGTTCATGTTGATGCTCAACCTAGCAATGATAATGATGTAGAAATTGAACCTGCTATTGATCTTGATAACCCACAATCAAAGAATCAACGTTATGATAAGAGAGACTTTGTTGCTAGGAAGCATGGTAAAGAAAGGGAACCATGGGTTCAGAAAACCATGCATTTTCCTCCCAAACCATCCAAGAAAAAGGATGATGAGGAATTTGAGCGCTTTGCTGAAATGATTAGACCTATCTTTTTGCATATGCGTTTGACTGATATGCTCAAAATGAATCCTTATGCTAAGTATATGAAAGTAATTGTTACAAATAAAAGAAGGATACCGGAAGCTGAAATTTCCACCATGCTTGCTAATTATACTTTTAAGGGTGGAATACCAAAGAAACTTGGAGATCCAGGAGTACCCACTATACCATGCTCCATTAAAGGAAATTATGTTAGAACTGCTTTATGTGATCTTGGAGCCGGTGTTAATGTTATGCCTCTCTCTTTATATCATAGACTTGATTTGAATAAGTTGACACCTACTGAAATATCTTTGCAAATGGCTAATAAATCAACTGCTATACCTGTCGGTATTTGTGAGGATGTGCATGTTGTGGTTGCAAACGTTACTATTTTAACGGACTTGGTTATTCTTCATATTACCGAGGACGATAGTATGTCTATTATTCTTGGAAGACCCTTTTTGAATACTGCAGGGGCTATTATTGATTGCAACAAAGGCAATGTCACTTTTCATGTTAATGGTAATGAGCATACGGTACACTTTCTGAGGAAACAACCTCAAGTCCACAGTATCAACTCTATTGGAAAAATTCCATCGATTATTTTTGGAGGTTTTGAATTTCCTATTCCTACTGTCAAGAAGAAATATGATATTCTTATTATTGGGGATGTGCATATCCCTGTTGAGGTAACATAGTGTTATTCGAAATTTCTCCGGTTCCATGTTATTCAGAATGAGTTTGTTAACAAGACTTGATCAACCTTGTTAGTGGATTCCTTTTGATGAGCATGAGATGGATGAAGTTAGAAAGCACAACCTTCTTTACCCTCTTTTTACTTTCTGTTATTTAGTTGAAATAAATTAAAAATAGTATTTTCTGTCTGTTTTCTGATTTATCCGTGCAATACAAAATACCCCAAAAATAAAAGTTCTCCAAATGCCCTGCCAATTTAATATGATTTTTTCTGGAATATTTGAGAATATTTGGCACTGAGAACACATCATGGAGAGCTGGCACCTGGCAACGAGGGTCTAGGTTGCGCCCACCCCCCTGGGCACACCCCGTGCCTCGTGGGCCCATGGTGGCTCCCCTCCACTTATTCCTGCACCCACACACTTCTTCTTCCTCCCAAAAAATCACCAACCAGCTCAAGCACGAGTTCTAGCTCATTTTGCTGCGATTTTCGATCTCCTTGCTCAAAGCACCTCTCACAAAACTGCTTTGGGAGATTGTTCCTTGGTATGTGACTCGTCCATTGGTCCAATTAGTTTTTGTTCTAGTGCTTTATTCATTGCAAACTTTTGCTGCCTAGGTGACCATGTTCTTGAGCTTGCATGTCAAATTTATATGGTTCCAAGTAGTTCTAATGCATGATATAGGCTCTAGGCACTTGTAGGAGTAGTTGCTATCAATTTTGTTGGGCTTGGTTCACTTTTATTTGAAGTTACTAAAAATTTCAGAAATTTTTCAAAGGAAGAAATATGTTTAGGAAAATGTGCCAAGGTGGTTCTTCAAGGAAGCAAGGACCCAGGCTTGCAATGCGCGATGCTGATGATGAATCACCAAGGGACGCTCCAGTGCGGGCTTGTGAATGGCCTTTAGAGGACTTCATGGATCAAGCAGGAATCAAGGAAGAATTTAACGCATATGTGCGTAATGCTGATCCTGTGAGCTTTGAGGCAGATAAGTGCCGTCAGTACCACAATCTCACTAGTTCCTTTGTGAGGAGGTTTGAATTTTCATCTTCACGCAATTCTCAAACTGTCCTGTTTGATCTTTATGAAAATTCTTATACTATGGACTTAGAGGATTTTACCACTGCTTGCAAACTTCCACAATGGGGTAGTACTAGTGAACCTCGCAAATCTGAATTTAGAGATTTTCTTGCTAGTATAATTGTGGGGGAATCTAGAGATATAGCACAAGCTACCAAAGGGAGCATTCATTTTCCTGCTATACACTATTTTGCTCTCTTCATAGGTAGGTGCATAAATGGTAAGGATGAAGCATGTCACATGTGTGTCCCTGACCTTAGTATTCTTAGCAGTGTTGTGTTAGGAGATAAATATTATAATTTCGGAGCCATTGTTGCACGTAGGTTGCATCATAATAGGTTTAATGGAGATTTATTTGGTGGAATTTATGCAACCCGTATAGCTAATTTTCTTGGTGTAACCATACATGAGGATGATATTGAGTTGCCTCCTGCTTATTTGGATTATGAGGCTATGGTTCGTCATCATTTTTTGAGAGGAATGATCAGTTCCTCCAGTACAGACTAATCTTCGACAGACGACACACCTATCACGTCCCTCTCCCTGCTTCTACTTTCTTTGACTTTCAGGCAATGGGGAGATATTTCATAACCAGAGAGGAGGCGGAGGAGTATAAGAGGAGGGCTGAGATAGCTCGCCTCCAAGCTGCTGACCACGATGCAATGACTGCTGCATCTCAGTACGACCCCAACTACAACTTTGGATATCCGCCAGGCCATCCGTGGCAATAGACCAACTTAGGCCAAAAGCCTAAGCTTGTGGGGGAGGGTACGTATTTCTCACCGACATTACATTCATGTTTACACACTCATTGCTAGATGTCGGTGCTCATAGTGTTTCACTGTAATATCCAAGCTAGTTTATTTTTCTTTTTTATGCTTTCTTCTTGTGTGTTTGATAAACTTTAAGAAAAACCAAAAAAAATAGTTGGAGCTTTTAATTAGTTTACCTTTCTTGTTGTAGTAGTAATAATTAAAGAAAACCCAAAAATATTTCTTGTTCTTCTTTTGCTTGTTGGGAGCCTTCCCGTGTAAATAGTTTTATTTCTTTTCTTTTCTTTGGGGGTTGATAGGAGAATACCATAATTAAATTGTTGAAGTGGCTCTTATATGCATTATTGTTGATTTAACCAAGAGCCCATATTGCCTTGTCTTCTCCTGTTTATTTAAATCATCACAGATTCCAGCTTAGTCCAATGCACGTGCACTATTATTATTCACATCGTTCGGTCATGCAAGTGAATGTCAATTATGACGATATATGATGGACTGATTGAGCTGAGAGAAGCTGGTATGAACTCAACCTCTCTTGTTTTTGTAAATATGATTAGTTCATCGTTCCTGATTCAGCCTATTATGAATAAACATGTTTGCAATGACAATTAGAGATTGTAGTTACTTATGCCATGCTTAATTATCTAGGAGCTTATAATGGTTTACCTTGCATGCGAACATGCTATTAAAATGGTTGTGATGTGGTATGATGGGGTGGTATCCTCCTTTGAATGATTCAAGTGACTTGACTTGGCACATGTTCACACATGTAGTTGAAACAAAATAAACATAGCCTTCACGATATTTATGTTCATCATGGATTATATCCTACTCATGCTTGCACTCAATGTTCATTAATTATAATGCATGTTCATGACTGTTGTCCCTCTCTAGTTGGTCGCTTCCCAGTCTTTTGCTAGCCTTCACTTGTAATAAGCGGGAATACTGCTTGTGCATCCAATCCTTTAAACCCCAAAGTTATGCCATATGATTCCACTATACCTTCCTATATGCGGTATCTACCTGCCATTCCAAGTAAATTTGTATGTGCCAAACTCTAAACCTTCAAATGAAATTCTGTTTTGTATGCTCGAATAGCTCATGTATCAACTAGGGCTGTTTGTATCTTCCATGTTAGGCGGGTTATTCTCAAGAGGAGTGGACTCCGCTCCTCACTCACGAGAAAATGGCTGGTCACCGGGATGCCCAGTCCCATGCTTTATGCAAATAAAATCAAAATAATTGCAAAAAATTCCCCCGGGACTGTTGTTAGTTGGAGGCACTCGTTGTTTCGAGCAAGCCATGGATTGATGCTTGTTGGTGTAGGGGGAGTATAGACTTTACCATTTTGTTTGGGAACCGCCTATAATGTGTGTAGCATGGAAGATATCTCCATCTCTCGGTTGTTATGTTGATAATGAAAGTATGCCGCTCAAAATATTATTTATCTCTATTTTAAAATCAAGCTCTAGCACCTCTACAAATCCCTTCTTCCCACCGCGAAGGGCCTATCTATTTACTTTTATGTTGAGTCATCACCCTCTTATTAAAATGTACCAGCTGGAGAGCACTGCTGTCATTCGCATCCATTACTACAAATTTATATTGGGTATGACTATGACTAGATATCTTTTTCCACGAATTACAATGTTTAGTCAGTCCTTGATCTTTAAAGGTGCTCTGCATTTATGTTTTGCGGTCTCGGAAAGGGCTAGTGAGATACCATCTTGTTATATCATATTATGGTTGTTTTGAGAAAGTGTTGTCATCCGAGATTTATTATTATTGCTCGCTAGTTGATTATGCCATTGATATGAGTAAACATGAGACCTATGAGTTATTGTGAATGTGGTTAGTTCATGATCTTTGCTGAAAACTAGAATGCTGGCTTTACATATTTAAACCAACAAGAGCAAACAGAGTTTGTAAAAGTTTTTCTTTATCACTTTCAGTTTATCAGCTGAATTGCTTGAGGACAAGTAAAGGTTTAAGCTTGGGGGAGTTGATACGTCTCCGCCGTATCTACTTTTCCAAACACTTTTGCCCTTGTTTTGGACTCTAACTTGCATGATTTGAATGGAACTAACCCGGACTTACGCTGTTTTCAGCAGAATTGCCATGATTTATGTGCAGAAACAAAAGTTCTCGGAATGCCATTGTTTTTCGAAATAATAAAAAATACTGGCGAAAGAATCAAGGCCAGGGGGCCCACACCCTTGCCACTTGTGGTGGCGCGCCTGCCTGTCTTGGCCCCTGCCTCGTGGGCCCCACAGAGCTCCGACCTCAACTCCAACTCCATATATTCGTGTTCGGGGAGAAAAAAACAGAGAGAACGATTCATCGTGTTTTACGATACGGAGCCGCCGCCAAGCCCTAAACTCTCTTGGGAGGGCTGATCTGGAGAGGGGAATCTGTCGCATCGTCATCATCAACCATCCTCCATCACCAATTTCATGATGCTCACCGCCGTGCGTGAGTAATTCCATCGTAGGCTTCCTGGACGGTGATGGGTTGAATGAGATTTATCATGTAATAGAGTTAGATTTGTTAGGGTTTGATCCCTAGTATCCACTATGTTATGAGATTGATGTTGCTATGACTTTGCTATGCTTAATGCTTGTCACTAGGGCCCGAGTGCCATAATTTCAGATCTGAACCTATTATGTTTTTATGAATATATGTGAGTTCTTGATCCTATCTTGCAAGTCTATAGTCACCTACTATGTGTAATGATCCGCAACCCCAGTGACAATAATCGGGACCACTCCCGGTGATGACCGTAGTTTGAGGAGTTCATTTATTCACTATGTGTTAATGCTTTGGTCCGGTACTCTATTAAAAGGAGGCCATAATATCTCTTAGTTTCCACTAGGACCCCACGGCCACGGGAGGGTAGGACAAAAGATGTCATTCAAGTTCTTTTCCATAAGCACGTATGACTATATTCGGAATACATGCCTACATTACATTGATGAATTGGAGCTAGTTTTGTGTCACCCTATGTTATGATTTTTACATGATGAACCGCATCCGGCATAATTCTCCATCACCGATCCAATGCCTACGAGATTTTCACATATTGTTCTTCGCTTATTTACTCTTCCATACTACTTTGCTGCAGATACTAACTTATCCAGGTGTGGTTGAATTGACAACCCAACTGCAAATACTCAAGAATATTCTTTGGCTCCCCTTGTGTCGAATCAATAAATTTGGGTTGAATACTCTACCCTCAAAAACTGTTGCGATCCCCTATACTTGTGGGTTATCACCGCTCGCCTGGCTTCGATTGCCAGAGTGTCATGGATGCTCGCGGGCCACGTCTCCGGCACCATTCGCGGCCACCGATCGCCTGCTCAAGCCTTGGAGGCGGGCGGCTCGAACGACCCGATCGCTGTGATCCCCTTCTTCTTGGGGGCCATGGTGATGACGAAGTCGATGCGCTAACTTCCAAACCGGATTTTTACAGCTTGCTCCCCCTACCTGGAGTGCAAAAGATGTCGGTGGAAATGACACCTATGGGATCACGGGGAATTTATCCAGGTTCGGGCCGCAAGTGATGCGTAATACCCTACTCCGGCTGGTTTGTGTTTATCTGGTGTTCGTCGACTAGCTACAAAGTGTGCAGGGTCCAAAAAGTCCGAATCCTCCTCAAGGCCTTGGCCTCCTTTTATAGCCAAAGGGGGTCGCCACAGTGGCACACAAGAGATGGAAAGTTTGTACTGTATATAAGTCTATCGCCTGGCACCGTAGGACAAAAACATTTAATGCGCTACCGATGTGCCGTCTCACTTTATCGGGGATGGCAAGGAAACTCGTCCCGTCCACCGCCGTTTCGCCTCGCTCCGACCCGCGTCCAGGCTGACAGGGCATGCAGCGCCACGCTAGCTAGCTGGCTGCTGAGTTGGTGCGATGGCAGAGTCTTCACGAAGATCGCCACGCAGGTGCTTGCTGAGTTGGCCTGGAAGCTGCATGTCGCCACGCAGGTGCCTGCCTTGTTGGCGGGTTGAATTCTGTGTTTTAACGGCGGTGGAGCCTTGGCAGGTGGGGTCCTGGCTGCGGCCCCATAGATGTCTCCAACAAGGGTCTTGCCGGGGTCTCGCAGGCGTCCCAGGCAAGGGTCTTGCCGGGGGTTTCCGTCTTCTAGTTCTCATCTAGTCTTGTACGTTCTTGGTCTTCACAAAGATCTACATGCCACCATGCAGCCGCCGCCCGAGCCTTGGTTCCGGCGTCTGTCGATGGTGTCGGAACTCTTAGGCTCAAGGGTGGCGACCCTGCTGGTGTTGGGAAAGTTGCCTCGGCAAGGCCCTTGATGGGGCTACAAAAGCTGCCCCGGCAAGGCTCCTACCGGGGAGGGCCCACCTTGCCCCTTCGCTCCTCGCGCCACTGTCTTGGCATTGCTCTAGTAGTCTTGTGTCTTTGCTTCCTCTTCTGCCCCGCCAAGCGTGGCCGCAGGCGTGTGGCTGCGACTTCCCGTGCATAAGTAAAAGGGTACAAAAAGGACCCCTACTTTTGTACACCGACAATCCACAAGCTTAATTCCTACTCGTCCTCGAGTAGTTAAATGATAAAAACAGAATTTTTGATGTGGAATGCTACCTAACATATTTATCAATGTAATCTTCTCTATTGTGGCATGAATATTGAGATCCATAAGATTCAAAACAAAAGTTTAATGTTGACATAAAAACAATAATACTTCAAGAATACTAATAAAGCAATCATGTCTTCTCAAAATAACATGGCCAAAGAAAGTTATCCCTACAAAATCATATAGTCTGGCTATGCTCCATCTTCATCACACAAAGTATTCAAATCAT
Organism: Aegilops bicornis; assembly: GCA_021605145.1. Taxonomy (NCBI): domain Eukaryota; kingdom Viridiplantae; phylum Streptophyta; class Magnoliopsida; order Poales; family Poaceae; genus Aegilops; species Aegilops bicornis. Next base: position 193,486,895 of record CM038672.1, on the reverse strand, counting down.
GCACAACCCCGATGACAAGCCAAGCAATTGTTTCATAGTTTTGATGTTCTCAAACCTTTTCAACTTTCAGGCAATACATTAGCGTGAGCCATGGATATAGCAGTATAGCTGGAATAGAATATGGTGGTTATGGAGAAGACAAAAAGAAGGAGATAGTATCACATCAACTAGGCGTATCAACGGTTTAGGGAGATGCCCATCAATAGATATCAATGTGAGTTAGTAGAGATTGCCATGCAATGGATGCACTAGAGCTATAAGTTAATGAAAGCTCAAAAAGAAACTAAGTGGGTGTGCATCCAACTCGCTTGCTCATGAAGACCTAGTGCAATTTGAGGAAGCCCATCATTGGAACATACAAACCAAGTTTTATAATGAAAAATTCCCACTAGTATATGAAAGTGACAACATAGGACACTCTCTATCATGAAGATCATGGTGCTACTTTGAAGCACATGTGTGGAAAAAGGATAGTAACATTTCCCCTTCTCTCTTTTTCTCTCATTTTTTTGGGCCTTCTCCTTTTCTATTTTGGCCTTTTGTCTTTTGTTTTTATTTCCTCGCATGGGACAATGCTCTAATAATGAAGATCATCACACTTTTATTTACTTACAACTCAAGAATCACAACTCGATACTTAGAACAAAATATGACTCTATATGAATGCCTCCGGCGGTGTACCGGGATGTGCGATGACTCAAGAGTGACATGTATGAAAATTATGAACGATGGCTTTGCCACAAATACGATGTCAACTACATGATCATGCAAAGCAATATGACAATGATGAAGCGTGTCATAATAAAACCGAACGGTGGAAAGTTGCATGGCAATATATCTCGGAATGGCTATGAAAATGTCATAATAAGTTGGTACGGTGGCTGTTTTGAGGAAGGTATATGGTGGGTGTATGGTACCGGTGAAACTTGGGCGGTACAAGAGAGGCTAGCAATGGTGGAAGGATGACAGTGCGTATAATCCATGGACTCAACATTAGTCATAAAGAACTCACATACTTATTGCAAAAATCTATTAGTCATCAAAAAAAATTAATACACGCATGCTCCTAGGGGGATATATTGGTAGGAAAAGACCATCGCTCATCCCCGACCACCACTCATAAGGAAGACAATCAAAAAATATCTCATGCTCCAACTTCGTTACGTAACGGTTCACCATACTTGCATGCTACAGGACTCACAAACCTTAACACAAGTATTTCTCAAATTCGCAATTACTCACTAGCATGAATCTAATATCATCATCCTCATATCTCAAAATAATCATAAAGAATCAAACTTCTCATAGTATTCAACGCACTTTATATGAAAGTTTTTATTATATCCCTCTTTGATGTCTATCATATTAGGACTAAATTCATAACCAAAGCAAATTGCCATGCTGTTTAATACTCTCAAAATAATATAAGTGAAGCATGATAGTTCATCAATTTCTACAAAATAATACTAGCATCGTGCTCTAAAAAGATAGAAGTGAAGCACTAGAGCAAAAGACAAACTACTCCAAAAGATATAAGCGAAGCATAGTGAGTAGTCGAATAATTATGTAACTATGTGAAGACTCCTTCTCATAAATAAAACTTCAGATCTTAAGTACTTTATTCAAATAGAAAACAAAACAAAATAAAATTACATTGCAAGGATAGCACATATCATGTGAAGAAGCGAAAACTTAGGCTCAACCAAAACTAACCGATAGTTGTTGAACAAGAAAGGTGGGATGCCAACCGGGGCATCCCCATGTTTAGATGCTTGAGACTTCTCGAAATATTAATTAGGGATGCCTTGGGCATCCCCAAGCTTGAGCTTTTGTGTCTCCTTAATTCCTCTCATATCACGGTTTCCCTAATTCTTAAAAACATCATCCACACAAAACTCAACAAGAACTCGTGAGATAAGTTAGTATAAATCAATGCAAAACCTTATCATTCTCTACTGTAGAAAATTACTAAAATTATAATTTGACATTGCATACTAAATGCCTCTGCATATTTAACACTTCTATCCTCAAATAGAATCGTTAAACAAGCAAACATATGCAAACAATCCAAACATAGCAACAATCTGTCTAAACAAAACAGTCTATAAAGAATGCAAGAAAATTCATACTTATATAACTCCAAAAATTCTGAAAAATCGCCACACTGTAGATAAGTTTTTGTTACTCATTGTGTAAAAAATTTCAAGATCTTATCACGTTCTGACATTTTAAAACAATTCAGACAATGAAAGAAAACTTTCTGTTTTCAAAACAACAACATATAGACTTGCAAGATAAGCGTGGTAAATTCTATACTTGACCCTTTTATTGAACTAAAAGATGCAAAACATTATTATAAATAGCAGCAAGGATATCAAAATAAAATAAAATGATGCACCAAGCAAAACTCATATCATGTGACGAATAAAAATATAGCTCCAAGTGAGGTTATCGATAACGTTGAAGACGAAAGAGGGGATGCCTTCGGGGCATCCCCAAGCTTAGTTGCTTGGGTATTACTTGATTATTACCTTGGGGTGCCTTCGGCATCCCCAAGATTAGGGTCTTTCCACTCATTATTCTCCTCATATCGATATCTCACCCAAAACTTGAAAACTTCAATCACACAAAACTTAACGAAACCTCATGAGATGGGTTAGTATGATAAGACAAATCATTCACTTGGGTATTGTCAAAGAAAATATTAATAATTGTTCTCACACAATGCCTACTGTAACGTATCATTTCCACAATTTATATCACTTAATATAAGCTATGGAAACACTAAAACAAGCAGACTATGCATTGGAAACAGAATCTGTCAAAAACAGAACAATCTGTAATTATCTGAACAACTACTATACTTCTGTTACTCCAAAAATTCTTAAAAATTAGGACAACGTAGTAAATTTATAGACCAATCATGTGAAAAAATTCATAATTTATCATGCTCCAGTGAATCTAAACAATGTTGTGACTGGAAGCAATTGTTTCTGTTTTGGCACATAATCAAGTCAACTTTCATCCACATTATCCCAAAGGCTTTACTTGGCACTTTATTGAAACAAAATCTATAAAACATGATTACTACAGTAGCTTAATTAATTGTGTGAACACATAAAAATAGTAGGTACTAGTGTTGGGTTGTCTCCCAACAAGCGCTTTTCTTTAATGCCTTTCTAGCTAGGCATGATGATTTCAATGATGCTCACATAAAAGTAAATAATTGAAACATAATGGGAGCATCATGAAACATATAGAAAGAACATTTAAGCCTAACCCACTTCCTATTCATAGGGATTTTGTGAGCAAACAACTTGTGGGAGCAACAATCAACTAGCATAGTAAGGCAAAAGAAGCATGACTTCAAAACTTTCAACACATAGACAGGAAACTTGATATTATGGCAATTCCTACAAGCATATATTCCTCCCTCATAATAATTTTTAGTAGCATCATGAATGAATTCAATAGTATAACTATCACATAAAGCATTCTTTTCATGATCTACAAGCATAGAAAGTTTGTTACTCTCGACGTAAGTAAATTTCTTCTCATCAGTAGTAGTGGGAGCAAACACAACAAAATAACTATCATGTGAGGCATAATCCAATTGAAAATTAAAATCATGTTGACAAGTTTCATGGTTATCATTATTCTTTATAACATAAATGTCATCACAATAATCATCATTGATAGCAACTTTGTTCTCATAATCAATTGGAACCTCTTCCAAAATAGTGGATTCATCACGAAATAAAGTCACGACCTCTCCAAATCCACTTTTATCAAAATTGTGAAAAGATTCAACACCCTCCAAAATAGTGTGATCATTACTTCCTAAAGTTGACACTCTTCCAAACCCACTTTCATCAATATAATCATCATAAGTAGGAGGCATGCTTTTATCATAATATATTTGCTCATCAAAACTTGGGGGACTAAAAATATCATCTTCATCAAACATAGCATCCCCAAGCTTGTAGCTTTGCACATCATTAGCATCATGGATATTCATAGCAAACACACTAACAACATTGAAATCATGCTCAACCTTCAAAGATTAAGTGCCAAACATTTTATTGCATTCTTCTTCTAACACTTTCGCACAATTTTCCTTTCCATCATTTTCACGAAAGACATTAAAAAGATGAAGCATATGAGGCAACCTCAATTCCTTTTTTTTTGTATTTTTATTTTTACAAACTAAACTAGTGATAAAACAAGAAACTAAAAGATTCAATTGCAAGATCTAAAGATATACCTTCAAGCACTAACCTCCCGGGCAACGACGGCTGAAAAGAGCTTGATGTCTACTACGCAACCTTCTTCGTGTAGACTCGTATTGGGCCTCCAAGTGCATAGTTTTGTAGGACAATAGCAAATTTCCCTCAAGTGGATGACCTAAGATTTATCAATCCGTGGGATGCATAGGATGAAGATGGTCTCTCTCAAACAACCCCGCAACCAAATAACAAAGAGTCTCTTGTGTCCCCAACACACCAAAATACAATGGTATATTGTATAGGTGCACTAGTTCGGCGAAGAGATGGTGATACAAGTGCAATATGGATGGTAGATATAGGTTTTTGTAATCTGAAAATATAAAAACAGCAAGGTAGCAAGTAACAAAAGTGAGCGAAAACGGTATTGCAATGCTTGAAAACAAGGCCTATGGTTCATACTTTCACTAGTGCAAGTTCTCTCAACAATGATAACATAATTAGATCATATGGCAATCCCTCAACGTGCGACAAAAGTCACTCCAAAGTTCCTATCGCGGAGAACATAAGATGAAATTGCTTGTAGGGTACGAAACCACATCAAAATTATTCTTTCCGATCAATCCGTTGGGCTATTCCTATAAGTATCACAAACAACCGTATAGTTTGTAGTAAAATAACACCATACGACACACATCAATCAATCCTAATGTCACCTAGATACTCCAATGTCACCACAAGTATCCATGGGTTAATTATACGATATGCATCAAACAACTTCAGATTCATAATATTCAATCCAACATAAATAACCTCAAAGAGTGCCCCAAGATTCCTACCGGAGAACCAAGGACGAAAACGTGCATCAACCCCTATGCATAGATTACCCCAATGTCACCTCGGGAATCCGCGAGTTGAGTGCCAAAACATACATCAAGTGAATCAATAGAACACCCCATTGTCACCACAGGTATCCCATGCAAGACATACATCAAGTGTTCTCAAATCAATAATAGTATTCAATCCGATAATGGTGAAACCTCGAAGGTAAAACTCAATTCATCACAAGAAGATAGAGGGGGAGAAACACCATATGATTCAACTATAGTAACAAAGCTGGTGATACATGAAGATCATGCCATATCAAGAACACAAGAGAGAGAGAGAGAGTGAGATCAAACACATAGCTACTGTTACATACCCTCAGCCCCGAGGGTGAACTACTCCCTCCTCGTCATGGAGAGCGCCGGGATGATGAAGATGGCCACCGGTGATGGGTTCCCCCTCCGGCAAGGTGCCGGAACGGGCTCCCGATTGGTTTTTCGTGGCTACAGAGGCTTGCGGCAGCGGAACTGCCGATCTAGGTTCATTTATGGGGATTTCTATATTTATAGGAATTTTTGGCGTCGGGAACAAGTCAGGGGGGTTCACGAGGCGATGACAAGACAGGGGGCGCACCCTAGCGGGGGCGCCCTCCACCCATGTGGAGGCCTTGTGGCTCTTCTGGTCCATAAAAAATCATTGTAAATTTTCAGCTCATATGGACTCCGTTTGATATTCCTTTTCTGTGAAACTCAAAAACAAGGAAAAAACAGAAACTGGCACTAGGCTCTAGGTTAATAGGTTAGCCCCAAAAATCATACTATATAATAGCATATAAATGCATATAAAACATCCAAGAAAGATAATATAATAGCAAGGAACAATAAAAAATTATAGATACGTTGGAGACGTATCACTTGTCCAGATGCTCTACGTCGTCAGGACCTAGCCCCTGGGCAAGACTCAGCCGTCGCTGGTATGTCAGGTCGCGATGCGTTGGACAATGCCAGGAGGTGAGGAGCACCAGGAGCTACTGAGGGCTCCTGAGGTGCGATGCTCTTGGAGCACCCCTTTGACGTGCAAGTGACTCGCATGAAAAAGAGGCGACAATCTCGCTCGGGTAATGAATGGAGGGAATTTCGGAGTCGGTAGCTGCGCCTCGTGAGCCGGTTAGACTTAGATTTCAGTGTGCAGCGGTGTTGGCGAGATTCGTTTTGGGGGGAGTGGCGCCGCTCGCGAGGCACACCTGCTGGGGCCTGGTTCTCAGAGTCTCCAGCTCGTGAGGGCTTTCAGGTAGCCTCGCGAGGCACTGTTTGCGGCGTTCCCAAGCTCTTGGTCTCTCGGGCCACAGTTGACAAGTTTTGGAACACGGGGCCCGACGCGCATTCGCCAACTTGCTTGTGTCTGTTCCATGAGCAGAAGAGTACCAAACATCTAGGTGAGGTGACATGCGCGGGGTCAGGCCCGGAAGCCAGAGCTCGATCACTTGGATTATAATTGTTGCAGGGACGAAACCAAGCACAGACACCGTGCCTAGCCCCCGCTCATGGGATGGTCAGGAGAAGAATCACGAAGGCGCGATGCTATCAACGGTGGCGCGACACCGAACACATGATTAAGTAGGCAATATAAACTCATTAGGGCATAACCAGATTCGTTACACGACCAAAAGGAAATGCTACTGCCGTGCCTGGCATGGGTGAGCTTAAGGTTGATGTAGCCATAGGGTGCCCTCAATTTGAACAAACCAAAAAGTCACATGCCAGCGTGCGCTGAGGGAATGTCCAGCCGCTAGCTAAAATCCGTCATGGGAGCTTGCCGTTTCGGGGCCGAGAGGCTCCTGACGGCCTGGGGGCTCGCGAGGGACATGGAGCTCGCATGGCTCATCGCGAGCTGCGCCAGCCTTTGGAAGGTGACGCCGGCGTTATCTAGGCCGAAGGGCATGTGATTGTAGCTGGTGGCGAGGCCCCTGCTTAGGCCATGCGCCATGGTCAAATGAGGTCCTGGGAGCAGGCTCTATTGAGGCTTGCGAGGTCGACGCGCACGCACACCTTGCCACCCTCTTCGGGGACGATAATCGGGTTGGAGGACCTCGTGAGGCGGTGCCTGCCATGGATGGCTCAGCTTCTTGTAGCTTGCGGGTCTCCTGAAGGATGACCTCTTTCTTCTCTAGCTCCTGGCACCATGCTCCTTGCTTTGATGGGGTGTGCGTCAAGGCATGCCTCCAAGTGGTGCTCGAACACCTCCGTTGGTACACCGTCCAGGTCAGGCGCTTTCCAGGCGATAGCCCCTGAGCCCACCCGAAGGAAGGTGTGAGCACGCATTCCTATGCAGAAGGAGGGCAGGCACCGACGGCGAGGGCGGGGCTTGGGCTGCTTCCATCAGCCGACGCCTTCTTCACCTTGGGGCGGTCTTGGGAGAGCAACTGCTTCTTCTTCGCGGGAGCGGAATCGGGAGGCTTGGCGGCATCGTTGCCATCGGAATGCACAGTTGCGGTGGCCCGGTAGGCATGCTCGAGGGATAAATTGGTTCAACTTAATTGTCCATCTCCTCATGACATCTAATAAATTTGGATGGACTGTACATATGTTAAAATCTCCTCCATGGGAGTAAGTATCTGAAGTTGAAGGAAAGGAATAAGTTATACTTTTCCACATTCCTGATAAATGCTCAACTTCTCATGCAGTTGTTTGTCAGATCAATGCTCTTGAGAGGAAGCAAGTTCTGGGAAAGAATAAAGAAAAAGATGGAGACTCCTCCAACCAGCAATACTTAGGATCACGAGCTCTTCTGCAGCCCTTTGGACCTGAGAATATAAAGAAAACAAGAGGTGGAAAAACACTTCTAGTTGAAACTGAGGTAAGGAGGAGTGATAGAATAAAGAAAGATAATGATGGTTTCAAAAGTAATTCTTGCTCAAACACAAAATGTCTTCGTTGTAATGGTGTCCCTCCAATTGCTCAAAAAATAGTTGTCAAAAATCTCACTACCTCTTTCTGTAAGGTTGCTGAGCTGGAACTGGAGGAAAAGCTGACTAAGAAGCCCAAGAGAAGGTCAGGAGAGGAGTTGGTCAAGGTACCCTTTGCCAAGGAAGAGCACAATGCTTCCAAGACCACCTAATGATAGTGCACTGCAATCATAATGTTCGCTGGAGGGGCACCACTGCTTACCGCCTCTTATACAATGCTTTGGTTGTAATAGACTTTTTTTAAGGTCTAGAAAGAACTCTTTTGTAGAACTTTATGCTCTGATGGTGTACTAGTACTGGTTGCTGATGATACTCCATGTCATGCTCTGGTTCATGCTCTTGCTGTGTTGTTTCCCATTCATATTTATGGATCAGGTGTTGGAACTTGATCATTGGTTATATGTACCCATAATTTCTCATGAATAACACAACCAAGAACTGGAATATCCTTAATTGGAATATCAGGGGGATGAATTCTAAAGATAAATGGTTGGCTCTTAGGCAAAAAATTGCTGAGAGTGATTGTGCTATACTCTTTTTATAGGAAACTAAGAGAGAGAACAGTAACTCTGCTTATATAAAAAAAACTTTTGCCCTAATAGAACCAACAAATTTGCATTCTTTCCTTCCATTGGGGCTTCTGGTGGAGTGCTTGTTGCATGGAGTGGCTCTTTGTTTGAAGGAGAGGTCATTGCTGAAAATAGATTTTCAATCTCAATACAGTTCACTAGTCGACAATCAAATCTGTCCTGGATTCTTAATAATATTTATGGCCCTTGTGAAGTACAAGACAAGATTGACTTCATTGATTGGTTCCACAACATTCATATGCCTCTTGACACCGAATGGATTCTTATGGGTGATTTTAATTTCATTAGGTCCTCCTCAGACAGGCATAGACCAGGAGGTGACGTCAATGATATGCTCTTCTTCAATGAGGCAATAACTAATCAGGCTTTAGTTGAGTTACCTTTGCACGGGAGGCAATTCAATTGGAGTAATATGCAGAAAAATCCACTTCTTGTCAAACTAGGTTGGTTCTTTACATCATCTTCTTGGATGACTTCATTCCCTAATACCATTGTGCTCCCTCTAGCAAGGCCTATCTCTGACCATTTCCCTTGTGTAACCAAAATTGGAACTGCAGTTCCAAAAGAAAAGATTTATAGATTTGAAAATTATTGGTTGCAACACACAGATTTCAAGCAACTAGTAGCTGCTGCTTGGAGCATTCCTGTGGGCAATATGGATGCTACCAAAAGTATTAATGCAAAATTCAAAAAGCTTAGAAGAGCTCGCAAGCAATGGGCTAGATCCCTTTCATGTTTGAGGACATAAATTGCTGCTATTAATGAAGTGATATTTGTTCTGGATATTTCTGAAGAATTCAGAGAATTGGGTATATTTGAGTGGAATTGTAGAATAATCTTGTAGGAACATTTGCTCACCCTCCTGAAAAATCAAAAGATTTATTGGAAGCAATGGGGAAAAGTCAAGGGTGTCAAATTTGGTGATGAGAACACAAAATTCTTTCACACTAAAGCTACCATTAATCACAGGCATAATCACATTGATGTGCTCCAAAATGAAGACCAAATGGACATTTCTGATCATGCTGGGAAGGCTGCAATACTTTGGGAGGCTTTAAAAAAAGAATGGGGACTTGTGAAGAAACAACAATGCACTTCGATCCTGAGTCTTTATATGACCATCATACTGATGCCTCAATATTTGAAAACCAAGAATTGCCTTTCATCGAGGAAGAGGTTAATGAAGTGGTCAAAGATCTTCCAAATGACAAATCTCTAGGACCTAATGGTTTCAACAATGAGTTCTTCAAAGCATGTTGGGACATCATCAAATTTGATGTGCTTAGATTGATTGATGAGTTCCATGCTAGGCAAATTTCTCTTGAAAGTATCAACACATCATATATCACACTTATCCCCAAAGGGATCGCTCCTCTGACAACAAATGATTATAGACCCATCTCCCTCCTCAACTGATGTCTCAAACTCATCACCAAATTACTGGCCAGTTGAATCTAGAAAGTGATTCTCAAAATGGTGCATATTAATCAATATGGATTTCTTAAAGAAAGGGCCATTCATGACTGTCTGGGTCGGGATTTTGAGTACTTACATCAATGCCACAAATCCAAAGATGAAATAATTTTTTTGAAATTAGATTTCAAAAAAGCTTTTGACATCATTGAACACCAAGCAATATCGGACATTCTGAAAGCTAAAGGTTTTGGGCGAAGATGGATACATTGGATTAAACTGTTATTCTCATCTGCTTCTTTGGCTATTATGTTGAATGGTGTTCCCGGGAAGAAATCTTATTGCTTAAGAGGAGTAAGGCAAGTGGATCCTTTGTCCCCCTTACCTTTTGTGATGGCTGCTAATCTGCTTCAATCCATTCTAAACAAAGCTATGCATATGGGTCTGCTCACTTCACCTTTGCAGGTGGATTCTTGCCCTAACTTCCCTATAGTTCAATATGCAGATGATGCTCTAGTCCTCTTACAAGCAGACGCCAAACAAATTCATTGCCTTAAAGCTCTCCTCCATACTTTTGCTGAAGCCACTGGCCTGAAACTGAATTACCACAAATCAAGCTTCACCCCAATCAGCGTTGCTGATGACAAATTGAAAATCCTGTTTAGCACCTTTCATTGCAAAAGTGGAAATTTTCCATTTACCTACATGGGGGTGCCATCGGGTCTTCATAAGCCCACAGTTGAACAATGTCTCCCATTAGTAAATAATCTGGCAAAGAAACTGGTTGGATTATCCCCATTCATGACTCTGGCTGGTAGGCTGCTGTTAGTCAAATCAGTGTTGAACTCTCTCATAATATATTTCATGGGATGTCTTGATGTGCCTGTCACCATTAAAAATCAAGTCATCAAATACTTGAGACACTTCCACTGGAGGGGTCCTGACCTAGAGGATCATAGACCTGTCATGGTAGCTTGGACTATTGTCTGCAGGCGAAAGAATCAAGGTGGATTAGGGGTGTTGGACATTTTTGTTCAGAACAAAGCCCTACTGCTCAAGAATTTGCACAAATTCTACAATAGACTCAATATTACATGGGTAAATTTAATTTGGGAATCATATTATAATAATGGATCATTGCCTGGCAACAATTGGATGAGATCCTTTTGGTGGAAAGCCAACCTCAAGCTCATTGAAAACTATAAGTCCATGGCGAGATGCAATGTGGTTGATGGAAAAATGCACTATTTTTGTTTGATCTTTGGCATTCTGCATATTTGCAAAATATGTTTCCACACCTTTTCTCCTTTGTTAAAAATAAGGAAACTTCTGTGCATACAGTCATGCAACTTGAATACCTTGAGGGTCTCTTTCATCTGCCACTTTCAGTCCAAGAATTTGAGGAATCTGAAGCTATGGAGGAAATTTGTAATACATTAAAACATCTGAATTTACTGAATGCACTGATACATGGACCTATATCTAGGGCAATGAACAATTTTCAGTAGCCAAGGAATATAGAATCATGATGGGGATCAAAGTGGTGCCACAACAATTTCAATGAATTTGGAGTAGTTCTTGAGAGCCAAAAAACAAGGTGTTCTTTTGGATACTTCCGTATGACAGACTAAATATAAGGAATCTGGTAAGAAGGAAAACTTTCCATTTGGAAAATTACAACTATGGCATTCACAATTGCCCAGAAGAAGAAACACTTCAGCACCTTTTATGGACTTGCCCCTTTGCTTCACAATGTTGGGATTTAATCTACTCAACTAGGCAAAGCAATTTCTCAGTTTTGGAAGCTTTTGCTGATCTCAAAAAGAAAACTACATGTGCCTTTTTTTATGGAAATAATCATATTGGCTTCCTGGTCCATTTGGATTACAAGAAACAATCTCATATTTCAAAATACCCAACCCAATATTTAGAGATGGAAGGATATATACAATGAGGAGCTTCATCTTATCAAATACAGGATAAAAAACAGCTACGCTAGGGAGTTCATCTCCTGGCTAGATAGGCTTGCTTTGTAATTTATGTATTTAGCATGTATTTTCTTTCTTCCTTCTTTTAGTAGTTTTTTCCTTCTTTTGTTTCTTTATTTTATTTATATTTTGTTTAGTTTTTCTATTTTTTTGGCTTATCTCAAGCCATGTATGCACTCTGTTCTTTTGCTTTTGGTTAATGAAAATTTTTGTAGTGGGTTTTTGCCCAACTGTGTATAGTCAGATTTTTCACAGACTATGCGCTATTACTATAAGGTCTACATCATGTCACTTTAATAGATGATTACCTTCAAAGTCATTTTCTTAATTAGAGCATAACATAAGCTAATAGAGATATGAACATCTACTGACAAAAGTTAGACTATATATGTTTTCTATTACTACGAGATCTACACCATAATGGTGATTATCTTCAAAGTTTTATCCTATAGAAATTGAGGTCTACAAATATGGTTATAAAGCATCAGCTATTCTATATATTTCCTCCTCTAAAGCAATTGTTGTTGTTATTAACTAAAATTATTTAGTCTCACAATAATTAAATATTATTCATGCACAATCACTATATGCTGAAATGGTGTTTTTGTGCTAAAATCAAATATCATGCCTCGCTTTGTTTGAATAAGTCATAGAAAAGTATGCAAATTCTGCATATACTGGTGATTACCTTCTATTACATAGGTAAAATGCATGGGAGTGGAACCTATGTCACTATTTCCAATTATAGTGTTGTCCATCCATCGAGTTGGATACCGTAATTTATAGCAAGTGTCTCGAACAATTTTGCAATGTCCACATCACATTGTGGTTATACTTTCATAGTGACTAACCAATGTTATACATGCAGCATCCATGTTTTTGGCGGTGACTCTAAAATTGCAATGCTCATATGCATTTTATGTGTCACCAACTTCACTTAGTTCTCAAGCTAAGTATATAATGGATGCATTTGTATTCACCCTGAATATTTCCCTTAAGATAAACATGATGCCATGAGCACATCACGAATGATCACCCATTCATTTTCAAGACCTCAAGTCTACCACAACTCACAATTTTGTCACTTAATCAACTTCAAGGTGAGATCTCGTAATCAAATATTTTCCTATATACACATTCAGATGAAATGCCCTTAATGCACTTTACATCCTCTTATGATGGTACTACGATTTCCATGATAAAGAAACATATAATTTCTTAAAATCATCAGATTCACCCAATGGGTGCTATACCATTATTTTAAATATTTACTAGTACTGAGAATACTATGCAAGTCAATGGTCACAAAAAATGAATCACGAGGAATTGAAAGTATAGTGTAGGCTAAAAGACAAAATTACCTCTTAATAGGGAATATATCATTTTCATACAATGACAACGACAACTCTCAAGTTTGTCAAGTGTGTGGTTATGCAAATATCGTACCTATAGTTACCAAAACCCTTAAAGATATGGTCAAACCACACCATAAAGTTGGGATAAATTTGAAATTTTGCAAACTTACAACCATAAAATATTCTAGTAAATGATTGTTTCCAAATCTTCATCAGAAGGAGAGAACCAAAAATCTAGTGCAACAAAAAATATGGTGAATTCCTTTGCACCGATGATATGTTTGCATAATATATAAATTTTCATTAATGTTGAGACCTCATGTAATTTCCTAGTTATCCCAAAATATTATTATCTTATACTTGTTCTATTACATGTAGTGTGATGTCCAATATCCTATTTCTCAGGCATGATATTTGATAAATTTTGAATGTATGAATCAATTCATACTCAGTATTGTTGTGTACACAATAATTTTTTAGATATTAATAAATTAAATATTTGGTTTGGGGATGATTACAAAATTATTGACAGTTCTATTGGTCACAACTTTTGAAGTTACAAATTTTCCTAAATCATCAGATTTTATGTGCACCGCATGTGCCATAGGGGACATCAGTTTTATGGCACTCTCACCTTAAGATTCTAGATGAGCCACTCATTATTTCTTGAACACATTCAAAAGATATATGTGGATACTATGTGGTATTATTTTAGATACATGGTACTCATAGGAACATTTATAAAATGATTTCAAGTGTGTCTCTTATATCACACAACCATGATCTTACCCAATAAATTGCTTAACTTATAAAAGTAGGAGTAAATTCTCATGAATAAAGGATAAACCCATTCGAATAGACAATGTTGTTGAACTCATTTCACGAGCCTTTTATGATTGCATTCAGTACTCTATGTGCATACCCAGAATGGTTTAGCTAAATTTCTTATCAAAGATAGTCAATATAATTACATGGCTGCTGTTATAGACTTGTAATTACCAGCCTCTTGCTGGACACGTACGGTTTTACACACCATAAGTATGATCTAAATTATGCCAACTGCATATCATACTACTACTTCTCCTTGTAGTAAGTACATGGAAATAAAAAAGTATTTCCCACATGCGATAATTAGTTTACATACTAATATCATCACTCCAGCATAAATTAGTTGGCCCTCACAGAAAATTTGGGATCTATGTCAGAAATAACAATTTATCCATCAATAAAAAAATCACAGCATGTATGCTTATTGCATTAGCAATAAGGACATTTTCTGGCATTCGGGAGGATAAGCACCACAAATAATGCTGAGAAATAAATTAGAAATGTTATTGACATTCAACCTTATATATACGTACTCAAAGAATCTGAACTAGAAGTTTAGAGAATCATATATTTGCAACACATTGTAAATCTTGCACATACATTTACTGATGACAGGGTGTCACTAAATTTCTATATTCCTGCAGTAAAGTGTTAAGAAGAGTGGAGGTACCTGATAAACAACTCTTCTCCCAAAATAAGAGCAAGAGGGGGAGAAATCTGACCACACGAGATATAATCTGTCATATGCTTCTGCGGAAACATAGGAAATTAGATCGTCAATTAGTAAATGTAATTCAATATCAAGTTGAAAGACACCTCACTGGATACTCATCATCCAAAGCCCGACATAAATGTGCACAAATGTTTTGGTACTAGGACATCGAAACACCTTGACCCCATTGTTGTAGGAAATTACAAGGAGTTAAAAGGAATAAATACATTTCCACAATTTCATCGATTCCACCAGAATCATATAAAATAGAGACTAAATTTGTCAACATATATTTCTTCTCCTAGTTGCTGAAATCTTTTGGGCCCTGAACCAAAATCCATGGTAGAGTGTCTCTTGCACTCATATTAGTTCACATAGGATGAAGTATCTTCAAACTGGATAATACTCGTGATACGTCTCTGGCGTATCTACTTTTTCTAACGCTGTTGCTCTTGTTTTGGACTCTATTTTGCATGATTTGAATGAAACTAACCCGGACTGATGCTGTTTTCAGCAGAACTACAATGGTGTTGTTTTTGTGCAGAAATAGAAGTTCTCGGATTCGGATGAAACTTTTTGGAGATTTATTTCAGAATATATAAAAAATACTGGAACCAAGAACCACCGAAGGGGGTGAACTGGCTCGCCAAGATACACCAGGGTGCGCCCCCCACCCCCTCTGGCACTCCGTGGAGGGTTGTGGCCACCTCGTGGCCCCCTAACCCTAATTCCAACTCCATAAATACCTATTTTCGGAGAAAAAATAGGAGAGGAAGTTTCATCGCATTTCAGTATACGGATCCGCCGCCACCTCCCGTTCTTCATTGGGAGGCCAGATCTGGAGCCTGTTCGGGGCTCTGGAGAAGGGAATCTTCGGTCTTCGTCATCGCCAACCCTCCTTCATCACCAATTCCATGATGCTCCCATCAGGAGTGAGTAATTACTTCGTAGGCTCTCGCTGGTCGGTGAGGAGTTGGATGAGATTCAGTTAGTTTTGTTAGGGCTTGATCCCTAGTATCCACTATGTTTTGAGATTGATGTTGTTATGACTTTCCTATGCTTATTGCTTGTCACTAGGGCCCGAGTGCCATGATTTCAGATCTGAACCGTTTATGTTTTCACCATTATATCCATGTTCTAGATCCGATCTTGCAAGTCATATTCACCTGTTACATGTTATGATCCGTAAACCCCAGTGTGACAGTAATTGGGATACTTTCTGGTGATGAACGTAGTTTGAGGAGTTCATGTATTCACTATGTGATAATGCTTTGTTCCTGTTCTCTATTAAAAGGAGGCCTTAATATCCCTTAGTTTCCTTATGGATGGTATGACAAAAGATGTGATGCAAGTCCTTTTCCATAAGCACATATGACTATGACTGTTATATGATGAATATCATCCAATGAATTCACCGATCTAATGCCTATGAGTTTTTCATATATTTCTCTTGCTAATGTTACAACTGCTACAAAACTGTTACTGCTGTTACCGTTATGATTGCTATTGTTACCACTGCTATGAAAGCTATCATACTGCTGTGCAACTAATCACTTTGCTACAGATATTTAATATACAGGTGCGGTTGAATTGAAAACTCAACTGCTAATACTTGCAAATATTCTTTGGCTAACCTTCTGTCGAATCTATAAATTTGGGTTGAATACTCTACCCTCAAAACTGTAATATTTTTCCCTCTAAGACGAGGGGAGGTAAGAAACTACCATCTAGATCTGCACTTGATTCACCTTCTATTTTGAGTAAACTTGCAGCACCACCACATGCTATTAGTCCTGATATGTCGCAAGTTATTGATGATGCTACTTCAACTTTGGATGATTCTTATGATGATGCTACTACTTTGCTTGATGATAATGTGCCAGTAGGTGAATTTCTTGATGAAAAAAATTGCTAGAGCTAAAGATATTGAGAATGCCAAAACTGATGAAATTATCGAAATTGATGAAGTACTTGAAACTGAAAATCTTGAAACACCTCTTATACCAAGCTCTCTTAGATTTGAAATGAATAAGATACCTGAAGGTTATGTTATGGATGAGGAGATAGCTAGAGACTTTTTTGCTTGCAATGATAGAGATGGTCTTAAGAAATTACTATGCAAACTGAAAGAAAAAAAATTGAATGCTAAAATGAAATGTGATCCTAAGTTTGCTACTTCACCTATATTTATTACCGACAAGGAATATGAATTCTCTGTCGAACCAGAGTTAATTACTTTGGTTGAATCTGATCCTTTTCATGTCTATGAAACTGAATTTGTAGTGGCACATCTTACTAAATTAAATGATATAGCCACCCTATTTGCTCATGATGAGAAAATTTGCTATTACTATAATCTCAAGTTATTTCCGTTCTCATTAAAGGGTGATGCTAAGATATGGTACAATACTCTTGTTCCTGGTTGTGTGCTTAGTCCCGAGGATATGGTTTACTACTTCTCTGAAAAATATTTTCCTGCTCATGAGAAACAAGCTGCCTTACAGGAAATATTTAACTTTGTGAAAATTGAAGATGAGAGTCTCCCACAAGCTTGGGGGATGATTCTCCAATTGCTTAATGCTTTTCCTGATCATCCTCTTAAGAAAAATCAAATACTTGATATCTTCTATCATGGACTAACCGATGCTTCTAGGGACTTCCAATAGTTGTGCTGGTTGCGTTTTCAGGGAACAAACTGTTGAACAATATGAAGAATAATTGAATAATATATTGAAGAATGATGATGATAGGACTCTTCATGAATCACCGCTTAAACCCACTCAGAAGAAGAGAGGTATCTTATTTCCTAGTCCTGAATATATGCAAGAGGCAAAGAAATGTATGGAGGAAAACGGTATTAAAGCTGAAGATGTTAAGAATATCGGTCCTATTGAAGAAATACATTGACTTGACACACCACCACCACCGGTGGTAGAGGTAAATTCTTTTATAAAGTTTGATGAAAGTAACATCCCTTACAAGAAACATCCTAGTCAATGCCTATATGAATTTTATATTTACATTATCAAACAAGGTCACTTAAATGCAAATGTCATGAAACAATAGAAATATAATTCTGATATGATTGCTAGCTTGAGTGGTTTGTTATTTAGAATCACTAATGATATTAGAGGTGTAGGAAAACAAGCCTCTATGGCTCAAACCCAGATAGAACAAGTCGCTTAATCTTAAAGAGAATTGCTTAATAAAATGAATAATTATATGAATGATTTTTCTGTTAGAGTTGCAACTAGAGGAGGTAAAATGTCTCAGGAACCAATTTAGCCCGAGGGATACCCAAAATGAATTAAATAAGACCCTCAAAGAATTAACACTAATGTACCTAGTCCTTCTAAATGGAAGAAGAAAAAGAAAAATGATAGGACTTTGCGCACCTCTAGTGAACCTGAAATAGAAAAACCTCCCGAAGATAATAATGATGTCTCTATCTCTGATGCTGAAACTCAATTTGGTAATGAACATTCATCTAGTGATAATGAAAATGATAATGATGTCGGAGAGGCTGATCGGACCCACGAACACCTATGGGACCGGTGGGCCGGGTCCCTTGTGGTTCGGAGGGGGGCGGAGATCGCACGAAGAGCGGATCGAGGCGAAGCCCACGAGCAGTTTACCCAGCTTCGGAGCTCTCCGGAGAGATAATACTCCTACTGCTGCTTGTCTGATTGTATTGTGTTCTTGCTAGGGAGCACGGAGAGCTACAAAACCTAGCGTGAGTGTCTCTGGTCTCGAATGAGTCGACCCGACAGAGCCAGCCACTTCTACGTTGCGCATGGGCCTCCTTTTATATTCTCAAGGGGTCTCCGACAGGTGGCAACGTAGATGAGGGTACAAATGGAAAAACAGTAGTTGGTACACCTACTTGAACAGTGTACAATGCAATATACCTAACTCTGACGGCAAGGGACAAAAGCATTAAATGCCTGTCCCTGTCGCCTAAACAGTGAAACAGGGATCGTCAGGAGCGCCACCGTTTGCCACGATGGTAGGCTTGTCAGCGCCGCTTATCGCTGCTCCCCGCTGGCTGCACAGCCTCTTGACACGCGCGCATGGAATGGTCCCATGGCGACACGTTGATGGATGAGCTGGAGCGGAGATGAAGAGAGGTTGCCTGCCATGCTGAATCCTTGTCGCGTCACGAGACTTGTCGCGCCCGAGCCTTCCCGGCAAGCTCCTCTTGCCGTGGTCTTGTCTTCTGCGTGCCTTGAGTGGCTTTCCGGCAAGCTCCTCTTGCCGGGCCTTGTCTTCTTGGTTAAATACTTTGTTCTTGAATGGCTCCACAGAACCATGGAGGATCTTGGTGGTGACCAGGCAAGCCCTGCCATGGTGTCTTGAATCGCCTGCGGCACGAAGTTCGGGATACTAGGGTACCCCTACTCTAGTACAATCGACAGAGCCCCCAGGCCTGGGTCACACATGCTGCCGAAGCGCTGTGGGCCAGGCCCAAAAACAAAGGCACGGTCACACGCGCCTTGATCACGCCGTAACTCACCCCGGACCCACCACGTCCCCCACTAACGGCACGCACCGAACGTGGCGTTGTGTGAGAGATCGTGGGCGAGGTCGTGGGGGTTTCTTTATTAGGAAAAGCGGAACGTCCGCCCCCTCTCCCTCCTTATAAATAGGGGAAATAGGGGCAGGTCGCCCACCTCGCCATTGCTGTCTTGTCCTGAAAAGCACCGCCGCTCCCCCCTGCCTCTCTAGTGCGAAGAGAGCAGTGCTCCGCCCCCTTTCGACACAGCGGCATCAACGCCGTCGGTCTCCTCCACTGCCTCCGCCATGGCTCCGAAAGCCGACAAGGGGAAGGGCGTGAAGTCGGCCGAGGCGCAGCGGCTCGCCAAGGCCGCGAAGGAGCGGGCCATCTTCTCCCCCCAGCTCGACGCAAAGGAGCTGAGGGAGGGCTTCTACCTCTTTTGGTCGACGGAGACGCGTGCGCATGGCGCACGAAGGTACTCCCCGCCACCGCTTCGGAATTAGCCCCAACTGGGTATCCTTTCTTTGCCCATTTCTTCTATTGCGGGCTCTGCCCGCCCTTTTCTGAATTCTTCTGCGACATTATGAACACCTACGGGTTCCGCCTCCTTGATTTCACCCCCAACGCCATTCTGACCATGGCAGTTTTTGCACACCTTTGCGAAAACTTTGTCGGGATCCACCCCAACGTAGCCCTCTTCCGCCACTTCTTCATGCCCCACGTTGAGAGAGGGGAGCCGCTTGCTGGAGGGATTGCTTGGGTCTCCAGGGTCGGCAAGAAGGAGGCATATCTGGAAGGAGAGTTCCGCAGCAAGTGGGAGGAGTGGAGAGCCAATTGGTGTTGGATCGTAGAGGAGAACCCACAGCCCTTCACTGCCGTGCGCCAAGCCCCAATAGTGCGTGGCAACGATTGGAGTAGCTTGGCGCCGGAGGATGCTAGGTTGAAGATAGCTGTGACCCGGATTTTGCGCCTCAGGCTTGCCGGACTCACCGTAGGCGCAGTTGGCGCAGATTTCCTTCGCCGCCGCATCGCTCCCTTGCAGGAGAGGAGGAGGCCTGCTTGGGAGTTCCAAAACGCAGCGGACATCATGAGGCTGCGCCCGGGCCTTAACTGGAATTTCACCGTCTTGGAGTTGGATGCGATGCTGCTAGAGCTGTTCAAGAACGACCCCGATCACCCCGAGTGGTTTAGGTTGCCGAGGGGGGTCGTCCCATTGTGCAACAACTCTGCGCTCGACCGCATCCGCGCCATGATGCCGTTGTGCGATTCCCATGGGATCGTTCCAACCTGGCAAGAGCCTTCCGACGACATCGTGCGACAATTCTTCGACAACTTGGAAGAAATGCCGATCCGCCCCGACGAGCAGAAGAAGCTCACCCGCGACACCACCGACGAAGAGATGGTGCGCATTGCCACCAGGCTGGAGGAGGTGGCAGCAGCTGCTGCCGCTGGCGTCTTCGGGTACACCGTGGAGGAGGCAGATGCAACCGAGGCGGCAAGCCTTGCCGAGCGAAGGGAGTTCGCCGGCGAGCAAGAGCTTGCCGCACCCGAGGACGAGTCGAGCGAACCAGCCAAGGGCGCTTCATCCCCACCATCCAGCGGCTTGCCGCACACGGAGCCCCCGGCCCGCTTAAAGAGGCGCTTCCGCAAGGCGGAGACGAGACGGGCGGCAGACGGGCCCATTACCAAGCCACATGACGCGCTTACCACGGCAAGCGATGTTGCCGCTGGATCACCCCACTGCTGCGACAATCGGGCGGATCCTCCCAGCCACCGCCGACGCCTCCGCTAAGCGGCCAAGAGAGCCCACTCCTCCGCCTCGTCGCACCGGGAGGCGAGCCGGAGTTTGACTTCTCAGCTTAGCTCCGAGGAGGAAGAAGAAGAATAAGCTTCAATATTGTGCTTGTATTTCTTCAATTTTGTTGCTTCATCTTGAATCTGATTTGCTTCGTTCTGAACTCTTTCCTTTCCAGGACGCTGGCCCAAAGAGCGTTGAAGACAGCCAAGACCCCGGTGGTCGTCGTTGAGGACGATCCACCCGTGGCAACAGGAGGCGCATCTGAGACCCCCTTGCCGGATCCGGCAACCCTTCCTCAGAGCAGCCCCCAAAGACAGCCCCAGTAAGTATGCGGTTTTCTCTCCTTCGTTAGGTGTGCATGGGTGCTCCTTCTTCATTGATATCTCGATCGTTGGTTTGTGTAGGAGCAGAGCAGCCTCATCAGGAGGGCTCGGAAGCCGCCCCTGAAATTCTATCTGCTTTGACTACGCCGCCAAGGGAGGATTCTCCAGCAAGGGAGCGTCCTCCAGCAAGGGAGGCTACTCAGGCAAGGGACAACAGCAGTGACCCTCCAGTGGTCGACACCATGGCTGCAGATCCCATTGCAGGTAATCCTCTTGCGCGAAAATTTCCCTTGGGCTTGTTTTCTTCTGTTTTTCTTTTTGAACATTTGCTTGGCTGTTCTTTCTTTGTCCGCTACAGAGCCGATGGAGACTGAGGTCGCCGGCGAGGAGGACGCGCGCGGCAACACTGACGAAGCCGCCGTCGTGGAAGAAGAGGCCGGCGCCGACGAGCCTGCCGGCGAGGAGGCCACCGAGGCTGCCGCCGCAGAAGCCGTGAGGGTCCTGGCGATCGACCGACGGCCCCTGGGCCGCAGGAGAGCCAGCGCTACACCGACCGCCGACTTCTGGCCGCTGGCAGCCGCCAGTTCAAGAGCCCCAGCCCGCGCCTACTTGAAGGCCGGGCGATAGCGTCTTCATCAAACTCCCTCAGGCGCCGAGCTCAGGGCGCCCGGTCGAAGGAGAGACCTTCGACGGAGAGCTGCTCGCCTCCGCTGGCCGACGCTGGTGGACGCGCAAGCAAGCAGGCGTGGCGAAGTCCGAGGAGGAGCAAGGCTGAAGAAGCTGCTGTCGCTCTACCGCGCCCAACAAGCCAAGTTGGAGTCCCGGGAAGCACTTGTCGCGAGGGCGGGAGCAGACATGGAGAAGCGCGCAGAAGAGCTCCGGGGCGCCAACCAAGAAACTCTCCGGAACATAGCAGAAGAGCGGGAGCGACTTGCTGAAGAGCGCACGGCCTTCATCCTCGAGAAGGCCGCAGCTGAGGAGGAGCAGCGGCTTGCTGCCGAGAAGCTGTCCGCGCAGGAAAGCGAGCTGGCGCAGCGGAAGGTCAACCTGGACAGCCACGAAGAAGAGCTTGTCGCGCGCGAGGAGTCACTTGGCGGGGCTCTTAAGGAAGCGAAAGATGCTGCCGCAGCCGCCGAGGCCGCCAAGAAAGAGTTGGAGGCGAAGGTGACGCAGCCGGAGGCCGCCTCGAGAAGAGCGGCGAGGAGCTTGCCGCACTCAAGCACGAGCGCGAGAAGGACGCCTACACTCTTGGCGAACTGCAGGGCCGTCTCGCTGATAGGAGCAAGGAGCTCGACGCCGCCAAAGATTCCAAGGCAGATCTTCAGCTGAAGCTGACCACTCTGACGTAGACGCTGGACGGTGCCAAGGAGCGGGAGGTGGGCCTGTTGGAGCAGATCAAGGCCAACGAGGAGCTGCTGGCGAACGCTGTTGCCACACAGAGCGCCTTGAGGGAGAGTGTGGAGCACTGGACCGAAGGTCTTGTGGATACTGCTGCTGCCATCCACAACGAGCTGATGGAGCTTGGGATGGTGGATCTCGGATACTCCTCCGACGAGCATCTCCAACCCAGCGCCAAGCTTAGCTTATTCTTCAAGGGCGTGGTGACGGGCCTCCAGCGACTCCGGGAAGAGGTCCCAAAGCAGCTGGCCGAGGAATCACGCCAGATCTGTGCAGGAGCCCTCCAGAAGGTGTTGATGAAGGTGGCCTTCCGCAATCCAGGCCTCAACCTCAACGGCGTCCTCAAATCCTTGCCGCCAGATGCCGACGTGGAGGCACCCATTGTGGACAAGGTGAACAAGATCAAGCGGGTTGATGGCGACCGCGTAGACTAGGCCGCCAATTTTATCTTTCCCTTGTCGCTGCTGATGATGTTTAGAACAATTTATTAGATCTGCGACAAGCTTATTTTGTAATATAACTCTATCTTCGGCGATGATTGCAATGTTATTTCCTTTATTTGATTCCTTCCTTTGTACGTTTTTTCCCTACGCCTTTAGGGAACTTGTCGGTGCAGGCACCTTTGCCGCGAGCGTTGAGTGCGGAACGTCAGCAGCCTGCTGGCGGTGCCGCCTCCGACAAGCAACCTTGTCGCGACTAGCTGCAACTCACTTAAGTTGTTGAGCAGACTCGAAACAAAGTAAGGGCGCGACTAGTCGCGAGTTGGGTCCTCTGCGCACAGGTTTTCCATACAAAGTACTATCGTTCGAGGAAGATAACTTAAAAATTTAAGAACTGATTGCTCAAATTTGGGCAACTTAGCTTTTCTGTCGTTTGCTTCCCGATAAGGCGAAACTTCCTCGAGCAACGCTTGGTCCATAGTAGTATCTTCTCCTTCCCCCCTGGTTAACTTGTGCTTGAGGGAACCTTCCTTTCTTTGAGAAAAGAGAAAGAAGAGAAAATAAAGTTATGGAGCCCAGCGGCTCGATATTGCTTACCGGGTGTGGGTGCTGCACAAAGTGTTAGCCAAAACATGCAATAAAATGATGAAAGCATGAATTTGACAAGTTGTGCGCAACACATGAGCTTCTTGATGCATCGGGTTCTGCGCCTCGCTTTGTACAAAGGATTACATGCAACAGCGGCAAGACTTGTACAAAAGGTGGTTGCGGAACAGGTTCCGCAACCGCGCTTCTGAGTAAAACTTACGAAGATGCTCGATATTCCAGGAGTTGCTCACCGAATGTCATCTTCGGTCTCAAAGCGGACAGCGCCAGCCTAGTGACTCGTTTCAACCCGATAGGGCCTTCCCACTTCAAGGCCAACTTGTTTGAATTCTTGGCGGACTGAACGCGCCGAAGAACAAGGTCGCCTTCCTCGAGGCTTCGGCACTAACTTTGCGGCTATGGTAGCGACGCAAAGCTTGTCTGGTAACGAGCAGCTCAGACAATGACTGAAGACGACCTTCCTCAAGGAGCAGCGTCATCTTGTCGCAGCTCCTCTTGCTCAAGCTCATCATCAGCGAGCACTCGAGGCGATCCGTATCTGAAGTTCCGTGGGGAGAACTGCCTCTGCTCCATAGACTAGAGCGAAAGGTGAGTGGCTCGATTTGGCGTCGTCCTGATCGACCAAAGAACCACCGGTAGCTCCTCAATCCAGTTTCTTCCGCACTTGTGCAGCCTGTCGAAAGTTCTGGTCTTGAGCCCGTGCAGCACTTCAGCATTTGCCCTCTGCTGACCGTTGCTTCTGATGAGCAATGTAAGCAAAGCAGACCTTGGCGCCAAGATTTTGGACGTACCGCATGAAGGTGCGACTCAGAATTGTGTGCCGTTGTCGGTGATGATCCTGTTAGGGATTCCAAGCGGCAAACAATCGACCAAGAACTTGATCGCCGACCGTGCTGTCACCTTCCTCGCTGCCTCCACTTCCGCCACTTTGTGAACTTGTCGATGGCAACGCATAAGTACTCAAAGCCCCGACAACTCGGGGAAGGGGCCGAGGATGTCGAGCCCCTGCACCGAAAATGGCCAGGAAAAAGGGATCGTCCGAGAGCTTGAGCTGGCTGGTGTATCTGCTTGGAATGGAACTGGCACGCTTCACACTTGGTTACTTGTGCAGTTGCATCCTGGAGGGCTGTCGGCCAGAAGAAACCTTGCCGGAAAGTTTTGCCGGCAAATGCTCTTGCGCCAATGTGATAACCACATATGCCTCCATGTATCTCTGCCAACAGCTTTTTTCCATCTTCCCGGCAAATACACTTCAATTTCACACCGTTGAGTCTTCTTCTGTACAGTGTGCTGTCGACAAACTGGTACATACTTGACTGCCGGGCTACTCTTTCCGCTTTCTTCTTGCTCTTCGGAAGTTCTCCGTCTCAAGGAAATGGACAATCTGCTGCGCCCATGCCGGAGCTTGTGGCTCGACAACAAGGACTAAAGGCAAATCTGCTGCTGCGGAACATCAGCTTCCACGGCAAGAACCTGCGGCTCAGCCGGAGCTTGACGTTCCCCGGCAAGCTTGCCGGAGCAAAACTTGTCGGGAGCGTCTGCTTCAACGAAACAAACCCTGGGGCTTGTCGGAGCAGACTGCTCCTCAGCTCTGTTGGTGTCGATCTTGGGGACCTTCGTGGCGGCGGCTTCGGGAAGCTCTGCCGGAAAATAGTCACCAGAAATCAACCTCCTCTTCTTGTTCTGTCCAGTTGATGGTGTTACGTTTGGTTGAGTTAGCTTGAGCACAAAAATCCCTGGTTCCATAGGCAACTTAAGTGCAGCGCACTTTGACAGGCCATCAGCAATATCATTCTGAGCTCTTGGAACATGTTCCATTTGTAGGCCGTCAAAGTGTTTTTTGTAGCTTTCTCACTTCATCAGCGTAGGCTTCCATCAATGGACTCTGATAATCTTTGTTCACTTGGCGGACGACAAGCTGCGAGTCACCCCTGACAATAAGCTTCTTGATCCCAAGGTCTACCGCGATCCCGAGACCGGCTAGCAAACCCTCATACTCTGCAGTATTGTTTGTTGCTTGCTCCTTGGGAAAGTGCATCCGACTACGTGCTTGAGGTGCTCTCCGGTGGGTGCAACAAGCAACGCCGGCACTGCACCTTGCAGCGAGAAGGCACCATCAAAGTACATCAGCCACTCTTTGCTTGCTTCCTTGACGGGAATGCTCGTCTCGAATTTCTTCATTTGGTGTTGGCGCCCATTCTGCTATGAATTCTGCCAATGCTCGCTTTGGATAGTTGAAGTGCTTTCAAACTTGAGGCCAAAGCTTGACAGTTCCAAAGGCCCACTCGACAATCCTGCCTGCCGCTTCGGATTCTCGCAATATCCTCTTCAAAGTGGAAAGCGAGTGACAACTATGATCTCATGTGCCCGAAAGTAATGGCGCAGCTTTCTCGAGGCCATGAGAAGGCCGAAGCAATTTCTGCACACCGTAGTACCTTGATCTAGCCCCCTGCAGAAGGGAACCGACAAAGTAAACTGGGCGCTGCACCATCCTTTTCTCAGATCTGCTCATGCGCTTCAAGGCAGATCCGTCCTTGTCGGGACCAGAGCTTGTCGGCGAAGTCCCCTGCTTGTCGCTGGATGTGTCTGCCGTGGTTGCTAGCTCATCATCCGCCTCCCTCTCCTCTACTAACGCAGCACTAACCACTTGATTGGTTGCCGCTATATATAGCAGCAACTTCTCTTGTGGCTTAGGTGCGACAAGTGTTGGAGTGGAGGACAGGTATCTCTTCAAGTCTCCGCAGCGCAGCCTCTCGCTTCGAGTCCATTTCATTGGACCTGCCTTTTTCAAAATCTTGAAAAATGGCAGGGCACGTTCAGCAGACCTAGAGATAAACCTGTTGAGAGCAGCCACGCAACCGGCAAGTCTTCGTACATCCTTGACGCGCTTTGGTGCTTCTATCTGCTCAATGGCCTTGATCTTGTCGGGATTGGCTTCAATTCCTCGCTGATACACGAAGAACCCGAGAAGCTTGCCGGAAGGGACTCCGAACACGCACTTCTCGGGGTTGAGCTTGAGGTTGATCTTGCGCAGATCAAAGGTCTCATCCAAATCTTGAACCAGAGTTGCTTTGTCCTTGCTCTTGACCACTATGTCATCCATGTAGGCTTCTACATTTTTGTGCATTTGCGGCTCAAAAGCGTCATGGACTACTCTTGCAAACGTTGAACCGAAAGGCATCCGTATGAAACAGTATGTGCCACATGGAGTAATGAATGCGGTCTTCTCCTCATCTTCTTCTGCCATGAAGATCTGATGATATCCTGAGTATGCATCAAGAAATGAAAGCAAATCACATCCAGCCGTGGAGTCAACAATCTGGTCGATGCGCGGCAAGGGAAATGGATCTTTGGGACAAGCTTTATTAACATCCGTGAAGTCAATAGGAAGTCTCCATTTCCCATTTGCCTTGCGCACAACTACAGGACTGGCCAACCACGTAGGATGGAGCACTCCTCTGACAAGGCCTGCTGCTTCCAATTTCTTGATCTCTTCTGTGATGAATTTTGGCGCCCACCGCTTGCTTCCTGATTTTCTGCTTGACGGGCCGCGCATGAGGGCAAACGGCAAGACGGTGCTCAATTACTTTCCTGGGAACACCGGGGATGTCAGACGGTTGCCATGCAAACACGTCGACGTTCGCCCGCAGGAAAGCAACGAGCGCGCCTTCCTATTTAGGGTCGAGAGAGGCACTGATGGTGAAGGTACCACCAATGCCGTCCTCCTTGGCGGACACCTTCTTGGTCTTTGGCGGAGCTGCCATCGTCTTCTTGCACTTGCCAGTGGAGCTCGATGGTGCGTCCTCGACGGTAGCGCAGCACTCCGAAGAGGTGCGCTTGCCGGAGTGGGCATCAGAGCTCTTGCCGGACTTGGTCTTCTTCTTCCCCCCGGGAGCTTCAGCGGCAAGTGTTTTGCTTTCTGTTGCAGCTGCTGCATCCCGGTAGATCTTGTCGGCGCAGATAAGAGCATCCTTCTTGTCGCCATGGACAGAGATGATGCTTATCGGGCCTGGCATCTTGAGTAAGTTGTATGCATAGTGAGAGGCTGCCATGAACTTGGCAAGTGCTGGACGGCCAAGTATCCCATTGTAAGGCAATGAGAAATCAGCAACGTCAAATGTGACCCTCTCAGTCCTAAAGTTCAGCTCGTTGCCAAATGTTACCGGCAACGTGATCTTTCCCTTCGGCTTGCTCCTTCCCGGATTGATTCCTTGGAATGTGCCAGTCTCTTCGAGCTCATTGTCGTGGATCTGAAGCTTCGGAGCACCGCGGAGGAGATCAGGTTTAAGCCGGCCCGCCCGTCAACTAGCATCTTGGTGACCTTGAGGTTGCGGATAGTTGGTGAGACCAACATCGGCAAGCACCCGACCGCAGCTTATGCGATCATGGTGGTCCTCAATATCAAAGATGATAGGCGTCTTTGGACCACTTCAGAGGCTTGCGTGACTCTACGGATGGTTCAGCTGCATTAACTTCCCGCATCCACTGCTTGAGTTGGCGGTGGGAAGTATGCAGGGAAGCACCTCCGTCAACGCAGAGGACCTCCGTAGCTTTCTGAAACTCCTGCTCATCGGTCTCGTCGTCTTCCATATCTTCGCTGTCGCCGCTATCTTCATCCTTGTCGCGTCTGGGAGGTCTGTCTCCTTGCCGCTGCTTGGCCTTGCCCCGGCGTCCTCCCCGGCCGGGACGTTTCTTGCTGGCTCCTCCAACACCATCCTGGGCCTTCTCCTTGTCGCGCCGCTCGTACTCAGCCTTCTGCTATTCAACAAGCTGCTCGACTTTCTTACAGCTCTGGAGGTCATGGCCCTTGGTGCGGTGGATCTTGCAGTACTGCTTGCCGGAGCCGTCCTGCTTGTCGGCGGCCGCCACAGACTAGTGGTTGGCGCCAGCGGCAACCTCCTTGCCGGAGCCACCAGCCTTGGCGTTCTTGTCGCCACCTCCGTTGCCGGACTGCTCAACAGCTAGCACTTCTCTGCCTTTCGTTTTCCTGTTGCCCCGCCGGCTCTTCTTTGCCGGAGCGGTATCCACCGCCGATCCTGCTTCTGCATTCTCTCCTCGAGTCTCCTCCTTCCTCAAAGACGTGCACACTTGTCGGCCAAGGCATACAGCTCACTGACGTCCTTGACTTTGCACATCGCCATCTCCTCCCTCATCCTCCGGTTCCGCACGTTCTGATGAAACGCGCTGATCACCACGGCAGGGTGGACATCTGGGATGTTGTAGTGCACACGGCTGAATCTCTGAATGAACTTGCGCAGGGACTCTCCTTCCTTCTGGGCGAGCAGATGAAGGTCACTTTCCTGGCCATGAGGCTTGTGGCCGCCTGTGAAGGCGCCAACAAACTGATGGCATAAATCTGCCCAAGAAGATATGGAGCTGTCCGGCAAGTGCATGAGCCAAGACCTGACATTGGACTTGAGTACTAGCGGGAAGTAGTTGGCGAGGATCTTGTCGTCTCGTCCCCCCGCAGCTTGCACCGCAATGGTGTAGATGCTGAGGAACTCGGACGGATGCGTCCTGCCATCATACTTCTCTGGCACGTCTGGCTTGAAATTCTTGTTGCTGGGCCATTGGACTTGCCGCAGCTCACGAGTGAACGCAGGGGCAACCTATCACAGACGGCAAGTCGCCTGGTTCCCCTGGCGCATGCATATCGACGAAGGCCCAGCGCGCTTGTCGGATTGACGTCAGCGTTTCTCTTGACGCTTCGATCACGAGTTCGAGCGTCTTCTTGTTGTCGCTCATGAAGAACTTGGCGCTGATCTCGTCGAGCTCGTGGATCAGATGACGCAGAGGACTCGCTGTCGAGGTGGATACGGCGAGTCCGCGACCTTGGCCTTCGGGGTGGAGAGTGCATGGTGGTTGCACCTCCACAAGTCTCGTCGCCACCGGCTCGTGCCTTGTCGTCTTGCCGCGGTAATGATGTAGTTGGTTGCCGCGGAGCGTCGCTGTTGGCAAAGCCGATGAGCCTCTGTATGGTGGCCCTCCATTCGTCGACCTTGTCGGCCGTTGGAGGGTAATCCAGAAGCAGCTGAGCTCTTGCCAGAGCTTCCGCTGGAGTAGTGGGTGGCAATGGTGAACGGTGCGAGGAGCGGGATATGCTCGGACTTCTAACTATGTTAGAAGGAGCAGCATCCCGTCCAGGCGACCGTACCTCGCCCGTGTCAGCATGCTGGCGTGCACGCTGGTCTTGATCCAACGAGCGTATGGTATTGTGAATACCATGACGTTGTTGGTCCCGCAGCTCCAGAGATGGGCGCGGGACATGTGCGGACGCCGAGGTTTGCGCGGCCTTGTCCTTGGACTTAGCAGCGTCACGAACTCCTTCGCCGGCGCCCGTTCTTCCGCCAGTGTCTACTCCACCACCCGTTTGCTCTGGTGATGGTGGGTACGACGCGGACGGCTCCGCTGCCGCCGAAGCCTTCTTCTTCGGTGGCATGTTGATGAAGATATTGAAGATGATGAAGATGTTGCTCGTGTGAACGCCGGATCAGGTTCATACAGCGTCGACGCCCCCTACCTGGTGCGCCAAAGATGTCGGGGAGGCTGATCGGACCCACGAACACCTATGGGAACGGCAGGCCGGGTCCCTTGTGGTTCGGAGGGGGGCGGAGATCGCACGAAGAGCGGATTGAGGCGAAGCCCACGAGCAGTTTACCCAGCTTCGGAGCTCTCCGGAGAGATAATACTCCTACTGCTGCTTGTCTGATTGTATTGTGTTCTTGCTAGGGAGCACGGAGAGCTACAAAACCTAGCGTGAGTGTCTCTGGTCTCGAATGAGTCGAACCGACCGAGCCAGCCCCTTCTACGTTGCGCATGGGCCTCCTTTTATATGCTCAAGGGGTCTCCGACAGGTGGCAACGTAGATGAGGGTACAAATGGAAAAACAGTAGTTGGTACACATACTTGAACAAAGGTATGCTGCAATATACCTAACTCGACGGCAAGGGACAAAAGCATTAAATGCCCGTCCCCATCGCCTAAACAAAGGCAACAGGGACCGTCAGAGCGCCACCGCTTGCCACGATGGTAGGCTTGTCGGCCGCTTATCGCTGCTCCCGCTGGCTGCACAGCCTCTTGACACGCCAAGATGGAAAGGTCCCATGGCGACACGTTGATGGATGAGCTGGAGCGGAGATGAAGAGGTTGCCTGCGCGGCAAGTGCCTTTCCGGCTGAATCCTTGTCGCGTCCGAGGCTTGTCGCTCGAGCCTTCCGGCAAGCTCCTCTTGCCGGGTCTTGTCTTCTGCGTGCCTTGAGTGTCTTTCGGCAAGCTCCTCTTGCCGGGGCCTTGTCTTCTTGGTTCAATCCTTTTTTCATGAATGGCTCCCCAGTAACGTCGGAGGATCTTGGTGGTGACCAGGCAAGCCCTGCCGCGGGGTGCTGCAACTGCCCGTGCACGAGTTCGGGATACTAGGGTACCCCTACTCTAGTACACCGACAAATGATGATGTTCATGAAGACACCCAACCAGACAATAATGAAGAACCTGGTAATGATGTTGAGATAGAACCTGCTATTGATGTTGATAACCCATAACCTAACCTCTGTATAAAAGATATGATAAAAGAGACTTTGTTGCTAGAAAACATGGAAAAGAAAGAGAACTATGGGTTCAAAAAACCATTCCCTTTCCACCTAACCCAACTAAGAAAAAATATGATGAAGAATTTGAACGCTTTGCTGAAATGCTTAGCCCAGTCTTTTTTGCGCACATGCTTGACTGATATTTTAAAGATGGCCCCTTTTGCAAAATACATGAAAGACATTATCACTAATAAGAGAAACATACCTGAAGCTGAAATCTCCACCATGCTTGGTAATTATTCTTTTTAGGATGGAGTACCTAAAACACTTGGAGATCCGGGAATACCAACTATACCTTGCTCCATCAAAAGAAATTATGTCAAATTTTTTTTGTGATTTAGGAGCTGGTGTTAGTGTTATTCCTTTCTCTTTATATAAAAAACTTGATTTTAATAAACTCCCACCTACTGAAATATCTTTGCAAATGGCTGATAAATCAACTACCGTACCAATCGGTATTTGTGAGGATGTGCCCGTTGTTGTTGCAAATGTTACTATCTTAACAGACTTTGTTATACTTGAGATGCCTGAGCACGACAACATGTCGATTATCCTGTGTTGACCCTTTTTGAATACTACAGGGGCTGTTGTTGATTGCAACAAAAGTAAGATCACATTTCATATCAATGTTAATGAGCATATGGTGCATTTTTCGAAGAAACAGTTCAAAGTCAATAGTATTAATGTTATTGAAAAGTCTCCGACAATTGCTATTGGAAGTTTTGAACTACCTATACCTACTACCAAAAAGAAATATGAAATACTTATTTTTGGGGATATGCATGTGCCCATTTAGGTAACTTAGTGTTTCACAAAAGTTCTTCGGTTTCATGCTAATCGAAAGTGGTTGTTAATAAGACTTGATCAACCTTGTTAATTAATCATTTTTTAGAGGTATGAAGTTGATGAATTTAGTGAGCACCACTTTTTTCCCTTACCTTTTGTTTTATTTTTTCTTAGTTAAATAAAATAAAGTGCCATGTTTTGTCAATTTTTTGAATTTTCTGTGCAATAAAAAAGTGGTCAAAAATAGAAGTGCTCAGAATGCCCTGAAAATGTAATATGATTCTTTCTGAATATTTCTGCATTTTTGGTATAAATAACATCAGAGGGGGGTGCCCCTAGTGACCACAAGACACCAGGGTCCCCTCACTTATCCCTTTATCCCATGTAATCTCCTACCTCCAGAAAAATATCACCATAGCTCTCTCTCACTCGTGTTTTTGCTCGCAAACCCGTGGATTTTGATCTCTTTGCTCGAAGCTCCGTTTCCGAAACTGTTTTGGGGGATTGCTACTTGGTATGTGACTCCTCCATTGCTCCAATTAGTTTTTTCTTTAGTGGTTTATATTTTGAATAATTAGCTACTCTTGGTGCTGCTGTAAATGGGCTTAGATGTTGAATTCTTAGAGTTCTATGTAGTTTGAATGCTTAATATGGCCTCTAGGCATCTCTATGAGTAGTTGCTATCAATCTTGTGCAGTTTTGTTGACAACAATTTTGTGTCCTAACATTTTTCAGAAATTGTACGCAAATAAAAATGCAATTCTTCAGGAGTTCTTCGAGGAGGAGGTCTACCAAAGCATCATCTAGTAGCGGATCAATACATAGTTTTATGTTGAGCCAAGTGCAAGCTTAATGCGGGATGCTGCTATCAAATCAGGCCTATTGCCGTGTAATGATTTCATGGAAAGTGCAGAAATTAAGGAAGAATTTGAGAAATATGTGCACAATGCCGAGCTAGGCCCCTACATCGAAGATAAGTGCATTCAGCATCTCAACCTCACACAAACATTCACTAAGAAATTTAAATGTCATCATCGTGACTCTAGAGTTTCATTTAGTCTTTATGGTTATCCTTTTACCATGCCTCTAATTGTGTTATGTGAAGCCTGTAAAATTCCATATTAGGGTTCGTTGGACGAACCGCCAAAATCTGAGTATGAGTCATTTTTTACTAGCCTTTGTTATGGAGAGGATAGAGGAGTGATACAAGGTAGAATAAAAAGTATTTATTTCCCATCAATTCACTACTTTGCACTCTTTAATGTCAAATGAGTCGTAGGCAAGCAAGATTGTAACATACTATGTGCTCCTGACTTGAGCCTCATACACAAAGCTTTGACTGGAATTAAACATTATAATCTTGGAGCAATCGTTGCACGGAGATTGAAGCGTAATGTTGAAAGTGGTCACTTTTATGGTTGGATTAATGCTTCTCATTTGGCTAAAGAGGTTGGTGTGACACCTCTGCCTGATGACCCCGTCCTACCCACTCAGCACTTAGAATTTGAGGCCATGCAGCGCCATAAGTTCCTTACGGGGACGATGACTGATTATACTTATAACTGGAGGTTCAATAAAGAACCCCTTGTGCATGTTGTTTTGCATGCGCCTACTCTCTTTGATTATCACACACTACTGCAGGATGCTGCTAAAGCGACACTACGATCAGAGACCCTTCCACGAAACTGTATGCGATGCAATAATCGCAAACGGTGGTGTAAAAAAACCATCAAAAAGGTGCAAAACATTTGCGCTGGCAGATGCATCAAACAAGGTTCAGATTTTAGTTGCGCGTGCGATGCATGGCATACGGTTCAATTCAATTAACTGTTTGCGGTGAGGAGGAACAAAATAAACGTGCAGCCAGATGAAGGTGTGTGCGATATACAACATACAATTCACTCAGATGAACTGTTTGTGATTAGCAAACACAAAATAAACGGTCAGCCAGCTCAAGGTGTGTGCGATATACGGCATGCGGTTCACTCGGATGAACTATTTGCTTTTAGCCAAGAGAACAGAAATGGTTCAATATAACAAGATGTGTGTGATACGCGGCAAAGAAGTCTTTAATGGAAACGTGTGGGAACACCTATAACAACACAGACATTTCCCGTTAACAAGCCGTGTGTGTTGTGAGCAAACAATTACTGGTATACAATTATCACTACTAGGAAAAGGCCTACTAATGGCGCACCGGTTTTGCCTACTAATGGCGCACTACCGGTGCGCCATTAGTAGCACGCCATTAGAATTTTTTACTAATGGCGCACCACTGGTGCGCCATTAGTATCTCAGCATACTAATGGCGCACTGGCAAAGGCGCTATTAGTATGTAACTCCATGCGCCATTAGAATGCCTCCCGGGGGGCCATATGTAACCATGTGCTTTGTCACACTAATGGGCCCACTCTGCCTTGATGCGCCATTAGTATCCATTGGCATACTAATGGCGCACTCTGCCTTGATGCGCCATTAGTATGAATATTTGGTTTTTTTTTGCTTTTCTGATTTTTGCACAGGTTACAAAATATATTATTGGACAGAATATAGACAGCAGCACACAGCAACATCAGATTCATCGAATACAATAGAAGATTAGTCTATGAATACAATTCATCATATTAGTCTCTGAATTCAAAAGACCGAACAAAGATAAAACATTACAAGTCTCAAGACCGCGAGTATCGAGTTTGTCTTCACATTACAAGTCGATATCGATCATCTAAACTACCATCACATAAAAGAGAGTTGTGTTCATCATGATGAGCATCATCGCGATCAAACTGGTCCTCATCCGGTTCCACCAACGCTCCCTCCTCTCTCCCGCTAGATAGCGGGCATATCTAGATTCGGCCTCCGCCCTAGTGGTGTACCCTTTGTAACTGTTACCGCTGAAACGGTGAACCTGTCTCCGACACTCCTCCCGTCGTTGTAGACTCCGGGAACCTTACCCTTGTACTTGAGTGAATTCCTCCTTGACGGTGCGGAGCGCATTCGGACGCCGGTCCTTCCTTTGCTTCTTTGATTGGCTGCCATCTGTGTGTGCTGCCATCATCAGTGCTGGCATCCTCGGCGGCACCATCAATGGTGTCATCCCCGACGCCACTAGGGTTGTGTAATCAGGATCGGTGTCTTCCGCGGGCGTCCTCATAGTGGTGAGGTTGTTTCTCCATCTCCGGGACAGCTCCTGAATTGCTTGCCGCCCGAACCACCGGCCTCCTCGTTGTGGGCCATGTTTCGCTCGAAAGAGGAAAAAAGTTTGGTCAAAAAGTTGGTTATTGTCAAGGAATAAGATCATGGTCTCATCATTTAGGGTTTGTCGACACCGAGGCACCCTAAAAGCCTAAGCTTTCATCATTTAGGGTTTGTCGACGCCGAGGCACCCTAAAAGCCTAAGCGTACATCATTTAGGTTCTCATCGACACGGAGGCATCCGGGGCAGCCAAGTTAAGTTTTCATCGTTTAGGGTTTATCGATGCCGAGGCACCCTAGGTTGGGCCTAATCACTTGGCACTAATCACTTGGCTCTATTGCCACCTATGTTGGGTTTATCATCTAGGGTTTATCGATGCTAAGGAGAATTCTAAGTTGGGCCTAATCACTTGGCTCTATTGCCACCTATGGTTCAATGCAGCAAGAATGGCGGGGCAGTTGATCCTACTTAACTAAGTACTAAGATACCCCGGCCCATGCATTAGTCGCAAGTACCCCATATGTCCTATTTTTAGCAAAGTCATGCTAAAATTCACGGAATATTTCAGTATGACCTTTGCTGAAAATAGGACATATGGAGTACCCAAATTTGCTGGAACGGAAGTTAATCAACATTCCGACAAACTCAAGGGCCTCTCAGGGTACCTGCAAATTCATCACGACACGATGGTCGGAGACATGACCTTTGCAAAATGGTCGGAGACACGATGGTCTTTCTCAATGTGATCAAATGATGGATCAACACATAAAACATGTCCAATAAGTATGATTTATAGAGTCAACATCAGTATGAATATATATAAAGTTTTTCTTCATCAGCCAGGCCCATGCAAGTAACTGCATCCAGCAACTATTTCTGCTACTCTGTAACTAACTACACTCTATTTATAGAGTCATTTCAGATGAGATCACATTGAGCTCCAGCTGCAGTTGCAGCTGAGGGATCCATGAGCCATCATGCCAGCCAGCTAGGAAATAAACTTTACTTTCCAAAGGAAATAAAAATACAATGCATACATACATACTTAAGCAGGTAGATAGATAGATAGATAGATAGATAGATAGATGAGCATGTTCAGTTTACAAGAAAGAATATAAACAAGCAAAGAATGCATGCAAGTTTAAAGTAAAACGTTTCAGTTAATGCAAGTACTCCTCTTGCTCTCTACTTTCTCTCTTCTCTTCTTCGCTTAATTAACTGAATTTTACTGATGTTGTTGTTAACTGAATTTTAATCACCAGCTGAAGAACACCTTCATTTAAATGGGATATAGGTGTAGTTTTCAGTCTCTGTCAGTTTCATCAGAGAAGTTTGCTTTCAGTTTCAAATAATCCGAGCTGCGCCTCGGTCGTAGTTTGTTAGGTTTCTCCGCAGCCCTGACCCGACCATGGGATGGCACGAACTAGACGGTCATGGCTGCATCGCGACCAGGAAGTGGCCTAGTTTCTCGTTTTCTGTTAGCTGTGTAATCGCTGAATAAGAAGAGAAATGGAGAGCAGAAAAGCTGCGAAGTGAATGTGGGACAAACACATTATAACTGAATTTTACCACGTCTCCCCTCCTGGACGTTTCAGAAACAGGAGGGCCCACGTCTCCCCTCCAGAGTTTTCAAGGGCCCACGTCTCCCCTCCAAAGGGCAGGATGTTTGAGTTTTCGAGGAAACTCCCTACGTCTCCCCTCCATTGGCAACTCCCCATGACGCAGAGGGGGTTTTCTTCCCACGTCCAGGTAACTCCCCTCCTATTCCATTGCCGCTCCATCTTCCTCCCTCTGCCTCCCTCCTCATTCCATTGCCGCTCCATCTTCCTCCCTATACCTCACTCTGCCTCCAGCATCAAGCAACTCCCCTCTGCCTCCACCATCGCTGGCCAGGAGGGCAATGGTGGAGGAATCGTGGAGCAACTCCTCCGCTCGCCAAGAGAATGGCGGAGGCATCATGGAGCAACTCCTCCGCTCGCCAAGCATCACCGTGGTGAGGCATCCGCAAGGAGTCACTGGTGGTCGACGACAACGTTCGGTCCCCGCGTAAGCGGGACTACACCGTGCCGCTCAAGGTTGATATCCACCAAGGAGCCGCTGGATGTCGTATGTACCAAAGCAATCCGCACGGCCGACAAGATGATCCGCAAGATGAGGAGGAGGCTCGGCGGCATGCTTTCTCGGAATATCGAGTTGATGTCGAGTATACCAAGGAAGACAAACCTCCGCAAATTGCTGCAGTTCTACGATTATGCGTGGAGGATCTCGCCCCGTATACCACATCGCCATGACAACCAAATGGTAAAAACATCCAGCTCAAGTAGTTTTTTGGTGATCATACGTAATGTTGTCTACAAGTTTTTGTGATCATTTAGTAGCTGTTATGAATGTTGTCTTGTAATGCAAAAGATTGCAAAAAATACATCATTGAGCTGTTATGCTTGCTGTTTTGATCATACGTAATGTTGTCTTGTAGTTGTTGTGATCATTTAGTAGTTGTTGTGATCATACTGTTTTAACTGAATTTTGGTCGAACTCAAGATGCTATTTTAACTGAATTTTGCTTCAACTGAACCAATTTGAATTCTGTAGTTTCTGAAGTTTTTGAAGTAGATGAATTTGAATGCTAAAGATTATTTTGATGCAGGCCCAAGGAACTCCGCCCGCTCCTGCAGGAGAAGAAGTTGTACACCTTTGTTGGCTTCTGCATTGGAGGCGACAAGGAGATGCTGAAGTTGTCTGGTTTGGAGATCAACTCCGACAAGTATGTCGACTTGCAGCGCAAATGGAGAGTTCCAAACAATGGAAAGAAGTGGCAGTCTTTGGCTGAGTTTGCAGCCAGCCTCATCCACCCATCCTACTAAAAAATGAAGCAGAAGATCGGCAGAATTCGGACCACCTACTATGGGGTGACAGCCCACTGCCAAACAAGCTCATCGAGTACGCCGCGAAGATGCGTCGTCACCTACGAGGCATGGAAGAAAATCGAAATCACCAAAGAAGGTTTCGAGCTCTGGCAAGAGGCGGAGGATCATTGGGATGACCCCTACTGCGGGATATTGAGTTGTTTGTGGTATTGGGATGACCCCTACTCTGTATCTCAGTTTGTAGTTATGTGGTTGAACAAGTTTGCTTTTGTTATGTTGAACAAGTTTGCTTTTGTTATGTTGAACAAGTTTGCTTTTGTAATGATGAACAAGTTTGCTTTGGTTGTCGGTTGACATCATCTCATCACGAGCATGGTTTAGTTTTACCTTTATCTATTTATTATTTAGGCAGAGCTATTCAGGCATGGAAGATATAATCATCCTTATGGTGATGATCGCAATGTTTTTAGCTTCCAAGTTTCTAATGACACATGATCTTTCCAACCACATAACTTAACTGCAAACATTTCCCAGAATTGTAGTTACACATTCCAACCAATACCTGCAGGTTGTAATTTCATACTGAATGACCATCAATGACTAAGTGAAGCAAATAATTGCTATGCATTTCTTGGCACGCGAGAAGGAAAAGGGGAGAGGAGGCAGAGCTCACCGGGGAGGCGCAACGAGGCCCTGCGACAACTTAGTAGCAATAGAGGTGGCCGAAGTTGAGGAAGATAGCGGCGACCCGAGGAAGAAGAGGTGGAGGGGGGTGGAGGGGTCGAGCGCCATCGCGCCCTGGTTCCGCGGCTCGCCGGACCGGTGTTGAAGCAGATTCTGCCCGCCGCCTTGCCTGTCGCCTCGCACGGTGGAGCTCGAGGGCTGGGAAGGCGAGGGAGGGGGTGGACTGGGAGCGGACGGCGATGGGGGGCAGGGCAGGGGCTGACTGGGGGCAGCGACGGAGACGGAGGCGCGGGGGCGGCGGCGGCGTGGGCAGCAGCGGGTGGATCTGGTGGCGAGGGAGAGAGGGTCGAAGGGGATCTGGCGAGAGGAAGGGAGGATAGCTAGGGGGAGGGTTCTAATGGCGCACCGTCCAGTCGTGCGCCATAAGTATGACTATTCTAATGGCGCACCACCCCTCGGCGCGCCATTAGAATTTTGTTTTAATCTAGCCCACTAACCATATCTACAACCTAACCCTATCTACAACAGAACCCACCCATTAGCCCGACTGGTCAAGACGCAAAGACACACACCGGGAGGTCCTGGGTTCGATTCCTGTGCTCCCCAATATTTTTTTATGCATTTTAGATGCTGTTTTTTATATTTATTTGTGTTTAAATATGTTCAAACTTGTTTCAATCATAACAGTAATATTTTTTTATAAAAACAGTAATAATTTTTTAAAAAATATGTACAAAATTCTTACTAGAAAATATCATCGCCGGCGGCGGTGGAGC
The DNA here is from genome assembly GCA_021605145.1 of Aegilops bicornis. Classification (NCBI taxonomy): domain Eukaryota; kingdom Viridiplantae; phylum Streptophyta; class Magnoliopsida; order Poales; family Poaceae; genus Aegilops; species Aegilops bicornis. The sequence goes on along the minus strand of CM038672.1, from coordinate 193,447,042 downwards.
GGGGGAGGGTGCGGGGATCGAGATCGAGATGGAGGGGGAATCGAGATTGAGATGGAGGGGGATCAAGATCAAGTGTCCTCATGAATTCAAAAAGTGCCTATGAAATTTAAAAATATTCATGATATCAAAAAGTGCCCATGAAATACAATCGAGAAATAAAGACTACGATTTAAATACAATCGATCTTAGCTAGATATCTGTTCACAATCTTCTTGCCCTTCTTTTTCGCAAATGGAGTTCTTCTGTGGAACGGACGTCCTTTAGGTAGGGTGGTCCTGCTTCTTCTTGTGGTGTGTGCTGCTACTTCATCGTCGTCGTCATGTTCGATCTTCAGGTCGCCGTACTTGTCGAAGTCTTGCTCATTGGCTACTCCATCCATTCCGATGATCTTCCTTTTGCCTCTCCTCACGAAAACACGACTGGTGTCGGTGTACTAGAGTAGGGGTACCCTAGTATCCTGAACTTGTGCACGGCCAGTTGCAGCCCTCCGCGGCAAGGCTTACCGGGTGACCGCCAAGATCCTCCGTGGTTCCTTTGGAGCCATTCAAGAACAAAGTATTCAAGCCAAGGAGACAAGGCCCCGGCAAGAGGAGCTTGTCGGGAAGGCCACCCAAGGAACATACAAGACAAGGCCCCGGCCAGAGGAGCTTACCGGGAAGGCCCGGCGTGCGACAAGCTTCCGGGCGCGACAAGACAACAACCGCGGCAAGGCGCTTGCCGCGGCAGACCACCTCTCTATACCTACGCTCCAGCACATCCACTAACGTGTCGCCCTGGGACCTTTCTAGGCGCGCGTGGCGAGAGGCTGTGCAGCCAGCGGTGCGAGGTGGCAAGCGGCACTGGCAAGTTTGCCATCATGTAGAACGGTGGCGCCCCTGACGGTCCCTGTTTGCACTATTAGGGCGACTAGACGGGCATTTAATGCCTTTGTCCCCTGCCGTCAGGGTTAGGTATGGTACATCAGACACTCGTACAAGTAGGTGTACCAACCACTACTTTTCCATTTGTACCCCGCTTCACGCTGCCACCGCCGGAGCCCCTTGAGCATATAAAAGGAGGCCCATGCGCAACGTAGAAAGGGGTTGGTCGATCAGTTCTCTCCACGCCCAGTCTCGTTTGCAGCTCGTGTGTACTGTAGCACTCAACGCTCCTGAGCAAGAACGCAATACACCTAGACATGCAGCAATAGGAGTGTTATCTCTCCTGAGAGCTCCGAAGCTGGGTAAACCTCTCGTGTGCTTCGCCTCGATCTGCCCTTCGTGCGACCTCCGCTCCCTTGAACCGAAGGGGCTCGGTCCGCCGTCCCATAGGTGTTCGTGGGCTAGATCAGCCTGCCCGACATCTTTGGCGCGCCGTAGGGGCGTCGAGGTTGTGTGAACCTGATCCGGCGTCGTGCGAAGCTAGATCTTCATCATCTTCATCAACATGCCACCAAGAAGAAGGCTTCGGGCGGCGAAGCCCCGTCCAAGATCGAACCCACCACCACCGGAGCAAACAGGTGGTGGGATAGACGCCGGCGGAAGAATGGACGGCGACGGGGGAGCTCACGGTGCTGCCAAGTCCAAGGACAAGGCTGCACAGACCTCGGTCTCCGTACATGCACCGTGCCCGTCTCAGGAGACGCGGGACCGACAGCCTCATGGCATTCACAATGCCATACGCTCGTTGGACCAAGATCGAGCTGGAGGATCTCGGGATGCTCAAGACCAGCATGCGCGCCAACGTGCTGGCGCGAACGAGGCACGGTCGCCTGGACGGGATACAGCTCCTTCTAAGATAGTTAGAAGTCCGAGCATATCCCGCTCCTCGCACCATTCGCCACTGCCACCCACCACTCCAGCAAAAGCATTGGCGAGAGCTCAACTGCTCCTGGATTACCCTCCAACGGCCGACAAGGTCGATGAATGGAGGGCCACCATACAAAGTCTCATCGGCTTCGCCAACGGCGACGCTCCGCGGCAACCGAGTGCATCGCTGCCGCGGCAGGACTGCCAAACACGAGCCGGTGGCGACGAGACCGGTGGGGGTGCAACTACCATGCACTCTCCGCCCCGAAGGCCAAGATCGCCGACTCGCCGGATCAACCTCGACAGCGGCTCCACCGCGTCATCGGATCCACGAGCTCATCGCGATCAGCGCCAAGTTCTACGATCGACGACAAGAAGAAGACGCCGAACTCGTGATCGAAGCGCCGAAGAGAAGCGCGGTGTCAATCCGACAAGCGCGTTGGGCCCTCTGTTGACATGCATGCGCCAGAGGAACCAGGCGACTTGCCGTACGCGGTAGGTTGCCCTGCGTTCACTCGTGAGCTGCGGCAAGTCCAGTGGCCCAGCAAGAAAAACTTCAAGCCAGATGTACCGTAGAAGTACGATGGCAAGACGCATCCGTCGGAGTTCCTCAGCATCTACACCATTGTGGTGCAAGCTGCCGGGGGGTGAGACGACAAGATCCTTGCCAACTACTTCCCGCTGGTGCTCAAGCCCAATGTCAGATCCTGGCTCATGCACTTGCCGGACAACTCCATATCTTCTTCGGCAGATCTATGCCATCAGTTTGTCGGCGCCTTTACAGGCGGCCACAAGCCCCATGGCCAAGAAATCGACCTTCATCTGCTCGCCCAGAAGGAAGGAGAGCCCCTACGCAAGTATATTCAAAGATTCGCCGTCTTACAAAGCACAACATCCCGGATGTCCACCCTGCGGCGGTGATCGGCTGCGTTCCATCGAGCGTCGCGAAACCGCAGGATGCGGAGGAGATGGCGATGTGCAAGATCGTAGACGTCGATGAACTATATGCCCCGGCCGACAAGTGTGCACGTCTTTGAGGAAGGAGGAGACTCCCGGAGAGAATCAAGCAGGAGGATATGATAGTGAGGAGACCGCCCGGCAAAGAAGAGCCACGCGGGCAACAGGAAGAAGAAAGGCGAGATGTACTGGTTGTTGAGCAGTCCGGCGATGGAGGTGGCGCCAAGAAAGCCAAGGCTGGTAGCTCAGTAAGGAGGTTGCCGCTGGCACCAATCGCCGATCAGGGCGGTCGCCGACAAGCAGGTCGGCTTCGGCAAGAAGTACTGCAAGATCCACCGCACCAAGGGTCATGACCTCCAGAGCTGCAAGAAGGTCGAGCAGCTTGTCGAGCAGCAGAAGGCTAAATACGAAAGACGCGACAAGGAGAAGGCCCATGAGGGTGCTGGAGGAGCAAGCAAGAAACGTCCCGGCCGAGGAGGACGGCGCGGCAAGGCCAAGCAGCGGCAAGGAGACAGACCTCCCCGCGGCCGCGACAAGGATGACGACGACGATGACGATGAAGACATGGATGATGTCGTGACCGATGATCAGGAGTTCCAGAAAGCCTCAGAGGTCTTGCGCGTTGACGGCGGTGCTTCTCAGATACTTCCCACCGCCAACTCAAGCGATGGATGCGGAAGTCAATGCAGCAGAACCATCCAAATGAGTCACGCAAGCCTCGAAATGGTCCAAGACGCCTATCATCTTTGATATTGAGGACCACCCTGATCGCAGAATCGCGGGTCGGGTGCTTGCCGATGTTGGTTTCACCAACTATCCACAACCTCAAGGTCACCAAGATGCTAGTTGACGGCGGGGCCGGCTTGAATCTGATCTCCTCCGCGGTGCTCCAGAAACTTCAGATCCCTGATGGTGAGCTCGAGGAGACCGGCACTTTCCAAGGAATCAATCCGGGAAGGAGCAAGCCGAAGGGAAAGATCACGTTGCCGATGACGTTTGGCAGCGAGTTGAACTTCAGAACTGAGAGGGTCACCTTTGACGTTGCTGAATTTCCATTGCCCTACAATGGAATACTTGGCCGTCGAGCACTTGCCAAGTTCATGGCGGCCTCTCACTATGCATACAACATGCTGAAGATGCCAGGCCCGATAAGTGTCATTTCAGTCCCTGGCGACAAGAAACATGCTCTTATCTGCGCCGACAAGATCTACTGGGAAGCAGCAGCTGCAACGGATTGCAAACCACTTGCCACTGAAGCTCCCGGGGGGAGAAGAAGACCAAGTCCGGCAAGAGCTCTGATGCCCACTCCGGCAAGCGCACCTCTTCGGAGTGCTGCGCTACCGTCGAGGACGCACCATCGAGCTCCACCGGCAAGTGTAAGAAGACGATGGCAGCTCCACCAGAGACCAAGAGGGTGTCCGCCAAGCAGACGGCACTGGTGGTACTCTTCACCATCGGTGCCTCTCTCGACCCTAAATAGGAAGGCACGCCGTTGCTTTCCTGCGGGTGAACGCCGACGTGTTTGCATGGCAACCGTCGACATCCCCGTGTTCCTGTGAAAGTAATTGAGCACCATCTTGCCGTTTGTCCTCATGCGCGCCCGTCAAGCGTAAAGTCGTGAAGCAAGCAGTGGAGCGCCAAGAGTTCATCGCAGAAGAAATCAAGAAACTGGAAGTAGCAGGCCTCGTCAGAGGAGTGCTCCATCCTACGTGGTTGGCCAATCCTGTAGTTGTACGCAAGGCTAACGGGAAATGGAGGCTTTGTATCGACTTTACCGATGTCAATAAAGCTTGTCCCAAAGACCCATTTCCCTTGCCGCGCATCGACCAGATTGTTGACTCCATGGCCGGATGTGATTTGCTTTCATTTCTGGATGCATACTCAGGATATCATCAGATCTTCATGGCAGAAGAGGATGAGGAGAAGACCGCATTCATCACCCCATGTGGCACATACTGTTTTGTACGGATGCCCTTCGGGTTAAAGAATGCTGGTTCAACTTTTGAAAGAGTAGTTCATGACGCTTTTGAGCCGCAAATGCACAGAAATGTGGAAGCATACATGGATGACATAGTGGTCAAAAGCAAGGACAAAGCGACCCTAGTTCAAGATTTAGACGAAACCTTTGCAAATCTGCGCAAGATCAACCTTAAGCTCAACCCCGAGAAGTGCGTGTTTGGATTCCCTTCCGGCAAGCTTCTCGGGTTCTTCGTGTCTCAGCGGGGAATTGAAGCCAATCCTGACAAGATCAAGGCCATTGAGCAGATTGAAGCACCAAAGCGCGTCAAGGACGTCTGAAGGCTTGCCGGTTATGCGTAGCTGCTCTCAAAGCAGGTTTATCTCTAGATCTGTTGGCGTGCTCGCCATTCTTCAAAATTTTGAAGAAGGCAGGACCGATGCAATGGACTCGAAGCGGAGGCTGCCGCAGAACTTGAAGAGATACATCCTCCACTCCAACACTTGTCGCACCTAAGCCACAAGAGAAGTTGCTTCTATATATAGCGGCAACCAATCAAGTGGTTAGTGCTGCGTTAGTAGCGGAGAGGGAGGCGGATGATGAGCTAGCAACCATGGCAGGTGCATCCAGCGACAAGCAGGGGGCATCACCGGCAAGCTCTGGTCCCGACAAGGATGGATCTGCGCAGACGCATGAGAAGATGCAGAAAAGGATGGTGCAGCGCCCAGTTTACTTTGTCAGTTCCCTTCTGCAGGGGGCTAGGTCAAGGTACTCTGGTGTGCAGAAATTGCTTTTTGGCCTCCTCATGGCCTCGAGAAAGCTGCGCCATTACTTTCAGGCACATGAGATCACAGTCGTCACTCACTTTCAAAGAGGATACCGCAAAATCCGTAAGCAACAGCAGGATTGTTGAGTGGGCCTTTGGAACTATCAAGCTTTGGCCTCAAGTTTGAGAGCACTTCAACTATCCAAAGCAGAGCATTGGCGGAGTTCATAGCAGAATGGACACCAACACCAGATGAAGAAATTCCAGAAACGAGCATTCCCGTCAAGGAGGCAGGCAAAGAGTGGCTGATGTACTTTGATGGTGCCTTCTCGCTGCAAGGCACCGGTGCGGGCGTGCTACTTGTTGCACCCACCGGAGAGCACCTGAAGTACGTGGTCCAGATGCACTTTCCCAAGGAGCAAGCAACAAACAATACTGCAGAGTATGAAGGTTTGCTTGCCGGTCTTAGGATTGCAGTAGACCTTGGGATCAAGAAGCTCATTGTCAGGGGTGACTCACAGCTTGTTATCCGCCAAGTGAACAAGAATTATCAGAATCCGTTGATGGAAGCTTATGTTGATGAAGTGAGAAAGCTAGAAGAGCACTTTGACGGCCTACAGATGGAATATATTCCAAGAGCTCAGAACGACATTGCCGATGGTTCGCCAAAGTGCGCCGCACTTAAGTTACCTCGTGGAACCAGGGATTTTTGTGCTCAAGCTGACTCAACCGTCTGTAACACCATCAACTGGACAGAGCAAGAAGAGGAAGTTGATCTTTGGTGACTATTTTCCGGCAGAGCTTCCCGAAGCCGCCGCCAAGAAGGTCCCCAAGATGGACACCAACAGTGCTGAGGAGCAGTCTGCTCCGACAAGCCCCAGGGTTTGTTTCGTTGAAGCAGACGCTCCCGACAAGTTTTGCTCCGGCAAGCTTGCCGGGGAACGTCAAGCTCCGGCTGAGCCGCAGGTTCTCACCGTGGGAGCTAATGTTCCCGCAGTAGCAGATGTGCCTTTAGTCCTTGTTGTCGAGCCGCAAGCTCCAGCATGGGCGCAGCAGATTGTCCATTTCCTTCAGACATGAGAACTTCCCGAAGAGCAAGAAGAAGCGGAAAGAGTAGCCTGGCAGTCAAGTATGCACCAGTTTGTCGACAACACACTATACAGAAGAAGACTCAACGACGTGAAATTGAAGTGTATTCACCGGGAAGACGGACAAAAGCTGTTGGCAGAGATACATGGGGGCATATGTGGTCACCACATTGGCGCCAAAGCACTTGCCGGAAAAGCGTTCTGGCAAGGTTTCTTTTGGCCGACAGCCCTCCGTGATGCAATCGCACAAGTAACCAAGTGTGAAGCGTGCCAGTTCCATTCCAAGCAGACACACCAGCCAGCTCAAGCTCTCCAGACGATCCCTTTATCCTGGCCATTTTCGGTCTGGGGGCTCGACATCCTCGGCCCCTTTCCCCGAGCTGTCGGGGGCTTTGAGTACTTGTACGTCGCAATCGACAAGTTCACAAAGTGGCCGGAAGTGGAAGCAGTGAGGAAGGTGACAAAGACACCATCACCAAGTTCTTCAGGTCAATTGTTTGCCGTTTCGGAATCCCTAACAGGATCATCACCGACAATGGCACGCAATTCACAAGCCGCACCTTCATGCAGTACGTCCAAGATCTTGGCGCCAAGGTTTGCTTTCCTTCTGTTGCTCATCCGAGAAGCAACGGTCGAGCGGAGAGGGCAAATGCTGAAGTGCTGCGCAGGCTCAAGACCAGAACTTTCGACAGGCTGCGCAAGTGCGGAAGAAACTGGATTGAGGAGCTGCCGGTGGTTCTTTGGTCTATCAGGACGACGCCAAATCGAGCCACTGGCCAGACACCTTTCTCTCTAGTCTACGGAGCAGAGGCAGTTCTCCCCACGGAACTCGTATACGGATCGCCTCGAGTGCTCGCTTATGATGAGCTTGAGCAAGAGCAGCTGCGACAAGATGACGCTGCTCCTTGAGGAAGATCGCTCAGTGCTCAGACGAGCTGCTCGGTACCAGCAAGCTTTTGCGCCGCTACCATAGCCGCAGTTAATGCCGTAAGTCTCGAGGAAGGGGACTTTGTTCATCGGGCGCTGCTCGGCCAAGAATTCCAACAAGTTGACGCCAAAGTGGGAAGGCCCTTACCGGTGAATCGAGTCACTAGGCTCGCACTGCTGGCCTTGAGACCGAAGATGGCATTCCGGTGAGCAACTCCTGGAACATTGAGCATCTTCGTAAGTTTTACCCATAGGGCGCGGTGGCCGGAACCTGTTCCGGCAACCACCTTTTGTACAAGTCTTGCCGCTGTTGCATGTAATCCTTTGTACAAAGCTGGGCGCAGACCCCGTGCATCAGTAAAGCTAGCGTGCTTCGCACTCCTTGTCGATTTCATGCTTTTTACTTCTATTTGCATGCGTTATCTAACACTTTGTGCAGCACCTACACCTGGTAAGTCATAACGAGCCATAAGGCTCCATATCTTTATTTTCTCTTCTTTCTCTTTCTCGAAGAAAGGAAGGTTCCCTCGCACACAAGTTTGCCGGGGGGGAGGAGAAGATAATGATGTGGACCGAGCGACAAGATTCCGGGCGCGACAAGACAACAACCGCAGCAAGGCGCTTGCCGCGGCAGACCACCTCTCTGTACCTACGCTCCAGCACATCCACTAACGTGTCGCCCTGGGACCTTTCCAGGCGCGCGTGGCGAGAGGCTGTGCGGCCAGCGATGCGAGGTGGCAAGCGGCACTGGCAAGTTTGCCATCGTGGCGAACGGTGGCGCCCCTGACGGTCCCTGTTTGCACTGTTAGGGCGACTAGCCGGGCATTTAATGCCTTTGTTCCCTGCCGTTAGGGTTAGGTATGGTACACTGTACACTGTACAAGTAGGTGTACCAACCACTACTTTTCCATTTGTACCCCCGTCTACGTTGCCACCTGTCGGAGCCCCTTGAGCATATAAAAGGAGGCCCATGCGCAACGTAGAAAGGGGTTGGTCGGTCAGTTCTCTCCACGCACAGTCTCGTTAGCAGCTCGTGTGTACTCTAGCACTCAGCGCTCCTGAGAAAGAACGCAATACACCTAGACAAGCAGCAGTAGGAGTGTTATCTCTCCGGAGAGCTCCGAAGCTGGGTAAACCTCTCGTGTGCTTCGCCTCGATCTGCTCTTCGTGCGACCTCCGCTCCCCGCTGAACCGAAAGGGGCTCGGTCCGCCGGTCCCATAGTTGTTCGTGGACCAGATCAGCCTGCCCCGACAACTGGGCTTTGGCGGGTCGGTAATGAAGAAGCATTGGTCCACTTGGGAAGCCTGAACCCATGGCTCATTTTTCGCGGTGACGTTTGCGCCCGCGGTCTTGGATTTGGCTTCGGGTATAAACACGACTGGGCTTTGGCATAATGCGCCATTAGTAGGTTTGCAAAAAAGTAAAAATAATTATATACTAATGGCGCACTGTCTTGGTCGTGCGCCATTACTAGTTTTAACTAGTAATGGCGCACTTTGCCATCCATGCGCCATTAGTTTGTATGGAAAAATGGGAAAAAATCAATAGTAGTGGCGCACTGCGTGAGCACAAGGCGCCATTAGTGTCTTCCACACTAATGGCGCACGAGCAACCGGTGCGCCATTAGTATATAGTAGTGGCGCACTACTTACCTGGTGCGCCATTAGAATCAGTCCTATCTATAGCCCTTTTCCTAGTAGTGTATGAGTGATTAATAAAAACATCATTGGCGGGTTCCATTGTTTAGTCCGTGTGCGATGTGATTTTCTTTGTCCGCACAACATCTACACTCTGTCTACAGAGCATCAACCAAATTAAGCATACAATTACACAAGTGACTACAAACATAACATTTCCACACACCAAAGTAAGCAGTTACATGCATACTAAACTAGGAGAAACGAGGATATAATCATCTACTTATTGTTGTGACAACGCTTGCCATTGCTCTGCTTCCGGCTGGATCCCTGGCCGTTTTGGGAAGGAGGCACTTCCTCTTGTCAATGATCTGCCTGTACATGTCGCAATTCATGTACGCCTCCTTGGCCGCATACACAACGTGAGCTTTGTCGAGTATCTCCATCTAGGCCGAGTGCCAGGCACGCTTGTCCTTGTTGTAGGGATCATTCATGTCTCTATAATAGGGGTCGATGATGGCCTTCGCGAGGTGAACCAGTGAGTCCTTCTCTTGCTCCTTGCTCCCCCAGATCTTGTATTGGCCCTGGATGTCGACAAGATTCTGTTAGGCAATGCCCGAATTCTCGAGCGCCTTTACATCGTTGGTGATGTCCACCATAGCGAACATGTAGTTGGGGCTGTTGACAAACCTGGAAAAACCCTCGTAAGGCCTTGTGGCCAGGTAGTAGTGATAGACGAGGACATGGTGGCGCACGCACATCTGGGCAACGGTGACCTTGGGACGAGAGCCGACACAAGCGCGGGTGTACTCGAGGTCAAACCCGACCACCTTGTACTTCTCCTTGGCAAGCAACAACTCCATGATGTGGATGGAGTGCTCCACCCAGACCGGGTCGTTGGTGTACACCACCGAGAGGTCCGCGAACCTTCTGTGGGTGTCCACCACGACATGCATGGTGAACTGCTACTCATTGTTGACAGCCGCTCGGAGCGCCATTGGTGCCGCGCAGGATACCCTCTAAGAATTTCTCATGGTGTGTGTGCTTCCTGCAATGGTGGGGCGCGATCGAAAGGTTGAAGAGACACAAGGGTTAAACGACCGCTGTAATAAATGGGGGCCGACATGCCTGTAATCATCACGTCTTGTCACGATGTTCATAGCGGAGGATTGCAGTGCACGCTTGACAACACCGCATCGCATGTGTTTCGTTTGACCACGCGTGGGCTCGAAGAGGCGCGAAATGTATCGTCGGTGAGCCTGTTCCAATGCTACCGTGCAGTTTACCGCGCTAGCTTCCCGCCCGGCTAGTTTGGTCACGCCTTGGCTAGAAGAGGGACAAATCATGGGCGTTTATTGGAAAAAGGCTTTGTAAAAATGAAGTGTGTGGAATGACTTTGGTCATAATTTTACCCGTGGGTGATGAGGTCAAAGTTACACATAAGGGTGATGATGGACGCTCGAGTGCGATAATTAATTCTACGCTCTACAGGGCACACGGTTGAAGAAACCAACTGTGTGCAATAATATCGAAGATCGCAGTCGAGTTAGCTATACAGATCGTGTGCTGTGAGACCGACAAGGTAAACAAATTCGAGAATGGTTAATAAAATCTAAGATTGTTGCATATTAAGGTAAAAATAGTGCTACCAATACACGAGTCTCATACGATGCCATTTCAACGATTGTACCACAAAAGCTCGAAATATTACAAGGTTCAAATTCCAGAGTTATATGACTCAAATTTGAAGATTACAAGGTTCAAACTGATATTAGAAATGAAATTCAGATCATCAGCTGCAAACACTCACGCTGATCGCTGAACATGGATATCAGAGAGGATCAAACTAATATTACCACTTCTAAGTCTGGTTTCGAAACCTCATAATATTGGCAAAGGGGTTAGCCACTGATAAGTCATGTATGGGGTTGACAAGATGACTTCCGATTACTCTGTCATTTGAACTTCCAAAATGAAATTCAGCATTTTTTGGAGCTTATTGCATTCTGCCGCAAGCGCCAGTGCTGGTCAACAAACCATTCATTTTTGCAAAATAAATGTAGGGAAAACCTCATTACCTTCAGCACCCTTGCTCTCAAAACAAAGAACCTGGCGAATATAATCTCCAGTAAGGTCCCTTGGTAGGAGTTCAAAGTAATTTCTAAGAGATGCAGATCTAGGCATTCAACGTGATTGTTATAATATATCACATTATCCACCACTGGGCCTAATCTTATCTACAAAAGATGAAAACGTGTTAGTGCCTACATGCAGTTTTGAACACTACTACAGGCCTATTTGGTTTGCAGGATTTGTAAAATGCACTAACATGCCATCTTCCATCTGACATGATTAACATGGGCATTTGATTACATTCTAGAAAAATGTAGCCTTCTTCACCAGAGTTTGGAGTGGATGAAAAGTTCCTTAAGAAAACTAGTGCAGATGAATCCAAAGGTGAAATGCTTATGGATTGTAATCATATCGATCAAGCAACCAATATGGGGGGGACACTAGTAGAAAAAGGGCCTATTGTCCCTGTTGTAAGGGCCTTTAGTCTCGGTTCCTGAACCAGGACTAAAGGGACGGTACTAATGCCCTGGCCCTTTAGTCCCGGTTCAATCCAGAACCGGGACAGATGGGCCTCCACGTGGCCTGTCTTGTTGAGCCCAGAAGGAGGGCCTTTGGTCCGGGTTGGTGGCACACCCCGGGACAAATTGGCATCCACGCGTCAGAATTTGTGTGGGTTGGTTTTTTTTTTATTTAAAGGGGGGGTGGGGGTTTTAATTTAGGTGTTTCATATATTGTGTTAGCTAGCTAATTAATAGAGAGAAGTGTCCTCTCTTTTATGCAGGCTTGGTCGACGCTACGTACTATACATACGTATAGAGAGGACTAGCTAGACACACTAGCTAGCTAGTAAGCAAAGAAGAAGAAACAGAAGATCGTCATGAACATATATGCATACAGAGAGAAGTGATATCGACCACCTCTCCTTCTCCGAGAGATTGGTCGAACAACAAGTTCTCATATATCTAGCCGACACTACCGGCTACATATATACAATAATTATCTTTTACAAATATAATCTCCTAACATACGAACGAGTGGTCCACATAGTATTCTCCGTCTTCAGCGATCACGTGGTCAAGAAAGAATGCCGCCAATTCCTCTTGAATTGCTCGCATGCGATCTGGTGCTATGAGTTCATCCCGCATCCGAAACATCTAATTTTAAGAAGGGGGTCAATACATATATATATATATATATATATATATATATGAATGAATGAAACTCAACACAAATGATGGTAATAAAAATAAAATTGTGAATATTGTTATTTACGCACTTCATATTGTTTGTCAGAGTAGCCCGCTCACGTGTCGTGTGGCGAGATGGACTCGCAAATGTAGTATCCACAGAAATCATTCCCTTGTTCCTGCCACAACCACTTTACAAGAAATAGAGGTCAATCAAACTGATAATTAGCAAGCATGCTAAATGGTATTGATGAAACTAGCGCTTGAATCACTAGCAGATGCGTGGAATATCCTGCTATAGTAATTACTTTCGGGTGTCTAAATTGCAGCTTCTTCGGCAGTCCCGGAGCTTTTTTGGTGAATTTTCTCCAAACCCTGCCATACAAAGAAAACAATTACTTGATATCAGAAATGAACAAAGTTGCTGATATGCTGGATAATGATCAATTTAACTTACTTCTCGAGCATTTCAGTCATGTCCGCATACTCCTGGGGTTCTTTTCGTCTCGAGTCTAAGACAGTTACTACTCCCTGCTCAAGCTTAAGCTCTAGGAGAATATAGTGGAAGCTGTGCACGCATGCATAACTCATCAATATTACATTACTATAACCTTGATTAATAAACGGAAACCGAAGATGCCACAAGACAGTAACACTCACTTGAAGTTGTAAGGAAAGAGTATTATATCTTTGTGTTCATTTATTAGCAACGATTGTAGCAAGTTGGCCTCGGTATTTTCGGCATGAAATTCAACCTCAGTTGCATCTATGAGATATGTGTTAATGAACCCAATATCACCCACTTGTCTTTTCTTCAATTCGGCGATCTTCAATCTGCATAATATAGTGAGGATAATTATAAATACATGCAATGAAAGAGCTGAGTTATATATAGAGACTTAATGATAGAAGTAGTACTACTTACAGACAGTAGCAGGTGACCGTTGCTTTATCGAGGGCCAATTGATTGAAAAACTGATAAAACTCCTCAAATGGAATAGGCAACAGTTCTATTCCAACGAGGTCATGCTCCTTTTTAACTCTCACATACAAAGTACTCTTCCCCTAAGACTCTCTGCAGGTTTTCATGTACCAATCATGCAATCTTCGCATCATCGTTGATAGAGATCTTTCATCTTTGACGAGAGGCTTCCCGTACTCGTATCTTTGTATCTGCACCTCCAAGAAATCATAATGTACATCGTCGGGCAGGTAAGCTCCAGGATTGCCATAACCGGGCACCATCCTCGGATCGACGATGTCGCTAGCAGGCACCTTGAGCGGGGGGCACGATTGCTTCGCTTGTTCGCTGAGCTGGGCAATTTGTTTCCCATCTCGTTGTTCTTTCATCCTTTGATCACTTTTAGTACTTCCCGACCTCTTCGCTTCGGCAAATGGCTTTTCCAATAATGCGCTCATAGTTGCCTTTCGACGGAGACTTGGGTGGTTTTGTCAGGGCAGCCAGAGTGCGCTTCGCTTTCACCGGATCTACCTTCTCCTCCGGAGGTGGATGTCTCTTTTCTTTAAACCCTTCAAAGAAGTCCTTCACTTCGGTCCGCGCGATATTCGTGTTTTCCTCCTTTGTCCTCTCGTACGGTAACTTCTCTGGAGTCTTCAGAGAAGGACCGAATCTATATGTCCTTCCGCCTTTGGCTGTACTGCTAGACGCTGGCAGAGCAGACGGAGCGGATGTCTTCTTTCCTTACTTACGAGAAGGAGGAGAAGGACTACGACGCGCCGGAGCAGCCGGAGCGGCGCCGGGTCTCTTCCGCCCTTGTTGACGAGGCGGAGAAGGAGGAGGCTGGATGCTCGGGCGCGACGGCGCAGGCGGAGAAGGAGGCGGAGTGCTGCCACGTGCCGGAGAAAGAGCCGGCCGAGTGCCCTGATCGCCACTCGCCGGAGGAGGAGGCGGTGGAGGAGGCGGAGTGCCCTGACTCGCCGGAGGAGGAAGAGGAGGCGGAGGCGTCCAGTTTAATACTTTGACACTAGGAAACCTCTCTCGACCCCTCGGTGATCCTCGACCCCTCGAACCCTCAACGACCCTGGAACCCTCCACCCCTAGACGACCCAGGAACCCTCGACCCTCGATCCCTCGACCCTATAGAACCCTCGAACCCTCGACCCTTGACCCCTTAACGACCCTCGACCCTCTACCCTAGTTCCCGACCCTCGACCCCTCGGCGATCCTCGACACCCTCGTTCCCGATAAAATTAAGAAGAAGAAGTAGAAGAATAAGAAAAAAAGAGGTGAAAAAAACGAGAAGAAGCTCCTCTATTCCTTTTTCTTCTCCTCTTTTTTTCTTCTTCTTCCTCTTCTTCCTCTCCTCGTCTTCTCCTTCTTCTTCTCCTTCTTTCTCTACTTATTTTCCTTTTTCCTCTCCTTCTTTTTCTTCTTCTTCCTTCTTCTTCCTTCCTCTTTTCTTCCTTTTCCTTATTTTACTTTTTCCTCTCCACTAACATAAAATGTACTAACCTAAAATGCAACAAACAAAAAATGCATTAAATCGATCAACTAACCTAAAATCAGTGATAAAATGCACTAACCTAAAATCGATATCTACTAACAACTTAAAACAATTAATACATATATGAAAAAATGCATATATGAAAAAAAACATCATCATATCATCAACATGAACATATCATCAACATCATCATATCATCAACATCATCATATCATCAACATCATCATATCATCATATATGAAAAAATGCATATAGGAGGCGGCCGGCCCAGACCGTAGTGCCGGAGGCGCGGACCGGGGCGGCGATGGCGCGGAGCAGGGCGCGGCTGGCGGCGCGCTGGCACGGCCGGGCGAGGACGCTGGTGACGGCGACGGCGGGGCGGCGGGCGGTAAGGGCGCGGCGACGCGACGGCGCGATTTACGGCGAGGGCGCGGCGACGGCGACGGGCGACGGCGACGGCGGGGGCGGCGGCGTTGGGCAGCTCGGGCGGCGCTGATGTGCTCGGTGCCGTCTTGGGAAACTGCGGGAAATCTGAAATTTCCTAAGTGCTTGCTTATATAGCAGAGCATTAGTCCGGTTCAGGCACAAACCGACTAATGCCCCATTTAGTCCCGGTTGGTGCCACCAACCGACCAAAGGTCTCTTCAGCAGCCCAAAGAGGCGGTAAGCGGCGGCCTTTGGTCCCGGTTGGTGGCATCAACCGGGACTAAAGGGGGGCATTGGTCCCAGTTCGTGGCACCAACCGGGACCAATGCCCCCTGTAGTCCCGGTTGGTGCCACCAACCAGGACCAAAGGCCATGTGCTGCCCCGCGCCCAAATGTTTAGTCCCACCTCGCTAGTTGAGAGGGAGCCGCACCTGTTTATAAGGTGCGGTGCGCCTTCCCTCTCGAGCTCCTCTCTAAAGCAGGCTTTCGGGCCTAACCGTGCAATGTGTGCCTGTGGGCCTACTGGGCCTCCCGCGGGCCTGAATCCTGGCCCATGGTAGGGTTTCTAGTCGTATTCGGGCCGTGGGGGCCCAGTAGGTGGCACTTTTTTTGTTTTTTTGTTTTCTTTGTTGCTTTATTTAGTTTATTTTGTTTCTACTTACAACAAAATACTTATTGTTGCTATATTTATTTTTTTCCAGTTTTTTATTTTGTTTTCTGCATTATTTATTTTCTTTTGCTTTTTGCTTTATTTTTTAATTCTTTTTGCTTTTAGTTTTAGAAAAATTATAAACTTTCTCGTTAGTGCCATTAGTTTTCAAATTTGAAAACACTTTTTTGTTTTCTTTTTGCTTTAATTAATTTATTTTGTTTCTACTTACAACAAAATACTTATTGTTGCTATTTTTATTTTTTTCCAGTTTTTTTGTTTTGTTTTCTGCATTATTTATTTTCTTTTGGTTTTTTGCTTTATTTTTTAATTCTTTTTGCTTTTAGGTCAGCAAAATTATAAACTTTCTGTTAGTGCCATTAGTTTTAGAAAAATTATGAACTTTCTGTTTGTGCCATTAGTTTTCAAATTTGAATAGTTAAAATTTGAATTCTTTGAAATTTGTGTGAATCACAAGTTTTTGATTAACTTTACAAAAAAATGAACATAGATGCACATATAGAGAAAATTAAACCCAAATTCATAATCAATTTCTATGAATTTCAGAGAAATTCACTATGAATTTACGTCAAATTCCCTGAATAGGGGCATCTATTTTCACTTTGAGAGGAGCTCAACAAGGCAGAGAGGGACGGGGCTTATAAACCGGTGTGAGCGCCCTTCGGTTGGCGAGGTGGGACTAAACTCTGAGCGCAACGAGGACCAACCCTTTAGTCCCGGTTTGTGGCACAAACCGGGACTAATGTTCATGGGCCAGGGGCGAGCCGCATGGTACAAAACTGACAATGGTATCATACTCGTCTATTACAAAGTTGGCATGGTATCATCATAATAGTTGCGGGAGAAAGTCTTCACTTTTTCTTCGCTTGTGTCATTTGCTTATTGCGCCGTAACCATGGATAATCTTCATCGCTTATCGTGATGCTTGGGTCAGCCTTGACTTTGAAGGGAGGAATTTCATGAAACTTTTCATACTCTTCGACATATGTCCGCCTTTGCCCTCCACTCCCGTGGATGTCCCTTTTCCCGAAAGAACTATGTGGCGCTTTGGCTCATCGTATGATGTATTCGCTTCCTTATCTTTTATTTTCCTCGGTCCGTAGATATGTCCTTCACATAGATAACCTGTGCCACATCATTGGCTAGGACGAGCGGTTCGTCGGTGTACCCAAGATTTTTCAGATCCACTGTTGTCATTCCGCATCGTGGGTCTACCTGCACTCGCCTCTGACAGATTGACCCATTTGCACTTAAACAATGGGACCTTAAAATCTACTCCGTAGTCAAGTTCCCATATGTCCACTATGTAACCATAATATGTGTCCTTTCCCACAGCCGGTTGCAGCATCAAAGCGGACACCGCTGTTTTGGTTGGTGCTCTTTTGATCTTGGTCAATCATGTAAAATGTATTCCCATTTATCTCAGATCCTTTCCAAATCATTACAATCGAAGATGGTCCCCTGGATAACAAGTACAGCTCATCACAAAAGTGTTGTCACCTCCGAGACGTGTTTCCAACCAACTGCTAAAAGTCCCGATGTGTTCACATGTAATCCGATCGTCCCATCGCTCTGGGTGTTTGGAGCGCAGACTGTTCTTGTGTTCATCGACATACAGGTCACCAAGTTAGAGTTCTCAGAGAACTGTAGTGTGCTTGAGACCAAGAATATCCGTCCTGCATATTATTGAGTCCCTTCCAAGCGTGCCTTTCCAATCGACTCCCTCATACCGTGATTTAGGGAGACCTATCTTCTTAAGGCCAGGAATGAAGTCAACACAAAACCCGATGACATCCTCTCGCTTGATGGCCCATGGAGATGCTTCCTTCTGCCTAAGCGCTTACGGACATATTTCTTTAGGACTCCCATGAACCTCTCAAAGGGGAACATATTGTGTAGAAATACGGGCCCCGTAATGACAATCTCGCCGACTAGATGAACTAGGACGTGCGTCATGATATTGAAGAAGGATGGTGGGAACACCAGCTCAAAACTGACAAGACATTGCGCCACATCACTCCTTAGCGTTGGTACGATTTCTGGATCGATCACCTTCTGAGATATTGCATTAAGGAATGCACATAGCTTCACAATGGCTAATCGGACATTTTCCGGTAGAAGCCACCTCAATGCAACTGAAAGCAGTTGCGTCATAATCACATGGCAGTCATGAGACTTTAGGTTCTGGAACTTTTTCTCTGGCATATTTATTATTCCCTTTATATTCGACGAGAAGCCAGTCGGACCTTCATACTGAGTAGGCATTCAAAGAAGATTTCTTTCTCTTCTTTCGTAAGAGCATAGCTGGCAGGACCTTCATACTGCTTCGGAGGCATGCCCTCTTTTTCGTGCAAGCGTTGCAGGTCCTCCCGTGCCTCAGGTGTATCTTTTGTCTTCCCATGCATGCCCAAGAAGCCTAGCAGGTTCACGCAAAGGTTCTTCATCACGTGCATCATGTCGATCGAAGAGCGGACCTCTAGGTCTTTCCAGTAGGGTAGGTCCCAAAATAAAGATTTCTTCTTCCACATGGGTGCGTGATTCTCGGCCATTATTCGAACAGCTAGTCCGCCGGGACCCTTTCCAAAGATTACGTGTAAATCATTGGCCATAGCAAGTATGTGATCACCGGTACTCATGGCGGGCTTCTTCCGGTGATCTTCCTCGCCTTTGAAATGCTTGCCTTTCTTTCTATATTGATGGTTGGTCGGAAGAAATCGACGACGGCTCAGGTACACATTCTTCCTGCAGCTTCCCAGGTATATACTATCGGTGTCAAGTAAACAGTGCGTGCATGCGTGGTATCCCTTGTTTGTCTGTCCTGAAAGGTTGCTGAGAGCGAGCTAATCGTTGATGGTCACGAACAGCAACGCCTTTAGGTCAAATTCCTCCTTTTTGTGCTCATCCCACGTACATACACCGTTTCCATTCCACAGCTGTAAAATTTCTTCAACTAATGGCCTTAGGTACACATCAATGTCGTTGCTGGGTTGCTTAGGGCCTTGGATGAGAACTGGCATCATAATGAACTTCCGCTTCATGCACATCCAAGGAGGAAGGTTATACATGCACATCCAAGGATGCGAACTGGCATCATAATGAACTTCCGCTTCATGGCTTGTCCCCTCGGCTAAGACAAAAAACAGAGCAGTGTGCTCTGCTCTTACGCGGGGGGTATATATAGGCAGCATTATTGGTCCCGGTTCGTGGCATGAACCGGGACTAAAGGGAAGCCATTGGTCCCGGTTCATGCCACCAACCGGGACCAATGATGGTGGGCCAGGAGCGAGGACCATTGGTCCTGGTTCATCCCACCAACTGGGACCAAAAGGGCCAGACGAACCGGGACCAATGGCCCACGTGGCCCAGCCGGCCCCCTGGGCTCACGAACCGGGACAAATACCTCCATTGGTCCCGGTTCGTGGCAGCACCGGGACTAATGGGCTGAGAAGGCCTGGTTCATTGCCCCCTTTTCTACTAGTGGGAACATGTATGTACTGAAATCGTCCAAAAGAATCCTTCAGAAATCGTAGTACATTGTCATTGTAAACTTGGAAAAAGGTGTCACAAATTGAACTCCCTTATGGTTAACATTTAACAGGAAAGGAACATCACCTCAATATATAGTTTCTCCGGGCATGGAAAGCATCTCATGAAACTGATAACTTACTATAGGTTGGGGCCGATAAATTCTAGTGCCAAGACCTTCACTGTGCGCAGTTTCGGGGTCAAGCTTGTTGGAATCATTTTCTGGATGACAAACGAACAATCATCTTCAAAATTAGAAATAATGTTAATTTGTAGAAGGAAAGGTAGAAGGCGGCTGTTGTACCGGAATGGGTGTGGATCCAATAATAAGTTCGGAGTATTTTTCAGCCGAGTATCCCACCACTGTCAATTTCGGCGCAGAAATGACATTGATTCTTGTTGGACCTTCTTGATAAACTACAAGTAATCTCTCAAGTGCAGGTGTGTCCTCAATGAAAATACCGTGGTACACACCTTTTGATGTCTTCATGCCGCACTGGCAACACACATAAATAGTCTGGAGAGTCGTGGAGGTGATGTGTAAGCTACTCAACTGAAAGTGCCACTATCCCTAGGTGGTTTTGGTAATTCATAATAACATATAGCTCATTGAGCTAATGCTATTCCAAGACAAATATTTCAGGAAAGCTCGATGAATGGCATGGCATGGATGATGAAAGTGGATCCCTCAAAATATTAAGGACAAAGGATTGGCTCAAGCTCAAAAGCTCAAGACTCTCTACATTTTACATTTTAGTGATCCAAGATCACATTGAGTCTATAGGAAAAGCCAATACTATCAAGGAGGGATGAGGTGTTGCTTAATGAGCCTCTTGCTTCATGTGCTTAGTGATATGCTCCAAAACCCTCCACTACTTTCTCACATCCACCTATGACCTAAACCTAAAGTCAAAATCGGTCCTACCAATTCTTTCTATCCGGCGCCACCGAGTTCAAATGTCATAGCCACTGCCACAAACCCTAGGGAAATGGTTTCACCGATAGGGATCTCGGTCTCGCCGAGATGGGATTGTAATCTCTCTGTTTCCCTTCGTAATGATTCGGTCTAACCGAAGTGAGCGATCGGTCCCACCGAGATTGCAATTTAAACTCTCTGTTTCACTTTCGTAACATTTCGGTCTCACTGAAAGAGCAAATCGGTCCCACCGAGTTTACCTGACCAACTCTCTGGTTAGCTAATTACCAAAATCGGTCTCACCAAGTTTGTGTAATCGGTCTCACCGAGATTACGTTATGCCCTAACCCTAACCATATCGGTCCTACCGAGTTGCATATCGGTCCCACCGAAAACCCTAACGGTCACTAGGTTTACTGAATCGGTCCGACCGAGTTTGTTGATTTGGTCCCACCGAGTTTGGTAAATTGTGTGTAACGATTAGATTTTGTGTGGAGGCTATATATACCCCTCCACCTCCTCTTCATTCGTGGAGAGAGCCATTAGAAAAAACCTACACTTCCAACTTACCAGTTCTGAGAGAGAACCATCTACTCATGTGTTGAGGCCAAGATATTCCATTCCAACCACATGAATCTTGATCTCTAGCCTTCCCCAAGTTGCTTTCCACTCATATCTTCTTTCCACCAAATCCAAATCTTGTGAGAGAGAGTTGAGTGTTGGGGAGACTATCATTTTAAGTACAAGAGCAAGGAGTTCATCATCAACACACCATTTTTTACTTCTTGGAGAGTGGTGTCTCCTAGATTGGCTAGGTGTCACTTGGGAGCCTCCGACAAGATTGTGGAGTTGAACCAAGGAGTTTGTAAGGGCAAGTAGATCGCCTACTTCGTGAAGATCTACCGCTAGTGAGGCAAGTCCTTCGTGGGCGACGGCCATGGTGGGATAGACAAGGTTGCTTCTTCATGGACCCTTCATGGGTGGAGCCCTCCGTGGACTCGCGCAAGCGTTACCCTTCGTGGTTTGAAGTCTCCATCAACGTGGATGTACGATAGCACCACCTATCGGAACCACGACAAAAACATCAGTGTCTCCAATTGCGTTTGAATCCTCCAAAGCCTTCCCTTTACATTCTTGCAAGTTGCATGCTTTAATTTCCGCTGCCTATATACTGTTTGCATGCTTGCTTGAATTGTGTGAAGATTGCTTGACTTGTGCAAAGATAGCTAAAATCTGCCAAAGCCTAAAATTGGGAAAAGGTTAAGTTTTTAATTGGTCAAGTAGTCTAATCAGCGCCCCCCCCTCTAGACATACTTCAAGGTCCTACAAGTGGTATCAGAGCTTTGGTCTCCATTTGCTTTGATTTCCATAGCTTTTGGTGGTCATAGCCTTGGTTTCACAACCTAGGAGAGTATGGCGTCTAGCGAGGGGAATTATCACCGTAGAGGTCCTTACTTTGATGGCACTAATTTTGCTAGTTGGAAGCATAAGATGAAAATGCATATTCTCGGACATAACCCCGCTGTTTGGGCTATTGTGTGTATTGGCTTGCAAGGTCAATTCTTTGATGGGAGAGAACCGAACCGTGAAGCTAGCGCGGAAGAGTTGAAGATGCTGCAATACAATGCTCAAGCTTGTGATATCCTCTTCAATGGCTTGTGCCCCGAAGAATTCAACAAAATCAGCCGTCTTGAGAATGCAAAGGAAATTTGGGATACTTTGATTGATATGCATGAAGGTACCGACTCCGTCAAGGAATCCAAGTTGGATGTGCTCCAAAGTCAGCTTGATAAGTTCAAAATGAAGGATGGTGAAGGTGTCACTGAAATGTACTACAGGCTTGCTCTTATCACAAATGAGATTGTCGGCTTAGGAAGTGAAGAGATGACCGACAGATTCATCATCAAAAAGATCCTAAGAGCATTGGATGGAAAATATGATACCGTGTGCACATTGATCCAAATGATGCCAAATTACAAAGATCTCAATCCAACGGAAGTCATTGGAAGAATTGTTTCTCATGAGATGTCACTCAAGGATAAGGAGGAACTTCACAACAAGTCAAGTGGTGCTTACAAAGCCTCATGTGAAGCCCCTACATCATCAAGTGAGAAACAAACCTTCAATGAAGAATTGAGCTTAATGGTGAAGAACTTCAACAAATTCTACAAGAGTAGAAGCAAAGAAAGAAGCTCTAAGTCAAGGTCCTACAATGACAAAAGATCTTCTAGTCGAGAGCGCCATTGCTACAATTGTGGGAGACCCGGACACTATTCCAATGAGTGTACGGCACCCTACAAAAGAAGAGAAGATTCTCCCAAGAGAAGAAGTAGAAGAGAAGAATCACCACCAAGAGAGAGAAGGAGTAGAGATGATTGTCATGAACGAAGACCCTCACGGAGAAGCAAGGATTCGGAAAGGAAGGACAAGTCATCAAAGAGCTACACAAAATGAAGACATCAAGCTCACGTTGGTGAATGGATATCCGGCTCTGACTCCGACAATCACTCCGAGAGAAGCTATCACTCCGACTCCGAATACACTCAATATGAAGGTGTTTCCGATCTAGCACTTGTGTCAACCAACTCCCACGACATATTTGATTCTCCAAATGAAGGAATTGGAAGATCCTTCATGGCCAAAGGTCCTAAGGTAACACACCCAGAGTATGTTGATTTTAATAGTGATGAAGATGACTTGCTAGGTGATGATGATTTACTTGTTGACAACTCTAGTGATGAATACTATGATGAAACGTCAATTAATCATGCTAATCAAGATGAAACGAATGACAATGATAAGGAGCAGATTGAGCTTCTAACTAAAGAACTAAACACTCTTAAGTTAGCTCATGAAACTATCTTCGAAGATCATCAAGAGATTTTAAGGGCTCATGAGAAGTTACACTTTGAAAAGATCAATCTTGAGCAAGAGCATGAGTTCCTAAAAGCAATCAATTATGATCTCCGTAAGAAAAGTTCTTCTTACATTGCCAAGCGTTTGCTCTTATCTACTTACATGCCTCAAGTCAAGTCTAGTAACAAGAACAAGAAAGATTCTTTCTCTAGTAGTGACAATAACAATGCTAAATCCAATATTGTTGCTTCTAGTAGTTCTCTTGATTCCACTAATGATTCTCTTAGCCAAGTTACTCTTGAGCAAGAAAACAACTTATTGAAGGGAATTATAGAGAAAGGTGTATACAAGAGCCTTGCGGGAGTAAGCAATTTGAGGAAATTGTATGCATAAGCAAGGAAGGCACCGGAAGAATCAAGGTGTTGGTTTTGAACGAAAGTTCAATGCCAATGGAGTAGAGTGGGAAGAAGATCAATACCCCAAGACGAAGTTTGTTCCTCAACAAGAGAAGTATGATCCTACTTCCTTCAAGGGAACACAAGCACAAGATGATCTTCCACCACAAGACCACAAGAAAAAAGGCAAGGACAAGCTTCAAGAGGGGATTGATGCATTTGAAGAAGCACCTAAGGCCTTGGTTAAGTGGGTTCTCAAGACTACGTCAAGTTCTACTTCATCAAGTACAACTACTACACCAAGGATTCCCATCAAGATGATGTGGATCCCGAAGAAGAAGAACTAGAGAGTTCTTGAGGGTGACTCCGCCAACATTCTTCACTCATATCATTATGGCAAGGACAAGTGCAATCATCTTCCATATCTTGCACTAGTTCAATGAGTTACAAACCCTCATGTTTGTAAGGCAAGGGACAAGGTAACCTAATGTTCTCATGGACATCATTTTGTGTGTGCATCACTCTATGTCTATGGATATACTTGTTTGTTCCTTGTGGGACTAACCCATGTAGGTATTGAAAGTGCAACTCACTCCAAAGGATTGCTCCAAAAGATCTACATCAACATTGAGCATCCACATCTTCAACACCTACATGAAGTCATCATCGACAAAACCCAAGGTTAGTTCATCCCTCTAAGGGGGGATCTCACATCTAGGGGGAGCTTAACTCTATGAATTGAGTCAAACCAACTCTAATGATGTGAACACATAAATGATTTATGTAAAAGTGGTAACCACACTTGAGCTTAAACGATGAGTATGACCTATGATCAAATGTTCTCATTTGACTCCTAAGTCAATATACTCATATATAGATGACCTAGTCATCGCCAATTGTTTGATAGATGCTAGAATTGGTTGTGCATGCTTTGCCACATATTTCATTTGTCATTTTATTGTGTGAGCATGTTGGTTGCATATTTTACTCATTCGAGGACATCCACTTGTTGTTTTGATTGATTGGTTTCTTCTTCTTCGGCCAAGTGGATGGACAAGAATGCCTAAGAAACTTCTCTAGCTATCTATGCTTTTCTCGTCTCAAAATCTATTCATGCTACATCACAAAATTTGATCAAGTCAGATTCGAATCACTCTGTGTGAGGAGCACTCGGAGTCCCCGATTCGTCATAGACTTAAAACTTCCAAAACTGCTTTGTGATTTTCGGTCTGACCAATTCATTCCTTTCGGTCATACCGAGATCACTAAGTCGATCTAGGTTTTCATCTCGGTGCAACCGATTTGAACTTCGGTCACACCGAGTTGTCAGAATCAAGTATCAGTTATGCATCTCGGTGCCACCGAGTTGTTCCACTCGGTCACACCGACAGTGTCGGGCTATATACTCACGGGCAAATTTTGGAAAACTTTCTCTAAAACTCTTCGCCCGCGCATAGCTCGCTCTGCCTACTTGGTCTCCGGATCGTCGACTTAAATGCCGATCGCCTCTGTCGCTGGTCTCCGCCGCCAACGGATTTCTTCTCCATTGTTGCCGCCAGAGCGAGTTCACCACCGAACTAGGGTATGAACTCGATCACAAGCTATCCTCGTCGATTCTCAAAGACATTGTGTTCATAATGCTTCTTGCCACGATTGAAACACCTCTATCCAGTCAAAACAATCCTTAGAATAGGTGTGATTCGAAAATTTAGGGTTAGGTTTCCGCCGAAACCATCTCGGACCCACCGAGTTGAAAAACTCAGTCCCACCGATTTGGCTAACGTCATTGCACTAGTAACTCTCGGTCTGACCGAGAATTGCTAATCGGTGTGACCGATTTTAAAACTTTATGAAACCCTAGCAGTCTCGGTGCCACCGAACTGTGACTCGGTCTGACCGAGTTCACTAGTTTAGGTTCCAAAACTGCTTCGGTATCACCGAGTTTGAAAATCGGTAGATCCGAAATGCTTTCTGTGGAAAACTAAAACTAAGTTTTTCAAAGTGACAGCTAGAACAAGTCCGAAGAGTAGATTCACATGAGTGAGGGCACTAGTCCCTCTAGCAGCTCAGATGAGGGGAGCAGAAGCACTCCCAGCAATTTGCACAAAGCTGCCACTAGGACAAGGAAGAAGAAGACCTCAGAGTCTGAGGATGAGGATTATGAGGCAGTTGAGGATGAGGCTAGTTCAAAGAAGAAAGTGCTCAAGAAGGAGTATAGCTCAACTGCAGTAAAGCCAGAAATGAAGATCAAAAGGCCTGCAGGAAGACAACCAATGTCCAAAGCCAGAGTCTCCACTCAAGCTTCTTTGGAATCCCAACCCAAAGAGCCTACTTCTGAAGGAAAGAAAAGGAAGGAAAGGGTCAAGAAGACCATGGCCGGAGTGATTGGAAAGCCTTCCATGATGGAAGAAGAGGAAGAATAAGAGGTTGTTGCACCAGCACCCAAGGCACAAAAGCTGATGGGTGATGCTATAAAGTCAGGCTGCAACTTCAAAGCCCAAAGAAGCACCCAAAGCTGCCTCCAAGCCCAAGAGTGCACCTAAGAGGAATACCAGGAGTATACCAGCTGCTGAAAAGAACAAGGCCCCAGTGCCTGATGTTGCTGCTGAGGAAGATGATGAAGGGCAAGTCCTAAGGATGCTCAAACCCAAGATTCCAGACCATAATGATTCTCATCCTGTGGCTGAAAACATGAAGATCAGGAGAGACTTAGGGTTGAGGCTATGGAGAGAGTCAGATCCATATGCCACCAGGAGAAGGAGTGCTATTGATTACAGGTTCCACACCAAGGAGCAACATGACTTCTATGAGACCATGTTGTTGGACAAGAAGCCCATGGTATGTGATATGAGGTGGGTCGACTGGACCTACATATAGGAAAATGAAGAACACTATCCTGGAGTGTATGACAACTTCAGTGCGTGTGGAGTTGCAGACTTTGTTGGGTAGAAGCTCACAAACTGGAATGACGAGCTCATTATGCAATTCTACTCCACAGCACATCTCTATCCAGATGGCAGGATAGTTTGGATGTCTGAAGGAATGAGATACCAATCAACCATTGAGGAATGGGCAAGTCTGATCAATGCCCCAAAGGAAAGTGAAGATGACTTGGACGTTTATGCCAAGAAGAAGATGGATCACAACTCAATGTCATAGATGTACAAGGAAAATCCCAGATGATGCACCTGAGACTTTCATGTTTGGATCAGTTCATTTTCTTCTGTCAGGGCTGCCAACGATCAACTGGATCCTAAGGCACACTCTGTTGCCCAAATCAGGTGACCACAACATGATCAGAGGGCATGCAATTAATTTGCTACACATATTTGATGTGCCCCAGAAATTCAAGGTCGTGAGCCTCATAGTTGAAACTATCAAGAGGACAGCAGCAGACCAAAAGATGAACTGTGGATATGCCGCACAAATTCAGGAGTTGATTAACTCAAAGATGGGCACAGGGAAGTATCTGTTGGATAAGGAACACTTAGTTCTCTATCCTGAATTTGAGGACAATCAAGTTGTCATGACTGAGAATGAACCATCATCAGTACAAGCTCAGGAAAAGAAGGAGAAAGCAAGGAAAGAGAAGGCTGCCAAGATGCCAACTCTAGGAGAGGCATCTGAGTACTTTTTGAAGAACAAGCAGGACCATCTTGGTTACTTGATAGCATCAACTCTGCGGATTGAGAAGGGGTTGGCCACCCTAGCTCAAAACCAAGAGAGCCTGGAAAGAATCATGGAACAAAAATTCTATGATCTTGATGTCAAAGTAACTGAGATTCAGTCAGTTGTGGAGTAGCTACAGGATGACATGCAGGAGAGGAAGGGCAGGACAACAACTGATGCATTTGCCAGAGTGCCTCGAGCTCAGAGATCAGCTGCAGAGCCAGTACCAGACACCAGAGTCACTTCATCTGCTCCAGCTACAGCTCTAGCGCAACCA
Source organism: Aegilops bicornis (assembly GCA_021605145.1). NCBI lineage: Eukaryota > Viridiplantae > Streptophyta > Magnoliopsida > Poales > Poaceae > Aegilops > Aegilops bicornis. The sequence continues at coordinate 193,419,463 of CM038672.1, read as the reverse complement.
GCTCCAGCACCAACTCCTTCAGCTCCTTCCACATCGGCTGAAGTTTTCGTCCAAGGAGCCATCTCTACGCCACCAGCTGAAGACCGAGCCTGAGAGACGATATAGTCCTATGCATTTTCTAGGAACTTTTTGGTAACTTGTTGCCAAAGGGGGAGAAAAATGTATAGATCATAGGCATCGAGAGAGAGAGAGTTTGCTTTTGTTCTCTCTTGTCTTCTTGGTTGAACTATGTTTGCCTTTGATTGCTTGAGATACTATGCTATTACGTGTGTGTCATTGTGGATCATTTGTTTGATCATTAGATACACTTATGCTTGTTATTTGATATTATCTTACTTACCCTTATATGATCATTCACCGTGCTTGGTGATGAGTGCATGTATTCAATCTTTATTATTTTGAGCGCTCCACCAAGATGTATGTGACATGGAAGAGTAACCCATGAGCCTAATTCCTTGTGCATTTGCAGTCCAAAGCAAATCTTAAAATATGCACAAATTTAGGGGGTGCTCTTGCTTATCACATACTTCACAAAGAGACGATGTTTTTCAATCTTATTATCATTTGTCGAAGCTTTGATCTATATGTTGTCATCAATTACCAAAAAAGGGGGAGATTGAAAGTGCAACTATCCCTAGGTGGTTTTGATAATTCATAATAACATATAGTTCATTGAGCTAATGCTATTCCAAGACAAATATTTCAGGAAATCATGATGAATGGCATGGCATGGATGATGAAAATGGATCCCTCAAAATATTAAGGACAAATGATTGGCTCAAGCTCAAAAGCTCAAGACTCTACATTTTACATTTTAGTGATCCAAGATCACATTGAGTCTAGAGGAAAAGCAAATACTATCAAGGAGGGATGAGGTGTTGCTTAATGAGCCTCTTGCTTCATGTGCTTAGTGATATGCTCCAAAACCCTCCACTACTTTCTCACATCCACATATGACCTAAACCTAAAGTCAAAATCGGTCCTACCGATTCTTTCTATCCGGCGCCACCGAGTTCAAATGTCATAGCCACTGCCACAAACCCTAGGCAAATCTGTTTCACCGATAGGGTTCTCGGTTTCACCGAGATGGGATTGTAATCTCTCTGTTTCCCTTCATAACGGGTCTAACCGAAGTGAGCAATCGGTCCCACCGAGATTGCAATGTAAACTGTTTGTTTCCCTTTCGTAACATTTCGGTCTCACCGAAAGAGCGAATCGGTCCCACCGAGTTTACCTGACCAACTCTCTAGTTAGCTAATTACCAAAATTGGTCTCACCGAGTTTGTGAAATCAGTCTCACCGAGATTACGTTATGCCCTAACCATAACCATATCGGTCCTACCGAGTTGCATATCGGTCCCACAAAAAACCCTAACGGTCACTAGGTTTACTGAATCGGTCTGACCGAGTTTGTTGATTCGGTCCTACCGAGTTTGGTAAATTGTGTGTAACGGTTAGATTTTGTGTGGAGGCTATATATACCCCTCCACCTCTTCTTTATTCGTGGAGATAGCCATCAGAACAAACCTACACTTCCAACTTACCAGTTCTGAGAGAGAACCACCTACTCATGTGTTGAGGCCAAGATATTCCATTCCAACCACATGAATCTTGATCTCTAGCCTTCCCCAAGTTGCTTTCCACTCAAATCTTCTTTCCACCAAATCCAAATCCTGTGAGAGAGAGTTGAGTGTTGGGGAGACTATTATTTTAAGCACAAGAGCAAGGAGTTCATCATCAACACACCATTTTTTACTTCTTGGAGAGTGGTGTCTCCTAGATTGGCTAGGTGTCACTTGGGAGCCTCCGACAAGATTGTGGAGTTGAACCAAGGAGTTTGTAAGGGCAAGGAGATTGCCTACTTCGTGAAGATCTACCGCTAATGAGGCAAGTCCTTCGTGGGAGACGGCCGTGGTGGGATAGACAAGGTTGCTTCTCCATGGACCCTTCGTGGGTGGAGCCCTCCGTGGACTCGCTGAGGGAGTTCCAGACTAGGGGGTGTCCAGATAGCCGAACTATCATCATCGGCCGGACTCCAAGACTATGAAGATACCAGATTGAAGACTTCGTCCCGTGTCCGGATGGGACTTTCCTTGGTGTGGAAGGCAAGCTTGGCGATACGGATATGTAGATCTCCTACCTTTGTAACCGACTTTGTGTAACCATAACCCTATCCGGTGTCTATATAAACCGGAAGGTTTTAGTCCGTAGGACGAACAACAATCATACCATAGTCTAGCTTCTAGGGTTTAGCCTCTTTGATCTCGTGGTAGATCTACTCTTGTAACACACATCATCAATATTAATCAAGCAGGACATAGGGTTTTACCTCCATCAATAGGGCCCGAACCTGGGTAAAACATCGTGTCCCTTGTCTCCTGTTACCATCCGCATAGACGCACAGTTCGGGACCCCCTACCCGAGATCCCCGGTTTTGACACCGACATTGGTGCTTTCATTGAGAGTTCCTCTATGTTGTCGCCGTCAGGTAGGATGCCTCATCTCGTCTTTAAAGACGATACTATCGCCAAAGGAGCCTTGGCCTCTGGCCAGACTCTTCGGCTAGGTGGTTTTCTTATGACCGCCAGTCCGTCCACCATACCGACGATGACCTCTCGAGTCATCGAAACCAATCTCGTGTTAGTTCGAACTTGCCGAACAGTTAGATCCGATCGAGCTCTCCTCCATAAACGAGCTCTTGGATCGCATCGACGCCCTGGGAGTTGCCACAGACTACGACCGGATCGGGCCTAAAACCGATCTGAGAGAGATCAACTCTCCCCAGGCTACCCATCATGTTGCTGTGATAGAGCAGCAATGCGGCGATTCTTCTTGTATCTTAAGGACTAGTTACGTCTGGATTCCCGATCCCTCCATGCCGGATTCCCGCAGAGGGACGGACGTTGATCAAGCCCTGAACTTAAAGTTAGGCGGTGGATTGGACTCATGGGATAACACTCAAAAATCCAAACTTCCAAGTTCGGGAACTTCTCGGCCCTTGAGTCCTAAATATGACGGGGTTCCAGATCTAGTTCCACCCTCCCACCCAAACATTGGCGATCTCTCTCAAATTCGGCAAGAGCCCGATGAAACAGTACATCATTACTAGGCCAGATTCCTCCTGGTTATGAACATGATAAAGGACTGCCGAGAGGAGGACGCAATCCCAATTTTCTGCAATAATTGCACGGACAAGGGAATCCTAAACGCCATAATTCGTCGCGAAATTACGCGCTTTACTGACTTGGTGACCATAGTACAAAAGTACTGTGCGATGGAGAGCGCCTGGAAAACCGAAAGTAAATTTTGGGATAATCCGGCCCCGAATACATCCCTAGTCCGAAACAAACGGGTGCATCATTATCAAGCACCGGGTTGAATACCAAAACCAAAACCCCCAAAGGGTAATGGAATAAGATCGAGGGTTGGCTCAATCGGACCTGCAAAATCCACAAGACGGAGGGCGCCACTCCAACACACAACCTTCGAAAGGCGTGTTGGATACTACGGCAGGTGGCCAAAAGTGGCGTAGGCTTTTTAGCCCCGGCAACCAACCCAGCGATGCAAAGACGGTATTAACAGTCTTTGAGACTTTCGCATCAAATAACATGCGGAAGCGAACAATCCGCAGCCTCGCCAAGTCTACCCAAGAGCAACAACAAATCCATGGAGCGACCGTCTATCACCTTCAACGCCAAATGACGAACCTAAATTCCGAAGAGCTAGAGCACCAGCCGCATTGGTCCTCAGTCCGATAGTGGACGGTTTTCGTCTTACTAAGGTACTCATGGATGGCTGCAGCGGATTAAACCTCATTTATGAGGAAACCCTTCAAAAAATGGAAATTGACTGGAGCCGCATTGAGCAAAGCAGCACAACCTTCAGAGGGATAATCCCTAGTCGAGAAGTACGCTGCGCAGGAAAAATCATACTAGATGTAGTGTTCGGCTCACCGGACAATTACAGGTCCGAGGCGGTCACGTTTCAAGTGGCCCCATTTGGCAGCGGATATCACGCTTTGTTAGGGCGAGAGGCATTCACAATCTTCCAAGCTATACTCCACTACGGGTACATCAAGCTCAAAATGCCCGGACCTAATGGGATGATCACTCTCGCCAAGGATCCAGATACAGCACTCGCTACCGAAAATAAGACAGCCAGACCGGCCCTAGAGGCATTGTCCAAGCCCTAGCGGCAGAGGAACTAACTACGCTGCGCTCCACGGTGGGTAGGGACGATGTGATACTCGATAAGAGGTCCAAGTCCACCTCTTTTAAACCAGTAGACGAAATAGTCAAATTTCAGGTCCATCCAACGGACCCCACAAAGACGGCCTCCATTGGGGCACAATTAAGTCCGGATGTCGAAGCCAAGCACTACGAGAATTCCTTCGAAAATTGGGACATTTTTGCACGGCACCCTTCAGCATGCCAGAATCCCACGCAGTCGGGCAGAGCACAGCCTAAATATCCTAAAAGGATTCAAGCCACCAAACAAGCTCTTGGCGATTTTCCGAACCCAAAAGACAGGCAATGGGAGAGGAGCTAGGCAAACTCTTAGAAGCCGGATTCATCAGAGATATAAAACATCCAGACTGGCTAGCCAATCTAGTAATGGTACCAAAAAAGGACAAATCCTGGCGCCTCTGCGTCGATTTTAAAGACCTTAACAAGGCCTGTCCGAAGGACCCTTTCCCCTACCTCGCATCAACCAAATAATCGATGCTACCGCAGGGCACGACTCATTGTGCTTCCTCGATGCATACTCCGGATACCATCAAATCAAGATGGCGGAGAAAGATGAGGCCGCAACGGCATTCATTACTCCATATGGGCCATTCTGCTTCAACACAATGCCCTTCGGACTCAAAAACGCCACGCAACATATCAGCGCATGATTCAAACATGTCCGCTACCCAGATAGGCAAAACAGTAGAGGCATACGTAGACGATGTGGTCGTCAAGACCAAACACGTCGGAACTCTAGTAGAAGACTTGAGGGAGACATTCGAAAACCTCCGAGCATATGACATTAAGCTCAATCCAGAAAAATGCGTCTCCGGCGTACCAGCCGGAAAGCTCTTGGGCTTCATCGTATCCGGTAGAGGAATTGAAGCAAACCCGGCCAAAAGCCGAGCTCTGTCACAATTGGATATTCCAAAAGACCTCAAGCAGATACAAAAACTAACGAGATGCATAGCGGCCTTAAGTCACTTCATCTCCCGTTTGGGAGAAAAGGCTCTGCCCCTCTACCGCCTCCTCCGGGCGCATCAACATTTGAATGGACGGATGCTGCCACAGCCAACTCGAAGAAATAAAAGCCATACGGCAACAAATCCGGTTACGGCGCGCCCAACTTGGGCGAACCTATGATTTTATATATCTCAGCAACACATCAAGTTGTCGGTAGCGGTACTCGTTGTTGAACGAGAAGCGAAGGGCACAAATTCCCTCTTCAAAAACCGATGTACTACGTATCCACTCGTTCTAACTCCATGCAAATCCGGTACCCACATTATCAAAAGATAGCATATGCGGTGTTCATGGCATCCCGGAAGCTGCGACACTACTTTCAAGAGTGTTCAATAACGGTGGCCTCCGAAGTACCTCTCAACGATATTATAAACAATCGCGACGCCGCGGGCAGGATTGCAAAATGGGCTATCGAGCTCTTACCATTTGATATAACCTACAAACCACGGCGAGCTATAAAGTCGCAGGTTCGCTGACTTAAATGGCGAATGGACCGGCCGAACTCCCTAAAGAGTACGGCGCAGACTCTAACTGGATCATGCATTTCGACGGATCCAAAATGTTGGCTGGCATGGGGGCTGGCGTCGTCCTGACGTCCCCAACTGGAGACACAATCAATTACATACTTCAAATAATGTACACGGACTCCAACAACACAGTCGAATACGAGGCCATTCTACATGGCCTCCGGATGGCAATCTCCATGGGCATTCAACGCCTAGAGGTGCGCGGGGATTCAAACCTCGCAATATCCCAAGTAAGTGGAGACTTTGACGCCAAAGATCCAAAAATGGCAGCTTACCGCAACGCTGTCCTAAAAGTGTCAGCTCGGTTCGAAGGACTAGAATTCCATCATGTAGCCCGGGATAATAACCAGGCAGCAGACGTGTTAGCACACATCGGCGCGAAACGAGACGCCGTCCCCCCTAACATCTTCCTGGAACGGCTCTTTAAGCCATCCCTATTATGGGAAGAGGAGTCCGGAAATAACAATCCGGAGCCAGCTGCATCACCTAACTCAGACCATTCTGACACAATCGGCGGCTCAGCCAATGAGATAACACCTTCATCTCACGAAATAATGGCAGTAATTTCACCGTGGATGTAACCATTCCCAGCCTACTTAATGCGGCAGAACTTCCGAAGACCAAAATGAGGCCCACGCATAGTTCGCGATCTAAAGCCGACAAGTTCCATGAGGGAGAACTTTATAAGAAAAGCACAACCGGAGTCCTTCAAAGCTGTATCTCCGAAGAGGAAGGGCGAAATCTCCTGGCTGAAATTCACGCCGGACCTGGCGGGCACCACGCTGCAGCCCGGGCCCTTGTAGGCAAGGACTTCCATACAGGATTTTATCGGCCGACAGCCCGGGCAGATGCTCAGGATTTAGTCCAACGATGCGTCGGTTGCCAGCTCTTTGCTAATCAGAGCCACATGCCACCCACCGCCCTCAAAACTATACCCATTACCCGCCGTCATGGGTCCGGGGCTTGACATGGTTGGACCCCTTAAAGGGGGAACCCACAAGCACAAATACTTATTGGTCATGGTGGATAAATTCACCAAATAGATTGAGGCCAAGGCGGTTAAAACGGCAGAATCCGGACCGGTGGTAGACTTCATATCCGGGGTAGTACACCGTTTTGGCGTCCCCCATAGCATCATCACTGATAACGGCACGAACTTCACGGCCGACGAGGTTAAACTCTGGTGCAAAAACATGGGCATCAAGCTCGATTACGCTTCAGTCTATCACCCCCAAACTAACGGTCAAGTCGAGCGAGCAAACGGTCTAATCATGAGCGGCATCAAACCCAGACTAGTGCGGTCCCTCAAGGAATCTAACACGCCTTTGGGTAGAGGAGCTCGACTCCGTACTCAGCGGGCTGCAGACCAGCCAAACCGAACTACTGGATTCACACCATTTTTTATGGTATACGGCGCAGAGGCAGTTCTGCCCTGTGATATAATTCATGACTCACCTCGTGTGCGCATGTACGAAGAAAGAGAAGCCGAGTTGGATCGGCAGGACAGTCTGGATGCCTTAGAGGAGGAGCGGGACGTGGCAAAGGCTCGTTCCGCATTTTATCAGCAGCAGGCTCGAAGATATCAAAGCGAGAGAAATGCGGGCCAAAACTTACAATGTCGGCGAACTTGTTCTACGCTCACGGACAAGAAAAATGACAAACTTAAGCCCAAGTGGGAAGGTCCCTTCATCATCGACCAAGTCCTGACCGGCGGAGAATACCTTCTATGTAACACATCTGACAACCGACTCGAGCCGAACCCAGGGAACGCAGCCCGTCTCCGAAGATTCTACGCCTAGCGCCGGACTCCGGGTTCGTCTCACTCCCCCGTCCACCCCTTTTTTTACTGTCTCTCGGCCTCCGCCTTCTTCCCACTTTTTTTTCTCAATACCGTTTATGGGCTGATTTGTGCTTTGTTCGCACACACTTGATGTGTTCCTGGCATTCATTATACAGGGGCTTCTTTACGTAAGCTTATTCATACGGGCTTCATGCCCAACACATGTGTCATACTTCCGCCTGTACCTTTTATTCACCATTATATGCATCGATATGACTTAAGTTTTGGCCAAGCTAGGTTGCCTGGCTCCTGTGCTTACCCCTACGGTCCCGATTGTTCGGCTAGGAGGTAAAGGGAGCACCTTTGCGATTGTTACTGCCGGGTCACCGGATGTGTACCTCGGTAGGTGAAGCCGAAAGCTAAGCGTTCTTAAGAGAATATTCGGTCGGTGACTTGAAAGATGATTTATTACTTACTTATTTATCTGCCCCCAGATGCTTTTTCTGAAATTTTCCCAGTCCGGCATTGCACTTTAGGGCATGCCTCCCAGGGAAAGGAACCCCTAACGGAACTATTCTCCCTGGAAGATGTTTCTTACTAACCATGTAATATGACATAACTAGTTGGGCACTTGTCTGATAAAGCACTTATGACCCCGACGCCTTGTCTCCATGCATGCCCCGATTCTTTTATTACCGCAAAGGTATTCGGACACACTCCGGACTGTTGGGTCCCGAGGTTGAAGCGAAACGGTCCGCAACGACAAACGATCTACAATCCGGCTAGAAGGCATTTTACATGTCATTTCAAATTACATCGTCAAATCGACTGATTGAACTCCTCCTCAAATTACATGCCCCGGTTCTACTTGGCCGTACATCAAGCTCACACGGATCTCCTTCACATCAGGCCCCGCAGGTCCGACCTCGGCCATATGGTTTGGGTCATACTTCGGGTAATGTGTCTTCACCATGGCCCAGGCCTCCCTGGCACCCTGACGGCAGGCCGATATCTTCCACAAACGGAGGCGTCGCCGTGCTCCCTGAAGTTTCTTAGCAAGCTCACCAAGGCCCTCGGGTAGGGAGACGGATGGCCATAAAGCATGAACGACGCCACTCATCGCCTGCCGAACACGTTCGAGCAATTGCACTAGCTCGGGAAGTTGGTCACCCGTTGACTCAGGCATTTCTTCGCAGGCGACACAGTGAGCACACGTAAAGACATATTTACGTCAATCGACTTCCTCGTCAATTCTTCTTTTCAAAGGAATTTGTTCAAGCACTTACTATAAATGCCGTGGACGGAAGCCGCTGATTCTCCTTCACGGAGCTGCATACCGGGCCCGAACACCTTTCATCTCTTCTCCTTGCTGGGTGTGGGCATCTTGGAGCTTGTTTCTCTCCTGCTGCACCTTCATAAGCACCCTCTCGCGGCCTTTAGCTGACGCAGTAGCTCTTGCTTGTCCGGATCTAGTCTGGCGCCCTCTGCAATATTATATTCAGATTCACGCCGCACTTTGCTAAATAATTATCTTTTCAAAGTACGTCTTACCAGCGGGGGTCTCTGTGGCTCCCCACATGGCGGCCAAAGTCGACCTCAAGTTGGGCCTTGCACTCTTGGAGCTCCCCGGACAGATGGGTATTCTTCTCCGTAAGACCACATAATAATTGATCCTTAAATCAGTTATTTCAACTATTTTAAGTCTCGGGGGCTACTGGCATATATAACTATCAAAATTACTTACCCGTATGTCTTTCACATACTGCTCCGTGGCTCTGGTTAACCTATCTTGAGCGGTAAGGAGGTGCGCGTTTCCCGCTTCAAAGGCATTTAACGCCTCCGGAGAGAAACACGCGTCACGAAGAACTGTCCGGCGACGCACGTGATTCATGGCGCTCTCCACCTCAGACCGGGTGGCGGACAGCCTGTCGGCATCCTCCGCCGGAGGAGCGTCCGGCTCACACCTTGTATGCACCTCCCCTCCCGGACCATGCGTTGGAGCATGTCCGTCGGAGGCTTGATTGGCAACCTCTCCGGACCGTCCGTGGCGCTCTTTCTGGAAAAGTTATGAGCATTAATATACCTCCTAGGGATCCTTCCCTTAAAAATAGCGGTGCTCCGTACCGTTGCGGCGACGTTTCGGTTCGCGTCGCGCTCCTCTTCCTCTTGCTAGGCTGGACTGACCCTTGTTGGCCGGCCGCCGCGGGTTCGGCTTCCCACCTTAAAGGCGCCTCCTGCGATGCACCATCAGTATGGGATGGTCAGAATTGAGCGCGGATCAAATAATGGTGTCAAGACCTTGGTAGTCAGCCGTAATGGCGACTAGGGCATTGTCTATGCTACGTTGGTGGAACACCCCGTCAATCAGCTCCACCTTTATGTCCGGATCCTCTTCGGAGGTCGGATCAAGGGATCATTCCGGATCCTCAGGCTGTGGAGTTAGGCTTCTTATGCCCTCCACGTCCCGGCGCAGCTCCTGCGTCGACATCGCAGAGTAAGATACTTGACTTTAAAAAAGTATGGATCGGGTAGATGAACATCCGCTTACCCAGCTCCGAGGGTTATTCATAGAAAATCCATGCAACGGATTCTTGCGGAGGAAGTCCTCCTCCTCTCCCTTGTACAAGCGGTACAGGATCTTCGCCAGATCGGCTGCCGAGCCTGGCCCTTTGCGGCCATGACGGGTGGCGTCATCTTCCCCGTTGAAATCCAACATAGGGTGGCCCCTATATTGGAGTGGCTGCACCCCTCGCATAATGCACGTGGCCATGACTCCAATCATGGTCAATCCGGAGTGGGCCAGTAACCTAATCCGGCCCATCAGATAATGGACGCTCCTATCATCTTCCCGTTGAGGGCTCCGCGGGCGCCAACTCAGGCGTTTCTTCAAGGGAGCATTGTTGAACTCCGGGAGGCCGATCCGGACTGGATCCGGCAGAGGGGCGTCCTCCATGTAGAACCATTCCGAAGGCCAGTCTTCGGACGCCTTCTTCGGGGTGCCGGATAGATATCCGGTCCCAGCGATGTGCCATATTTCGGCTCCGCCCACTTGATATATCGACCCCTCATGAGAATGGGGTACGAGACAAAACAATCTCTTCCACAGGGCAAAATGGGGCTCGATGCCCAAGAACAGCTCGCAAAAAGCTACAAAGCCGGCGATGTGCAAAATGGAGGCGGGCGTGAGGTGGTGAAGTTGGAGTCCGTAGAACTCTAGGAGCCCCCGGAGAAACGGATGTATGGGAAATCCGAGTCCCCTTATTAGATAGGGGACAAAGCATACCCGCTCCCCTTTGGAAGGGTTGGGGACGCTCTCCGCCTGCTTTCCACCCTTGTAGGTGGCTAGTCCGGCTCGAACCGGAACCATGAATGCTGGGGGAAGATATCCCTCGGTTTGGAGTACCACTAGCTCGCTGTGTGGAACTGAGCATCTCCCCCGATCTCCTGGCTTAGGGCTGGGAGCACGAGAGGGGGAGCCGCGTCGGCTATCCATGATGGAATGGATTTTTGTCAGAGGCGCTTCGATGAGAACTTGTGGATGGAGGATGGTGTGAGCTGGATCTAGATCCTCGCCTCTCTTATAGGCGGCTCGTTCGCATGGCTAGGGGGTAAAATGTAAAAATATCCCAGCCTTTCGCATTAAATGCGACACGTGGAAGAAGGCCATTATTGGGCGTAGAAGCCAAGGAGCGCAACATTTATAAAGAAGGCGGACACTATTCGACGGGAACATGAAGATTGAAGGAGAACCCGTCTTGCAACGCCGAAGACAATATCTGGCGCCCGGACTAAATGCGTCGCTGAAGGCGGTTCGGGGCTCTTGAGGAGTTCCGGACTAGGGGGTGTCCGGATAGCCGAACTATCATCATCGGCCGGACTCCAAGACTATGAAGATACCAGATTGAAGATTTCGTCCCGTGTCCGGATGGGACTTTCCTTGGCGTGGAAGGCAAGCTTTGCGATACGGATATGTAGATCTCCTACCTTTGTCACCGACTTTGTGTAACCCTAACCCTATCCGGTGTCTATATAAACCGGAGGGTTTTAGTCCGTAGGACGAACAACAATCATACCATAGGCTAGCTTCTAGGGTTTAGCCTCTTTGATCTCGTGGTAGATCTACTCTTGTAACACACATCATCAATATTCATCAAGCAGGACGTAGGGTTTTACCTCCATCAAGAGGGCCCGAACCTGGGTAAAACATCGTGTCCCTTGTCTCCTCTTACCATCCGCCTATACGCACAGTTCGGGACCCCCTACCCGAGATCCGCCGGTTTTGACACCGACACTCGCGCAACTGTTACCCTTCGTGGGTTGAAATCTCCATCAACGTGGATGTACGATAGCACCACCTATCGGAACCACGACAAAAACATCCGTGTGTCCAATTGCGTTTGAATCCTCCAAACCCTTCCCTTTACATTCTTGCAAGTTGCATGCTTTAATTTCCGTTGCCTATATACTCTTTGCATGCTTGCTTGAGTTGTGTGAAGTTTGCTTAACTTGTGCAAAGATAGCTAAAATCTGCCAAAGCCTAAAATTGGGAAAAGGTTAAGTTTTTAATTGGTCAAGTAGTCTAATCACCCCCCCTCTAGACATACTTCAAGGTCCTACATCAACCCATTGATCGCCTGAAGACAAAGGTACTCGAGTGCAGTACAACCATGGAGCAGGCGCGCCATGTCACCGTTTGGGAGGCAGACGGCAACGAGCTCAAGGTGCTTCAGTCATGGTAGAATAAGTGCGGGTGCGTCATTAAGGGGGGGATGGAAGTCTTGAACTTGGCAACGCGATGCATGGGCGCGAGGCGGAGCACGAACGTTGGCAGCGAGCGCATATGCCCATTGTCACATGTGAGCTCCTCGAGCTGATCTAGGGTGGGCGATCGGAACCAGTGGTCAAGCTTGGCTCAGTCCTTGCCGTTGGAACGGAACTTGCCCATTCTAAGGCCTCTGGTTGGGCCAAGGTGACTGCCGAGGATCTTGGAGAATGCATCCAAGCTTTTGCGATAGCCATGGGAGAGCTCGTGGGTGTCGATGAGGTTGAGAGGGGTGGACTTCCATAGGGGGTGCCACCGCCGGGAAAGGACGGTCGTCTGTGGCTCATATTTGATTGGGAGGAGGGAGATGATGACTGTCAACATATCATCGAGGAGGTTGCTGATGAAGTCTAGCCTGCTGGAGTTGCTTGTGGTTCTTGCTCTCCCCGCGTCCTCTTGTTGGCAGCCCCGTTCTCCGCCTCTGGAGTCTCCTTGTCGGCGGCGCTTTCTGATGGAAGTGGGAATACATGGAATATTTAGTTAAAACAAGGAAATAGAAATGTGTATTGGTAACTAGAAGTTATTAGGTAGTAATATAGTAAGAAACTGGAATAGAAATTGGTTGTTTAAATACTACACAATTCATTTGATATTGCTGGGTAAGTCAACATGCAGATACTTGAAAATGAAACTTACTTCGAACAAAGTCTGGACGGATGGTATCGTCGGGGAAGTTAGCATATATCTCATGACCAGGCCCTTTTATGTGCAGTGCAATTATAATGCCAGCTTTCAGTACATAAAACTTAGAAATTTCTTTCCAAAGGCCAATGCCAAAATAGGAGTCACCATGTTCATCAAGTCTTATAGTAGCAACGATTATAATTCCGTGGTTTGTGTTCAGTATGACTTCCTTGCAGTCTTGATTTATGTAAAGGGAAAGATTGTGCACTACAGGTTCTGTTGCATAGCAAGGGGCGCGCTGCAGAAAATGGTAGAATTCTTATAGAAACTATGGTAACATGCAAATATGGGCCCAAATTGAACAGATAGGGTAAACATGATGTCATGGAAATATGTAGTAATCGAAAGAACAATACATCATTAATTTGCCTAATATAGAAAGAAGATGGGGAAAAATTCCCTTTGATGTATATGGTGCATGTGGCACCTTTTATCCAAATGTAGCAATATTTAGAATATGTTCAGGAAAATAGGCCATGCCAACCGATTTAGGGTGAGATTGGACATACCTTGCACATCCTCATGTCATCTGGTACTGTGAGATGGAATGTCTGGCGGAGGACGCAAGGTCCTGATATGTCCACGCACTGTACACTCTATAAATGGAAGAAAACCCTCAAATTAGCTCAAATAAAAATGAATTCACGGCGACTTCGGCCCGGTGATTAAAGGAGGTAGATGAACTAGGATAAGATATGAGATGATATCTCATTAAATTAGTTACCTTGTTGTCCATGAGAAAGAACCCTTAGTATGGTAGATTCCCCAACCGAGCGGAGCTGGGTCGACCGTGAGCAGCGTCGAGAAACTCGATGGCGATAGGCGGCGACAAGCGGAAGTGGCGAAATGCATTGGGCTTTTCCGGCAGCCTGGCGGCGGCGGCAGGCGTTGAGCTAAGTGGTTACTACCATGATAGGTGGTGTCATGTATAGACACAGAGGAGCTTGTGCAGGTGTGAATCGGGACCGGAGGGGGTGGCGGGCGGGGTGAGGGTTTTTGTGACATGGGGATGGTGAGGGTTTTATTTTTTATTTTTTGAATTGGGTGGTGAGGGTTTTCTGTCCCATAAAGAATTTTGGAGGCTACGGTTTGCTAGAGCCAACCGTGTGTGATTGACGCAACAGGCAAACTGAAAGTCAATCCACACGGTTCCAATTTTGGGAACCGTGTGTGATTGACGTACTACATCCATCCTGGATTATTGGCCCCCTTTGTAATTTTTACCAAAATTTGACCAGATATTTAACTAAGAAATGTTTATGCATGTCACCAAAAATTATATCATTGAGCACTATGCTCAAATACCCATCCAACGATATAATTTTGCTGACCTGCACTAACATTTTTTCAGTTAAACTTTTGGTCAAAATTTAACACAAATTACAAAGGGGACCAATAAACCAAGACGGAGGTAGATTTCATCAACCAGACTGATTGCATCCATATCCCAGGGTTAGACATAAGTAAACATAGATTAAACATACTCAGACATAGATAATAAGTGTACACGTACACAAGCATAGTTCAACCATAAGTACATAGTTCAATCGTCATTAAGCATACTCAACCGTACATAGTTTGATCCCACATCTCATCTCACATGCCGACACGATCCTGAAGCTTCTCCCGGTACTCAGTGTACGTGTTGTGCGGCACCGTGCGAGAATAATTTTGCTTGAAGGAGCCAACAGCCCGTCTTCTTGCATGCGCCAGAACACTTCGATACGCGTCATGAAGCTTGTGGTTGAAAAATGGGCATCAATAGCCTCCGTTCCAGGTCCTAATACGCCTGTTATGCTTTCCCACGTAAAGCTCCCTCAGGATTTGTCGACGTTCTGGGAACGGGGGTACCCAGACTTGCCTGCCTGCGGCCTGCGGCGTGGCTCAAGGGGTGGCCCTGTAAGTGCATCTAGTGCCCCTTAGTGATTTTGGTGTATTGAAGACTTATAGGTTAAGGGACTAATGTGTTTATGAGTGTACACAGGTCTATAAGTCTATGAGGAGTTTGATATTTACAGAGAAAGTCGACCCTAAAAATGAAGTTCTTTGATCAAGACTTTGATATTCGAAGACTTTCAAGACTTTGAAAGTGAAGAAATTGGTGTGACCTTGAAGACTTGGTATTCATTTGAGGAACATGAAGCGTGAAGACTTTGTTTTCGTAGTTTCGTTTTTCTCTTTCTTGAGTCATAGGAAACACCATACTGTTAAAGGGGGTCGAGGAAATACTAAGGAAAAATTTCCATGTGATGCTCAACTCAAAATCCTACACCTACCAATCCCTTCGAGTGAAGCCTTTGGAAATCTCATACAGTTTAGTCAATTTCTTCAAAGGATGAGACGAAGTTCTTCCGGTCTCTGAGGAATTTGTTCTGATCAAGAGTTAGGAATTCGCCAAAGGTCGGATTGCCTACACAAAGGAGGAACATGATAGCCCCGAGGAATTTGAGAGTCAAATTTCCGATCGTTGTTGTGCTTCTTGGCCACCTGTCTCAAAATATCTTATCTACCTAACGGTCATATCATTGAAGGGCATTTATGTCTTATCATGTCGGGATGCTCCCTAGGCTATAAATAGCCGCTCCCTACAACCACTAGCTGGTTGGATGCTCCGAGAGAACTTGACACTTGTCATTTGAGAGCAACCCATCCTCCCAGGACATTGAGCGAAAATCATCGAGTGAGGAAAACCCAAAACCAAACCCCTACAAACCCAAAGTGATTGAGCATCACTGAAGAGATAGATCCTGCGTGGATCCGACGCTTGTTAGCTTTGAAGACTGTGCTTCTTCCAGACGGGTAGGCGTCATGGTCTAGAGCATCCAAGACGAATTGTGGATCGCTGAGTGACCGAGTCTGTGAAGGTTTGGAAGTCGCCTGAAGACTTACCACGAGTGATTGGACGACGTCTGTGTGACCTTAGTTCAAGTAGAATACGGTGAGGACTTTGTTTCCTGAGCTGCGTGCTCAGCGACTGGGTGTCCGGGACTATGTGTCCTCAAGTTTAAATACTCAGCCGCTCCAACCAGACGTACAACTGAGACAGCAGTTGGAACTGGTCTTTGAAATCATTGTCTTCACCAACCTAACTAGTTCTATTTCCTCAACTCTTTCATTTCCTCATTACTGTGTTGAGTGTTTGTTCATATCTGTGTTTGAAGACTTTGACTGAAGACTTTCTCAATTTCCTCGGTTCAATTTCTTCAGTCTGTTTGTCTTCATCTTGTGTTATCCTGTGTTTACGCTTTCCGTACTCTTTGATTGTCTTCATTTCATCATGATGACCATGCCCGCATTCTGTTATGCTTATTTCTGAGTACATATTCCGCTGCAAGTAGTTCTTCACTTAGGAATTTGCTCACCGGCAAATTCCTCAATGAAGAATTCATAAAAATCGCCTATTCACCCCCCTCTAGTGGATATAACGCACTTTCAATTGGTATCAGAGCAAGGTACTCCCTTGTTCTGTGTGATTTTGGTTTAACCACCTGGAGTTTTAGTTATGTCGACCGCAGGTGTCAGGACCCCGATTCCAAGTCACATCGACCTAGCTGGTAACACCTCATATCACTTTGCGGCCTCACGCACGGTATTCCCACGGGTGTCGCCTTACCATGGCCCGGGACCGTTTGCGCCTTTTGGCTCACGTATATGATAGTGTCGCTAGCATCCACATGACAGAGAACCCGGGCCGACATGGCTTGTCGTGAACCCAAAGCGGCACTAACCCATGGGGACAGGCATACATGAATCACCTCGAGCATGTCGGTCATCAACGTATGAATCCGGGCTGTAGCACTGGGCTAACAGGACTCTGGGAACCCGGGCTGTAGCAGGCTAGGCAGGACTCCGGATGTCACCGCGTGACATTTCCCGAAGGGACGTATACAGAACGGCAGTGAAACACATGCTAGCTACCAAGTGTCCAGAGCGGTAGTGGTGGGCTAGCGGGACTCCGGTGAACCGGGCAGAAGCGGACTACTATCGCTCAGAAGCACTAGACTACATTTCCCCATAAGAGAGGCTGCCCAGATAAACAACTAGATTGTCGGATCCCACACATACCAAGCATTACAAACATACACACAATATGCTCGATATGTGTAAATACAACATGGCATCACAACATAACTCTACGACTCAAGTATTTATTCATTAGGCTCCGAGGACCGAGATATTACAAACATGGGTCTCATGACCCAACATTCAGAGCATACAAGTCAAAGCACAAGCGGAAGCTTAACATGTCTGAGTACAGACATCTACAAATGAAAAAGGCTGAGAAGTCTGACTATCTACCAGATCCTGCCGAGGGCACAAGATCGTAGCTGAGGTAACAAGCTAAACGTCGAAGTCCACGCGGAACTATTAGCGAGACTGACGTCTCTCTGCAAAACATAAAATAAGCAAACGTGAGTACAAATGTACTCAACAAGACTTACATGCGAGAGAGTGGGATTGTATCGGAATGAACAAGGGGGTTTTGCTTGCCTGGCACTTTTGAAGATATTATAGCTCTTCATCGGTGTCATCAAACTCATCGTCGGAACCACGTCTATCGAGAGGGGACAAACACCGGCAACTGAGAAAGAACACAATCAATGCAATGCCACAATATGATGCATGATCATGACATGGCAATGTGTTGTGATTTGAGCTAATGCATCTAGATATGATTTAAATGAAGTTGGTTTGAATACATGATTCAAATTCCAACTCCATATATGATCATTTAAATGCCCTTTATTTGTTTTGTCCAAAACAGAGGACAAACATTGTTCAAACATGCATGAAAATGGTACAGATGGATTCCTTTAATTTTTCTAATAATTTTTCATATATAACTTATTTCATTTGGAGTTACGGTTGAATTTCTATGATTTTTAGAAGTTAGCACTATTTTCTGGAATTTCCTGTATAAAATAATTCCAGTAAATAACTATTGCGTCACCATGACGTCAGGTTCCCGTCAGCTGGTCAACTGGGCGCCTCCAGGTCAAACCTGACCAGTGGGACCCACTGGTCAGTGACCCAGTCAACTAATTGAGTTAGTTAGTGCTAAACTAACCCTAACGAGGTCAAGTAGCGAGGCGGGCCCGCATGTCGCTGTCTAGTTTAGTTAACTAAATTAGTTAGCTCTAATTAATCTCGAGTTAACTAATTAGGGCTTGGGCCCACATGTCGTGATGGTCAAACCAGTGGTCAACCACAGTCAAGCAGAGTCAAACCCGCCCGGCGACTCGGCGCCCGGCGAGGCCGGACACAGGCAGCTCGGGTTTCGCCCACGGGCGACCAAACTCACGGCGGAGGGCATCTACGTGCTCCTGGGACTCGCGCGCATCTAGTGGTGCAGACGGAAGGAGCTGGGGCAGCGCGTAACCGCGGCGGCGACGAGCCGGGCGGCGGCCGGAGCTCGGCCAAGTGCGGGCGAGGACTACGGCGATCAAACGAAGCGGGGAAGAGGGGGAAACGGTGGCGGAGCTCACAGCGGTGTCGGACGAGGTGCTCGGCGGCTCGGGGACGGCTAGGTGATGGTGAATCGACGTCGGCGGTGACCGGATGTAGAGGACGAGGACGACGGTGTAGTTGGCGTTGCAGCACGTCCGGGTCTTCGTGGCTCGTCGAGGAGGTCGGGGAGGTCGAGATGGAGCTCGCGGGCTCGGCGAGGGGTTGAGAGAGAGGCGATGGCCGCGGCAACGACGAGCGGCGGCAACAGTTGTGCTCGGGCACGAGAGGGAGAGAGGCAGAGGAGGGGGAAGTGCATGAGGGAGAGTGAGAGAGGGTCGAGGGGGCGGTGTGGTACGCGTGGAGGCGACCAGGCGGTCGAGGGGGCACGTAGGCAGGGAGGAGCCGGCGCGGCTCGCCTACGCATTTGGCACGCAGCTGCTCCTCCTCCAGGCAGGAGGAAGAAGACAGTGCTGCCCCTGGTGGGCCAGGCTGGCTTTGGCCAGTGGGCCACTACAATGGTGGGCTGCACGGTAAGGTTTCCTCTCTCTCTCTTTTCCGTTTCTGTTTTCTATTTTGCAGTTTGTTTTTGATCTAGTTTTAAAAAACCAAATCAATTTTATAAATCCTGAAAATATTCACGGGCAATTTCTGAATTATTTCAGTGGCCCACAATTACTTCCAACATTATTTGAGCATTTAAATTATTTATAGTGTTTAAATGCCCAAAGTCAAATAGTTTAAGATTTAATTCAAAAATCCAGGAATGACCTATAAGATATGTTCATCATTTTTTGAAGAGGTTTTCACCTTTATCATAAGTCATGAACATTTCCAAAGGGCATTCTGGGTCATTGAGAAAATATTTTATTTGGACCTAATTTGATTTGATCTGGTGCTAGGGTTTGGATCAATCCCCATTTCAAGTTTCATGAAATTTAAACATGATGCATGGATGAAATGCAACTAATTACAAACAGCTCTGGGGCTGTGACAGCAGGTATGATCAAGGTCTCGGCTGGGTGTCCTACCTTTGATGGGACGGACTACCCCTACTGGAAAAACAAGATGCGAATGCATCTTGAGGCAATTGACAACGATCTCTGGTATGTTGTGGAAAATGGTGTTCCCTCTGTCTCACCCTCACAGAACACTGCCGACGTGAAGAGATTCAAGCAACTCGATTCTCAAGCAAAGAATATCATATGCGGCCATCTGAGCAAAGGACAGTATGGAAGTGTGAGTGCTTTGGAAACTGCTAAGCTCATCTGGGACAGGTTGTCCAGAGTAAATGAAGGAGTCTCAACTCAGGGTGACTCTCGAGTTGATGTTCTTCGAAATCTCTTCAACCGCTTCAAAAGGCTCGACAATGAAAATGTTCAACAAACCTTCGATCGCCTCACAGACATCTCAAATGAGCTTCAAGCGCTTGGTTCCACTGACATCACCGACCATGAGGTGGTGAAGAAATTGTTGAGATCGCTTGATTCCTCATTTGATACTCGCACCGATGATACAAGAGCGTCTTGACTACAAGTCACTTGATCCAAATTGATATCCTCGAGTGGCTGAATACTCATGAGTTCGACTTCTTTGAAAAGAGAGATCTCTATGGTTCTAGCTATGGAAAATCACGTGCCACGAAGGCCAAGGCTGTGTCTGAATCTGATTGTGAAGACTCGGTAGTAGCCTTGGAGATCCTGAAGAATTGAGCGAGGAGCTAGCACCGCTCGTGAAGAAATTCCAAGTTCTCAAGGCGTGGTCGCTTTGGAAAATCCTCAAGGAGAAGTGATTCCTCATCCAGTGACTATAAGAGAAGACTATGCCACAAATGCAAGAAACCTGGTCACTACATTCAAGATTGTCCTCAGTGGGAAAAGGAATTAAAGAAGAAGAAATACGAGGACTACAGTTCTGATGACGCTAAGAAGAAGAAGAAATCGTCGAAATCTTCATCACCAAAATCCTCAAAGTCTTCATCTCACAAGAAGAGCAGCTCCAAGAAGGCTCGGGCATTCATTGGCAAGGAAATGGACTCAGAAGTTGAATCTGAGGAACATGAGGAAGAGGAGGCATCAGAAGAGTCCAAGTCTGGTGTGGCGAGTGCATCTCTACTTCTTGCATTAAATCGACAAGTCCATCTTCTACTCTGAAGAAAATGACCTTATCAACAAAGCTGATGAAGATAGTGATGACTACGCTAACACCTATTGATTCATGGCAAAGGGTGCCAAGGTACTCAAATATACCTCCTCTGAATCTAGTGAAAATGAATCTGATGAAGATCTCAAGCCCAGCTACTCTAAACTTGCTAAGATTTCTGTAAAACAACAAAGGGATTTTGAGATGGTTCAAAACATTCTAGATAAAAGTGATGATATGTTGGGTGAAGAAATGGATCGCACTAAAGCCCTGACTGAAAATCTTCAGAGACTTCAGTCTAGGTTTGACAGCCTTCAAGGTCATCATAACACTCTCTTGTCTGATCATGAGAAACTTTCTTATGAATTTCTTCAAAGAAAACAAGATCTTGAGAAGCTAAGAGTGAGTTATGAAGATCTTCAAAAGGAACGCGATTCATTACTTGCTCAACAAATCAGCGCTTCTCAGGAAGAATTTGTTCCTCCATGCTTAAAGTGCATTGAACGTGAATCTGCTAATTCTTCACCTGAATGTTCAAATGCTTCAATTGTTACAAATTCTTCACCTGCCTCTGCTTTCAATAATTCCTCATCTGAGGACATTGCTAGTATCACCGACGATGCAGGGCTGAAGGAATTGTACATGACAGGCATGTACAAAAGCCTCAAAGGGCATCAGACTCTTTGTGATGTGCTTAAAAAGCAGATCCTCAACAGAAACCCTAGGAAAGAGGGTATTGCCTTTGAGAGGAAACTCAATGCTGATGGAACATATTGGAAGCCTGAGCAGTACCCCATAACCTCATGGGTGGCTGCAAAGGGACCTCCAGTTGATTCATCTAACTTATCTGGCTTTACATGTGAATCTCCTCATACTTCTGATGAGTCATTTGACTCCAACTATAAACTTTTCAAAAATCAGAATGGTCAAGTATTTGCTAGATATGTTGGGACTAACTGCAGGAACGGTTCTCCTATGAAGAAAATCTGGGTTCCCAAAAGGTACCTTGAAAGTCTTCAGGTGAATGTCCTCATGACACCACCTGTGAAGAATTGGAACCCCAGATCAAATTCTTCATATGGACCAAATTCTTCATATGGATCCAAGTCCTCATACATACCAAATTCCTCACGTGGATCAAAGTCCTTATATGATTATCATCGTGCTAACAACTCTGTTTCGCAGGGTAGAGCTAAGGGCTATGAATATGTGCACTATTCTTCAAACCAATATGTTCATAAGTCCTCGAAGAATTTCTCTCGCTTATTCATATGCTTACCCTAACCCCTCTTATGTGAAACGAAATTGATTGGCCTCTATGCCACCATTCTCATATGGAGCTCGCAGAGTGATGAACTCTTTGCCACCCCTTCAGATGTGGGTGGTGAAGAAAAAGAACTAATCTCTTCTACAGGGTCAGGTCTCCAGACGTGCTTTAATGTCTGAAGAATTTGCTGGGGACCTGACAATAATGCCTGAAAGGACGCAGGCTAATCATTAAGAAATGAACTTTCATTTCACACATCCTCATACTGCTTATCTGTTATACTGTCTGATGAAATTCATATGATGAAATTGATATCATATTCTTCACTGATGAAGTATATGAGATCGTAAGTTGCACTAATTCATCTGCAGGATGATCAACCCAAAGCCAGTGAGTGGGTCCTCGATAGTGGATGTACAAATCACATGACTGGTGACAAGAATCTATTGATGGATGCTCCCTTATCACCATTGCATCTGAAGCATATCATCTTTCTTTGACAAAGGCAAAAGCCGTATTGGGTCTTGGTAAGGTTGCGATCTCTAAGGACATACACATGGACAAAGTCATGCTTGTTGAGTCCTTAGGATACAACCTCATGTCGATCTCAATGCTTTGTGATCTTGATATGGTTGTTATCTTTGGCAAGTATCGTTGTGTTGTGATTATGGAAGCGCATAATTCCAAAGTCTTCAAGGCTTTAGGAGAGGAGACTTGTATATTGTTGATTTCTCTACAGGACCACAACCAGCCGTGTGTCTACTTGCAAAAGCTTCAGAAGGCTGGCTATGGCATCGACGACTTGGTCACGCAGGCATGAGGAATTTGCACACGCTTGGGAAGAAGAAGCATGTCATTGGCATTGAAAATGTCAAATTCCT
Source organism: Aegilops bicornis (assembly GCA_021605145.1). NCBI lineage: Eukaryota > Viridiplantae > Streptophyta > Magnoliopsida > Poales > Poaceae > Aegilops > Aegilops bicornis. The sequence goes on along the minus strand of CM038672.1, from coordinate 193,396,663 downwards.
CAAGGATCACTTGTGTGGAGCCTGTGAAGCTGGAAAAATGACCAAGGCCAAGCATCCAGTGAAGACTATCATGACCACTACTCGTCCATTCGAATTGCTTCACATGGACCTCTTTGGTCCTAATCATTACTCAGCAGTCACTAATGATGCATCTCTAAATGGCTTTGTTATTGTTGATGATTACTCTCATTACACATGGGTACACATTGTTACTTACAAACATGAAATGCACGAAGTCTTCAAACGATTTTCCTCTAGGGCTTCAACCAACTTTGGTGTGAGGATCAGGCACATCAGGAGTGACAATGGAACTGAGTTCAAGGATTCCATTCTTGATGACTATCTTGATGAACTTGGTATTACTCATGAGTTATCTGCTCCCTATACTCCTCAGCAAAATGGCGTCGTGGAGCGCAAGAACAGAACTCTTGTTGAGATGGCTCACACTATGCTTGATGAATAAAAAACGCCTCGTCGTTTTTGGATCGATGCAATTGATACCTGTAACATCCCAAAATTCTAAATTTTGGAATGTTATAATAAATAAATAGTTTTGATTGATTGATTGTTTGTTGTGTGATTGATTGAGTGAAATTGAGTGGAATTTGAAACTTTTTGAAAGTTGAATGAGAGGGAATGAAATGACTTTCCCTGAGTTTCACTTTGCCTTTTCATATCCATGAATTCAAATTCAATTCAAACACAAAACCCTAGAGAGAAGATGATATGACTTCTTCCATTTGAATAAATGAAAAGGGTTTTGAAAAGATTTGAATTCTGTTTGAAAATATTCCAAATTTTAGAAACTTTATGCAACTTAATGGTTTTCATGAGAGAAGATAAAATGACTTCTTCAATTATATGAAATATGAGTTGGAAGTTAAAAATAATCAAATTGAAAGTCATTTGAAGGTATTTTGAAACTCCCCTTCTAATTTGGAATTTTTTTGGAGTTTATTCAAATTATTTTTCTCCTAAAAATAAATAAAAGGAAATATGGGTAAAATGATTCCCTTCAATGGAAAATTAGGAGAAAATAAATTTAAAGTCATTTTGGTATTTTTAAAATGATTTTAATTGGATTTTATTAGAGCGTAAACACTCTTTGTTTTATTTGAATTTTTGTGTATTTTATTTGAAGCTGGAATAAAGTTCATCGTGTAGGAAACGTTTTTTCGAAAATTTTGATATATATATGTCCTATATAAAAATATATATATTATATATATATTTCCTCGCCCTAATTCAAAAAAAATACAAAAAAAAGAGGACCCCCAGGCGCCGGCCAGCCAAACCCCACCCGACACCACTGGCCAGCCCAGCCCGAGCCGAGCACGCCCAGCGCCGACCGAAACCCTCTCCCCTCGGTCGCCCGCTCGCTCACCCCCCTCTCTCTCCCGCTGACGCGCCGGCCCCACCCCCACTCTTTCCCCACGCCCACCCCACGCCCCACGCCCGAAACCACCCACAAGCCCGCACCGCCGGAGACCCCAGGATCCTCCCGATTCGCCCCTCCTCCAAGTCGACCCCCCTATATATACCCCCCTCACCCGTTCCGCCTCCCGACCCCCGGAACCCTCTCTCGCCGCAATCCCTCGCGGAGCCAGCCGCCCGCCATTGCCACTGCCCCGGCCGCCTCTGACCCCCACGAGCTCCAACGAATCCACCTCAACCTACCCCTCGCTCCGCCGCACCCGCCGGATGCCTCCGTTGTCTTCCCCGACCACCGGAGCCACCGCACCGTCGTCGCCCGAGCCGCCGTCGACCGTCGCCGTCGTCGCCACCGCGGTGAGTCGCCGGAACCCCCCGCCACCGTTCGATCTAAATCCTACGCGTTAGATTAGATCCCCCGAAGGGGTATGTTTTTATTTTAAAAGCCGGTTTAGTTACGGTTTATTTAGGTTTAGTTAGCGGTTTAGTTGGACCGGCCCGATCGGTTTATTTCCTATTAGCCGCGGGCACGTTTTAGTTACATAACGCCTGAGCGTTAGATAGGCCCACTAGCGCCAGTTTTTCTTTTTAGTTTTATTTTTCGTTTCTATTTTTAACAGAATAGTTTCAGTTTTGTAAAATCCATATCTTTTAGGTTACTTAATATTTTTAATTGATTCTTTTTTGTTAGTTTGCAAATTTGTTTTAGTTTCTGTAGAAAATATGTTTGGCCATGTTTGAATTATTAGAAATTGTTTCATCTTAGTTTTAGACAGATTAGTAATTCTGCTATAAAATGAGTTAGGATTATTTTATTTTGGTGATTATTTTTGTCACTACTTTGTTTTGACCTTGCCTAACCGTAGGGATTTATTTGGGTATTTTAGATTTAATAAGAAAAATAGTTTTAATCGAAATCATGTGTTTCTTATTATTTAACTAGCTACTGTTTTCCTATTGTTTTATTTAGTAAATAATTTTATTTTACCAATGTCATAGTTTATTTTAGATTAGTTTATGTAGTTTAAGAACATGAACTTTTATTTACAATAAATAAAATTTTTATTTTATTTTTTCTTGCTAGAATTGTTATAGGCATAATAGGAGTTCTATAATACCTTTTGATGTGATTCTTTTTGCTGCTAGTTTGCATGTTGTTTTCCCTTCTGTTAGTTAGCAAAATCCATGCTTAGGTTCTGTTAAGAAAAGTTTTAGTTGTGTAAAACTATTTCTTAGTTGATGCTTGATGTGGTGAAAACCTTGAATTGTTTTCTCCGAGTTTTTCTTTGGTAGTTTTGCTGTGTAGTTTTCCTTTGTTTTTATTTGGTGTCCCTTGATTTGCATTTTTATTTGTTGATTTTATTATGAGTGTTAGAATTGTTTGCTAGGATGTTTGCTTATATGAATGCTATGACTATATAGATTTTCAACGGAGTGACGAATAGTTCTACCAAGTCATTATTCGAGAGTGTTGTTATCTTCATCAACTTACCAGGCAAGTTCACTTTGACCATGCTTTCATACCTATGTTTTTATTGCATTTAGTGGCATCTTTGCCACAACCCTACCGTAGTGATATTGAATTCTTGTAGTTGAGTAGTATGCATGAGGTAGGAACCCATCACCCTGTTACCAAGCCGGGGCGATATTTTATTTTAATGCTACGCTATAGTAGGCGGGGTTTGGTAGGAGTGCACGAGAGTGGTGTGAGAATGGAGGATCTCGTCAATGACGACAACTCCACTATGGAATCTGCAAGGACTGCATCTTCAAGGCCTCAAGACTTCAAGACTCGAGACAAGAATTCAATACACACTCTTTGGGTGAAGGATGGTTGAAGGGCACCTGGAGAAACCAAAGGTTGGGCCGGGATGCATGGAGAAGCGCCATGACATCTTGCGGAAAGCTTCACCCAGACTCAAAGAGACAGAAGAATACTTCATGCCCGGAAGCTTACATGCAACCGCAAGTCAATATGGGCTCTGGCTTGGTTGACCTTAGTTGTGACTCTGGCTGGGACGGTGCTAGCAGATGTAGAACTACGGTAGGATTGGATGAGCACGGACGGTGGTCGAGGAACTCTTCAAGACCATGTTTGGTCATCTTGTTCTCAAACACCACAGTGCGAGAGCGTAAAAGAGGATCGAATCTTGCGGGTAAAGTGTACAAACCTCTGCAGAGGGTTAAAACCTAATCGATTAGCCGTGTCCCGATTACGGACAATTTGAGCATCTGGACTTGGATCTATCTCGAACTCTCAACACCGGATTGATAACTTAATTGTGGGCAACATATGATGATTTTGGGCTATGAGACATCGGTTGGCGGAACCATGTCATGATAGAAAACTCCATAGTACAGACTTCATTTATTCCTTTGATGTAGGGAAAATAAATCAGCTTTCACATAAACAAAACTCAGACCACGAGCCACAAAGCCATATTGCATATAGTATAGTTTTATCATCTGTTTTCTCATGTTGTGATCTTGCGGTACATTCAATGTCTTGACCTACACGGCTGCAACGTATCATGTTGCGTATATTTACTTCCGACGAGTAAGAGTGCAGTACAGGGTTACGGTCTACACTCAACCTGCCGATGGCGTTGATGGGACTCCACACCCGATTACTTGCTTCATTTGAGACTTATGAGGTATATATCAGTTTCGTTAATTATACATGTGATTGCACTTTGATATATACATTGATGTACGTGTGTGCCACCATCTTGATCCGAGGATGGCACAAAGAACCACGAAGGCTTGACCGTCTGAGGTCCGGTCGCTACAGATATGGTATCAGAGCACATGTTGACTGCAGGACGTGACCCTAGGAAATGACTTAGTAATATGAAGACCCCAACGGGAACGACCTTTGTTTTTGTTACTACTCTCGTAACACCTGATTCCTTTTACTAAACCTTCCTTAATTCAAACTATAGATGGAGAGCTACATTACGAACAAAAGAGAACACTACGAGAAGGTTCTCGGAGGCCCCTTCCTTGTGGAGCTAGTCGAACTCTTTGAAGTTACCGATACATGAGATCAAGGCAACTAAGAGGGCGTCTAGATCATGGGGAGTCAAGACCCAAGTTTTTGGCCCTAAAGAAGACCCCAAGGCTGCAGACATCATCTTGGCACCATAAATGGTGATCGTGATATGGGCATCAACACAGCCGTCCATGATGCTATTGCACGCTTATGCTATCGTCATCGTCTTTGCACTAAACCCACACTTCTTTGGAAGGATTGGATGGCAGAAGTTTGATGGAGCAACTATTGCCTTGACGGAAGTGCAAAAGATGAAGTTCTCCCCCCTTTGTTAGTATACAATCGGGATCTAGAACAATACATCAAGAATCTTCAGATGGACCTACTTGAAGCCCTATTTGACTTTGAAGCTCTACGAGATGAAGTTGAGACTCATAGACTGAAGGTAAACAACCTGGAGGAGGAGAACCTCGAGATCCCGAGAATGCGTCAGGAACTGAAAAACAGCAGGACCATGTCTCATGCCAAGGACGTTGAGATCCAGAAGCTCAAGGAACAACTTCAGGACATACAGGGTCGTCACAAGAAACTCCGCATCGACAGGGAAAATCTAGCGAGAAAAATTGGAGGAGATTAAGTCCACCACGGAAGAAGCCCCAATGGGGACAATGATCAAGTTCCAGTAAATTAGCTTAGTAGTAGCCACCATGAGAGAAATAAAGATGAACGCTTTCTCGATTTAAGTATCTGACCATACCAACTTATGAGGGTGGCGATACTAAAGAATTGATTGAATAAATGAATGCTTGGTTGCTATTATTTTCTGTGTTTATTGAATGGTTGGATAGATGCGATATTCGTAGGCTTGTTATGTCAACTTTGAGAGACGTAAGTTACGGAAGAATGGTAAAGGCCTTCATATGGGAAATTGGAAACTCCCGAGCATTGAAGACCTGAAGAAATGAGGGCTTAGAAACGAAACCATAGTAGAACGGCCCTTTACAAACGGTACTTTTGAGCTAGGATTCTTTTGTTGATGGGTGGGTATTTGCTTTCTCTTTCTATCTCAACTGCACCCGAAATCTTGAACCCATGGACAACTGAACACCAAACTTTTCTGGAGACAATTGCAATTTCCCCATGGAGATACATTCTTTGTTCTGAGTACCCCTCTTATCCTACACATGCAGATGACAACCCTTTACGAGTCTTTCCTTAAGTGTCCGGAAACGATCATGACCCTGACAAGTGATCATGATTACCCGAAGATCCTGAAGGACAAGATGAAGCATATTCACCTTGAAGGAGATGTAGTCTACAAAGGCTACCCCTTCATGCAAAAGGGAGTGGAACTTTGGTATGTGGAGGTACACCTCCACCGTTTGAAAGGAGTTTGCCCAAAGATGATGGGTCAGTACTTTTTCATCTCACGTGTGCCACAAGCAACTTTCTTCGATGCTGTTCGTGAAGCAACCATGGAAGGCATACACCAGATCGGAGAAATACTTGAAGCAAGACTCCGTTATACTCAGGAATACCTAAGAGAAGTGCATGCAGATATGATGGAGGTGAAGCTCAAGGCCACCACGATGAAACAGAAGATTGAAGATTTCAAGGCGCATGTCGCACAATTCCAGCGGGACTAAAGAATCCTCGAGGAGGATAAATAAATCAAGTTGGAAGTAATGTATGACCATACCGAACCATGTGGGTGGCAGCATTTGTAATAAACTTTTTGGAATTTGGATTTACGAAAAATGGTTAAGGATGTAACAAAAGATTGATATGAAAATAATGGGATTTATGGATAAACTAGTGCATTCTTTTTGGTATCGTAGTACTCCGTAAAGCCATAGGATCAATGAAGAAAGAAAAGTGTTATTCATGACGGTCCATAGAAGGAAGTTGGACAAAATAAGTTGGAGAGTTGCATGATCGTCACCACAAGGGTATGAAGGAAGAAGTACTATTGGATTTACAGGAGATGTAATGTTGGAATATGGAATGATAATCCTCGGAAGGATGAGTTAAACTTGTACAAGAGTTGAAGTGGGCCATAACCCACAGGCCCAGGAGTTAATAAGAAGCAGGCACACTCTTGCTGTAGGAACATGTTTCGGAAGAAAACTCTGAGTTTAATCATCCGACATTTTTAGGAGGATACGAAAACCCGAGGGTGGTGAAGAAACGTTAGATGTCTTATTCATCTTGCAGAAACCATGGATTTCTTCGAACTAAGTTCGTCGACAAGGGAAATCCTGCAATGTTTGTGAGTATGCCCAAGTGTTAGAATACGTGATTCACTGTTTACGTATGTGGTAATGATTCAAGTACGGGATGGATTGGCCCCCATACCGGAGACTTCTATCATGAACTATCGTATGTTGATGGAAAATCAGAGAGCCTTGAAAACCTTAGAAGAGTGCCGACGCGATAAGCCATAAAACCATAGAATGGTAGGACGATGGAACCCTTTACAGGCAACCGTTGCCAATCGTAGGTTATCTGTTGAGATCCAACCCGACCATTTTCCTGCAGGAGAAACCAAGAATTGTCGACCACCATGAGATTTTCGATAGTTGTTTAGTATTGGCGACAGACCCGTCAGAGATGAAGACCCAGTTTCGGAAGAACCTTACCATGATGAAATGACACATGATATTGTGGAAAAGGTTATACCCCTACCGAAAGAGCCTCAGTAAAAGAGTTATCCGGAGCGACACGGTCAACCCAAAGGGATGGAGTACATGAGTTCCGTTGGAACCATAACCCTGCTTTTAAGTGTGGTAGCACACTAGACCATTCCGATCGATGGATTTGCTGGAAGACCTCCAACCCCTAACCTTTTCTTGCTAGCCTATTTGAATCTCGAGGACGAGATTCATTTTAAGTGTGGTAGATTTGTAACATCCCAAAATTCTAAATTTTGGAATGTTATAATAAATAAATAGTTTTGATTGATTGATTGTTTGTTGTGTGATTGATTGAGTGAAATTGAGTGGAATTTGAAACTTTTTGAAAGTTGAATGAGAGGGAATGAAATGACTTTCCTGACTTTCACTTTGCCTTTTTATATCCATGAATTCAAATTCAATTCAAACACAAAACCCTAGAGAGAAGATGATATGACTTCTTCCATTTGAATAAATGAAAAGGGTTTTGAAAAAGATTTGAATTCTGTTTGAAAGTATTCCAAATTTTAGAAACTTTATGCAACTTAATGATTTTCATGAGAGAAGATAAAATGACTTCTTCAATTATATGAAATATGAGTTGGAAGTTAAAAAGAATCAAATTGAAAGTCATTTGAAGGTATTTTGAAACTCCCCTTCCAATTTGGAATTTTTTTGGATTTTATTCAAATTATTTTTCTCCTAAAAATAAATAAATGGAAATATGGGTAAAATGATTCCCTTCAATGGAAAATTAGGAGAAAATAAATTTAAAGTCATTTTGGTATTTTTAAAATGATTTTTATTGGATTTTATTAGAGCAGAAACACTCTTTGTTTTATTTGAATTTTTGTGTATTTTATTTGAAGCTGGAATAAAGTTCAGCGTGTAGGAAATGTTGTTCTGAAAATTTTGATATATATAGGTCCTATATAAAAATATATATATTCTATATATATTCCCCCTCGCGCTAATTCAAAAAAAAATAGAAAAAAGAGGACCCCAGCGCCTAGCCCGGCCAACTGCCCAGTAGCCGATAGCCCACTCAGGCAGCCCCGAGCCGGCCCACGCCCGAGCCGACGCGCCCGAAACCCTCTCCCCTCGGTCGCCCGCTCGCTCACCCCCCTCTCTCTCCCGCTGACAGGCGGACCCCACCCCTCCTTCTTCCCCTCGCCCACGCCTACTTACGCCGGAAACCACTGCGCCCGCCCGCACCGGAGACCCGGGATCCTCCCGATTCGCCCCATCCTCCAAGCAGACCCCCCCTATACACCCCCTCACCCCGTTCCGCCTCCCGACCCCGGAACCCTCTCCCTCGCCGCAATCCCTCGCCGAGCCACGCCACCGCCCGCGCCATTGCCACTTGCCAGTGCCGCCTCAGGCCCCCGAGCTCCACCGACTCCACCTCGACCTCCCCTCGCTCCGCCCGCACCCGTCGGACGCCTCCGCCCGTCTTCCCGACCACCGGAGCCACCGCACCATCGTCGCCCGAGCCGCCGTCGACCGTCGCCGTCGTCGCCACCGCGGTGAGTCGCCGGAACCCCCCGCCACCGTTCGATCTAAATCCTACGCGTTAGATTAGATCCCCCGAAGGGGTATGTTTTTATTTTAAAAGCCGGTTTAGTTACGGTTTATTTAGGTTTAGTTAGCGGTTTAGTTGGACCGGCCCGATTGGTTTATTTCCTATTAGCCGCGGGCACGTTTTAGTTACATAACGCCTGAGCGTTAGATAGGCCCACTAGCGCCAGTTTTTCTTTTTAGTTTTATTTTTCGTTTCTGTTTTTAACAGAATAGTTTCAGTTTTGTAAAATCCATATCTTTTCGGTTACTTAATATTTTTAATTGATTCTTTTTTTGTTAGTTTGTAAATTTGTTGTAGTTTCTGTAGAAAATATGTTTTGGCCATGTTTGAATTATTAGAAATTGTTTTATCTTAGTTTTAGACAGATTAGTAATTCTGCTATAAAATGAGTTAGGATTATTTTATTTTGGTGATTCTTTTTGTCACTACTTTGTTTTGACCTTGCCTAACCGTAGGGATTTATTTGGGTATTTTATATTTAATAAAAAAAATAGTTTTAATCAAAATAATGTGTTTATTATTTATTTAACTAGCTACTGTTTTCCTATTGTTTTATTTAGTAAATAATTTTATTTTACCAATGTCATAGTTTATTTTAGATTAGTTTCTGTAGTTTAAGAACATGAACTTTTATTTACAATAAATAAAATTTTTATTTTATTTTTCTTGCTAGAATTGTTATAGGCATAATAGGAGTTCTATAATAGCTTTTGATGTGATTCTTTTTGCTCCTAGTTTGCATGATGTTTTCCCTTCTGTTAGTTAGCAAAATCCATGCTTAGGTTCTGTTAAGAAAAGTTTTAGTTGTGTAAAACTATTTCTTAGTTGATGCTTGATGTGGTGAAAACCTTGAATTGTTTTCTCCGAGTTTTTCTTTGGTAGTTTTGCTGTGTAGTTTTCCTTTGTTTTTATTTGGTGTCCCTTGATTTTCATTTTTATTTGTTGATTTTATTATGAGTGTTAGAATTGTTTGCTAGGATGTTTGCTTATACGAATGCTATGACTATATAGATTTTCAACGGAGTGACGAATAGTTCTACCAAGTCATTATTCGAGAGTGTTGTTATCTTCATCAACTTACCAGGCAAGTTCACTTTGACCATGCTTTCATACCTATGTTTTTATTGCATTTAGTGGCATCTTTGCAACAACCCTACCGTAGTGATATTGAATTCTTGTAGTTGAGTAGTATGCATGAGGTAGGAACCCATCACCCTGTTACCAAGCCCGGGACGATATTTTATTTTAATGCTACGCTATAGTAGACGGGGTTTGGTAGGAGTGCACGAGAGTGGTGTGAGAATGGAGGATCTACGTCAATGACGAAAACTCCATGATGGAATCTGCAAGGACTGCATCTTCAAGGCCTCAAGACTTCAAGACTCGAGACAAGAATTCAATACACACTCTTTGGGTGAAGGATGGTTGACGGGCACCTGGAGAAACCGGTGGTTGGACGGGATGCATGGAGAAGCGCCATGACATCTTGCGGAAAGCTTCACCCGGACTCAAAGAGACGGAAGAATACTTCATGCCGGAAGCTTACTGTGCAACCGCAAGTCAATATGGGCCACTGGCTTGGTTGACCATAGTTGTGACTCTGGCTGGGACGGTGCTAGCGGATGTAGAACTACGGTAGGATTGGATGAGCACCGGACGGTGGTCGGGGAACTCTTGAGAAGACCATGTTTGGTCATCTTGTTCTCAAACATCCCGAAGTGCGAGAACGTAAAAGAGGGATCGAATCTTGCGGGTAAAGTGTACAAACCTCTGCAGAGGGTTAAAACCTAATCGATTAGCCGTGTCCCGATTCACGGACAATTTGAGCATCTGGACTTGGATCTATCTCGGAACTCTCAACACCGGATTGATAACTTAATTGTGGGCAACATATGATGATTTTGGGCTATGAGACATCGGTTGGCGGAACCATGTCATGATAGAAAACTCCATAGTACAGACTTCATTTATTCCTTTGATGTAGGGAAAATAAATCAGCTTTCACGCAAACAAAACTCAGACACAGAGCCATAAAGCCATATTGCATATAGTATAGTTTTATCATCTGTTTTCTCATGTTGTGATCTTGCCGGTACATTCAATGTACTGACCTACACGGCTGCAACGTATCATGTTGCAGCTATTTACTCGACGCAGTAAGAGTATGCAGTGTGGTTACGGTCTACACTCAACCTGCCGATGGCGTTGATGGGACTCCACACCCGATTACTTGTTTCGGGAGACTTATGAGGTATATATCAGTTTTACTTTAATTATACATGTGATTGCACTTTGATATATACATTGATGTCTTGTGTGTGCCGATATCTTGATCCGAGGATGGCACAACACGAAGGCTTGACCGTCTGAGGTCGGGTCGCTACAATACCGCGTGCCACATCATCAACAGAGTATATCTTCACAAATTCTTCAAGAAGACTGCCTATGAACTCCTCACTTACAAGAACCCCAATGTGAGTTATTTCAAAGTCTTCGGTGCTAAATGCTGGATTAGAGATCCTCATCACAATGCTAAATTTGCACCGAAAGCACATGAAGGTTTTATGCTTGGTTACGGAAAGGACTCGCACACCTCTGAGTCTTCAACAATGTTCTTTACAAGATTGTTGAAACTGTAGATGTCTTGATTCGATGAAACTAATGGCTCGCAAAGAGAGCACCTACCTTCTGTGATAGATGAACCAGCACCTGAGGAATCTATCAAGTTCAAGGCAACTGAGGATGGCATTCGTACTGAAGAATCTGCTGAAGAATTCATTCCTGAACACGAAGAACGTCGAGCTGATGCACCTGAAGAATCTGCTGAAGAATTCATTCCTGAACGCGAAGAACGTCGAGCCGATGCACCTGAAGATAAAGCTGAAGAAAATGGTGCTGAAGAAAATGCTGATCAAATTCCTCGACGACAACCAGCTCATCCTCACATTGCAAAAGAAGTGCAAGTTGACAAGATCATCGATGACATTGAAGCACCAGGTCCTCTCACACGCTCAAAAGCTTCACATTTATCTAACTTTTGTGGGCACTATGCTTTTGTCTCTATCACAGAGCCCACTAAGTTAGATGAAGCATTTCTGGAGCCTGAGTGGATTCAGGCCATGCAAGAAGAATTACATCAGTTCGAGCTCAACAACATCTCGGAACTGGTCAGACGTACAGATCCTCGCAAGCATAATATCATTGGCACAAAGTGGATCTACCGCAACAAGCAAGATGAAAATGGCCGTGTGGTGAGGAATAAGGCACGACTTGTAGCTCAAGGCTACACACAGGTTGAAGGAATTGATTTCGATGAAACTTTTGCACCTGTTGCTAGACTTGAGGCTATTCGCATATTACTTGCTTATGCTAACCATCATAATATCACTTTATATCAAATGGATGTGAAAAGTGCATTCTTCAATGGTAAGCTTGAGGAAGAAGTATATGTTGCTCAACCCCTAGGTTTTGAAGATCCAAATAATCCCGACAAAGACTTTGGACTCAACAAGGCCCTTTATGGCCTCAAGCAGGCCCCACGGGCGTGGTATGATACATTGAAGGAATTCTTCGTGAAGAATGGCTTCACACCCGGTTCACTCGACCCTACTCTCTTAACTAAATCATATGATGGTGAATTGTTTGTGTGCCAAATATATGTGGATGATATTATCTTTGGCTGTACTGACCAATGTTATAGTGATGAATTTGCCTATATGATGAGTGAAGAATATCAAATGTCTATGATGGGAGAATCGAAATTGTTCTTAGGTCTTAAAATTCGTCAACAACACAATGGCATATTCATATCTCAGGAGAAATACCTCAAAGATGTCCTGAAGAAATTCGGCATGCAAGATTGCAAAGGCGTCAAAATTCCTATGCCCACAAATGGCCATCTATGCACTGATGAAAATGGTATTAAATTCGATCACAAGGTAGACCGCTCCATGATTTGTTCTTTATTGTACTTATGTGCATCTAGGCCAGATATAATGCTTAGTGTTTGCATGTGTGCCCGATTTCAAGCTGCACCGAAGGAATCACAACATAAGGCTGTGAAGCATATTCTTTGATATCTAGCTCACACACCAACACTAGGATTATGGTACCCCAAGGGATCTACTTTTGATCTCATTGGATATTCTGACTCTGACTATGCTGGTGATCGTGTGGACCGCAAGTCAACATCTGGTACTTGTCATTTCCTCGGATGATCTTTAGTCTGTTGGTCCTCGAAGAAACAGGCTGCGTATCCTTTGTCTAATGCAGAAGCTGAGTACATTGCTTTGGCTCTTCTTTGTGCTCAATTACTATGGATGAAGCAAACTCTCAAGGACTACGGCATCAATGTGAAGAATGTGGCTCTCTCATCGTGACAATGAGAGTGCCATCATGATTGCTCACAACCCGATTCGGCACTTTCGAAGACAAAGCACATTCAGATTCGTCATCATTTTCTTCGTGATCATGTGTTGAAGGGCGACATCTCCATCGAGCATGTGAAGACTGAAGAACAGCTAGCCGATATCTTCACAAAGCCCTTGGATGAGAAGAGATTTAGCAAGTTGCGGTGTGAGCTAGATATCTTAGAATATTCAAATGTTCTTTGAAAAGGACACACATCCTGACAATTATGCAAAATTGATGACTTAGATGTGCAACACATGAAGAAATGGTTTTCTTCAATCAATGAAGAACAACACTCTAACTGTGAAGAAATTAATGAAGAATTTGATTCTCAGAACCCTACGACAATTGTACGTGGTGTATGAAATCATCATTCTTATACGGTGGGTCACGCCACCACCAAAGTTGAAAATCTTCAATTTGAGTTTTCCTCAGTTTTGATATTCTTCAGTTCTTCAAATTCTTCAACTTTGCAAAATCTTCACTGTTTCCGTTGTCTTTCTTTATTGGCTATATATATATATGGGTATGTCCTCTACAGCATTCACTTATGGCTATTTCTTCAAGTTGCTTTTTCTGCTAAGTGAATGTGATCGGACCATTCCCCCTCTATGCTATACTCAACCCAATCTATTCACAAATTCTTCATGTGCGTTCTATTTGAAACTCGTTCAAAATCTTGACTGTGTCCTTGTCAGCTGAAGAAATTGCAAACGGAACTTTTAACTTATCTTATCCAAATTTTCGGCTTTGCCGCTCAATCCGTTCCGCTTCCCACGAAAGACTTATCTATTCAACCACGATCTAACACGGTCTCCACTTTTCACTACGTGGGTGACACATGTCAAGAAAATGAGAAGGGTCATGGGCACGTTCATCCAAAATCTTTGGGCGAACAATTTTTCACCGTGGCTATATATACCCCCTCTCCCCTTCCTCACTTCCTTTACTCCGCTCGACCGCTATCTCTCTCGCTCGAGCTTCTCAAACCCTAGCACCGCCGCTACTCCATCGTCGCCGGTGAGGAAGAGCTTAACTGCCTCGACCTCGTCGCCGTCGTACTTTCAGCGCCGACAGCGGAAATCTTCACTCCGCCGCGCCGTAGCTGTCTTCCTCCGCCGAGTTAGGCGTGGAAGATCTGAATCAAGAACTTCTAATCTACACTTCCCGGTTAAATGTGTTCTTGATTCGGGTAATTAAAAGTTACTTCTATTACTCGCTTTGATTCTCAAACCTTCCTGAAAATCTTCAAAGGTATTTATTCTTCAAATCTTCACACATAAGAACACCTCAAACGAAATATTCTCTTGATTCGTTTCTCTAAGCAATGATTTTTCCTCAAGATTCCTCAATTGTGTGGATCCTCGATCTATACAACTCTGGAACCTAAGACAAAGATCGCTTAGTGAAATTCTTCAAGGCTCATCTGGTCAAATTCCTCAAACTTGTTCTTTTTGAAAAACCTTCTGAGAACGCATATGACCTCTCCAAATTCCTCGCAACTATACTCTATTCACATGTACTCATGTCCGCTGCTGAATCACTAGGTTCTCATCAACTTAACTCATTTGTAGTGGTCCTTGAAGAAAAGTTCCATACTTCTTCAGAGAATTCGGTTGTTCAAATTCCTCAGCTGAAGAATATGGCAGAAGGAAAGAAGCCACAGAAAGGAGGAAAGAGGCCTGAGGTCATGACTGCTTTCAAGATACCTGAGGACATCTATGCTGACTATTGCACACCTGATGAAGCCAAGTTTGGCAAGGAAAACAAAAATCAGCGCAAGGTACGCATTCAGAGGATTGAATGGAGATGGGAAAGGGAATGGAGGGAGTACAGGTATGTTACTCCAAAGTATATGAAGAAATTCGCTCTTAATCCTCCATGCCCAAGAGCTCCATTGACACCTGGCCAAGAAGCTGATCCCACCAGTATCAAGCGTGGTGAGGACTTTCCTGAAGAATGGGCCAAGCGCCAAGTCAAGTTGGCGAGACAAGCCAAAGAAGAAGTGTGGAAATTCAATGAAGACTCTGCTACTGCTGCTGCCACTGAGGCCCCTGTTCAGCCCAGAAAATCAATGGCAAAGAAGCCAGCGCACAAGGCAAGTGCTTCACCAACAGTGCCCTCACGGCCAAAATCCTCAGCAATGCCCTCACGGCCAGAATCTTCAATGCCCTCACTGCCAGTTCCTCATGCTGCTCCTGCTCCTCCCAAATCCTCAGCTCCTACAAAGTCCTCGTGACTCCTCCAAAGTCCTCAGCACCTGTGCATCTGGCCACGTGCCAAATTACTGCAGGCATCTCCATTGCCTCTGGTGTCTCAGCAAGTTCCTCAGCTGCACCAAATTCTTCATCAGGCCTCACTCTGCTGAAGAAAAAGGCAACTGCTAGACGAGGTCCTCGGCCAAGTCCGAAGAAGAAACAGGTTGCATTCCATGTGCCATCTGATGATGAAGCTGATGATGATGAACTTGCAGAAATCATCAGAGACCGACAAGAAAGGGCCGCTAGAGCCAAAGGCACACACAATGCCCTTTGCTTTTGGATCCAAGGGCGATCCTCGAGTACATTGATCTCTGGCACAAGGATCCTGAGACACCTATGCCTGATTTTCATCTGTCTACTGGTCAGAGTCACATGCTGACCCATTTCATCTCTGAAGAGAAATGGAAATTTGAAAAGGCTAGGCAGATCAAGAAAGCTCAATTTAGGAAAGAGAAGTTCCTAAAGAAAAACGTTGTCAGAATGACAGCTGAGGAACTCCTCAAGATCCAGTCTGAAATCAAAGCCCTCAGTCATAACTTTGATCCCTATTATGATGATTGGCATGGAGCCAAAGTCAGATTTGTTAATCTGACAAAGAAGTTCACAAATGTTGCAGCCCCAACGCAACAAGAAATTCCTCAGGCTGGAGCCTCTGCTCAACTATTTGAAGAACATGCCAAGACTGATGATGATTTTCAACTGCTTTGAAGACAATGCTAGTTCTAGGGCTGATGACTCCATTCCAGCCCGAAGAAATTGCACTGGGCATCCACTAGTGAATGCGCTGAAGAAACTGAAGAAGTCAGGGCAACTGCATCAGTTGTGCCTGAGGAAATTCAAACAGATTCCTCAGCTCCTCCTGCGCCTACACCAACTCCAGTCCTTCCATCTGCATCAGATGTGAAGAAGATCAAGGCTGCAGAGCGAGCTGCAGTGAAGAAAAGGAAAGCATCAGCTGCTTGAAATTCTTCAGCCCCGAAGAAGATGAAGACAATGACCAGCTCATTTGAAAATCCATTGATGTTGTTCCAGTTTCCTCCATGCCATCAAAGGACCTTGTTCCTTTTGGTGAAGAATACGAGATCCCAAGCGGATCAGATGAGGAAAATCATTCTGCTGCTTCGTCAGAGCAGATTGATGAAGAAATTGAAGTGGATGCAATCCCTTCAACCCCAATCATTTCCTCGCCTATGCCTCAGTTCACAGCTGAAGAGGCTGGTGTACGTTGAGGAAATTGAAGACGAAGATGTGGATATT
This sequence comes from Aegilops bicornis, assembly GCA_021605145.1. Lineage (NCBI taxonomy): Eukaryota > Viridiplantae > Streptophyta > Magnoliopsida > Poales > Poaceae > Aegilops > Aegilops bicornis. The sequence continues at coordinate 193,380,058 of CM038672.1, read as the reverse complement.
GGAAGCACAACACCAGTAATGAACGATGACTTTTGGGACAGTCAGCATCCCAATTCTCCACTCTTCACCCCAATCCAACAAATTCCTCAGTCCCCTGCACCAACGGTTCAAATGGGCTCTGAAGAAACTCATCCCACCTCATCCGTGCATGAAGAAATTCCAGCCACTAGTCTGAAGAACCTCTTCTTCTTGATCCTATGAACACACAGACCGCACATGAAGAGGAACGAAAATCCTCGGCTGAAGAACCTGAGATTGCGATTCACGAGGTCGTGATGCAACTCACCGACACTCCATCGCCAAAGCCAAAGAATCCATTCTCAACGAAGAAAAAGTTCAAGGCTGAAGATTTCTTGGCGAGCATGTATTCTTCGCGACTACAACCCTTATGACTCTGCTCGCATAAGGAAGAGGCGTTTACGGACTGCTAGTCAAGCCAAATTCTATTCCTCATGCTATTCAACAAAGACAAAGTCTTGATCATGCACATATTCCTCACGTGGACATGTAATCTCTGCCGGGCTTGAGCCGGTCCTCGGTGTTCTTCCACGATGCGAGGATTGCTGAATTTCTGCAGCGACATACATGATTTGAATGAAGAACTCATTCTTGAATTCTATGCGATGGTGCACATCACGGAGACTACGAAGATGTGAACTCATGGGTATTGTCTTTGGATGACGGAAAATACTCACTACAAGGCACCAAGAATTGAATTGCCCGTGCCCTCCCACTCAGTCCTCCCCTTGATGGTGCTCGTTGCATCTACAACGAACCTGAGCTTTCAAATCACTATATGCAAGTGCTGATGAAGCCTTTGAAACCAGGGCAGGCATCTCGAACCAAATTCTTCGTCAAGGAATTACTGTATGTGCCTCGGACTGTCTATCGTATTCTGACGAAGACAACGAGTCCTATCAAAGGCCACGAATCAAATGATGAAGAAGTCGTTGGCATCATGAAGAATATGCTTTTCAACATCATTCATGGCGTTCCCGTCAACTTCCGTGATTTCTTCATGAGGACTCTGGCGAATATTGCTATGTCACAATTTGAGCTGAAGCCTTATGCTCCTTGGATTATGAGGTTCATCAGGACAAGGTCTTCACTCAATTACAAGGGCAAAGTCATCAGGACAAAGTCATCATTTGAACCACTGCAGCTACTTGCCTCCAATAGAAGTCCTCAAACGGACATTTTCCTCAGCTGATGACAAGGGCAAGGCAACTGCTGTGATAGATGAAGGCATTCGTCCATTGGATGGTCAATTTCTCAAAGCTGCATCCTACTCCACCAATGATGACTCTACCACACATGACTCTGCCGCCAATACCTCAGCCAAGCAAACTCCTCAAGCCACAGCACCCAGGGTGATGACTGATCGTGAGTTACTCCTCAGTCTTCATCAGAAGGTTGATCGCAATCATAACTGGGTCGAGCATCAGTTTGGTTCAATTCTTCACAACATGACCTCAACACACAATGCAGTGAAGAAAAACCAATACTACTTCCATGAAACCTTCAACTGCACCTGGGCTGTTCTTTCTCATGTCTCTGGCCAAGAAGGCGGCGACAATGGGTCTCAAGGAAGAATTTGACTGGTCCTGCACCTCCGTAGAAGAAATTCAAGAAGGTCATGGTTCCTTCCTTGGTGGCCAGCTCCTATTCTTCATCGCGCGACACTGATGAAAATGAAGACTTAAACGACACTGCGGCAGGCCCTACTACAACAACCGACCCCGACAACGCTGGCGCTCCTTCATCAACTTGAAATTCTTTAGGGGCGATAGTCCTCAGTTTCAACCCTTTTGGTCATTCGATGATAAAGGGGGAGAAATTTGAGTTAGTCTTCAAGCGGGTCTATTATATGGGACTTTTTTTGCTAAGTTACAACTCTGGCTCTTCTGAAACTTTATTGGATCGAGTTGTAATATTAAACCCGATGGTGCTCTGATATTTTTGATGTGTTCCTCTGCATGCTTATTCCTCATTATATGTTAATACATGCATGCTGAATTACATCAGTCACCATATTTCATCATGAATTTCAAATTCTTCATATTATATGTCAAATGCGTGTATGAATTACAAGATATAGGGGGAGATCTCCATGATTCAACTCTTCAAATGTGCATTGCCTCAAAAGCAAATTCCTCACTATGCACATCTTCAGTGGGAGTTCTTCTATATCTTGCAATCAAATTCCTCAATATCAGTATTTACACTTCATATATTTATCCTCGTTGAAAGCTTAACCTATATTGTCATCAATCACCAAAAAGGGGGAGATTGTAAGTGCATCTAGTGCCCCTTAGTGATTTTGGTGTAAAGAAGACTTATAGGTTAAGGGACTAATGTGTTTATGAGTGTGCACATGTATATAAGTCTATGAGGAGTTTGATATTTACAGAGAAAGTCGACCCCTAAAAATGAAGTTCTTCGACTGAAGACTTTGATATTCGAAGACTTTACGAAGACTTTGAAAGTGAAGAAATTGGTGTGACCTTGAAGACTTGGTCTTCATTTGAGGAACATGAAGCCTTGAAGACTATGTTTTTCGTAGTTTCGTTTTCTCTTTCTTGAGTCATAGGAACCACAGATCTTTGTTAAAGGGGGTCGAGGAAATACTAAGGAAAAATTTCCATGTGATGCTCAACTCAAAATCCTACACCTACCAATCCCTTCGAGTGAAGCCTTTGGAAATCTCATACAGTTCAGTCAATTTCTTCAGTGACAGAGATGAAGTTCTTCTGGTCTCCTCATTTAATTTGTTCCGGACCGAGGAGTTAGGAATTTTCCAAAGGCGGATTGCCTACACAGTGAGGAACATGATAGCCCCGAGGAATTTGAGTCAAATTTCCGATTGTTGTTGTCTTTCTTGACTGTCTCAAAATATCTTATCTACCTAACAGTCATATCATTGAAGGGCATTTATGTCTTATCATGTCGGGCTGCTCCCTAGGCTATAAATAGCCGCCCCCTACAACCACTAGCTGGTTGGCTGGTCCGAGAGAACTTGACACTTGTCATTTGAGAGCAACCCATCCTCCGAGGACTTTGAGCGAAAAACATCGAGTGAGGAAAACCCAAAACTAAACCCCTACAAACCCAAAGTGATTGAGCATCACTGAAGAGATTGATCCTGCGTGGATCCGACGCTTGTTACCTTTGAAGACTGTGCTTCTTCCAGACGGTTAAGCGTCATGGTCTAGAGCATCCATGAGGAATTGTGGATCGCCGAGTGACCGAGTCTGTGAAGGTTTGGAAGTCGCCTGAAGACTTACCACGAGTGATTGGACGAGGTCTGTGTGACCTTAGTTGAAGGAGAATACGGTGAGGACTTGGTGTCCTGAGCTGCGTGCTCAGTGAATGGGTGTCCGGGACTGTGTGTCCTCGAGTTTAAATACTCAGCAGCTCAACTAGGCGTACAAGCTGAGACAAGCAGTTGGAACTGGTCTACCAAATCATTGTGTTCACCAACCTAATCGGTTCTATTTCCTCAACTCTTTCATTTCCTCATTCTTTGTGTTGAGTGTTTGTTCATATCTGTGTTTGAAGACTTTGGTGAAGACTTTCTCAATTTCCTCAGTTCAATTTCTTCAGTCTATTTGTCTTCTTCTTGTGTTATCCTGTGTTTACGCTTTCTGTACTCTTTGATTGTCTTCATTTCATCATGATGACCATGCGCGCATTCTGTTATGCTTACTTCTGAGTACTTATTCCGCCGCAAGTAGTTCTTCACTTAGGAATTTCCTCACCGGCAAATTCCTCAATGAAGAATTCATAAAAATCGCCTATTCACCCCCCTCTAGTCGATATAACGCACTTTCTGGCCCGGTACGGCCCATCTTAATCAGCACAAGCTCAAGACCCTCGCGAGGGGCCAAACCTCGCGGGGCGGATGACAGGAAGCTTCCTCAGGAACGGCCTCATCAGGCTGGCTCGTGAGGAGGCGGAGAGATCAAGGTGGGGTACCTCACGAGGTGCCCATGACTCAAGCCATGACGACCAAGGGCGCCAGGCAGGCGCCAGCCCGCGCAGTGTCCTCATTTCCTCTTTGGTGCAAAGGAGGCAAGCGTAGGCCAAGAGCATCAAGCAAAGGCAACCATTTCGGTGCAATGAGACCAAGACCAACACAATGGTAGGAAGGAGGTCATCGTGGAGCCCAAGCCGGCGTCATCGTCAGAGCCTTTGGCACGCGAGGACCAACTTTAGTCAGGATAAGTGTACTAGATGTTCCCCTTCAAAATGGCCAATTGTTGGCGCCCTTCCCGCTCGATATTTGGGAAGAGGCCCAGGGCCTCTGCTTATAAATAGGACTAGCCACCCATAGGGTAGGGGGAGATCGATCGAGCTAGAGATCAATCTTGGAGAGAGAGAGAGAGAGAAGCGACTGAACTCCCCCTAGCAATTCGTTGCACAGGCCAAGAACAGACCCTCGCGAGGCTGTTCTTCCTTGTACTGTTCATCATCAGCCCCTGAGGCAATCCACGACACCACACACTAGAGTAGGGTATTAGACAACAATGATGGCCCGAACCAGTATAAACCTTGCGTCCCTTGTGTTTCTCTTTGTGTCGTTTAGATCCTTGCGAGGCGACGAGGTGTAGGTAGGTTGGAGGTGAGATCTCTGCGTGCACCCCAGAGTTCGAACCTAGAGGGTCTGTCGGAACCCGAAACCCGACATTTGGCGCGCCAGGTAGGGGTGCACCGGAATCCGCCTTCCGCCGCCCTATTCTTCGCCGCCCCTCGCATCCATGTCAGACGCTCGTCGGGCCCGCGCCAAGCGCCGGGCTCGCTACGCGTCGCCCAGACGGCCCGTCGGCGGTCAGCCCGCCGTTCCGTCGCCTCCATCCAACGCCGCCACCGGCCCGGCGGGGAACGAGCAACATGCGTCGTCCCAGCATCCATCCGTGAGGCGAGACGGCCGCACCACTACTCCTTCGCTCGCCCCAGTTGGTTCTTCGTCCCACGCGCTCCGCGCGCCCATGGAGGCTCGAGCCGCGCTCATCGCGGCAAACGAGCTCCTGCGCTACTGCCCCGTCGATGACGTCTACGAGGAGTGGCTCGACCGCTTCGCCGAGCACGTCCGCGCCGCGGGGGGGCTCCCCCGCGCCGTCCTTCTTGCTGCACCGCGCCCCGCCTTGCGCGGGCGATGAAGCTCCGGGGGCACCTCAGCCGCCTCCCCCTCAAGAAGGCGCCCTGCCCCAAGGCGCGCGGCCCCTGGGCTGAACAAACTCTGTCCGGCACCAGCGTAGCAAGAGCAGAGCTGCCAAGAGGTCCCTCGCCCCCAAGAAGCTGCCCGAGTGCTCCCTGCACCGGCCCGTCATGACCGCGCTCCTGGTCCAGCACGCAAAGACCCCGCGCTGCTCCCAGCGGCAGTGCACGGGAACCCACAAGATCAAGCCCTCCGTCACCAAAGGCCTCCTGTGGCCACTGCAGGCTGCCGCGCCTTCACCACTGAGCTACGCAGCGTCGCATGGCCCGGCAAGTTCAAGCCAGACCTGCCCCCTCGGTACGACGGCACGGCCGACCCTGCGGAGTTCCTCCATCTCTACGAGCTGGGCATCAAAGCCACCAACGGGGACGAGAAGGTCATGGCGAACTGGTTTCCCATGGCGCTCAAGGGCCGGTGCCACTTTGGCTCCTAAAACCTGGCTCTGGCACGATCTCCTCCACAGGACAAAATGCGCACCGCTTCGCCGCCAACTTCCAAGGCACTCGCGACCGGCCCCCTGCCGTGAGCGACATGCGCCGCATCAAGCAGCAGCCAGGAGAGACCCTGCAGAAGTACATCCAGCACTTCAACAACGCACGCCTCAAGATTCCCAAGCTAACCAAGGAAGCTATCATTTCAGACTTCTCCAACGGTGTGCATGACGTCAAGATGAAGGAGGAGCTAGCGATGCATGAAGACCTGTGCACATCCCTGGAGCTGTTCAACTTGGCGACCAAGTGCGCCAGGGCTGAGGAAGGACGCCTTTCCCTCCTCGAGCTGCCGGCTGCCGACTCAGAAGACAAGAAGCCCAAGGTCAAGGACGTGAAGCGCAAGGGGGCTGCCGTGCTCGCGGCAGAACCAGACACCAAACGAGGCAGGGATCAGCCCGAGTCTTCAAAGGGCAGCCGGTACTGCGTGTACCACGACCTCCACACCCACAACACCAACGAATTCCAAGAGCTCAGGGCTGCGCGAGAAGGGCGAATCGGTCGACACCCTGACCGAAGTGATCGAGGTTACGGCCGAGGAGGAGGAAGTAGCGTAGGACGCTGGGAAGACCGTGGCCCTCGCCAAGGGTGGCGTGACCGACCTCGCGAGGACCGCTGGCAAGATCAGCCTCTCGAGGGAGGTTGGAGGGACCCGCCTCGCGAGGGAGGCTGGAGGGATCAGCCTTGCGAGGATCGCCCACAAGGCAACGCAGGCCTCCCTCCTCTGCCACCGCAGACAAGGAGAAATGAAGACCGTCATCAGGACGAGGGGGCTGGGGGCTTCCAAGAGCCACCCGCAATCGCTTGCATCCTGGGCAGAGCTCAAGCCCCAGCCTCTCAGCGCATCTTCAAGCAGTTCGCCCATGAAGTGAATGCAGTCCTCCCCAAGCTCGAAGCGACGCGCCCTCTCCGGTGGTCAGCGTGCGCCATCACGTTCAGCTCAGCGGATCAGCTCACGTGCGCAGCCACAGCCGAAGTCCACCCGATGCTTTGTTCCCCAATCATCAGCAACGTGCAAGTCACCAGGACCCTCATTGATGGCGGAGCAGGGCTCAATGTCCTGTCCGTCGAGAGATTCAACAATCTCCAAGTGCCATACAATCAGCTTCAGCAAACAAAGCCTTTCTCCAGAGTCACTGATGGTTCCATAGTTCCGATTGGGCAGGTCCGCCTTCCTGTCACCTTCGGGGTGCGCGACAACTACCGCGCCGAGCTCATTGACTTCAACGTCGCTCACATTCGCCTACCGTACAATGCCATCCTCGGGTACCCAGCTCTGGCCAAATTCATGGTCGTGACTCATCACGGCTACAATGTCCTCAAGATGACAGGAAGCGGTGGAGTCATCACGATGCCTTGTGAAGAGAGAGATGCAGTGTGTTCCCTGGAGCGTGCTTTTCAAGCCGCGTCAATTGAAGACCCAGATCATGGGAGCAGGAGGCTCCCCGAGGCTGCTCCTAAGAAGAGGAAGACATCGCCTGGCCCGACCCCTTGGGAGGCAGGCCCCTCAGGGTCCGCGCCTGTTCAGGGGGCACCTCCTTTTGTCGCATAGGAAGGCGCGCCCGGCGCCCTCCTCGAGCAAGGCTCGGGGGATCTCTCCTGGAGGGCCACCGACTTTGCTAAGATCACGATGGAGGCGCTCGGGCACCACTTGGAGGCGTGTTTCAAAGCACGTTTCCCCCAGGAAGGAGCAAGGCAAGGAGGGCCGAACCCTCAGGAGTTCGTCAGCAAGATCATTCAGGGGCTGCAGGAGTCAAGAATCATAAGTGGCAGCCGCCGCTTACCCGCCGTAGCTCCCCATCCAGGCAAGGATGGTGGGCATCGACATACCGGGCCTCAACCGAGCCACCTCTCAGGAGCGCCTCTGGCCCTCACGCGTGGGGCGCTGTGCAGGTCCACCCCACAGCTATGTTCGCTTGCCTTACGGCTTGCCGAACGCGCCGTCATGGCCTTGGCGCCTCATGAGGAGCATCCTGGAGGCTCAAGTGGCCAGGCGTTCATGATCTGGCGGAGATGGAGATGGTCCGCGAGGAGCCACCAGCGCCTCCGGAGCCTCCCGAGGCTCCTGGGCCTGGGGCTCATGAAGACCGGCTTCCGCAGCGCACTACGTCCGCTACTTCAGCATCCCTTCATCTTCAACATTATCAGGTGATATCCTTCGAGTCTCATTTTCAGCTGGGAGCGCCCCCCAGGGCTGCATCATTCCCAAGCCGCGTGGGTCCGCCCCTGCGGCATGTATCCCTTTTGATTCATGTTTCTAGTTTACTTTGTTGGGGGCGCCCCTCGGGCTGCATCATCCCCAAGCCACTCGGGCCAGACCTAGTGGCATGTATCCTTCTTGCGTTTATTCTGTTTGTGCGTTTGACCCATCACGATTGTTATTTGGTGCCTGTCCACGGCACCCCTCTTCCTTCATGTCGGCCGCTTGCACGTTAAAGGGGGGGGGGGTACCTGAGCATCGCAACTCATCGGCTCCTACTGGCTCTCCAGCCCTCACCCTCTGGCCTTGTCCACGGCCTCGCGACACAGCATACCGGCTGACAGTGAGCCCTTCGAGGGTCGGGACCGAGGGCGTGAAGCGTCGACATCTAACCAAATTTGCGGGAACACATCACAAGTTAAGGCCCAGTGCCAGCGCAACCTGCCTTGAGGTAGGGCCCGTGAGTCCTACTGGCTCACGGGTGCCCAGATACACCTCGTCGAGCCCTCTTGTGCCAACCACGTGTCGTAGGCGGGCTGTACACGCCCGGGGCTCCTCGGGGGAGCCCCCCTCCATGCACCGATGGATGCACCATGCTCCATGCTTGGTGGCGACACTACCGAGGCGGCTATGCCCGTACACATACGGAAGCGCTATGCTCATGCTGGTGATAAACAAGCGAGGTGGCCCCGGCACGCATCAACCTCGGGGCCCAGAGCTCAATGGCTGGCCTCATCGTGCGCCTCCCTCGGGAGTGCCGCGCGAGGCTGGGCACGGGCTACGCCTGGGTCACGCCAAGACGCACGCCACCCGGCCAGGCCCCTCGGGCCTGGTTCGTCGCCGCGTCTCTCCCGGCGGAGCCAAGGTCTGCAAGGTCGTTTGAACATCAAGGGGGACTCCTGAGCATCGCGACTCAGAGCCTAACTGATCACGTAGCCCTCACACCTTAGTTCCGAAAGGCTAACTTGGCGGTTGAGGTATCTGTGAGGCCGGCTCTGCCGACGTAGAATGGTAAATTCACCCATACATCTCACCTCCCTACTTGCTATTCGTGCATCAAGGGCGACTCCTGAGCATCGCGACTCAGGAGCCTAACTTGTCACGTAGCCCCTCACTCCTTGGTCCCGTCCTGGTTTCCGGTCGGGGCTAACGACGGCTGAGGTATGCGCGGGGCCGGGCTCTGCCGACATAGAACATAAGCAAGTAGGAAGGAAAAGCGCAAATCTCAAGGAATTTAAAAGTAAATATTACAGCCCATAACTGTTTTCACAACGTCAAACACAAGTTTAAACGCCTCCACGAGGCATGATGCATGTTGCAGGAGCTGAAAGCAGGACATGAGCCACGAAGGAGTCACTTGTCGTGACACCATCGGCTGGCGGTGGAGCTGCTTGTTGGGCGGGTTCGCCTCGTGAAGCCTCGGGATCGGCGGCCCTTCGCCCGGCTTAGTCTTTGAAGGCCGGAACCGCCCGATGGAGCCTCCGCTCGACCCTTCACGCGACCTCGGCTGGCGGCAATGACAAAGCTAACCCGCTCACGGGCTCAACAGTGTCAAGGTCAGCGTTGGGGTCATGAGGTAGGCGTGGGTGAAGGCAGCGTCGGTATTCAGAAAGACAAGACACGCGCCTCGGCCTCAGCCGTGGGGCCAAGGCCAAGGGTGACATCTTCAAGGGCGCGGACCAGGAAGGGAAGCAGGTTGGCGGGGCCGTCCTGGGCGCCGGCCAGCGGGCTTTCCAAGCCGCTGTCGTAAAGCGACCTCAGCAAGGTGCGAGCCTTCAGCTCCAGCTTCGCGAAGGCCACGCGGTCCTCGGCCAGGACCCGCGCCTTGCCGTACTGCTCGATCCTCTTTGCCTCCAACATCTGCTCCAAAGCACCTAAGCGGCCATGGCGCTCATCAAGCTTGGCATCCCGGTCCTTGGCGGCCGCCTCACGAGCCTTCATGCCTTCCTCCTTCTCTTGGCGGACGCGGGCCTGCTTGGCAAGCTGGTCGCGCAGGCCCTGCAGCTGGCTCTCCAGCGCCTTGCAGCGACCTCAGACATCGGCTACCTCCCCCAAGGCGGCGTCGCGAGCGGCCTTCGCCTCGAGAGTGGTCTGCTTCTCCTTGTCACAGGCCGTCGCAGCCTGAACCAGCGCTGCTCGAATTGAAGCATCAGAGCGAACCCAGCCGGAGGCCAGCTCCAGGCGTCCGGCCACCAAGCGAGGGTCAGCGCCCAGAAGATCTTTCCGCAGCCGGTCCAGTTCAGCAGCAGCACGATCCAGGATGGTAGAAGGAGTCGGAGAAACGGCAGTTGGCAGAGTAGGAGGAGAGGATGGCCGCGTAATCACATCACCATGAGTCGGGACCTTCTGCGCCCCGACGACTGCGGCAGTGGCATCAGGCAAGGATACCTCGGGAGTCGCTTGTGCCATGGGGGCTGAGCTTGCCCCACCTAGCCCTGCAAGGCCTCGCGAGGATGACCGGGCCGGAGAGGCCCGCGTCTTGCCGTCCCTTCCTTCCACGGATGGAAGTGCTGTCCCGGGCGAAGCCTTAGGAGCCCCCTTCAGCTTTTTCGCCGCAGGCGTCGGCCTAGCCAAGGAATAAGGATATCAAGCCTGAACGACGAAACGAGAAGCAAGACAAGAATCAAGCACTTACTGGTCATCGCTCGCGGGCTCGACAACCTCCGACCGAACTTGAAGCCCGAGAGCCGGCTGCCGGGATCAACCTCAAGAGGCTCGGGAGCAGGAGGCGTGCCTGCAGATCGCCTCGGAACCGGGGCAGACCCGCGGGGAACCAGCCCCGTCTTGTCCTTCTTCGGGATCAGAGGCGAGCTCTCGCCACCTCGCTCATCGCCATCGTCATCGTCCTCCAGCAAGAGAAGGAGAGCGCGGGACCTGCGCCGGGGGAGGGGCGCTCTCGACTCCTCGTCGGTCGCCTCGGAGTCGGGCCGCTCTTCCCGCTCCTCTTCTTCCTCCTCTCCGCTGGAGTCGCCGGAGGACACGCGTTCACTGCTGTTGCCGGGCCGGGTCCTCGCTGGAACCTCCAAGAGAACAGGCCCGTCCCGTTAAGCGGGCATGGAGTCCACCACCTGCCCCAATCATCTCGAAGGAATAGGGAACAGAGCGCCCTCCGGCCTCGCCATGTCTGCCTGACCCAAGATTGGAGGACGCGGCCAGATCTTCGTCGGCCAAGACTACGGGGCTCGGGACGAGGCCTCCACAGTGAAGCGGGGCCACCTGTACTCCAGGAACTCCCTCGGGAGCGACGCCCGGCCAGCTTAAATCGTCGCCATGTTGCCGGCCACAGGTCGCGTCCATCTTCTCCGGCAAGCTTCGGCGAGAATCCACGAGTTCCGTGCGAGACCAAGCCTCGATGGGCGTGGGCTGCTCCGTGGGCAGAATCAGCCGAGGATGGATGCGCCCGGCATCTACCATGACCCACTTGCTCCTGAAGCCTTCAATCCTCTTCCCGGGCTTCGATATGGCTTTGTAGCTACCGTACGCGACAAAGCTCGCGCACGCGGTGATGGGGCCGCGGGATGCCCGGAGGTGGAAGTAGTGGCGCAGCAAGGCCACTGAGGGCTGCACCCCAACATGAGCCTCACAATAGTAGGAGAAGATCGTCAGGAGAAGAACAGAGTTGGGGTGGAGGTGCAGAGCTTGCAGTTTGTAATGGCGGAGGAAAGAAAAGAAGAACTCAGAAAAGGGAGGCACCAGACCAGCGGCAATGGCGCTCGCGAAGAGCGGATAGAAGGTGCTTCCTTGGTCCTCAGGAAGGGCATAGCCAGCCTTGAGCACCGCTGCCCCGTCGTTGCCTTGCGCCGCCATCATCCGGCGCGCCCGGGCAAGGCTCTTCTCCGACACGTTCGGGGAGTCCAAAGCGGGCGAGTACCAAGCTCCGGCCGGGGTCTGGCGAGGCGCCATAACTTCCTAGGGCACGGGGTCGGAGTAGATCTGGGGATTTCGGAAGCAGGAAGGATAGGAGCGAGAAAGGGGATCTGGGCAATGACTGGAGAATGCGAAGGAGGGAAAGCCTAGACGGGTACCGCCCTCTTGTCGATACGTGCAATTCCCAAGGCGTCACGGCGAAGCAGGGACGCCCACGTCCAATCAACCACCACGCTGCACCCAAAGCCGCAGGCTGTTAGGGCCTGTAGCGCTTCGCACTTGCCCCTTCGCTTCTCTGCTACGCCAAGTCCAGGCGCGCCTTGGGCCCGGGAGCTCTTGTCGGCGATGCAGGAACGGGGTACCCAGACATGCCTGCCTGCGGCCTGCAGCGTGGCTCAAGGGTGGCCCAGTACGGCCCATCTTCATCAGCACAAGATCAAGACCCTCGCGAGGGGCCAAGCCTCGCAGGGCGGATGACAGGAAGCTTCCTCAGGCATGGCCTCGTCAGGCTGGCTCGCGAGGAGGCCGAGAGATCAAGGCGGGGTACCTCACGCGGTGCCCATGACGCAAGCCATGACGACCAAGGGCACCAGGCGGGCGCCAGCCCGCGCAGTGTCCTCATTTACTCTTTGGTGCAAAGGAGGCAAGCGCAGGCCTAGAGCATCAAGCAAAGGCAACCATTTCGGTGCAACGAGACAAGACCAACACAATGGTAGGAAGGAGGTCATCGTGGAGCCCAAGCCGGCGTCATCGTCAGAGCCTTTGGCAGGTGAGGACCAACTTTAGTCAGGATAAGTGTTGTAGATGTTCCCCTTCAAAATGGCCAATTGTTGGTGCCCTTCCCGCTCGATATTTGGGAAGAGGCCCAGGGCCTCTGCCTATAAATAGGACTAGCCACCCACAGGGTAGGGGGAGATTGATCGAGCTAGAGATCAATCTTGGAGAGAGAGAGAGAAGCGGCCCGGAACTCCCCTAGCAGTTAATCGCCTGAGCCAAGAAACAGGACCCTCATGAGGCTGTTCTTCCTTGTACTGTTCATCATCAGCCCCTGAGGCAATCCAGCACAACACACACTGGAGTAGGGTATTACACCACAATGGTGGGTTTGCCTCTTGTACCTCCTCGGGCCATCTTCATCCTCGTTGTCCACACCGCCAGACAACACGTATACAAATAGTAAAACAAATTTGGCATCAGATCAATGTTTACATGTCGTGAAGTAGGATTAGAAATTTATGGCTATTTATTTATATAGATCCAGAGATTATGGTTCGATTTTTAAGCACAATCGTCTATGTATAGACCAATATTCAAGAAAATAATGGCACAAAGATATGTAGGTCATTCAAAATCAATTGTCAAGTCCTGGCTAGGAATTATTAGCACGAACACTAACCCTAGTCGGATTACTAGCAGAAATCATTTGCACCGATAAAACAACTAATCACTTATCACTTGTACCATTCAAACAATCATTACACTACAAGGATCTAACGAAACTTACTCAGATTTCTTGGATTGGGAGAACATAACCATAGGATTTCTATTCCAAAAAGGGGGAAGCAGGAGTAACTAGAGAAACCCTAGGATCTATTTGACACATAAATGGGTACCGATGACTAACCAGTTGTCCGTCGTTGTAGGAATTGTCGCCGGAGTGGTTGTCGGATTCATTGCCGCGGTCGTTGCCCGAGTAGTCACCAGAGTCGGTGTGGAACTCCGCCTCCGGCTGTGCAAGCTCGACATCGTCGATGACTTCAGGGTGCAGAGATAACTCGCTGCCGGTGACGGCAACCTCAGTCTCCATCTCCATGCCGTGCTCTCGTAATTCAGTAGCCCCGACGTCGCTAATCCCTTCGATGGGGCACTTTGGCGGCATCCTCATACACTGAAGACTTTGAGGACTGAAAGCGGTGTCGAGGATGCAAGTGGAGAGAGAGGATTGTGGTGTGCGGCGAGGATGGGGGGGGGCGGCCGCTTGGGCGCACCATTAATATGGAGTAGTGGGAGAGAGGCGGGCGGCAGCCAAACCGCTGGCTCACCTCCTGGTGAACGTGCTCACCGAACCGCTGGCATGCCTACACTCGTTTCACATAGCTACTCGCACGCCACCTGATGACACTGTGAAGCTAGCACGCTTTCGTCAATTCAAACACCTGCACCCACGCCTCCCGGCCTGCCTGCGCGGTGGACTGCTCGCATGCGTCCCGTCAACTCACGCCTGCTTGCACGACACACGGGTCGCGTGGCGGCATGTATATTGTTTTTCTGTTTGGATGATTAATGCTGCCGCTTTATTGCTTAACCGAAGCATGGCACATATCCATTGTTGGTCTAACACTAACGGTTCGAATAAATAATCCGTTTGGGATATTGGTTCCCAATTATTAATAATCTCCCACTTGTAATTAGATAAAGATTACATCAAAATTGGCCTCAAATTTGACAAAAATAAAGCACAATGCCACTTTGTATTGGTTTCCATATGACAAAACAATAAGTTTCATGAACTTCAAATAAGTTTTGGATGTACTGGAATTTAAAAATCAAGATTCTCAATGTTTGAAATTTGTTGCACGGGGAGTAAAACATGCACCCAGTGAGACACATGTGTTTTTGCAATCCATTTAGGTGCACTGTCACGTGTGCATGTAGCTCAAATTTGATATTTGCACATTATACCCGTAGAAAATCGATCAATTATTTTACTAAAATGTCTTAATGATCTCTATTTTTTCGAAATTAAAACGACCCTCCTTTGGTAACACATGTTCACCGCGGGATAATTTAACATGCATTATAGTTGCAGTGGATTCGCGGTGTGTGTGTGTGGGTGTGTGTCTGGGGGTGGCGGGTGGCTCGCAGTACACCACGCGTTGTGAGCCACCATGTGGGTTGGCCATTTTGTTAGCAGGTGCCACATCAGAGTCGTGAATTCGTTATTTAAAACATTACACAACCCTTTCATACATACATGTTTTGGCCACATGCAGTCGATGGTTGTCCTACACGACACTCGATACTCGCGTATGCCGCTTTCTGTGGGCCCACGAGGTCGTCGTCCATCACTTTGACGAACAACCGACAATGAGGTTAATTTGGCCAGCAAGGTGGAATCTTTTTTGTTTGTGTTGTGATGGTATATAGTACGCGTCGAAGAGGTGGGAGGGGACTAGCATATATACTATACGTACGCGTCCATGAACGAGTACACCTCACTCAGTGTCGGGAGTTCTCTATTTCCGAGGCACGTGCCACATCAAAGTTGTGAAATTGGCTATTCAAACATCACACAGCACCTCTTTGGCCCACATGCATGTAGGCGGTGGTTATCCTAGCTAGGACACTAATGTGTGATGCTTCCATCTGTGGGCCTACGAGGCCATCATCGATGCATGCATAACTTTAACCTACATCAGGAGAGGTTAATTAATTTCACCATCGAGGAGGATTCTTTTTGGGTTGTATTATGGTAAGAGCATATAGTATGCGTCGAAGAGGGGGAAGGGGACCATCATATGTAGTACGCTTCATGAACCTCGCTCTGTGTGGGTGGTTTACAGTTTTTTAGGCATGTGGCACATCAAAGCTGTGCATTTTGGGTATTCAACATATGTTTGGCCCACATGCAAAGCAATGGTGGTTGTCCTCTCGCACCCACTTAAGCGGTTATCAGTGATATCGATGCTTTCCATCTGTGGGCCCGCTTGGTCCATCCTCCATAACCAATTTCAAGATGTTCACCGCCGTGCGGGAGTAATTCCATTGTAGGCTTGCTGGACGGTGACGGGTTGGATGAGATTTTTCATGTAATCGAGTTAGTTTTGTTAGGGTTTGATCCCTAGTATCCACTGTGTTCTGAGATTGATGTTGCTATGACTTTGTTATGCTTAATGCTTGTCACTAGGGCCCGAGTGCCATGATTTCACATCTGAACCTACTACGTTTTCATGAATATATGTGAGTTCTTGTTCCTATATTCCAAGTCTATAGTCACCTACTATGTGTTATGATCCGGCAACCTCGAAGTGACAATAATCGGGACCACTCCCGGTGATGACCATAGTTTGAGGAGTTCATGTATTTACTATGTGTTAATGCTTTGGTCCCGTACTCTATTAAAAGGAGGCCTTAACATCCCATAGTTTCCGCTAGGACCCCGCTGCCACGGGAGGGTAGGACAAAAGATGTCATGCAAGTTCTTTTCCATAAGCACGTATGACTATATTCGGAATACATGCCTACATTACATTGATGGATTGGAGCTAGTTACATGTCACCCTATGTTATGATTGTTACATGATGAACCGCTTGATAGGCATAATTCTCCATCACCGATCCAATGCCTACGAGCTTTTCACATATTGTTCTTTGCTTATTTACTTTACCGTTGCTACTGTTAAAATCACTACAAAACCCAAAAATATTACTTTTGCTACCGTTACCGTTACTTCCATACTAATTTGCTACTAAATACTTTGCTGCAGATACTAAGTTATCCAGGTGTGGTTGAATTGACAACTCAACTGCTAATACTTGAGAATATTCCTTGGCTCCCCTTGTGTCGAATCAATAAATTTGTGTTGAATACTCTACCCTCGAAAACTGTTGCGATCCCCTATGCTTGTGGGTTATCAAGACTATTTTAAAGCGCGATTCTTGGGAGCATAGCTCTATTCTTTGAGTCACTTGGCATTTATATATACTGGTCACTATGAAGAACTTGAAAGACGCAAAAAAAAATTTATCCCTCAACTACGAGGGGAGGTAAGGAACTGCCATCTAGCTCTGCACTCGATTCACCTTCTGTTTTGAGTAAGTTTGCGACACCTAAACCTGCTTCTGCTATTAATTCTGATATGTCGCATGTTATTGATGACGCCACTTCTGCTATGCATGATACTTATGATGAAACAACTTCTATGCTTGATACTACTGTGCCACTTGGTGAATTTCTTGATGAACAACTTGCTAGGTCTAGAGAGAATGAAATTATTGAAACTGATAATATTGATGAAAGTGATGATGAGGACTCTCCCCCTAAATATGAATTGCCTGTTGTGCCTGAGGGCTATGTTATGGATGAAGAAACCGCTAGAGACTTTCTTGCTTTCAATGATAGAAGTGATCTTAAGAAATTATTAGCTAAGCTTAAACAAAAAAACTCTGAATGCTAGAATGAAATATGGTCCTGCTTATGCTACTTCACCTATCTTTGTTACTGATAAGGATTATGAATTCTCTATTGACCCTGATATAATTACTTTGGTTGAATCTAATCCTTTCTATGGCTATGAATCTGAAACTGTTGTGGCACATCTTACTAAATTAAATGATATAGCCACCCTGTTCACTAATGATGAGAAACCTCGCTACTATTATATCCTTAAGATATTTCTGTTCTCATTAAAGGGTGATGCTAAGATATGGTTTAATTCTATTGATCATGGTTGTGTGCGTAGTCCCCAGGACATGATTTATTACTTTTCTGCTAAATATTTCCCTGCTCATAAGAAACAAGCTGCTTTAAGGGAAATATATAATTTTGTGCAAATTGAAGAAGAGAGTCTCCCACAAGCTTGGGGGAGGCTTCTCCAATTACCTAATGCTTTGCCTGATCATTCTCTCAAGAAAAATGAAATACTTGATATCTTTTTCAATGGACTAACCGATGCTTCCAGAGACCACCTGGATAGTTGTGCTGGTTCTGGTTTCAGGGAATAAACACCAGATGAAGCTGAAATTCTATTGAATAATATGTTGACCAGTGAAAATAATTGGACACTTCCTGAACCAAATCCTAAGCCAACTCAGAAGAAAAGGGGTATTCTATTTCTCAGTCCTGAAGATATGCAAGAGGCAAAGAAATCTATGAAAGAAAAAGGTATAAAAGCTGAAGATGTTAAGAATTTACCTCCTATTGAAGAAATACATGGTCTTAATTTACTGCCTGTTGAAGCATGGTTTTAATTCATAACCTATTGAAGAAACTCATGGTCTTGATAACCCGACACAGGTAGTAAAGGTAAATTCTCTCTATAGATATGATAAAGCTGAAATCCCTCCTACTAACTTTGCTAGCCAATGTTTGGATGAGTTTGATAACTTTATGGTTAAGCAAGAAGATTTTAATGCTTATTTTGGTAGACAATTAAAACACAACGCTTATATGATTGAACACTTGGGTGATTATATGTCTAGAGTTAAAGGTGAACTTAAACTCATTAGTAAACATGCTTCTATGGTTACCACTCAAGTAGAACAAGTACTTAAAGCTTAGAATGATTTGCTCAATGAATTGAATAGTAAGAATAATGATTTTGCTGTTAGAGTTGAAACTAGAACTAGTAAAATGACTCAGGAACCTCTGTATCCTAAAGGCCATCCTAAGAGAATTGAGCAGGATTCTCAGAGAAATAATATTGATGCACCTAGTCCTTCTAAAAAGAAGAAAACGAAAAATGGAAGGACCTTGCATGCTTCTAGTGAACCTGTTGTAGACACACCTGAGAATCCCAATGATATTCCTATTTCTGATGCTGAAACACAATCTAGTAATGAACATGAACATAGTGACAATGTTAATTGTTGGGTGGTAGGTGCGACATATGCTAACGGGTGGCTAATCATAGTGGGAGCCAATAGGACGTCGCCGGTGCCTGGAAACGGGATGAGGTGAAGACATGCACGCCGGCGAATCTTACCCAGCTTCGGGGCTCTCCGTGGAGATAACACCCCTACTGCTGCTCTGCGGGGTCTCCGCGTGATCACTAAATGAACAAGAGCTACAAGAGGCTCCTCGAGCTGTTCGGGGTGAGGAAGAAGAAGGGCACGGCTAGCTCTCCTCTTCCCTCTACGTGGTGTCTAAAACTATCAGAGTCCAACCCTTTTCATGTGTGCCCGGGGGGGTTTATATAGGCCTACCCCCTGGGGGTACAATGGTAATCCCGCTAGGTGTGGGCCCTAGCCGTCAGTATCTTCATCCGCCGGCTTCTCCGCCGGCCGCTGGGGCCTGCCGACTAGTGGGCCCAGCCGGCTGCCGGCTTCTTGGTCGATAGGCTGGCCCCACCATTGAGGGCTTCATCGGGGGCTGATTACTATTGCCTCGATCCTGATGACGAGGGCTTTGTCGGGGTAAGCATGGCTACAGTGCCGCCGCCTTGGCGGCGATTACTGTAGCCTCACTTTGTCTTGTCTCCTTAATGAGGCGCTCCCTTCGAGAGAGGGAACGAGCCGGCTATGGGGAGCCGGCCATGCCTCGGGCCGACTAGGAGAGGGCGAGCCGCCTTCGGGCATCTCTCTGACCGGGGGGACCCGCCGCCTGCGGGTAGTACAGCCAGCCTGTCGTGGGTGACGTCATAGTCAACATGGAAACAGTCTTTGCGCCCGGACGGTGATGGCTACCCCAGACGGCGCAGATCAGAAGCCACGCTGCTCTCGGATGCGGGGTGGCATGCTTCATCAGTAGCCACGCCCGTCTGCGCCCGTTATGTGGGTGCAGATTACGAGGGTGCGACCTTGGCGCTGTGAGGTGGCTGCTCCTTCGAGCCGGCTTTATCGTGGCAGGCTCCTTGGAGTCGGCCCGGTGGTAGCCGGCTCCTTGGAAGCCGGCCGTCTTGGCTTTCTTCTATGGGTCTTGGGGCGGGTCGCCTCGACAATGGCTTGGATGAGAGCCGGCCGGGGAAGGCGGCCCAGCGTTTTGAGTGTTGGATGACTTGATTGGCTTGATTGGCTTGTAATTTTTTCAGAAGCCCCAGGGGGAGCCGGCTAGGCTACCCGTGGCCATTTACTCCGACAGTAGTCCCCGAAGCTGATTGGGCTTCGAGGTTGAAGGGAGGATGAGAAGCTCGATCAGCTTCCTATCGTGGGAAGCCGGCAGCTAGGAGCTGGCCTTGAACGTGTGCGCCATCTTCGGGGAGCTCCGTAGTTAGAAGGGGGAACGCGAGCCGGCTTGTGCGTTGACCGCGCGTCACCTAGTGTGCCACGTGGCCCAAAAACCCTGCCACCCCACGCGCGCGACCGGACGTCGCCGTAGGCCGGGCCTACCAAGCCTACGCCTCGGCCCACGCACAGATTCCTTGCGGCCCAAATGGACTGCACGTCTTCCCGCGGCGGTTACAACATGCCTTTAGGGAGCCATAATCGCGGGACGTGGGGGGAGTGGGCGTAGTTAATCCCATGTTCCCCCACACCTCGCCTCCTCGGCTCCGCCGCTCGAGCCTATAAGTAGGGGGAGGAGGGGGAGCGGCAGGGGCTCGCACGCTCACCCTCGCCCTTATCCTTCATCTGCTTTCTTCCTCATGCTTCCGCCGCCGCAGCGCACTCGCCACCGTGCCGTTCTGCCGGGAGTTTTCTAGGCTCGCCGCGGTTCCTTCGTCGTGCGGCCGTGCTCTGCGCCGCCACAACTCTTCCATTCCACTTGCTCTCATGGCGTTGTCGAGCTCGTGGGACGGCTCCAACGTCCACGAAGATCACATCGATTGGCTCCGCCGGACGCGGCGGCTACCTAGCGAGGACCTCGTGAAGATGCGCCTCGCGCCGGAGGCGGAGATTTCGCCGGCGCCGGAGGAGGGCGAGCGGGTCATCTTCTGCTCGCACTGCCTGCGCGGCCTCGGCCTTCCGTTCTTCCGCTTGTTCTTAGACTTCTATCATCTTCAGCCGCATCACATCACCCCCAACACGGTGATGCTGTTGTCGGCTTTCGTCACTCTGTGCGAATGTTTCCTTGGCGTCCTCCCCACCCTCAAGCTCTGGGGGAGTTCTTCCAGTGCAAGCTCGGCACTGTTTCTGCGGGCGTGCCTGCCCCCTGTGGCGCCTTCATCGCGAAGCGGAGGACGACCGACAACAATCCTTTTCCTCCCATCCCGCTGATCCAGTCGGTGAAGCTTTGGCAGCAGTCGTACTTCTACATGAAGAACGTCGCGGCACAAGGCGACTACCTCAACCTACCGGCTTACGTAGCCGGCCCGGCGTCTTGGTCCTTCCGAGCCCGGTCGCTGTGACACTACAAAAATGTTCTTTTGGTTTTCTTCAAAAACTTTATTGGATTTGAAGAAGGTCATTTAAACCCTTCCAAAAATCTCTCTCTCAAAAACTTTTTCCCTTTAGCAAGGATTTTATTTTGGCATCTCCTTCAACTCTGGTGTTTGGTTTTTAAACTTTTCTTCTAATTTCCCTCTTCTCAAAATTCAATTTTTTTTGGATTCTATTTTCTTTTAAAAAGAAAACCCTAGGAGTTTTGCATCTTCTCCAATATTGAAACCACTCATGATTTTACCATGCACCACATGGTAAAATCTTCCCAAAAATCTCTTCTTCCACTTTAGGGCAATCCAAACATTCTGTCTCAACAAGTTCAATCCATTTCTGAATTTTATTTCATTTATTTCTCCTCCCAAATCTTTTCTGTCCATTATTTTGAGCCTAGGTGATTTGCAAAGCAAGTACTTAAATGCAGTTGAGCTTTGACCTCAAACCAACTCCCCTGTATAGTCCTTGGTACCCACAACCTAGAAAAATCAAGATCCTCTCTTCTTCTTTTCAAAAAATTCAAATTTCAGTCTCTGCAGGTTTGGACCAGATTTGTCAAATTTGGTGAAATTCATATCCTCACTGCTCCAAAAATTCCACAAAAATTCAGGCAGCCTCCAGATGCAATGAGAGGCCACTCCACCAAAAATCAGCTCAAGGAGAAACTCCCACATGCCAAAATCATTACATCGAATACCTGGCCGCCTTTGTTTCTTTGCATTTTCAGAAAAGTTCAGAGTTTCGTAGTTCGATGTCGTTTCCCTTCGTCTGAGAGTCCAGTCCGCGTCGACAGTGCACTTGGCACGTTGCTCACAGCCCTCCTCCCTGTCAGGAGCACCACACGGCGCTTGGCTCGTTCACGGCGTCGGAGCCCACTCGCCCAACCTCGCCGGCGTCTTCTGCGGCGTCGGGACCTCCCGTGGCGGTCGACAGAAGGCACCACCCGAGCACAACGCCGTTCTGCGCCGCCCAGCTCTCCCTAGCACTCCGCGTGGCCCATGCATGCCAGCGCACGCCCGCGGCACCGTCGCCGTGGCCCGGCAAGCACAGAACATGCTCCCTGCCGCCAACGGGTCCGCGCCGCTCCGTTCCGTCGAGCATACCCAAAGCAACCAAATCCCGGCTCGTTCAGCACCTAAACGAAATCAGTTGACCTCCACCATGGCACTCAACCCTAAAACCACCCCGACCAATGCCCTGCGCCACCGTAACACTGGCCGGACTTATCCGTTCACGGCAACCGCCTCGGGCCATCTATAAATAGCACCCCCCCGAGCTTGCTCTCGCCCTCGCGCAACTCCACCACCTCACTGCACCCGCCTAGACACTGGAAGAGCCTCGAGGGGCCCTTCTTCCTCAACTCAGGCCAACTCCGTCCGCCTCGGGCTCCGGCAACGTTCTCTTCGGTGAGAACTCCTCCACCGCCCTACTCTTGCCCGTAGCCTCGTGGCACCACTAGGAGGCTAACCCCCACCTCAATTTAACCTCCCCGAATGCTCACAATAATGTAGTTGGAAATGACAAAAGGCTCCTAAATTGCTTTTTGTTGGCAACCCCTGTCAATGTATGTTTGATTTGGGAGGCTACCAATTTAGCACTCTCCGACGAGGCCCACGACCACCCGAATCGCCGTCATTCACGGAGCAAGAGCCACTGTCGGACGTGGTGCTCGGCCCGCACCACCACCACCACCCACCGACGCGGAATGGCGCCCTGAGCACGGAGGTACCTTCCGATCTCCTTACCTCGCCGTGGATCGCCGCCGGCGACCACCGCGGCTCTCGGGCACCGTCGTGCTCTTCCGCCTCTTTCAAATATTCAAACCTGACGGGTGGGACCCGCCCGTTAGCCTCTCTGTTGTTTTTTTTTCGAACCGTTTTTTGAAAGCGTACTCTGGCAAATACGCTTTCTACTCTGAACCGTTTTTCTGCACTTTTCTGCTTAGGCCCCTGAGGGTTTTCTGTTTCATTACACATGGGTCCTTGGACCAAAACTCTTATTACTTTTTAACAGAAAGGAATTTTTGAGTGATTCTTTTTCTGTCCTCTTCAAAATTTTGTCTAGTTTTTTACCATATTTATTTGAAAAGTATTTGGATTACATTTCTGTACCCCATGGTATTTATGTTAGCGCGTGTGTTTTGTGTACCGTAGATACCGAAGGAGGTGACGGAACCGCGAAGTTCACCGAGCTAGACCCCGACTACTCCGAACCAGGCAAGCAATGTTTGAACTTTTGATATGATAAGTCTTTGGGCACATTTGCATTATTTTTGTATCATGGCACGTTCATGAGCATCTCGATGAAAGTTTATCTCGTAAGAGTTGAGGCAAGTGAGTTTCGGAAAATCCATGAGTTGTTGGAAGCATGTTGCATGGCCATGAGTTGGCATGAGTATGGGTAAGATGGCAGTGTTGTAGCATGCCAGGCTTATGCCCGATCGTTGACCCAGTGTCAACATAAATCAGTCAAATTCCCGTCCGTCTCCCCTTTCTTACTACCACCTGTTTCCCGCAAGGGATATGGCTTAGTAAGCTGCAAACCACTTCCTGGTACACACCAAATCGAGAGGCCGGGATGAGGGTTCCATGGCCCTGGATTAAAGCCTTTCATCCGATCGGGGGGCATGGGTGTTTCCGGTTGGGACCGAGAGGGGGGCACCCCTTAGAGCGTGCGTAAATAAATTTTATCCCATGCTATTCGATATTGTGATCGCCCCGTCTCAAAGTTTTTCTTGAACGCTGTCTAGGGTGATTCCTGGCAACGTGAGGTATGATGGGTGTGTACTGGTTAGCTGTGTTTCCTCCGAAATACCGTAAACGGAACTAGTCCTTCGTGACTACAGAAAACCGTTGGCTGTGGACAATTTTGGTACAAACTCTGCAGAGTCAAAATTCTTGAATTTCATCTTATCCATGTCCGAGTATCGTCTTTACCTTATCTTGTCAAGTGTCAGTCTCGGTGACAGAAACTCCTGAGAACCATATGAGTGTTAAATATTTATTCCCCGTGAATGTACAAACCCACTTATTGCCTTGTGAGGAATATTTTCCGTGAGCACCATTTCTTGTCAGTTATGTAAAATGAATTATAAGCCCTTTCTGCATGTCGCTCAGACGTCCGACTGCGGCATTGTTATTATTTACTTTTTTTCTAAGCCCTTTCTGTGATGCCACTCAGACTTCCGACTGCGGCATTGTTATTATTTACTTTTATTATAAGCCCTTTCTGCGATGTCGCTCAGACACCCTTTATGAGGTGTCGCATGTCTTTTCTTTCAATATAAGCCCTTTATGAGGTGTCGCTTAGACGCCCGACTGTGGCATGTTTACTTATTTGTTCACCCTTCGAGGTGTCGCTTCAGACACCCGATCGGTTTTGAGTTTATCTTCTTTGGGTTTTCGAGCGGACTACCGCCGATTCCCTTTTTACTTACTTTGTGATATTGATTTGATAACACATTGTTATAAATCAATCATGTCGCATTCATGCATACATTGTTTATATCTTTTGTCCGAACTGTCTTGCGAGTACTTTCAAAGTACTCACCTGGCTTGTTGATTTGGCCGGACATCGACGTAAGGCGATCTCATGGATGAAGAGTTTGATAGCGAGTCCGGACGCCTAGAGGAATCCCGGTCGGTCTCGTATGCACCCCTGGATTAGTCACTGTGATATATCCGCTTCCGCTACCCAAATAAATTCATCGAGCCTCACCTCGACGCTGGATGAGCCGCCAGTGTAGTAGTCTATTTATCCTCCCCCTCTGTGTTATTCCACAAATCACTTATATCTCGAGTCAGTAGTATTGCCACCCCACACCATTGTGTCATATCCGCCATTATGTATAATTATTGGCGTGTTTGTAATAATTGGTTGGGAATCTTCAGTCGACCCCTGTAATATTTTAATGCTCTTGGCTTATTGTATCAAAGTTTTGTCTACCGGTATGGAGGATTTTCCTCATACTGGATTTCATAGGTCGGTTTCTCAATAAATATTTTTATTGAACAACCGGTAGTGACAGTCGCTTACCTTGGCCGGGAACGCCGCCGTCACCCGGCTCCGGGTGATGGTCCAGTCGGAGGGCTTGGTGGGGGCCGACTTGGTGGCCGCCTTCATGGAGCGTCGGGTGCTCCCGCTCCAGAGCCGGCCACACATTATATGCCAGATGAGCGGCTGCTTCGACCCATGCCGGCTGAGCACCAGGGAGATGACTCGCGATGAGGTATCTTACATGGTGAACTATATCTCCAACTGCAAACTCACCGTGGAGTGGCAGTATCACAAGGCGCCATACTCTCGGGCCAACCCGCCGCCTGTGGTACGTTTTTCTTCGTTCTCTTCTTTTTTGTCGCCGCGTTCGATAGCCGATTCTTGACTAACCGACTTTTTCCTTGGGCAGAGCCCTCTTCTTTGTCCGGCGCCCGGAGCCGTGGGGCCGGAGCGCCAGTTCGCGGCTGACCGCGCCGTGGACGACTCCGACGACCAGGATCTGGGGGCGACTGCCATGGTCGACACCGTGGTCGCAACCGGTGGAGAGGCAGGAGGCCTCGACCTTACGGCCGGCTTTGAGGACTGGCCGGAGGAGGACAAAGCCGAAGCCGTCCCGCGCCGCCAGCCGGCGGCCGATCGCCATGGCGCAGGGCCTTCCGCCGCGCCAGCGCCAGTGGTGGCGCAAAGCGTCGGGCGCGCCCGGGTCTCTTTTGGCAGCGGCGAAGAAACCCAAGAGGTCCATGGCGGCAACCAAAGCGAGACGAGGCGGCAGCGGCGACTGCTTCCATAAGGTGGTGAAGCAGCCACAAGCGGTTTCGGTGCCGTGTGTCTTGCATTTTCGTTGTCTTATTTAGTTGAGGCTCATCTGAGCCGTCTTCTTGTCTTGTTGAACAGGGCGCCGCTTTCCCTTGAGCGGGTTGACGCCGCCTCCATAGTCGCGCCGGCGGGAGGGTCTTCGAGCTCCCGCCGAGTGGACCCCCACGCCGACCTCATGGAGGCAACTGAGCGGAACGCGCGGGAGGCTCGGGTGGGGCGGGAAGCGGCGGAGCGGAGGGCCGCCCAGGAGGCGGTGGAGAAGTCGGCCGAGGCACAGGCCAACGCGCGGCCAAGGCCCAGGCGGAGGTCGCTGCCGTGGAGAGGGAGGCGGAGGCTTCGCGCAACCAGCCTCCATAGCTCGTCATTCCTATTTGCACCGTGGCTCCTGACGTCCCCGTACCTTCGTCGGAGGAACCCGATCGCGACCAGCCGGTGATGGAGAGGATGGAGGATGACGTGACGATCTTGGGGGAGGCGCCGTAGTCGGCGCCGACTGGAGGAGGCCAAGGCGACCGACTTGCCGCGGCGCCTGGGCAGCCGGCCAGGGGCGAGTCGGCGGCGGGGGCAGATCTCGTGGTGCAGTCTGTGCCTCGCCAGCACGTGGGAGAAGCGTCCTCGATGCCGGAGCCACAAAGGGCTGCTGGCGCCAGCTCGACGGCACAGGACCTAGAGGTGGCCAGCGCCGACACCTTTGAGTGGAAGCCCAATGGCGGGACGGCCGAGCTGAACGGAGCGACACAGGAGGTCCGGCGCCGGCTTCAGGCTCAGGCCGACTTGCTGCAACGATAGACCCATGAGTTCTTTGCTACGCGTGCGGACGTCCGGGTGAGTCTTTTGGCTTTGATCGATTTCTTCTTTGATTTCTTCCGTGGGGGAGCGCCAGCGCACCCACTGGTTGTATTCCCCGAGTTTCGAGTCGGCTGCTGAGCAGGCGGCTTGAAACTTCTTAGCAGGCTTTGATAGCAATCTTGTTCTCATACACACTCCATCAGATTTTCAGGAGTACCACAATCTTCGCGCGGCCGCCTTCAACTCCCAGGCCCAGGAGCTTAGCCAGAAGGCCACCGATCTGACAAATAGCCGGAGTAAGAACTTGGTTTCTTCTATCTCAAGTGGGGGCGCGTCAGCGCACCCACTGGGTGTAGTCCCCGAGATTCGGGCCGGCTGCTGAGCAGCCAGGTCGGATCTTCCCAGACGACTTTTCCCTTACTGCTTTTTTCTTTTCTCTTCATGCTTGCAGGAGCTAACGCTGACTTCAGGGGGCAGCTAGGCGAGGCCCAGAGCGCTCTTTGCGCCAAGGAAGCCGAGATCGCCACCTTGGCCCAGGAACGCGACCGCCTGGCCAAGAGGTTGGCCAATCAGGAGGAGAGCCACCAGGCGGCCCTGAAGAAGGCGCAGGACAACGAGGCCGCCCTTAAGGCCGAGTACGAGACCGAGGCGGCTGGCTGGGCCGAAGCAAGGCAAGCGCTGAGCGAAGGTTATGGGCGGGTGGAGGATCTGATCGACGGTAGGCCGCCTTCCTCTTCTCACTCCTTTGCTTGCTCCTTGCCCTCTTGTTCGTCTTCTGATTTTTGTGTCGTTTTCTTGTTCTTCACGCAGACTACTTCCCCGGCTACTCCGTCGCTGCCAGCCAAGCCATCGAGGCCCACATGAGGCAGCCGGCAAGCGGGGGTTGTAATCACGCCAGATGCCAGTCGGACACTCGAGGAGCAGCTCTTGGCGATCCAGGCTCGGCTGCAGCCAGATCACCGCATGCTCCGCCGGCTTCAGCGTGCCAGTGCGCAAGTGTTGGCCGCTCTTTGGCCGGGCGAGGTGATCCCTCGTACCCCCGGCCGGACTGCCGACTGGCTGGAGGTTGCGGTTGGCCGCTTCGAGGCCTGGAAGGCCTCCACTGCTCGGTCCGGCGCCAGGCGGGCGCTGGAGTTCGTCCGGGCCTGGTATCCTTTGTTGAACCTGCGCCAGCTGAGCACTTGGAGGCAGGAGGCTGACGAGGAGCTGGTAGCGATGCGGCCGGCTATCATCCAGCGCGCCTCGGCTATCGCTGAGTACACCGACACCAGCGTCTTCGCTCCTGAAGTGAACGACAGCGAAGTCGCCCAGCCGGAGGAATGGTTCGGGATGAACCCGGCAGAAGGCGAGGACTCGGCGGAGGAGATCGCTTCTAGCGACGAAGCCGAAGACGACGAGGAGGAGGGCGGCGAAGACGCCGCGCCCGAACGAAGTGACCAGCCCAGCTTGACGATCGTGCCTCTAGCAATGAGGCACGAGCGAGCACGCCGCCTGCCAGGGGTGAAGATCCGGCTGAGACTCGCCAGCCGGCCACTCCTCCGGCCCGCACTGCCGCCTCCGCCGACCTACCCGACTCGCCCGTTGCTCCGCTGGCTTGACCTGCCTGCCGCTCTTGCGTTTCTGCTTTTGCTCCTTGAACAAATTTTATTAACTTTGTGTAGTTCCACCCACTGGGGGTGTATTCAGACTATGTTGAATGCCAGCCTTTCAAAGGCTTTTGTGTAAATATAATTATGCATGTGTTTGGCTTCCATTCGAGTTTGCTTTTTATCCTTAGGCTGTTTCCTTTGCTGCCTTCCCTTGATTGCCGCCTTCCTAGCCGAACAGTTGCTCTGCAGTCTGCGGCTGGGAAGGAACTTGGCTATTTGTGGGAAGGCAAGTACTTGAGCTTTGTTGGATTGTGGCAGGGTTGAATGGAAACCGGCCGGCCGGCTATTCTGGTAGCCGGTCGGCAATGGGAGGAAGCCGACTTTTGTTATATAAGTTCGTTAGTCCTTAGCCATTTTCATGTGGGCATCCTTTCTTGCCTTTGACTCTTGCCTGCCGGACAGTCGGTTCTTCGAGCTGCGGATTTTGACAAGAGAGGGCTTGGGTGCCGGCACACTACTTGTCTGACTGCAGGTGGAACTTAAATATAACTCGAGGCGGCCAGTCCCCGGGCCGACTAGTCGAACCCGGTGCTGGACAAAAAAATGTGAAATGACAAAATCATAGGCATGATACTCGTCATTCATAGATAAAGGGTGGCAGTCCCCGAGTGCTCCTCGGCGGGCCCATTGTCTCATACTTAGTACAAAAGGTAGCGTGATACATACTACATTTTAACTGTAAAATCTTTGGAGGAGGTTGGCATTCCATGGTCGTTCCGACTCCTTGCCTGAATCATCTCTCTTTCGTGCCTTCGGCTTCTGTGCGTCGATTAGGTAGTAGAAGTCGTTTCCCAATGCTCTTCTGACGACGAAGGGACCTTCCCGAGGGGCCGAGAGCTTGTGCTGGCCGGCTTTTCGCTGGATCAGCCGGAGCACAAGGTCGCCCTCTTGAAAGGATCTTGGCTTGACCTTCCGGCTATGGTAGCGGTGCAAACCCTACTGGTAGATGGCAGACCGGCTGAGGGCTAACAGCCGGCTTTCTTCCAGTAGGTCGACGCCATCTTCTCGTGCTTCTTTGGCCTCTGCTTTCGTGTACATGGTCACCTGAGGCGAGTCGAACTCGATGTCGGTTGGGATGACAGCCTCGGCGCCATATACAAGGAAGAAAGGGGTGAAGCCGGTTGACTTGTTTGGAGTAGTGCGCAGACTCCAGAGGACGGCCGACAACTCGTCGAGCCAACAGCCGGCCGAGCGCTCCAGCGGCACGACCAGCCGGGGCTTGATGCCAGAAAGGATGAGGCCGTTAGCTCGCTCAACTTGGCCGTTTGACTGTGGGTGGGCAACGGACACTAGGTCCAGTCGGATGCCCTGCGTCGCGCAGAAACGTGCCAATGCTCCCTTGGCAAAATTCGTGCCGTTGTCGGTGATGATGCTATGTGGCACGCCATACCGACTTGTGATGTCTGCGATGAATGTCACTGCAGTCGGCCCATTCAGCTTCTTGATCGTCTTCACTTTGATCCATTTGGTGAATTTATCCACGGCGACAAGTAAATGTGTCATGCCGCCGCGCGCCGTCTTGAATGGGCCCACCAGGTCCAATCCCCAGACGGCAAAAGGCCAGGTGAGGGGAATGGTCTTGAGTTACGGCCGGCAGGTGTTGCTTGGAGCTGAAGACTTGGCAGCCTTTGCAGTGTTTGACCAACTCTTTGGCATCGGCCAAGGCGGTCGGCCAAAAGAAACCATGGCGGAAAGCCTTGGCAACAAGGGATCTTGAGGCTGCGTGGTGGCCGCATTCGCCGGGGTGAATGTCTTTGAGGATTGCTACGCCCTTCTCTGGCTCGACGCAGCGCTGGAAGACTCCAGTGACACTGCGTCTGATGAGCTCTCTGTTGGCAATTGTATACGCGCCGGCTCGGCGTTGGACTTATTTTGTCGCGATCTCATCAGCCGACAGTTCTCTGTTTATCAGGAAGTTGAGGATGGGCTGAGCCCATGATGGAGCTGTGACTTCTTCTATAGTCAACACGGCTACTGTAACCAGGGCGGTTTGGCTGGGTGGTGAAGAGCTGGAGCTGGCCGCCGCCTGAGGCGTTGGAGCAGTCCCCAGGCCAACTACCGTAGTCCTCGGGCTGGGTTCTGAAGTCCCCGGGCCGGGTGCGACTATGGCAGTCCCCGAGCCGCCTATCGAAGTCCCCGGGCCTCTTGCTTGGCTCCCGAAGCCGGATCCGGCTGCGTCGGGGTTAGGCGGCACGAAGATGGAGTCGGATTCTGGAGACGTCTTGATAGACGGTTTGAGGAGGCGTTGGAGAGAGACACCGGTTGGTATAGCTTGTCGGGTTGAGCCTATCCGTGCCAGGGCATCTGCTTGCTCGTTGTCGACCCGTGGCACGTGGAGGAACTCGCATCCTTCAAAGTAGCCGCTGATTTGCTGAACAAGGAAACGATAGCTCGCCATGTTTGTGTCCTTGGCGTCCCAGTCGCCAGATGACTGCTGGACCACCAAATCTGAGTCGCCATAGCACAGGATTCGGCGGATGCCGAGCTCCTTGGCTAGCCGGAGTCCGTGTATGAGCGCCACGTTGTTGGAGGCGGTGAAGTGAATCTGCAGCGTGTATCTGAGCTTGTCGCCTTTGGGAGAGGTGAGGACGATGCCGGCTCCCAAGCCGGTGCGCATCTTGGACCCGTCAAAGTGCATCCGCCAATGAGTGGAGTCAGGAGCCGGCGGCAGGTACTGGGTCTCGGCCCAGTCGACGAGGAAGTCGGCCAATGCTTGCGACTTGATGGCTGTGCAAGGCTGGTTGAAGATCGTGCAGGGGGCTAGCTCAATGGCCCATTTTGCCACACGGCCGGATGCGTCCCGGCTGCCTATGATCTCGGCGAGCGGGGCGGTGCATACGACCGTGATGGAGTGCTCTTGAAAGTAGGGCTTCAGCTTCTTGGCGGCGAAGTACTCGCCGTAGCACATCTTCTGGTAATGCGGGTAGTTCTACTTTGAGGCGGATAGTACTCCTCTTAAGTAGTAGACCGGCCTCTGGACCGGCTAAGCTCGGCCCTCTTCTGGGTGTTGGACTACGATGATGGTGCTGACCACCCGGCTGGTGGCGGCGATATAAAGGAGCATGGGCTCTTTCTCAGTCGGCGCCGCCAAGACAGGCGGCGTGGCCAGCATCTTCTTCAGCTCGTGGAAGGCTTGGTCGGCTTGATCGTTCCACTCAAAATGAGTGCTTTTCTTCATGAGTCGGTAGAGGGGGAGTGCCTTTTCTCCTAGCCGGCTGATGAAGCGGTTCAGGGAGGCCAGGCACCCGGTAAACTTCTGGACGTCACGCAGCTTGGTGGGAATCTCCATTCTCTCATTGGCCTTGATCTTCACAGGGTTGCATTCAATGCCGCGTTCAGAGACCGTGAAGCCTAGGAGCTGGCCGGTGGCACTCGAACACGCATTTCTCGGGGTTGAGCTTGATCTGGAACCGGCGCAGGTTCTCAAAGGTTTCCTTGAGGTCTTCTAGCAAGGTGTTGCGCCTCTCCGTCTTCACCACGATATCGTCTACATAGACGTGGGCATTTCTGTCGGGTTGCTTGAGGAGGCATTTCTGCATGCAACGCTGAAAGGTGGCACCAGCATTTCTCAAGATGCAACACTGAAAGGTGGCACCGGCATTTCTCAAGCCGAATGTCATCGTCAGGTAGCAGAAAGCTCCGAATGGCGTGATGAAGGCGGTCTTCAGGCGATCGGCCGGGTCCAGCTTTATCTGGTGGTAGCCCGAGTAGGCATCCAAGAAACTCAACAACTCACATCCGGCTGTGGAGTCTATTACTTGGTCAATCCTGGGTAAGGCAAAGGGATCTTTGGGGCAGGCTTTGTTGAGGCTTGTGTAATCTATACACATGCGCTACTTGTTATTCCTCTCCGGGTGCTCTGGGTCCAGGGGTATCTTCTTTGTTTCCTTAGCCGGCTGGAAGGAACCTTGGGCATCACACTCTTTGGGGTCGGGAGACAGGGCAGGCTACTTGTCGCCATGGCCATGACCCGTCCAACATCTTCTTCTCTTCGGCGACTCTGAGGGACTCGGCCGGTCATTTCTTGGCCTGGCCTTTCGGTGGACTTCTTGTAGTCGCCGGTTATTGTGATGATGCCCTTGGTACTCGGCATCTTCATCTTGAGGTAGGCATAGTGGGGTACAACCATGAACTTGGCCAGAGCAGGCCGGCCAAGTAGCGCATGGTAAGGGCTCTCGAGGTCCACCACTTCAAACCAGATTGCTTTTCGGCGTAAGTGATCCTTGTCTCCGAAGAGAACATCTATCTTGATCTTGCCGATGGGTGAACAGGACAGGCCGGGTACAATGCCATGGAACACGGTCCGGCTTGGCATGAGGTGCTTGGCCTTGATGTTCAACTTCTCCATGGTATCCCGATACAGGATGTTGATGCTGCTCTCGCCGTCTATCAAGATAAGGGAGAATCGAACAACAAGCCTGTCCGTTGTTAGGGTCGCTTCCAAAACCAAGGCATAGGAGCCCGGGACGGCATCACCGGCTGGGTGGTCGGCCGGCTCCACCGATAAACCTCTCGACCAAAGGTGCATGAATTGGGGTTGTTGGAAGCAATCGCATTGACTTCTTGGTCTTTGTCGGCGCTGCTTGCCGGGTCTTCGGGCTGGCTCGTGAAAACGACGTAGGCGGCGTGCTCGTTGGGGTACTCGTCTTGGACGGTTCCGACTGCTGGTCGAGCGGCCGGCTGTTGGGGAGCCGGAGGCGGCTGTCCAGCCGGCGGAGGCGGCACCAGCCCTTCGCCCTTGGTGATTCGGGTGAGCCAGTAGCACTTCCGGGTTGTATGGTTAGACGGCTTCGCGCCGCTGTGGAACTTGCATGGGGCGTCAAGGGCTTGCTCGTAAGAGAAAGCCGGCCTGCCGCCCTTCGGCTTCTTGGGCGCGGGCCGCTCTTCAGGTTGCTCGTCTTTGACGGTGGCCACCTGCCGACTGGCAGGAGGCGGCATTGGGCCCTTGCGCTTGTTGTCGTGCTGGTACGGTCGTCGGCTAGAGTCCCCAAGCGGCATTTTGGGAGCAAGGCTGATTACTTTCCTGGCGGCGTCTACCCGGAGCTCGGTCTTCATTGAGGAGTCGGCAGTGGCATACTTGTCGGCGATGACGAGTAGCTCGTCGAGGGTAGCCGGCTCGTCGCAGAGGAGCTTGTGCTTGAGGAGGGTGCCTTCTCGGCACCCGGCGGTGAAGTACTCTATCGCTTGAACCTCGTGCACCCCCTCGCAGGAGTTGCGGAGCCTGGCCCAGCGCGTGAGGTAGTCGCGAGTCGACTCGGTGGGTCCTTGTACATGCGACATTTCTTATTTCCAACCATACGACAACTCAACTACAAAGAAAAATTGTTGCCTTCTTTAATGTTCATGTCCCATACATTACTTTTTAATTTTCTTATTCATTCCAGCTCCTGTTTGGATAAAACTAAAATTATCCAATGGTAAGGGCTCTTCGACGTACGTTGACCTAGGTGATCTGGCTGAGTCACTCCTTCCCAATGGTAGACTATCCCGGAATGTTGTTATTGCTGGTATTGACTACATCAAAGAACAAGTGGACATCCACTGCGACAAGATTATTAAGGTCCCCACCATTACAAGAAGAATTTGGGAGGGAGAATTCTCTCACCGCGAAGTCCTCAAAGCATTTGCCCAGCATGGTGACTCCAAGCTCACGTTGAAGAAATTTGTAAGGCCCTGCCCAACTTTTATTCTTTGTTGTCTACTAATACTACAATATATCATAATGCATTTGTTCAATACTTTTTTTCCTGTTAGTGACTAGTCACTTGCATTTATCATTCATTCACCCTTTTTCCAACAGTTTGTTTCAATTTACTCATACTGTTCTTTTTCATTTTTTTCCTAAAATTTTGTGCAGGTGATGTTTATCATGTACCAGGAACTCACACCCGCTGACCCGGTTGACAAATGTGGGCATTACTTCACGGTGTGCATCATCCTGCAGAAACAACGCTTCAATGTCCTTGACTCTCTCCGTTCGGGAGATGACGAGAGTCTCCGCTCGTATGTCGTGTTTTTCGTTGAAAACTTGAAGCAGACCTGGTTGCATCACTATGAGGGTTCTAAGGTGCAGATTAGGGATTTTCCTATTGAGTACATCAAGACGGTGAAGCAGGGGACAACGTAAGCGTTTCTTTCTTTCATTTATACCCCAAATTTTATCTCCATGTCATTTTCCGTTCAGGCTCCTCAATCTTCTAGATTGCAATTGATATGTCTATCCTGTTGGTGTACACATTAAGAACTTCTTTTTTATCTTATAGATTTTCATAATTGGGTATCTTCTAGTTTCAATTTTTCATATTACTTTGTAAGCTGCCATTTTTGTCCTTATGTTTGTCATTTTCACCTTTGCCATGGCAACTTATTCAGTTTCTACAATGGCAACTTTATTGTTTGCCAAATGGCAATTCATCTGGTTTTGATATGGCAACTTCATGTTGCCCACCAGATTTCTCCCCGCACCACCTTCATTCAAGTCACCACCCACTCCCCCCCCATGGCATTTCTCCAATCATAATTTAATGTAAACTATGCTATTTTGGTCAGTGTTTTCTTTTCAAAAAGTTCAAATGTTGAATTAAATAACACCTTTAAATTTTGTTTCTTACTGTTCAAATCAGTCGTAACTGCGGCATCTACCTCCTGGAGTACCTTGCTAAGTGGGAAGGAAGGAAGGTACTAACACTCAACAAGGAAATTGTGTCAGAGTTGAGGAAAATCTACCTGTGGAATTGGGTGAAAAATTCTGATTTCAACAAGCGGGGTGGCGCAAAGGAATGGGTCGAGGGTGCTATGAAAAATGTTGTGAAGAGATACTACTCAATATGTCATGAACCAAGCTTTCCTCTTTTATTTTCAGCACTTACATTTGTGTTTGTTCGGATCAATGTAAGGTTCCGCTACATAATTAACCTCGACTTTTACATGTTTTGTCGTCCTATTCTGTGTGTGTACGCTGTAGCGACTGTATGGTGTGTGTGTCAAAAACCTAATATATTTTGTATTTTCCAACATATATTATTTTTAAGGTCAAATGTTTGTCGCTCTTAGCTGGTTAAAACGTAACGCATTTTCTAGTACCCCAACCCCTAGTATACCTCTTTTGTTCTTGTTACCTTTCGATATATACTATGTCCAACAAGCTTCTTTCAATTTAACTGTTATCAATTTTGTTTTGTTCCAAACAAGATACATGTTCATGCAAAATAGTGGCAACTTTTTTTAAAACCACAGGTGCAGCAATTTCTAAAAGATAGCTAACATCTAAATTGGGCAGCAGATTTGACGAATTGGTCATTCCATGGCAACTACTATCACACATCAAAATGACACCCCCCCACCACCCCTACCAAAAAGCATTTTTCGTCACTTTGCTTGATGACATATCAGTTTTTATGCATAAATTTGGTAATTTTTTCATTTTCCGTACGTATGAAAATTTTAACTACCATTTCTTTCATAACAAAAAACTCATCTTTGTGTGCACCATCATACAAGTTCCTACGACTGTGTTTGTCTTATGAAGTTTACTGTATTTTTTGTAGCCTTCTGAAGTTCATAGTGTCCAATCTACATAATTTTTGTACCCCGATTAAATCCGAACATTCAGATTTTTAAGCATTTCATCCGAAACATTTTTTACATGGCAACTTTATTTGACGCGAGGTGGCAACTTTAGTTGACACGAGGTGGCAACTTCAGTTGACTGGAGGTGGCAACTTTAGTTGATGTGAGGTGGCAACTTCAGTTGACGCGAGGTCGTAACTTTGTCCCTGTTCGTTTTTAGCATAAAAAAGCACCGTCTGGCACGCTCAAATTTACCATTGCCACACTATTTTTTCATGCACTCTAGTGGCAATTTTCCTAAAACCATGTTTTCAATAATTCTAACTGATGCCTATTTTCACTAAATCTATAGCAACACCTTCAACAGGTCATTCCACGACCAATATTTGTTACATATCAATGTTCTTTTTCCTCTACAAAAAACTCTTTGCCGCTTGCTTGCTGTCAGACAAGTGTTGTGTCACATACTAGCAACATTCAGTTTTACATGCATGGCAAGTTTACCATTTCTTCATCACAAAATTTTCATTTTAGTACGTACCAACATTCAAAATCCCCACGATTCACATTGTTCCACATGCACATCCATGGACACTACTCTTCTGTAACTGCTTTCTTTGCACTCTTTTTGTGTTTGGCCTGGATCTCAAGTGCTGATTTGTACCTAATCTGCTTCGGTCGCCCTTTTGTGACTATCCTGGGAGGGTTCTTGACGTGTGTGTGCGTGTTTGACGCGCCAGAGCTTACCTCAGAGTTATCTGTTGACGGCCCGCTTGATGTAGTTGTAGCAGTTTTTGTCTTTTTGGGAATCGATGTAGACCTTCATCTACCATCCTCTTCTTGATTGTCTCTAGTTCCCTTTCCAATGCTTTCATGTGCCTCTCTACTGCCCTAGTCATTTCTTCATGCTTTCATGCGTCGTCTGCTATGTGTGCAAACCTTCTTGTCATTACCATATGCCTCACTATGTCCATACTTGTGTTCGGACCATATTCATGCACCGCGAGCACTTCCTGGGCGACATGGGGGAAAGTGCTTCATCAGCATTCCAACTCCATCGCTCAAGTATGTACCTATCTGGCATTTTTTTACAGCACTGAAGCCCATGACCCTTAGTATGTGGCAGCAGAGCATCCCATCTCTTTCAAACTTGCAACATTGACAGTAGTACACACCATTCGCTATGTCGGCTGTCACCATGTAGTTTCTGCCCTTGTCCGGGTCGTCATTTTCCGAGTCGGACAGGTCTCACAGCATGCACACTTTGTAATTGTAATCGTCAATTCTAAGCACAGTGTACCTGCTGCACAGTTTTAGCTCATGCTGGAACCTGAAAGAAATACCTTTAGTTAGCTGTTACTACATGGCAATTTTTTCAGTTGTATAAACATGTCAGCATTTTAACTTTTCACAAATGCAGGTCATCTTTTTTAAGTTCCACCTGACTAGCAAGATTATTGTTGTATGCATGGCAAGATTATTGTACTATGCATGGCAAGATAACTGTACTATGCATGGCAAGTTCATTGTGCTATGCATGGCAAGTTCATTGTACTATGCATGGAAAATTTATTCCGGCTCATGCACGTCCTACATCCAACTTCGCCTACATGTCACCACCTTTCTACCACACCAACTCTGAAATATAGCCCCACATGACTGGCAACATTTTTTTATCATGCATTAGTTGCACACACAATGGCAAGTTCATTATTTTCATTAATGGCAACATTAGCTTCAAACACATGGCAAGTTCATTCTGCATTTGCATGACATTTTCTCTGTAGATTAGCACTTTGCAACATCGGTCGTCACTAATTTGGCAACTTCATTGACACATGCATGGCACCAACACTACCATATGCATGGCAAGTTTAGTGCATCAACTGTTTTGCATTCTCGGAACAATGGATTCATTTACAAGGCCAAGCACTACGTGTATGGAAAATATAACTACCACATGCATGCCAAGTTAATTTTTTTGAGTTGTTTCTATGCATGGCAATATCAATATATATGCTTTCCAATATCAGTGAAATTCACATACGCTTTCGAAGAAAGACACTAACCTGTAGAAAATTTGCCGTGTGTAAATTCTCATCATCTATCTCTCCAACAGATTACATGAGTATAGCTGGGGGGTTTTGAGTACTGTGTTCGCCAACTGTTGTAGCTCCGCGCCTAGAATTTTTTGTTGTATCGCGTTGTACTGCTTGACAAATCTGAGAATTGAATTGCTAGGGTTCACATACCTTTTTATAACAGCGTTAAACCCCTCACTGCGTTGGGTAGTCTGCGGGAAGGGGTAGAAACACTGCATAAAATAAGCTGGCACCCAGAATTTTTCTTATTCCAAAGGTTCTGTAGGGTCTCATTGTCGTGGACTTGGTGCTTTTCTATCATTGCCTTCCAGCTTGTTTCGAACTCTTCTGGGGTTAAGCTGTGGTCAACACATAACTCAAATGCTTTGTGGAGGTCCGGCCTTTCAGCAAAGAAGGGGCCTAATGTCTCATCTGCCTTTTTTATGATATGCCACCTGCAGTGCCTGTGTATGGTTGTTGGGAACACGTCCACAATGCCTCCACGCATCCCGAAATTCTGGTTTGTTATCATGTTCATTGGCGCGAGGCCGCCCATGCATTCCAGAAATGTTTTGAACAGCCAAACATAGCTGCTCGTATCCTCGTTGCGAACAAAACCGCATCCAAACTGCAGCGACTGGTTGTGGTTGTTTATCCCAATGAATGGACAGCACGACATCTCGTACAGTTAGTTAGATACGTCGCATCGAACGACACACAGTCACGAAAGTGCCTGTAAGACCTGCGCGCTGCTCCATCTATCCAGTACATGTTCACAACGCGGTCCTCATCATCCAGTTTTATTCTGTAGAAGAAATCTGGATCTTCTTTCTCCTTCTGCATGAAGTATGCAATTGTGTCGTCCATGTCTGATAATTGACTTTCCCTGCGATACTTTGCTTCCAGGTTTACCACATTTGAAGGCAGGTATGGCAGGCTGCTTAGCTTGCCTCTTTTGCTGCGAATCATTGAGATGATGTGCACCATTCTCCTAGGCTGGAGGTTGCAGTCATGCAGCAACTTCACGAACTGTTCCTCTTGCATGGTGAACCCACGATGAGCGCTCAGAAACTTCACAAGGTCAAATTTCTTTATCATGTCATGGTTGTGGTGCCCAACATATTTTAATCTCACCCAGGACTAAGGCAGGATATGACTCAATATGGGTAGTAGTGGATCGCTTGACCAAAGTGGCTCACTTCATCCCAGTGAAAACAACTTATACAAGTGCAAAGTTGGCCAAGATATATATGTACAGGATCATATGTTTGCATGGAGTTCCGAGGACCATCGTATCAGATAGAGGAACACAGTTTACTTCTGTCGGGGCGGGCTGATCTGGCCCATGAACACCTATGGGACCGGCGGACCGAGCCCCTTTCGGTTCGGCGAGGAGCGGAGGTCGCACGAAGAGCAGATCGAGGCGAAGCACACGGGAGGTTTACCCAGCTTCGGAGCTCTCCGGAGAGATAATACCCCTACTGCTGCATGTCTGAGTGTATTGAATTCTTGCTCAGGAGCGCTGTGTGCTACAGTACACACAAGCTGCTAACGAGACTGAGCGTGAGTGTCGAACCTTTCGAACCCCCCCCCCACGTTGCGCATGGGCCTCCTTTTATATGCTCAAGGGGTCTCCGACAGGTGGCAACGTAGACAAGGGTACAAATGGAAAAGGAGTGGTTGGTACAGCTACTTGTACAGTGTACAGTGTATCATACCTAACCCTGACGGCAGGGGACAAAGGCATTAAATGCCCGTCTACGTCGCCCTAACAGTGCAAACAGAGACCGTCAGGGACGCCACCGTTCGCCACGATGGCTGCATGTCTGCGCCGCTTGCCACCTCGCACCGCTGGCTGCACAGCCTCTCGCCACGCTACCAGAAGGTCCTGTATGGCGACACGTTAGTGGATGTGCTTTGGAGCGTAGGTACAGAGTGGTGGATACGCCATGACAAGCGCCTTTGTCAGCGGTTGTTGTCTTGTCGCGCCCGTAAGCTTGTCGCTCACCGGGCCTTCCCGACAAGCTCCTCTTGCCGGGGCCTTGTCTTGAAGGTGCCTTGGGTGGCCTTCCCGGCAAGCTCTTCTTGCCGGGGCCTTGTCTCCTTGGCTTGAATACTTTGTTCTTGAATGGCTCCAAAAGAACCACGGAGGACCTTGGCGGTCACCCGGTAAGCCTTGCCGCGGAGGGCTGCAACTGCCCGTGCACAAGTTTGGGATACTAGGGTACCCCTACTCTAGTACACCGACAGAGCCCCGGCCTGGGCCACACACAGTCGGCGCTGTTGGGCCAGGCCCAAAACAGGCACGGGCACACGCGCCCGGGTCACACCATAACTCACCCGGACCCACCACGCCCTCCACGAGCAGCACGCGTCGAATGCGGCGTCGTGTGAGAGATCGTGGGGCGAGATCGTGGGGTTTCCTTATTCGAAAATCCGAACGTCCGCCTCCCTCTTTATAAGCAGGGGAAACAGGGGCAGTCCGCCCATCTCGCCAGTTGCTGTCCCATCTCGAAAAAACCTCCGCTGCTCCCCCCTTCTTCCCAAGGCTGAAGAGAGCAGCGCTCCGCCCCCCATCGCCACCAGCATCACCAACGCCATCGATCTCCCTCACCACCTCCGCCATGGTCTCGAAGCCGACAAGGGAAGGCCGTGAAGTCGGCCGAGGCGCAGCGACTTCTTGCGGCGCCATGAAGGAGCGGCCATCTTTCCCCTCGGCCGCGAGGGAGCCGAGGGAGAACTACTACCTCTTCTCGGTCGACGGAGACGCAGCGCATCCAGCGCCTGAAGGTACTTCCAAATTAGCCGCCGCTTCGAACCGCCCCGATCGGGTATCCCTTCTTCGCGCTCTTCTTCTACTGCGGGCTCTGCCCGCCTTTCTCTGAATTCTTCTGCGACATCATGAACACCTACGGGTTCCGCCTCCTTGATTTCACCCCCAATGCTGTTCTGACCATGGCAGTTTTTGCACATCTCTGTGAAAACTTTGTCGGAGTCCATCCAAATGTAGCCCTTTTCCGCCACTTCTTTATACCCCGAGTTGAGAGAGGGAGCCTCTTCTTGGAGGAATCGCTTGGATCTCGAGGGTCGGCAAGAAGGAAGCCTATCTGGAGGGAGATCTCCGTAGCAAATGGGAGGAATGGAGGGCGGATTGGTGGTGGATTGTCGAGGACAACCCGCAGCCATTTACCGCCCAGCTCCAAACCCCAGTAGTGCGCGGCAATGATTGGAGCAATCTGGCCCCGGAAGGCACTAGGCTGAAGATTGCAGTCACCCGAATTCTTCGCCTTAGACTTGCTAGGCTCACCGTAGGCACCGTTGGCGCAGACTTTCTTCGCCGCCGCATCGCCCCCTTGCAGGAGAGGAGGAAACCTTCCTGGGAGTTTCAGAACGTGGCAGATATCATGAGGCTGCGCCCAGGCCTCAACTTCAACTTCACCGTCTTGGAGCTTGACGCGATGCTCTTGGAGCTGTTCAAGCCCGATCCTGATCATCCAGAAATGTTTAGGTTGCCGAGGGGCGTCGTTCACAGGCAACAATTCCTCGCTTGACCGCATCCGTGCAATGATGCGTTGTCGACTCGCATGGAATTGTCCCAACTTGGCAAGAGCCTGCAGATGACGTCGTGCAGCAGTTCTTTGACAATCTGGTAGAAATGCCGGTCTGCCCCGATGAGCAGAGGGGCCTCACCCACGACACCACCGATGATGAGATGCAGCGCATTGCCACCAGGTTGGAAGAGGCGGCAGAGGGCTGCCATGGCGAGTTCGGCTTCACCGTGGAGGAGGCAGAGGCAGCAGAGGCGGCAAGCCTTGTTGAGCGGAAGGAGTTTGCCGGCGAGGAAGAGCTTGCCGAGCCTGAAGCCGAGTCGAGCGAGCCTGCCGAGGGTGCATCCTCCCCACCTTCAAGCAGCTTGCCGCGAGCGGAGCCCCCAACCCCATGAAGAAGGCGTCTTCGCAAGGCCGGAGACGTAGCGGGGCGGCAGACGGGCTAACCCAGCGATCGCGCGCCCGCGACGCGGCCTTCCACCGCGGCAAGCGCTGTTGCCGCGGGAGCACCTCACGCCGCTGCGGCAACTGGAGCGGGGCCCTCGCAGACCACCGGTTCCGCTCCCGCCAAGCGTCCAAGGGAACCCACTCCTACGCCTCGTCGTACTGAAGGCGGGCCAGAATTTGATCTCTCCGCGCTCAGCTCCGACGAGGAAGAAGAAGAGTAAGATTCTCTGCTGTACTTGTAATTCTTCGATTTGTTGATTTGTCTTGTATCTGATTTGCTTTACTCGGAACCCATTCCTTTTCAGGACGCTGGCCCAGAGAGTGTCGAAGAGAGCCAAGATCCCGGTGATTGTCGTCGAGGACGAACCCATCATGACAGCAGGAGGCGCGTCCGAGACCACCTTGCCGGATGCGGCAACTCTTCTTCAAAGCAGCCCCCAGCGCAGCCCCCAGCGTAAGTATATGGTCTACTTCTTGCTGTTCGGTGTGCATGGGTGCTCTTTCTTTGCTGATATCTGACTGTTGATTTGTGTAGGAGCAGAGCAGCCTCCTTCTGCTTCGACCACGCCGCCAAGGGAGGATTCCCCGGCAAGGGAGTGTTCTTCGGCAAGGGAGACTTCTCCGGCAAGGGGCAGCTCTCTGGCAAGGGACAGCACCAGCGATCCCCTGGCAGCGGAGACCATGACTATGGACCCTAGCACAGGTAATCCTCTTGCCTGAAAACTTCCCTTGTGTTCTTCTTCTTCTGATTTTCCCTTTGAATATCTGCTTGCCTTTTGTTAATTTCCCGGTCGTCAGAACCATCCGCCACAGAGCCAATGGAGACCGAGGCCGCCGGCGAGGAGGACGCGCGCGGCAATATTGACGATGCCGCTGCCATCCGGGAAGAAACTGGCGTTGACGAGCCCGCCGGCGAAGAGGCCACAAAAGCTACCGAGGGGTCCGGCGATCGCACTGATGGCCCTGAGGCCGCAGGAGCGCCAGGCGCTACGCCGACCGCCAATCCCTCCGCCCGTTCTTGGCAGCGTCAGTTCAAGAGCCCGAGCCCGGCGCATATTTGAAG
Organism: Aegilops bicornis; assembly: GCA_021605145.1. Lineage (NCBI taxonomy): Eukaryota > Viridiplantae > Streptophyta > Magnoliopsida > Poales > Poaceae > Aegilops > Aegilops bicornis. Next base: position 193,337,297 of record CM038672.1, on the reverse strand, counting down.
GCCTGCGATGGCGTCTTCATCAAGATCCCATGGGAGTCGAGCCTGTGGCGCCGGCGAAGGAGAAACTTTTGATGAAGAGCTGCTCGCCTCCACCGGATCGACGCTAGTCGACGCGCCAGCAGTAGCAGCGGCGAGTCTGAGGAGGAGCAGCTGCTGCGGAAGCTGCTGTCGCTCTACCGCGCTCGACAAGCCAAGCTGGAATCCCGGGAAGCGCTTGTCGCGAAGGCGGGAGCAGACATCGAGAAGCGCGCGGAGGAGCTCCGGGGCCTCAACCAGGAAGCTCTCCGGTCCTTGGCAGAGGAGCGGAGCAACTTCGCCGAGGATCGCAAAGCCTTCCTCCTCGAGAAGGCTGAAGCTGAAGAGGAATGACTTCTTTGCCGAGAAGCTGTCTGCGCAGGAAGGCGAGTTGGCGCAGCGGAAGGTTAATCTTGACAGCCACGAGGAGGATCTTGCCATGCGCGAGCAAACATTTGGCAGGGCTCTCAAGGAGGCTAAGGATGCTGCCGCAGCTGCCGAGGCCGCCAAGAAGGAGCTGGAGATGAAGGTGGCGCAGTTGGAGGCCAATCTCAAGGAGAGCGGCGAGGAGCTTGCTGCACTCAAGCACGAGCGCGAGAAGGACGCCTACACTCTTGGTGAGCTGCAGGGCCGTCTCGCCGAGAGGAGCAAGGAGCTCAGCGCCGCCAAGGACTCCAATGCAGATCTTGAGTTGAAGCTGACCACCTTGACTCAGACGCTGGACGGCGCCAGGGAGCAGGAGGTGGCCTTGAAGGAGAAGATCAAGGCCCGGCTAAGCGCTGGCGGAAGTCTTCTTGCCGCCTGTAATGCCTTGAGGGAGAATGTGGAGCACTGGACCGAGGGTCTCGTGGATGTTGCTGCAGCCATCAACAGGGAGCTGACGGAGCTGGGGATGGTGGATCTTGGATATTCCTCCGATGAGCACCTCCAACCCAGCGCCAAGCTTAGCTTATTCTTCAAGGGCGTGGTAACGACCCTCCAGCGACTCCGGGAAGAAGTCCCAAAGCAGCTGGCCGAGGAGTCGCGCAAGATCTGCGCGGGAGCTCTTCAAAAGGTGCTGATGAAGGTGGCCTTCCGCAATCCAGGCCTCAACCTCACCAACGTCCTCAAGTCCTTGCCGCCGGATGCTGATGTGGAGGTGCTCAAGACCCTTGTCGCACCCATCGTGGACAGGGTGAGCGGGATCAAGAGGGTTGAGGGCGATCGCGTAGATTAGGCCGCCCGCTTTCTCTTTTTCTTGCCGCTGCTAGTCATGTTAGGAGAACAATCTATTAGCGCTGCGACAAGTTATCTTGTAATATAACTCTATTTTGGGTAGCAATTGCCATGTTATTTCCTTTACTTGATTCCTTCCTTTGTATGTTTTGCCCTACGCTTTTAGGGAACTTGTCGGCGCAGCACACAGGCCACGAGCCGAGTCTTGGACATCAAGCAGCCTGCTGGCGGTGCCGCTTCAACAAGTAACCTTGTCGCAACTAGTCGCAGCTCACTTAAGTTGTTGAGCGGACTCGAAACAAAGTAAGGCGCCCAACTAGCTACGAAGTTGGTTCCTCTGCTTGCACAGGTTTTCTATACAAAGAAATACGGTCGTTCGAGGAAGATAACTTAAAAATTTTAAAGCTGATTGCTCAAACTTTAGCAACTTAGCTTAGTTTTTCTGTCGCTTGCTTCCGGTAAGGCTTAAACTTCCTTGAGCGACGCTTGGTCCACACCATTATCTTCTCCTTTCCCCCCGGCAAACTTGTGTGCGAGGGAACCTTCCTTTCTGTGAGAAAGAGAAAGAAGAGAAAATAAAGATATGGAGCCTTATGGCTCGTTATTACTTACCGGGGGTAGGTGCTGCACAAAGTGTCAGATAACATACGCAAAATAGAAGTAGAAAGCATGAAATTGACAAGATGTGCGAAGCATGCTAGCTTTACTTATGCACGGGGTCTGCGCCCGGCTTTGTACAAAGGATTACATGCAACAGCGGCAAGACTTGTACAAAAGGTGGTTGTCGGAACAGGTTCCGGCAACCGCGCATCTGGGTAAAACTTACGAAGATGCTCAATGTTCTAGGAGTTGCTCACCGGAATGCCATCTTCGGTCTCAAGGCGGATAGCGCCAGGCCTAGTGACTCGTTTCACCCGGTAAGGGCCTTCCCACTTCGGCGTCAACTTGTTGGAATTCTTGGCGGACTGAACGCGCCAAAGAACAAGGTCGCCTTCCTCGAGACTTCTGGCATTAACTTTGCGGCTATGGTAGCGGCGCAAAGCTTGCTGGTATCGAGCAGCTCATACAGCAGCCTGAAGATGATCCTCCTCAAGGAGCAGCGCGTCATCTTGTCACAGCTGCTCTTGCTCAAGCTCATCTGTATACGAGTTCCGTGGGGAGAACTGCCTCTGCTCCATAGACTAGGGCGAAAGGTGTCTGGCCAGTGGCTCGATTTGGCGTCGTCCTGATCGACCAAAGAACCACCGGCAGCTCCTCAGTCCAGTTTCTTCCGCACTTGTGCAGCCTGTCGAAAGTTCTGGTCTTGAGCCCCGCGCAGACTTCAGATTTGCCCTCTCCGCTTGACCGTTACTTCTCGGATGAGCAATGAAGCGAAGCACACCTTGGAGCCAAGATCTTGGACGTCTTGCATGAAGGTGCGGCTCAGGAATTGGCGTGCGTTGTCGGTGATGATCCTGTTAGGGATTCCAAACGGCAAACAATCGACCTAAAGAACTTGATCACGATCGCGTCTTTGTCACCTTCATCATCGCTTCCACTTCGCCACTTTGTGAACTTGTCGATTGCAACGCATACAAGTACTCAAAGCCCCGACAACTTCGGGAAAGGGGCCGAGGATGTCGAGCCCCTGCATCAAAAATGGCCGGATAAAGGGATTGTCCGGAGAGCTTGAGCTGGTGGTGTATCTGCTTGGAATGGAACCGCACGCTTCACACTTGGTTACTTGTGCAGTTGCATCCACGGAGGGCTATCGGCCAAAAGAAACCTTGCGGGAATGATTTGCGGCAAGTGCTCTGGCGCCAATGTGGTGACCACATATGCCTCCACGTATCTCTCGCCAACAGCTTTTGTCCGTCTTCGGTGAATACACTTCAATTTCACACCGTTGAGTCTTCTTACATGCAGTGTCTTTGACGACAAACTGGTACATACTTGACTGTCGGGCTACTCTTTCCGCTTCTTCTTGTTCTTCGCGAAGTTCTCCTGTCTGAAGGAAATGGACAATCTCCTGCGCCCATGCTGGAGCTTGCGGCTCGACAACAAGGACTAAAGGCACATTTGCTGCTACGGGAACATCAGCTTCCACGGCCAGAACCTGCGGCTCTGACGGAGCTTGACGTTCCCCGGCAAGCTTGCCGGAGCAAAACTTGTCGGGAGCGTCTGCTTCAACGAAACAAACCCTAGGGCTTGTCGGAGCAGACTGCTCCTCAGCACTGTTGGTGTTGATCTTGAGGACCTTCTTGACGGCGGCTTCGGGAAGCTCTGCCGGAAAATAGTCACCAGAGATCAACTTCCTCTTCTTGCTCTGTCCAGTTGATGGTGTTACAGACGGTTGAGTCAGCTTGAGCACAAAAATCCCTGGTTCCACAGGTAACTTAAGTGCGACGCACTTCGATAGGCCATCAGCAATGTCGTTCTGAGCTCTTGGAATATATTCCATCTGTAGGCCGTCAAAGTGCTCTTCTAGCTTTCTCACTTCATCAACATAAGCTTCCATCAACGGGCTCTGATAACTCTTGTTCACTTGGAGGATGACAAGCTGCGAGTCACCCCTGACAATGAGCTTCTTGATCCCAAGGTCATCAGCGATCTCGAGACCGGCAAGCAAACCTTCATACTCTGCAGTATTGTTTGTTGCTTGCTCCTTGGGAAAGTGCATCTGGACCACGTACTTGAGGTGCTGTCCGGTGGGTGCAACAAGTAGCACGCCCGCACCGGCGCCTTGCAGCAAGAAAGCACCATCAAAGTACATCAGCCACTCTTTGCTTGGTTCCTTGAAGGGGATGCTCGTTTCTGGAATTTCTTCATCCGTGTTGGCGCCCATTCTGCTATGAACTCCGCCAATGCTCGCTTTTGGATAGTTGAAGTGCTCTCAAACTTGAGGCCAAAGCTTGACAGTTCCAGTGCCCACTCGACAATCCTGCCTGTTGCCTCTGGATTTTGCAGTATCCCTTCAGCGGAAAACGAGTGACGACTGTGATCTCATGTGCCTGGAAGTAATGGTGCAGCTTTCTCGAGGCCATGAGGAGGCCGAAAAGCAATTTCTGCACAGCAGAGTACCTTGACCTAGCCCCCTGCAGAAGGGAACTGACAAAGTAAACCGGGCGCTGCACCATTCTTTCGCATCTTCTCATGCGTCTCAGCAGATACGCCCTTGTCGGGACCAGAACTTGCCGGTGAAGCCCCCTCGCTTGTCGCCGGATGCATCTGCCATGGTTGCTAGCTCATCATCCGCCTCCCTCTCCGCTACTAACGCAGCACTAACCACTTGATTGGTTGCCGCTATATATAGCAAGAACTTCTCTTGTGGCTTAGGTGCGACAAGTGTTGGAGTGGAGGACAGGTATCTCTTCAAGTCCTGCAGCGCAGCTGCTGCTTCCGGAGTCCATCTCATCGGACCTGCCTTTTTCAAGATTTTGAAAAATGGCAGGGCGCGCTCAACAGACCTAGAGATAAACCTGCTGAGAGCAGCTACGCAACCGGCAAGTCTTCGTACATCCTTGACGCGCTTTGGTGCTTCAATCTGCTCAATGGCCTTGATCTTGTCGGGATTGGCTTCAATTCCCCGCCGAGACACGAAGAACCCGAGAAGCTTGCCGGAAGGGACTCCAAACACACACTTCTCGGGGTTGAGCTTGAGGTTGATCTTGCGCAGATTTGCAAAGGTTTCGACTAAATCTTGAATTAGGGTCGCCTTGTCCTTGCTTTTGACCACTATGTCATCCATGTAGGCTTCCACATTTCTGTGCATTTGTGGCTCAAAAGCGTCATGGACTACTCTTGCAAATGTTGAACCAGCATTCTTTAATCCGAAGGGCATCCGTACAAAACAGTATGTGCCGCATGGGGTGATGAATGCGGTCTTCTCCTCATCCTCTTCTGCCATGAAGATCTGATGATATCCCGATTATGCATCCAGAAATGAAAGCAAATCACATCCGGCCGTGGAGTCAACAATCTGGTCGATGCGCGGCAAAGGAAATGGGTCTTTGGGACCAGCTTTATTGACATCGGTAAAGTCGATGCAAAGCCTCCATTTCCCGTTTGCCTTGCGTACAACTACAGGATTGGCCAACCACGTAGGATGGAGCACTCCTCTGACAAGGCCTGCTGCGTCCAATTTCTTGATTTCTTCTGCGATGAATTCTTGGCGCTCCACTGCTTGCTTCCTGACTTTCTGCTTGACGGGCCGCGCATGAGGACAAACGGCAAGATGGTGCTCAATTACTTTCCTGGGAACACCGGGGATGTCAGACGGTTGCCACGCAAACACGTCGACGTTCGCCCGCAGGAAAGCAACGAGCGCACCTTCCTATTTTTGGTCGAGAGAGGCACTGATGGTGAAGGTACCCCCAGTGCCGTCCTCCTTGGCGGACACCCTCTTGGTTTCTGGTGGAGCTGCCATCGTCTTCTTACACTTGCTGGTGGAGCTCGATGGTGCGTCCTCGACGGTAGCACAACACTCCGAAGAGGTGCGCTTACCGGAGTGGGCATCAGAGCTCTTGCCGGACTTGGTCTTCTTCTTCCCCCTGGGAGCTTCGGCGGCAAGTGGCTTGCAATCTGTTGCAGCAGCTGCTTCCCGGTAGATCTTGTCGGCGCAGATAAGAGCATCCTTCTTGTCGCCAGGATGAGAGATGACACTTATCGGGCTGGCATCTTCAAAGATGTTGTATGCATAGTGAGAGGCTGCCATGAATTTGGCGAGTGCCGACGGCCAAGTATCCCATTGTAAGGCAATGAAAAGTCAAGCAACGTCAAAAATGACCCTCTCGGTCGAAGTTCAACTTCGCTGCCAAATGTCACCGCAACGTGATCTTTCCTTCGCTTGCTCCTCCCGGATTGATTCCTTGGAATGTGCCGGTCTCTTCGAGCTTCGCCATCGTGGATCCGAGTTTCGGAGCACCGCGGAGGAGATCAGGTTCAAGCCGCCCCGCCGTCAACTAGCATCTTAGTGACTTTGAGGTTGCGGATAGTTGGTGAAACCAACATCGGCAAGCACCCGACCGCAGTTACACGATCAGGGTGGTCCTCAATATCAAAGATGATAGGCGTGCTGGACCATTTCAGAGGCCTGCGTGACTCGATGGATGGTTCTGCTGCATTGACTTCCCGCATCCACTGCTTGAGTTGGCGGTGTGAAGTATGCAGAGAAGCACCGCCGTCAACGCACAGGACCTCTATGGCTTTCTGGATCTCCTGCTCATCGGTCTCGTCATCGTCCATGTCTTCATCATCGTCGTCGTCTTCATCTTTGTTGCGGCCGCGGGGAGGTCTGTCTCCTTGCCGCTGCTTGGCCTTGCCGCGGCGTCCTCCCCGGCCGGGACGTTTCTTGCCAGCTCCTCTAGCACCATCCTGGGCCTTCTCCTTGTCGCGTCATTTGTATTCAGCCTTATGCTGCTCGACAAGCTGCTCGACCTTTTTGCAGCTCTGGAGATCATGGCCCTTGGTGCGGTGGATCTTGGTAAAGATCGCTTGTTGGAGCCGTCACCGCTTGTCGGCGACCGCCACAGCCTGGCAGTTGGTGCCAGCGGCAACCTCCTTGCCGGAGCTACCAGCCTTGGCTTTCTTGGCGCCACCTCCATTGCCGGACTGCTCAACAACTAGTACATCTCTGCCTTTCTTCTTCCTATTGTTCCGCCGCCGGTTTTTCCTTGCCGGGGCGGTCTCCTCACTATCAGATCCTCCTGCTTCAGTATTCTCTCCGGGGAGTCTCCTCCCTTCCTCAGCACACGCACACTTGTCGGCCAGGGCATATAGCTCACTGACGTCTCTGATCTTGCACATCGCCATCTCCTCCCGCATCCTGCGGTTTCGCACGTTCTGATGGAACGCGCTGATTACCGTGGCAGGGTGGACATCTGGGATGTTGTGCTGTACGCGGCTGAATCTCTGAATGTATTGGCGCAGGGGCTCTCCTTCCTTCTGGGCGAGCAGATGAAGGTCGCTTTCTTGGCCATGGGGCTTGTGGCCGCCTGTAAAGGCACCGACAAACTGATGGCATAGATCTGCCCAAGAGGATATGGAGTTGTCCGGCAAGTGCATGAGCCAGGATCTGACATTGGGCTTGAGCACCAGCGGGAAGTAGTTGGCAAGGATCTTGTCGTCACGTCCCCCGGCAGCTTGCACCGCGATGGTGTAGATGCTGAGGAACTCCGACAGATGTGTCTTGCCGTCGTACTTCTCTGGTACGTCTGGCTTGAAATTCTTCTTCTTTGGGCCATCGACTTTCCGCAGCTCACGGTGAACGCGGGGCAACCTACATCGTCACGGCAAGTCGCCTGGTTCCTCTGGCGCATGCATGTCGACAGAGGGCCCAAGGCTTTGTCGGATTGACGCCGCGCTTCTCTTCGGTGCTTTCGGCGCGAAGTTCGAAAGCGTCTTCTTGCTGTCGTTCGTGAAGAACTTGGCGCTGATCGCGACGAGCTCGTGGATCCGGCGATGCGGTGGAGTCATCGAGGTGGATCCGGCGAAGTCGGCGATCTTGGCCTTCGGGCGGAGAGTGCATGGTGGTTGCACCCCACCAGTTTAAATCGCCATCGGCTCGTGTTCGGCAGTCCTGCCGCGCAGCGAGGCACTTTCGGTTGCCGTGGAGCATCGCCGTTAAGCGGCGATGAGACTTCGAATGGTGGCCCTCCATTCATCGACCTTGTCGGCTGTTGGAGGGTAATCCAGAGCGATTGAGCTCTCGCCAAAGCTTCTGCTGGAGTGGTGGGTGGCGTGGCAAGCGGCGCGAGGAGCGGATATGCTCGGACTTCTAACTATGTTAGAAGGAGCGATATCCCGTCCAGCGACCCCCTTCGCCGCGCCAAGCATGTTGGCGTGCATGCTGGTCTTGAGCATCCCGAGATCCACCAGCTCGATCTTGGTCCAACGAGCGTATGTCATTGTGAATGCCATGACGCTGTCGGTCCCGCGTCTCCTGAGACGGGCGCGGTGCATGTACGGACGCCGAGGTCTGCGCAGCCTTGTCCTTGGACTTGGCAGCACCATGGACTCCCCCGTCGATGTCCGTTCTTCCGCCGGCGTCTACCCCACCACCCGTTTGCTCCGGTGGTGGTGGGTTCGACGCGGACGGAGCATCTGCAGCCGAAGCCTTCTTCTTCGGTGGCATGTCGATGAAGATGATGAAGATCTAGCTCGCGTGGACGCCAGATCAGGTTCGCACAATCTCGGCGCCTACCTACAGCGCGCCAAAGATGTCGGGCGGGCTGATCTGGCCCACGAACACCTATGGGACTGGCGGACCGAGCCCTTTCGTTCGGCGGGAGCGGAGGTCGCACGAAGAGCCGACGAGGCAAAGCACACGGAGGTTTACCCAGCCGGAGCTCTCCGGAGAGATAATACCCCTACTACTGCATGTCCGAGTGTATTGAGTTCTTTCACGAAGCGCCTGAGTGCTACAAGACACACAAGCTGCTAACGAGACCGGCGTGAGTGTCGAACCTTTCGAACCCCCCCCCCCCCCCGTTGCGCATGGGCCTCCTTTTATATGCTCAAGGGGTCTCCGACAGCTGGCAACGTAGACAAGGGTACAAATGGAAAAGGAGTGGTTGGTAAAACTACTTGTACAGTGTACAGTGTATCATACCTAATCCTGATGGCAGGGGACAAAGGCATTAAATGCCCGTCTACGTCGCCCTAACAGTGCAAACAGAGACCGTCAGGGACGCCACCGTTCGCCATGATGGCTGCATGTATGCGCCGCTTGCCACCTCGCACCGCTGGCTGCACAGCCTCTCGCCACGTGCGCCTGTAAAGGTCCCAGGGCGACACGTTAGTGGATGTGCTGGAGCGTAGGTACAGAGTGGTCAATGCTGCGCTGCAAGCGCCTTGCCGCGGTTGTTGTCTTGTCTCGTCCGTAAGCTTGTCGCTCACGGGCCTTCCGGCAAGCTCCTCTTGCCGGGCCTTGTCTTGAAGGTGCCTTGGGTGGCCTTCCCGGCAAGCTCTTCTTGCTGGGGCCTTGTCTCCTTGGCTTGAATACTTTGTTCTTGAATGGCTCCAAAAGAACCACGGAGGACCTTGGCGGTCACCCGGTAAGCCTTGCCGTGGAGGGCTGCAACTGCCCGTGCACAAGTTCGGGATACTAGGGTACCCCTACTCTAGTACACCGACAACTTCAAAGTTTTGGCTTCAGTTACACCAGACCCTGGGTACGAGATTGGAGTTCAGTACAACATTTCACCCGCAGACAGATGGACAGACAGAGAGAGTCAACCAGATTCTAGAGGACATGTTGAGAGCCTGTGCGCTAGATTATGGATCTAGTTGGGATGACAATTTTCCTTACGCAGAGTTCTCATACAACAATAGCTACCAGGCCAGTTTGAAGATGGCACTGTTCGAAGCTCTGTATGGATGCAGATGCAGAACACAACTGATGTGGGATGAGGTAGGAGACCGACAGCTGTTTGGACCAGACCTGATCAAGGAGTCTGAAGAGAAAGTTAAGCTGATGGGAGATAGATTGAAGATTGCTCAGTCCAGGCAGAAGAGTTATGCAGACACAAAACGCAAGGAGGTAACCTATGAAATTGGAGACAGAGCATATGTGCGAGTATCACCCTTGCGAAGAGTGAAAAGTTTTGGAGTTAAGGGAAATTTTTCCTCGAGATTTGTAGGACCGTACCGTGTTCTGGAACGGATGGGAGAAGTTGCCTACAAGCTGGAGTTACCTGAAGGATTGTCAGGAGTTCACTATGTGTTCCACGTCTCACAGCTGAAGAAGTGTCATCCTGAGATGGCCGATATACCGTTAAGAGATACAGTACCCCTAGAGGCGATTCAATTGGACAGTAATTTGACTTATGAAGAGAAGCCAGTAAAGATTCTTGACTTTGCCAGCCGAGTCACTCGCAGCAAGGTTATCAAGTTTTTCAAAGCTCAATTGAGCCACCATACCGAGGAGGAAGCCACCTGGGAACGAGAGGATAATATTCGCAAGGACCACCCGCACCTATGTTCTAGCCAACCCGAATCTCGAGGACGAGATTCATCTTAAGGGGGTAGGTTTGTAACATCCCAAATTTTTAATTTGGAATGTTATACATAGGTCATCCATGCATATCATGTTTTAATGCATCTTCGTTCCGCAATCCTCGAAATTCTAAGCAACTCAAGGACCCTCGGAGTGAGTTGGGGATTTTCCGGTTTTAGTATTTGATTTTTATCAAATAGCGAAAATGAGGATTTTTGATTTTAATTATTTTTCTCTCCAAAAAATATTTCATAATAAAATAAATGAGGGGGGATAATATGAATTCTTCAAAACAATTGAAATATTGGAAGAAAAATGTTAAAATCATTTGTTGGATATTATTTGATTTTATTCACATTTTATTTGCGTTAGAAAAATTGCACGTTTTCAAAAATTGCATTTTAGGGCCAAGAAAATGTTCATCTCGTTCTAATATTTCATTTAGACGGTGAAAATTTGTTTTGGAATTTTTAGATTTTTATTTTATTTTATAGGATTTATTTTCCGTCGGCGGAACTATTTCAAAAAAAATAAAAAAAAAGTTTCCCCGCGCCCGACTGGGCCTAAGGCCTAGCCGAGCAGGCCGGCCCAGCCGTCGCCGCCTCCAGACGCCTGCGCCCGCCGCCGCACGACTCGGACCGAGTCGAGCAGGACTCCGCCTCGCCGCCACCCTGCCCCCTCCTCCAAGTCGCCTCTCTCTAAATACCCCGCCACCGCCACACCACCACCACCACCCGACACCGCCGCCCCAAAGCCCGCAGCCGCCCACGCCTCCGCCGCCGCCGCCACCCCGCCACCACACGCCGCCCCGCCCGTCCCGGAGCCAAGCCGAGGTAGCCGCCCCGCCGCCCCGGTTTTCTGAAGAAAGCTGTTCGGTTTTTTTAAAAAACCCTAGTTTCCATTTTTTTAAATAGATCGGTTTTTCTCCGGTTTATTTATTTAGCAAGCGTTCGCTCGTTCGTTCGTTTTAAGGAACGCGTTCTCCGTTTAGATCCAGATAACGAACTTCGCTCGTTAGTCTGTTCGTCAGTTTTTCTTGTTCTCGGATTTATTCCGCGATTTTTCTGATCGAGATTTCTGATCCGATCTTATTTTTTGTTTATCTTTTCGCTCGTTAGTCGGAATCAGGCGATTCAAGCGCCTAGATCTTCGTCTCGAGACCCTCTTTCTGTTTGAACAACTGAAACAAGATTATGATATTGTAAAATTTGACCCTAGTTCAGATTAGTAAACGGATCTTGTTTGTTTCGCCGTTTGAGTTTCGTTGCTCCGTTTCGTTTGATTCTTTTTGCGAACCTGAGGTCTTAAGTTGAACTTTCTGGTCAACCTCTTTTAGTTGAAGTTTTTCTTATGCATCTTTGCTTGTTGCTTATGTATGTTATTGTTTGCTTGCGATAGAATTCCCGGAGTGCGAAGCGTGTTACTACGAGTCTCTAGGATTCACGGATCGTCAGCAAGGCAAGTAACACTTTGATCATGCTCTTTTCATACCCAGTTCTTATGCATTAGCTTAATCCTAAAACATTGCATGGTTAGGATGTCATTAACTTGTGGGTTGGGAAGTAGTAGTTGAGGTAGAACCTATTGCCCTGTTACTATCAAACCCTTGGGAGTTACTTCTGCGCGTTGCTTATATTGCTATGCTATCCTCGTAGACGTGGTTAGGTTTGAGTGAATCCATGATAGATGTGAGATTGTTAATTAATGGTTTAATTTAAGGTGGTAACTTTAATACACATCTGGGTGGATTGAGGCACCTTGGGAACCCAGTGTTGTCTGTTTGGAAATCCCGGGGTACCCGTGTGATCTTCCTATGGACCGCCACCCAGGCTCAAAGGGAACTGAGATTATTCATGCTAGAAACTTCTGTGTGCAGCCACAAGCTACTATGGGCTCTAGCATAGTTGAGTAAGTTACGTGAAGCTCTTGAAGAGGTAGATCAGCGGTGTAGTGGGTTTTGTAGGTTTGGTATGGTCTACCCGGAGTAGAGAGTTAATGTTTCTGAAAGACTATGTCTCGGTCATCCGTTTCTCAAACACCATGTAGTGCAAGAAATCAACGGAGGCGATTGAGTCTTGTGGGGAAAAGTGTGCAAACCTCAGCAGAGTGGACAATCTAATCATGGTTAGCCGTGTCCCCGTTTATGGACAATTTTGAGTATCTAGTACTTGAGTTATCACATGTATCTCATCACTCTTAATTAATATTGTTGGGTTGTTAACTACTTTAATTGGGATTGAGTTGGGGTTATACCTTCTCAATGTTTCAACCACCATGATAGTTAAATAAAAATCTATCCCTTCGTTGTAGGGAAAAATTAGCTTTCGCAAAACTATAACCATAGAGCTTTCCACCAGCCAAATATGCATGTAGTGATAGCATTATTCTGTTCTGCTCTATTGTATCATATTGCCAGCATATTCCATGTGCTGGCCCGTTTTCGGGCTGCAACGTATTATGTTGCAGACTTTTCAAACGAGGAGTAAGGTTCATTAGGTCGTTGCCGTGCAACTCAGCTATGCCGTTGGAGTTGATGGACTCATTTTATCTTCCAAGCCTTCCGCTGTTATCGCATTAGATGGCCTTAAGCCATATTATTGTAATAAGTTCTCTTTTGAGACATTCGATGTAATAAGTGTGTGATTGCTACTGTTATAAATCCTTCGAGTAATCGTGTGTCAAGACATTCTTGATCCAGGATGACACAGGAACACAGAGACTTGACCATCTGAGGTCGGGTCGCTACAGGATGCTGGACGACCACTTCCTCATACGACGTATACATGGTGGACACGCCAAAAGAAGGCGACGACGATGACGGGAAGGATCCAGTTGAGGATGAACCTCCTGAGATACCACCAAAGCGTCGACGTCCGCGGCGCCGCTCTAAATCGCGTCCCAGGAAAGATAGCAATACCAGCACTAGAGACAATGATACTCCGACAACTCCGAACAAGAGCGCTTCAAGCGCCAGCTAATAGCCATGGAAGGAAGCCTAAAAAAGAAGCAGCAACAGCTTCAAGCTGACCAAGATCTGCTCAACGACAGATGGACTAATGTCCTGGTAGCCGAAGAATGCGGCCTCGAATGCCCATCTAATAGTTACCCGAAGCATAAGCTGCTACCCTAATTCGACGACGAGGCGCTGGAGCCCATACCACCCGCAGGTAACGCGGTTGGCGGACCCGGCCGACCACCACGTGGCTGGGACAGAACGGCAACTCAAGCCGAACACCAGCCCACACCACCTCGCCGTAAAAGTAGAGAAAAAACAGCTTGGGGATAAACATATGGCCTACGACAAGACCTGGAAAATAGAGTAGGTCAGACCAGATCAATCTACGGATCGCGGGGACGTTCTCCGGTGCCAGAGGATGGTTATCAATCCTGGCGCTATAAGCACAACCACGCCTGGGCCGAAAACCGCATACGAACTTCATTCGAACTGTGTCGTGACATGACCCGATATAGAGGCGCCGGACACCCGTGAACATCGAATCATACGATGGCACAAGAGACCCCGCAGTATGGACTGAAGATTTTCTCCTGCACATTCACATGGCACACAACGATGATCTACATGCCATCAAGTACCCCCCCCCCCCCAAACTCAAGGGGCCAGCACGGCACTGGCTCAACAGCCTACCGGAAAATTTATCAGTAGCTAGGAAGACTTGGAGGATGCATTCAGAGACAACTTCCAAGGTACCTATGTTCGGCCCCCAGATGCCGATGATCTTAGTCACATCATCCAGCAACCCAGAGAATCGGCCCGGCAGCTCTGGACTAGGTTCTTAATAAAAAAGAACCAGATTGTGGATTGTCCGGACGCCAAAGCCCTTGCGTCCTTCAAGCACAGCGTCCGAGACGAGTGGCTTGCCTGATACCTCGGCCATGAAAAGCCAAAGTCCATGGCAGCCCTTACCACACTTATGACCTGCTTCTGCACGGGAGAGGATAGCTAGCTTGCTCGTAGAAGTAACAGCACCACCGACCCTGGAACCTCCGAAGCCAGGGACGACAACGGCAAGCCACGACGTAACAAGCACAAGCGTCAAAACAATAACGAAGGAAGCCAAGACACAGCGGTCAACGCCGGATTCAGTGGCTCCAAACCCGGTCAATGGAAGAATCCATTCAAGGCAAGCAGGGATGGCCCATCCATTTTAGATAGAATACTTGATCGGCCGTTCCAGATTCATGGCACCCACGATAAGCCTACCAATCATACGAACATAAATTGTTGGGTCTTTAAACAGGCCGGCAAACTTAACGCTCAACACAAGGGAAAAGGATCGCTAAGCGACGACGATGACCAAGAGCCTCATCTACTGAACACAGGGGGACAGGCGCAATTTCCCCCCGAGGTAAAAACACTGAATATGATATATGTCACACATATCCCTAAGAGGGAGCACAAGCGCACACTATGGGACGTCTACGCCATAGAGCCGGTCGCCCCAAAATTTAACCCTTGGTCGGCTTGCCTGATCACCTTCGATCAAAAGGACCACCCAACTAGTATCCGTCACGGCGGTTCGGCAGCTCTTGTCCTCGATCCAATCATCGATGGATTCCACCTCACGCAAGTCCTCATGAATGGCGGCAGCAGTCTCAATCTACTTTATCAAGACGCTGTTCGCAAAATGGGCATTGATCCATCAAGAATCAAGCCCACTAAAACTACCTTCAAAGGAGTAATACCTGGTGTAGAGGCCCGCTGCACGGGCTCAATCATGCTGGAATTCGTCTTCGGTTTGCCGGACAACTTCCAAAGCGAAGACTTGATCTTCGACATCGTCCCCTTCCACAGCGGCTATCACGCACTGCTCGGACGAACCGCTTGCGCCTGCTTTAATGTGGTCTAACACTAGGCCTATTTGAAGCTCAAGATGCCCAGTCCACGTGGCGTCATTACAATCAATGGAAACATGGAGCGCTATCTCTGTACTGAGGAGCATACAGCGGCCATTATGGCCGAAGTACAAAGCAGACCTGTCATGTCGCACACCTCATCGGCTGTTAAGCCACCGGACTTCATTGCGCAAGGCCGGTCAATTCTACATGCCGGCAGCCCGGCAATTCCATAGCTGGATTAGCAGTTTTGCCTCCGTCGATTGCCACGTACATCAGCGAAATTTGTACCGCGCGTGCACAATTATGCACTCAAAATACCTTGGGCATCGGCAGAGGCAATATACGGACATGCCTATAGCACGGTCCAACATTATACGGCCTTCCCCTTATTTAAATTATCCTTTCTTCTTATTTTTTTACCGCAGGTGAATCAAAACCTACTCATCCTACGGACACACAAGGACTCTCTCTGAGCCCGGTTCCGTCTAAACAACCGAAGACCATTCCTCTCAAGGAATCTTTCTTAATTACTTGGGCGAAAGCAGCGCAGACGTGCGGCAGGAAGGTGCAAAGGATTTTGCAGACCACAACTTCACTCAAGAACCTGTATAGAGCTTTTCCCCTTAGACCTAAACCCCCAGCATGTAAAATGGCCTTAGTGATTACGGTACCTTCTGTAAGATTACGTTTTAACGTATCAATCATATTCCAGTGAACCAAACTCTTATTCGGTATCGTCTTTACTTATAGACTTTATTCCGTCTGTTCAGCTGTTTCCACATACACATCGGCACATAATTGCCAGGGGCTCTATAGGGCAACATATGTTTTGCCAAACAAAAGTCCGAACAACTTTATAGCACAGTTCGGCGTCCCGAGCTCGGCATTACATGCATCGGCTCTGAACCATATCTTTGGTCAATAGTTCGGTTGCCCGGCTACTGTGTTTGCTACCTTACGTTCCGTCTGATCGGCTAAGGTAGTAAAGGGAGAAATACTGCGATTGTGTTTCTGGTTCATCCGGTTAAGCACCTCAGTAGAGAAAGCCGAAAACTGACTGTCATGATGCAGTGAGACTGGTCAGGCACTCGGCAAATTATTACAATCCTTAGCGATTTTTCCATATTACATGAAGGACTGTTTCCTGGTCACATATGTAACGCATCCGCGTCAGGGTAGCCGCGTACATACCAGGGGCTACTGTATAGTCCCATTGTCAAACTCTTATAGCTAAGTGAGAGCAATAAAACCGAATAGTTTGATTGCCTGGTTCGCGGCACTCACACCTCCTTCAGGGACCAAGACGTTGGGTTATGTGTAGTCCTATGCAATTCTGAACACCCCAGTAGTACCTATATGGGGGTTGAAGCCGACGACTGGGAACTCTCAGACATAATAAACGGCTGCACAGGAGGATACAACTTTTTCATCAAGGAATGAATATATTACAAAATACTTAGTTCATAATACAAACCCCCCAAATAGTTCGGACACGTTTATTCGAACACTACATCCTTAGACCATTGGCCCTCTACAAGGCGGGCACCTTTTAGCACATCCTCAAAATAGTGCTTCGGTGTGCGGTGGGTCTTGCTTTCGGGAGGAACCTCAACTGCCACCTTTTGGGCCTTCATCTTCACCCAGTGCATCTTGACATGGGCGAAAGCATAGCGCTCCTTCTATATAGGACCACCTCTTGATGGCATCAATCCAGGGCAGCGCATCGACGAGATGCCGCATGAGGCCAGAGTAGCTATCCGGAATGGCTTCGGCCGGCCACAACCGGACTATGACGTCCTTCATGGCCACGCTGGAAATCTTATGCAACTCCGCTCGATGTGTCATCTGGTCATTTAGAAGTACGAGACACTCCTGCCCCACAAATTGCAACTAGAAGAGCTTCTCCATCGCGTACCCCTCCTGGGCCTGGAAGAATTGGGCGGCATCCGCAACACTCATCGGCAGATCCGCATATGCATCTGGAGAACTCCACAATCGATTAAGCAAGGCATACTTCCAGCCCCCAAATTTAGCCTGTAAAAGAAAGGGCTTACCAACTGCTATATGACCGGCTTGACGGATTTCCTCGCGCGTCGCGCGGGATTTGGACCACTCCTCCAAAGCATCTTGAAGGGCCTTGGCAAGTTCGGTCCCCTTCGCCTTATTTTCTATTTCCATGGACTCGCACTTGGCGGCAGTGTCCTCGAGTTTTTGCTCCATCTCGGTCACCCGTTCCTCAAAACGGCGCTGAGCAGCCTGTTCGGCTGTCAAGTCATTGGCAGCTGCCTTGCTTACCCTTGATTGCTCCTTGGCTTGAGCAAGCTCTCACCTGAGGTTTCCACCACGGCGGCACCATCTGTACAAACACAGACATTGCAGGTCTTGAATTTCCAGAGAGCACGGACATAAATAGGCACAGAAGCAAGATGTCGAGCCGCGTGTTAACAAGGACCAGATCCTCATCATCTCGCTCCAGTTTCCGTTTGAGTTCAGAAATTTTCGTTGACTGGGTAGTCGCCGCTAACACAGAGGCTTGTTTTAAATCCAAATAAAATAGCATGTTACCACCTGACATCTGGTTGTTGATCCTCTGCTCGGTTTTCTTTCAATAAACCAAGCAGAGTCTCAGGGGCTACTATCTATATATACAGGCATATTTCTCATAAAAATGATCAAAAACATTACATTGCGTACCTCGAAGCCTGATAGCAGTTCGGAGAAGGCTTCACTCAGCCCGCTCTTGGCGGACTGAATCTTCTCAGCCACCGCACCCATCAGGATACGATGCTCATCCAGGACGGATGCACTTTGAAGTACATCCGCCATGGTATTCGGCACCTCCGGATTAGCGGAGGTCGCCGTTCTTCCTTCTCCTGCTGGGGGTCGCTCACCAGACTCCGGAGCCTTGTCGGTCTCCGAAGAGTGGTTTTATGTCACGGAACCCAGTGTAGGAAGTGGAGACCATAAAGGCATGGCAACAAGAGTGGTCATCAGTCTTAGGGGGAGCCATATCCCCCAGTTCTTCGGCAGCCGAGGTATTGCGCTCTGGCACCGTTAAATCCCCCCCCCCCCCGTGTGTCTTCAAGGCCCGGGGAGGGCCTACGGGACGACACGTCGGCATCGTCCGCCCTAGGCGGCGGGGAAGCTAGTGGAGGCAACTCGCTCTCCATCATATCTGGCGGCAGATCCCCCGAGGATGAGGATGGCTATGGGAGAACGCGGGCCGGACTAAAAAATATAGAACCTAGAGTAATCATCATAGTTCATAGAGAATTGGACATATGTGAAAAATCCCGAGCTACATACTAGTCGGCTTTGAGCTTGGTCTGGCAATGATGCTTAAGGATAGCCTCGACGTCTAACTCCGAGTCATCGGAGAGGATGATCTTGTCCCTGTTGGATGCTTCGGCCTCTAGGTCTTCGGAGGCTGCCCTTTTCTTGCCCTTGTGGGGAGTATCTTCTAATTCCTCCTCCTCCTCCTCGTCGTCATCGTCGCCCTCGTGAGAGGACTGGGCTTCAACTTCTACGGACACTGCGTCTGAAGTGCCCTCCTCGCTCTTCTTCTTCTTGTCCTTCTTTACCGGCACCTGGTATGGCGCTGGGATCAGCATTCTCGTTAATAAAGGGTTGGCTGGGTTTATGGGTAGAGGAGTCGAACATCTTATCTGCTCCACCTTGGCTGTCCAGCCCTGAATGAGGAATTCAAACTTAGTATGACCCTTTGATTAATGATTCAGGCTATGTTCAAAAACAGAATGCTTATCGGAGAAGCAGGATGCGCGATGTCGAGCCCGATGTCTTCGGTCTTCCTGGGCCACTTCTTTTCCCGGGCCTTGAAGAGTAACTTCCAGATTCCTTCATGTGTTGTGACGAAGAAATGTTGCAGAGTTAGAAGGCCCTCCGGATTGAATTCCCACATACGGGTCTTCCAGCGTTGGCAGGGGAGGCATCGATGGCAGAGCATCACCTGGATCACATTGGAGAGATCGGTGCCCTTGTCCATTATGTTCTTGATGCGCTGCTGCAGTACCAGTACCTCATCGGTGGACTCCCAGTCCAGGCCCTTGTTGATCCACGACGCGAGCCCCATAGGCGGACCGGATCTGAATTCGGGAGCGGTTGCCCACTTGGTGCCACGGGGTTCTGTGACATAAAACCACTCTTGTTGCCATGCCTTTATGGTCTCCACAAAGGCTCCCTTTGGCCACGTGGTATTGGGGAGCTTGCTTATCATTGCACCGCAGCACTCCGCATGCTGCTTGTTGACCACCTTCGGCTTTACATTGAACCTTGAGCCAGAGGCCGAAATGTGGAGGGCTGCGGAGGAGTGCTTCGCACATGACAATAAACGCCAAGATGTGAAGGAAAGAGTTCAGGGCTAGATCGTGAAAATCTAGCCCGTAGTAGAACATAAGACCACGGATGAAAGGGTGGAGGGGAAAACCCAATCCGTGGAGGAAGTGGGGAGTAAATACCACTCTTTCGCCTGGTCCTGGAGAGAGGCGATGACCTGCTCTTGGTCGGGAAGCCTGTGTGCGATCTCCGCAATCAAGTACCCTGCCTCCCGGAGCTCCTTAACGATCTCCTCCGTGACGGAGGAAGCCATCCATTTGCCTTGGGAGCCGGATCCGGCCATGGCCGAAGAGCTTGGGGGCAAGGGGAAAGATTGAACTCAGGTGCTAGAGCTTGATGATGGGAGTGCTGAGGAAGAAGGCGTGGGGTAAAAAGATGGATCCTTATCCTCTTATAATGGCAGTAAATATCAAGCGCCCCCTCATAAGCCTTAAAACTTGCCTATTCCCAAGGGGTCGTGCAAACGGCACGTTTAGGTTACTCAAACCCGTATTGATAAGGATCCCGCAAATAAGGGGACACGATCTCTGCCTTGACGAGACGTGTCAATAGAGGCCACGCCTCGATACGTGAGGTGGGAGGCCTGAAAAATTATTCGAATTAATAATGATGAGACTTGACGTAACATTTCACCGAAAAGAAAAAAAAGCTGTCAGTGGACATAGCTTCTCTCTAGTTAATATTTTTCCTTCATGGTTGAGGATTGTGGTTGCTTTGCAGAGTCATGTACATATCTTTTGTTCGGAAGACTAATCTTGTACTCGGAGGAGGAGCCCGTGTGGGGACTGAATCTCCGGGTGTTAATTTCCAGAAAATGGCCCTTGTGCTCACCAGCCCCAGGATAACTGTTAGCTGATGAGGCACCAACTTGATACAGAAATTCCAAGCAAAATACAAAATATGTAGTACAAGACCATTCTGGCCTGTGAGTACAACAAATGGTTTCTAATGGTTGATGGCGGAAGCGGTTTATGATTCATAAGTGTCTATGGGACTCTAATTCCCACAGGAACAGCTGACCAGGTTAACTCCTATCTTCGCGAGGCTGCTATTGCCATTGCTTAGGTTCTGGGACTGTCGCCACGGTCGCTCCTCTCCGTGCAAGAAAATCTGGCCAAGATAATAGACAGGGACAAGCCAGTGAGTACTTTGAATGTACTCGCAAACATTATGAACACATGCATAATATAACAAAGATGTGCTGAAAATATTTTATGCTCATGACGTCAGTCACAAAAGATAAATAAAACTCTGATGCGTGCAAGCATGTTATTTATGAATATGCAATAACATAGTAGTATTAAAATTATGAAATAAATAACAAGCATGCCACAGTCGGGCGTCTTAGCGACACCACATAAAGGGCTTTAAAAGAAATGCCACAGTCAGGCGTCTTAGCAACACCACATAAAGGGCTTTAAAAGGAATGCCACGATCAGGCGTCTTAGCGACACCACATAAAGGGCTTAAAAAGAAATGTCATGATCGAGGCGTCTTAGCGACACCACATAAAGGGCTTTAAAAGAAATGCCACAGTCGGGCGTCTTAGCGACACCACATAAAGGGCTTAAAAAGAAATGCCGCAGTCGGGCGTCTTAGTGACACCACATAAAGGGCTTTAAAAGAAGTGCCATAGTCGGGCGTCTTAGCGACACCACATAAAGGGCTTAAAAAGAAATGCCGCAGTCGGGCGTCTTAGCGACACCACATACAGGGGTTTAAAAGAAATGTCATGATCAGGCGTCTTAGCGACACCACATAAAGGGCTTTAAAAGGAATGCCACAATCAAGCGTCTTAGCGACACCACATAAAGGGCTTTAAAAGAAATGCATGCAAGGCGTCTTAGCGACACCACATAACGGGCTTTAAAAGAAATGCCGCGGTCGGGTGTCTTAGCGACACCACATAAAGGGCTTTAAAAGAAATGCCACAGTCGGGCGTCTTAGTGACACCACATAAAGGGCTTAAAAAGAAATGCCGTAGTCGGGTGTCTTAGCGACACCACGTAAAGGGCTTTAAAAGAAGACACAGTAAATATCCAGGAGGTAGAACCATCCCAGGGATATTCGATAATACCAATAATATCACGGGATAGTCAACAATAATAATAATAATCATAATTATCACAAGTCACGAGTTGTGATTCCAGTTCTGGTTTAACAGGTTCACCTTCGAAGACCGACACTAAGTCCGACACTTGACCCATCCCAGACTGTAATCCTTAACCATGGACACGGCTATTCGAATAGGTTTAATCTCTGCAGAGGATGTACTATTTACCCACGAGTAACGGATTCCTTTAGTCCATCGGGACTAATTACATCTCTGATCTTTTTGTTGAAAACACACCTAACTTGCACACACGTGCTTATCTCACATGTGTCTGGAATCACCCACGACACTTGTTAAAGAAAACTCTAAGTGGGGAGGCTACAACCTCGACGTAACATGGGATCAAAAAATTTATACCGCGCGCAAACAGGGGAGCTACCCCTTCGGCTACAACCGAAACACCCATGCTCCCGGACCCGATGGTATGACTACCGGAGGCCTCGGTATCTTCCACCATGGCCTCTCTGTACGGTGTGTGCTAGGAAAGGGGTTGACAACTTACTAAACCGTATCCTACTTGTTGTAGAGACGAGTGGTAGTACGAAGCAAGTATGGGGTTACTGGCACAAGACTCGATCTACGGTCGACTCAGGAGGTTGTAATGTTCCCTGCAAGATTAGTATAACAATGCATATACTTCAAACAACAGATAGAAACACCACGCGACATACCCCCTCATGCCATACCGGACACGTCCGTCTCGACAGGGGACTAGGGACAAGACCGTGTCTACCCAAGACAGAGGCCTTCCCGGCTTTCCTCCCGGTATGCATGAAAGGCATATGACGGTGATTCCTATCACAATCATATCAACTCCATTTGCATGAAATTCATTAACATGCACTCATGAGTAGGAACACATCCTCACATAAAATGACGTATGCTCTTGTCGGGGTGGTGTTGTCACCGTGCCAAGCAACACACACAAAAATTACACCAGGGTTCAGAATGCTTGCCTTCAGGTCATGGGAAAGCAGGGTGCATTCCAAAACATCTTGAAATCTTCAAAAATCCTATTTAAAAGAATATATTTGAATTACTACATAAAATCAACACAGCACAAAAAAGTTGTCTATTTTTTTTTCAAATAAATCTTAAAATAAACTAGACCATATTTGAGAGAGGTAGGAAAAAGAATCAATTCATTTGGAGTTGTATTTCAAAAGTTATAGACAGTCAAAGTTCTGGTCAAAATCTGATTTCAAAATAAAACAGAAAAACTATTCGATTACTGACCACGTCGAAGGCGTATTTTGAAATTACGCCTCCACTTATCCAGAGTGGACGCGCGGGGTGTCACTCACAGTGGGTCCAGGGGGGCCACTAGTCAGGTTTGACTAGTCCCCACTCCCTCCTCTTCTCTGCCCGAGGAGAGGCGGGACGTCCGGCGATCGTCGCCAGCGAACGGCGGTTCTTCGCAGGCATCCGAATGCAGGAATAGATCCGCCGCTCCTAGGAGGTCCTCCCGGTGGTCGCAGGGTCGTCGGAGGTGGAGGAAATCGCCGGCGGCGAGCTCCGCGGCGGAGGAAAGCTTCAGGGGCGAAGTGGTTTTGGGGCCGCAGTGATTCCCATTCCAAACTGAGCAGGGGGAGGAGTTCACGGGTGGAAGAGAGGGCTTCTGGTGAAGAGAGTGGAGAGTGGGAGGCCCAGGTTGAATCGAACGGAGCCGGGAGACGGCGGTGGCCGAACTGACCGGAGAGGTTGAAGATGACCTGCTCCCCTTCAATTGGTGGCGATGGGGGCACTAGTGAGACGACGTGAGGCTACCTGAGGGCTCAGAGACGCTCGGGGCTTCCTTATATAGCATGGCTAGGTCGGTCCGAGGTGGCCGGAGATAAGAACGGAGGCGAACCGCCTCTCTGTGCTGCAGGGTGACGTGGCGGTGGCTTGCTAGTTCCAGGGGCTAACGACGACTACTACACTGTCGAAGGAGGCGAGCTGGTGCACTGTGGTGGTTTGGACGGTGCTGCCCATGGCGGTGGCAGATGCGGCCGCGGGCGTGCCGCCAAGCGGCTTGCTGGCTACGCTGCAGGTGGGGCGAGGAGGCGGTTGGGGCTCTTGGCGCGACGCGGCGAGAAGCCAAGCGAGTGGCGTGGCTCTGCAGGGCGGTGGCGAACTAGGGGTGCGACGCGTCGGCTCGGTAGCGGCTTGCGTGCTGTCTGGCGATGCTGCTCGCGTCTAGAAACCTGCAGGCGTGCTCGATGAAATGCCATGGCATGATAGGGGGCTCCAAACCACAAGAGAGTTAGCAGGGTGGGGTTATAGTCTAAGGCAAAACTATTTGACATGCTGGTTTGGCCAGGGGATCAAGTCCACAGTGCAAACAAAGACTGATGTCCAAACTGATCATGCCCAAAAGGTGTTTGACAAAATGCCAAGGGCACTTAGGCATTTCTTGGAGTGGCCAATTTTTCCAGATCAGTGTCTCTTTCGATGGATAAGGGGGTGGTGAAGTTAGTTTGACAAAATCAGAAACTTGTTAGTGCAAGTTATGCAAAACTTCAGTTCTGGGCAGAAAGTGAATGGCACGGTTTCATGAACCAAAAATCTTCCAAAGGGTCCACTCTTCTGGACTTAAGGGTTTGGCAAGGAGGACTATAAGTAGGAAAAGGAATATGGATAAAGAAGCAAGTTAGGAGATGGTTGCAGTACAAATCACCAAATGGCACCAGAATGAAGATGAGGATGATTCACTCAATTTTTCCAAAGAACAACACTAGGTTTTTGCATTAAGTTGGATGGCATGTTACTCGACATCCCATAATTTTGGTGGAGGCTCTAGGAAATATTTAATTAGGCTATAGTGCAAAAGTGTCCACTGGACCAGATTTGAAAAACAGGTGTAAAACTCAAAATATGCAATGAAATAATTATATTATTGCACACAAGTGATTTAGAGACATCACATGACATCTCCAAATTTTGGTTGGAATTTTAAGTGAATCTATCAAATGGTTGTAGTTCAAAAAGAGCTCCAAACTTTAAAACAATACATTTTAATGAATAAAGCTCAGGGTGAAATAATTTAATAAATAAATCAATTGATTAAGAAAATGTTATACAGAGAGCATAGAAGTCCAATATGTTTTGGAAAGCTCCACATGGAAAAGACACCTTAATATTAAAAGAAGAGTTCTGAAATCAACAGAAATAAAAAATTTAAAACTCCTGGAAAATTTTTAATATTTAGAACTTGGCTAAATTTTTGGGGTGTTACAATTGCTACCCCCCTTAAGAAAAATCTCGTCCTCGAGATTTGCTAAGGGTTGTAAACAAAATACTTTTACCTGCTCAAAAGATTATTTTACTCAAGTGGTAAAAAGTGGCTACAGTGAGAGGGCAATAAGTGGTGAGTAACTACAGTGTGGGATACTGGCGCTGCATGGAAAAATCTATGTTTAGGAGCAAAACGAGAGATTTCTACACCGTATATAGATTTAGAATAAATTCTAAATCTTAAAATACGCTGGTCGCACCCGAGAGCACAGTGCTCTCTGGTGGCCCAGTGGACCTGGTCCCACGGTCAGCCTCTTCTTCTTCCTCCGGTTCTCTCTTTTTCCTCTCTCCCGCGCGCTTTCCCGCGCTTTCTCCACCGGCGACGCCTAGCGCGTAGGGCACCTAGGCCGCACCGCGGTAGTGCGCGGCGTGCTAGCTGCCGGTGCAGCGTGCACTCACCTCGTGGGCCAGTGCGCTGTCGGCACTGCTCGCGGATTTGCCTCCGAACACCGGCGGTCGGGCGATGAGCGGCGCTGTTGGACCTCGCCCACCGTACACCGAGCTCGAGCTATAAAATGACTGCGGCATTCTCCTGTTATTCCTCACACCTGGCCTCGTTCCTCTTTCTCCTTCCTTCTCCTCTGTTTCCGTTGGCCGGAGCTCGAGGCGAGACTCTAATGGCGGAGGTGGTGCCGGACTGGTACGTGATCCTGCTGTGCGGAGGGCTGGCAGCGGTGATGGGGCTCTCCTTGCTCCTGTCTTGCGATGATCCTCGGCGATCATCGCGATGCCGCTTTCGATTCTTTGGCTCTCTGCGGTGGCGGTGATCACGAGGAGTAGGTGGGGTGTGTCGGGTGTTAACTGTTGTCGCGAAGTGCTTAGTTAGACGCAACACAGTTGCAAAATTTTGCAAGCAGTGTATGTGTTTCAAGTAATTGTGGTTGTGAGTCTGCTGCCGTGGTGCTGCGTGAAATAAATAATCTATGTCGTGAGAAAATATACGATGCGGCAACCCAGGGAAAAGAAATCTCACTCCAGGATTTCTCGCGAGAGAAAACCGTAATACATTAGAGTCAATCCGCAGCAGAGCTACTCACCTTAATGATTTACTAGCTGCGAAACTCGGGGTACTATGCATAAGTTACAACACATAAATAAAAGTTGCGGTAATAAAAACAGCGGTGCATCTAAATTGAAAACGGTAATTGGACGGGGTCCCGAGAAAACGTTTCCGGTACTGGGATACACTCTTCTTCTATCGGACAAAGTGGATTGACCAGTCGATGAATGTGTCTCTCCTGGTCGGGCCTTAGTGATCTGCCGATGGCGATCTAAGGATTTAAATCCGCGAGGCTCTCGAGATAACCCATCACACATTGAGTTAAACGTTCTTGAGCGATGACGTACTCGACAAGGTTGGCCAGTACTGGGTCTCTCTCAATTCGTCCACTGGGAAAAGATGTTACTCCTCCGGGTGCTGCACGGCTCGGAAAGTAATAATACCCTCGTTATTTGGCATAGGGCACCATGAATCAAAAGCGAGCAAAGCGCTTACGTGTCACGATAGCTTCTCTGACCATATCTTGAAGTCGGCATGGATGTCCCCACGAAGGAGACCTCCGTTGAGTCTTGGTTTGGGTTTACGGGAGGGATGTGTACTGCTGCCCAGTATCTCGAGGTGGAAGGGGTGATCCTTGATTTGAACTACTCGTACTGGGGTGGCTGGGTAGCGCCCATGGTACTGCAGGTAAAGTCCCACAATATCTTGGCAAAACTACCTGGGGTAGCATCTGGAGTCCTCAGATAAATACTAGGGCTCGGCATGGCAAGAAATGGTTGTGAGGATGGTGCACAAGGTGAGGGGTGCTTGGCAAGGTCACGTGGTGGCCTTTTTATAGCACCGGGGCTGGGTCATTTACCGTGGTAAAAAGTAAAGAATTGGCCGGCTCAGCTCGGGGTCAACCACAGATACACACATCTTACTAAAGTGACGTATCACTATGGGTGTTGTCGGGGCGGTTTTCGGTGGCTGCGCCAAGGATAGAGAAATCACACTGCATGCTAATACATCCATGGAAGACTACTATATAAAACAGAGGCACGATGATAGGCTGCGTTAATTTAAGGGATCACAGGATTACAAAGCGAGGATACACTGGGACTCGCCACTACTCGAGTGACTTAGTCTACTTCGTTTACATCCAAGCGGGCGTCCCTTGTGGATGTCGAGGCTTCTCCACGGTTCTCACCGACGGAATTAGCTGGAGAGGGCTGAGGGGCTGCAGGCTCGGGGTAGTGATGATGACCATCGCGGGGATTGTTGACCACAACCCCGTTGGAGTGTGCTCCTAGGAGGCGGCGAAGCACTTCTGGGGTCATCAAAGCACCTTGGCTAGCGGCTGGGGCTGACCTCAGGGTCTCGATCGGGTGTCTGAACAGCACGACTGGGTTGTCGGCGTTGGGCTCATTCTCTTCTCTCGCCGGGGCTCGACGAACCAGCTCTCCACGAGCTGCGATCAGATCAATGGTGATTTGATCGAACAGTTCCTCCAGTGCACTTACATAGCGCACTAGGTGCAGCAATGCAAGATCCGTCTCGTGATCTCCGTTGGCAACTTGGGGTGGTCAACCATACCCTTGATGCCTGGGGTAGTAGTGGAGCAACGGCGACAGTTAACTCTGGCGACAGTGCACGAGATGAACTATAGCCTCTCGAGCAGCTAGTTGGATGGCTTGTGGCTCAAAGGAAGTTGTCCTTCCGGTGAACACAGAAGGCGCTGGTGCGGACCCCTACCGTAGATATGTACAGTGGCCCAGAATTGACGGCTCTCACCACTTATGGGTCCTTGGTACACAACATATTCGGGTGGCTCTTCTAACGCATAGGCATGACAGGTAAGGTTTGCGAGTATGGTCACAAAACCTCCAAGGTTGGTTGCTGTAGTCTCACGGTGCACTACGGGACCAGGCATTGTTGCTTGGTTTTGGGGTAGCGGCTGTGCTGGGCTGGGTTGAGGCGAGCGTGTCCTTTTTATACAAAAAGGGGACAGAGTCTTCCTTTGCACGCTTGCGAATGAGACACCTTGGGTGCTGGTCACTGGTGCGTGATAGACGGGCTAGGTTGATAGGTTTGGCACCGACTGCCAAAAGCGTCGGGTCACTGTGTGGCTATCTTGTGCGAGAAGCTTGGCTGAGGTTTTGTTTATGGCTTGGTGGGTTGTTAGCGTAAGTTTATTGACCTGGCTAAGATAGGATTAACCAATGGTCAGCCTGGCTCTGGTACCAAGTTTGTGGGGACCGAATCTCCGGGTGTTAATTTCCAGAAAATGGCCCTTGTGCTCACCAGCCCCAGGATAACTGTTAGCTGATGAGGCACAATCTTGATACAGAAATTCCAAGCAAAATACAAAATATGTAGCACAAGACCATTCTGGCCTGTGAGTACAACAAATGGTTTCTAATGGTTGATGGCGGAAGCGGTTTATGGATCATCAGTGTCTATGGGACGCCAATTCCCACAGGAACAAGCCGACCAGGTTAACTCCTATCTTCGCGAGGCTGCTATCGCCGTTGCTTAGGTTACAGGACTGTCGCCACGATCGCTCCTCTCCACAAGAAAATCTGGCCAAGACAATAGCGAGGACAAGCCGATGAAGTACTTTGAATGTACTACGCAAACATTATGAACACAGGCATAATATAACAATGATGTCTTTGAAAATATTTTATGCTCATGGCGTCGGTCACAAAACATAAATAAAACTACGATGCGTGCAAGCATGTTATTTATGAATATGCAATAACATAGTAGTATTAAAATTATGAAATAAATAACAAGCATGCCACAGTCGGGCGTCTTAGCGACACCACATAAAGGGCTTTAAAAGAAATGCCACAGTCAGGCGTCTTAGCGACACCACATAAACGGCTTTAAAAGGAATGCCACAGTCGGGCGTCTTAGCGACACCACATAAAGGGCTTAAAAAGAAATGCCGCAGTCGGGCGTCTTAGCGACACCACATAAAGGGCTCTAAAAGAAATGTCACAGTCGGGCGTCTTAGCGACACCACATAAAGGGCTTAAAAAGAAATGCATGATCGAGGCGTCTTAGCGACACCACATAAATGGCTTTAAAATTAATGCCACAGTTGGGCATCTTAGCGACACCACATAAAGGGCTTTAAAAGGAATGCCGCAGTCGGGCGTCTTAGCGACACCACATAAAGGGCTTTAAAAGAATTGCCGCAGTCGGGCGTCTTAGCGACACCACATAAAGGGCTTAAAAGAAATGCCGCAGTCGGGCGTCTTAGCGACACCACATAAAGGGCTTAAAATAAATGCATGATCGAGGCGTCTTAGCGACACCACATAAAGGGCTTTAAAAGAAATGCCATAGTCGGGCGTCTTAGCGACACCACATAAAGGGCTTAAAACGAAATGCCGCAGTCAGGCGTCTTAGCGACACCACGTAAAGGGCTTTAAAAGAAGACACATTAAATATCCAGGAGGTAGAACCATCCCAGGGATATTCGATAATACCAATAATATCACGGGTTAGTCAATAATAATAATAATAATCATAATTATCACAAGTCACGAGTTGTGATTCCAGTTCTAGTTTAACAGTTTCACCTCCGAAGACCGACACTTGACCCATCCCAGACTGTAATCCTTAACCATGGACACGGCTATTCGAATAGTTTTAATCTATGCAGAGGGTGTACTCTTTACCCACGAGTAACGGATTACTTTAGTCCATCGGGACTAATTCCATCTACGGTCTTTTTGTTGAAAACACACCTAACTTGCACACACCCGCTTAGCTCACATGTGCGTGGAATCACCCACGACACCTGTTAAGCAAAACTCTAAGTGGGGAGGCTACAACCTCGACGTAACATGGGATCACAAAATTTATACCAGCATAAGCGGGGAGCTACCCCTTCGGCTACAACCGAAACACCCATGCTCCCGGACCCGATCAGATGACTACGGAGGCCTCCGGTATCTTCCACCATGGCCTGTCTGCATGCGGTGTGTGCTAGGAAAGGGTTGACAACTTACTAATCCGTACCCTACTTGTTGTAGAGAGGCAGTGGTAGTACTGAAACAAGTATGGGGAGTTCTTGGCACAAGACTCGATCTCTGATCGACTCAGGAGGTTGTAATGTTCCCTGCAAGATTAGTATAACAATGCATATACTTCAAACAACAGATAGAAACACCACGCGACATACCCCCTCATGCCATACCGGACAAGTCCGTCTCGACGGAGGACTAGGGACAAGACCGTGTCTACCCAAGACAGAGGCCTTCCCGGCTTTCCTCCCGGTATGCATGAAAGGCATATGACGGTGATTCCTATCACAATCATATCAACTCCATTTGCATGAAATTCATTAACACGCACTCATGAGTAGGAACACATCCTCACATAAAATGACGTATGCTCGTGTCGGGGTGGTGTTGTCACTGTGC
Organism: Aegilops bicornis; assembly: GCA_021605145.1. Classification (NCBI taxonomy): domain Eukaryota; kingdom Viridiplantae; phylum Streptophyta; class Magnoliopsida; order Poales; family Poaceae; genus Aegilops; species Aegilops bicornis. Next base: position 193,307,076 of record CM038672.1, on the reverse strand, counting down.
CAAGAAACACACACGAAAATTACAGCAGGGTTCAGAATGCTTGCCTTCAGGTCATGGGAAAGCAGGGTGCATTCCAAAACATCTTGAAATCTTCAAAAATCCTATTTAAAAGAATATATTTGAATTACTACATAAAATCAAAACAACACAAAAACGTTGTCTGAAATTTTTTCAAATAAATCTTAAAATAAACTAGACCATATTTGAGAGAGGTAGGAAAAAGAATCAATTCATTTGGAGTTGTATTTAAAAAGTTATAGACAGTCAAAGTTCTGGTCAAAATCTGATTTTGAAATAAAACAGAAAAACAGAAAAACGATTCGATTACTGACCACGTCGAAGGCGTATTTTGAAATTACTCCTCCACTTCTCCAGAGTGGACGTGCGGGGTGTCACTGACAGTGGGTCCAGGGGGCCCACTAGTCAGGTTTGACTAGTCCCCACTCCCTCCTCTTCTTTGCCCGAGCAGAAGCGGGACGTCCGTCGATCGTCGCCGGCGAACGGCGGTTCTTCGCGAGCATCCGAATGCGGGGATAGATCCGGCGCTCCTAGGAGGTCCTCACGGATGTCACAGGGTCGTCGGAGGTGGAGGAAATCGCCGGCGGCGAGCTCAGCGGCGGAGGAAAGCTTCGGGGGCGAAGTTGTTTTGGGGCCGCGGTGGTTCCCGATCCAAACTAAACAGGGGGAGGAGTTCACGAGAGGAAGAGAGGGCTTCTGGTGAAGAGAGTGGAGAGGGGGAGGCCCAGGTTGCGTCGAACGGAGCCGGGAGACAGCGGTGGCCGAACTGACTAGAGAGGTTGAAGATGACATGCTCCCCTTCAATTGGTGGCGATGGGGGCACTAGTGAGACGGCGTGAGGCTACCTGAGGGCTCGGAGATGCTTGGGGCTTCCTTATATAGCGTGGCTAGGTCGGTCCGACATGGCCGGAGATAAGAACGGCGGCAAACCGCCTCCCTGTGCTGCAGGGTGACGTGGCGGTGGCTGGCTAGTTCCAGGGGCTAACGACGACTACTACACTGTCGAAGGAGGCGAGCTGGCGTGCTGTGGTGGTTTGGACGGTGCTGCCCATGGCGGTGGTGGATGCGGCCGCGGGCGTGCCGCCAAGCGGCTTGCTGCTATGCTGCACGGGGGCAAGGAGGCGGTCGGGGCTCTTGGCACGACGCGGTGAGAAGCCAAGCGAGTGGCGTGGCTCTGCAGGGCGGTGGCGAACCAGGGGCGCGACGCGTCGGCTCGGGCGCGGCACGTGCAATACGCGTGCTCTGCTCGCGCCCAGAGCACGCACGGAACGTGCTCGGCGAAATGCCATAGCATGATAGGGAGCTCCAAACCACAAGAGAGTTAGCAGGGTGGGGTTATAGTCTAAGGCAAAACTATTTGACATCTTTGGTTTGGCCAGGATCAAGTCCATAGTGCAAACAAAGACTCATGTCAAAACTGATCATGCCCAAAGGTGTTTGACAAAATGCCAAGGGCACTTAGGCATTTCTTGGGTGGCCAATTTTTCCAGATCGGTGTCTCTTTCGATGGATAAGGGGTGGTGAAGTTAGTTTGACAAAAGCGAAACTTGTTAGTGCAAGTTATGCAAAACTTGATTCTGGGCGAGAAAGTGAATGGCACTTTGTTTCATGAACCAAAATCTTCCAAAGGGTCCACTCTTCTGGACTGAAGGGTTTGGCAAGGAGGACTATAAGTAGGAAAAGGAATTATGGATAAAGAAGCAAGTTAGGAGATGGTTGCAGTACAAATCTCCAAATGGCACCAGAATGAAGATGAGGATGATTCACTCAATTTTTCCACAGAACAACACTAGGTTTTTGCATAAAGTTGGATGGCATGTTACTACTGACATCCCATAATTTTGGTGGAGGCTCTAGGGAAATATTTAATTAGGCTATAGTGCAAAAGTGTCCACTGGACCAGATTTGAAAAACAGGTGTAAAACTCACAATATGCAATGAAATAATTATATTATTGCACACAAGTGATTTAGAGACATCACATGGCATCTCCAAATTTTGGTTGGAATTTTAAGTGAATCTATCAAATGGTTGTAATTCAAAAAGAGCTCCAAAATTTAAAACAATACATTTTAATGAATAAAGCTCAGGGTGAAATAATTTAATAAATAAATCTACTGATTAAGAAAATGTTATATAGAGAGCATAGAAGTCCAATATGTTTTGGAATGCTCCACATGGAAAAGACACCTTAATATTAAAAGAAGAGTTCTGAAATCAACAGAAATAAAAATTTTAAAACTCCTGGCAAAATTTTAATATGTAAAACTTGGATAAATTTTTGGGGTGTTACAGCCCGCCTTGCAATGCCGAAGACAATCTACGTGCCGGACACATCGTCATTGAAGACTGGTTCAGGGGCTACTGAGGGAGTCCTGGATTTTGGGGTCCTCGGGTGTCCGGGCTATGTGACATGGGCCAGACAGATGGGCCGTGAAGATACAAGATAGAAGGCCTTCCACTGTGTCCGGATGGGACTCTCCTGTGCGTGGATGGCAAGCTTGGTGTTCAGATATGAATATTCCTTTTTCTGTAAACCGACTCTGTACAACCCTAGCCCCCTCCGGTGTCTATATAAACCGGAGTGTTTAGTCCATAGAGGCAATGATAATCATCCAGGCTAGACATCTAGGGTTTAGCCATTATGATCTCGAGGTAGATCAAATCTTGTAACCCCTATACTCATCAAAGTCAATCAAGGAGGAAGTAGGGTATTACCTCAATTAAGAGGGCCTGATCCTGGGTAAACATTGTGTCCCGTGCCTCCTGTTACCCTTGATCCTTAGACGCACAGTTCGGGACCCCCTACCGGAGATCTGCCAGTTTTGACACCGACACCTGGCCCAAAAGTGATGGACTTTTTCCTGAGGTTAATGTCGTACATACATGAGATCATATATGTCTGGAGGGCCTGAATTGCTTGGAGAGTATTGATTGTGGTGGGCGGGTGGGCTAAAACTTGAATCCCGACCCAATATTGTGTTTGGAGCTTGTCAAATTTATGAGGTTACCGGTTCGGGTCTGGGAAGATCCAAGTGCTCCTCGGACCATAAGTCTGACCCTGAGTTTGGGGGACGTGGGATCTCCTCACAAGGGAGAGTATCCGGTTTAATGGTTTTGGAGATCCGAACATAGCTGGTTTTTATCTTGGATGAAGAAGTGTTCTTGTCTTGTTCCTCGATGACCGCCACGAGGTGAGTGATTAGTGGGAGATTGATTTCCCTCTGATCAGGTTTAAGCCTGATCCGATCATAGTCTGTTGAAATCCCCAGGGCGGCGATGCCATCTAGAAGTTCGTTCAAGGAAGGGATGTCTTCTGGATCCATCTTTTTGGAATGTTCGAGACTGATGCGGAGGTGACGCCTAGCAATCAAGGGGGGGGGGCGCCGTCGACTTGATGACCATGTGGGTGCCCACGGTGAAACGCCGAGCTGGAGGACCTATCCCAAAGTTAGGCTCCTTCCAGAAGTGATATCGTTGTTGATGACAAGGTCAGCCATCCTTCTATCGACAACACAATGGTACTCTGAATGAAAGCACCAATGTCGGTGTCAAGACCGGCGGATCTCGCGTAGGGGGTCCCGAACTGTGTGTCTGAGGACCGATAGTAACAAGGGCCGATGGGGACACGATCTTTACCCAGGTTCGAGCCCTCTTAAAGGGGGTAAAACCATATGTCCTGCTTGATTGTATTCAATGAGTATAGGGGTTACTAGAATTGACCTACCTCAAGATCGTAATGGCTAAACCCTAGATGTCTAGCCTATGAGAATTCTGATAGCCTCCATGGACTAAACCTCCGATTTATATACACACCAGAGGGGACTAGGGTCGTACAGAGTCGGTTTGCACAGGAAGGAAATAATACATCCGGACACCAAACTTTTCGTTCACGCATATAGGAGTCCTACCCGGACACACGGATGATCGTCAATTTTTATCTTCACGGTCCATCAGTCCGGCTCATGTTGAACAGGCCGGCCACCCGAGGACCCCCTAATCCAGGACTCCCTCACCTTGTTTATTCCAGTTATTCACAATGTGATGTTCTATATGTGCAAGTATGAACTGTGCAGTTCTATTTCATCAGTACCAGTTTCAACAATACAACTATGAATGACTAGATTTGGTTGCTGCATCTTGTAGTTAACACGCCTTTCCATTTTTTACTTAACAGTAACCAGTGTACTTAGACCGGCACAATAACAGTTTGAATGACTATGTTTGCTTGTTGTTAAATGTTAGGCATGTTGCAATTAACACACCTTCCCACTTGTTTTGCTTTACTAGCGTGCTTGAGCCTGCACACTGAAGCTATCTTTTGGAGATTATTTTGTCTACCATGGATAATTTTGGTTGATGTTTAGCCTGTTGTGCTTAACATGCCTCTCGATGTACCTACACATGAAAATTTTGGGAACGACTATTGTTTTTCATCGAGGTTAGTTTCATCCCATGGCTTATATATACTCACTATTCAGGATATCTGTAGCTGGTACCATATAGGCCGGGGGCTGATAAGGGACTAATCGGTGAATCAGATTTTTAACTGAGTATATCTATAACCCATTTATCGTTAGGTTAACTAGGGCCATATGTAATATATCTCAGGCTACATAGCAACATGCACTATACTTAATGTCTAAATATGCAATCCTAGGCTACATAGCAAAAAGGAAGAGTGTTACCTTAATGTTCTGATGAATTCTAGATATACGTAGAAGAGCAGTAGCAACAACAACAACAACAACAACAACAACAACAACAACAACAAAAACAACAACAACAACAACAACAACAACAACAACAACAACAACAACAACAACAACAACAACAACAACAACAACAACACAACCCTGTTTGGATACTCAACTTAGCTAGAGGTTAGAGTTAGTTTCTAGCTCATGACTAACCCTGAACTAACTCCATCCAAAGAGGTGTTTGGATGACAGGGTTAGATTGACAATAAATGCACTAGGAGAACTAGCTCCAGTTAGCACCTCTTGGGTTGGATATTTTTTTCGGTGGGTTAGACGCAACTACCTCAAACTAGACCTCATGTTTGGATATACTTTAGGGCTATTTGAGCCCGAACTAGCTCAAACTAACTCTAACCCATGGATACAACATCAGTTAATTAGAATGCAATAAACTCCTTCCGGCCCACAATATAAGATGTTAATTCATCTAATATGTGAGTATATTGGATGTCACAAGATAATATAAAAGATTGTCCTACTACATCATTGTGCAATTGTTGTTTAGCTTCTAATATTAACTTGGTGCTTTTAGGTACATATGTCATTGGTAAAGATCCGTGGTTCGACCCTTTCTGTGTATGGGGCAATGAGATATCGATGAACCAGCATCAAGTGAGGAAGTTGATAAAGATTGTTAGTAAAATGGGTCAAAAGATGGGAATTAAACTATTTGTTTACACTTTATCTAAGACAACAGCGAACTGCAGGATGGTAAGTAAGAACCCTGTAGCCTTCTTTTTACTGCCCATAATGAGTTGTGTTAGATGGCAATGTCTGAATCTTTTTCCTTTAAAGTGGTTGCCAAACAGTTACTCAAGATTACCTCTCAAATTACATGATTGGTGGGCATGCAAAGGTTAAAGTATTTCTACCAGAACACGATGATTATCTAGATGTTTTCATGAAGATCGTGAAGGATGGGCGGTCGGCCATCACAAGGGGTTGGGCTAGAGTCGTGCGTGCCTTCTGCATGGAGGAGGGCACAATATTTGCATTCCACTTCAGATTGTTCAGCAACCAGAATGTATTTCGCCTCTTTCTTTACTGTATTTAATAGTACAAGTATACAACTATGGTTCATCATTCTTTATTTGGTTCTTATGTAATTCTTGAACATATGTACCTATGAATCGAATAATGCATTGGTTTGTTTGAACCTGATGGATATGAATAAAGCTACATCATACGTTCAAATTCAAATTCAAATCCGGTACAATTTGAAATAGCAGCAATTAAATTACGGTGAAATTACACCCTCTAGGTCGTTACGGCACACACGTTTATTAAAACACAAACATTTGCGATATAGACCATAATCTGACATGGTTCACAAAGAGGAAACGTGTGCAAGCATGCACAAAGTTTCCATTTGCAATGCGTGTGTGATGTCAGACATTATCACAAATGGTGCATGCAAACTAAACATTTGTGTTAGTTGCCTTATCGTACACGATTCGCAACCATGAACTGTTTCTATGAAGTATGCATCGTAAACGTTGCACCACAGAATAGCGTGTGTGATAGTTGTCATGTACGACAATGTTACGATGGTCCGACATTTCGTAATCCTATCCGACACTCGTAAGACGATTAGCCAATCTTCTTAATTAGTTATCCCATACGGTTTGGGAAAAGCGAATGTGTGTGATTGTATGCTTATCATACACGTTCTATAATAGTGAACCATTTGTGATGGGCCGCGCATCGTAAATGTAGCACCACAGAATACCGACTGCGATGGCAATGTGATCACAAACGAGTAAGAGTATTGTATTCTCCCTATCCCCGACGGTTTTCGGGTCGTGTGAGAAGGACCCCCTATCGCCCACACTCACTTGGCGAGGGTTCCAAATGCCGTTGCGGAAAGGGGTTAAAACCGTTTGTATAGCACCGACATGTACTAGTGACAACCAAAGAAGATATTATGTTCTTGAGAGTAAGGCCCGCTTATACAATGCAGAGGTCGAGGACGCTCGGCGGGCTGAGGAGGCTGTCGGTGTCAAAACCTGCAGATCTTGGGTAGGGGGTCCCAACCTGTGCGTCTAAGTATCGAAGGTAAGAGGAGGCAGGGGACACGATGTATACCCAGGTTTGGGCCCTATTAATGGAGGTAATACCTTACTTCCTCCTTGATTGACTTTGATGAGTATAGGGGTTACAACAGTTGATCTACCTCGAGATCGTAATGGCTAAACCCTAGATGTCTAGCCTGTATGATTATGATTCCCTCTATGGACTAAACCCTCCTATTTATATAGACACCGGAGCAGGTTAGGGTTGTACAAAGTCGGTTTACAAAGAAAGGAATCTTCATATCCGAACGCCAAGCTTGCGTTCCACACCAAGGAGAGTCCCATCCGGACACGGGGGAAAGCCTTCCATCTCGTATCTTCACGACCCACGAGTTCGGCCCACGTCACATAGCCCGAACGTTCGGAGACGCCATAATCCAGGACACCCTCAGTAGCCCCTGAACCAGGCTTCAATGACGATATGTCCGGCGCGCAGATTGTCTTCGGCATTGCAAGGCGGGTTCCTCCTCTGAACACTTCAAAGCTGTTGACTAATAAGAACTATATCTGGCTCTGTTTAACAGTTACAACCCCCGACCGCAAGGGCATAATACTTAATCAATGAACATGTTATGTCTTTACTGGCAACTTTACTGGTGGGACGTTACGTCCAGCCACTTCATTATTTTGATTCATTTTTTGACCTCCCGTTTCGCGTTTAGAGATGCAGCTTCTGGTGACACGTCTTATCAAAGCACAGATTGTGTCCCCTTATTACGGGATTCTCATCAATAAGGCTTGGAAAATTCAACCGTGTCATTCGCACGAACCCTTGGGAATTGGCGAGCTTTAAGGCTCGTGGGGGGACGCTTGATATTCACTTCCTTCATAAGGAGATATGGATCCTCCTTTTTACTCCACGCCTTCTTTCTCCTCAGCCTATCCACCCTCGAGCTCCAGCACCCAAATCTCAATCTTTTTTATCCCCCGCAAATATTATAGCCATGTCTATATCTGGAGCGCAGGGCAAATGGATGGCCTCCTCCATCACTGAGGGGAACATCCAGGAGCTCCGAGAAGCGGGGCACGTAGCCAAGGAAATCGCCCACCGGCTTCCTGCCAAAAAGCAGATTGTCCCCACTCCGGAGCCCAATGAGAGGGTAGTATTCATCCCCCATTTCCTTCGCGGACTAGGATTTCCCCTTCATCCTTTCGTCTACGGTCTCATGTTTTACTACGGGCAAGATTTCCATGATCTAGCCCCGAATTCCTTCCTCAACATTTCATCGTTCATCATCGTATGCGAGGCATTCCTCTGCATTCCCGCCCACTTCGGCCTATGGTTCAAGGTCTTCAATGTGAAGCCAAAAGTGGTGGATGGCCAACATGCGGAGTGCGGTGGCGCCATGGTGAGCAAGCTTCCCAACGTCACCTGGCCCAAGGGTACCTTTCTGGAGATCGTGAAGGGATGGCAGCAGGAGTGGTTCTATGTCACGGAATCTCGTGACTCCACATGGGCCGCTCCTTCCGAGTTCAAGTCCGGGCCTCCAACGCGGCTGTCATCATGGCTCAACAAGGGCCTGGACTGGGCGTCGTCCGACGAGGTAATGACGCTGTAGAGGAGCGTCAAGAGTATGGTAGACAAGAATATCAGTCTTGCCAGCGTGATCCAGGTGATGCTCTTTCGCTGGATTCTCCCCTGCCAACGCCGGACTAAGTATATGTGGGAGTTCGACCCAGCCGGTCCCCGGACCCTGCAGCAGTTCTTCGACACGAAGCACGAAGACATGTGGAAGCTGCTTTTGAAGACCCAAAAGACTTCGCCGAAAATGACCGAACACCTCGGCCATGAGTGCACTCATGCAGTGACTCCCGTAAGTTTTCTGATAACCTTATTTTGTAAATCCAAGGAGCTCTAAGCTTGCCATTCTACCCGCAGGGCTCGACGAAGAAGGCAGAACAGATTCATTGTCCAGCTCCGCTACCCGAAGACCCTGCCATTCCTCTGTTGATGAGGATGCCAGTCCCGGCGCCGTATCAGGCGCCGGAAAAGAAGGCCAAGAAGAAGAGCAAGGAGGCCAAGGGTGGCCTCCGCTATCAAGGTGCTTCAGACGTAGTGTCCGAAGACACCAAAACTCTCTCCTCTCATGACGAAGATGAAGAGGAGGAGGAAGAGAGCAATTCCCCCCCTAAGGGGGGAAAGAAGAAGAGGGCAGCTTCCATGGATCTAGATGTGGAGCCGTCCAAGAAAGGGAGAACCTCCCTTACGGATGATTCCGAGACGGACACCGACGACATCCACGAGTGGCGCCCCAGGCCGAAGCCCCTAGCCGGATCATAAGTATTCAAAGGTGATGTATATATATCTGGCTTTTCGCCTTGTGGTTGTGACACGTTGAATTGCGTGCTGCAGTCCGGCTCGTGACCTCCCCCGACGATCCTCATCTTCTGGGAATTCGCTGGGTCCGAACATGATGGAGAGCGGGTCACCTCCGCCAGCCTCCCCCCACTGCTCTGGATAACACCGAGGTGTTGTCTCGAAGGACCCTTCCGGGACAGGGAGAGGTGCAGGAGGCCGCCAAGACGACGCCAAAGGGTGATACCCCTGCTGCCGAGAACATGGCGGAACCGACCCCCATGGAGACTGGACATGGGGGCCATGTCCAATTTGGCCCGCAACCAAATGTCATTCTGGAGACCCACACGGCTCTGGAGTCAGATGAGCAACCTCTTCCAAAAGAAGGGGCCGCGCCCACCCCGAACAGAGGCTCTAATAACTCGCGCCGGAGATTAACATACATATCGATTTGAACAAACATGCTCCAATGCATGCGTCAGCTTCCCATGCTGCCGAAGCGTCCGAGCTGAGGCGGAAGTTAGAGGAAAAGAAAGGTACGTGACACCGGAACACGTCTGAAATGATATCAGCTCTGATTTATTATCTGGATGAGTTTTATGATTATGCTCATAGCTGACGTGTCTGAGGTCGAGACCCTCAAGATCGTGCTGGCCGAAGCCAAGAAGGAGGCAGAGGAGGAACAAGCCGCCCGCCTGAAACATGAATCAAGGTTGGAGGAAGTCCAGCAAGAGCTCAAGGATGCTATAAGCAAATGCGAGTCATTGGAGTTGAAGATTTCGAATCAAAATTCCGAACTTGCTAAGGCCCTCCAAAGTGCACAAGAGGCCTGGGCTGAAGCCCAAAGCGCCTCTCGGGAGATCCAAGAGGCAAAGCAGATTGCGGCGGGTAAGGCCTTTACCATGAAGAGCAAATTTGTGAGAAGAAAGTATATCTTACTAACCCGGATTTGGAGTTCTCTAGGTGCGTTTGCGGATCTGCCTTGGAGTATTGCTGATGCTGTGGAGTTCTTCCGAGCCGAAGAGGGAAGCTCTGGTAGCAGTACCTTGCGCTAGAGCATCCCATGCCCCTCAGCAATCAGCTGAAGCACTTGACCGAACTGCATAGGGTAGCCGGATTGGCCATGAGGGATTTTATAATCCGTCTTTGGCCCGCCGAACCCATGAATAGCATCTACTTTGGGCTCGTGAAGCGGCTGGTCGGTGCCTGCCCCCGGCTTGATGCCGTGAAGTGGTCGGTCTGCATCGAAGGTGCACGGATGGCCTTCACCCATGTCAAGGTGCAGTGGGCGAAGATGAACGCAGTCAAGCTTGCAACCGAGGGACTGCCCGCCGACAAGGCGCACCGCACACCGGAGTGGTATTTTGAGGACATCCTCGAAGGAGCCCATATTGTAGAGGGGCAGTGCTCGAAGGACATTATTTTTGAATGAATGTATCCTTGTTGTCTAAACTTTGTATTATGAAATAAGGCTTATGTATAATATGTCGCTTGTTTTACCTCAATTTCTCTTCCTCCTGTGCGGCCGTTTACGGTAGCTGAGAGTTGGCCAGTCGTCGGCTTCAGCCCCAACGTAGGATCTACGGGGGTGTTAGAAATAGCACCTGAACACACTTGACCCAACGGCTTGTTCCTTGAAGGAAGTGTTAGTGCGGCGAACCAGGCAATCGGATTATGTGGCTTTATCGCTCTCACTTAGCCATAGGAGTTTTACAGTGAGGTTGTAGGCACAACCCCTGGTATTATTCGATTATCCGAACTTGGGTGCTGTAGACGCCTGACTGGGTGAAGACCGGCCCTTCGCGTAATGCGGACAAAATCGCAAAAGATTTGTAATTGGTCTCCGAATAGCTGACCAGCTCTCGCCGCACCATGACAGTCAGTTTTCGGCTTTCTCTACTGAGGTGTTTATCCGGATGAACCGGAAACACAATCGCAGTAGTTCTCCCTTTACAGCGGAACGTAAGGTAGTAACCACAGGATCCGGGCAACCCAACTATTGACCAAAGACGTGGTTCGGAACCGATGCATATAGTTCTACGTTCGTGATGCTGAATTGTACTATAAAAATGTTCAGACTTAATTTTTTTTGAAGGAATATACATGGCCAAATGGAGCCCCTGGCTATTTAAGTCGAGCCGAGGTGTACATGGCAATCGGAGGAATACGAGGGGATACAGGTTAAGAAATAAGCCAGTACCGAATAGGTTGGGTGAGAAACTGTTTCCATTATAGTCTAATTGAGACGTCAAAATGTTTTTACACATAATGCGATAAGCATCGAGGCTATTTTACATGACGAGCACAAGGGAAAGCTGTGTACGGGTCCTAAAGAAGAAAGGGGTGATCTTTAAAGATCCTTTAGATACTCAGCCACATGTCTACGCTGCTTTTCTCCTTGGCGTATTATCCTTTGAAAGGATCCACGATCGGGTTTTCATGAGGGGCTTAGAAAAATGTCCCTTGGTACCGTCGAAAGGTGATGTGGGTTGTAAGGAACCTGGAAAAATAAAAATAAGAGAAAAGAAATATGAGGGTGCATATAGGGTCGAGCCATATTCTGGACTTTATCTTTACTATGCCTCCATCTTTGCCCATGGTATCTTTAACGTGTAGTGATGCACGCGTGGTACATATGCCGCAATTCGATTGGGGCTGAGACGGAGGCTGAATTGCTAGTCGAGCTCCTGGCGAGCTGAACTGTCGTGCTGCGGGGTAGTCCGGACTAGTTTGATAGTGTCCGGGGGCTTGACTGCCAATATAGTATTTCGTATGATAAGACCGCTCTGTACTTCCGCTGCGAGGGCTGCGGTTTGCTCCTCGATGCGGAGGGAGTGTTCCATGTTTCCATTGACTGTTATAACACCGCGGGGTCCGGGCATCTTGAGTTTGAGATAGGCATAGTGTGGGACCGCGTTGAAGAGAGCGAATGCGGTTCGTCCGAGCAGCGCATGGTAGCCACTGCGGAAAGGGACGATGTCGAAGATCAATTCTTTGCTTCGGAAGTTGTCAAGTGAACCGAAGACAACCTCCAGTGTTATTGAGCCTGTGTAGCAGGCCTGTAAACCAGGTATTATGTTGATTCTTGAAGGATCAATACCAATTTTGCGGACTGTGTCCCGATAGAGCAGATTAAGGCTGCTTCCTCCGTCCATGAGGACTAGCGTGAGGTGGAATCCATCAACAATTGGGTCGAGGACTAGTGCGGCCGAGCCTCCGTGATGGATACTGGTCGGATGGTCTCTGCTATCAAAACTGATCAGACAGGCTGACCATGGGTTGAATTTTGGGGCAACTGGCTCGATCGCGTGGACGCCCCTTAACGCGCACTTGCGCTCCCTCTTGGGGATGTGAGTAATGTATATCATATTCACCGTTTTGACATCGGGGGGAAATATCTTCTGCCCCCCTGTGTTCGGTGGGCGAGGCAACTCATCGTCGTCCTCGCTGGGCGACCCTTTCTCCCTGTGTTCGGCCTGTTTGAAGACCCAACAACTTCGTGTTCCATGGTTGGCAGGCTTGTCGAGAGTGCCGTGGATCTGGCAATGTCGATCAAGTATTCGGTTCAGGCTTGATGAACCGTCTTTGTTTCTTTTGAATGTCTTCTTCCACTGACCGGATTTGGAGCCAGTGAATCTGGCATTGATCGACGTATCTTCTGTATTATCATTGTTGTGTCTACGCTTATGTTTGTTGCATCGGGGCCTACCATTGTCGTTTCTGGCTTCGGAAGTGCCGGGGTCGCTAGTACTGTTGCTGCTACGGGCTAGCCAGCTATCTTTGCTCGTCCAAAAGTTGGTCATTAGTGCTGAAAGGGCCGCCATGGACTTCGGCTTTTCTTGGCCGAGGTGTTGGGCGATCCATTTGTCGCGGATGCTGTGTTTAAAGGCCGCTAGGGCTTCAGTGTCTGGACAGTCGACAATCTGGTCCTTTTTAATTAGGAATCTGGTCCAGAATTTCCTGGCGGACTCTCCGGGTTGCTGGACTATATGACTAAGGTCATCGGCATCCGGGGGCCATATATACGTGCCTTGGAAGTTGTCTCTAAAGGCGTCTTCCAAGTCTTCCCACCTTCCAATAGAGTTTTCTGGGAGGCTAGTTAACTAGTGTCGAGCTGGTCCCTTAAGTTTTAGGGGGGGGGGTATTTGATGGCATGTAGATCATCACCGCAAGCCATGTGAATGTGGAGAAGAAATCCTCGATCCATATAGTGGGATCTATTGTGCCATCGTATGATTCGATGTTCACGGGTTTAAACCCTTATGGGAACTGGTGTTCCATTACCTCATTGGTGAAGCATAGGGGGTGTGCGGCGCCTCTGTATCGGGCGACATCACGGCGTAGTTCGGATGAAGGCTGTATACGGTTTTCGGCTCGTGCAAGGATGTGCCTGTCCCGCCAGGTCTAATGGATGTCCCCGTGCGTTGGGGCACGCCCCCTCGATCCATAGATTGATCTTGTCAGACCAGCTCTATTGTCCAGGTCCTTGCGTAAGTCGTAGGCATAGCTCGAGGCTGTTACCTCCCTGCCTCTATGGCAGGGTGGCGCGGGCTGTTGTTCAGCATCAGTAGTTGGTCCGTTCCATCCACGTGGCGGTCGGTCGGGCTCATCAGCAGTTCTATGCTTTGGCGGTATAGGCTCAAGGGCCTCGTCATCGAATTGAGGCAATAGCTTGCATTTCGAGTAACTCTTAGTTGGGCGCTCGAGGCCATATTTCTTGGCAGCCAGGACGTTGGTCCATCTGTCATTGAGTAAATCCTGATCAGCTCAAAGCTGCTGCTGCTTCTTTTTCAGGCTTCTTGCAATGGCGATAAGCTGGCGTATAAAACATTCTTGTTCGAGGGGTTCCTCCGGCACAATAAAATCTTCGTCACCGAGGCTCACATCTTCTTCGGAGATCGGCAGGTAGTTACTATCCTCTGAGCCCTTGTTCTCGACATGATCGTTGGGTTTTACTTGCCCATCCTCCCAATCATCATGTTCGGATGTTGGCTCTACACGGGCTTCGGCACTCTCTGAAGTGTTATCGTTTCCGGTGCCGATATTGCTGTCTTTGTCGCGACGCGATTTTGAGCGGCGCTCCTGACACCGACGTTTCGGAGGGGCTTCTGTAGGCTTGTCCACATCCGGATCCTTCTTGCCATCGTCGTCTTCCTTGGGTGTGTCCAGCATGTACACGTCTTATGTGGAAGTGGCCGTCTAGCGTGCGGTAAACGGAGGGTTTTGGCCTTGTTCGTCTCCGGCATCATCATCCATACCGTCGATGTCTTCGGAGGCTTAGTCCAACATGTTGGTTAGATCTTCGGTAGTGGCTATGAAGTGGGTGGTGGGCGGGATGTAAAATTCCCCGCTCTTAGCCCCTAGTCCGGAGCCTCGTTTAGGAGCGAGTTTTGGACAGAGAAGCGAGAGTCCGCTGGCAAGCTGGGGTGGGGACCGCCTGGCCGTGCCCATCCGACATGGTCCTGGAGAGTTCAGACTCAGTGTCTGGTGGAGTGTCCAGTGCTTCAATGACAAGGGGGGTTCGGTTCATCTTCGGGCTAGCCAATGACGCGGTCCCCTCCGGATCTCCAGTAGCAAGTTCCATAATCGCAGGGAGTCCGGAGGGCTCTAGACTCCTGTCTTCGGACCTAACAACCTGCATTGGATCTAAGGCCAGAGCGGCGATCGGGGCCACAAACCCTTCGAAGATCAAATCTCCTCGGATATCAGTGACATAGTTTAGGTTCCCAAAACTGATCCGATGACCAGGGGAGTAGCTATCGATCCGCTCAAGGTGGCCAATCGAGTTGGCCCGTAGTGCGAAGCCGCCGAATACAAAAATTTGGCCGGGGAGAAAGGCCTCCTACATGGCGGGTTTGTTATAGATAATCGATGGAGCCATCAAGACTTCTGTTGACAGCACAGAGGAACTCTCAATGAATGCACCAATGTCGGCGTCAAAACCGGCAGATCTCGGGTAGGAGGTCCCAAACTGTGCGTCTAAGGTACGAATGTAACAGGAGGTAGGGGACATGATGTTTACCCAGGTTCGGGCCCTCTTAATGGAGGTAATACCCTACTTCCTGCTTGATTGACTTTGATGAGTATAGGGGTTACAAGAGTTGATCTACCTCGAGATCGTAATGGATAAAACCTAGATGTCTGGGATGTATGATTATGATTGCCTCTACGGACTAAACCTCCGGTTTATATAGACACCGGAGGGGGCTAGGGTTGTACAGAGTCGGTTTACAGAGAAAGGAATCTTGATATCTGAACGCTAAGCTTGCCTTCCACGCCAAGGAGAGTTCCATCCGGACACGGGGGAAATCCTTCCATCTCCTATCTTCACGGCCCACGAGTCCGGCCCACATCACATAGCCCGGACGTTTGGGGACCCCTAATCCAGGACTCCCTTGGAGGCTACACCAAGAGCCTCCGTGAGCTATCATTCAGATTATTATCCTGGCCGTGGATGGTGACTATCAAGCTAGGCCAAAAACCTATGCTTGGGGGAGTACGTATTTGCACTGACATTACGTTCATGTTCACACATTTCATTCTACTTATCGGTGTTCATACTTTTCATTTGTATTATCCGTGCTAGATTTATTTTCCTCGCTTTCTTCTTGTGTGTTCGAAAAACTTTGAGAAAATCCGAAAATATTTCTCATTTCTTTTTTTATTTTTCTTTCTAGTTTAATTAGTTGTAATCTTAAAAGAAAACCCAAAAAGATTTCTCGATTCTTCTTTTGCTTGTTGGGAGCTTTCCCGTGTAAATAGTTTTTCTCGTTTTGTTTTTCCTTCCTTAATTTGCTTTCTTCAAGAAAAATTAAAAACTCCAAAAATATTTTAGTGTATTTCTCTGAAATTCTTTTCTTTTTATTGAGTTATACCAAGGAATAGACCATGATGAAATTGTTGAGTGGCTCTTATATGCATTATTGTTGATTTAACAAAGAACCCATATTGCCTTGTCTTCTCCTTTTGAATAAAATGCTTGCAGACTCCAGCTTAGTCTACGGCACTCTTGAACTATTATTATTTTCATAACATTCGGTCGTGCAAGTGAAAGGCAACAATGACGATATTTGATGAAGTGACTGTGGCAGAGAGAAGTGGGTATGAACTCAACTTGTTTTGTTTTTGTAAATATGTTTAACCTAGTATCCATGATTCAGCTTATTATGATCAAACATGTTTGCGATGACAATTAGAGATTAGTTTCTCATGCCATGCTTAAGTAGCTAGGAGTGGATAATAATTTATCTTGGATGTCAACATGCAATAAAATGATTGTGATGTAGTATGATGATATGGTATCCTCCTATGAATGTTTCAAGTGGCTTGACTTGGCACATATTCATGCATGTAGTTTAATAAAAACCAACATAGCCTCTACGATATTTATGTTCATGGTGTTCATATCCTACTCGTCCTAATTTTCAATGTTAATTATGCATAACACATGTTCATGACCATTTTTCTCTCTAGCTGGCCGCTTCTCAACCTATTTGCTAGCTTTCGCCTGTACTAAGCGGAAATATTGCTTGTACATCAAAACCCTTAAACCCAAGTTATTAAAGACGAGTCCACCAAATCTACCTATATCCGGTATTACCATGCCATTTCAAGTAAATTAGCATGTGCCAACTCTAAAATTTCAAATGATCATCTGTTTTGTGTGCCCTGACCGCTCATGGAGGCGGGGAGGTCAATATCTTCCATGCTAAGCGAGTTATTCTCATGATGAGTGTTTATTCACTCATCTTTCCACAAGAGGGGCGGTAATAGGGATGCCAGTCCCGAAATAAAAAATTGCAAATAATTAAACAAAGGTCCCCCATGACTGTTGTTGGTATGGATGGTACCCATGGATTCGGCTAGCCATGGAGTGTGTTTGTTGGTGGAGGGGGAATAAACCTTTACTTTTATCGCTTGGGAACCACCGGTAATGTGTTTAGCAGGGAAGATATTGATAACTCTTTGTCGTAACATTGCCAGGAAGCGTGTACCTCCCAAAATTATATTTATCTATGTTTTAAGCTTTGAGCTCTAACACCTCTACAAATCCCTGCTTCCCTCTGCATTTGGACTAGCTATTTAATTTTATGTTCAGCCATCACCTTCTCGAACAAGTGCAGTACCTGAGAGCACTATTGTCATTGTCATGCATTGTGTATAGTTAATGTTGAATGCATCATGACTGGATCTATTCTACCATGAATTACAATGTTTAGTCGCTATGAAGTTATGTCTTGCAGTCTCACAAAGGGCTAGCGAGAAATCACTGATGTCATATTATATCATGGTTATTTTGACAAAGTGTTGGCATTTGATATATCTTATTATTGCTCTCTAGTTGATTATGCTATTGATTTGAGTTAATCTAATTTCTAAGAGTTATTGTTGACATGGTCAGTCATGATCTTTGTTGAAAACCTTGGTCCTACTTAAGCTTATTTATGTAAACAAGAACAAAAGAGTTCGTAAAAGTTTTTCTTTTTCACTTTTAGTTTGTCAACTGAATTGCTTGAGGAAAAGCAAAGGTTTAAGTTTATGGGAATTGATACGTCGCCATTATATCTACTTTTCCTAACACTTTTGCTCTTGTTTTGGACTCTAATTTGCAAGATTTGAATAAAACTAACCTCACTGACGCTGTTTTCAGCAGAACTACCCTGGTGTTGTTTTTGTGCAGAAATAAAGTTCTCGGATTCGGAAGAAATTTTTTGGAGATTTATTTCAGAATGTATAAAAAATACTGGAACCAAGAACCAATGGAGGAGGTGACCTGGCTGGCTAAGATACACCCGGGCACGCCCCCCCTCTAGTGCACCCTGGTAGGTTGTGGCCACCTCGTGGCCCCCTAGCCCTAATTCCAACTCCATAAATACCTATTTTCAGAGAAAAGAAATAGGGGAGGAAGTTTCATTGCGTTTCATGATACAGAGCCGCCGCCACCTCATGTTCTTCATCGGGAGGCCAGATCTGAAGCCCGTTCGGGGCTCCGGAGTAGGGAATCTTCGGTCTTTGTCATCACCAACCCTCCTTCATCACCAATTCCATGATGCTCCCAATCAGGAGTGAGTAATTCCTTCATAGGCTCGCTGGTCGGTGAGGAGTTGGATGAGATTCATCAAGTAATATTGTTAGTTTTGTTAGGGCTTGATCCCTAGTATCCACTATGTTCTGAGATTGATGTTGTTATGACTTTTCTATGCTTAATGCTTGTCACTAGGGCCCGAGTGCCATGATTTCAGACCCAAACCGTTTTTGTTTTCACCATTATATCCATGTTCTAGATCCGATCTTCAAGTCATATTCACCTATTATGTGTTATGATCCGTAAACCCCAGTGTGACAGTAATTGGGATACTTTCCGGTGATGACTGTAGTTTGAGAAGTTCATGTATTCACTATGTGTTAATGCTTTGTTCCGGTTCTCTACTAAAAGGAGGACTTAATATCCCTTAGTTACCTTATGGACCACGCTGCCACGAGAGGGTAGGACAAAAGATGTCATGCAAGTCCTTTTCCATAAGCACATATGACTATTTACGAAATACATGCCTACATTATATTTATGAACTGGAGCTAGTATCGTATCGCCGTAGGTTATGACTGTTATATGATGAATATCATCCAACAAATTCACCGATCTAATGCCTACGAGTTTTTCACATATTGCTCTTGCTAAGTTACTATTGCTACTTCTATAGTTACAACTGCTACAACATTGTTATTGATGTTACTGTTATCATTGCTATTGTTACCACCGCTATGAAAACTATCATACTACTATGCAACTAATCACTTTGCTGCAGATATTTAATCTCCAGGTCTGACTGAATTGACAACTCAACTGCTAATACTTGCAAATATTATTTGGCTCCCCTTGTGTCGAATCTATAAATTTGGGTTGAATACTCTACCCTCGAAGACTCTTGCGATCCCCTATACTTGTGGGTTATCAAGACATCTTTCTGGCGCCGTTGCCGGGGAACATAGCTATATTTGTTGAGTCACTTGGGATTATTATCTATTTATCACTATGAAGAATCTATAGGATACCAAAACCAAAAATTATTCCCTATAAGAGGAGGGGAGGTAAGGAACTACCATCTAGCTCTACACTTGATTCACCTTCTATTTTGAGTAAACTTGCAACACCACCAGATGCTATTAATCCTGATATGTTACAAGTTATTGATGATGCTAATTCTGCTTTGGATGATGCTTATGATGATGCTAGTACCTTGCTTGATGATCATGTGCCACTAGGTGAATTTCTTGATGAAAAAATTGCTAGAGCTAAAGATATTAAGAATGCTGAAACTGATGAAATTATTGAAACTGAAAATCTTGAAAAACATATTAGATCTAGCTCTCCTAGATTTAAAATGCCTAAGATACCTGAAGGTTATGTTATGGATGAGGATATAGATAGAGACTTTCTTGCTTGCAATGATAGATATGATCTTAAGAAATTACTATGCAAACTGAAAGAAATATCTTTGAATGCTAGAATGAAATGTGATCCTAAGACCGCTACTTCACCTATCTTTGTTAATGATAAGGATTATGAATTCTCTGTCAACCCAAAGTTAATTATTTTGGTTGAATTTGATCCTTTTCATGGCTATGAAAACTGAATCTGTAGTGGCACATCTTACTAAATTAAAAGATATAGCCACCCTATTTGCTCATGATGACACAACAAAAAAAATACACATCCGTGACATTTTGGGCTGAATGGAAAAAAATCATGCTTATGACACTTCTGTGACGATAATTATGACAAAACCAGATATCATAGATGTGGTGGGCTCCTACTTCTATGACAAAAAATCATGACAGAAAATGGGCGTTTCATCCTGGGTAGGCCGGAGACGCTGCTGCATGACATTCTTTGGGCCGTTCATGATGAAAAAATCATGGTAGAAGCAAGGGCGAAGAAAATATCAGGGAGCTCTCAGTCACGCTGGGTGGTCGAGGCTGACTGATGCACGGAGGTTTTCGTTTTTCTCTCGTGTACGCACATATGTGTGAGGCGTTGGCTAACTGAACCCAAGTGATCACATGTTACTGAACCCGATCGGTTGATCCCTTGGCTGTTAACTGAACCCGAGCAATTCATTCGCTGCTGACTGAACCCGAGCAATTGCTTCGCTGCTATTGCTAACTGAACCCGAGTGATCGATCACTGCTGCTGCTTACTGAGGCCGATCGAGCCCCCGTGCGAGACGTAGCTAGCCGGTGTTGGATTGCCACGCGATGAACAGTGACCGTTGCTACCGTGCGCATGGTACATAGAATGAGTCCACACGTGGTGAGTCGAGCCAGTTGGTTGGTTGTGGATGAACAGTTCTCTGTGGGGTTGGGGTGAACTGGACCCCACGGTAGTAGGTCGTTGCCGCTGGATGAACAGGACCACGAGGAGGCCGCCGTACCCCGGCCGGTTGGGGGTGGATTAACAGGACCCCGTGGAGGCTCTATGAATAGCAGCTGGTGGATGCTGGATGAACAGTAGCCGTGGATGAACAGTAGCTTGTGGAGGCTGGAGGAGGTCGACGGTGGATGAACAGTAGCCCATTGAGGCTGGAGTGAGTCAGTAGACCGTGGATGAACAGGACCCCTTTTCGACCGTAGGCACTCCAACACAAGTTCGTTTCCTCCGTTTTGCGGTATGCCACACCCCTCCCAATGAATAGTTCTCCGTTTTGACCGTAGGCACTCCAACACAAGTTCGTTTCCTCCGTTTTGCGGTATGCCAGACCTTTCCTGATGAAGAGGACTCCGTTTGGACCGTACGCGGTCGAACAGAAGGCTTGTTTCCTCCGTTCTATGGTACGCCAGGACTTGTTTTGGTTGTTCCGTCCAAGCCGGTTGGCTCCCAATGAACACAACGTCGTTGCTGCCATCCGCTGCCTCTCCATGTACATGAGCCCTAGCTGGACGTATGCGCGAGTAGGCGTTCGAGACCCCGCCCGTATGTACGTACGTGGCCGTATTTTTTGGCATATGGTTGTACGTCCGTGTACATATTTTAGAAGGGACTGCCTGAACTGCTACGTCGGGGGCATGCCGAGTCTTCCTCCGCTACCCATCGACATCGTCTACTACTACACATGCCGTTGCTTGCTCGGCCATGGTTCATCGTTGCAGAGAGACCGATCGACCAGTATGTACGTGCACGTTTGCGACAACGCTGCATACGCTTTGACCGGGTGGGTCCCAGCTATCAGGGAGGATAAGGATGCACTTCCTTGCGTGCGAAGATATAGCTGGTGGGTCCTTGCTGTTAGGGGGAGGAATCATTTTTATTTTGCAAGTAATAAGGAGGCACTTCCTTGGTTTTGAAGATGTAGCTGGTGGGTCCAACTGTCAGCCTCACAGCCTAAAGTCCAATTTTGATGGTTGTCGTCCATTGACCTCGTTGACCATGAGGCGCTGAGAGCATCAAGGCGGTGGACGACGGCGAGGCCTAGGAAGGGAACAACGAGGAGCCAGAGAAGATGAGGCGAGTGGATGCCCACAAGGAGGGGAGTACGAGGGTTCACTGGTTCGGCTGCAGTGTAAGGCCGCTGTCGCCAAAGAATAACATTGGGTGTAGGTGAGTAGAGGGAAGGTCTGGCTAGTCATAGTATGGTCAGTCCATGAGGCCTGCACGGCAGCAGACCTGGCCACGGGAGGCTGGTGCAAGCGATATGGCGGGGCTGGTTTGGGCGGCCGGAGCAAGAAGACCAGAGGTTGAAGACGCAACACGTCCATTGATTTAACTTCCGACGTTCAGTGCAATTATAATTGTTTTTGACTACGTTGACAAAGCCCGTACGCGTCAACTTAGTTGGCCCACAAGTCAGCCTCCAAATCTGGTGCGTTCCAGCTAGCAGGGGGGATTATTTTTCTGCTCGTAATAAGGTGGTTGTTCCTTGCGTGCGAAGATGTTTTTTGGGTTTTTGAATTTCTTCTTTTCGAGTTAGAATAAAAAGAAAACAACATAGATTCTTTGGTAAGATCTATATTTTTGCGAAATGGATCATAATAAAGCTGGTGGGTCCCAGCTGTCAGGGAGAGGTAACTTTTTCCACCTAATAAAGGAAACACTTCCCTGCGTGCAAAGATGTAGTTGGCGACTCAAACCTGTCAGAGGGAGAAATCATTTGTTTTCACATAATAAGGAGGGACTTACTACTTTCATGACCATGGGCCATGCGGGTCCCTATTGTCAGCCACTCCACGTTGATGCCTCTTCCTATGGCTATCGTTTGTTGACAAAGTTGACCACGCCGCGTAGAGAGAACCAACGTGGTGGACGATGGCGAGGCCTAGGATGGGACGATTTGGAGCCGGCGAAGACATAGCAGTGGATGCCCACGCGGAAGGGAGTATGAGGGTTCACTGGTTCAGTTGCGGTGTGAGGTTATCGTCACAGGAGAATAACATGAGGTGTTGGTGAGTAGAGGAATGGCCTGGACGGCGATGGGAGTAGGGTGGGCCGGTGAGGCTGCTTGACGGACAAACCTGACCGACCACGGAGGCGATGGCGAGAAGTGGTTTGGTAATTTGAAGCATGAATATCCGAGATCGAAGAAGCACCACAGCCATTAGATGGACATCGAACGGCCACTGCTACTAGAATCGTGTGTTGACTATAAGTTGACAAAGCCTTGCGTACGCGTCAACTTATTAGGCCCACTAGTGACCATCACATCCGTGGCAGAGAACATATAGCCCATTTGTGATTTTTTATAATGTACAACCCATTTTTTTTAATTCTAATGGAATTTACTCAGCCCATTTACTGTTTGTTAAAATTACAACCCATTTTCTATCCTGGACTTTGTTAATAAGTTCAGCCAACCGCTCAAGAAAATTCAACAGAATTTCCAACATTTTTATGGGATCCAAAATATTTTTTAACCCGAAATTTAAAGTCAGATTAAATACAATTTCAAAATAAATTTGTATTAGGTAAAAATCCGATGAAATTTTGCGCGCGCAATAAGTAATGAAATTAAAAAATGTACCTGTTTGATGCGTTTTTATATTTACAACCAATTTTTTCAATTACAACCCATTTATTATTTCATAAAGCTCATTTGTTGGCAAATCTAATGCGGCCTGGAGAATAACAAGTTGACCTGGGTTGGTTATTTCGCAAAAAAAGAAGAGCTAGGCTAGCCATTTTGAAATTGAAATATTAATATCCGGGCAGGATATTTGGTCGACATAAAATAATCGCCTGGGCCAGACGGGCCACAGCTTGTCCAGTTGATACCCTGCTCCTGTGAACAACAACAAAAACATCGCCCAAGAAAAACTCTGCTCACACCTAAAAAACACAAATACTACTCGAGCTGCTGGGTACTAGTTGTCTGCCGCTCTTTGTGCAATTGTCTCGTTTATTGACTATATAGGTTGACAATGGTGTGTGACCGTGATGGCGAGCTTCATTTGGTGAGCCAAGCATGTCCATTCTTCGGACTGGACCCGGCAAGTCTGGTCGACCGCCTGTCCCACCTGCATCGCCTCCCTCGCCAGCGTGCTTTCCACCCAAAATGGTCAGAGCCGCCCGCGCTGCTTCCCGGTGCAGGAGATTTCTCCGTGTTCAAACAACACAAGTGTCGTCCGTTCGTTCGTCTGCCGCCCATATTAATGATATGAGGTTGCCAAGGTGGCTACTCTGGCGCCACCCGTCCGTCCCTCTACCGCCCACCATTGCTTTATAAACTGCTGCGCTAGCCATAGCCTCAGTCATCCGCCTCCATTCCCTTTCTCCTGTCGATACCACTACTACCACCATGGCTTCCTCGCGCTCCAGCGCTCTTCGGGATGGGCAGACGAC
The DNA here is from genome assembly GCA_021605145.1 of Aegilops bicornis. Lineage (NCBI taxonomy): Eukaryota > Viridiplantae > Streptophyta > Magnoliopsida > Poales > Poaceae > Aegilops > Aegilops bicornis. Next base: position 193,283,100 of record CM038672.1, on the reverse strand, counting down.
GGACTAGAAGGTGATGGCAGCCATTGCTGCTGACTGGCTGGCCGACAGGCAGCCGGAGGACAACGACGTCCCAATGGAGAATGTGGTAGTCGACGATCCGGCGCCAACCCCCGTCTGCGTGCCATCCTCTCCGGTGCATTGCACCATGAGCATGGGCGAGGCTCGTGCCCAATATAGGCACACGGTGAGGCAGAAGCGTGAGGAGAAGTTCCGGGAGGTATAGGCCGACGCCACCGACAACCACCATCACCTCCAGGAGCACCTCAGGCGAGATCGCCGCAGAGCGGTCAGAGCAGGAGGCGCTGCTCGAGTTGTACCGCTCCGCCCGCGAGAGTCGCCTCGCGCGCTGACTATACCGCATGCCGGTGGCAGAGGTTACGTCCGCCTACAAAGAGGACGATGAAGCGGGCGAGGCGCTGTTTGGCGAGACCGACAACGAGGCAGAGGACAATGCCGGCTCGGCCGAGGCCCCACTTCGCTGGCATCGAGGCGGAGGAATTTGCCAGCTTCGGTGAGGCCCTGCTCCGCGGAGGCCCCGCCCCGCCAACAATGAGGCAAAGGACATCGCTGGCTCCACTGAGGCCCCGCCCTGCCGGCAACCAGGGGTAGGATTTCCCCCGCTCGACCGAGGTGCCGTCTCATCGACAACGAGATAGAGGACATCGCCGGCTCCATCGAGGCCCCGCCCCGCTGCCAACGAGGCCGTGCCACACAGAAAAGAAGGAAGAGTAGAACACGGTAGGTCGCGGCCGCTCGGGTACAAGTAAGGACACCGCTGCTACCCTCAGGTTGAAGCCAAGCTTGGCGGGTTGACCATTGACGGCCGATTAGCTTCTTGGAGGCGACGGTGAGTCAGAGAGCTGTGCTGGAGAAGAAGCTTCTGTTTGGCTCAGCAGGACACGGGAGGGTAGCTTCGTTTAATTAATTATACCTCCAGCGCACCCCTTTTTAGTTAAATAATTTATGAAATGTAATGAAATCCAGCCGTGTATGAATGAATTTAGTTCGAATTCTTGTATCACTGGCATTGGATGAACACGCAAAACAATACGTACTAGCATTATTCCCATGATGATCACCCCATTTTCAGCAGTTTCACACGTACTCCCTCCGGTCCTTTTTAGTTTACATATAAGTTTTTTTCTGAAGTCAAAGTATCTCTACTTTGACCAATCCTATAGAAAAAGGTATCAGCATTCACAATGTAAAATCAACTGACTTGAAAGAAATCTAATATGTGGAGTAAAAAAGGAACGGAGGGCGTACAAAAAGTTTGAGCAGCCTTTTAGCATGCCTGTACATTGCAATCAAACACACAGGCCTGGAAATTCATAGAAAACATTCAAAAGAATCAATGAATATGCATCTCAGCGATTCACACGTCAGAGCCAATATTTACTTCACAACTAAAGAATTGTAACATCCCAAAATTTTAAATTTTGGAATGTTATAATAAATAAATAGTTTTGATTTATTGTTTTATTATGGTGTGGTTTCCTGTGTGAAATTGAGTGAAATTCAAACTTTTTGAAAGTTAAATGAGAGGGAATAAAAGGACTTTCCCAAACTTTCACCTTTGCTTTCTGATCTCCAGGAATTCAAATTCATTTCATCACAAAACCCTAGAGAGAAGATGATATGACTTCTTCCACTTAAATAAATGAAAAGGGTTTTCGAAAATATTAGAATTTCATTTGGCAATATTTCAAATTCAAAAACTTTTTGCAACTCAATGATTTTCATGAGAGAAGATAAAATGACTTCTTCAAAACATATGAAATATGAGTTGGAAGTTTAAAAGAATCAAATTTAAAGTCACTTTTAATTTATTTTTCAAATTTGAGTTATTTAAATTTTATTCAAATTATTTTTCTTCAAAAATAAAATATATGGAAATTAGGGTAATATGATTCCCTACATTAGAAAATTGGAGAGAAATAAATTTGAATTTAGTTTGGAATTTTTAAAATGATTTTAATGAGGTTTTATTGCAGCAGTAGCACTGTTTGATTTATTTGAATTTTCCTAGATTTTATTTGATGCCAGAAAAATGTTCATGTTGTAGACAATCTTTTTCTTAAAATTTGGATATAATATATGCCTATATAATATTTTTATTTATTTTGTTTTAATTATTTTTGTTTGTTTGTGTTTAAAAAAAGAGAACTTCGGGGCGACCAAACTGGGCCGAAGCCCAGCTGACCAAGTCGCCGCCGCCTTCCTCCCGTCGCCAAGACGGACTCCTCCCAAGTCCGAGCCGCCTCCGCCGCTCGCCGTGGTTGCGGCGGCCTCCTCATGCCCCTTCCCCTCGCCACCCCTCGCCCCCCTCTTAAAAGGTGCCACCCTAGACTCCTCGCTCCTCCTCCCGAGCCGCGCCGCCGCCATCGCATCTCGCAGCCGGCGGTGCTCCACCGCCGCCGCCATTGCACTCCTTCCGACGCCCGCACCGAGCAGCGCCATCGCCGACTCACCGCCGCCTCGCTGAGCCGCCGCCGTTCGTCGCCTCGACGCCGGATCTCACCGTCGCCGCCAAGGTCAAACCGCCCCGAACCTCACTAAACCAAACCCGGTCTGACCCGGTTTTATTTTAAGTTACGGTTTTTAGGTTAAACCCGGTTTTCTAATTTAGTTAGGTTATTCAGTGGACGTTCGCTAGTTTAGGTTCTGTAGCGAATGGTTTTCATCTTATAAGCTTCTGTAGCGAACGTTCGTTCTTTAGATTTTTTCTTTTTCCATTTTAATTCCGGCCAGGGACCTAGATGCAATTAGTTTATTTACAGTTTAGTCCCTGATCTTCAAACCTTCGCTACTTTTTGCTCGCTTGTCCAAATCCAATGAAACCAATGCCCACTTCTTCGTTATGATCTCATCTATCCAGATAACCAACTTAAACATATTTTTGAAAGTTTAAAATTAGATTTCAAACAGATTTGAATCAAACTTCTTTTGTTCATGACTCGAGTTTTATAACTCCAATTTAGTTGATTATTTTTACAAATCAAAGATTTTGACCTAAACTTTCTGATAATGCGAAATTCACCTAATTTTGGTACTGTTAGAAATTGTTTTATGTTGAAAAAGTTAATTGCTTGTTTTTGAAATTTTGCGAGATCTTTTCTTCGATTCTTTTGCATGTGTGCTTATGTATGCAATTGCTTGCTCACGATAGATTGACTGGAGTGTGACGAATAGAATTATCAGGAGTTATGAGTGTGAATCATCTTCATCAACAGTACAAGGCAAGTTCACATTTTGATCATACTTTTGATACCTAGTTTTTATGCATTAGTTTCAACCCTCAAACATTGCGTGAGTAGGATTTGTTAACATGTGGGTATTGGGAAGTAGTTGATGAGGTAGGAACCTATTGTCTTGCATTCAAACCCTGGGCGTTACTACGTTATGCTTATACTGCTATGCTATGCTCGTACACGTGGTTTGGTTTGAGTGATTCATGACAGATGTGAGTGTTATTATGAATTAAGGGATAACTTAAGGTGGCTACTTTAATACACATCTGGGTGGAATGGTTGGGACACCCTTGAGCACCTAGTGTTTTGCCCAGGCACTTGGAGAACCCAGTGCTTGCTCAAGGGGATCTCGTAGTACCCTTGTGATCATCCTATGGTTTGCCACCCATGCTCAAAGGGATCATAAGATTATTCATGCTAGAAACTTCCATGTGCAGCCACAAGCCATTATGGGCTCTGGCATAGTTGAGTAATTTGTGGGATTCCTTCCCACGAAGGCCTAGCAGATGTAGGCGATTGTAGGTGTACCGGCCTATTTATCAGTTAAGGGGACGTCTTCGGAAAGACTGTGTCTCGGTCATCCGTTTCTCAAACATCATGCAGTGCGAGAAATCCAATGGAGGAGATCGAGTCTTGTGGGGAAATGTGCGCAAACCTCTACAGAGTGTACAAACTAATCATGATTAGGCGTGTCCCTGGTTATGGACATCTTGACTATCTGGTAGTTGAATTATTCATTTGATCTCATCACTTTACTTAATGTATCTGTTGGGGTAATATTATTATTTTGGGATTGAGTTGGAGGAACCTTCACAATAATGGCATATACTTGGTAGTAAAATAAAAATATGTTCCTTTGTTGTTGGGAAAATTTAGCTTTTTGCAAAAATAAACTTAGAGCCTCCACGAGCCAAATTTACATATAGTGATAGCCGTTATTTAGCATTGCTCTACAGTGTGAAATTGCCAGTACATTCAATGTACTGACCTACATGGCTGCAAAGTCTCATGTTGCAGGAATCTTATGACGAGTAAGTGATACGTTAGGGTTACGATGTCTACGCTCAACTTTGCCGTTGGCATTGTTGGGATCTCCACAACTTTGTTGTTACTTCCGCTATTTGGATTGAGGTAATAGTATTTACATTACTTTATACATGTGATTTACCTCTGTTATAAATCCTCGAGTACTATGTGTGTCAGCATACCGATCCAGGGATGACACTTAAGCACATAGACTTGATCCATACGGTTCGGGTCGCTACCAGATGGTATCAGGGCACATGTTGACTGTAGGACGTGACCCCTAGAAACTGGCAAGCCCATTGGAAAGATTTTTTCTACAACTTTATTTTCAAAAGGAACTTTTACCTCTCTTCTTTTCTGAGTTTTATCAAATATTTCCTTTTAGTTAGACTATACCCCTTTCCGCTTTTGACCACACAAAGATTCGACTGATGAGACCACTCCAAGAAGTACAAGATATCGGACAACTAAGACCACTTCGGAATGAAGAGCATTTTACTGTGCATTATAATAATGGAAACTACAACGGTTGAAGACTCCAAAGACTCGAAGAATTTGAAGGCTCTGTAGAATTTCCATATTGGTATGACCTAGGAAGGCTAGCATTAGGGAACTTGTCAGACTATTGAAGTTGTCAATACCCGAGATCAAGGTGTGTCGGAGAAAGACCGGAACATGGAGCATTAAAACTGAAACTTTTTGTCAAGAAAACCCTAAGACAGGAGATATGAACTATGGTATGATAGCTCATGGTAATGACATGGGCAGAAACACGGCTAACCATGATGTTATCGCTTGCTAATGCTATTGCCAATGTGCTGAGTTAAGAATGCATTTCTTTGGAAGGATTGGATGACAAGAAGGCTAATGGAGCACCTATCAGCAAAAGATAAAATTTTAACCTTAGCTGGTGTATCGCCAGGATCTGAAGTATTACATCAAGAAGTTTAGGCTGGACCTTTAGGAAGCCGTATTTGAAAAGGAATCATTTCATGAATGACTCAGGACCCAGAACCTGAATGTAGCAAACTGAAGGAGCAAAACCTTGAGATACTGGAGATTCGTTAGGAATTGAAGGATGGTAGGACCATGGTTCATGCCAAGGGTGTTGAAACCCAGAAGTTGGAATGCAATTCCTGAATATTAAAGGACGTCATGAGAGACTTCGCGTCAACCGAGATGATCTGGCGAAAGAACTTGAGAGGGACAAGCACGATCAGAAGAAGCCATCGGAGACATGAACAAGACTTGAAGAGTTTGGCGACTTTGAAGATTTATTGACCTTTAGAAGACCAAACTCCTGTTATATACTTACGTTAGATGCGACGATTGTGAGCTGTCATTTGGTTGATGTTTTTCCGACAGCCACAAAATAAAATATGTCTCTTCAAAACTATTTTTTGTATTGTGTGTATCCCTTGCTATCCCTCTTATCTCACCCAAAAACCCTTGGAACCAATAGAGGATGAATGGAGATGAACTCATATTTTCTGGACCGATGAGTCAATTGGAGAAGGGCCGATGGATTCAGAACATGGAAGATCACATGAAGAATAACACTATAGCCGGAAAGGATCTGACCCAGCATGCTCTTTAGTGCTTTTAAAGAGGTTCTGCTACTTGGTGGAGGATGTACCAAACCATCAATGGATGGCAAGGAGTAACCACTTGGGATGAATTTAAGTTGACTTTGCTCAAGTCTCGTCTTGAGACCCAGAACAGGAAGCCTTATGGAAATAATATGAAGAAACCTTGTGCATACAAGCTGTATCGAGAAATAGGACACAACCATAAAGAACACAAGGATAAATGCCCTAATTGTGAAGGAAGTCACCCAGCTGAAGAATGCCCAACTAGGCTGATTACTTGATTCTTGTGTGAAGGAACTACCCACTACCCTGCTCAGTGTCACATTTACCACATCGTACAAAGAACCATCTAGCAAAAGAAAGAAGAAATGAAAGGAGCCCTCATGGAAATTTTAGAAGAACCTGTGATGGAGGAAGAGGTGGACGACACACCCAAAGAAGAACCAATTAAACCTTACACCAAGTCATGCTCTTCATGTGGAGAAGAAGGACACATCTCCAAAAATTGTCTGAAGGGGGATCTAGTAGCATTCCCGACAGTGGAAGTAGAGTATGACCCACAGTAAATAGAAGCCCTGATTAGCACGGAAAAAATCCAGAAGAGAAATATAATGTATCTCCAGAACAACCCAATTCCTACAAAGAAGGACCTGAGTCATATCACATGTTTCAGGTGCAAAGATTCAGGGCACTACTTCAGCGCTTGCCCAAAAAGGAAGCCCAGGACCCAAGGAGGCAATGTAAACACAAGGAAACCTCGAGACTTGTCAGAAGTAGTATGTTTCTGCTGTAATGAAGCAGGGCACTCTGCCAGAGATTGTCCCAATAAGATTGAGGATTGTGCTAAATAGTTGAGTTGAAAGAAGAAATATAGTAGTAGCAGTTGGAACATTCCTTTTATACTGAGGTGTTGAGTTGAGGCATGTAATGGAAATGCAAGAGATTGAATTAATTTGAGAATCAACAAAGTTAACATCGTTGGTACTGATTTGGATTTTATGAGTTGTTATTCTATGAAGAAAGACCTTCACCATTTTCGAGGATATGAGAAATATGGTCTATGGAAGAATTTGTGCATTTCAAGGGTGGTAGTACTTGTGAGGAAACTTGACCTCTGGAAAGGATTATGATATTCCATGGAGGGGACTTTGGACAAAATAAGTACAAGTTTTATCTCCATATGTGGGATACCCCAAGAGTATGAAGGGATGAAGTACTATTGGATATAAAGGAGGTATAATGTTGGTAATATGGAGCAATTGTAACTCCATGATGAGTTTGAGTAACCACGTCTTAGTTTGGTACCAATAGAAGGAAGGGAGATAGTACAATTGGATGGATTTAAGAATGCTAGGAAGTTGGATGTTGGAATAATGATCAGTTGCCCGATGATGAGTTCAAAGTTTACAAGTGATGAGATGGGCCCTAATCCATAGACTCCAGGACCTGCCAAGAAGCAAGTACACTATTGCTGAAGGAAAAACTCTGGAAGAGGATATGCCTTAGGATCTTATAGGAGTTACGCATAACCCGAGAGTTGTGAAGGAATGATATATATTTGTTTGGCTTGAAGAATCCATGGATTTATCCAAACTCAGATCGTCGACAAGAGAAATTCGGCAATGCTTGTGAGGATGACCGAGTTTTAGAATGCGAGATTTGCTAAATCATATACATGGTAATGATTTGGGTGCGGGATGTATTGATCACCATACCGACTTACTCTTATTATTCGCCTTGCTATATGGGATGGTACATCTTAGTGACTTGCCTATAGTAGATAGACGACGATATCAAAATCTTGTTTAAACCTTAGAATGGTATGGTAATTTTTCCCTTATATACGACAGCTGTTGAAAATCATAGGATCTACGGTGAGGTTCAACCCAAACCATTTCCTGCAGGAGAAACCATAAATTGTTTACCACCATGAGTTATCGATAGTTGTTTAGTATTGGCGCCAGACCGTCAGCTAAGAAGACCCAGTCACAGGAAGACCGTACCAAGATAAAAAGGACCGAAGAATTGCGGTAGAAGTTATGCCACTACTGGAAGAGCCAGAGTAGAAATTTTCCTGAAGATCTAAGAAGACCGAGACTGTCAAGAATAAGGATGTACAACCTGAATTTTGATGGAACCGTAACCATGCTTCTATGGGTGGTAGCACCCCACAACCCCTGTGACGATCTTTTTATTTTTTAGGAGACCCCGAACCTAACCAATTTCTTGCTAGCCTCTCCGAATCTCGAGGACGAGATTCATTTTAAGGGTGGTAGGTTTGTAACATCCCAAAATTCTAAATTTTGCAATGTTATAATAAATAAAAAGTTTTGATTGATTGCTTTATTGTGGTGTGGTTGCCTGTGTGAAATTGAGTGAAAGTTGAAACTTTTTGAATGTTAAGGAGAGGGAATAAAAGGACTTTCCCAAACTTTCACCTTTGCTTTCTGATCTCCAGGATTTCAAATTCATTTCATCACAAAACCCTAGAGAGAAGATGATATGACTTCTTCCATTTAAATAAATGAAATGGGTTTTGAAAATATTTGAATTTCATTTGGTAATATTTCAAATTCAGAAACTTTATGCAACTCAATGATTTTCATGAGAGAAGATAAAATGACTTCTTGAAAACATATGAAATATGAGTTGGATGTTTAAAACAATCAAATTTAAAGTCCCTTTTAATTTATTTTTCAATTTGGAGTTATTTGGATTTTATTCAAATTATTTTTCTCCAAAAATAAAATATATGGAAATTAGGGTAAAATGATTCCCTACATTAGAAAATTGGAGAGAAATAAATTTGAATTTATTTTGGTATTTATAAAATGATTTTTATGAGGTTTTATTGCAACAGTAGCACTGTTTGATTTATTTGAATTTTTTCAGATTTTATTATATGCCAGAAAAATGTTCAGGTTGTAGAAAATCTTTTTCTGAAAATTTGGATATATTATATGCCTATATAATATTTTTATTTCTTTTGTTTTTATTATTTTTGTTTGTCTGTGTTTAAAAAAAGAGAACTTCGGGCCGACCAAACTGGGTCGAAGGCCAGCTGGCCCAACTCGCCGTCGCGTTCCTCCCGTTGCCAAGCCGGACTCCTCCAGAGCCCGAGCCGTCGCCGCTCGCCATGGTTGCCCCGGCCTCCTCCTGCCCCTTCCCCACGCCACTCCTCACCCCCCTCTTAACAGGCGACACCAAGGAGTTCTTGCTCCTCCTCCCGAGCCACGCCGCCGCCCTCGCATCTCGCCGCCGCCGCTGTTCCACCGCCACAACCACTGCACTCGCCGCCAACGCCAAGACTGAGTCAAGCGCCACCGCTTTGTTTCCACTGTTCGCCGTTGCCGACAAGTCGTCGGCCTTGTCATACAGCCGCCATTAAATTCGTCTCGACGCCGGATCTCGCCGTCGCCGCCAAGGTAAAACCGCCCCGAACCGGTACTAAACCAAATCCGGCCCGTCCCGGTTTTATTTTAAGTTTCGGTTTTTAGGTGAAACCCGGTTTTCTAATTTAGTTAGGTTATTCAATGGACGTTCGCTAGTTTATGTTCTGTAGCGAACGCTTTTTGTCTTATAAGCTTCTGCAGCGAACGTTCATTCATTAGAATTTTTATTTTTCCGTTTTTATTTCGGCTAGGGACCTAGATGCAATTAGTTTATTTACAGTTTAGTCCCTGATCTTCAAACCTTCGCTACTTTTTGCTCGCTTGTCCAAATCCAACGAAGCCAACGCCCACTTCTTCGTTATGATCTGATCTTTCCAGATCACAAACTTAAACATATTTTTGAAAGTTTAAAATTAGATTTCAAGCAGATTTGAATTCAAACTTCTTTTGTTCATAACTCAAGTTTTATAACTCCAATTTAGTTGATTATTTTTGCAAATCGAAGCTCTTGACCTAAACTTTCTGATAAGGCCAAATTCACCTAATTTTGGTACTGTTAGAAATTGTTTTATGTTGCAAGAGTTAATAGCTTGTTTTCGAAGTTTTTAGAGATCTTTTCTTCGATTCTTTTGCATGAGTTATTATGTATGCAATTGCTTGCTCACGATAGATTGACCGGAGTGTGATGAATAGAACTATCTGGAGTTATGAGTGCGAATCATGTTGATCAACAGTACAAGGCAAGTTCACACTTTGATCATACTTTTCATACCCAGTTTTTATGCATCAGTTTCAACCCTCAAACATTGCATGAGTAGGATTTGATAACATGTGGGTATTGGGAAGTAGTTGATGAGGTAGGAACCTATTGTCTTGCATTCAAACCCTGGGCGTTACTACGTTATGCTTATAATGCTATACTATGCTCGTACACGTGGTTTGGTTTGAGTGATTCATGACAGATGTGAGTGTTATTATGAGCACCCAGTGTTTTGCCCAGGCACCTGGAGAACCCAGTGCTTGTTCAAGGTGATCCCGTAGTACCCGTGTGATCATCCTATGGTTCGCCACCCAGGCTTAAAGGGATCATAAGATTATTCATGCTAGAAACTTCCATGTTCAGCCACAAGCCATTATGGGCTCTGGCATAGTTGAGTAAGTTGTGGGATTCCGTTCCACGAAGGCCTAGCAGATGTAGGGGATTGTAGGTGTACCGGCCTATCTATCGGTTAAGGGGACATCTTTGGAAAGACTGTGTCTCGGTCATCCATTTCTCAAACATCATGCAACGCGAGAAATTCAACGGAGGAGATCAAGTCTTGTGGGGAAAAGTGCGCAAACCTCTGCAGAGTGCACAAACTAATCATGATTAGCCGTGTCCCGGGTTATGGGCATCTTGATTATCCGATACTTGCATTATTGATTTGATCTCATCACTTTACTTAATGAATTTGTTGGGGTAAAATTATTATTTTGGGATTGAGTTGGAGGAACCTTCTCAATAACGGCATATAATCTATAGTAAAAAAATTATTTCTTTGTTTTAGGGAAAAATTAGCTTTATGCAAAAATAAACTTAGAGCCTCCATGAGCCAATTTTACATATAGTGATAGTCGTTATTCATCATTTCTCTACAGTGTGAAATTCCCAGTACATTCAATGTACTGACCTACATGGCTGCAACGTCTCATGTTGCAGGAATCTTACGACGAGTAAGTGATACGTTAGGGTTACGATGGCTACGCTCAACTTTGTCGTTGGTGTTGTTGGGAACTCCACAACTTTGTTGTTACTTCCGCTATTTGGATTGAGGTAATAGTATTTACGATACTTTATACATGTGATTTACCTCTGTTATAAATCCTCGAGTACTGTGTGTCAGCATACCGATCCAAAGATGACACTTAAGCATGGAGACTTGATCCATTCGGGTCGGGTCGCTACAGGAATAAAGAAAAATTGATCGATGCTGCTGACAACAAAGGGCGTCCCATTCGAATATATCAAACGCATGTCTTCTTGCTAACATCAATGAGAAAAATTTGACAAGGTTGTCCCATTCAAAAATGTCAAAGGCGTGTCTTTTTGCGTACATTAATGAGGAAACTTTGACAAGGTTTTCCCATTCCAAAATATCAAATGCCTATGATTGTGGAATGGGCATGGTTTGCCATCAGTTCGGACATTGACATGGCACCTTGTGTTAAATAAACCAGCTGTTCTTTTTGTGCAGTGCCACCAAGATCAATGAAATTTGCGCCTAGCTTGTATGATTTCGCCTTTATATGTTGCAACGCCTTGAACATATCGGCACCTCCTTTCTTGTGGTGGAAATGAATGATTCGAGAATATTCGATGTATTCGAGAACATTTTGTGTAGTTCCCACTGAAATCAAGTTGAGCACCCCTGTTTGCATAAATACAAAAAAAGTGATTAGTAAAGCAAACTGTATTATGAATTTACAGTTTACATAGGCACCTACATGGTCCGTGCAGAGCACACATTTAAGAAATGGAACTCACCACAAAGAATCCTAGAACAACATTGTACTTGCCCATCACAACAAAAAGATGGAAATATGTGAGTCCTTCTGAGCTAAAGTTAGTTTTGTCTTGTGGGGAGTAATGTAACCATCCTTCAACTGCTCCTTCTGATGAGAAGACAGACGAGGCTTCTTCATCCTGGCATAATTGGAACTAGGCACTTTATGTACTCCATATTCTTCTTCTTTAGAGGAGGATCCTATTGTGCAAATACAAGAGAAAAACTAAATGCTAGCATCCCTGTTTGCTCGAAAAAAAGGAAAGGAAATATTTAAAACAACCATTACATGAACAAAGGGAGAAACTGATGAAATGTATAGTCACAAAGAGATGCATCCTCATTCTCCTCGTAGGAAATGATATGATACTAAACACAGCAGCTCAACTTGAACTGTATTATTAGTTAATTTTATCAATGGATATAACGGTAGCAAACCAGTGCATCAATTTATTAGCAGCCTTACATTAACATGCGAAACAATACCACTTTCTCATGACAGTAGCTAAACAATAGCACAACACCAATAACTACTGGAATTAGCTTATTTGTCGTCTGCCAGGTCTTTGCCGTCCGCTGGCGGACGACAAAGATTCTTTGCCGTCCGCTGGTTGACGGCAAAGAGAGAGCTGGCCCCACTAAATGAGCTAATTGGAAAAAACTTAACGGCCCCCCTCTTTGCCGCCTGCTAGCCGACGACAAAGAGGAAACAAAGCGGACGGCAAAGGGTGGGCGGACGGCAAAGAAGTGACCCTAACTAACGGCCGAGCCCCACCCCGCCCCTTCTCTCTGTTTCTCTCCCTCTCTCCTCCCCGACGACCAGAGCAGCCCCCGCCGCCCGCCGCCACCCCCACTACCCGCCGTCGCCCCTGCCACCCGCCGCCGCTTGCCCCATCGACCCACCACCCGCCTTCACGCCGCCGATGCCTCGTCGCCCACCATCCCGCCGCCCACCACGCGTCGCCCGCCCGACCGCCCGCCGCCGCCCCACCACCGCCCACCACCCGGCGCCACCGAGGCCCCATTGCCCCCGCCTCCTGGCTCGGCGCCGCCACCGCCCAGCGCCCTTGTCGCCGGTGCCGCCCGCTCGGTGAGTTATATTTTTTCTGTTTTTTCTTTTTTTGCTGTTAGATTCAGTTTAGATTTAGTGTTAGATTCAGTTTTAGTTTTAGTTTAGTTTTAGTTTTTATTTTTAGTTTATTTTATTTTATATTAGTTTTAGTTTTAAGAAGAGGGGAGGAGGGAGGAAGAGGAGGAGGGAGAAGAAGAAAGAAAAGAAGAAGAAGAAGAAGAAGAAGAAGAAGAAGAAGAAGAAGAAGAAGAAGAAGAAGAAGAAGAAGAAGAAGAGGAGGAGGAGGAGGAGGAGGAGGAGGAGGAGGAGGAGGAGGAGGAAGAGGAAGAGGAGAAGAGCAGGAGGAGGAGGGAGGAAGAGGAGGAGGAGAAGAAGAGAAGAAGAAAAGGCTGTCACGTGCCCCGACTGCGACCCACACCCCGACCCCGACACCCCGACCCCGAAATAGCACCACGACCCCGATCCCGACCCCAACACGCCACCCCGACACCCCGACCCCGACCTCCGACACCCTGACACCCCGACCCCGAGCCCCGACCCCCTGACACCCCGACCCCAACCCCCGACCCCGGCACCCTGACATCGTACACCCCGACCCTGACACCCTGATGTTGGAAATATGCCCTAGAGGCAATAATAAAAGTATTATTATTATATTTCCTTGTTCATGATAATTGTCTTTTATTCATGCTATAATTGTATTATCCGGAAATTGTAATACACGTGTGAATACATAGACCACAATATGTCCCTAGTGAGCCTCTAGTTGACTAGCTCGTTGATCAACCGATAGTCATGGTTTCGACTATGGACATTGGATGTCGTTGATAACGGGATCACATCATTAGGAGAATGATGTGATGGACAAGACCCAATCCTAAGCATAGCACAAGATCGTGTAGTTCGTTTTGCTAGAGCTTTTCCAATGTCAAGTATCTCTTCCTTAGACCATGAGATCGTGTAACTCCCGGATACCGTAGGAGTGCTTTGGGTGTACCAAACGTCACAACGTGAATCGGGTGACTATAAAGGTGCATTACAGGTATCTCCAAAAGTGTCTGTTGGGTTGACACGGATCGAGATCGGATTTGTCACTCCGTATGACGGAGAGGTATCACTGGGCCCACTCGGTAGTGCATCATCATAATGAGCTCAAAGTGACCAAGTGTTTGGTCATGGGATCATGCATTACGGCATTTAGTAAAGTGACTTGCGGCAACGAGATTGAACGAGGTATTGGGATACCGACGATCGAATCTCGGGCAAGTAAAATACCGATTGGCAAATGGAATTGTATACGGGGTTGATTGAATCCTCGACATCGTGGTTCATCCGATGATATCATCAAGGAGCATGTGGGAACCAACATGGGTATCCAGATCCCGTTGTTGGTTATTGCCCGAGAGCAATCTCGGTCATGTCTGCATGTCTCCCGAACCCGTAGGGTCTACACACTTAAGGTTCGGTGACGCTAGGGTTGTATGAATATGAGTATGCAGCAAACCGAATGTTGTTCGGAGTCCAGGATGAGATCCCGGACGTCACGAGGAGTTCCGGAATGGTCCGTTGGTAAAGATTTATATATAGGAAGTCTTATTTTGTGCGCCGAAAAGGTTTCGGGCATTATCGGTATTGTACCGGGAGTGCCGAAAGGGGTCCGGGGATCCACCGGGGGGGTCCACCTGCCCCGGGGGGCCACATGGGCTGTAGGGGGTGCTCCTTGGCCTATATGGGCCAAGGGCACCAGCCCCTAAAGGGCCCATGCGCCAAGGAGACTTGGGAGGGAAGATTCCTAAAGGGGGAAGGCACCTCCGAGGTGCCTTGGGTAGGATGGACTCCTCCCCCCTCTTGGCCGCACCCTTCCTTGGAGGAAGGGCAAGGCTGCACCTCCCCCTCTTTGCACTGAAATAAAGGGAGGGAGGGAGGGTTGCCGCACCCATAAGCCCCTGGCGCCTCCCTCCTCCCGCAACACCGCCTCCTCCTCCCGTAGTTGCTTAGCGAAGCCCTGCCGGAGTTCTGCTGCATCCACCACCACGCCGTCGTGCTGCTGGATCATCATCAACCTCTCCTTCCCCCTTGCTGGATCAAGATGGAGGAGACGTCATCCGCTCCGTACGTGTGTTGAACGCGGAGGTGCTGTCCGTTCAGCACTAGGTCATCGGTGATCTGAATCACGGCCGAAATGTACGACTCCATGATCCCCGTTCCATTGAACGCTTCCGCACGCGATCTACAAGTGGTATGTAGATGCAATCACTCTCCCATGACTCATTTCTAGATGAACTCATAGATGGATCTTGGTGAAACCGTAGAAAAAAAATTTAATTTTCTGCAACGTTCCCCAACAGTGGCATCATGAGCTAGGTCTATGCGTAGTTCTCTATTGCATGAGTAGAACACAATTTTGTTGTGGGCGTAGATCTTGTCAACTTGCTTGCCGCTACTTGTCTTATCTTGCATCAGAGGTATTGTGGGATGAAGCGGCCAGCACCAACCTTACACGCACGCTTACGTGAGACCGGTTCCACCGACAGACATGCACTAGTTGCATAAGGTGGCTGGCGGTGTCTGTCTCTCCCACTTTAGTTGGAGCGGATTCGATGAAAAGGGTCCTTATGAAGGGTAAATAGAAGTTGACAAAATCACGTTGTGGTTATTCGTAGGTAAGCAAACGTTCTTGCTAGAACCCAATTGCAGCCACGTAAAAGATGCAACAACAATTAGAGGACGTCTAACTTGTTTTTGCAGCAATTGTCATGTGATGTGATATGGCCAAGTTGTGATGAATGATGAATGACATATTGTGATGTATGAGATCATATTCTTGTAATAGGAATCACGACTTGCATGTCAATGAGTATGAAAACCGGCAGGAGCCATAGGAGTTGTCTTTATTTTTGTATGACCTGCGTGTCATTGA
Organism: Aegilops bicornis; assembly: GCA_021605145.1. NCBI lineage: Eukaryota > Viridiplantae > Streptophyta > Magnoliopsida > Poales > Poaceae > Aegilops > Aegilops bicornis. The sequence continues at coordinate 193,267,307 of CM038672.1, read as the reverse complement.
AGAACGCCATGTAAATTACTTTACTTTATTGCTAAACACGTTAGCCATAGAAGTAGAAGTAGTCGTTGGCGTGACAACTTCATGAAGACACGATGATGGAGATCATGGTGTCATGCCGGTGACAAGATGATCATGGAGCCCTGAAGATGGAGATCAATGGAGCTATATGATATTGGCCATATAATGTCACTACTATATAATTGTATGTGATGTTTATTATCTTTATGCATCTTGTTTACTTAGAACGACGGTAGTAAATAAGATGATCCCTTACGACAATATCAAGAAGTGTTCTCCCCTAACTGTGCACCGTTGCTAAAGTTCGTCGTTTCGAAGCACCACGTGATGATCGGGTGTGATAGATCCTTACGTTCACATACAAAGGGTGTAAGATAGTTTTACACATGCAAAACACTTAGGGTTAACTTGACGAGCCTAGCATGTACGTGACATGGCCTCGGAACACGGAGACCGAAAGGTCGAACACGAGTCGTATGGAAGATACGATCAACATGAAGATGTTCACCGACAATGACAAGTCCGTCTCACGTGATGATCGGACACGGCCTAGTCGACTCGGATCGTGTAACACTTAGATGACTAGAGGGATGTCTAATCTGAGTGGGAGTTCATTAAATAATTTGATTAGATGAACTTAACTATCATGAACTTAGTCTAAAACTTTTGCAAATATGTCTTGTAGATTAAATGGCCAACGCTCATGTTAACATGAACTTCAACGCGTTCCTAGAGAAAACCAAACTGAAAGATGATGGCAGCAACTATACTGATGGATCCGGAACACGAGGATCATCCTCATAGCTGCCAGAAACAATATGTCCTAGAAGGACTGCTAGGTGATGCACCGTCTGCAGAACCAAGACATTATGAACGCTTGGCAGTCTCGTGCTGATGATTACTCCCTCGTTCAGTGCGGCATGCTTTACAGCTTAGAACCGGGGCTCCAAAAGTGTTTTGAGCAACACGGAGCATATGAGATGTTCGAAGAGCTGAAACTAGTTTTCCAAGCTCATGCCCGGGTCGAGAGATATGAAGTCTCCGACAAGTTCTATAGTTGTAAGATGGAGGAAAACAGTTACATCGGTGAGCACATACTCAAAATGTCAGGTTGCACAACCGCCTGTCCCGGTGGACATAAACCTCCCGGACGAGGCGGTCATTGACAGAATCCTTGATCGCTCCCACCAAGCTATAAGAGCTTTGTGATGAACTACAATATGCGGGGATGGTGAAGACCATTCCCGAAGTATTCTCAATGCTGAAGTTAGCAGAGGTTGAAATCAAGAAAGAACATCAAGTGTTGATGGTCAATAAGACCACTAAGTTCAAGAAGGGCAAGGGCAAGAAGAACTTCAATAAGGACGGCAAGGAGGTTGCCGTGCCCGGTAAGCCAGTTACCAGGAAGAAGTTAAAGAATGGACCCAAGCCTGAGACAGAGTGCTTTTATTGCAAAGGGAAGGGCCACTGGAAGCGCAACTGCCCCAAATACTTAGCGGACAAGAAGGCCGGCAACACTAAAGGTATATTTGATATACATGTAATTGATGTGTACCTCACCAGTACTCGTAGTAACTCCTGGGTATTTGATACCGGTGCCGTTGCTCATTTTTGTCACTCACAGCAGGAGCTGCGGAATAAGCGGAGACTGGCGAAGGACGAGGTGACAATGCGCGTCGGGAATGGTTCCAAGGTCGATGTGATCGCCGTCGGCACTCTATCTCTACATTTACCCACGGGATTAGTTATGAACCTCAATAATTGTTATTTAGTGCCAAGTTTGAGCATGAACATTGTATCAGGATCTCGTTTAATGCGAGATGGCTACTCATTGAAATCCGAGAATAATGGTTGTTCTATTTATATGAGAGATATGTTTTATGGTCATGCTCCGATGGTCAATGGTTTATTCTTAATGAATCTCGAATGTAATATTACACATATTCATAGTGTGAATACCAAAAGATGTAAAGTTGATAACGATAGTCCCACATACTTGTGGCATCGCCGCCTTGGTCACATTGGTGTCAAGCGCATGAAGAAGCTCCATGCTGATGGACTTTTGGAGTCTCTCGATTATGAATCATTTGACACATGCGAACCATGCCTCATGGGCAAGATGACCAAGACTCCATTCTCCGGGATAATGGAGCGAGCAACCAACTTATTGGAAATCATACATACCGATGTGTGCGGTCCAATGAGCGTTGAGGCTCGCGGAGGATATCGTTATGTTCTCACTCTCACTGATGACTTGAGTAGATATGGGTATGTCTACTTGATGAAACACAAGTCTGAGACCTCTGAAAAGTTCAAGGAATTTCAGAATGAGGTAGAGAATCAACGTGACCGAAAAATAAAATTCTTCTGATCAGATCGTGGAGGAGAATATTTAAGTCACGAATTTGGTACACACTTAAGGAAATGTGGAATCGTTTCACAACTCACGCCGCTTGAAACACCTCGGTAATAGCGGTGTGTCCGGACGTCAGAATCGCACTCTATTGGATATGGTGCGATCTATGATGTCTCTTCTTGATTTACCGCTATCATTTTGGGGATACGCTCTAGAGACAGCTACATTCACTTTAAATAGGGCACCGTCTAAATCCGTTGAGACGACACCGTATGAATTATGGTTTGGGAAGAAACCTAAGTTGTCATTTCTAAAAGTTTGGGGATGCGATGCTTATGTCAAGAAACTTCAACCTGAAAAGCTCGAACCCAAGTCGGAAAAATGCGTCTTCATAGGTTACCCTAAGGAAACCATTGGGTATACCTTCTACCTTAGATCCGAAGGCAAGATCCTTGTTGCCAAGAACGGATCCTTTCTGGAAAAAGAGTTTCTCTCGAAAGGAGTAAGTGGGAGGAAAGTAGAACTCTATGAAGTACTACCTCTTGAACCGGAAAGTAGTACAACTCAGGAAAATGTTCCTCTGGTGCCTACACTGACTAGAGAGGAAATTAATGATGATGATCAAGGTACTTCGTATCAAGTTGCTACTGAACTTCGTAGGTCCACTAGGACACGTTCCGCATCAGAGTGGTATGGCAACCCTGTCCTGGAAATCATGTTGTTAGACAACAGTGAACCTTCAAACTATGAAGAAGCGATGGCGGGCCCAGATTCCAACAAATGGCTTGAAGCCATGCAATCCGAGATAGGATCCATGTATGAAAACAAAGTATGGACTTTGTGAGACTTGCCCAATGATCGGCGACGATAGAAAACAAATGGATCTTTAAGAAGAACACGGACGCGGATGGTAATGTTACCATCTATAAAGCTCGACTTGTCGCTAAGGGTTATCGACAAGTTCAAGGGATTGACTACGATGAGACTTTCTCTCCCGTGGCGAAGCTTAAGTCCGTCCGAATCATGTTAGCAATTGCCGCATACTATGATTATGAGATATGGCAGATGGACGTCAAAACGGCATTCCTTAACGGTTATCTTAAGGAAGAGCTGTATATGATGCAGCCGGAAGGTTTTGTCGATCCTAAGAATGCTAACAAGATATGCAAGCTCCAGCGATCCATTTATGGGCTGGTGCAAGCATCTCGGAGTTGGAACATTCACTTTGATGAGATGATCAAAGCATTTGGGTTTATGCAGACTTATGGAGAAGCCTACGTTTACAAGAAAGTGAGTGGGAGCTCTGTAGCATTTCTCATATTATATGTAGATGACATACTTTTGATGGGAAATGATATAGAACTCTTGGACAGCATTAAGGCCTACTTGAATAAGAGTTTTTCAATGAAGGACCTTGGAGAAGCTGCTTACATATTACGCATCAAAATCTATAGGGATAGATCGAGACGCCTCATAGGTCTTTCACAAAGCACATACCTTGATAAGATTTTGAAGAAGTTCAAAATGGATCAGTCCAAGAAAGGGTTCTTGCCTGTTTTGCAAGGTGTGAAATTGAGCTCGGCTCAATGCCCGACCACGGCAAAAGATAAAGAAGAGATGAGTGTCATCCCCTATGCCTCAGCCATAGGATCTATTATGTATGCCATGCTGTGTACCAGACCTGACGTAAACCTTGCCGTAAGTTTGGTAGGAAGGTACCAAAGTAATCCCGGCATGGAACACTAGACAGCGGTCAAGAATATCCTTAAGTACCTGAAAAGGACAAAGGACATGTTTCTCGTTTATGGAGGTGACGAGGAGCTCGTCGTAAAGGGTTACGTCGATGCTAGCTTCAACACAGATCTGGATGACTCAAAGTCACAAACCGGATACGTGTATATGTTGAATGGTGGAGCGATGCTGGTGCAGCTACAAGCGAGGCGTCGTGGCGGGATCTACATGTGAAGCGGAGTACATGGCAGCCTCGGAGGCATCACATGAAGCAATTTGGGTGAAGGAGTTCATCACCGACCTAGGAGTCATACCCAATGCGTCGGAGCCGATCAAACTCTTCGTGACAACACCGAGCTATTGCACTTGCCAAGGAGCCCAGGTTTCACAAGAAGACCGAGCACATAAAGCGTCGCTTCAACTCCATTCGTGAAAATGTTCAAGATGGGGACATAGAAATTTGCAAAGTGCATACGGATCTGAATGTCGCAGATCCGCTGACTAAACCTCTTCCGCCAAAGAAACATTATCAACACCATAACTCTATGGGTATTCGATTCATCACAATGTAACTAGATTATTGACTCTAGTGCAACTGGGAGACTGTTGGAAATATGCCCTAGAGGCAATAATAAAAGTATTATTATTATATTTCCTTGTTCATGATAATTGTCTTTTATTCATGCTATAATTGTATTATCCGGAAATCGTAATACACGTCTGAATACATAGACCACAATATGTCCCTAGTGAGACTCTAGTTGACTAGCTCGTTGATCAACTGATAGTCATGGTTTCCTGACTATGGACATTGGATGTCGTTGATAACGGGATCACATCATTAGGAGAATGATGTGATGGACAAGACCCAATCCTAAGCATAGCACAAGATCGTGTAGTTCGTTTTGCTAGAGCTTTTCCAATGTCAAGTATCTCTTCCTTAGACCATGAGATCGTGTAACTCCCGGGTACCATAGGAGTGCTTTGGGTGTACCAAATGTCATAACGTAACTGGGTGACTATAAAGGTGCATTCCAGGTATCTCCAAAAGTGTCTGTTGGGTTGACACGGATCGAGACTGGGATTTTTCACTCCGTATGACGGAGAGGTATCACTGGGCCCACTCGGTGGTGCATCATCATAATGAGCTCAAAGTGACCAAGTGTTTGGTCATGGGATCATGCATTACGGTACGAGTAAAGTGACTTGCCGGCAACGAGATTGAACGAGGTATTGGGATACCGACGATCGAATCTCGGGCAAGTAAAATACCGATTGGCAAAGGGAATTGTATACGGGGTTGATTGAATCCTCGACATCGTGGTTCATCCGATGATATAATTGAGGAGCATGTGGGATCCAACATGGGTATCCAGATCCCGCTGTTGGTTATTGCCCGAGAGCCGTCTCGGTCATGTTTGCATGTGTCCCGAACCCGTAGGGTCTACACACTTAAGGTTCGGTGACGCTAGGGTTGTATGAATATGAGTATGCAGCAAACCGAATGTTGTTCGAGTCCGGATGAGATCCCGGACGTCACGAGGAGTTCCGGAATGGTCCGGAGGTAAAGATTTATATATAGGAAGTCTTATTTTGGTGTAGGAAAGGTTTGGGCATTATCGGTATTGCAGGGAGTGCCGAAAGGGGTCCGGGATCCACTGGGGTTCCACCTGCCCGGGGGGCCACGTGGGCTGTAGGGGTGCGCCTTGGCCTATATGGGCCAAGGGCACCAGCCCAAAAGGGCCCATGCGCCAAGGAGACTTGGGAGGAAGAGTCCTAAAGGGGAAGGCACCTCAGGGGTGCCTTGGGAGGATGGACTCCTCCCCCTCTTGGGCGCACCCTTCCTTGGAGGAAGGGGCAAGGTTGCCCTCCCCCTCTCTTGCACCTATATAAAGGGAGGGGAGGGAGGGGTGGCCGCACCCATAAGCCCTGGCGCCTCCCTCCTCCTTGCAACACTTCCCCCTCCTCTCGTAGTTGCTTAGCGAAGCCCTGCCGGAGTTCTGCTGCATCCACCACCACGCCGTCGTGCTGCTGGATTATCATCAACCTCTCCTTCCCCCTTGCTGGATTAAGAAGGAGGAGACGTCATCCGCTCCGTGCGTGTGTTGAACGCGGAGGTGCTGTCCGTTCAGCACTAGGTCATCGGTGATCTGAATCACGGCGAGTACGACTCCATCATCCCCGTTCCATTGAACGCTTCCGCACGCGATCTACAAGTGGTATGTAGATGCAATAACTCTCCCATGACTCTTTGCTGGATGAACTCATAGATGGATCTTGGTGAAATAGTAGATTTTTTTTTAATTTTCTGCAACGTTCCCCAACACCCGACCCCCGACACCCTGACCGCGAAACAGCACCCCGACCCCCACGGCACCCCGACCCCGACACGCCACCCCGACACCCCGACCCCGATCACCGACACCCTGACACCACACCCCGACCCCGACCCCGACACCCCGACCCCGAAACAGCACCCCGAAACATCATATATACTTGTGTTGATATGGTAGATTTAAACATCATATATATATTTTGATTTTGTTATGAAAAACATCATATATTATTATTCATCTCGGTATTTTTTATGTTGTATTAATTTCGTTTAATCTTTGTCATGGCAGGTGTTGAAAGATGGTGGGCGCTGGTCCGGAGCACTCCGAGGCCCCTTCTTCGTCGATGCGTGGTGGGAGGTCTTCCATTCCACCCGACAAATCCGCCGAGGGTTGCTGGACAGTATGACGACACCGCCGGGCCCTTCTTCGTCAACCGGAGTGCCCAGCAGGGGATGAAGAAAGGGAGGGAAGGAGAGAGGAGCTGCAGCACGTGGTCGCGGGAGAGGAGGTAGGGTGACTGCTAGGGTGCCTTCCTCGCCGCCACCCCCAGTTGTTTCACCCGAACACGTGACTGCTAGGGTGCCTTCCTCGCCGCCACCCCCAGCTGTTTCACCCGAGCACGTGACTGCTAGGGTGGACTCGTCCGAGGAGGAGGCTACACGGACTCCGGTCCACGAGCCTTGGGTCCACGGGCCTTCGGCCCATGATAGTTGGGCCCACGAGACCCCGGACAAGCACACGTCTCGATGGGGTACTTGGCCGGATCAGCCTGAGGGGCCGAGTGGCCATGCTGATGATGGCGGGGAGCCGACTGATATTGAGGAGGAGGGGGGCACCGTCCACCAGCGTGGTTGTACACGGCTCCCGTCCGTGCCGGCGACCCGCGAGCGGAGGTTGTTGATTTTCCCTGATGGGGAGAGGTAAGTGCATTTAATATTTTTGTACCTTCTGCATTCACGTTTCTTCAAATATTTAATGTGTTGGCCTTGTCATGCTGCAGGGGTTGGGACCACCATGAGAAGGTCCGCCGGCCCAACTCCGTCGTTGGAGTGCTTTGCCGGCAAAACTTCCCGGGGTTTGTCACGTTGCCTAGTGAGGGTCAGCTTCCAGAGCTTGGATTGAGCTGGGAGCACTACTTGGCTGCCCCAGCCCCGCTGGGTGAGATTATTGACGGTGTCTTGTGCGACACAAGGGCAGACGTGGTGATCAGAAAGTTCTACGTAATTTCTCCTTTACACAATTAAAAATCTTCAACTGGCTAGTATTTAATTGTACTAATCAATATTGTCTCATTTGATTGCAGACATTCTACAGGTGTGAGGAGGGATATAAGGAGGAGGCGGCAAATGTTATCGAGAACGTCTGCAAGCCCATACTACAAAACTTACGGCACGAGGCTCGGGTGCAAGCTGTTCGAGACTACTAGGCCTTGCGTGGTATCAAGAAGCCCAAGCCGGCGTATCGTGAGAAGTTCCTGAGTAAGGAGTAATACATGAAGGTAATTCTAAAGGCTTGTGCTTACTTCCTTCATTTAGTAATTCATAGTCGTAGCGCTCAAGTTTCTATTTGCTAACTTAGGCGCCTCCGAGATGGTTTGCGGATTGGATGGATTGTTGGGAGGTGTTGGTCAATGAGTGGTGCTCAAAAGACTGGCTAGCTGTCCACAACGTGGCCAAGGACAAACGTGCCCAAATGGAAGGTGTGCCACACCATCAAGGCAGCTCCAACTTATATCAGTTCAGGCGGAACTGGGTATGTGGTTTGCTTCACGATTCATGTAATTCATTCATCATGCTAGCTTGAGCCCTTTAATTACTAATTTACGTTGTTTCTCTCTTTCAGGCACGCTACAATAAGGCGGATAAGGTGCCAGAGGTGTACGACTTCTATGCCATGGCCCATACTGCCTCTTACAAGAAAGTCAAGGCATTCTCTCCGTCTGACCTCAATGATGCAAACAACTTCACCAACATCTCCTCCCACGACAAGCTCGTGAAATATAGAGATCAAGGGAAGATGAGGAAAGGGGAGGACTTTAACCCGAGCCAGGGTCCCATTGATCTAGAGCTGGTGATGATAGCTGGTGGCGGGAGGTCCCATGCCTCGATAGCCATTAGAGATGGACTTATCCGTTGTCCTAGCACTCTCCCAGAGATCAAGGCACGCCAGTCGAGATCCGCTCCTGAGATAAGGCCTCGTGAACGGCCTGTCCAAATCGCCTTCAAGGTTAGTTATACGTACTCAGCTATCTTTCTCCATTACATTGTGTGTGCTTCCATCAATGATTACATATGCTAACGAGGAGTGGTGTTGCAGGCTGCTATACAGAGTCAGAGAGATAGAACGGAGAAACTTCTGTCGGAGGTGGCGGAGAGGCAGCGGGAGTTGGAGGAGAGGACGACAAAGATGTTGGAGGAGGAGAGGGCACGGAATGACATGCAGGCAAGGGCAATGTACAAGCTCCTTGTGGTAAGTTTGTTCTGCTGATTAGCCAAAACATTCATGTAGTGTTTGTCTCATTATTAACTAATATGACTGAGTCGTCAAAACCGAATGTGCGGTCTCTGTGCAAGAGGTTCGGTCAGACCGCTCACCGATGCCAGTGATTGCTCCTGGGACGACGGTGAGTTTAATTAGACTGACACTACTTGCTATTCTGAACATTTGAGTGTCATCATGCTAACGAGACATTGGAAATGATCTTTGGTGCAGCGTAACTCCAGACAAGCATCGAACGATCCTTCTCCAGGTACCTGCATGAGCCAGCCCGCTCCTACACCTCCATGGTCATGGTAAGTTTCTCTAGTGTTTTGCTTAACAAACGCATAAAGACCTAGACTTAGCTTTATTTCCTCAAAAATGACTTAATAAGCTTACTGACCTCCAAAACCATCCATTTTACCTAAGTTAGCTCTAAAACGATCTATACTTAGCTTTGTTTCCTCCAAAATGACCAAAGTTAGCTCTAATATGCTTAGTTAACGAGGTTTGCTCAATAATGACATGTACTTACCTTACTTATGTAAAAAAAATGGCATAATTAGCTTAGTTAGCTCGTAAACGATCCATTTTACCTAAGTTAGTTCTAAAATGATCCATGTTACCTTAGTTAGCTCATAAACGATCCATTTTACCTAAGTTAGCTCTAAAATGACCCATTTTACCTTACTTGGCTCATAAATGATCCATTTTACCCAAGTTAGCTCTAAAATGACCCATCTTACCTAGGTTAGCTCCAAAATGATCCATCTTACCTAGGTTAGCTCTAAAATGATGCATTTTACCTAAGTTAGCTCATAAGCGATCCATTTCACGTAGGTTAGCTCATAAATGATCCATTTCACCTATGTTAGCTCACAAACGATCAATTTCACCTAAATTAGCTCATAAATGTCATATATTCTTCTTCTTCTTCTTCATTTTCTTCTTCTTCTTCTTCTTCTTCTAATCTTCTTCTTCTAACTTTCTTATTTCCCATTTTGCAGAATTCATTCGCTTCACGGAAGCTTGCATAGATGGAGTGCTTGTTTGGATGAACTATGTTTCTTCCATGTCGATGAACTATGCATGTATGGTAGGATGACACTATTGTAATATGTATGGTTGGATGGATGTATGTGGAACTTGCTATGTATGGTTGATGGAACTATGCATGTATGATGAAATTATATGTGTTGGATATTTCATATGTTTGTTGTGAACTTGCCATGTGAAAAATATATACGTATCATCTATTTGTTGTGAAAATGGTTGAGTATAAGAAAAAACAAAAAAAAGAGGCAATGCAGTCTATTTGTCGTCTGCCACCGACGACAACAGGCTCCTTGCCGTCCGCCGCGGACGGCAAAGAAGCCACATGGCAACCACCTGTGTTTCCTGGCAGCTGACCATTTGGTTAATTTGCCTACAGTGGCAGACGACAAAGGACTGATGCTCTTTGCCGTCAGCCATGGATGGCAAAGACTGCCGTTAGCCACCTAACGAACTAATAGCAAATTTATTGCCATCGGCTTTCTTTGCCATCAGCCGCTGATGGCAAAGGCTCCTTTGCCGTCCGCGTTAGGAAGCAGACAACAAAGAAGGTCTTTGCCGATCCTTTCTTTTACGGCGCCTTTTGCCGCCCACGGCAGACGGCAAAGGTCTTTGTCGTCCGCCTTCCATGCCTTTGCCGTCTGCCTTGGCAGACGACAAAGTAGCTGATTCATGTAGTGAATAGAGATGACAAAGCTCAATCGTATGGATGAAATCCGTGGGCCGGTACCAACCTTTGCCAGGAGGCTTTTGTGTAGAGGATGTAGATGAAGCACTTCTCTGGAACCATCTGTTATTATCTACTGTCATTGCCATGCTTACTATAAACTCCTCGATTAGTTTAATGTTTCCAATATCTTCTTGAGCAGTTCCACTAAAATATATGTTATCTTCACAGAAGATCCCTGTTTGCACAAGTAGAGATCATTACATATTACATTAAGAGTGGCATCAAATCACAGTGGCAAAACAATTGCTCGTTCCAGCCATAGCAATAAATTAAGATGAAAAAATATATCATTACTTGTGTCATCACAGTTCCAGTACTTAATTACAACACCAGGAGTTGATTTTTTCTCTTCTTCCGCTTGTTCTTCCCCTTCATCACTTGGTTCAGTAACAGACAAGCTTTGCCTTCAATGTAAGATTTGGTATGTCAATTAGGGAGCACAAGTATAACACTAAACAACAACATTACTTTTCTGATGACAGTAGCAAAATACAGACCAACAGTTGTGAAATATCATTATCTTACCTCAATGGGATATTATGGTGCACATACAAATTGGAAGTCTGGTCTCCTTTTCTGCAGTTCACTAAAATCAAGCAACATTACCGAATAAGTAGCACAACATATGAAAGCACACTGCACAATCATGTGGAAGAAGGCCATTACTGACCTCTCACAACTCGAAAGAACAAGATCGGAAAACAAATTTGCCAACACAGATAGGAAGTCAGATCTCCTCTCGTGCAGTTCCACTAAGATCAAGCAATCAAGTAACATTGTCAGCATGACATTTTGGTTGAACTGCACAAAACACTCTTAAAGCAAAAGTGTTTTGTGCAGTGCAACAAAAGGTCGCAATAGCAACGAGGTGAAGTAGATATCCCTATTTACACAGACGTGCAAAGGAATCAATTACTGGTCAATAACGGTGGATGACACATAAGCCCACAAAAAGAAGCATCTTACTTATCTAAACGGGAAAGAAAGCAAGGCAGTAGCATTTCTCAAACAACGGCGTTGATTCATATTAACAGAGAGAATATATTAATAATAAAATTCATTAAGCATGTAATTTTCTTTTAATTGTTGCATTGCTTCAATTTTCTAGCGGCATTATTAGATTACCAACAACTAAAGAGTTGTACGGGACAGTGGATGCACCAACACCATGTGCGTCTACTGATGTATAAAGGGCTGATGCATAGTCTATTGCAACAAAGAACAAACAACCAAGGAGCATATTTGTGTTGGTCCTAGTTTTTTTATATTTAGACACCTTTCCCTATGTGAGGGCAGTAAATCTAGTCCTGCTCAAACTCTACAGCCTTGTCCCCCACCAACAGAAAGGTCAGTTCGTTACAGATGTGCGTACTGCATTCGTCATTGTTTTCCCTTTTCGACCAACGTAGGTGCTCGATAGCTAGTCAGTACTACTTTCCCCCCTTCATTTACTCTTTGAACCACGTCCTAGATTCATGCTATACAACTTTCCCCACTACTTTCCTATTTGATCCAACACCTAGATTCGAGCTTGCAGCGGAAAAAAATCCACATGCATCTAGAGCAATGCACGTGGAATAAGTAAATTATACCGTAAGGTTCTCGAGGTGTGGCTAAGTGGGCGGCCGAAGGCCGATCTTCCCACAATATGTACGACAGTGAGGAAGAAGGGGTCGGAGGCCCTCCCGCACCGCCGCTGGGTGAAAGAGAACAGTTACGCCGGTAGTGAATTCCCTCCCTCGCTGACGGCGACATCGTTAAGCCGCCTTCCCTTCCCAAGTGGACGGATCCTGCCGGCTCTTTCACCAGCAGTGAGGCGGAGAGAGAGAGAGATAGAGGGAGAGAGAGGCCAATGAAGTCTTGTTTAGATCTGGAGAGGGTGAGAAAGTGTGAAGAGAGCAACTACAAGCACTGAGGCTCCAGCGTGTATGTATATAGTGGAGAGAGAGTGTGAAGAGAGCAAACCCTAAAAACAAGCGCCGAGGCTGTAGTGTATATAGGTGGAGTGGTTTTCTTTTTCTCTCCATAAAAATTGTTTTCAATTGTGCATAAAACGGAACTCTTCAATTAACATAGTGAAGAAAAAGACTAGGGGCAATGCTAATACTTGAAGAAAATTTAACGCTCAAAGGAGTTAACTCGCAATTAATGTTGCACGCCTCTCGGCCGCGCTTACTAACGTTCACGTGTGGTACACGACCCTCCGAAGTGAACAACAACTGAACCACACACGATCAAAATATAAGAAAGGTGGGCTGCACCATCCTCCAATTTTAAATATTTTTGAGAAATACAATTTTAATTACTTTGTATGTACACTTTGCTCTCTTCCAAAAATGAGCGGGCACTTGTATTCAGCCTAAGTCAGTGTGCCACCGTATCTCGTACTACTACCTCTGTCCAGGTTTTTCCACCACATCACATGCACTGGTTGGTTTCTTTTAATCCTTGCATGGATCAATTTAATGCATCCTTGGAATGTGTGCATGTGGTGGAAAGAAGTGAAAATAAAACTGTATAATATGGTAAAATGAAGAAAATGAGATTAGCCGGGAAGTAGTAAACTGCTAATACATTACATGCCAATAAAAAAATATATTATTGGTGCATGCGTCGCCCGCTGTCGGTGCATCGGTGCATCCGCTCATTTTTGGGCGTCCGGTCGGGACACCTGGTGTGTAGTACTTCTAACTACAAAGCCGCGAGAGTCGGTGCATCCTCTCGTTTCCGGTCTTTTGGTAGGGACAGCTGCCACGCCCGCTCCTGACCACCCTGGCTGACCCAAGGCCCCTTCATCGCCCGCGCACGCTTCCTGCCTAATACGGTCAGCGCCGCTCCAGAGAATCGGTGCCGCATTCATGCCCAGGCAGAGCGGACGCGACCTCTCACTGGCGCATGTGTTGTAGGGAAGCAGATTCAATGAAGAGTGATGGTTGCTTCGTCCATCCAACTTACTACCGGGTCTATGTGATTTGACGGCCCATTGGTCATTACTACTGAGGTGGCACGACGGTGCTGAGTCTCACTTGTACTGTACACTTTACTTTGGTGCATTACACATGCACCGGATGCTTGATGTCACATGTTTCGGCGAAAGGAGGTAGAGCATCTCTGCTCTTTACAACTTTCTCCACTCTCATAGTGGAGGAGTGCAAGCTCAGCGAAAACACGAAAGCAACGAAAATGTACAATGCTATGAAGCTTTTAGCTTCTGTTTCATGTATCTTGCATCCAAGGTTGCCCTGTTGCAACATTCCATCAAATACAAAGGAGACTAACATGCATGCTCTTGCATCTCAATGATTCACATATCATAGCCAATACGCCCTCCATTCCAAAATAAGTGTCTCAACTTTATGCCAACTTTAGTGTACAAAGTTGTACTAAAGTTGACACTTACTTTGTAAAAGAGATAGCTAAAGAAAAAATGATTCATGCAGTCCCTAGACATGAATCCTAAACCATAACCAGGCTTTAATTTGATGGTGAGGTTGAACCTTCCAAAGGAATGAAGTTTGCAACCCTTTGACCATCGGATCATTTTGTGCAGTTTCACTAGAATCGAGCTAAGCATCCCTTTGGCAAAGAAATTGAAGAAGCGTGACTATAATAAGACTAGTGGGACTAGTTGATGAGATATAAACTCGTCACAAATACAGTAGAAGCCAGTAGAGGTACGTGCGGGGCAAAGAAGTAGAGAAATGTCCACATGGAACGATGTGGGCAGCTGGGGCAGTGGTGCAAGCCGGCGGGCTGTAAAGGAAGTTGTACCTGATTGATGCCGGGATGTAGCTAGCTTAGAGGAGGGCGGTAGGAGGCGGTAACTACCCACGTCACGGCAGTGAGAAGGGGCGAAGGCAACCGCGCCGGCTTTGTGAGAGAGAACGGCGGGGACCCCCATCAGGACACGCCGACAGTAGGTTTTCGCCATCGGCGTCGGCAACAACATCTACAAAAGCATCCACCCCTTCCCCCGGCGGATGTGATCCGCCCGTACGTTAGATATGTGGCCACAGTCGTTTTGTGCGAGAGAGTGTGAAGGGAGCAACCCCATCAAGCAACTGTGTAGGCTCCTGGCTATGTATATAGTGGAGCGGTTTCTTTTTCTCTCCGAATGAACCTATTTATATTGCATACGTGCCACTGAAGAAAATAAACTTTATTTCTGAATAACACGGTACCGTTCATGCGTGGTTCCCGACCCTATGTGAGTAAACTAGTACTACTAGATGCGTCAAATTATCACGTGGGCTGCATCATCGTACAGAAATGAGCCCCACCATGTAACGTGTGTGGTTGGGCAGACTAAGGCTTAGCCTAGTGGTGGGAAGGGGCTAATGCCTCCCCACCCACCCAGGTTCAAGAGATGGTACTTGCAATTTGTGTTTGTTACACCAATTATACTATAGGGGTTCCCTTACAGTCTTTCAGTCAAAAAAATGTGTGTGGTTGGGGAAGACGCAAAGAGTGCTACTAGTACATGCGTGGGAGCGTGCACCTCTTCTCTTCAAGGATGATTATTAAAAGTATAGCCAACTACTCTACCACGCGGTTATTCTATGGGCAAAGAGTATAGGCAGTAATAATGACTAATGAGCCGTCAAATCACGAGCCCCACCTTTCTCTACCGTTTAACGGAGGAAGCAGCCATCATTTCACTCCTTGTTGAATATCCATCCACTAGCTGCTACCTCCGCAAATAAATAAAAATCTGCTGCTACCTCTGTAGCATGGTTAATAAGATAGCCATGTGAATCACGATGTAGAAATATCATTCACTGATACAATAGGGCTGGTTCTAAGGCTGGTGATTTTTTTTACTTAGTCTCTTTCTCTTTTTGTCTCATTTACTCCTTTTACATAGGAGCACGTGTAGAGGATGGCTATTCCTTTCTATGGGACTTCTTCATGGGGTTTAAGACTAAGCAGCTCGGAATATTGCAAAAATGAGGTCCACTAGGTCTAGCACGTTCTGTAAGAAGAGACTGTCATGCAAAACATACATTCTTGTTGCTTCTTCCTCATAGACTATGTACTACTAGTACTACTACTATAAACCGTGCGCTTGGCATCTAAAAAATATTACAACCTTGTGCTTGGCTCTTCGCCTCCCCGGAAAGTCGAGCAACGATGGTACTATGGTATATGGTTCCGGCTATCTGACACCGAATAAATTGTTGCACGTCCACCACATGGGCAAGGTTTGAGGGGTGAGGGGCGAGGGAGAGTGTGTACTAGTACGTCTATTTCAATATGGACTACATACGGAGCAAAACGAGTGAATCTACACTCTATAATACGTCTATATATATACATCAGTGTTTGGAGTATGTACTAGTAGTTCATATTGAAATCTGCTAAAAGTCATATATTTCAAACAATATGATAATCTCTCTAACCAAGGTAGGGACGAGGAGTTACGGAGGGAGTAGTAAAATTTTCTCCTCGTCCTGTGAGCCACCACGCGCGTGGGCGAGCGAGCAGGCGTAGGCCTAGTAAGCAAGCTTCTCCTCGTCCTGCGACTCTGCGAGCCATCACGCCCGTGGGCGGGGGAGAGGGCGTGCTAAGAAAGCTTCTCCTCGTTCTACGAGTTGACGGGACACATCAAAAGTAATACGTACAAAGCATCTCGAGTTTATAGAGCCCTGCCTCTAAGGTAGGCCCCACATGGTTTGCCTCTTTTTTTAAAATAACGCGTCAAGTTGCAATTTGTTTGTTCACCCATGGTACACGATCCTCCATCAAGTGGACAACCAATACACGTGTCAAATTACCACATGGGATGCCTTTTCGTACATAAATGAGCTCCACCGTGTACCCGCGCGGGTGTGGTTGGGAAAGAGACGGGACTACGTGCATCGTGCGTGCACCTCTTCTCTTGATGCACGTCCCCCACCTACGTGGGTGTGTGAGAGAGAGATACAAACCTAAACAAATGGTGTATGCGTTCGTGAGTATTTGTGGGAATATGTGTCGATGATATCTCAAGCAAAAATTTGACACATGCAATGTGTGTGAAATAGAGGCCTATCTATATCATATATAGAGGGGGCGATCCACGAGAAGATAGGGATGGGTCATAGATATCGATAGAGTCGAAGAAAGGATCAAGTGTGTGGGTGTGAGATCGATGAAGAGAGCCATCGAAATTGTGTGTGTGCAAGTCAAAGATATAGGGCGACTGACCTACTGGAACGTCAGAGGGCACGGGGCAAGTTTGTGTGTGGCAGGGAAACATGACTAGAGTGCTCGATGTACCGGTGTATGTGGGGGGGGGGAGGGGGAGGCAGAGACCTAACTAGAGAGGTAGATCGACTCATATATCTGTTGAGAAGGAGAGACCCAGCTATGTCTTGAGGGAGATCGGTCGACATCGATACATAAGTGAAGGATGGGAAATAGGCTGGGACATAGAGAGAGAGAGAGGGAGAGGGAGAGAGAGAGGGAGAGAGAGAGAGAGAGAGGTAGAGTGTTGGAGGGGTGGTGGAGTTGCTTCTCGAAGATAGTGGGAGAGGCCTACTAGAGAAACTGAGGGTACAACTGCAATATTATCAAGAAGAGTGGGGATGTGTTTCTGCGTGAGCGTGTGTGTGATAAATGTGTCGGGAAGCATGCATGGATGATGAAGGGGGACCATGTGTTTGGTAAGCAGACCTAACTAGATCAGTAGATCAATTGTTATTTGCCGGAGGAAGGGGGAGACATAATTAATGAGGTAGATCGATCGGCGTTTGGGGAAAACGATTTATAAATGACCTAGCTAGCTATATGTATAGCGGGAGATCGGTCGGTGTACATCCATTGTTAGAGGCAAATAAGGCCCAGAGAGATGGATAGACAGAGAGAATGGAGCTAGGAGGTGGTGCGAGAGACCTACTAGCTCTATAGGGGAGGAGTGTGCGACTGTGAGATCGATGAATAGAGGGGCGAGAGTTTACACGTGTGTGATATCGTATGAGAGATACGAGGCATGGACACAGATAGGAGGAGATGGAAAGTGCATGTGTATGTGGTAGGCATACATCGATGGAGAGGTTTATCGATCGGTGTGTGTCGGAAAGGAGTTGTGGAGACCGTGGGAGAACGACCTAAAGAAAAAAAATGAATGTGCACGATTGTTGCTGCGGTTCTAACTAAAGTATTGCAGAGTTATATTACATCAATTGTTGCTGCGGTTCTAACTAAAGATAAAAACTGTCTTGGTCATGAACCTGCAACGGCGATGAGAAACGAGGCGCCTAATCCTGGCGCTGGCCCTCCACCCTCTGGATTCCACCGACGCGGCTAATGATGGGCTTGATACGCTCCACGACCGTCGCGAGGTCCACACCTTCCGGCAAGCACTCCAGCGTGGCATCGAAGTTGAGGTCGGTGTTCCAGTACGATACGTTGGTGAGGACCTTGGTCATGGCACCCCGGCAAAGCTTCCAGGCCTCGTTGGCCGGAGAGGCCGCCCTGTTGGAGCGGAACTGCTCCAGGGGCCCGAGAACACCCTCGAAGAACAGGGTCAGCTTGGCATTGGGACTCACGGTCGGCTCCAGGACATACCTCACATTTGGCATCCCCATGGTGGCCAGCTGCATGGTGATCCTGCCGGCGACGTCGGTGAGGCAGCTGATCCAGAGGTTTTCGCACTTCACGAAATCCTCATGGTTGGCAGCTTTGTTCTTCCGCAGCTGCCTCTCCTTCTCCAGATTCTTGGTCAGGGTCTCCTCCCGGGTCTTGACCTCCGAAAGAGTTCCCTCAAGACCCTCCATCTTCAGCTTCAGGTCTCTGATGGAGTCGTTGGCCTTGGAGAGTTTCTCAGCCTTGCCGAGGACCGCGCCTTGCGCCTCCACCAGAGCACCGTTGAGCGTGTCTTTCTCCTTTGCCAACTTCAGGCATGATCCTTCAGCCCATCCAGCTCCACCTCCAGCTCTTTCACCTTGCCCGCGTGAACCAGAGCCTGGGAATCGAGTGCCTCCTTGTGCCTCTACTCCAGTTCCTAGGACCGCTGCACAATCAGCTTCTCCACCTCCTCATCCTTGCCTCGGAGTATTGTGGCAAGCTTCTACTCACGAGCGGCAAGGTCCTCCTCCTGGGAGTTTAGCACGGCCTGGTGCTGGTGCCGAGCGGCCTTGTCCTGGGCGGCCTGCTGCTTCGCCGCCTACTGGACCTTCTCGATGTCGGCCTGCTTCATGACAAGCTCCAGGTTGCGCTCGTCCAGCACATCCTGGGTGGCCTTCAGGTCCTTGTGGGCCTGGCGGAACCAAGCCTGCGCCTCGGCGACGTGCTCCTCGAGGTCCACCTCCACCTTGTCCACCACCGCCATCCTGGACTTGGCCTTGTCCAGGCAGGCGCGGTGAAGCGCCTGGAGCTTCTGGAAGTTGGCAATCATGGCCTGGAGGAGCCGGTCTTCCTGAGAACCGCCGCCACCGGCGCTCGGCTCGTCAACATCCTCGAGCCCGGCGGCGGCAAGCACTTCGTCATCAAACACCTCCCCATCGGTGGGCGCCCCGGTGATCGCCGTCCCTGAGAGGTGGACGAACAGGTTGTCGCTCACCCTCAGGTACCTGCCCGAGCCAGAGGCAGCGGAGGAGGAAGGTTGGTCGTCGACCACCCCCTCCTCGGCAGCGGCCTTGCCGGCCTCCCCGGCAGGCCCCTTGACGGCCTCCTCGTCAGCGGCCTTTCCGGTCTCCTCAGCAGACCCCTTGGCGGCCTCTTCAGCGGCAGTCTTGGCGGCCTCCTCGACATCGATCTTGTCGGCCTCGGCCGCGCATCCCTGGCGACCTCCTCGATGACGGTCTCGACGTCCTCCGGGTCCGTAGGGGAAGGATCTGGACGCCGAGAAGGGCAGTGAGGCGAGGCCAAGACCAAAATAAAGAAGAAACAGGAACGAACAGGGACAAAAGGTGAATCACTTACCTGTGCCGGGCTGGGTAGAAGAGGCCCCCTCCCCGCCAACATTTGGTGCCGGGGCGGAGCCGCCAGTGCCCACATCTTTATCCTCCTCCTCCGTGCGCACGGGCTCGGTGCTTGGCGCCCTTGCCGGGGATGCCCCTCGGGGCGGCATGGTCGACGGGGGCGGCGTGTTGGGGGTGGCCCCAAGTGGCTCCTCCTGCTGCCGTCCTCCTCCTGCAACCACGGCAAGGTCAGTGCCTGGGGATTGTACCCCAACACACATTGATGGGGGGTGAGTGGAGAACCCACGCTGGGGCCTGCGTCGGGGGCTGTTATCCGGGCTGCTCTCCACCACCAGTGGCGTGCTCGAGGTGCCCGCCAGGGGATGGCCGCCCGTCGAGGCCCTGACCCTCTTCGCCACCCTCCGGGCAGTGTCTCAACATCCCTGCAAAGATGAAAACAAGTCAAGAAAAGCGGCACGATCTGAGGGGGCAGAGATCACAAAAAACACAAGATGCTTACTCATCCTTCGCCTCCTCCTCCGCCGCTTTCCTCTTCCTCCTCGGGCTAAGGAGATCGAGTCCGGCGACGCTTGGATGAAGAGAAGGCAGTCGCCTTCTTCTTCGCCACCGGGGCCTTCACCATTTTCCTCGCTGCCGCGGCCCTCGTCTGGCGCACGGACTCCCCCTGGACCTCCTGCCGTTGCGTAGTCCTGCCGGGCCGGACTGGCTCGCCGGAGCTAGCCCGCTGCAGGGTGTGTCTCTTCCCCATGGGCGGAGGGTCGTCGGTCGCGGCATCCTTCTCGGTCGACTCATCGACCACGTCCTCAATGGGGGGGGGGGGGGGGGCGGGGTCAGCACTGCTAGCCTCAGTAGAAGGGATCCCAGTGATCCCATAGGTGTCGTTTCCCCCGACTGTCTCTTGCAAAGAAAAACCGTAGGAATTTTAATATCCACTTGGCCCTCCTTTTCAAATTCCTTTTCATGAAGAACAAGACTAAGTGATAGTAGCATAATAACATTATAACTATACATTTTCTTGTGGTTTGACTTAATTTCACCATGCTTCTTTGCATTCCTATAACCTTCCAATTCCTGTGAACCAAACACCCAGATTGACAGAAATCCTGTGATTTTAAATTCTTTGCACATGCATTCCTATCATATTACTATGTATTTCCTATCCCTGCGTTGCTAGAATCCTCCAATTCAGATGAGCCCTTATAAAATTACTACTCTTATAGATAGTTGTCAAAGAAAACCTTGTGTGGTTTGTCCCGCTCCTGCTGCGCCGTCGTCCACCCCAGATCAGCTGCTCCAGCGACAGACGGGTCCACCACATCAAGGATCCGCCCTCCAGACTATCTTTTGCCGCCTCAGATCTTCTTCCCTACGACCGAAAGCCACGACAACTGCATTACAATCATCAACCAAGCAGATGACCTAGAGGACTACAAGGGTCCGCAAGAGAGGTCGCACACTTTCGAGTCTGCTTACATCATGCATCGCTTTATATTACATGCTACTTTATCGTCATGTTCATCGATTAGACTCTGAGTCAGCTCCAAACTAATGCTCAAACTTGAGTTTTTAAATGGTTGTCGGGTACATATCAGGGCCGTAATCAATAGTATCTGTCTACTTCCTGGATAATCTCTGGTGTCTACTATGAGTTTCATGTCGGGTGGGAAACAGACATTAAAGAAGCAATTATCTGTATTTTTTAACTGAAGCCATTATGTTCCTGCTATGATTAGTTTTGGGTCTATCCACAGGTTGCTACCATCACTCTGGATTTCTGCATGCACTCCTTACATAATCTCACTATGATTTATTCCTATGCATGTCAGGTATTGTACACAATGGAACTGAACATGTAGAGCAAAAGAGACAAGCCTTGCGTGGCAATATAATTTCATGCAGATGTCGCTCCATGGTGGGCACAAAGGCAGCCCCCCTCCACCCATTTCAGATTGTAATCAAGAGGAAGATAATTGTTCTGAGGGGGATTCAGAAGGAGAAGACCACTCCTATTTACCCCCTGAGGTGTTCGCTCTAACTTGGCATGCTAATGTTGGTAATAACATGCATACGGTGCCTTGCATTGCTTACTTTATACATAAAATATGTCATCTGCTTAGTTTAGACATGCTTTGTTTGAATGCCATCTGTTTAGTTTCTTTATCGTATATGTGAATTATGCAATGCCATCTTGTTTAGCCAGGCATCATATATGTGAATTTTGCAATGTGATCCTGCTTAGCCAGTCAACTTATATGTGAATTATATCACGCCATCCTTTTTTTTCATTACGTATTACATTTGTCAACAATGTTAGTACATTCAACTACTCTTCGTGTGCATCAGCCATTTGACACGGTGATGGAAAATTCTGGAGTGAAAACAAGGTCTTCAGAGGAGACTATGCTATCTGACCAAGCTCATATCTCGTTGGTTACGGATAGCTCCTTACAGGAGGATTCAGAGACAGATGACCAGTTCTATCCCCCCCCTGAGGTGTATGCTCCAACTTGGCAAGGTTATGTTGCTCATATCGTGTGTATAGTGTCTTGCATTGCGATTTGATTTGCTTAGTTAAGACATGCTTTGTGTGAATGCCACTTGTTTAGTGTCTAATTGCCATATATGTGAATTATGCAACGCCATATTGTTGCAAGACATTATATATGTGAATTATGCAATGCTATATTGTTGCAAGGCATTATATATGTGAATTATGCAATGCTATGCTGTTTAGCCAATCATCATATATGTGAATTATATCATGCTATCATTTTTTGTAAAACATATTCCATTTGTCGACAATGGTTGTATATTCAACTACTCTTGTTGTGCATCAGCCATTTGAAGCGGTGATGGAGGTATTGGAGTGAAAACAAGGTATTCAGAGCAGACAATGCTTCCTACTGAAGCAGACATCTTGCTGGTTACAGATAGCTTCTCAGAGGAGGATTCAGAGACAGATGACCAGTCCTATTTCCCCCATGAGGTCTATGCTCAAACTTGGTAGGGTTATATTACTCATGTCATGCATATGGTGTCTTGCGTTGCTCAGTTTTTACATCATATATGCGATTGCCATCTGCTTACTTGCTTAGTATATAAATCATATATTTGAATTATATCATGCCATCATGTTTACATATACAACATCTATCTGAATTATGGCATGCCAACCCATTTAATAAAGACATCATATAGTTATATCATCTCATCATGTTTAGTGTTACAGTCATCACATTTTGAATTATGTCATTCTACCCGTGAATTATATCATGCTATCATGTTTCCATATGCGGCATATATGTGAATTATGGCATGCCAACCTATTAAATAAACACATTATATAGTTATATCATGTCATCCTGTTTACATAGACATCATATTTTGAACTATTTCTTTCCATCCTTTTTAGTTAGCCATCATATATGTGAAATTGTGTCATGCTATCCTGTTTAGTTAGCAATCATATATGTGAAATTGTGTCATGCTATCTTGTTTGGTTAGACAACATAAATGTGAATTATTTCATGCACTCTTTTATTTCCCACTATCCATTGCACCTGTCTATCATACAATGTATGTACATTCAACTAGTTTTCTTATTTATCAACCATTTGAATTGGAGAGGGTGATGGCAGTATCTAAGGGAGTAACAACACGATCTTCAGAAAAGATAGTGCTACCAGTCGATGCAGATAGAACCACGGTTGTACTTGCCCAAGAACCAGCCCCACCACACATAACCTAGACTGTCGCAGATTGTACCCCTACCCAGTTGGATAGAGAACCAGCTACAACCCTTGTAACCCCAACCCCAGTAGATAGTAATCCATTTCTAGTTGACACAACACTGTCTCCACCACAGAGCACACAAACACGAGCAATTAGTAAGGGAACTGCAGTGCCCAAAGCACGAGGACCACCACTCAGAACCCCAACTCAATGCTTAAAGCAGAAGAAGAATTGTTCTCAGTTCATTTTCTGTAGATATGGTTCATACTCTTTCGCTCTTGCATCACTATATTTACTCATACCAACTATTTTCAAATTTGAAGGATAGAATTGAAACTCCAATGGCGCAACAGGTATGTTTTAAACCTGTTTCTTTAACTGGTTTGCTGTTGTAACTTGCTCCATGTTGATTTCAGTTTCAATTGAATAAACAGTTATGTTCTCATGCCATGCACGTTACAAGTGTTGTTATTGCTCTGTAGTTTCCCACACTTATATTCTGTCTATTCTGCTTTGTCTTAAACTTATATTATTTGAACTGTGTCTCTATCATGATTTGGCAACAAATACTAGAATGATATAGACCATACAGTGACCATGGTACATATATATATATATATATATGTTTGTTTCACACTGTTATCCTGTCCACTTTACTACTGAAGTGATTTACCAAAATGAGTTTCATATACAACATGGTAAACCTGTAATTTGTCAGTTTTTTTAGAATGCAGACAAAATATTGGAGAAGAGTACCCTGTTATGCAATGGTAAAGGAAGTAATGTAGATAAGGTTCAAGATAGTGAGACATCCCGATTGGTCTCCAAGAAAGCTGATAAAAACTATCTTGACGATAGTGAGACAACCCAAAAGTCCTGTCTTGATGTAGTGTTCGAGTTACTGGCCACTACTGCTGGCACCAACTCTTCATACTCGCTACCTGAATCAGTTCGTCTTCTTGAGTCTCAACTTCAAGTTGAAAGACATCGATCAGATGTGCTGCGCAATGAAACCGAAGGACTGAAGAAGTCCCTGCAGAATTCAAACACATACTTTCTGGTGCAACGACAAGCGCTGGAGGATTTAAGCGCCAAACAAGAGAAAGTTAATAAGCTTGCTAAGCATCTTTGCCAGCATTATGGGTACCCAGGATATTGTGTCTTGAGCTCTTCTGAAGTGGTTTCAGTTCTGGACTTGTTTTGCTGCGGCGTTTTTTGCACTGGTCGCCAACTTTGACAACAAGTGTATGTGATATGCTGCTTTGTTCCCTATATTTGCACTGGTGGCAAACTTTGATGCACAGTGGATGTAATATGTGTAATAGTCATGATAGCCTAGCGTAAGTTGCTTGCTTATTTATTTCCTTGTTGTCTTGTTTATTTGTTTGCTTGTAGTTAGTGCAGTTCTTTTTCTGCGGTTCGCTAGTGGCCACAATAAACTATTTTTTAAAACAAGGCCACAATAACCATGGGCTACATATTTAATGTAGTGACCATGGGCCTCGTATGGGCCGTATAGAAATAATGGGCCTCGTATGGGCCGTATAGAAATAATGGGCCTTCTACGGGCCATAGAAACAATGGGCCTTCTATGGGCCGTTGCATCAATGGGCCTACTACAGGTCGTATGATCGATTGGCCAAACATGTGCAAATAACGGACCGCGTTATGGGTCGTATATGGGATAGAGTTGGAATCGTCTGTTCATGGGCCGACCATAACGGGCTCTCGTTAATCGGCCAAATTTGATGATGCTAGGAAAACAGCCAAATAGATTAACGAGCCACAAACGGGCCGACTGTAACCACGGGCTAAATTTGGCCCACAAGAAGAAAAGGACAGTAACTGGTCGTAAGTAACCGAATGCTAGAAATGAGCCCAAGAATAAATGGGCCCTGAGATGGCCGAAAGATAACACGGGCTAGAAATGGCCCAATGGAATAATGGGCCGTTAATGGGTATAAAGCGATACACTATTCATTATGGGCCAGTTTCTCCACGGGCCGTTAATGGGCCAAGAGTTACAAAGGGCCTCATATGGGCCGAAAGACATCATGGGCCATACATGATCCGGAAGTTACAACGGGCTAGAATCATATTGAACGGCCCAACTGATGCTACTGGGCCTAATTCGGATAGGCTGTAACGGGCCATGAGTTAGCGGGTTGTAAATGGTCTATATACGATCAGGCCGTTAATAGGCTTTCCGTGGGCCGGCCCGCTACCTTTTATCCAAGTCAAACGGGCTAGCCTTTTCACCGAAATGGGCCTTGTTGGGCCGCGTAATGTGTCGACGTATCATTGGCGCCTCCGGTCCAATGAGTGGATGACATCTGTCCCAACGGTAAGCGGACACGTGGTTCCTGTGGCCAATGAGAATTTTACACGTGGAAATCCCCATTGGTCTGGGCTGTTAACGGGTTATCGGATCCAAAACCAGACCCGATAGCTTAATGGCGACCCATTATGTTGGATGTCATGTGTCGGTTACCCTTGACAAAAACACTTCCATGGCATGCCATTTATCAGCATGGAAATGGACACTTCTACGACAGCACATGTATGACTATCTTGATTGTGTCATAAAATCGTCATGGATGTACATGCATGACAGAAAGCGTGACTTACCGTGACAAACAACACGTATCATCAAGGAAGTGTATTTTTTGTAGTGTGTGAAAATTCGATATTACTATATTCTCAAGTTATTCCCGTTCTCTTTAAAGGGTGAAGCTAAGATTTGTACAATACTCTTGCTCCTGGTTGTGTGCGTAATTCCCAGGATATGATTTACTACTGTGAAAAATATTTTCCTGCTGATAAGAAACAAGCTGCCTTACAAGAAATATTTAACTTTGTGGAAATTGAAGATGAGAGTCTCCCACAAGCTTGGGGGAGGCTTCTCCAATTGCTTAATTCTTTGCCTAATCATCCTCTTAAGAAAAATGAAATACTTGATATATTCTACAATGGACTAACCAATGCTTCTAGGGACTTCCTAGATAGTTGTGCTAGTTGTGTTTCCAGGGATAGAACTGTTCAACAAGATGAAAAACTATTGGATAATATATTGAAGAATTATGATGATTGGACTCTTCCTGAACCAACGCCTAAACCCGCTCCGAAGAAGAGGGGTATATTATTTCTCAGTGTTGAAGATATGCAAGAGGCAAAGAAATGTATGGAGGAAACACGTATTAAAGCTGAAGATGCTAAGAATTTACGTCCTATTGAAGAAATACATGGACTTGACACACCACCAAACACCGGTGGTAGAGGTAAATTCTTTTATAAAGCTTGATGAAAGTGACATCCCTTACAATAAACATCCTAGTCAATGCCTATATGAATTTGATAGGTACATCATCAAACAAGATCACTTCAATGCAAATGTTATGAAACAACTTAAATATAATTCAGATATGATTGCTCGCTTGAGTGACTTGTTATTTAGAGCCACTAATGATGTTAGAGGTGTTGGAAAACATGCCTCTCTCGTTCAAACCCAGTTAGAACAAGTTGCTAAATCTCAAAGAGAATTGCTTAATGAAATTAATAATAATATGAATGATTTTGCTCTTAGAGTAGCAACTAGACGAGGTAAAATGACTCAGGAACCAGTTTATCCCGAGGGACACCTTAAAAGAATTGAACAAGACTCTCAAAGAATTAACACTGATGCACATAGTCCTTCTAAAAGGAAGAAGAAAAAGAAAAATGATAGGACTTTGCGCACCTCTAGTGAACCTGAAATATAAAAACCTCCTGAAGATAATAATGATGCCTCTATCTCTGATGCTGAAACTCAATCTGTTAATGAACATTCATCTAGTTATAATGAAAATGATAATGATGATGTTCATGAAGACACCCAACCAGACAATGATAGAGAACCAGATAATGATGTTGAGAAAGAACCTGCTGTTGATCTTGATAACCCACAACCTAAGATTAAAATATATGATAAAAGAGACCTTGTTGCTAGAAGACATGGAAAAGAAAGACGACCATGGGTTCAAAAACACTTTTCCTTTCCACCTAAACCAACTAAGAAAAAATATGATGAAGAATTTGAACGCTTTGCTGAAATGATTAGGCTAGTCTTTCTGCGCACCCGCTTGACTGATATTTTAAAGATGGCCCCTTATGAAAAATACATGAAAGACATTATCACTAATAAGAGAAAGATACCTGAAGCTGAAATCTCCACTATGCTTGCTAATTATTATTTTAAGGATGGAGTATCTCAAAAGCTTGGAGATCCGGGAATACCAACTATACCTAGCTCCATCAAAAGTAATTATGTCAAAACCGCTTTGTGTGATTTAGGAGCTCGTGTTAGTGTTATGCCTTTCTCTTTTATATAAAAATCATGATTTCAATAAACTCGCACCTACTTAAATATGTTTGCAAATGGCTGATAAATCAATTGCCATACCTACCATTATTTTGAGGATGTGCCCGTTGTTGTTGCATTTGTTACTATCTTAACAAACTTTGTTATACTTGAGATGCCCGAGGACGGCAACATATCGATTATCCTGGGTAGACCCTTTTTGAATACTGTAGGGGATATTATTGATTGCAATGAAAGCAAGGTAACTTTTCATATCAATTGTGTAATGAGCATATGGTGCATTTTCCAAAGAAACAATTCCAAGTCAATGGTATTAATGTTATCGAAAAGTCTCCGACAGTTACTATTGGAAGTTTTCAACTCACTACAGGAATCAGGATCTTTGCCGTCTGCTGGCTCTTTTCCATCACCTAGCTGATGGAAAAGAAGGTCTTTGCCATAAGGTTAAAGGAAACTGACGGCAAAGAAGAAGCGGACGACAAAGATATTGTTTGCCGTCAGCCTTCTCTTTGCCGTTTGCTAGCGGATGGTATAGAAGCTTTGCCGTCAGCCACCTAACGGCCACTCTCTTTGCCGTCTGCTAGTGGACGGCAAAGAAAGTGGCCAAACTAATGTCAGTTAGCTAGGCTATTTGCCGTCTGCTAGCACACGGCAAAGAACCATGCCCTAACTAAAAAGCCAGCACGCCCTCGCCCCACCCCTCTCACTGTCCCCCCTCTCTCTCCGCCCCATGCCCGAGCCGTCGCCGCCCCGTGCCACCCACGTCGTCGTGCCACCCCCAACGCCCCGGAGACCCCCTCTCCACCCTGCTCCACTCCCGTTGCCGTGACGCCCCCACCGCCCCGGTAACCCCCTCTCCGCCCCACGCCACCCCCGTCGCCGCGCCGCCCCTCCCGCGCGGCGAACCCCTCCTCCGCTCCGCGCAACCCCCATCCCTATGATGCCCCGACCCGCCACCGTGCCCGAGCCGCCGCCACCCCGCGCCACCCCTGTCGCAGCGGTAGCCCCCTCCTCCCCCCTGGCAGCCTTGCGCCCCTCTCCTCCACCCCTGCGGCCGCCTCGCTGCTCCGGCTCCCCCTGCTCCGGTGAGACCTTGTATTTTTTCGGTATTTTTAGATTTCGTTTAGGTTTAGTTTAATTTTGGCTTGGTTTAGTTTAGGTTTACTTCAGGTTTTGTTTCTATTTTTTAAGTTTTGGTTTACATTTAGTTTACTTTAGGTTTAGTTTAGGTTAAGAAGAAACATGAAAAAAAATTAGAAGAAGAAGAAGAGGAAGAAATACCTAGTTTTTCTCTTTTGCTGTTGTAGTTGGGTGTTGTGCTGCTTTGATAGAATTTGAATTGTAAAAATACATAGCAAATAACATTGTGTGGGGAGCTGTTTTCATACTCCCTCTATATATAAGAGACATTATGGGGACCTCCGAAATACCTAGCCAACATATATATCAATTTAATTTATCTAATAGGGAGAAAATACTATGTATATGTTTTTATCAGGAGTGTTTGTTGAATCTCCTGATTATGTTTTATACAAATATTATAATAACATTCAATGGTCAAAAACGACAATTTTTATGTGATAAGGAGTGAGGAACTGATCATTCAATGATATTTTTTTACCCACATGTGAACTTGTCGGTGTACTAGAGTAGGGGTACCCTAGTATCCCGTACTCGTGCACGGACAGTTGTAGCACCCCGCGGCAAGGTTTGCCTCATCACTGCTAATATCCTCCGTGGCTCCTTTGGAGCCATTCAAGAACAAAGTATTAGATTGAGAAGACAAGGTCCCGACAAGAGGAGCTTGTCGGGAAGGCCGCTCCAGGCACGCGGAAGACAAGGCCCCGACAAGAGGAGCTTACCGGGAAGGCCCGGAGCGCGACAAGTCTCCGGGAGCGACAAGGATTCGGCGGCGGCAAGGCGCTTGCCGCGGCATGCAACCTCTCTCCGTCTCCGCTCCAGCTCACCCAGCGACGTGTCGCCATGGGGTCGTTCCATGGGCGCGTGTCGAGCGGCTGTGCAGCCAGCGGAGAGCAGCAATAAGCGGCGCTAACAGGCTCGCCATCGTGGCGAGCGGAGGCGCACCTGACGGCCTCTGTTGCACTGTTTGGGCGAAAATGACGGGCATTTATTGCTTTTGTCCCTTGCCGTTAGAGTTAGGTATTTTGCACTGTACATTGTTCAAGTAGGTGTACCAACTCCTGTTTTTACATTCGTACCCCCGTCTATGTTGCCACCTGTCGGAGACCCCTTGAGCATATAAAAGGAGGCCCGAGTGCAACGTAGAGGGGGTTGGGTTCGCGTTCCCCGCAAGGTTCGGTTCCGCGGGTTCCGCGGGAGGGGTTGGTTCGATTCATTCGACTGGCCGTAGACTAGACACACTCACGCTAGGTTTTGTAGCTCGCATTGCTCCCTAGCAAGAACACAATAGATCAAACAAGCAGCAGTAGGAGTTTTATCTCTCCGGAGAGCTCCGAAGCTGGGTAAACCGCTCATGTGCATCGCCTCGATCCGCTCTTCGTGCGACCTCCGCCCCCCTCCGAACCACAAGGGGCCTGGTCCGCCGGCCCCATAGGTGTCCGTGGGTACGATCAGCCTCCCCGACATCTCTGGCGCAGATGTTATCTTCCTCGAACGATAGTACTTTGTATGGAAAACCTGTGCGCAGAGGAACCAACTCGCCGGCTAGTCGCGCCCTTACTTTGTTTCGAGTCTGCTCAACAACTTAAGTGAGCAGCGGCTGGTCGCGACAAGGTTGCTTGTCGGAGGCACCTTTGCCGGCAGTCCGACGTTCCGCACTTTTCGGCGCCATGACAAAAGTGCCCGCACCGACAAGTCCCCAATGCGTAAGGCGTAAAGCGTACAAAGGAAGAAATCAAATAGAGGAAATAACATTGCATTGGTCGATTCACCTAAGATAGAGTATATTACAGAATAACTTGTCGCTGATCTAACAAAGTTTTCTAAACATGATCAGCGACAAGGGAAAGATAAGGTTGGCGGCCTAGTCCACGCGGTCGCCCTCGATCCGCTTGATCTTGTTCACCTTGTCCACAATGGGTGCGACAAGGGATTTGAGCTCCTCCACGTTGGCTTCGGACGGCAAGGATCTGAGGACGCCGTTAAGGGGTAGGCCCGGGTTGCGGAAGGCCACCTTCATCAACACCTTCTCGAGGGCCCCCGCACAAACCTGGCGCGCCAGAGATGTCGGGGAGGCTAATCGTACCTGCGGACACCTATTTGGCCGGCGGAGCATGCCCCTTGTGGTTCGGAGGGGTGCGGAGATCGCACGAAGAGCGGATCGAGGCGATGCACACGAGCAGTGTACCCAGCTTCGGAGCTCTCCGGAGAGATAAAACTCCTACTGCTGCTTGTTTGATCTATTTTGTTCTTGCCAGGGAGCAATGCGAGCTACAAAACCTAGCGTGAGTGTCTCTGGCCTCCGGTGGGTCGAATGAACCGAACCAGCCGAACCTTGCGAAAAACGCGAACCGAACCCCCTCTACGTTGCACTCGGGCCTCCTTTTATATGCTAAAGGGGTCTCCGACAGGTGGCAACATAGGCGAGGGTACAAATGTAAAAACAGGAGTTGGTACACCTACTTGAACGATTATGCGATTGCAAAATACCTAACTCGACAGCAAGGGACAAAAGCAATAAATGCCCGTCATTGTCGCCCAAACAAGTGCAACAGAGGCCGTCAGTGCGCCTCCGCTTCGCGCCACGATGGCGAGCCTGTCAGCCACAGATCGCTGCTCTCCGCTGGCTGCACAACCGCTCGACACGCGCCCATGGAACGGTCCCATGGCGACACGTCAGCTGGGTGAGCTGGAGCGGGGCGGAGAGAGGTTGCATGCAGCGGCAAGCGCCTTGCCGCGGCGAATCCTTGTCGCGCCGGAGACTTGCCGCGCTCGAGCCTTCCCGACAAGCTCCTCTTGCCGGGCCTTGTCTTCTGCGTGCACAGGTGGCCTTCCGGCAAGGTCCTCTTGCCGGGCCTTCTTCGTGCCTAGAGAGGCCTTCTGGCAAGCTCCTCTTGCCGGGTCTTGTCTTGAAAGGCGGCGGAGGGTCTTGGCGGACGCCCGGCGGGGCTTGCCACGCAGGGGCCAGCTGTTGCCCGTGCACAAGTTCGGGTACTAGGGTACACCTACTTTAGTACACCGACAGGAGCCAGTGCAGGCCATACTGCGGTGCGGCTGTTGGGCCAGGCCCAAAACAGGGCAGGGCACGCGTGGCCTGGGTCCAAACCAAATCCACTCCGTATCCGCCGCGTTCCCCCGTAACGGCACGCGTCAATTGCGGCGTCGTGGGGGGAGTGGGTGGCATGCGGGGTCGCTTCACCCGTCGCCTCAGTTCTGCATCCCCGCCACGTGGTTCCCATGCTTTTGGGTTCGCGGACGGTGGAAGTGGAAAACTGGGCCGTTCTGGCGAGGCAGCAGGTCAGCCCGATTCCCTGCTCTTCCTATGCCCTGATTTGTCGGCCAGGCGGTCGAGCCCCACCTTGCTTCCTTAAAAAAGCGGAAGGGGCCGCAGAACCCGCACTCTCCCATCTCCTTCTTTCCTCGTTTACGCTCCCTTTCTCTCATTCGCCATGGAGAAAAGGAACCTTGGTTCTTCATCGGTGGCGGCGAGGGTCGCCCGCTAGACAGCGCTCCTCCCAACCCCATGCCCGGGCGGCAGAGCCAGCCACAAGAGGAAGAGGGA
This sequence comes from Aegilops bicornis, assembly GCA_021605145.1. Lineage (NCBI taxonomy): Eukaryota > Viridiplantae > Streptophyta > Magnoliopsida > Poales > Poaceae > Aegilops > Aegilops bicornis. Next base: position 193,234,911 of record CM038672.1, on the reverse strand, counting down.
GGCGAGGTCGTGGGCAGGTCGAGGCGCTCGGGGAAGAGGTGGGCCAGGCGGCGCGCCGTCTCCGCTTCCGCCAGTTCCCCTCCACAGGCGGTCCATACAGGGGCGACCCTTGCGAGTTCGTCGTCAGGCTGCGCCGGGCGCCTCGTCGTCGCCTCCGGCTTCCAGCTCCGTTCGCGAGCGCGATGGAGTCGGATCCTCCCGAGACACTGAGACTGCACATGAGGGGTTGTGGAATCAGCGGCATGCGAGTCCATGTTGTATTCCCAGCCCCTAATGTGATGTATCTTGATCCTCTGTGGAAGACGTTCACTCGCATCCACAACTGAGGCGGGTTTACCCTCCATTTTAAGTTAATGGAGGGTGATCACCTCTCCGTCAAGGTCTTGAGGATCTCGGTACTTTCGGGCGAAGTGCTGCGTGGATAGCTCCTCCGACAAGCGAAGATTCCCCCTCGGCGAGTGACGAGGAGGAGAGCGACAGCGACGACGAGGGTAGCGGGCCCGATTAGTTGTCGGGCGCCGCTTCGTGCGTCGCCCGCGACCCCATCATCCGCGTCGCCGGCTCCTTGAACTCCCCGGGGTCGTCTCCTTGGGCGACTGGTGTAGGGAGGCTGCGGAAGGGGAAGAGGGATGGCGACAAAGCCGTCAAGTCGGAGTACGAGGGCGTAGTGCCCTCGACAGCGTGCTGACCTCCTGCGGCCCCGTCTTCGAGCCCCGCTTCCGGCGCTGCCATCTCCGTCAAGCCCTCGGGGAGCTCCCCGGATGTTCCCTTGGTGCCTTCTGGCACCTGTAGCTCGCCTAGGCGTTTCTTTTGCCCTTCTCGCCTCCTTGACCTACCTCCCTGAAAGAGGGACAGGAAAAGGATTACGGGCATCTTATCTTTTTAATTTGTAAGCCTTGGGCCTTATCCGCATTTAAAACTTGTAATCCTCTCTTTCATGTTTTTCATTCTCCACGGATTGTATCCGAGTAGAATGTTTTTAATGAAAAAGGGATGCTTGAAAAGGGACAAAGGGCTCATCTGATATCGCAGCCCCCGGCAACTCTGGCTTGCCGCAGCTTGGGTGCCGGCGCGACCCTCTTTTCCTCTTCGCTGTTATTTCAGTTCTGTGAACGATTGAGCCAGTGCCGCAATAAGTTATTTTCGTAATATAACTTTATTCTGGGCAACATTTGCTACGTTACTTCCTTTACTCGACTCTTGGCTTTGTATGTTATTGCCCTACGATTTTCAGGGAAACTTGCCGGTGCAGGCACCCTTGCCGCGAGCGCCGACTGCAGAACTTCAGCTGCCTGCTGGCGGGGTCGCTACCGACAAGCAACCTTGTCGCGGACTAGCCGCAGCTCACTTAAGTTGTTGAGCGGACTCGAAACAAAATAAGGGCGCGACCAGTCATGATTTGGTTCCTCCGCGCATGGGTTTTCCATACAAAGTACAATCGTTCGAGGAAGATAACTTAAAAATTTAAAAGTTGATTGCTCAAACTTTGGCAACTTAGCTTTTCGGTCTCTTGCTTCCCGATGAGGTGGAACTTCCTCGAGCGTCCCTGGTCCATAGTATTATCTCCTCCTCCCCCCTGGTTAACTTGTGCGCAAGGGAGCCTTCTTTCCTTTGAGAAAAGAAAAACAAGAGGAAATAACATTATGGAGCCTAGCGGCTCGATTCTGCTTACCGGGTGTGGTTGCTGCACAAAGTGTTAGCCAAAGCATGCAATAAATTGATGAAAGCATGAAGTTGGCAAGTTGTGCACAACACACGAGCTTTTACTGATGCACGGGGTCTGCGCCCGGCTTTGTACAAAGGATTACATGCAACTGCGGCAAGACTTGTACAAAAGGTGGTTGCCGGAACGGGTTCCGACAACCGCGCCCTATGGGTAAAACTTACGAAGATGCTCAATGTTCCAGGAGTTGCTCACCGGAATGCCATCTTCGGTCTCAAAGCGCACGGCGCCGAGCCTAGTGACTCGTTTCACCCGATAAGGGCCTTCCCACTTAGCGTCAACTTGTTTGAATTCTTGGCGGACTGAACGTGCCGAAGAACAAGTTCGCCTTCCTCGAGACTTCTGGCTTTAACCCTGCGGCTATGGTAGCGACGCAGGGCTTGCTGGTAGCGAGCGGCTCGCACAGCGGCCTGAAGACGATCCTCCTCGAGGATCAGCGGGTCATCTTGTCGCAGCTGCTCTTGCTCAAGCTCATCATAAGCGAGTAGTCGAGGCCATCCGTATACGAGTTCCGTGGGGAGAACTGCCTCTGCTCCATAGACTAGAGCAAAGGGTGCCTGGCGCTGGCTCGATTTGGCGTCGTCTGATCGACCAAAGAACCACCGGCAGCTCCTCGATCCGATTTCTTCCGCACTTGTGCAGCCTGTCGAAAGTTACGGTCTTGAGCCCGCGTAGCACTTCAGCATTGCCCTCTCTGCTTGACCGTTGCTTCTCGGGTGAGCAACGAAGCAAAAGCAGACCTTGGCGCCAAGGTCTTGGGCGTACTCCATGAAGGTGCGACTTCGTGAATTGTGTGCCGTTGTCGGTGATGATCCTGTTAGGGATTCGAAGCGGCAAACAATCGACCAAGAACTTGACTGGCCGACCGTCTGTCACCTTCCTCATCGCTTCCACTTCCGGCCACTTTGTGAACTTGTCGATGGCGGCGTACAAGTACTCAAAGCCCCGACAGCTCGGGGAAGGGGCCGAGGATGTCGAGCCCCAGCCGAAAATGGCCAGGATAAAGGGATCGTCTGGAGAGCTTGAGCTGGCTGGTGTATCTGTTTGGAATGGGCCTTGCACGCTTCACACTTGGTTACTTGTGCGGTTGCATCACGGAGGGCTGTCGGCCAGAAGAAACCTTGCGGAAAGCTTTGCGGCAAGTGCTCTTCTTGCGCCAATGTGGTGACCACATATGCCTCCATGTATCTCTGTAGCAACTTACATCCATCTTCCCGGCAATACACTTCAATTTCACACCGTTGAGTCTTCTTACATACGGTATGCTATCGACAAACTGGTACAAACTTGACTGCCGGGCTACTCTTTCCGCTTCTTCTTGCTCTTCGGAAGTTCTCACATGCAGAAGGAAATGGACAATCTGCTGCGCCCATGTTGGAGCTTGCGGCTCGACAACAAGGACTAAAGGCACATCTGCTGCTGCGGGACATCAGCTTCTACGGCAAGAGCACTGCGGCTCTGCGGAGCTAGGTGCTCCCGACAAGCTTGCCGGAGCAAGACTTGTCGGGGCGTCTGCTTCAACGAAACAAACCACAGGGTGCAGCCGGATCGGGCTCCTCGGCCTTTGTTGGTGTTGATCTTGGGGACCTTTGCAACGACGGCTTCGGGAAGCTCTGTCGGAAACCCTGGGATCTTGTTGATCTTGAGCAGTTCTCCCCACGAAACCCGTATACGGATCGCCTCGAGTGCTCGCTTATGATGAGCTTGAGCAAGAGCAGCTGCGACAAGATGACGCGCTGCTCCTCGAGGAGGATCATCTTCAGGCCGCTGTGCGAGCCGCTCGCTACCAGCAAGACCTGCGTCGCTACCATAGCCGCAGGGTTAGTGCCAGAAGTCTCGAGGAAGGTGACCTTGTTCTTGGTAGCGTTCAGTCCGCCAAGAATTCAAACAAGTTGGCCTTGAAGTGGGAAGGCCCTTATCGGTTGAAACGAGTCACTAGGCTCGGGCGATGTCCGCCTTGGGCCCGAAGCTGGCAACCCGGTGAGCAACTCCTGGTCCATTGAGCATCTTCGTAAGTTTTACCCATAGGGCGCGGTTGTCGGAACCCGTTCCGGCAACCACCTTTTGTACAAGTCTTGCCGCAGTTGCATGTAATCCTTTGTACAAAGCCGGGCACAGACCCCGTGCATCAGTAAAAGCTCGTGTGTTGCGCACAGCTTGCCAAGTTCATGCTTTCATCAATTTATTGCATGCTTTGGCTAACACTTTGTGCAGCAACCACACCCGGTAAGCCGAATCGAGCCGCTAGGCTCCATAACGTTATTTCCTCTTCTTTTTCTTCTCTCAAAGAAAGGAAGGCTCCATCGCACACAAGTTAACCAGGGGGGGGGAGGAGGAGATAATACTATGGACCAGGGACGCTCGAGGAAGTTCCACCTCATCGGGAAGCAAGAGACCGAAAAGCTAAGTTGCCAAAGTTTGAGCAATCAATTTTTAAATTTTCGTTATCTTCCTCGAACGATAGTACTTTGTATGCAAAACATGTGCGCAGAGGAACCAACTCGCCGGCTAGTCGCGCCCTTACTTTGTTTCGAGTCCGCTCAACAACTTAAGTGAGCTGCGGCTGGTCACGACAAGGTTGCTTGTCGGAGGCGGCATCGCCGATGAGGGTTTGCCGACGTTCGGCACTTTCGGCGCCATGACAAAAGTGCCCGCACCGACAAGTCCCCTAAATGCGTAAAGCGTAAAGCATTACAAAGGAAGAAATCAAATAGAGGAAATAACATTGCATTGGTCGATTCACCTAAGATAGAGTATATTACAGAATAACTTGTCGCTGATCTAACAAAGTTTTCTAAACATGATCAACAGCGACAAGGGAAAGATAAGGTTGGCGGCCTAGTCCACGCGGTCGCCCTCGATCCGCTTGATCTTGTTCACCTTGTCCACAATGGGTGCGACAAGGGCTTTGAGCTCCTCCATGTTGGCTTCCGACGGCAAGGATCTGAGGACGCCGTTAAGGTTGACGCCCGGGTTGCGGAAGGCCACCTTCATCAACACCTTCTCGAGGGCCCCCGCACAAACCTGGCGCGGTTCCTCGGCCAGCTGGTTCAGGACCTCTTCTCGGAGACGCTGGAGGCCCGTCGCCACGCCTTTGAAGAACAAGCTGAGCTTGGCGCTGGGTTGGAGATGCTCGTCGGAGGAGTACGCGAGGTCCGCCATCCCCAATTCCATCAGCTCGTTGTGGATGTCGGCGGCGGTGTCCACAAGACCTTCGGTCCAGTGCTCCACGCTCTCCCTCAAGGTGTTCTGGACGGAGACAGCATTCGCCCGCAGCTCCTCCTTGGCCTTGATCGCCTCCAACAAGCCCACCTCCCGCTCTCTGGCGCTATCCAACGTCTGCGTCAGAGTGGCCAGTTTCAGCTCCAGATTCGCTTTGGAATCCTTGGCGGCGTCGAGCTCCTTGGCCCTCTCTGCGAGACGGCTCTGTAGCTCGCCCAGAGTGTAGGCGTCCTTCTCGCGCTCACGCTTGAGCATGGCAAGCTCTTCGCCGCTCTTCTTGAGGGTGGCCTCCAGCTGTGCCACCTTCGCCTTCAGCTCTTCCTTGGCGGCCTCGGCGGCTTCTGGCAGCGTCGCTTCGCTTCTGGCGCCCGCCATAGCGACTCCTCGCCGCGACAAGGTCCTCTTCGTGGCTGTCCAGATTGACCTTCCGCTGCGCCCGGCTTCGCTTTCTGCGGCGAGCTTCTCGGCAGCCAGCCGCTGCTCCTCATCAGATGCGGCCCTCTCAAGGATGAAGGCCGTGCGCTCTTCTGCGAGCTGTGCCCGCGCATCCGCCACGTCGCGGTGCGCTTCTTTGTTGGCGCTCTGGAGCTCCTCGGCGCGCTTCTCCATGTCCGCTCCCGCCCTCGCGACAAGGGCTTCCCGGGTCTCTAACTTGGCCTGGCGGGTGCGGTAGAGAGACAACAGCTTATTCAGCAGCTGCTCCTCCTCGGACTCGCCGCTGCTGCTGCTTGGTGCATCCACCAGCGTCGGCCAGCGGACGCGAGTAGCTTCGCCGTCGAAGGTCTCGCCCTCGACCGCGCCACAAACTCGGTTCCCGGGAGCTTGATGAAGACGCCCGCCCGGCCTTGGTGTAGGCGCGGGCTGGGGCTCCTCGAACTGGCGCCTTGGCGTGGCGGGGAATCGGCTGTCGGTGTAGCGCTATCCGCTCCTGCAGCCTCAGGGCCGTCAGTACGACCGCCCGACCCCTCGCCGGCCCCTGTGTCGGCAGCCTCGGTGGCCTCCTCGCCAACAGGCTCGTCGGCGACAACCTCTTCTTCCACGATGATGACCTCTTCTTCCTCGACGGCGGCCTCGTCGGTGTTGCCTGCGTTCCTCCTCGCCGGGCGGCCTCGACCTCCATCGGGTCTGCGTCGGGCGAAGAAGGCGATCAAGCAGATGTTCAAAAGAGAAACAAAAGAAAGCAAGCCCAAGGGAAAATTCCATGTAAGGGAGTTACCTGCAGCGGGATCCGCAGCCATGGCCTCGACCACCGGAGGGTCGCCGGGCGCCGTCCCTTGCCGGGTAGCCTCCCTTGCCGGAGTGGCCTCCCTTGTCGGGTGGCCTCCCTTGTCGGAGGGAGCTCCCTTGCCGGGAGTTCTCCCTCGGCGTGGTGACAGCCGGGAAGGATCTCGGAGGTGGCTTCCGAGCCCTCCCGATGAGGCTGCTCGCTCCTACACAAACAAACAGTCGAAATCAACGAAGAAAGGGCACCCCTGCACACCTAGTAGCAAGGAGAAAAACTGCACACTTACTCTGGGGGCTGTGCTGGGGGCTGCTCTGGGGAAGGGTTGCCGGGTCCGACAAGGCGGTCTCGGGCGCGCCCCCGTCGCCATGGGAGAATCGTCCTCAACGACGACCGTCAGGATCTTGGCCCTCTTCGCCGCTCTCTGGGCCAGCGTCCTGAAAAGGAAAGAGTCCAGACCAAAGCAAATCAGATTCAAGATGAAGCAATAAAAATTGAAGAAATACAAGCACAATCGCGAGAAGCTTACTCTTCGCCTTCCTCCTCGGAGCTGGCGCGGAGAAATCAAACTCCAGCCTGCCTCCGGTGCGATGAGGCGGGGAGTGGGCTCTCTTGGCCGCTTAGCGGGCGTCGGCGGCTCGAGAAGATTCCGCCCGGTTGTCGTTGCAGTTTAGGGCGCTCAAGGCAACCTCGCTTGCCGCGGTGGAGCTGTCGAGCGGCCGCTGCTGTGGGCGGTCTGCCCTTGACTCGTCTCCAACCCTGCGGAGACGCCTCCTTGGCGGAGCCGGGGGCTCCGCTGGCAGCAAGTTGCTTGGCGGAGGAGAAGAAGCGCCCTCGGCGGGTCCACTCGACCCGGCCTCGGTCCCGACAAGCTCGTCCTCGCCGGCGACCTCCCCTCGCTCGGCAAGGCTTGCCGCCTTCGCCGCCTCTGCCTCCTCCACGGTGAACCCGAAGGCTCCAGCGGCAGCGGCTGCTGCCGCCTCCTCCACCTCGGTGGCAATCCGCGCCATCTCCCGCTCGGTGGTGTCTCGGGTGAGCCTCTTCGCCGTCGGGCGGATCGGCACCTCTTGCAAGTCGTCGAAGAATTGCTGCACGACCTCGTCGGGGGCTCCTGCTAGGTCGGGATGATCCTGTGGAGTCGTGACAGTGGCATCATGGCGCGGATGCGGTCGGCGCCGAGTTTTTGCACAATGGGACGACCCCCCGCGGCAACCTGAACCACTCGGGATGTTCGGGGTCGTTCTTGAACAGCTCGAGCAGCACTGAATCCAGCTCCATGACGGTGAAGTTCCAATTCAGGCCCGGGCGCAGCCTCATGATGTCCGCCGCATTCTGGAACTCCCAAGCAGGCCTCCTCCTTTCCTACAAGGGAGCGATGCGGCGGCGAATGAAGTCTGCGCCAACTGCTCCTACTGTCAACCCGGCAAGCCTGAGGCGCAGAATTCGGGTCACAGCTATCTTCAGCTTCGCGTCCTCCGGCGCCAAGTTACTCCAATCCTTGCCGCGCGCTATTGGGGTTTGGCGCACGGCGGTGAAAGGCTGTGGGTTCTCCTCTACGACCCAGCACCAGTTGGCTCTCCACTCCTCCCACTTGTTCCGGAACTCCCCTTCTAGGTAGGCCTCTTTCTTGCCGATCCTAGAGACCCAGGCTATTCCTCCGGCAAGTGGCTCTCCTCTCTCGACGCGGGGAACAAAGAAACGGCGGAAGAGTGCCACGTTCGGTGGACCCGACAAAGTTTTCGCACAAATGTGCGAAATGGCCATGGTCAAGATGGCGTTGGGGGTGAAATCAAGGAGGTGGAGGCCAAAGGTGTTCATTATGTCGCAAAAGAACTCGGAAAACGGCGGGCAAAGACCGCAATAGAAGAACAGGGCAAAGAAAGGGTACCCTGTTGGGGCCAGATCAGCGGCGGAGGCGGGGAGCACCCTCGTGCGCGGATGCGCACGAGTCTCCGTCGACCAGAAAAGGTAGACGACGACCCGCAGCTCCGCAGCGCCCGAGCTGCGGGGAAGACGGCTCCTTGCGCGCAGCGCCGCAAGCCGCTGCCTCGGCCGACTTGACGCCCTTCTCCTTATCGGCTTTCAGAGCCATGGCGAGGGGGCGGAGGAGGTCGACGGCGGCGAGTGTGCTTGCGGTGAAAGAGGGGCGGGCGCTGCTCTTCGCACCGGAGAAGAAGAGGGAGCGGCGGTGGTTTCTTGACAAGACAGCAATGGCGGGCGGTCGGCTGCCTGTTTCCTCCGCTTATAAAGGGGAGGAGGGGGCGGACGTTCCGCTTATATTAATAAAGAACCCCCCCACGACCGCGCCCACGACCTCTCGCACGACGCCACGTCCGGTGCGTGCCATTAGTGGGGATCGTGGTGGGTCCGGGGCGAGTTGCGGCGTGGTCGAGGCCGCGCGTGTCCGTGCACAGTTCTGGGCCTGGCCCGACAAGCGCTCGGCACCGTGTACGGCCCAGGCCCGGGGGCTCCTGTCGGTGTACTAGAGTAGGGGTACCCTAGTATCCCGTACTCGTGCACGGACAGTTGCAGCACCCCGCGGCAAGGTTTGCCTCGTCACCGCCAATATCCTCCGTGGCTCCTTTCGAGCCATTCAAGAACAAAGTATTAGATTGCGAAGACAAGGTCCCGACAAGAGGAGCTTGTCGGGAAGGCCGCTCCAGGCACGCGGAAGACAAGGCCCCGGCAAGAGGAGCTTGCCGGGAAGGCCCGGAGCGCGACAAGTCTCCGGGCGCGACAAGGATTCGGCCGCGGCAAGGGGCTTGCCGCGGCATGCAACCTCTCTCCGTCTCCGCTCCAGCTCACCCAGCGACGTGTCGCCATGGGGCCGTTCCATGGGCGTGTGTCGAGCGGCTGTGCAGCCAGCGGAGAGCAGCGATAAGCGGCGCTGACAGGCTCGCCATCGTGGCGAGCGGAGCCGCACCTGACGGCCTCTCTGTAACTGTTTGGGCGACAATGACGGGCATTTATTGCTTTTGTCCCTTGCCGTCAGAGTTAGGTATTTTTCACTGTACACTGTTCAAGTAGGTGTACCAACTCCTGTTTTTACATTCGTACCCCGGTCTATGTTGCCACCTGTCGGAGACCCCTTGAGCATATAAAAGGAGGCCCGAGTGCAACGTAGAGGAGGTTCGCGTTCCCCGCAAGGTTCGGTTCCGCGGGTTCCGCAGGAGGGGTTGGTTCGATTCATTCGACTGGCCGTAGACTAGACACACTCACGCTAGGTTTTGTAGCTCGCATTGCTCCCTAGCAAGAACACAATAGATCAAACAAGCAGCAGTAGGAGTTTTATCTCTCCGGAGAGCTCCGAAGCTGGGTAAACCGCTCGTGTGCATCGCCTCGATCCGCTCTTCATGCGACCTCCGCCCCCCTCCGAACCACAAGGGGCCTAGTCCGCCGGCCCCATAGGTGTCCGTGGGTACGATCAGCCTCCCCGACAGAACTGTTGTCCTTTTTAATTCCGCAAGTAATTGTCCCTTGACAAAAACATTTATTAAATGAATTATGATATTGGATGAAGTGTGACACTAGAAGACATAAGGTCCATGGCATGTCATGCAAAATTGTAGATGTCTACATTTCACCAAATTTAAAATAATTTTTCTACCAAAAATAAATGAAAAAAATATTGGTTACACTTGAACCTTGTGTTATCTTTGAATATCACCATCAAAATCGTTTGTAGTGGTAATCTTTTCTTATTGGTATCACCATCAATTTGGTTTACATTTTCAGTTTTGTTTCATGTCTAAAGAAATCCCTAGTTTTGAAGGGTGCCAATTGCCAATGTGAATTAACCTACCAAATTAATTAAGTGTTGTTGATGTTGTTGTGCACAAGTGCATTGCTTTTTTTCTCAGTTTACTTTCATGTCTAAAAAGTTTTCTCTATTCCAACTATGTCCATTTATCAAATATGATAGAGTTGAATTAGAGCCAAGTTTCTGTAGATATGCATATGGTCCATTTATCAAATATTGTTCTAGCTGTGTTTATATATATGGTTCTAGATATAGTCCATTTATAGTAGATATGGTTCTAGCTGTTGCCATCATATGTCCACAAGTGCATTGCTTTTTTAATGTGAAATGATAACTTGTTGTAATTGATTATCTTCTGCTCAAAACTTCTGCTGATGTAATGTTGTATGATAATGTTGTAAGGGTAGTAATTGGTCCCTTCTGCTACTTATCAGAGAAGGGGGGAGGCTGCCACCGCAGGCTGCACTCTGCCACACCGGTGTACGACTTGGAAGGTTTCGAGTTCTTCATGATCATACTCGAGAATTCCTCTAGGAGGCAGGTATATAAAAGGAGAGATCTCCCCTTCACCCATCTCTTTATCGTAACTCTGATGTTTGCTACATAACTGCTTGACCCACGCTACAGAGGCTGCCTGACACTTTTATGAAGATGTTGGACGACCATCGGCCAAAGAATGTGAAGGTGCGACAGGCCGGCAGCGGGCTTCGCAGGCTGTGGGACATGGAGCTGGTGTTCAGGTACGACTACATGTACATGTGTCGTGCCTGGGAGCAGTTCGTTCGTGCCTACGACCTGCGGCACAGGTACTTCCTAGTCCTCAGGTACGGCGGCAACGCCACGCTCACCGTGAATGTGTTCAACACGACTATGTGCTGCATGCGCTACCAAGACGACGATGATGCCAGGACGCTCTGCCTCTTCTTCCTATCCATTTGGCTTTGTATCACATTGATTGTTAAAAAAAAACTTTGTTGCATTTGGTCAGGCCATGGGAGCAGCAACAGCGACTCTGGCTACAGCAAAAGCAGTAGCAAGGATGATCCGAAATGGAGTTGGGAAGAAGAGGAGCAGAGTGGGGATGAGGAGCTGCAGCCTATTCTATCTGACGATGACCTCACGATGGTGGTGGCTGACGATGGCCAAGAGATGGTGGTGGCTGATGATGGCCAAGCGATGGTGGTGGCTAACGATGGGCTAGAGATGGTGGTGTCTGACGATGAACTAGCGATGGTACTGCCTCGCGATGGTGGTGGTGCCTAACAATGACCTCGCGATGGTGGTGGCGCCGGTGATCCCATAGCTGGGCGACATGACCATGCCAAATGTGGTATAAGAGTACATCCCACTGCCTTGCCGCTCTCGCGTCAGGATGATGAAGGAGAAGGAGAAGAAGGAGGAGTGAAGTATGACACATATGTCAGATCTCCAAATGATCTATACTTACCTTTGTTTCCTCCGAAATGACCTAAGTTAGCTATAATATGCTAAGTTACCTAGGTTTGCTCAATAATGACATACACTTAGCTTACTTATGTAAAAAATTTGGCATAATTAGCTTACCTACGTTTAAAATGGCATAACAATCTTGGTAACCTCATATATGTCATATAGTTAGCTTATTTTCCTCGAAAATGAGATAATAAGCCTAATTAGCTCCAAAATGATAAATTTTCCTTACGTTAGCTCCAAAATGACCTAAGTTAGCTATAAGTTAGCTCTAAAATGCTAAATTCGCTCTAATATGCTTAGTTACATGGGTTAGCTCAAGAAAGACCTATACTTAGCTTACTTATGTCAAAAATGGCATAATAAGCTAGTTAACTCAAAAATGGCATAATTAGCGAGGTTAGCTCCAAAATGACCAATTTTACCTAGGTTAGCTCCAATGTGATCCATTTTACCTAGGTTAGCTCCAAAATGACCAAGTTTACCTAGTTTAGCTCCAAAATGACCAAGTTTACCTAGTTTAGCTCCAATATGATCCATTTTACCAAGGTTGGGTCCAAAATGACCTATTTACCTAGCTTAGATCTAAAATGACATAACACACTTAGCATTTTTACCTAGCTTAGCTAAAAAATGGCATTTTTACCTACCTTAGTTAGAAGAAGAAGAAGATAAAGAAGAGGAGAGGATAAAAAGAAAGAGAAGATAAATTCTCCTTCTTCTTTTTCTTGCTCCTTTTCTTCTTTTTTTTCTAGCTAGTCTTCTTCTTCTAACTTTCATCTTTCCCAATTTGTATATTTGCTTTAGATGAGGAAGCTTGCATTGATGGAGTGTACTCTTCTCCTTGTGCTTCCTTTTTGTTTATGGAAACTTGTTGGAAACTTCTTTAGGATATGTATGTATATATGGATATGTTGTTGGAAACTTCTTGTTGGAAATCATTGTATGTTGGATCTGTTGTTGGAAACTTGTATGTTTCTTAAGTTGTTGGAAACTTATTGTTGCTATGCTTGTTGAAATTATTTTGAAATGTGTGTGTGTGTGTGTGTGTGTGTCTGTGAAATTCTGTCAAACTGGATGAATTTAAGAAAAACAGGGGCTATATAGGCACTTTTGTCGTCTGCTCGCAGACGGCAAAGAGCTTTGCCATCAGCTAGTGGACGACAAAGCTGCCACATGGCAGCTACCTGTGAAACCTGGGGGCACTAGCTGGCCTATATGGTTTCTTTGTCATCTGCTTGCTACGACAAAGAAGTTTGCATCTTTGCCGTCTGCCAGCAGATGGCAAAGAAGACCGTTAACGCCTTAATGGCCCTAAGCTTCCACTTGTGACGTCCAGGTCCTTTGCCATCCGCTAGCTGACGGCAAAGACCATTTCATCTTTGCCGTCCGCCACTAGCTGTCTGCTGGCGGACGGCAAAGGCCTTTGCCGTCCGCCAGGCATGCCTTTGCCGTCATCCATGGCAGACGGCAAAGTGCTTGATTCCTGTAGTGACTACCTCCACCTACTACCAAAAAGAAATATGAAATACTTATTGTTTGGGATATGCATATCCTCGTTGAGGTAACTTAGTGTTTTACGAAAGTTCTTCAGTTTCATGCTAATGGAAATTGGTTGTTAATAAGACTTGATCAACCTTGTTAATGAATTATTTTTGAGAGGAATGAAGTTGATCAATTTAGTGAACACCTCTTTCTGAAATTTCCGTTATTAATAAGACTTGATTGGTTGTTAATAAGACTTGATCAACCAATTTTTGAGAGGTATGAAGTTGATCATTTCTGCCCTTTCCTTTCTGAAAGTGCCATGTTTTGTTCGTTTTCTGAAAATTCCGTGCAATAAAAAAATGGTCAAAATAAAAAGTTCTCAGAATGCCCTGAAAATTTAATATGATTTTTTCTAAATATTTCTGAATTTTTGGTATAAATAACATCAGAGGGGGCTGCCCTAGTGACCACCAGACACTAGTGCGCGCCGGCAACCCCTGGCGTGACCTGGTGGGTTGTGGTCCCCATGTGGGTCCCTCACTTATCCCTTTAGCCCATGCCATCTCCTTTCTCCAGAATAAAACCACCATAGCTCTCTCTCTCTCTCTTGTGTTCTTGCTCTCAAACCCGTGAATTTTGATCTCTTTGCTCGAAGCTCCGTTTCCGAAATTGTTTTGGGGGATTGCTACTTGGTATGTGACTCCTTCATTGCTCCAATTAGTTTTTGCTTTAGTGGTTTATATTTTGAATAATTAGCTACTCTTTGGTGTTGCTGTAAGTGGGCTTAAATATTGATTTCTTAGAGTTCTAAGTAGTTTGAATGCTTAGTATGGCCTCTAGGCATCTCTATGAGTAGTTGCTATCAATCTTGTGAAGTTTTGTTGAAAAAAAAATTGTTTCCTAAATTTTTACCGAGGTTGTATGCAAATAAAAATGCAATTTTTTAGGATTTCTTCAAGGAGGCGTTCTACGGAGGCATCATCAAGTAGTGGCTCGCTACGTCGGTCTTATGTTGAGCCAAGTGCAAGCTCCATGCGGGATGTCACTATCAAATCATGCCTATTGTCATGTATTAATTTCATGGCAAGTGCACTCATTAAGGAAGAATTTGAGCAATATGTGCAAAATGCCGAGCTCGGCCCTACACCGAAGGTAAGCGCATTCAGCATCTCATCCTCAGAGAAAGATTCACTAAGAAATTTGAATATCATCCTCATGAGTCTAGAGTTTCATTTAGTATTTATAATTATCCTTTTACCATGCCTCTAGTTGTGTTATGTGAAGCCTGTAAAATTCCATATTGGGGTTCGTTGGACGAACTGCCAAAATCTGAGCATGATTCATTTTTGATTAGCCTTTGCTATGGATAGGATAGATGAGTAACACAGGGTAGAATAAAAAGTATTCATTTCCCATCAATTCACTACTTTGCACTCTTTAATGGCAAATGCATCATAGGAAAGCAAGATTGTAGCACACTATGTGCTCCTGACTTGAGCCTCATACACACAACTTTGACCGGAAATGATATGATCTTGGAGAAATCATTGCACGGAGATTGCAGCACAATGCTGAAAGTGGCCACTATTATGGTGGGATTTATGCTTCTCGTTTGGCTAAAGAGGTTGGTGTGATACCTTTGCCTGATGACCCCATCCTACCCACTCAGTACTTAGACTTTGAGGCCATGAAGCACCATAAGTTCCTTATGAGACGATCACTAATTACACTTATAACTTGAGGTTCAATAAAGAACCCATTGTGCCTGTTGTTTTGCCGGCGCCTGCTCTCCTTGATTATCACTGCAAAATAAGAAATTATGTTCTTCAGAGCGAGGCCCGCTTATACAATGTGGAGGTCGAGGCCTCTTGGCGGGCTGAGGAGGCTGTACCAAGAGCCTCCGTGAGGTATCATTCAGATTATTATCCATGGCACGGATGGTGATTACGAAGCTAGGACAAAAGCCTAAGCTTGTGGGAGTACGTATTTCCATCAACATTACATTCATGTTCACATATTTCATTCCAGTTATCGGTGTTCATACTTTTCGTTTGTATTATCCATGGTAGATTTATTTTTCTTGCTTTTTTCTTGTGTGTTTGAAAAACTTTGAGAAAATCCAAAAATATTTCGTGTTTCTTTTCGGGTTTTCTTAATAGTTTAATTAGTTGTAGTATTAAAAGAAAACCCAAAAATATTTCTTGATTCTTCTTTTGCTTGTTGGGAGATTTCCTGTGTAAATAGTTTTTCTCATTTTGTTCTTCCTTCCTTAATTTGCTTTCTTCAAGAAAAACTAAAGACTCCAAAAATATTTCAGTGTGTTTCTCTGAAATTCTTTTCTTTTTATTGAGTCATACCAAGTAGAAGATCACGATGAAATGTTTGAGTGATTCTTATATGCATTATTGTTGATTTAACAAAGAACCTATATTACCTTGTCTTCTCCTTCTGAATAAAATGTTTGTAGATTCTAGCTTAATCCACGGCACTCTTGCACTATTATTATTTTCATATCATTCGATCGTGCCAGTGAAAGGAAATACTGATGATATTTGATGAAGTGACTGTGGCTGAGAGAAGCGCGTATAAACACAACTTGTTTTGTTTTTTGTAAATATGTTTAACCTAGTATCCATGATTCAACATATTATGATCAAACATGTTTGTGATGACAATTAGGGATTATAGTTTATCATGCCATGCTTAAGTAGTGCTAACTCTTGAGCTTGCGTTGGTTTTTCCCTTGAAGAGGAAAGGGTGATCCAGCAAAGTAGCGTAAGTATTTCCCTCAGTTTTTGAGAACCAATGTATCAATCCAGTAGGAGACTACACGCAATTCGCCTTGTACCTACACAAACAAATAAGAACCTTGCAACCAACGCGGTAAAGGGGTTGTCAATCCATTCACGGCCACTTGCAAAAGTCAGATACGATAGATATAATAATATAAATATTTTTTGTATTTTTATGATAAAGATTGAAAGTAAAGATTGCAAAGTAAAAATAGATTGGAAACTTATATGATGAAAAATATACCCGGGGGGCATAGGTTTCACTAGTCGCTTCTCTCAAGATAGCATAAGTATTACGGTGGGTGAACAAATTACTGTCAAGCAATTGATAGAAAAGTGCATAGTTATGAGAATATTTAGGCATGATCATGTATACAGGAATCACGTCCGCGACAAGTAGACCGAAACGATTCTGCATCTACTACTATTACTCCACACATCGACCGCTATCCAGCATGCATCTAGAGTATAAAGTTCATAAGAACGGAGTAACGTATTAGGCAAGATGACATGATGTAGAGTGATAAACTAAAGCAATATGATATAAATCCCATCTTTTTATCCTCGATGGCAACAATACAATGCGTGCCTTGCTGCCCCTGCTGTCACTAGGAAAGGACACCGCAAGATTGAACCCAAAGCTAAGCACTTCTCCCATTGCAAGAAAGATCAATCTAGTAGGCCAAACCAAACTGATAATTCGAAGAGACTTGCAAAGATAACAAATTATACATAAAAGAATTCAGAGAAGATTCAAATATTGTTCATAGATAATCTTGATCATAAACCCACAATTCATCGGATCTCGACAAACACACCGCAAAAAGAATTACATCGCATAGATCTCCAAGAAGATCGAGGACAACTTTGTATTGAGATCCAAAGAGAGAGAAGAATCCATCTAGCTAATAATTATGGTCCCGAAGGTCTGTGGTAAACTACTCACAGATAACGGGAGAGGCTATTGTGTTGATGTAGAAGCCCTCCGTGATCGATTCCCCCTCCGACGGAGCATCGGAAAAGGCCCCAAGATGGGATCTCACAGGTACAGAAGGTTGAGGCGGTGGAAATAGGGTTTCGTGGTGCTCCTGGATGTTTTCGGGGTATATGGGTATATATTGGAGGAAGAAGTAGGTCAGTGGAACTGCGAGCGGCCCATGAGGGTGGGGACGCCCAGGGGGGCAGGCGTGCCTCCCTGCCTCGTGGCCTCCTCACTTCTTTCTTTACGTCCACTCCAAGTCATGTGGATCACGTTTGTTTCAAAAAGCACTCTCCCGAAGGTTTTATACCATTTGGATTCTGTTTGTTATTCCTTTTCTGCGAAACACTGAAATAGGAAAAAAACAGCAATTTGCACTAGGCCTTCGATTAATAGGTTAGTCCCAAAAATAATATAAATGTGTATAATAAAGCCCATTAAACATCGAAAACAGATAATATAATAGCATGGAACAATCAAAAATTATAGATACGTTAGAGACGTATCAAGCATCCCCAAGCTTAATTCGTGCTCGTCCTCGAGTAGGTAAACGCTAAAAACAGAATTTTTGATGTGGAATGCTACCTAGCATAATTTCTAAGTAATTCTCTTTATTGTGGCATGAATGTTCAGATCCGAGAGATTCAAGATAAAACTTTAATATTGACATAAAAATAATAATACTTCAAGTAAACTAACTAAGCAATTATGTCTTCTCAAAATAACATGGCCAAAGAAAGTTCATCCCTACAAAATCATATAGTTTGGTCATGCTCCGTTTTCATCACACAAGAATGCTCTCATCATGCACAACCCCGATGACAAGCCAAGCAATTGTTTCATACTTTCGTAATCTCAAACTTTTTTCAACTTACACGCACTACATGAGCGTGAGCCATGGATATAGCATTATGGGTGGAATAGAATATAATGATGGGGGTTGTGTGGAGAAGACAAAAAAGGAGAAAGTCTCACATTCACGTTGCTAATCGACAGGCTAGGGAGATACCCATCAATTGATGTCAATGCAAGGAGTATGGATTGCCATGCAACGGATGCACTAGAGCTATAAATGTATGAAAGCTCAACAAAAGAAACTAAGTGGGTGTGCATCCAACTTTCTTGCTCACGAAGACCTAGGGCATTTGAGGAAGCCCATTGTTGGAATATACAGGCAAGTTCTATGATGAAAAATTCCCACTAGTATATGAAAGTGACGAAACAAGAGCCTTTCTATCATAGAGATCATGGTGCTACTTTGAAGCAGAAGTGTGGAAAAAAAAGGATAGTAGCATTGTCCCCTTTTTATTTATCTTTTTTTGGGCCTTTCTTTTTATGATGATCATCACACTTCTTTTTATTTACAACTCAACGATTACAACTCAATACTAGAACAAAATATGACTCTATATGAATGCCTCTGGCGGTGTACCGGGATGGGCAATGAATCAAGAGTGACATGTATGAAAAATTATGCATGGTGGCTTTGCCACAAATACGATGTCAACTACATGATCATGCAAGGCAATATGACAATGATGATGCAGTGTCATAATAAATGGAGCAATGAGGAAAGTTGCATGGCAATATATCTCGGAATGGCTATGGAAATGCCATAATAGGTAGGTATGGTGGCTGTTTTGAGGAAGATATAAGGAGTTTTATGTGTGATAGAGCGTATCGTATCACGGGGTTTGGATGCACCGGCGAAGTTTGCACCAACTTTCAAGGTGAGAAAGGGCAATGCACGGTACCGAAGAGGCTAGCAATGATGGAAAGGTGAGAGTGTGTATAATCCATGGACTCAACATTAGTCATAATGAACTCACATACTTATTGCACAAATCTACAAGTCATCAAAAACCATGCATTACGCGCATGCTCCTAGGGGATAGATTGGTAGGAAAAGACCATCGCTCGTCCCCGACCGCCACTCATAAGGAAGACAATCAAAGAACACCTCATGTTTCAAATTTGTTACACAATGTTTACCATACGTGCATTTTACGGGACTTGCAAACTTCAACACAAGTATTTCTCAAATTCTCAATTACTCAAATAGCACAACTCTAATATTACCATCTTCATATCTCAAAACAATCATCAAGTATCAAACTTCTCATAGTATTCAATGCACTTTAAATGAAAGTTTTTATTATACCCATCTTGGATGCCTATCATATTAGGACTAATTTATAGCCAAAGAAAACTACCATGCTGTTCTAAAAGACTCTCAATAATATAAGTGAAGCATGAGATATCAATAATTTCTATAAAATAAAACCACCACCGTGCTCTAAAAGATATAAGTGAAGCACTAGAGCAAAATTATTTAGCTCAAAATATATAAGTGAAGCACATAGAGTATTCTAATAGATTCCGATTCATGTGTGTCTCTCCCAAAAGGTGTGTGCATCAAGGATGATTGTGGTAAACTAAAAGCAAAGACTCAAATCATACAAGACGCTCCGAGCAAAACATATATCATGTGGTGAATAAAAATATAGCCTCAAGTAAAGTTGCCGATGGACGAAGACAAAAGAGGGGATGCCTTCCGGGGCATCCCCAAGCTTATGCTTTTTGTTGTCCTTGAATTTACCTTTTTGTACCTTGGGAATCCCCAATCTTAGGCTCTTTCCACTCCTTATTCCATAATCCATCAAACCTTTACCCAAAACTTGAAAACTTCACAACACAAAACTCAACAGAAAATCTCATGAGCTCCGTAAGTATAAGAAAACAAATCCCACCATAAGGTACTGTAATGAACTCATTATTTATTTATATTTGTTTTAAACCTACTGTATTCCAAATTCTCTATGGTTCATACCCTCCGATACTAGTCATAGATTCATCAAAATAAGCAAACAACACACGAAAAGCAGAATCTGTCAAAAACAGAATAGTCTGTAGTAATCTGTATCAAACATATACTTCTGTAACTCCAAAAATTTTGAAATAAATTTCTGGACGTGAGGAATTTGCCTGTTCATCATATGCAAAAAGAATCAACTAAATATCACTCTCCAGTAAAAAACGGCAGCTAATCTCGTGAGCGCTAAAGTTTCTGTTTTTTTACAGCAAGATCAAAAAGACTTCACCCAAGTCTTCCCAAAGGTTCTACTTGGCACAAACACTAATTAAAACATAAAACCACATATAAACATAAGCTATAAGAATTATTCATTACTAAACAGAACCAAAAAACAAGGAACAAAAATAAAATTGGGTTTCCTCCCAACAAGCGCTATCGTTTAACGCCCCTAGCTAGGCATAAAGGCAAGCATAGATCTAGATACTATCAACTCTGGTTTTTAACTTTTTAGCGGAGTCATGCTCAAATCTTGGAGGTTGTTTACGTTTCCCTTCATATTCGGAGATTTTTAGATCTAAGGAATCCAACCGCTTATTGCATAGGGTAATCGAAATGTTCATGCGGTGGAGATTTCCGCTAACACTCTTAAGAGGTTCAAGAGACTTTTGTAAAAATTTTGTTACTTCACAAATTGTCGGTGGGAAACGACACCTATGGGATCACTGGAATCCCTTCTACGGTTGCGGGGCGCGGGGATCGTGAGAAGAGCAGGACTAGCAGACAACACAAAGGGATTTTACCCAGGTTCGGGCCGCGAAGGTGCATAAAACCCTATTCCTGCTTTTGTGGATGTATTTAGTGTTCTTGAGCTCTCGAACTAGCTCTAGGTGCTGCGAGGTTCCAAAGTGCCGAATCCTTTCTCTGTGTGCCATGGGCCTCCTTTTATAGGTGAAAGGGGCTGCCATAGTGGCACACAGGAGGTGGAAAGTGCTACAGTGTCGCAAGTCTATCGCTAGTATTACAGGACAAGACGCATTTAATGCGAGGCTTAGGTGTCCCTTCTCTTTATTGGGGACGGGGGCGAGGACCGTCCCATCCATCGCCGCTCCTCCTTGCTTCGACACGCGCCCTGGCCAGTGATGCATGTGGTTCCATGTAGGCAGGCAGGCAGCTGAGATGGCGCGGTGGTGGAGCGTCCACGAAGGATTGCATGCCACCACATAGGTGCCTACCCAGCTGGTTGGGTCAGCAGCTGCATGCGAAAGACGGCGAATACTTATCTGCTGCGGGCCTGGCTGTGGCCCAGCCGGTGCGCTTTGGCGAGGGCCTTGTCGGGTGGCCCGGCAAGGGTCTTGCCGTGGCACGCTGGCCTCCCCGGCAAGGGTCTTGCCGGGGGTCTTGTGGGTTTCTTCGGTGAGGATGGTTGCCCTCTTATCCTCATTGTGCCTCCCGAGCACTGCCCCAATGCGTCTGTTTGAGCACTGGTGGGCTCAAGGGTGGCTCGCTTGGCTGGCGTGGGCGAGCGGCCCTGGCAAGGGTCTTGCTGGGGCTGCTGAGGCTGCCCCAGCAAGGGTCCTTGCCGGGGGAACCTGCTATGCCTATCTGATCTTTGTGGCCTTGGTCCTTGTTGTTGCTTCATTTGTCCTCGTGGCTTCGGCTTCTCTCCAGCTCCCCTTTCCTGCTATGTCTATGTGTGGCCGTGGCGGGAGCCTCTGACTGCCTGTGCACAACTAAAGGGGTCAAAATCAGAGCCCCTACTTTTGTACACCGACACAAATCTTCTAAAAAACTTGTGTCTCTTCCTGGGTATGATGTGGCCCCTTTTGTTGAGGTAGTGTTCCCACTATTCCCTCTATGATTTCATGTGCAATACTGGGATCGATTTCGATAAAATTTCCTTTGGCAACGCAATCCAAAAGTTGTCTATGGGACAAACTTAGTCTAACATAAAAATTGCGAAGTAAAATTCTAAAACTCACCTCTAAGGTGCAATTACGATAAGATTCCATCATCCTATACCAAGCATCTTTTAAGTTTTCTCCTTGTCTTTGTCTGAAGTGAAGAACTTCAAACTCGGGAGACAAAGGAGTAGATAAGGGACTGGCCATGACAGCAAAGCAAACGATATAACACACGGATACACAAGAAGCAAGCGGAAAAGAGGCGAACGGAAAAAGAGGGCGAATAAAACGGCAAAGTTGAAGTGGGGGAGAGGAAAAGGAGAGGCAAATGGCAAATAATGTAATGCGAGGGATAAGAGTTTGTGATGGGTACTTGGTATGTCTTGACTTGACTTGACTTGGCATAGATCTCCCCGGCAACGGCGCCGGAAATGGCTCGTTGACGGGAGATCAAATCTTGACGTGACTCGGTGTAAGCCTCCCCGGCAACGGCACCTGAAATCCTTCTTGCTACCTATTGAGCTTGCGTTGGTTTTTCCCTTGAAGAGGAAAGGGTGATGCAGCAAAGTAGCGTAAGTATTTCCCTCAGTTTTTGAGAACCAAGGTATCAATCCAGTAGGAGACTACACGCAAGTCACCTCGTACATACACAAACAAATAAGAATCTTGCAACCAACACGATAATGGGGTTGTCAATCCCATCACGGCCACTTGCAAAAGTGAGATCTGATAGAGATAATAAGATAAATATTTTTGGTATTTTTATCATAAAGATTGAAATTAAAGATTGCAAAGTAAAAATAGATTGGAAACTTATATGATGGAAAATAGACCCGCGGGCCATAGTTTCACTAGTGGCTTCTCTCAAGGTAGCATAAGTATTACGGTGGGTGAACAGATTACTGTCGAGCATTTGATAGAAAAGTGCATAGTTATGAGAAAATCTAGGCATGATCATGTATATAGGCATCACGTCCGCGACAATTTGACCAAAACGATTCTGCATCTACTACTATTACTCCACACATCGACCGCTATCCAACATGCATCTAGAGTATTAAGTTGATAAGAACGGAGTAACGCATTAGGCAAGATGACATGATGTAGAGGTATAAACTCAAGCAATATGATATAAACCCATCTTTTTATCCTCAATGGCAACAATACAATACGTGCCTTGCTGCCCCTACTATCACTGGGAAAGGACTTCACAAGATCGAACCCAAAGCTAAGCACTTCTCCCATTGCAAGAAAGATCAATCTAGTAGCCAAACCAAACTGATAATTCGAAGAGACTTGCAAAGATAACAAATCATACATAAAAGAATTCAGAGAAGATTCAAATATTGTTCATAGATAATCTTGATCATAAACCCACAATTCATCGGATCTCGACAAACACAGCGCAAAAAGAATTACATCGAATAGATCTCCAAGAAGATCGAGGAGAACTTTGTATTGAGATCCAAAGAGAGAGAAGAAGCCATCTAGCTAATAACTATGGACCCGAAGGTTTGTGGTAAGCTACTCACATATTATCGGAGAGGCTATGGTGTTGATGTAGATGCCCTCCGTGATCGATTCCCCCTCCAACGGAGCACCGGAAAAGGCCCCAAGAAGGGATCTCACGGGTACAGAAGGATGCGGCTGTGTAAATAGGGTTTCGTGGTGCTCCTAGATGTTTTCAGGGTATAGGGGTATATATAGGAGGAAGAAGTAGGTCGGTCGAGCTGCGAGGGGCCCACGAGGGAGTGGGTGTGCCCAGGGGGGCAGGCACGCCTCCCTGCCTCGTGGCCTCCTCGCTTCTTTCTTGACGTCCACTCCAAGTCCTCTGGATCACGTTTGTTCCACAAATCACTCTCCCGAAGGTTTCATTCCGTTTGGATTCCGTTTGATATTCCTTTTCTCCGAAACACTGAAATAGGCAAAAAAACAGCAATTTGCACTGGGCCTTCGGTTAATAGGTTAGTCCCAAAAATAATATAGAAGTGTATAATAAAGCCCATTAAACATCCAAAGCAGATAATATAATAGCATGGAACAATCAAAAATTATAGATACGCTGGAGACGTATCAAGTAGCTAGGAGTGGATAATAATTTATGTTGGATGTCAACATGCATTAAAATGATTTTGATGTAGTATGATGACATGGTATCCTCCTCTGAATGTTTCAAGTGGCTTGACTTGGCACATGTTCATACATGAAGTTGAATCAAAACCAACATAGCCTCTATGATATATATGTTCATGGTGTTCAAATCCAGCTCATGCTAACTTTCAATGTTAATTATGCATAACGCATGTTCATGACTGTTTTTGCTCTCTAGCTGACCGCTTCTCAACCTATTTGCTAGCTTTCGCCTGTACTAAGAGGAAATACTGCTTGTGCGTCAAAACCCTTAAACCCAAGTTATTCCAGATCAGTCCAGCAAATCTACCTGTATGTGGTATTACCCTACTGTTCCAAGTAAATTTGCATGTGCCACCTCTAAAATTTCAAATGAACGTATGTTTTGTGTGCCTAGAACGCCCATGGAGCGAGAGGCGGTGGTTAGTATGTTCCATGCTAAGCGGGTTATTCTCATGATGAGTGTTTATTCACTCGTGCTTGCACGAGAGGGGCGGTAATAGAGATGCCCAGTCCCAAAATAAAAAATTGCAAATAATCAAACAAAACTCCCCCAGGACTGTTGTTGGTATGGATAGTACCCTTGGATTTGGCTAGCCGTGGAGGGTGTTTGTTCGTGGCGGGGGAGTAAACCATTACTTTTATCGCTTGGGAAGATATTGATAACTCTTGGTCGTAACGTTCACAGGAAGGGTGTACCTCCCAAAATTATATTTATCTCTATTTTAAGCTTTGAGCTCTGGCACCTCTACAAATCCTTGCTTCCCTCTTCATAGGGACTATCTATTTAATTTTATGTTGAGTCATCACCTTCCCAAACAAGCGCCAGACCTGAGAGCACTATTGTCATCATAATGCATTGTCTATAGTTAATGTTGCATGCGTCATGACTGGATCTTTTCTACCATGAATTACAATGTTTAGTCATTGCTTGAACTTTGGAGGTGCTCTGCATTTATGTTTTGCGGTCTCAGAAAGGGCTAGTGAGATACCACTCTTGTCTAATTATATCATGGTTATTTTGACAATGGATTGGCATTTGATATATCTTATTATTGCTCTCTAGTTTATTATGCTATTGATTTGAGTTAATATAATTTCTAAGAGTTATTGCTAACATGGTTAGCCATGATCTTTGCTGAAAACCTAGGTGCTGCTTAAGCTTATTTATGGAAACAAGAACAAAAGACTTTGTAAAAGTTTTTCTTTTTCACTTTCAGTTTGTCAACTGAATTGCTTGAGGACAAGCAAAGGTTTAAGCTTGGGGGAGTTGATACGTTCCGTCGTATCTACTTTTCCTAACGCTTTTGGTCTTCTTTTGGACTCTAATTTGCATGGTTTGAATGGAACTAACCCGGACTGGCGCTATTTTCAGCAGAACTACCATGGTGTTGTTTTTGTGCAGAAATAAAGTTATCGGATTCAGAAGAAACTTTTTGGAGATTTATTTTAGAATATATAAAAATATACTGGATCCAAGAACCACCGAAGGGGGTGACCTGGATGGCCAAGATACACCAGGGCGCGCCCCCTCTAGTGCAATGATACGTCCATTTTGCATCATGCTTTTATATTGATATTTATTGCATTATGGGCTGTTATTACACATTATGGTACAATACTTATGCCTTTTCTCTCTTATTTTATAAGGTTTGCATGAAGAGGGAGAATGCTGGTAGCTAGAATTCTGGATGGAGAGCAGCAAATCTAAGAGACCTATTCTGCACAACTCCAAAACTCCTGAAAATTACGGGGAAGTACTTTGGAATATATAAAAAATATTTGGCGAAGAAATACCAGAGGGGGGCCCACCAGGTGGCCACAAGCCTGGGGGCATGCCCTACCCCCTGGGCGTGCCCCTAGGACTTCTAGGCCCTCTGGCAGGTCTCCGGTACCCATCTTCTGCTATATGTAGGGTTTTGACTTGGAAAAATCATAAGAAAGTTTTGGGGACGAAGCGCCGCTGTCTCGAGGCGGAACCTGGGCAGAAGCAATCTAGGGCTCTGGCGGAGCTGTTCTGCTGGAGAAACTTCACTCCTGGAGGAAGAAATCGAAGCCATCGTCACCACCAATGACCCTCTCATTGAGAGGGGGTCAATCTCCATAAACATCTTCACCAGAACCATCTCCGTTCAAACCCTAGTTCATCTCTTGTATCCGATATTTGTCTCAAATCCTTAGATTGGTATCTGTGGGTTGCTAGTAGTGTTCATTACTCCTTGTAGTTGATGCTAGTTGGTTTATTCGGTGAAAGATGATATGTTTAGATCCTTAATGATATTCAATACCCCTCTGATTATTAACATGAACATGCTTTGTGAGTTGTTATGTTTGTTCCTGAGGACATGGGAGAAGTCTTGTTATAAGTAATCATGTGAATTTGGTATTCATTCGATATTTTGATGAGATGTATGTTGTCTTTCCTCTAGTGGTGTTATGTGAACGTCGACAACATGACACTTCACCATGATTTGGGCCCAGGGGAAGGCATTGGGAAGTAATAAGTAGATGATGGGTTGCTAGAGTGACAGAAGCTTAAACCCTAGTTTATGCGTTGCTTCATAAGGGTTTGATTTGGATCCAAATGTTTCATGCTATGGTTAGATTTATCTTAATTCTTCTTTTGTAGTTGTGGATGCTTGAGAGAGGGGTTAATCATAAGTGGGAGGCTTGTCGAAGTAAGGACAACACCCAAGCATGGGTCCAACCACATATCAAATTATCAAAGTAACGAACGCGAATCATATGAGCATGATGAAAACTAACCTGACAACAATTCCATGTGTCCTCGGGAGAGCTTTGCTTTATATAAGAGTTCGTCCAGGCTTGCCCTTTGCTACAAAAACGATTGGGCCACCTTGCCGCACCTTTGTTACAATTGTTACTTGTTACCCGTTACAAATTATCTTATCACAAAACTATTTGTTACCGATAAGTTCAGTGCTTGCAGAGAATACCTTGCTGAAAACCATTTGTTATTTTCTTCTGCTCCTCGTTGGGTTCGACACTCTTAGTTACCGAAAGGACTACGACAGATCCCCTATACATTGGAAATTACTTTAGGAGAAGCTACTAAACTCCTAGATAATATTATGGCTAATTAGTCTCAATGGCATACCGAAATATCTTCCAGTAGTAAAAAGTGCATGCGATTGAAGAAATTAATACTTTGAGTCGAAAAGATGGATGAACTTATGAAATTGATTGCTAGTAAGAGTGCTCCTATTGATCCTAATTATATGCCTTTGTCCACTTTGATTGAAAACAATAATGAATCTATGGATGTGAACTTTGTTGGTAGGAACAATTTCGGTAACAATGCATATAGAGGTAATTTCAACCCTAGGCCTTTTCCTAGTAATTCTCAAATAATTACGGTAATTCCTACAACAATTCTTATGGAAATTATAATAAAATACACTCTGATCTTGAGAACAATATTAAAGATTTCATTAATTCCCAAAAGAATTCAGTGCTATGGTTGGAGAAAAATTGCTCAAGGTTGATGATTTGGCTAGGAACGTTGATAGAAATTCTCTTGAGAGTGATTCTTTGAAAATTAGATCTATGCCACCCAAGCATGATCTTAATGAATCTCTGAAAGCTATTAAAATTTCTATTGATGAATGTAAATAAAGAACCGCTAGGATGCGTGCTAAGCGAGATTGGTTTGTAAAAGCATGTTCTTCTAGTTTTTGCGAAAATAATGATGAGGATCTTAAAGTGATTGGTGTGATTCTTATTGAATATTTTTTTCTAATATAAATCTCGATAAATATGGTACTAGAGATGAGTCAACTTTAGCTAGAAGGGGTCCCAATGATTTGGAATTTAAAGATCTTAATGAAACAATTGATAAAAGTGGGATTGGAGAGGTCAAAACTTTAAGTAGAGATGAACCCACTTTTTTTGATTTCAAGGATTTTAATTATGATGAGTGGGAACCTACAACTAAGATTAAAATTAAAGATTATGAGTGCAATGCTCTGTGTGATTTGGGTGCTAGTGTTTCCACTATTCTAGAAACTTTATGTGATGTGCTAGGTTTCCATAAACTTGATGATTGTTCTTTGAATTTGCATCTAGCGGATTCCACTATTTAGAAAACTATGGGAAGGATTAATGATGGTCTTATTGTTGCAAATAGGAATTATGTACTCTTAGATTTTAGTGTGCTTGATATAGATTGCAATCCTACATGTCCTATTATTCTTGGTAGACCTTTCCTTAGAACAATTGGTGCAATTATTGATATGAAAGAATGAAACATTAGATTTCAATTTCTATTAAGGAAGGGCATGTAACACATTCCAAGAAAGAAAATTAAGTTGCCATATGAATCCATTATGAGGGCTACTTATGGGTTGCATATCAAAGATGACAATACCTAGATATATGTTTTATGCCAAGCTAGGGGCGTTAAACAACAGCGCTTATTGGGAGGAAACCAAATTTAATTTTTGTGTTTTTTGTTTTTGGTTCTGTTTTTCAATAATTACACATTATTATCTCTGTATTAATTGTGTTTTGGTGTTCTAATTAGTGTTTGAGCCAAGCAAGACCTTTGGGATACTTTGGTATATCATTGATTTGATTTTCCTGAAAAATAGAAACTTTTCCTGAAACATAATTTTTGAAATTCACTGGAGCATGAAAAATTTCTGAATTTTCTACACAAGGTAGATATATGAATTTCCTCTGTTGTCCTCATTTTTCAGAACTTTTGGAGTTACAGAAGTATGACTAATATTTAGATTACTACATACTTCCTTTTTTTTGACAGATTCTGTTTTTAATGTGTTATTTGCTTATTTTGATGAATCTAGTATCGGGGGGTATGAACCATGGAGAAGTTAGAATACAGTAGAAATTACACAAATATAAATTTAGAATGTGTTCACAACAATACCTAAAGTGGTGATTTATTTTACTATACTAACAGATCTCATGAGTTTTTAGTTGAGTTTTGTGTTGTGAAGTTTTCAACTTTTGGTTGAAGATTAGTTGGACTATGGAATTAGGAGTGTCAAGAGACTAAGCTTAGGGATGAACAAGGCAACCCAAGGTAATATTAAAGGATAGCCAAGCATCTAAGCTTTGGGATGCCCTGGATGGCATCCCCTCTTTCATCTTCGTTCCATCGGTAAATTTACTTGAGGCTATATTTTTATTCACCACATGATATGTGTTTTGCTTGGAGTGTCTTGTATGATATGAGTCTTTGATTTTTAGTTTACCACAATCATCCTTGCTGTACACACCTTTTGAGAGGGACACATAAGAGTCGTGAATTTATTAGAATACTCTATGTGCTTCACTTATATCTTTTGAGCTAGGCAGTTTGCTCTAGTGCTTCACTTATATCTTTTTAGGGCACGACGATAGTTTTATTTATAGAAATTGTTGAACTCTCAAGCTTCACTTATATTATTTTGAGGGTCTCTAAGAAACATGGTAATTTTCTTAGGTTATGAATTTAGTCCTGATAAGACGGGCATCCAAGAGGGACATAATAAAAACTTCCATATAGTGAGTATTGAGTACTATGAGAAGTTTGATTCCTTATGATTGTTTTGAGATATAGATATGGTGATATTAGAGTCATGCTAGTGATTAATTGTGGATTAGTAGAAATACTTGTGTTAATGTTTGTGATTCGCGTAGCATGCACGTATGGTGAACCATTATGTGATGAAGTCGGAGCATGATTTATTTTTTGATTGTCCTCCTTACGAGTGGCGGTTGAGAACGAGCGATGGTATATTCCTACCAATCTATCCTCAAGGAGCATGCGTGTAGTACTTTTTTGATAGCTAATAAAAAATTTCAATATGTGTATGAGTTCTTTATGACTAATGTTGAGTCCATGGATTATACGCACCCTCATTCTTCCACCTTTGCTAGCCTCTCTAGTACCGCGTAATTCTTACCGGTGCATTAAACCCACCATATACCTTCCTCAAAAGAGCCACCATACACTACAAAAGAAAGACACTTCCGTGATGATACGTGTTTGTCACAGTAGGTCATGTTTTCTGTCATGCATGTACATCCATGACGATTTTATGAAATAATCAAGATAGCCATACTTGTGCTGTCGTAGAAGTGTTCCATGACATTACCAAAATTATCATCACAGAAGTGTTCACTTCCATGACGATAAATGTCGCGTCATGGAAGTGCTTTTGTCAAGGGTGACCGACACGTGGCATCCACCATAACGAGTCACCGTTAAGCTATCGGGTCCGGTTTTGGATCAGATAACCCGCTAACAGCCACAACCAATGCCGATTTTCCACGTATAAAATTCTCATTGGCCGACGGAACCACGTGTCAGCTCCACGTTGGCACAGGTGTCACTCATCCAATGGGTGAGATGCGCCTATGATATGTCGACACGTGGACCGGCCCAATAGTGGCCCATTCAGGTTATAAGGCCGGGCCTGCCAAAATAAGCGGCCCGACACATTAGCGGCCTACTTGTTAGGCCCCTTTTTTTTGACCATGAAGACTGCAGGGCTTGAGCCCCACAACATTTTATTAATAATAGACAGAAACCATACAGGATATCCTCAAGGTGAGGAAAAGAAAAAGAAAGAATACTCTAAAGAAGGCTATACAAAGAAGGGGTGAACTATACCTAATATGTACAATGTTAAAGAGGAGTATCTCTCCTCAAGGAGGTAGAAAATCAATCCACTTAAGAAGGGCCTCTCTATATCTCCGTTTAATTCTATGAGAGAGCAGAGTAAGATTGTGAATGAAGCTACTTCTCCATGCCCTGAAAGATGGCTGGATGTTCCTGAAAGCTCTGTCATTCCTGATCTTCCAAATATTCCACCAGGCCGTGAAAACCACCTCCCCAAAGAAAGGCTTGTTGAAATCCTTCCTAGCATGGCAAGCAATTTCCACCATATCATCACAGTCTTTCCATCCAATTTGCAGATAATTCTACACGCGAACACTGAAATTGCACTGGAAAAAGAGATGATTTATGTCCTCCAGTATCTCAGTTGGACAAAAAACACATTCTGGTCCATCATTAATCTTCCAATGCCTCCTCTGAATCATGTCCTTAGTGTTAACTCTTAAAAGTGCTAGTTATCTACTAGAGGGGGGTGAATAGGCGATATTTATGAAAGTCTTCAAAACGTGGAAGTTTCGAAGACAAACAATAGAAATGACCTAATTGATATGCAGCGGAAGATAAACTACAACAAGCAAACCGTAGTCAAGTATGCAGTAATGTGAAAGTACAAAGACTAATAGCAGCTTAGTAGTAGGGATCAGGATGGAAGATAGTATGAAGCCAACCAACGATAGTAGTCAAGCAATGAAGTCAAACAGGTACAACAAATAGGCAATGACTTCACGAAGACAAACTCTAAGTAAAGGAAGGGAGAGGATAGAACCAGTGACTTGTTGAAGACACAGGATTTATTGGACCAGTTCCAGTTGCTGTGACAATTGTACGTCTGGTTAGGGAGGCTGAGATTCAACTCATAAGACCGCGTCTTCAACTTATTCCCCTTGAGCAAAGGACACACAGTCCTCGCCCAATCACTCTGGTAAGTCTTCAAGGTAGACTTCCGAACCTTCACAGACTTCGTTCACCGGCTATCCACAATGACTCTTGGATGCTCAGAACGCGAGGATTTCTCTCTCTCTCAAAGGCTTCGAGGTGGGTTGCTCTCAAATGACAAAAGCCGTGCAATAACTCTGAGCAGCCACCAATTTATGGTGTAGGGGGGTGGGCTATTTATAGCCACTAGGCAACCCGACCTGATATGTCCGAATTGACCACAGGTCACTAAGGAACTGACACGTGTTCCAACGGTCAGATTTCAAACACACACGGCAACTTTACTTGGGCTACAAGCAAAGCTGACTCATCCAGCTCTGGATATGATTTGCTCTCATTGTCTTCGCTCGAAGACATAGGATTTGGGTTGAGCTTCACTTCAGTAATTCTAACTTTGTTCACTTGGACCCCACTTAACAGTACGGTGGTTCCTATGACTCAACAAGGAAGAAAAAAGGAAACAATGAAACGACACAGTCTTCGTGCTCCATAGTCTTCACTTAATGTCTTCTCATGTCATAGTCTTCAATATGAATATCTTCACGTACCATCATTGTCGTCAATGTCTTCATACATTTTTAGGGGTCATCTCCGGTAGGTAAACCGAATCAATGAGGGACAGTGCCTGTGTTATCCTGCAATTCTCACAAACACATTAGTCCCTCAACCAAATTTGTCGTTAATACTCCAAAACCAACTAGGGGTGGCACTAGATGCACTTACAATCTCCCCCTTTTTGGTGATTGATGAACAACTGGTTGAAGTTTTCAACGGGGATAAAGTATGTGAAATTGTATAGGGTATTGTCTTCATAAGTGGCAAAGGCTCCCCCTGAAGATGTGCATCTAAGTAATTTGCTTTTGGAATGCAAATGCACATGGCAGGTTGTACTTGTGGAGATCCTCTTCAACTTATGAAGATAATTCATCATGCATGAAATGATATAACTAAGAGAATGTTATGCAAAATGAAAAATGGACATCTGCAGAATGATCGAAGTGCGGAAGTTATCATCGCACATGCGGAATTTATCATCGCATCACAGAAAAGCAAATAAGTAGTAGACGACCATCAAGTTCAAGTGTTACAACTCAAAGAACCAAATGTATCAAAAGCGAGAGCTGTAAACACTAGGCAAAATATAAAGCAACCGCCCATATGAACCCGCTTGAAGACTATCAAACTCATATGCTTCTCCCCCTATTGTCAGTAAGGACCAAAAAGGTTTGAAGACATAGAGCATCTACTCGGTCTCATGAGGAGTAGGTGAAGCAGCAGGGTTGTCGTTGTTGTTTTGCGACGCAGACGAACTTGGTGCAGTGTCGATGCGTGCAAAAGTAGGGGGCGGTGAAGTAGCATCGTCTTCATCATCGATCACTTTGGCATTCACAATTGCCGTGGAGGAAGAATAGTCAGAGTCTTCAAGGGATGGAGTTCGACGTAGGACAACATTCCGTGGAGGAGTGGAGTCAAACTTGAATCTTTTAGTGAAGCCATCGTCTTGAAGATCTGCTTCAGCACTGAGTAGCATCAAACTCTTCCATGATCGCCGACAGGTCTCGTGAGTGACAAAAGCATTCTTGGTGGCTAGATTTCAAATGCGATTGACGTCCACCAAGAGGCTTTGCATCTGTCGCTTGAGCCAGAAGTGATGCTTGTCTTGTTTCTGATGCAGTGCCACAAGAAGTTCTCGGTCATTTAGGACGCTTCTTAGGCCTTTGGGCAATTGTTCTCTCGGTAGCTTCAGTTTGTGCACGGTGAGGCAGACGAGTGTTCCCAACCATTGGATAGACACGAGTTACTGCTTGGACTCTTTCCATGGGTTGAGTGAAGCTTTGGTGATCAGCATTTTGAAGACAAAGAGGCTTCTTGGCGTGCTCGGGGTATATGGCTTCAATCGACATATCAACTTCGGTAGAAAGATCGGATGATTGCGGCAGAGGGCTGATAGTTGATAGCAGAGTGTAGCTTGATGAGGCGCATGACCCATGGAGCATAGAATTTCAGGCCAAAAAGGTCAGAACCAGACGCAGCCAGTTGCCGGATGAAGAATTCTTGTGTATAAAGCTGATGCCATTGAGGATGTAAAAGACCAATGTCTTCATGGATCCTTCAAGTTTTGTAGATGATGAATGCCCTTTGATAGGCCATAGAGTTCGCCTGATGATGTGATATATTGTGCGAGGAAGATACTCAAGGTCATCAACAAAGAACTCCATTGGGTATTCAGCG
Organism: Aegilops bicornis; assembly: GCA_021605145.1. Taxonomy (NCBI): domain Eukaryota; kingdom Viridiplantae; phylum Streptophyta; class Magnoliopsida; order Poales; family Poaceae; genus Aegilops; species Aegilops bicornis. The sequence goes on along the minus strand of CM038672.1, from coordinate 193,201,616 downwards.
TCAGGTGGCAAAGGCTTCATCATGTTCAGCATCTGGCTCATGTTGGGCTCTGGCTTATGGAAGATGCTCTCCAGTGCATTGCGGTGGAGTTGACAATCAGGTTCGAACAACTCTCCGGGAGTGGGTAGGCCTGTAAGCTCAATGACGTCAAGATCTTTGGCTTCATGATGAACATTTCCTGTCATCCACTCGAGAACCCATGTCTTTGTATCCCTGTAGTAGCCGCGAATGTGGAGGGTAGCATAGAATTGAAGCAGAAGTTATTCATTCCAATGTTCTTTGTCTGTCACAAAGCTGAGCAGACCTGCATCACGAAAGCAGTCAAGTGCTTCTTCTAAGCATGGCAGTCCAGCAATGGCTTCAGTGTCGAGGCGCATATGAGGGAAAATGCGCCCTTGATCATACAGAACGCGGGAGTAATAGCTTCACCGCCGATAGCTCGTAAACGATCTGATGATATTCTTGGCCTTGAGTAGGGGTTGTTTGCTCTGTCAAAGAAGGTGTTGTGGGCTTCGAAGCCATTTGCATTGAAAGACCCTATAGAGGTGGTAGTACCTGGGAACCTTGGCAGTCTTGGCTTTGGTTTCTGGACCAGAGGCCTATGCTCAACATGATAATCAAACTGAGGACCAGAGGCATTAGGCGGAGGAACCAGAACGGGCCATTTGATGATCGGTGACCATAGTTGTATGCTTGCTCAATTGTATGGGGCCTTGGAGGCGGAACAGGTGCAGTGGCAACAACAGAGGCGTCAGGCTGCACAACAGATGCTTCAGGAGGAGTTGCATCATTGGCTTCTGGCACATTGGTTGGTGCAAGCTCCACATTTTCTTCAGCCATGACTACATCGTTGGCTTCATTTGTGTTGGTAGTGGCAGCCTCAAGATTTTCAACCTCCACTTGATGAGTTGGAGGGTCGGGCACTGGCGCGTTCACTTCAGGAACAGCTTCTTCAGTATGGGGGAGTAGGGACACGTTCTTCTTCTTGGTTGTCGTCGGTTGATGCAGCCGGATTGTCTTCAGCAGCTTTGGCTTCAGACAAGGAGACATTCACAGTCGGAGTGGCTTCTGGAAACACTTGACGTGCAACAGATTGGTGGTGCACTTCTCCTTCTGGATCACTCGAAAGAGGGACTTGAGGCCTTGGTCCTTTGCGAAGCCTGCGGAATGCTGGCGATGCCTTTGGAGATGGAGATGGCTGGGCCTCAAAGTCAGCCTCTTCTTCTTGCACAGGTGGTGTGACTTGTTGTTGTTGGGGAGTACTCGGGGAGTCTTGTTGTTGTGGGTGATTAGCCCATGATGCATCCTGAGCAATTGGCGTCAGAGGACGACCAATGCTGATGAGTTCGCTGTTCGTGAGAACAGGCGATGATACCAAGTTGTGTTCGATCTGAGGAAGAACTACATCATCTTCAACATTGTCATTGTGACCAATGTCTTCAGCAGCGGTGGGATCAATTCCTGGAATTTCTTCAGCTTCATGAGCCTCTGTGGAAGCAGGCTCATGAACTATCATCCGTCGTTCTTGGTGTTCAGATGCAGGGCGGACCATTGAGATAGGTTCAACAACTAAGGGCTCTCTGGGAGCAGCCCGATTCTTCTTGGTTTTGCGCTTCTTCTTGGAGGGAGCAACATCAGAGGCTTCAGGATTTTTCCTTTTTCTGGCTTCACCGACAAATTCTCGCCTTCTTCTTGATTACAAGCGGTTGACCTGACCTTTGGCTTTGAGCCAGTCATGCTGCATGGGAAGACTATGCGAGGTTCGTCCTGCCTTGAAGGTGCAATTTGGTCAATTGATGGCTTCTTCTTCTTTGCAGCCATTCTGGGGTCAATGCCAGGACGACCAAGAGCCTTGCACTTTTCAGCCTCATTGTAGGGTTGCACACACTTGTCAGCCAGACTCTTCATGCGCACACGAGAGCCTTTAGCTTCGTCATGCTTCCTGAGAAAGGCTTCTTTGAGCTCGTGCAGCATGTTCTTGAAGTTTTTGACATCTTGCACGCCGAGGTCTGCCACATGCTTCTTGAACTGAGCTTTCTCATAGTCAATCTTGTGCTTCAGTTTGACGTTGCGCTGAGCAAGAGCTAGCTCAGAGGCAATGGCGCCATTGAAGGAGACGCTGAGGCCAATGGGAAGTTGCAGATCTTCAAAGCTGAGATTTGGGGTGTAAAACCACTCATCAATGAAGTTATGCATGATTGCCACATCAAAGAGAGGCAAATCATTGAATATCTCTGCTTCTTCCTTGCTCTTGATCAGTTGCTCAAGAGCATCATCTGCAAGATCTTCATCGCTGGATAGATCAATGTGCTCTTCTCGCAGAATGGCAGCAGGAGTCAATGTCTGATCAGTATTTTTGAAGATTTTCTTTTTCTTCTCCGTCTTCTTGGAGATACGTGATAGATCTTCGTGACCGCACCTTGTCTTCAGGAGGTGGAGTGGTCAGTGGCTTCGCACGTGAAGCTTTTGGAGGAGCAGCTGATCTTGAAGCCTTAGCCTTCTTTGGCTTTTGCGTCTCTGGAGTAGGAGCTGGGGCTTCATCAGTGTGAGTATCATCATCAGAAGATCCACGTTGGCACCTTGGACTGAGATGTGAGTGATGAGGCCATCAAGGTTGTAGAACGGACCAATGACATTGGGTTCTGCATCACGTGAGCCGTCAGCACGGGGTGCAGAGGGACCAGGGTTGAAGTCTAATCCCAATGACTTCTTGTTTTCCTTGGCCGATGCCTTTGCGTGCTGGAAGTTGCGCTTGAAGAGATTATCGTCATGACACCAGAGCAATGAAGATGGGTCGGCATTTTCAGGCTAAGGTCCACGGACAATACAGGGATAGAAACCCTGTGCAATAGCTTCAGCTCTGTTCTTGGGTGGAAGGCCTCGAAAGAGAATATCACCCCAAGGACTTTTGATAGCATTCTTCTCAGCGTATTCCTGGGTCACGAACTTGTATTTCAACCATTGTTCAGCCCAATATCGTCGAATCCATTGGATTCGTGTCTTGCCCTGATTATAATTCTCTTCAGGATCTGTCTTGTAAAGCTCTGAGAGGTCATCAGGCAAATCTCTTGATGTTCCCCCATGACGCTGTCTGCCACCCTTCCTTCATCGATTTCTCTGCAGCCACGAACTTCAAACTGAATGGCTTCAACACGTTCAAAGGCTTCAAAGGCTTTCGCTTGCTGGACAAACAGGAACTGGCTTCGGAAGAGTTAATGTGATGCTGTAAGAATTCTGCAAACGAATGCGGACTATGAGAACCAAGGGATTCTTCCACGGACATGTACCCGCGACAGCATTAGAGATGCGATGGAAGGGGAAGAGGTCATATGCATTCTCAGAAGATTTTGAAGATAAATCAGTTTGAAGACATTGACCTCATGATGCGAAGACATTCACTTATATGTTGAGAGTTTGTTCCAGATTTGTACGAATCCGTGAATAAGTACAAGTGAGGAATCTACCTAGATATGAAGCTTAAGTAAATATACTAGGCAGTATGAGATGCAGACAGAATAGATCTAACATTATATAGGCAGAAACCAATTTTGGTAAATAGGATGAATCTTTGAGGATAAAAAAGATGGTAAAATTAGAGTTGTATTTACCACACGAAGAACTGCTAGATGGGATGAGTAGGAGACCGAGCAGTTCAATCCACCGTGCCCTAAGTTGGCGACGGAGGACACCTACGACGGCGCCGGAGAGGACGATGTCCGCGGCCGGCGTGAGGACGGCGTCGGAGAAGTCGCGGCAGCTAAGCGCTTCGTCGCCGGCGTCGTCGAGAACTAGCGGTGGGGCTAGGGTTTTGATGAGGTGGAGAGGTGGAAGAAGGTTTTATTTATCGCAGGGTACATGTATTTATAAGGAAGTGTGCGGCACAGCGCAATTACTCAGGTGCCCCTGGCGGTTCACATCTGAGGGGCACGTGGCAAGCATGCAACATACTTAGAGTTGTCCCACGTTCCCACACTCGCCAGGTTTGTCGGATGGTCGTTCCGGCTTCTCCGGATTTCAAACAATAAGGATGAATCATTTAAAACAGACTTAATGTTTGTCTATGTGTCTTCTGCTGACAAGGACGCGGAGAAGACATTCGATAGTTTCAATACAATGCATATGATTTGGACAGATAGAATTTGAGATAGAAAGCATAGAGAGATTAGGGTCCGATCACATTCACTTTGTTCAAAAGATTCAACTAGGAAGACATAGCTATAAGTGAATGCTATAGAGGCCAGAACACTAGTATATACATCAGAAAGCGATCAAATCATCATAGTGAGGAAAATCATGAAGATAAGTTGAAATTTGAAGACAAACCAAATGCGAAGACATAGCAAAATAACGCCATGAGTGAAACACTTCAAACAGAGAAATTTGGTGGTGGCGTTACCCACCGTATAGGAAGTATTAGACCTGCATACGGCGCACAATTATCGTGGCGCTCCGAAGTCAAATTCCACGTTAATGTATTCACACTCAGAATGTAAGTCTTCATTGATTAAAGATATACTTTACTCCGTGTGTTGCACATCTAAGTCATCAACATGCATAAGTGTTACGATGTGTGCCTGATCACAGGACATTTGAGGATTCCAAGATATTTAGCTCACACCGTAACTTGCAAAACCTTTTCTCATCCAAGGGCTTTGTGAAGATATCTTCTAGTTGCTCTTCAGTGTTGACATGAATGATGTCAATATCTTTCTTCATGACATGATCTCTGAGAAAGTGATGACGAATTTCAATGTGCTTTGTCTTCGAAAGTGTCGGATCGGATTGTTGGCAATCTTGATGGCGCTTTCGTTGTCGCAGAAGAGAGGTACTTGTTTCAGATTGATGACATAGTCCTTGAGAGTTTGCTTCATCCATAGAAGCTGAGCGCAGCAAGATCCAGCAGCAATGCATTCAGATTCAACAGTTGAGAGTGATACACAGTTCTGCTTCTTTGAAGACCAACAGACAAGCGATCGTGCCAGAAAGTGACATGTGCCTGATGTAGACTTGTGATCCACCTTGTCACCAGCATAATCAGCATCCGAGAATCCAACCAGATCAAATTCTGAGCCCTTTGGATACCATAATCCGAGTGTTGGAGTGTGAGCCAAATATCAAAGAATTCGCTTCACAGCTAAGTGATGCGATTCCTGTGGTGCCGCTTGGAATCGAGCACACATGCAAACACTAAGCATAATATCTGGCCTAGATGCACATAGGTAAAGTAAGGAACCAATCATGGAGCGGTATACCTTTTGATCAAATTCTTTACCATTGTCGTCGGGACCCAGATGGTGTTTGGCTGGCATTGGCGTCGTGTAACCTTTGCAATCTTGCATTCCAAACTTCTTCAGACAATCTTTGAGGTATTTTTCTTGATATATGAAGATGCCATTCCTTTGCTGACGAATTTGAAGACCAAGGAATAACTTCAGCTCACCCATCATGGACATCTGATATTGCTCTTGCATCATGTATCCAAACTCATCACTATAATTCTGGTTGGTGCAGCCGAAGATAATGTCATCCACATATATTTGGCACACAAATAGTGCACCATCATATGTCTTCGTGAAGAGTGTGGGATCGAGGGATCCAGGTTTGAAGCCTTTGCTCTTTAGGAAGTCTTTGATCGTATCATACCAAGCGCGAGGAGCTTGTTTGAGGCCATACAGTGCTTTGTTTAGCTTGTACACCATATCTGGATGTTTTGGATCTTCAAAGCCAGGTGGTTGAGCGACGTATACTTCTTCTTCAATCTTGCCGTTGAGAAATGCACTCTTCACATCCATTTGATATAGCAAGATGTTGTGGTGGTTAGCATAGGCTAGCAGTATGCGAATAGCTTCAAGCCTGCCACAGGAGCAAATGTTTCATCGAAGTCAATTCCTTGAACTTGAGTATATCCTTGAGCCACAAGACGTGCTTTGTTTCTAACGACTTGACCATGCTCATCTTGCTTGTTTCGATATATCCATTTTGTGCTTGCGAGGGTCAGGACGCTTGAAAAGTTCCCAAACATTGTTCAGCTTGAACTGTTGAAGTTCTTGCATAGCTTGTATCCATTCAGGTTCCATGAAGGCTTCAGCAACTTTCTTGGGTTCTGATATTGACACAAAAGAAAAGTGCCCATAGAAATTTCCTAATTGTGTTGCTCTTGAGCGAGTAAGTGGACCAGGTGCATTGATGCTATCAATTATCTTCTCAATTTGCACTTCGTTTGCAACTCGAGGATGAACTGGACGAAGACCTTGCTCTTGCTGATCATTGTCATCATCGGGAGGATTGTCTTCAGTCTGAGCATTGTCTTCAGGTTAGTTAGGTGCAGAAATGATAAGTTCCTCTTCAGGCTGTGCTTCAGAAGGCATGATTTCATCAGTTCCCATCAGCTTGATAGATTCGCTGGGCGGAGCTTCGTCTAGTGTACTTGGTAGAAGATCTCTTTGTGAACCATTGGTTTCATCAAATTGCACGTCCACAGTTTCGACGATTTTGTAGAGATAGAGGTTGAAGACTCTGTAAGAGTGCGAGTCCTTACCGTAACCGAGCATGAAGCCTTCATGAGCTTTAGGTGCAAATTTTGACTTGTGATGGGGATCCTTGATCCAACACCTAGCTCCAAATACTCTGAGGTAGCTGACATTTGGCTTCTTGCCAGTAAGGAGCTCATAGGATGTTTTGTTCAGAAGCTTATGGATGTAAACACGGTTGATGACGTGACATGCTGTATCAATAGCTTCGTGCCGTAACTTTCTTGGTGTCTTGTACTGCCGAGCATTGTTCGAGCCATCTCAATGAGGGTTCTGTTCTTGCGCTCTACGATGCCATTTTGCTGAGGTGTGTATGGAGCAGAAAACTCATGAGTGATTCCCATTGTATCCAGATAAAGATCAAGTCCGGTGTTCTTGAACTCAGTGTCGTTGTCACTTCTGATATGCTTGATCTTGATGCCATAATTGTTCATGGCTCGATTGGTGAAGCGTCTGAAGACATCTTGCACTTCAGTCTTGTAGAGAATTATGTGCACCCATGTATATCTTGAGTAGTCATCAACAATGACGAAGCCATAGAGACAAGCAGTTGTTGTGAGGGTAGAGTAGTGATTAGGGCCAAATAAGTCCATGTGTAACAGCTCGAAGGGTTGAGATGTCGTCGTGATTGTCTTCGAGGGGTGCTTTGCCCTAGTCATCTTTCCAAATTTTGCAGCACCACACAGATGATCCTTCTTGAACTTGACACCCTCGATGCCTATGACATGCTTCTTCTTGGCGAGTGTGTGTAAGTTCCTCATGCCAAGATGCCCCAGCCTCCGATGCCGTGAGCCAAGATTCTCAAGCCTTTGCAAGAAGACATACGGCAAGTTGTGGACCTGCTGAGAAATCTACCATGTATAGATCATCTTTCCGATACCCTTCAAAGACTAGAGACTTGTCAGATTCCATTAGTACAAGGCAACGATATTTTCCGAATAGCACAATCATGTTCAAGTCACAAAGCATCGAGACAGACATTAAGTTGAAACCAAGGGATTCAACAAGCATCACTTTATCCATGTGTTGATCCTTTGAGATTGCAACTCTACATAGACCCAATACCTTGCTTTTACCAAAGGTCGGCCAAATGTGATGTGACTCTTGTCCGATGGACGTAAGGTTGAGTCCATGAGAAGACTTCGATCACCAGTCATATGATTATCGCATCCGCTGTCCATAATCCATTCTCAAGCATGAGGTGTCATACCCTACAAGATGCAAGTTATGGGGATAGGCTTCACCAAGAGTATTGTGAAGCATAAACATTTGACGGGCAAGAGTATTATTGAAGCTCAGATCAAGATTAGGACTGATAGGATGAATGGCAAACAATTTAGGAACAAAATACATAGTGAGACCATTTGAGCATTTGATCTTGCACCCTACAAGATGTTTTAGGTCCCCAAAGAATAGCATCGACGCCTTTGATTTTTGGTCGAGACCCTTTCCTGCAAAGAAAGTTAATTCTTCTTAACCACCCACATCTTCAGGGGTGGCTTAGAAGCAATGAGTCTAAGTGCAGCATCTCGAGAACTTGACTTTGGAGCCCTAGCAAATAGCCTTGCAGGAGATGAATGATACTCGTATGAATAAGCAGAAAAGTTCTTAGATCTATGAACATAGCGGTTTGAAGACACACGCTCATATTCATAAGTTTGAGTACGGTTTCCCTGCAAAACATTGGCGTTAGGGTGACTCAGGTGAGTCCTCGGTCTCAGATGAAGCTTTTGGACCATATGATGCCTTAGGTCTGGGGTTTGTCTTCATCCCAGGTGGTGTCATGATCACATTCACTGGTAGATTCTCAAGACAACTTTTGGGAGCCCAGATCTTCTTCATAGGTGGTCCATTCCTGTAGTTAGTACCAATATACCTGGCAATTCACTGGTAGATTTTTGAACAGCTTATAGTTTGCATCAAGGGATTCATCAATGATAATAGGATTAGCACAGGTAAAGCCAGATAAGGTGGATGGATCCACTGAAGGTCCCTTTGCAGCAACCCATGTGGTTTTGGGATACTGCTCGAAGCTTCCAGAGAGGAACCATCAACATTCATTTTCCTCTCGAACCCAACACCCTCTTTCCTAGGGTTTCAGTCAGAATCTGCGTTTTGAGGACATCGCAAAGTGTCCGATGTCCTTTCGTACTTTATACATCCCTGTTTCAAGCAATGTCTTCAACCTAGCATTTTCATCAGCAATAGTAGTGGTATCCTCCGCAGAGGGGTTAGTTACCACATCAGTAGTTGAATACAATGCAACAAAGAGCAAAGATGGAACATTCAAGAATGTAGGTAGCGTTATCACGCTCAAGGCATTTTAGACATGGTGGTTCAAATCCATCCCGAAAGGGACTGATCTGCTGAGCGCGAAGTGACTCATTCTCTTTTTGAAGATCTTCATGAGCTGCTCTCCATTTCTCAAGCTCTTGCTTCCTTTGAAGATAATCGTAGGAGAGCTTTTCATGAGTGGTTGAGAGCGTTTCATGACGACTTTTATGTCTTCAACTAAGGACTGTGAACGTGTCATTTCCGCGTCCAACAAGTCATCGCTTTTGTCTAACAGTTTTTGAGTATGTTCCATAGCTTTTTTTGTTCAGTTGCAATTTTAGCAAGTGTTTTGTAGCTGGGCTTGGATTCACAATCAGAGTCATCTTCACTTGATGTTTGAAAGTAAGCATCACGTGATTTTACCTTGGCACCACGTGCCATGAAGCAAAGAGGGTGGGAGCAGGGTCGCCCTTGTCATCAGCTTCAGCGTTGGTGTGGAAGTCATTGTCTTCAGTGTTGAAGATGGACTTGGCAACATAGGCTGTGGCTAGAGCCAGACTTGCAACGCCAGGGTCGGACTCCTCTTCAGACTCCACCTCCGCCTCCTCAGAAGCAGACTCCTCTGAATCCATTTCCTTGCCAACAAAAGCACGAGCCTTGCCAGATGAGCTCTTCTTATGAGATGAAGACTTTGATGAGGACTTGGAAGAAGACTTTGAAGATTTCTTCTTCTTATTGTCATTAGAAACATATTCCTTGCTCTTCTTCTTCTTCTTCTCATTGTCCCACTGTGGACACTCAGAGATATAGTGTCCTGGTTTCCTGCACTTGTGACATGTTCTTGTCTTATAGTCATGAGTGGAAGCTTCATCGTTTCTTCAGCTAGATCGTGAAGACTTTCTGAAGCCTTCTTCTTAGTGAACTTCTGGAACTTCTTCACAAGCATAGCAAGTTCCTTTGCAATGTCTTCAGGATCATCAGAACTGCAGTCAGATTCTTCTTCAGATGAGGAAACAACTTTTGCCTTCAAAGCGCAAGTTCGGCCATAGTTTGGACCATAGATATCTCTTTTCTCAGAAAGCTAGAACTCATGTGTGTTGAGCCTCTCAAGTATATCAGACGGATCGAGTGTCTTGAAGTCAGGGCGTTCTTGTATCATGAGGGCAAGGGTGTCAAAGGATCTGTCAAGGGATCTCAGTAGTATCTTGACGATTTCATGCTTGGTAATCTTAGTGGCGCCGAGAGCACGAAGCTCATTTGTGATGTCGGTGAGGCGATCAAACGTGAGCTGGACATTTTCATTGTGGTTTCTCTTTAAGCGGTTGAAGAGGTTGCGAATAACACTGATCCTTTGATCTCTCTGGGTTGAGACACCTTCGTTGACCTTGGATAGCCAGTCCCAAACTAGCTTCGACGTTTCCAGAGCACTCACACGGCCATACTGTCCTTTGGTCAGATGACCACAGATGATATTCTTGGCAGTAGAGTCCAGTTGTATGAACTTCTTGACATCAGCAGATGTCGGGGCACGCTGATCTGGCCCACGAACACCTATGGGGCCGGCGGACCGAGCCCCTTTCATTTCGGCGGGGAGCGGAGGTCGCACGAATAGCAGATCTAGGCGAAGCACGCGAGAGGTTTACCCAGCTTCGGAGCTCTCCGGAGAGATAATACTCTTACTGCTGCATGTCTAGGTGTATTGCGTTCTTGCTCAGGAGCGCTCGGGTGCTACAAAGATGTATGAGCTGCTAACGAGACCGAGTGTGGAGGAATCGATCGACCAACCCTTTCTACGTTGCACATGGGCCTCCTTTTATATGCTCAAGGGGCTCCGACAGGTGGCAACGTAGACGGGTACAAATGGAAAAATAGTGGTTGGTACACATACTTGTACAGTGTACAGTGTGTTATACCTAACCCTGACGGCAGGGGACAAAGGCATTAAATGCCCATCTAGTCGCCTTAACAGTGCAAACAGGGACCGTCAGGGGCGCCACCGCTTGCCACGATGGCAAACTTGTGAGCGCTGCTTGCCACCTCGCACCGGTGGCTGCACAGCCTCTCGCCACGTGCGCCTGGAAAGGTCCCAGGGCGACACGTTAGTGAATGTGCTGGAGCGTAGGTACATAGAGGTGGTCCGCCGCGGCAAGCGCCTTGCCGCGGTTGTTGTCTTGTCGCGCCCGGAAGCTTGTCGCTCACCGGGCCTTCCCGGCAAGCTCCTCTTGCCGGGGCCTTGTCTTGTAAGTGCCCGGAGTGGCCTTCACGGCAAGTTCCTCTTGCCGGGGCCTTGTCTCCTATGTGCCTTGGGTGGCCTTCCCGGCAAGCTCCTCTTGCCGGGCCTTGTCTCCCTGACTTGAATACTTTGTTCTTGAATGGCTCCAAAGGAACCACGGAGGACCTTGGCGGTCACCCGGTAAGCCTTGCCACGGAGGGCTGCAACTGCCCGTGCACAAGTTCGGGATACTAGGGTACCCCTACTCTAGTACACCGACAGAGCCCCCGGGCCTGGGCCACACACGGTGCCGAAGCGTCATAAGGCTGTGCCCAAAACAGGGCACGGGCACACGCGGCCCAGGTCACACCATAACTTACCCCGGACCCACCACGCCCCCCACGAACGGCACGCATCGAACGTGGCGTCGTGTGAGAGATCGTGGGCCAGGTCGTGGGGGTTTCTTTATTCGGAAAATCGAACGCCCCCTCCCTCTTTATAAGCAGGGGAAACACGGGCATGTCGCCTACCTTGCCAGTTGTTGTCCCATCGAAAAACCACCGCTGCTCCCCCCTTCTTCTCAAGGCTGAAAAGAGAGCAGCGCTCCGCCCCCAATCGCCACCAGCACCCTCAACACCGTCGATATCCTCCACCGCTCCGCCATGGGCCCGCAAGCCGACAAGGGGAAGACCGTGAAGTCGGCCGAGGCGCTGCGGCTTGCGGCGCTGCGGAAGGAGCGAAGCCGTTTTCCCCTCAGCCGCCACGAGGGAGCCGAGGGAGAACTACTACCTCTTCCGTCGACGGAGACGCCAGACGCATCCGCGCACGAAGGTACTCCCCGCCGCTGCAGAACTGCCCCGACGGGTATCCCTTCTTCGCGCTTCTTCTATCGCGGGCTCGCCCGCCTCTTCTCTCGAAGTTCTTTGTGACATTATGAACACCTACGGGTTCCGCCTCCTTGATTTCACCCCTCAACGCCGTTTCGACCATGGCAGTTTTCGCACATCCTCGCGAAAACTTTGTCGGAGTCCACCCAAATGTAGCTCTTTTCCGTCACTTCTTTTACCCGAGCCGAGAGAGGAGAGCCCTTGCCGGAGGAATTGCTTGGGTCTCTGTGGTCGGCAAGAAGGAGGCCTATCTGGAGGGAGAGCTCCATAGCAAATGGGAGGAGTGGAGGGCAGATTGGTGCTGGATTGTTGAGGAGAACCCGCAGCCTTTACCGCCCAAATACCAAATCCCAAAGAGTACGCTGCAATGATTGGAGCAATCTGCCCCGAGGACGCTTAGGTTGAAGATCGCAGCTACCCGAATCCTCCGCCAGACTTGCCGGACTCATCAGAGGCACCTTTGGCGCGGACTTTCTGCACCGCCAGACGCCCCTTGCAGGAGAGAAGGAGACCTGCCTGGGAATTTCGTAACGCAGCAGACATCATAAGGCTGCGCCAGGCCTCAACTTCAACTTCACTGCCTTGGAGCTTGACGCAATGCTCTTAGAGCTGTTCAAGCTCGATCCCGATCATCCAAGATGTTTAGGTTGCCGAGGGCGCTGCCCGCTGTGCAACAACTCGCCGCTTGACCGCATCCGCGTAATGATGCCGCCAGGTGACTCCCATGGAATTGTCCCCACTTGGCAAGAGCCGCAGATGACGTGGTGCGGCAGTTTTTGACAATCTAGTGGAAATGCCGGTCCGCCCAACGAAAGCAGAGGGGCCTCACCAAATGACACTCATCGACGCATTTAGATGCAGCGACGCCACTGTGCTAGAAGAGGCGGCAGCAGGCCGCCGCTGGGCGAGTTTAGCTTCACTGTGGAGGAGGCGGAGGCAGCCGCGGCGGCAAGTCTTGTCGAGCGAAAGGAGTTCGTCGGCGAGGAAGAGCTTGCCGAGCCTGAAGCCGAGTCGAGCGAGCCCACCGAGGGCGCATCCTCCCCACCTTCAAGCAGCTTGCCGCGAGCGGAGCCACCGGCTCCACCAAGAAGGCGTCTTCGCAAGGCCGGAGACGCAGCGGGGCGGCAGACGGGCCAACAGCCAGAGCTGCCGCTGAAAGCGCCCACCGCTGCAAGCATCAAGCAGTTGCTGGAGCTCCTCACGCCGCAAGGCATCGGAGCAGGCCTCGCAGCCACCGTCCCGCCTCCCGCCAAGCGCCCAAGGGAGCCCACCTCCGCTGCATCGGAGGCGGGCTAGACTGACCTCCCAGCCAGCTCCGGACGAGGAAGAGGAAGAGTAAGATTCTTGCCGCATTTGTAATTCTTTGATTTGTTGCCTTGTCTTGTATCTCGATCTGCTTTACTCTCAATCCATTCCTTTTCGTGATGCTGGCCCAGAGGATGTCGAAGAGGGCCAAGACCGGTGATTGTCGCCGAGGACGAACCCATCGCAACGGCTGTGAGGCGCGTCCGAGACAACCTTACCGGATGAGGCAACTCTCCTTCAAAGCAGCCCCCAGCGTAAGTATATGGTCTACTTCTTGCTATTCGGCGTCCATGGGTGCTTTTTCCTTTGCTGATATCTGACTGTTGACTTGTGTAGGAGCAGAGTAGCCTCCTTCTGCTTCGACTACACCGCCAAGGGTGGATTCCCCGGCAAGGGAGCGTTCTCCGACAAGGGAGCCTTCTCCGGCAAGGGGCAGCTCTCCGGCAAGGGACGGCACCAGCGATCCCTTGGCGGCGGAGACCACGACTGCAGCCCCCGGCGCCGGTAACCTTCTCGCCTGAGTACTTCCTTTGTGTTTTCTTCTTCTGATTTTGTCTTTGAATATTTGCTTGCCTTTATTCATCCGTCCGCCACAGAGCCAATGGAGACCGAGGTCACCGGCGAGGAGGACGAGCGCGGCAACACTTACGAAGCCGCCGCCGTGGAAGAAGAAGCCGACGCTGACGAGCCTGCCGGCGAAGAGGCCACCGAAGCTGTCGCCGCAGAAGCTGGCGAGGGGTCTGGCTATTGCACTGACAACCCTGAGGCCGCAGGAGCGCCAGGCGCTACATCGACCGCCGATCCATCCGCCGCTGCTGCAGCGTTAGGCTCCGAAGAGCCCCAGCCCGGCGCCTACTTGAAGGCCGGCGACGGCGTCTTCATCAAGCTCCCATGGGAGTCGAGCCTGTGGCGCCGCCAAAGGAGAAACCTTCGATGAAGAGCTGCTCGCCTCCATTGGCCGACGCTAGTTGACGCGCCAGCAGCAAGCGGCGAGCCCGAGGAGGAGCAGCCCGGAAGCTGCTGCCGCTCTACCGCGCCCGACAAGCCAAACTTCAGATCCCGGAGGCGCTTCGCAAAGGCGGGAGCAGACATCGAGATGCGTGCGGAGGAGCTCCGGGCCGCAACCAGAAGCTCTCCGTCCTTGGCGGAGGAGCGGGAGCAACTTCGCCGAGGAGCGCAAAGCCTTGATCCTCGAGAAGGCCGCAATGAGGAGGAACAGCGGCTTGCCACCGAGAAGCTGTCTCACAGGAAGGCGAAGCCGGGCGTGAGCGGTAGGTTAACCTGGACAACCACGAGGAGGATCTCGCCATGCGCGAGGAAACATTTGGCGGGGCTCTCAAGGAGGCAAAGGATGCTTCCGCAGCTGCTGAGGCCGCCAAGAAGGAGTTGGAGACGAAGGTGGCGCAGTTGGAGGCCAGCCTCAAGAAGAGCGGCAAGGAGCTTGCTGCACTCAAGCACGAGCGCGAGAAGGACGCCTACACTCTTGGCGAGCTGCAGGGCCGTCTCGCCGAGAGGAGCAAGGAGCTCAGCGCCGCCAGGGACTCCAATGCAGACCTTGAGTTGAAGCTAACTACTTTGACTCAGACACTGGACGGCGCCAAGGAGCGGGAGGTGGCCTTGAAGGAGAAGATCAAGGCCGATGAGGAGCTGTTGGCGAATGCTGTTGCCGCCCAGAGTGCCTTGAGGGAGAATGTGGAGCACTGGACCGAGGGTCTCGTGGATACTGCTGCAGCCATCCACAGGGAGCTGTTGGAGTTGGGGATGGTGGATCTTGGCTACTCCTCCGACGAGCATCTCCAACCCAGCGCCAAGCTCAGCTTGTTCTTCAAGGGCGTGGTGACGGCTCTCCAAATGACTCCGGGAAGAGGTCCCAAAACAGCTGGCCGAGGAGTCGCGCCAGATCTGCGCGGGAGCCCTTCAAAAGGTGCTGATGAAGGTGGCCTTCCGCAACCCAGGCCTCAACCTCACCAACGTCCTCAAGTCCCTGCCACCGGATGCTGATGTGGAGGCGCTCAAGACCCTTGTCGCACCCATTGTGGACAGCGTGAGCGGAATCAAGAGGGTTGAGGGCGATCGCGTAGATTAGGCCGCCCATTTTCTCTTTCTCTTGCCGCTGCTAGTCATGTCATAGGAACAATCCATTAGATATGCGGCAAGCTATCTTGTAATATAACTTTATTTTGAGTATCAATTGCTATGTTATTTCCTTTACTTGATTCCTTCCTTTGTATGTTTTTTCCTTACGCTTTTATGGAACTTGTCGGCGCGGGCACCGAGCCATGAAGGCCGAGTCCGAACGTCAAGAGCCTGTCAAGCGGAGCCGCCTCGACAAGCAACCTTGTCGCAACTAGTCGCAGCTCGCTTAAGTTGTTGAGCGGACTCGAAACAAAGTAAGGGCGCAACTAGCTACGAGTTGGTTCCTCTCAAGCATGTGTTTTCCATACAAAGTTCGGTCGCTCAAGGAAGATAACTTAAAAATTTTAAAACTGATTGCTCAAACTTTGGCAACTTAGCTTTTCCGTCGCTTGCTTCCCGGTAAGGCTAGACTTCCTTGAGCGACGCTTGGTCCACACCATTATATTCTCCTTTCCCCCCGGCAAACTTGTGTGCGAGGGAACCTTCTTTTCTTTGAGAAAGAGAAAGAAGAGAAAATAAAGATATGGAGCCTCGTGGCTCGTTATCACTTACCAGGGTAGGTGCTGCACAAAGTGTCAGATAACGTATGCAAAATAGAAGTAAAAAGCATGAAATCGACAAGGTGTGCGAAGCACGCTAGCGTTACTGATGCACGGGGTCTGCGCCCGGCTTTGTACAAAGGATTACATGCATCAGCGGCAAGACTTGTACAAAAGTTGGTTGCCGGAACAGGTTCCGGCAACCGCGCCCTACGGGTAAAACTTACGAAGATGCTCGATGTTCCATGAGTTGCTCACCGGAATGCCATCTTCGGTCTCAAGGCGGACAGCGCCAGGCCTAGTGACTCGTTTCACCCGATAAGGGCCTTCCCACTTCGGTGTCAACTTGTTGGAATTCTTGATGGACTGAACGCGCCGAAGAACAAGGTCACCTTCCTCTAGACTTCTGGCATTGACTTTGCGGCTATGGTAGCGGCGCAAAGCTTGCTGGTACCGAGCAGCTCGTACAACAGCCTGAAGACGATCTTCCTCAAGGAGCATCGCATCATCTTGGCGCAACTGCTCTTGCTCAAGCTCATCATATGCGAGCACTCGAGGCGATCTGTATCACGAGTTCCGTGGGAGAACTGCCTCCGCTCCATAGACTAGAGCGAAAGGTGTCCGCCGCTGGCTTGATTTGGCGTCGTCCTGATCGACGAAAGTACCACCGGCAGCTCCTCAATCCTGTTTCTTCCGCTCTTGTGCAGCCTGTCGTAAGTTCTGGTCTTGATCCCGCGCATCAGTTGAGCATTTGCCCTCTCCGCTTGACGGTTTCTTCTCGGATGAGCAATGTGGTTAAGCACCTTGGCGCCAAGATCTTGGACGCCCCGCATGAAGGTGTGGCTTTAGAACTGTGTGCCGTTGTCGGTGATGATCCCGTTAGGGATTCCAAACGCAAACAATGACCAAGAACTTGATCACCGACCGTGCTGTCACCTTCCTCATCGCTTCCACTTCCGCCACTTTGTGAACTTGTCGATTGCAACGCATAAGTACTCAAAGCCCCGACAGCTCGGGGAAAGGGCCGAGGATGTCGAGCCCTGCATCAAAATGGCCGTGATAAAGGGATCGTCTGGAGAGCTTGAGCTGGCTGGTGTATCTGCTTAGAATGGAACTGCACGCTTCACACTTGGTTACTTGTGCGCTTGCATCCCGGAGGGCTGTCGCCAAAAGAAACCTTGCCGGAACGCTTTGTTTAAGTGCGCCGCGCCAATGTGGTGACCACATATGCCTCCATGTATCTCTCGCCAACAGCTTTTGTCCGTCCTCCCGGTGAATACACTTCAATTTCACACCGTTGAGTCTTCTTCCGCATGCAGCCGTCGACAAACCGGTACATACTTGACTGCCGGGCTACTCTTTCCGCTTCTTCTTGCTCTTCGGAAGTTCTCCGTCTCAAGGAAATGGACAATCTGTTATGCCCATGCCGGAGCTTGCGGCTCGACAACAAGGACTAAAGGCACATCTGCTGCTGCAGAATATCAGCTTCATGGCGAGAAATCGCGGCTCACCGGAGCTTGACGTTCCCGGCAAGCTTGCCGGAGCAAAACTTGTCGGGAGCGTCTGCTTCAACGAACTAACCTCAGGGCTTGTTTGAGCAGACCGCCCTCAAGATCAAGCAGTGTCGATCTTGGGGACCTTCTTGGTGGCGGCTTCGGGAAGCTCTGCCGGAAAGTAGTCACCAGAGATCAACTTCCTCTTCTTGCTCTGTCCAGTTGGTGGTGTTACAGTCGGTTGAGTCAGCTTGAGCACAAAAATCCGTGGTTCCACAGGTAACTTAAGTGCGGCACACTTTGACAGGCCATCAGCAATGTCGTTCTGAGGTCTCGGAATATATTCCATCTGCAGGCCGTCAAAGTGCTCTTCTAGCTTCCTCACTTCATCAACATAAGCTTCCATCAACGGACTCTGATAATTCTTGTTCACTTGGCGGATAACAAGTTGTGAGTCACCCACGACAATAAGCGCCTTGATCCCAAGGTCTCATCAGGATCCTCGAGACCGCAAGCAAACCTTCATACTCTGCCAGATTGTTTGTTGCTTGCTCCTTGGGAAAGTGCATCCGACTACGTGATTTGAGGTGCTCTCCGTGGGTGCGACAAGCAGCACGCCGCACCGGCGCTTTGCAGCGAGAAGGCACCATCAAAGTACATCAGCCATTCTTTGCTTGTTTCCTTGACGGGACGCTGCTTCGAATTTCTTCATCCGGCGTTGGTGTCCATTCTGCTATGAACTCCGCCAATGCCCTGCTTTTGATAGTTGAAGTGCTCTCAAACTTGAGGCCAAAGCTTGACAGCCCAAAGGCCCACTCGACAATCCTGCTCGTTGCTTCCGGATTTTGCAATATCCTCTTCAAATGGAAAGCGAGTGACAACTGTGATCTCATGTGCCTAAAAGTAATGGCGCAGCTTTCTCGAGGCCATGAGGAGGCCGAAAGCAGTTTCAGCACACCGTAGTACGTTGACCTAGCCTCGCAGAAGGGAACCGACAAAGTAAACTGGCGCTGCACCATCCTTTTTTCGTGATCTTGTCATGCGTCTCAAGCAGATTCGTCCTTGTCGGGACCAGAGCTTGCCGGGCGAAGCCCCCCGCTTGTCGCCGGATGTGTCTCGCCATGGTTGCTAGTTTCATCATCCGCCTCCCTTTCCGCTATTAACGCAGCACTAACCACTTGATTGGTTGCCGCTATATATAGCAGCAACTTCTCTTGTGGCTTAGGTGCGACAAGTGTTGGAGTGGAGGACAGGTATCTCTTCAAGTCCTGCAGCGCTGCCTCCGCTTCCGGAGTCCATAGCAGCAACTTCTCTTGTGGCTTAGGTGCGACAAGTGTTGGAGTGGAGGACAGGTATCTCTTCAAGTCCTGCAGCGCTGCCTCCGCTTCCGGAGTCCATTGCATCGGACCTGCCCTTTTCAAAATTTTGAAAAATGGCGTATGCCACCAGCAGACTCTAGAGATAAACTCGCCGAGAGCAGCTACGCAACCGCAAGCCTTCGTACATCCTTGACGCTTTGGTGCTTCAATCTGCTCAATGGCCTTGATCTTGTCGGGATTGGCTTCAATTCCCTCACGAGACACGAAGAACTCCGAGAAGCTTGCGGAAGGGACTCCAAACACGCACTTCTCGGGGTTGAGCTTGAGGTTGATCTTGCGCAGATTTGTAAAGGTTTCATCTAAATCTTGAACTAGGATCTCTCTGTCCTTGCTTTTGACCACTATGTCATCCATGTAGGCTTCCACATTTTTGTGCATTTGCGGCTCAAAAGCATCATGAACTACTCTTGCAAACGTTGAACCAGCATTCTTTAACCCGAAGGGCATCCGTACAAAACAAAGTATGTGCCACATGGGGTGATGAATGCGGTCTTCTCCTCATCCTCTTCGCCATGAAGATCTGATGATATCCTGAATATGCATCCGTAAATGAAAGCAAATCACACCCGGCCGTGGAGTCAACAATCTGGTCGATGCGCGGCAAGGCAAATGGATCTTTGGGACAAGCTTTATTGACATCTGTAAAGTCGATACAAAGCCTCCATTTCCCGTTAGCCTTGCGTACAACTACAGGATTGGCCTACCACGTAGGATGGAGCACTCCTCTAACAAGGCCTGCTGCTTCCAGTTTCTTGATTTCTTCCGCGATGAACTCTTGACGCTCCACTGCTTGCTTCCTGACTTTCTACTTGACGGGCCGCGCATAAGGACAAATGGCAAGATGGTGCTCAATTACTTTCCTGGGAACACCGGGGATGTCAGACGGCTGCCATGCAAACATGTCGACTTTCGCCCATAGGAAAGCAACGAGCGCGCCTTCCTATTTAGGGTCGAGAGAGGCACTGATGGTGAAGGTACCACCGGCGCCGTCCTCCTTGGCGGACACCTTCTTGGTCTCTGATGGAGCTGTCGTCTTCTTACACTTGCCGGTGGAGCTCGATGGTGCGCCCTCGGCGGTAGCGCAGCACTCCAAGAGGTGCGCTTGCCGGAGTGGGCATCGAGCTCTTGCCGGACTTGGTCTTCTTCTTCCCCGGAGCTTCAGCGAAGTGGTTTGCAATCTGTCGCTGCTGCCGCTTCCCGGTAGATCTTGTCGGCGCAGATAAGAGCATCCTTCTTGTCTCTGTGGATGAGATGACACTTATCGGGCCTGGCATCTTCAGCATGTTGTAGGCATAGTGAGAGGCCGCCATGAGTTTGGCGAGTGCTGGACGGCCCGGTATCCCATCGTAAGGCAATGGAAAATCAGCAACGTCAAAAGTGACCCTCTCAGTCCTGAAGTTCAACTCGCTGCCAAATGTTACCGGCAACGTGATCTTTCCCTTCGGCTTGCTCCTTCCCGGATTGATTCCTTGAAAAGTGCCGGTCTCTTCGAGCTCGCCATCAGGGATCTGGAGTTTCGGAGCACCGCGAGGAGATCAGATTCAAGCCGCCCCACCGTGAACTAGCATCTTGGTGACCTTGAGGTTGCGGATAGTTGGTGAAACCAACATTGGCAAGCACCCGACCGCTGTTACACGATCGTGGTGGTCCTCAATATCAAAGATGATAGGCGTGCTGGACCATTTCAGAGGCCTGCGTGACTCGATGGATGGTTCTGCTGCATTGACTTCCCGCATCCACTGCTTGAGTTGGCAGTGTGAAGTATGCAGAGAAGCACCGCCGTGGCTTTCTAGAACTCCTGCTCATCGGCCTCGTCATCATCCATGTCTTCATCGTCGTCGTCGTCGTCGTCCTTGTCGCGGCCACGGGGAGGTCTGTCTCCTTGCCGCTGCTTGGCCTTGCCGCGGCGTCCTCCCCGGCCGGGGCATTTCTTGCTGGGTCCTCCCGCACCCTCCTGGGCCTTCTCCTTGTCGCGTCGTTCCTATTCAGCCTTCACGCTCGACAAGCTGCTCTACCTTCTTGCAGCTCGAGGTCATGGCCCTTGGTGCGGTGGATCTTGCAAGATCGCTTGCCGGAGCCGTCTCGCTTGTCGGCGACCGCCACAGATCGGCATGCCAGCGGCAACCTCCTTGCCGGAGCTACCAGCCTAGGCTTTCTTGTCGGCACCTCCGTTGCCGGACTGCTCAACAACTAGCACATCTCTGCCTTTCTTTTTCCTGTTGCCCTGCCGCCGGCTCTTCTTTGCCGGGGCGGTCTCTTCACTATCAGATCCTCCTGCTTTGGTATTCTCTTTGGGGAGTCTCCTCCCTTCGTCAGCACGCGGCGTCCTCCCCGGCCAGGGCGTATAGCTCACTGACGTCTCTGATTTTGCACATCGCCATCTCCTCCCGCATCCTGCGGTTTCGCACGTTCTGATGGAACGCGCTGATCACCGCGGCAGGATGAACATCTGGGATGTTGTGCTGTACATGGCTGAATCTTTGAATATATTTGCGCAGGGGCTCTCCTTCCTTCTGGGCGAGCAGATGAAGATCGTTTTCTTGGCCATGGGGTTTGTGGCCGCCTGTAAAGGCGCCGACAAACTGATGGCATAGATCTGCCCAGAAGATATGGAGTTGTTCCGGCAAGTGCATGAGCCAGATCTCGACATTAGGCTTGAGCACCGGGAAGTAGTTGGCAAGGATCTTGTCGCCTCGCCCCCGCAGCCTGCACCGATGGTGTAGATGCCGAGGAACTCCGACGGATGCGTCTTGCCGCCGTACTTCTCGCACGTCTGGCTTGAAGTTTTTCTTGCTGGGCCACTGGACTTGCCGCAGCTTACGAGTGAACGCAGGGCAACCTACCGCGTACGGCAAGTCGCCTAGTTCCTCTGGCGCGTGCATGTCAACAGAGGGCCCAACACGCTTGTCGGATTGACGTCGCGCTTCTCTTCGGCGCTTGATGCGAGTTCGAGCGTCCTCTTGCTGTTGTTCGTGAAGAACTTGGCGCTGATCGCGATGAGCTCGTGGATCTGGCGACGCAGCGGGAGTCACCGCCGAGGTGGATCCGGCGAAGTCGGGCGATCTTGGCCTTCGGGCGGAGAGTGCATGGTGGTTGCACCCCACCGCCCTGCCGCCACCGCTCGTGTTTGGCAGTCTTGCCGCGGCAGCGATGCACTCGGTTGCCGCGGAGCGTCGCCGTTGGCGAAGCCGATGAGAATCTGAATGGTGGCCCTCCATTAGTCGACCTTGTCGGCTGTTGGAGGGTAATCTAGGAGCAGTTGTGCTCTCGCCAAAGCTTCTGCTGGAGTAGTGGGTGGCAGTGGCGAACGGCGCGAGGAGCGGGATATGCTCGGACTTCTAACTATGTTAGAAGGAGCGTATCCCGTCCGGGCGAAGCCTCGCTTCAGCGCCCGGCATGTTGGCGTGCATGCTGGTCTTGAGCATCCCGCGATCCTCCAGCTCGATCTCGGTCCAACGAGCGAATGGCATTGTGAATGCCATGACGCTGTCGGTCCCGCGCCTCCTGAGACGGGCGCGGTGCATGTACGGACGCCGAGGTCTGCGCAGCCTTGTCCTTGGACTTGGCAGCACCGTGAGCTCCCCCGTCGCCGTCCATTCTTCCGCCGGCGTCTACCCCACCACCTGTTTGCTCCGGTGGTGGTGGGTTCGACGCGGACGGAGCTTCTGCCGCTGAAGCCTTCTTCTTGGTGGCATGTTGACGAAGATGATGAAGATCTAGCTCTCGTGGACGCCGGATCAGGTTCACACAAACTCGACGCCCCCTACCTGGCGCGCCAAAGATGTCGGGCACGCCGATCGGCCCACGAACACCTATGGGGCCGGCGGACCGAGCCCTTTCGGTTCAAGCGGGAGCGGAGGTCGCATTTAAGAGCAGATCGAGGCGGCACGCGAGAGGTTTACCCAGCTTGAGCTCTCCGAGAGATAATACTCCTACCGCTGCATGTCTAGGTGTATTGCGTTCTTGCTCAGAGCGCCGAGTGCTACAAAGATGCATTTAGCTGCTAACGACCGAGTGTGGAGGGAATCGACGACCAACCCTTTCTACGCTATGCATGGGCCTCCTTTTATATGCTCAAGGGCTCCGGCAGGTGGCAACGTAGACGGGGTACAAATGAAAAATAGTGGTTGGTACACCTACTTGTACAAAGGTATGTTGTGCTATACCTAACCCCGACGGCAGGGAACAAAGGCATTAAATGCCCATCTAGTCGCCCTAATAAAGGCAAACAGGACCGTCAGGGCGCCACCGCTTGCCACGATGGCAAACTTGTCATTGCCACCTCGACCGCTGGCTGCACAGCTCGCCACGCATACTGAAAGGTCCTGTATACACGTTAGTGAATGTGCCGGAGCGTAGGTACAGAGAGGGTCCGCCGCTGCAAGCGGCTTGCCACGGTTGTTGTCTTGTCGCGCCGGAAGCTTGTCGCTCATCGGCCTTCCCGCAAGCTCCTCTTGCCGGGCCTTGTCTTGTAAGTGCCCGAGTGGCCTTCCCTGACAAGCTCCTCTTGCCGGGCCTTGTCTCCTATGTGCCTTGGGTGGCCTTCCCGGCAAGCTCCTCTTGATGGGGCCTTGTCTCCCTGACTTGAATACTTTGTTCTTGAATGGCTCCAAAGGAACCACGGAGGACCTTGGCGGTCACCCGGTAAGCCTTGCCGCGGAGGGCTGCAACTGCCCGTGCGCAAGTTTGGGATACTAGGGTACCCCTACTCTAGTACACCTACAGCAGGGGTGCCACGTTCACCAGTTTTGGGAACGCCGTTCTTGACGACATACCAGAGGTCGACATCAATGGGTTCAAGATGCATGCGCATCTTATTCTTCCAGTAGGGATATTCAGTTCCATCGAACACGGGGCAAGCAGCGGAGACTTTGATTATCCCTGCAGTCGACATAGCTAAAACTCCAGGTGGTTAAACCGAATCACACAGAACAAGGAGTACCAGGCTCTGATACCAATTGAAAGTGCTAGTTATCGACTAGAGGGGGGGTGAATAGGCGATATTTATGGAAGTCTTCAAAACGTGGAAGTTTTGAAGACAAACAATAGAAATGACCTAATTGATATGCAGCGGAAGATAAACTAAAACAAGCAAACCATAGTCAAGTATGCAGTAATGTGAAAGTACAAAGACTAATAGCAGCTTAGTAGTAGGGATCAGGATGGAAGATAGTATGAAGCCAACCAACGATAGTAGTCAAGCAATGAAGTCAAATAGGTACGACAAATAGGCAATGACTTCATGAAGACAAACTCTAAGTAAAGGAAGGGAGAGGATAGAACCAGTCACTTGTTGAAGACACAGGATTTATTGGACAAGTTCCAGTTCCTGTGAAAACTGTACGTCTGGTTAGGGAGGCTGAGATTCAACTCGTAAGACCGCCTTCACCTTATTCCCTTGAGCAAAGGACACACAGTCCTCGCCTAATCACTCTGGTAAGTCTTCAAGATAGACTTCCGAACCTTCATGCACTTCGCTCACCGGCTATCCACAATGACTCTTGGATGCTCGTAACGCGACGCCTAACCGGTGGAGGATTCACAGTCGAGTGTAATAAGTCTTCAGGTCACGCAGACAGAAAGACTTCAGTGATTCCTAACACTCTTTCGCTCTGGGTGTTTGGGCTTTGTCCTCGCAAGGTTTTCTCTCTCAAAGGCTTCGAGGTGGGTTGCTCTCAAATGACAAAAGCCGTGCACTAACTCTGAGCAGCCACCAATTTATGGTGTAGGGGGTGGGCTATTTATAGCCACTAGGCAACCCGACCTGATATGTCCGAATTGACCCAAGGTCACTAAGGAACTGACACGTGTTCCAACGGTCAGATTTCCAACACACACGACAACTTTACTTGGGCTACAAGCAAAGCTGACTCATCTAGCTCTGGATAAGATTTGCTCTCATTGTCTTCGCTCGAAGACATAGGATTTGTTTTGAGCATCACTTCAGTCATTCTGACTTTGTTCACTTGGGCCCACTTAACAGTACGGTGGTTCCTATGACTCAACCAGGAAGAAAAAAGGAAACAACGAAACGACATAGTCTTCGCGCTCCATAGTCTTCACTTAATGTCTTCTCATGTCATAGTCTTCAATATGAATATCTTCACGTACCACCATTGTCATCAATGTCTTCATACATTTTTAGGGGTCATCTTCGGTAGGTAAACCGAATCAATGAGGGACACTACCTGTGTTATCCTACAATTCTCGCAAACACATTAGTCCCTCAACCAAATTTGTCGTCAATACTCCAAAACCAACTAGGGGTGACACTAGATGCACTTACAACTCTGTCCATTATAACAAGCCAAGCAAACATCTTGATCGACATAGTACAGCAGGTTTTCCATATCCACCCCAGAATGGGGTTGGATACCATTGGCTGATAGACAAAATCATAAAACTTTTTTGCAGTATATTCAGACTTCTTACCATGCCTCCATCCCAAGTGGTCATGAGAGGTACTGTCTAATTAGAAAGACCCCATTAAGGAGGAAAGTTGTTGTAGATGATGAAAAGCTTGTTCAGAAAGAGGCAAGTAAAACAGATCCTGGAAACTAGTAGCCTCAAACACTTCCTTGACTGAGAGATTTTTGTGGAGACAAAAAGAATAGAGCCTAGGAAATCGATCCTGCAGAGGGACGGAACTGTTTCCAATTTGCCAATAGTGTAACACCCCGGATGTAACTTTCCATATTTCTAGCTCCAACTCTTTCCATTTTCGCCATTGTGATATGATATTCCCTCCGTGGTTGGGTTTTTCTTCATTTTTGCATTTTGTTTATGTCATGCATCTCATATCATGTCATCATGTGCATCTCATTTGCATACGTGTTCGTCTCATGATTCCGAGCATTTTCCCCGTTGTCCGTTTTGCAATCCGGTACTCCTATGTCCCCCGGTGCACCCCTCTTGTCTCTTTTCGTGAGCGGGTGTTAAACGTTCTCGGAATGGACCGAGGCTTGCCAAGTGGCCTTGGTACACCACCGGTAGACCACTTGTCAAGTTTCGTGCCATTTGGAGGTCGTTTGATACTCCAACGGTTAACCGCATAACCGCAATGGCCTCTTTTGAGTTGCAGCCCAACACCCCTCCAAAACAGCCCAATAACCCATCTAAGTCACTTCCATGTACATCGCCGTTCGATCACGATCGTGTGGGCGAAAACCGCACTCCATTTGGAGCTTCCTAGCTCCTTCTACTTATAAAAACACCTCCTCCCCCGAAATCTCGGATCAGATCCACCCTAACCCTAGCTCCCCGCTCCTCTCCCCGGACATCGTTCGACGGTGCGACGTCCGTCGCCCGCCACAGCAAATCCATGGCTGCCACGTGGCACGCCGCGCCACATGCCGCCCGGCCCATGAGGTCTGGGCCCATGCAACCCGTCGCCGCCCGCCACGCCCAGCGCCTCCGCTCCAGCGACCCGGCAAGCCGCCCGCGCCATGACCCCTCCGCTCCAGCCACTGCCCCGTCGGCCACCGCCGCCCGTCCGGCCGGCCGCGTCCCGCCAGGCCCGCCTCGCTCTCGCCCGGCGCGCCTTCGCCGCCTCCGGCCTCGGCCCCAGCGCCCGGCCTCTCCTCCCGGCCGGAGCTCCGGCCGGCGAACCTCGAGCCGCGCGCCCCGGATCTCAGATCCAAAATCATCTCGGTTGACTTCTTCTCCCCCGAAATTTCCTCTTAAGTCATTATTCTGTGATTATTTGGTTGCAATTTCATCATGTCGTACCTTCGCACCCGTGGCTCCATTTTGAGCGTGTAGCATACCGAATTGTTCGCCTCGAAGAGTAGATCATTTCATCTCATTGCATCCTTTTCATTTGAGCTCATCTTGATGCCGGAAATGCTGTTAGAAGAGGGCTATGTGATGTTAGTTTCAGATTCTTATCAGAACATGCAGTTTTGTCATTTTTGCCATGATTGATGTGTGCATCCTATGAACTTGAGCCCTACATAAGTTTTGTGATATGTCATGCCATCTTTACAGGGGTGTATACCATGTATTTTTGTGATCTGTGTGGTGACTAGAACAAGCATGCAAACTAGGATTCATGATGTTGCTGATTCCAGCCCCTGTTTGGCTGATATTTTTATGCCATGTTAACCTGATCCTACCGAGAGATCCATGCTTATTTTGAGATCCTTCAGTAAGGATGTTTTGAACATATGGTTATGCTCTATCCATTCATGCCCTTGTTTGCAATTATGGAGTGCCATAGCTTGAGTCAATCGAGCTCTACTTTTGCTATAAAATGTTTCCTGGCAGATTGTTTACATGTTATTCAATTTTGCCAAGGTTGTTGTAGTTGATCCGTGTATGCTATGATGTTTTTCTTGCCATGTATAGCTTCTATGTCATGTCTTCTTGATGGATGTATGCTTAGTTTATCATGAAATGCTCTGTAGTGAGTGCATCGAGCTCTTAAACATGCCTACTTGTTATCTGTTCTTGTCATGCCCTCTTTGAATCAAGAACTAAACTTGCTATTTTGACATGGGTGCTATTACATTTTCTGATCCCTTTTGGCTCTTGGTCAGTAAGGGACTTTTGTTCTATGCTTTGAGTAGATTCATGCCATGCCTTGTTTTGCGATTATAAGTGAAAGTGCGTTATATCGACTAGAGGGGGGGTGAATAGGCAATTTTTATGAATTCTTCACTGAGGAATTTGCCGGTGAGGAAATTCCTTAGCGAAGAACTACTTGCAGCGGAATAAGTACTCAGAAGTAAGGATAACAGAATACACGCATGGTCATCATGATGAAATGAAGACAAACACAGAGTACAGAAAGCGTAATCACAGGATAACACAAGATGAAGACAAACTGACTGCAGAAATTGAACTGAGGAAATTGAGAAAGTCTTCAACAAAGTCTTCAAACACAGATATGAACAAACACTCAACACAAGAATGAGGAAATGAAAGGGTTGAGGAAATAGAACCAGTTAGGTGGGTGAAGACAATGATTTGGTAGACCAGTTCCAACCATTGCCCTCGGCTTGTACGTCTGGTTGGAGCGGCCGAGTATTTAAACTTCGAGGACACACGATCCGGACACCCGGTCGGCCGAAAGCACGCAGCTCAGACACCAAGTCCTCACCAGATTCTCCTTGAACTAAGGTCACACAAACCTCGTCCAATCACTCGTGGTAAGTCTTCAGGCGACTTCCAAACCTTCACAGACTTGGTCACTCGGCGATCCACAATTCCTCTTGGATGCTCTAGACCGTGACGCCTAACCGTCTGGAAGAAGCACATTCTTCAAACGTAACAAGCGTCGGATCCACGCAGGATCAATTTCTTCAGTGATGCTCAATCACTTTGGGTTTGAAAGGGTTTGGTTTTTGGGTTTTTCCTCACTTGATGATTTTCGCTGAAAGTCCTCAGAGGATGGGTTGCTATCAAATGACGAGTGTCAAGTTTCTCTCGGAGCAGCTAACCAGCTAGTGGTTGTAGGGGGCGGCTATTTATAGCCTAGGGAGCAGCCCGACATGATAAGACATAAATGCCCTTCAATGATATGACCGTTAGGGGGATAAGATATTTGGGACATACAGCGCAAGAAGATAAAGAACGGTCGGAAATTTGGATATCAAATTCCTCGGGCTATCATGTTCCTCCTTTGTGTAGGCAATCCGCCTGGCGAATTCCTAACTCCTCGGCCGTAACAAATTCCTCAACACCGTAAGAACTTCGTCTCACATCAAGAAATTGACTGAACTGTATGAGATTTCCAAAGGCTTCACTCGAAGGGATTGGTAGGTGTAAGATTTTGAGTTGAGCATCACATGGAAATTTTTCCTTAGTATTTCCTCGAGCCCCTTTAACAGTACGGTGTTTCCTATGACTCAAGAAAGAGAAAAACAAAACTATGAAAACAAAAGTCTTCACGCTTCATGTTCCTCAAATGAATACCAAGTATTCAAGGTCACACCAATTTCTTCACTTTCAAAGTCTTCGTAAAGTCTTCGTAATATCAAAGTCTTCAAATAAGAACTTCATTTTTAGGGTCGACTTTCTCTCAGAAATATCAAACTCCTCATAGACTTATAGACCTGAGTACACTCACAAACGCATTAGTTCCTTAACCTATAAGTCTTCAATCCACCAAAATCACTAAGGGGCACTAGATGCACTTACAATCTCCCCCTTTTTGGTGATTGATGACAATATAGGTTAAGTTTTCAACAGGGTTAAACATATCAAGTGTAAATACTGATAATGAGGAATTTGATTGCAAGATATAGAAGAACTCCCCCTGAAGATGTGCATAGTGAGGAATTTGCTTTTGAGGCAATGCACATTTGAAGAGTTGAATCATGGAGATTTCCCCCTATATCTTGTAATTCATACACGCATTTGACATATAGTATGAAGAATTTAAAATGCATGATGAAATATGGTGCTTGATGAAATTCAGCATGCGTGCAATAACGTTAATGAGGAATCAGAGCACATAAAGTATCAGAGCAAAAATAGATTTGCTATGCGTAGTGCAAGAGCATAATGCATCAAAAGTATCAAAGCACCATCGGGTTTAAGATTACAACTCGATCCAATAAAAGTTTCAGAAGAACGAGAGTTGTAACTTAACAAAAATAAATTACTGTATATAGGCAATAAACTAGACCCGCTTGAAGACTAACGCAAATTTCTCCCCCTTTGTCATCAAATGACCAAAAGGGTCGAAACTGAGGACTAACGCTCCTGAAGAATTTCAAGTTGAAGAAGGAGCGCCAGCGTTGTTGGGGTCGGTTGTTGGAGTAGGACCTGCCGCGGTGTCGTCCAAGTCTTCATTTTCATCAGTGTCGCGCGATGAAGAATAGGAACTGGCCACCAAGGAAGGAACTTTGACCTTCTTGTATTTCTTCGGAGGAGGTGCAGACTACCAAATTCTTCCTTGAGTCCCATAGTCTTCAGTTCTTCTGCATCATAGACATGTGAAAGAACAGCCCAGGTGCGTTTGAAGGTTTCATGGAGGTAGTAGTGGTTTTTCTTCACTGCATTTTGTGTTGAGGTCATGTTGTGAGGAATTGAACCAAACTGACGCTTGACCCATTTATGATTGCGATCAACCTTCTGATGAAGACTGAGGAGTAACTCACGATCAGTCATCACCCTGGGTGCAGTTGCTTGAGGACTTTGCTTAGCTGAGGTATTTATGGCAGAGTCATGAGTGGCGTAGTCATCATTGGTGGAGTAGGATGCTGCTTTGCTAAACCTGTCCATCCAATGGACGAATGCCTTCATCGATCACAAGCAGTAGCCTTGCCCTTATCATCATCCGAGGTAAAAGTCTGCTTGAGGACTTCAATCGGGGCAAGTAGCTGCAGTGGTTCGTAGTATCAGCCTTTGTAATTGAGTGAAGTCCTTGACCGAGGAATCTCATTATCCAAGACGCATAAGGCTTCAGCTCAAATGGTGACATAGCAATGTTTGCCAGAGTCTTCATGAAGAAATCATGTAAGTTGACGGGAACGCCATGGATGATGTAGAAAAGCATATTCTTCATGATGCCAACGACTTCTTCATCACTCGAGTCGTGGCCTTTGATTGGACTCATTGTCTTCGTCAGAATCCGATAGACAGTCCGAGGCACATACAATAATTCCTTGACGAGGAATTTGGTTCTTGGAGCCTGCCTTGGCTTCAAAGGCTTCATCAACACTTGCATATAGTGATTTGAAAGTTCTGGTTCATTGTAGATACACCGTGCACCATCAAGTGGAGGACTGAGTGGTAGAGCATGAAGCAATTCAGTTGCTGGTGCCTTGTAGTGAGTGTTTTCAGACATCCAGTCTAACACCCATGAATTCACGTCTTCAGCGTCTCCGGTGATGTGCAGTGTTGCATAGAATTGAAGAATTAGTTCTTCATTCCAGTCACATATATCGCTGCAGAAATTCAAGTCCTGCGTCGTGAAGAACACCGAGGACCTGCTCAAAGCCTGGCAGAGACTCCATGTCCACATGAGGAATATGAGCATGATCGAAGATTTTGTCCTTGTTGAAGAGCACTGAGGAATAGAAATTGGCTTGGCTGGCAGTCCAGAAATGCCTTTTCCTTATGCGAGCAGAGTCATATGGGTTGTAATCTGTGAAGAAAACGTGCTCGCCAAAGAAATCTTCAGCCTTGAACTTTTGCTTCGTTGAGAAAGGATTCTTTTGTTTGGGCAGAGGGGTGTCAGTGAGTTGCATCACTACCTCAGGAATCGCAAGTTCAGGTTCTTCTGGCTGAGGAATTTCTGGTTCCTCAACAGGTGCAAATCCCGAGGATCGCCAGCAGGTTCATCGGCACTAGTGGCTGGAATTTCTTCATGCACGCAGCAAGTGGGTTGAGTTTCTTCAGAGTCCATTTGGACTGTTTGTGCAGGGACCGAGGAATCTGTTGAAGCGGGGTGAAGAGAGGAGTATTGGGATGCGTACTTTCCCAAAAGTCATCATTCATCACCGTGTGGTGCACCCAATATCCACATCTTCATCTTGAATTTCCTCAACACCGGCCTCTTCGTAAGTGAACAGAGGCGAGGTGAGGAAATGACGGGGTTGAAGGGATTGCGCCCACTTCAATTTCTTCATCAATCTGCTCACGGGCGGCAGAATGACGTTCTTCATCGATCCGATTGGGATCTCATAGTCTTCTCAAAAGGAACAAGGTCCTTTGATGGCTTGGAGGAAATCGAACAACATCAATTGGATTTTCAAATGAGCTGGTCATTTGCTTCATTTTCTTCGCAATTAAGAATGTGACACAGCTGATGCCTTCCTTT
Organism: Aegilops bicornis; assembly: GCA_021605145.1. Lineage (NCBI taxonomy): Eukaryota > Viridiplantae > Streptophyta > Magnoliopsida > Poales > Poaceae > Aegilops > Aegilops bicornis. The sequence continues at coordinate 193,170,092 of CM038672.1, read as the reverse complement.
TCTTCACTGCAGCTCATTCTGCAGCCTTGGTTTTCTTCACATCAGAGGCAGATGGAGGAATTGGAGTTGCTGTTGGCGCAGGAGGAGCTCAGGAATCAGGATGAATTTCTTCAGGCGCAACTGATGCAGTTGCCCTGATCTCTGCAGTTTCTTCCGGAGCACCACTAGAGGATGCCCTGGCAATTTCTTCAAATGGCCGAATTGAGTCATCAGCCCGAACTTGTATTTTCATCAGAGGCTGAAAATCATCACCGTCTTGGCATGTTCTTCAAATAGGCCGAGCAGAGCAGCCCGAGCAATTTCTGCTATGCTATGCGGTTGCAACATTTGTGAGATTGTTCGTCGTTGATTTAATCTCGACCTTGGCTCCTTGCCAATTAGCATAGTAAGAATCGAAGTTTTTGCTGAGGTTTTGAATTTCAGTCTGGACCTTGAGAAGTTCCTCAGGTGTCATTTTGACAACATTTTTCTTCAGAAACTTCTCCTTTCTATATTGAGCCTTCTGGATTTCTCTTGCCTTTTCAAACTTCCATTTCTCTTCAGCGATGAAATGGGTCAACATATGACTTTGTCCAGGAGTCAGATGAAAGCCAGGCATAGGGGTATTGGGATCCTTGTGCCAGAGATCAATATAGTCAAGGATTTTCTTCGGATCCAACAGCAGTGGCACAAAAGTGCCTTTGGCTCTAGCGGCCCTTTCTTGGCGATTTCTGATGATTTCCGCAAGTTCTTCATCAGAAGCTTCATCATCAGAAGGCACATGGAATGCAACTTGTTTCTTCTTTGGACTTGGCCGAGGACCACGCCCAAATTGTTGTTTTGATCTTCAAAGACCGGGCCAGATGATGAAATTGGTGTCAGCCGAGGAACCGCGTAAACACCAGAGGCAATCGAGAAACCAGCAGTCCTTTGGCATGTAGCCAGATGCACAGGCTGAGGACTTTGACGGAGCTGTTGAGGACTTTGGTGGAGCTGTAGCAAGGTGAGGAATTTGCCGTGAGGGCGCCGGCCGAGGAACTTGGCTTATGAGCAGACTTCTTTGGCATGGATTTCCTTGGTTTGGCCGAAGCCTCAGTAGCAGTAGCAGTGGCAGAATCCTCATTGAATTTCTTCACTTCATCCTTGGCTTGTCTTGCCACTTTCGCTTGGCGCTTAGCCCATTCTTCAGGAAAGTCCTCACCACGTTTGATGCTTGTGGGATCAGCTACTTGGCCAGGTGCCAATGGAGCTCTTGGGCATGGAGGATTGAGAGCGAATTTCTTCATGTATTTTGGAGTCACATATCTATATTCCCTCCATTCCCTTGCCCATCTTCGTTCAATCTTCTGAATGCGCACCTTGCACTGATTTTTGCTTTCTTCATCAGGTGTGCAATAGTCAGCATAGATTTCCTTAGGGATTTCAAACGCAGTCATAACCTCAGGTTTCTTTCCTCCTTTCTGTTGCTTCTTTCTGTCAGCCATTTTCTTTAGTTGAGGAAATTGAACAATTGAGTTCTCTGAAGAAGTATGCAGTTTTTCTTCGAGGAACGCTGCAAACGAGTTAAGTTGATGAGAACCTAGTGATTCAAAGAATGGACATGTGTACCTGTGAACAGAGTATAGTTGCGAGGAATTTTGGAGAGGTCATATGCGTTCTCGGAAGGTTTTTCAAAAAGAACAAGTTTTGAGGATTTTGACCAGATGAGCCTTGAGGAATTTCACTAAGGGTCCTTTTTCTTAGGTTCCAGAGTTGTACAGATCGAGGATCCACAATTGAGGAATCTTGAAGAAAATCATTGCTTAGAGAAACGAATCAAGAGCATATTTTGTTTGAGGTGTTCATCTGTGAAGATTTGAAGAATAAACACCTTTGAAGATTTTCGTGAAGGTTTCAGAATCAAAGCGAGTAATAAAAGTAACTTTTAATTACCCAAGTGAAGAACACGACGAACTAAGAAGAACAGCTTGGGAAGTCCGATTCAGATCTTACACGCCCTAACTTGGCGGAGGAAGATAGCCACGGCGACGGCGGAGTGAGGAATTCATGGTCGGTGCGAAGTACGACGGCGAAGAGGTCGAGGCAGTGAAGCTCTTCCTCACCGGGCGACGATGGAGAAGGGCGGCGCTAGGGTTTGAGGAGCTCGAATCGGGAGAGAGAGAGATCGAGCGGGGTAAAAAGAAGTGAGGAAGGGGAGAGGGGTATTTATAGAGGCAGTGAAAACCGTTAGCCCGAAGATTTAGGACCAACGTGCCCCTGACCATTCTCCTTCTCACGACATGTGTCACCCACGTACTGTGTAGATGAGATCGTGTACGATCATGGGTGAGTAAGATAATGCATCGTGGGATGCGGAACGGTTTGAGGGGCAAAACCGAAAATTTGAATAAGATCAGTTTTAAAGTTTCGTTCGCAATTTCTTCAGCTGACAAGGACACAGTGAAGATTTTGAACGAGTCTCAAATAGAACGCACATGAAGAATTTGTGAATAGATTGGGTTGAGTATAGCATAGAGGGGGAAGGGTCCGATCGCATTCACTTAGCAGAAAAAGTGACTTGAAGAAATAGCCATAAGTGAATGTTGTAGAGGACATAAACCCATATATATATATATATATATATATATATATATATATATATATATATATATATATATATATATATATATATAGCCAATGAAGAAAGACGACGGAAACAAAGTGAAGATTTTGCAAAGTTGAATAATTTGAAAATCAAGAATTTCAAAAGCGAGGAAAAATTCAAATTGAAGATCTTCAACTTTGGTGGTGGCGTGACCCACCGTATAAGAATGATGATTTCGCATACACCGCTGCATAATTGTCGTAGGGTTCTGAGAGTCAAATTCTTCATTAATTTCTTCACACTTAGAGTGTTATTCTTCATTGATTGAAGAAAAACGTTTCTTCATGTGTTGCACATCAAAGTCATCAATTTTGCATAAGTGTTAGGATGTGTGTCTTATTCAAAGAACATTCAAAGATTCTAAGATATTTAGCTCACACCGCAACTTGCTAAATCTCTTCTCATCCAAGGGCTTAGTGAAGATATCTCGCTAGTCGTTTCTTCGCCTTTACGTGCTCGATAGAGATGTCGCCTTCAACACATGATCACGAAGAAAATGATGACGAATTTGAATGTGCTTTGTCTTCGAAAGTGCTGAACTGGGTTGTGAGCAATCTTGATGGCACTCTCATTGTCACAAAGAGAGAGGCACATTCTTCACGTTGATGCCGTAGTCCTTGAGAGTTTGCTTCATCCACAATTGAGCACAACATGAGCCGGAAGAATGTATTCAGCTTCCGCAGAGATGTTGATACGCCTGCTTTCTTCGAGGACCAACAGACCAAAAGATCGTCCGAGGAAATGACAAGTACCAGATGTTGACTTGCGGTCCACACGATCACCAAAGCATAGTCGAGTCGTAATATCGAATGAGATAAAAAGCGAGCCCTTGGGGTACCATAATCCTAGTGTTGGTGTGTGAGCTAGATATCGAAGAATATGTTTCACAGCCTTATGGTGTGATTCCTTCTGTAGCTTGAAATCGGGCACACATGCAAACACTAAGCATTATATTTGGCCTAGATGCACATAAGTACAAGAAAGAACCAATCATGGAGCGGTATACCTTGTGATCAAGTCAATACCACTTTCATCAAGGCATAGATGGCCATTTGTGGGCATAGGAATTTTGACGCCTTTGCAATCTTGCATGCCGAATTTCTTCAAGACATCTTTGAGGTATTTCTCCTGAGATATGAATATGCCATTGTGTTGTTGACGAATTTGAAGACCTAAGAAGAATTTCAACTCTCCCATCATAGACATTTGATATTCTTCACTCATCATATAGGCAAACTCATCACTATAACGTTGGTCAGTACAGCCAAAGATAATATCATCAACATATATTTGGCACACAAACAGTTCACCATCATAAGATTTACTAAAGAGAGTAGGGTCGAGTGAACCGGATGTGAAGCCATTCTTCACGAAGAATTCCTTCAAAGTATCATACCACGTCCGTGGGGCTTGTTTGAGACCATAGAGGGCCTTATTAAGTCTCAAGACTTTGTCGATTCTTTGGATCTTCAAAACCTGGGGTTGAGCAACATATACTTCTTGCTCAAGCTTACCATTGAGGAATGCACTTTTCACATCCATTTGATATAAAGTGATATTGTGATGGTTAGCATAGGCGAGTAATATGTGAATAGACTCAAGTCTAGCAACAGGTGCAAAAGTTTCATCGAAATCAATTCCTTCAACCTGTGTGTAGCCTTGATCTACTAGTCGTGCCTTATTCCTCATCACAAGACCATTTTCATATTGTTTGTTGCGGTAGATCCACTTTGTGCCAATGATATTATGCTTGCGAGGATCTGGACGTTTGACCAGTTCTCAGACCTTGTTAAGCTTGAACTGATGTAATTCTTCTTGCATAGCCTGAATCCACTCGGCCCGTAAATGCTTCATCTACCTTAGTGGGCTCTGTGATAGAGATGAAAGCATAGTGCCCACAAAAGTTATATAAATGTGAAGCTTTTGAGCGAGTGAGAGGACCTGGCGCTTTAATGTCATCGATGATCTTCTCCACTTGTACTTCTTTTGCAACACGAGGATGAGCTGGTTGTCGTCGAGGAATGATCATTTTCCTCAAAGACCATTGTCTTCAAGATATCTTGATTCATCACTCGACGTTCTTCACGGATAGGAATACATTCTTCAAAGTTAGCTTCTTCAAGAGGGAATGCCATCCTCGGTTGCCTTGAACTTGATAGATTCCTCATGTGCTGGTTCATCTAACACGAAGGTAGGTGCTCTCTTTGCGAGCCATTAGTTTTCATCGAATCAAGCACATCTACAAGGTCAACAATCTTGTGAAGAGCGATGTTGAAGACCACTGTAGGTGTGCGAGTCCTTTCCGTAACCAAGCATAAAACCTTCATTTGCTTTGATTGCAAATTTAGAATTGTGATGAGGATCTCTAATCCAACATTTAGCACCGAAGACTTTGAAATAACTTACATTGGGTTACTTGTCAGTGAGGAGTTCATAGGCAGTCTTCTTGAAGAATTTGTGAAGATATACTCTGTTGATGATGTGACACGCAGTATCAATTGCATCAATCCAAAACCGACTAGGCGTTTTGTATTCATCAAGCATAGTGCGAGCCATCTCAACAAGAGTTATGTTCTTGCGCTCCACGACGCCATTTTGTTGAGGAGTATAAGGAGCAGATAACTCATGAGTGATACCAAGTTCATCAAGATAGTCATCAAGACCAGAATTCTTGAACTCAGTTCCATTGTCACTCCTGATGTGCTTGATCTTCACACCAAAGTTAGTTGAAGCCCTCGAGGAAAATCGTTTCAAGACTTCCTGCACTTGATTTTTGTAAGTAACAATGTGTACCCATGTGTAACGAGAGTAATCATCAACAATAACAAAGCCATATAGAGATGCATCATTAACGACACCGAGTAATGATTGGGATCAAAGAGGTCCATGTGAAGCAATTCGGAGGGACGAGTAGTGGTCATGATAGTCTTCATTTGGATGCTTGGCCTTGGTCATTTTTCCAGCTTCACAGTTCGCACAAGTGATTCTTGAGGAATTTGACATTTTCAATGCCAATGACATGCTTATTCTTCGCAAGCGTGCAGTAAATTCCTCATGCCTGTGTGACCAAGTCGTCGATGCCATAGCCAGCCTTCTGAGGCTTTTGCAAGTAGACACACGGCTGGTTGTGGTCCCAGAGAGAAGTCAACAATATACAAGTCTCCTCTCCTAAAGCCTTCGAAGACTTTGGAATTGTCAGCTTCCATAATCACAACACAACGATACTTGCCAAAGATGACAACGATATCAAGATCACAAAGCATTGAGACTGACATGAGGTTGTATCCTAAGGACTCAACAAGCATGACTTTGTCCATGTGTATGTCCTTAGAGATCGCAACCTTACCGAGGCCCAATACCTGACTTTTGCCTTTGTCAGCAAAGATGATATGCTTCAGATGTGACGGTGATAAGGGAGCATCCATCAATAGATTCCTGTCACCAGTCATGTGATTTGTACAACCACTATCGAGAACCCACTCAGTGGCTTTGGGTTGATCATCCTGCAAATGAATTAGTACAACTTACGATCTCATATAATTCATCAGTGAAGAATATGATATCAAGTTCATCAGATGAATTTCATCAACAAGATCAACAGATAAGCAGTATGAGGACGTGTGAAATGAAAGGTCATTTCATCATGATTATCCTGCGTCCTTTCAGGCATTTCGTCAGGTCCCCAGCAAATTCTTCAGACGTTAAGGCACATCTGGAGACCTGACCCTGCAGAAAAGATTAGTTCTTTTTCTTCACCACCCACATCTGAAGGGGTGGTAAAGAGTTCATCACTCTGCGAGCACCATACGAGAATGGTGGCATAGAAGCCAATCCATTTCGTTTCACATAAGAGGGGTTAGGGTAAGCATATGAATAAGTAGAGAAATTCTTCGAGGACTTATGTACATATTGGTTTGAAGAATAATGAACATATTCATAGCCCTTAGCTCTACCTCAAAAACAGAAAGTTGTTAGCACGATGATAATCATATGAGGACTTTGATCCTTTTGAGGAATTTGATCCACGTGAGGAATTTGGTCCGTATGAGGACTTTGATCCATATGAAGAATTTGGTCCATATGAAGAATTTGATCTGGGGTTCCTATTCTTTTCAAGGCACTTCTTGGGAACCCAGATTTTCTTCATAGGAGAACCGTTCCTGCAGTTAGTGCCAACATATCTAGCAAATACTTCACCATTCTGATTTTTTGAACAGTTTATAGTTTGAGTCAAATGACTCATCAGAAGAATGAGGAGATTCGCATGTAAAGCCAGATAAGTTAGATGGATCAACCGGAGGTCCCTTTGCAGCAACCCATGAGGTTTTGGGATACTGCTCAGGCTTCCAATATGTTCCATCAGCATTGAGTTTCCTCTCAAAGGCAATACCCTCTTTCCTAGGGTTCCTGTTGAGGATCTTCTTTTTAAGCACATCACAAAGACTCTGATTCCCTTTGAGGCTTTTGTACATGCATGTCATATACAATTCCTTCAGCCCTGCATCGTCAGTGTTACTAGCAATGTCCTCAGATGAGGAATTAGTGATAGCAGAGGCAGGTGAAGAATTTGTAACAGTTGAAGCATTTGAACATTCAGGTGAAGAATTAGCAGATTCACGTTCAATGCACTTTAAGCATGGAGGAATAAATTCTTCTTGAGAAGCGCTGATTTGTTGAGCAAGTAATGAATCGCGCTCCTTCGAAGATCTTCATAACTCACTCTTAGCTTCTCAAGATCTTGCTTTCTTTGAAGAAATTCATAAGAAAGTTTCTCATGATCGATAAGAGAGTGTTATGATGACCTTGAAGGCTATCAAACCTAGACTCAAGTCTCTCAAGATTTTCACCAAGGCTTTAGTGCGATCCGCTTTCTTCACCTAACATATCATCACTCTTGTCTAGCATGTTTTGAACCTTTTCCAAAGCCCTTTGTTGTTTTACAACAATTTCAGCAAGTTTTGAGTAACTGGGCTTTAGATCTTCATCAGATTCATTTTCACTAGATTCAGAGGAGGTATAGTTGAGTACCTTGGCACCCTTTGCCATGAAGCAATAGGTGGGAGTGTAGTCATCACTATCTTCATCAGTATTGTTGGTGAGGTCATTTTCTTCAGAGTTGAAGATGGACTTGTCGACGAAAGCAAGAGCGAGAGCTAGACTCGCCACACTGCACTCAGATTCTTCTGATGCCTCCTCTTCCTCATGATCCTCAGATTCAGCTTCAGAGTCCATTTCCTTGCCAATGAATGCCCGAGCCTTTTTGGAGCTGCCCTTCTTGTGAGAAGAAGGCTTTGAGGATTTTGATGATGAAGATTTCGATGATTTCTTCATCTTCTTCAAGGCCATCGAACTGTAATCCTTGTGTTTCTTCTTCTTTAATTCCTTTTCCCACTAAGGACAATCTTGGATGTAGTGACCAGGTTTCTTGCATTTGTGACAAAGTCTTCTCTTATAGTCATCGGATGAGGAATCACCGCTTCTTGAGGATTTTCCAAAGCGACCACGCCTTGTGAACTTCTGAATTTCTTCACGAGCAGTGCTAGCTCCTAGCCTAATTCTTCAGATCTCCAAGGCTACTACCGAGTCTTCACACTCAGATTCGCATACAGCCTTGGCCTTCGTGGCACGTGTTTTCCATAGCTAGAACCATAGAGATCTCTTTTCAAAGAAGCTCGAACTCATGAGTATTTAGCCTCTCGAGGATATCAGCAGGATCAAGTGACTTGTAGTCAGCACGCTCTTGTATCATCAGTGCCAGAGTATCAAATGAGGAATCAAGCGATCTTAACAATTTCTTCACCACCTCATGGTCGGTGATGTCAGTGGCGCCAAGAGCTTGAAGCTCATTTGAGATGTCAGTGAGGCGATCGAAAGTTTGTTGAACATTTTTGTTGTCGAGTCTTTTGAAGCGGTTGAAGAGATTCCGAAGAACGTCAACTCGAGAGTCACGATGAGTTGAGACTCCTTCATTCACTTTGGACAGCCTATCCCAGATGAGCTTGGCAGTTTCCAAAGCACTCACTCTTCCATATTGACCTTTGCTCAGATGGCCGCATATGATATTCTACGCTTGAGAATCGAGTTGCTTGAATCTCTTCACGTCAGCATTCGTGAGAAGGTGTGACCGAGGGAACACCATTTTCCACAACATACCGTAGATCATTGTCAATTGCTTCAAGATGCATTCGCATCTTGTTCTTCCAAAGAGTGGTAGTCCGTCCCATCAAAGGTAGGACACCTGCCGAGACCTTGATCATACCTGCGGTCGACATAACTAAAACTCCGGTGGTTAAACTAAATCACACGTAACAAGGGAGTACCTTGCTCGATACCAATTGAAAGTGCGTTATATCGACTAGAGGGGGTGAATAGGCGATTTTTATGAATTCTTCAACGAGGAATTTGCCGATGAGGAAATTCCTTAGCGAAGAACTACTTGCAGCGAATAAGTACTCGTAAGTAAGCATAACAGAATACACGCATGGTCATCATGATGAAATGAAGACAAACACAGAGTACGTAAAGCGTAATCACAGGATAACACAAGATGAAGACAAACCGATCAAGAAATTGAACTGAGGAAATTGAGAAAGTCTTCACCAAAGTCTTCAAACACAGATATGAACAAACACTCAACACAAAGAATGAGGAAATGAAAGGGTTGAGGAAATAGAACCGCTTAGGTTGGTGAAGACAATGATTTGGTAGACCAGTTCCAACTGCTGTCTCGGTTATGCCCTGGTTGGAGCGGCTGAGTATTTAAACTCGAGGACACACAGTCCCGGACACCCGATCGGCCGAAAGCACGCAGCTCAGACACCAAGTCCTCACCGTATTCTCCTTTAACTAAGGTCCCATGCACTCGTCCAATCACTCGTGGTAAGTCTTCAGCGACTTCCAAACCTTCATAGACTTGGTCACTCGGCGATCCACAATTCCTCTTGGATGTTTCTAGACCGTGACGCCTAACCGTCTGGAAGAAGCACAGTCTTCAAACGTAACAAGCGTCGGATCCACGCAGGATCAATTTCTTCAGTGATGCTCAATCACTTTGGGTTTGAAAGGGTTTGGTTTTTGGGTCTTTCCTCACTTGATGATTTTCACTCAAAGTCCTCAGAGGATGGGTTGCTATCAAATGACAAGTGTCAAGTTTCTCTCGGAGCAGCCAACCAGCTAGTGGTTGTAGGGGGCGGCTATTTATAGCCTAGGGAGCACCCCGACATGATAAGACATAAATGCCCTTCAATGATATGACCGTTAGGTGGATAAGATATTTTGGGACAGCTGGCCAAGAAGACAAGAACGGTCGGAAATTTGGATATCAAATTCCTCAGGGCTATCATGTTCCTCACTGTGTAGGCAATCCGCACTGGCGAATTCCTAACTCCTTAGTCAGAACAAATTCCTCAGCGACCAGTTCGTGTTAGTCACTGAAGAAATTGACTGAACTGTATGAGATTTCCAAAGGCTTCACTCGAAGGGATTGGTAGGTGTAGGATTTTGAGTTGAGCATCACATGGAAATTTTTCCTTAGTATTTCCTCGACCCCCTTTAACAGTACGGTGTTTCCTATGACTCAAGAAAGAGAAAAACGAAACTACGAAAAAAAAGTCTTCACGCTTCATGTTCCTCAAATGAATACCAAGTCTTCAAGGTCACAACAATTTCTTCACTTTCAAAGTCTTCAGAAAGTATTCAGAATATCAAAGTCTTCAGTCGAACAACTTCATTTTTAGGGGTCGACTTTCTCTGTAAATATCAAACTCCTCATAGACTTATAAACCTGAGTACACTCACAAACGCATTAGTTCCTTAACCTATAAGTCTTCAATCCACCAAAATCACTAAGGGGCACTAGATGCACTTACAATAAGTTCCTGTAGCATGTGGTTTGCTTGCTCTGAACATTGCTTCCTGATGTTGATTCTGCCATGTTAGTATTTTCTCTAAGTCTGTGAAGCTGATATATTTTGCACTTTTTCCATGCTTGTTTGGACCTGTTATGGTGTGATTTAGCCGTAGCTCAGTGTTCATCTTTTGTTAAGAATCTTGAGTAGATCACTGCCATATGCTTTGTTGGTACGTTAGGGTGCAGTAGCTTAATTTCTTGTTGCTTGCTATGTGGCATCATGCTGTTAAGGGCAGATTTGTGCCATTCTTGTTTTGCTTGTCATTTGCAAACCGTGCATCCGATTCCGGTGATCCTTATATCGATTTCAACCGAAATCATCTCACCTTTCCAGCGGCATACTTGGTTTGCCAAGTTGATGCCTGGTTCATCATTTTCCTTCCGGAGCACAAATACGCATTGCATATCACATCTCGCATATCATGCCATGTTTTGCATCATGTTGCTTGTGCATTGCACCGTGATTTATTGTGGTTCCATTTTTTGTGTTCTTGCTTTGGGTAGAGCCGGGAGACGAGTACGTGAATGAGGAACCTGTTGAGAACGCTTACGAGGATCAAGCTTTCGACAACTCGAGAACCTTGCAGCAAGATGACCATACCCTCGAAATCACTTCTATCTTTGCTTGCTAGATGCTCGTTCTTTTGCTATGCCTATGCTACGATGCCTATCACTTGCTTATCATGCCTCCCATATTGCCATGTCGAGCCCCTAACCATCCTTTCCTAGCAAACCGTTGTTTGGCTATGTTACCGCTTTGCTCAGCCCCTCTTATAGCGTTGCTAGTTGCAGGTGAAGATGAAGTTTGTTCCTTGTTGGAACATGGAGATGTTGTTCCTTGTTGGAACATGTTTACTTGTTGGGGATATCACAATATATATTGTTTAATTAATGCATCTATATACTTGGTAAAGGGTGGAAGGCTCGGCCTTATGCCTGGTGTTTTGTTCCACTCTTGCCGCCCTAGTTTCCGTCATACCGGTGTTATGCTCCTTGATTTCGCGTTCCTTACACGGTTGAGTGATTTATGGGACCCCTTGACAGTTCGCTTTGAATAAGACTCTTCCAAAGAAGGCCCAACTTTGGTTTTACCATTTGCCACCTAAGCCTTTTTCCCCGGGTTTCGCGAGCCCGAGGTCATCTTTATTTAACCCCCGCCAATGCTCCTCCGAGTGTTGGCCCAAACTAGAGCGCTTTAGCGCCCCCTCAAGGAAACTTGAGGTCTGGTTTTAGTTGTATGGACTGCTCATCCGGTGTGCCCTGAGAACGAGATATGTGCAGCTCCTATCGGGATTTGTCGGCACATTCGGGCGGCTTTGCTGGTCTTGTTTTATTGCTGTCGAAATATCTTGTAGTCCGGGATTCCGAGACTGATCGGGTCCTCCCGGTAGAAGGAATATCCTTCATTGACCGTGAGAGCTTATAATGGGCTAAGTTGGGACGCCCCTGCAGGGTATTATCTTTTGAAAGCCGTGCCCACGGTTATGAGGCAGATGGGAATTTGTTAATGTCCGGTTGTAGAAAACCCGAAGTTGACCTTGATTAAAACACATCAATCAAGGTGTAACCGTGATGGTCTCTTCTCGTGAGTCCGGGAAGTGAACACGGTGTTGGAGTTATGCTTGACGTAAGTAGTTCAGGATCACTTCTTGATCGCTACTAGCTTCACGACCGCGCTTTGCTTCTCTTCTCGCTCTCTTTTGCGAATGTAGCCACCATATATCCTAGTCGCTTGCTGCAGCTCCCCCTCACAACTCTGTCCTTCCTATAAGCTTAAATAGTCTTGACCTCGCGGGTGTGAGATTGCTGAGTCCCCGTGACTCACAGATTCTACCAAAATAGTTGCAGTGCCGACGATGCCAAAGGCAGGTGACGCAACCGAGCTCAAGTGGGAGTTTGACGAGGAATGTGGTCGTTACTATGTATCGCTTCCAGATGATCGATAGTGGAGCCAGCTTGGGACGATCGGGGATCCGTGTAGCATTTGGGGTAGTCTTCTTTTATTTTGGTTCCGTAGTCGGACCTTGAGTGTATTCTGGATGATGGATGTTTATTTATGTATTGTGTGAAGTGGCGATCGTAAGCCAACTATGTATCTCTTTCCCTTATGTATTACATGGGTTGTGTGAAGATTACCTCACTTGCGACATTTCTTTCAATGCGGTTATGCCTCTAAGTCGTGCTTCGACACGTGGGAGATATAGCCGCATCGAGGGCGTTACAAATAGTCAGACCAGAACAGCACAGTATCTCCACTACGAACATCAACCGAAGTAACTGCTCTGAAATTATCCATCAACTTGCAGACATCTCTCCACCAAAAAGAGCCACAAAGAGTAGTATCATGTGGAATCCTTTGAAATTAGTAAGAATACCAGACTAACTGAACCCAAGGCACATCTGTCTTATTATAAAATTTATTTAGATGTTTCAGAAGGAGAGCATCATTTTGCAGACCAAGGTTTAAGATTCCAAGCCCCCCCTTCAACTTAGGACTGCAAACAAGTGGCCAAGCAGCCAGTGAATGTCCCTTTTCCTGACCATATTTCCTCCATACACACTGCGTCTGAATTCTTTCCAATTGTTTCAGAATACCCTGAGGAATTGACAAGCTACAAAGGAATAAGATAGACAAAGAAGAAATGACAGAGTTTACTAATTGCAACCTGCTCCCTTGAGGCAAGAACCAAGAACTTGCTGTCAATCTTCTCTCCATACAATCCACAAGGGGAAGAAGATCCACTATTTTGGGCCTGGTAGTCCCCACTGGCAGTCCCAAATAAGTGAAAGGCATTTTGCCTAAATTGCATCCAAAAAAGGCCACAAGATCAGAAGCATCCTGGTCAAACACATTAATGGGGTACATGGAGGATTTATGGAAATTAATCTGAAGACCAGTTGCCTTTGAGAAAGAATGTAATACTGATTTCAGTGCCCCCAATTGATCTTTGTCAGCATTTAAGAAAAGCAGTGTGTCATCAGCATATTGGACAACAGGGAAATCAGGGTCATGATTAGGCAGAGGCCTGCTTATTAAACCTTGCCGAAGAAGATCATTGATCAATGTCTGCAAGAGATCAGCCCCAATAACAAAGAGCAAGGGAGAGATTGGGTCCCCTTGCTTAACTCAACATTTGCATTTAAAGTGATTTCCTGGAACTCGATTCAGAAGGACAGAAGAAGTGCCAGATGACAGCAATTGCTTAATCCAGATAATCCATCGATCATCAAACCTTTTGCAATCAGAATCCTTATGATAGCCTCGTGCTGGATAGAATCAAAAGCCTTCTCAAAGTCTAACTTAAGCAAAAGGATCGGCCGTTTAGACTGATTGCACTGATGGATATACTCAAAGGTCCAAGCAAGACAATCCTGGATTGTTCGAGATTTATTGAAACCATATTGATTTTTATGCACACAATTGGTGATCTCCTGTTGAAATCTATTAGCAGCAAGCTTTGTAAGGAATTTCAGGCCAATACAGGTTAATGAAATAGGCTTAAAGTCACCCACACTCTCAGGAGACTGCTTTTTTAGGATCAGAGTAATGAATGAATCATTCAGGTTTTCTAGCTGCACTGTTCCAGCATGAAACTCATTCACCAGCTGAATAAAATCAGCAGAAATTATGTGCCAACACTTTTTAAAAAAAAGTCCATTGAAGCCATCGGGCCCCGGAGCCTTATCAATAGGCAGATCTTTAATAACATGTTCAATTTCTTTTAGATCAAAAGGTTTTGTGAGAACCTCCAAGCCCTGAACCCTAGGTATTAGAAACAATATATTTTCATCCAAAGAAATTGACCGAACCGTCCCCATTCTGCTTTTCAAGGATAACAAGAACTCTTTGGCTATTTCCTCATGGTTTGACGTTACTGAGCCATCAGACAATAACAGGCTAGCAATAGAGTTCTTTCTATATCTCTCCGTTGCCATGGCCTGAAAGAACTTAGAGTTTTCCTCACCCACTTTGATATACCTGATTGTACATCTTTTCCTCCAGTACAGATATTGCATGTGCAGCAGATGTTCATGGTGCAATTTTGTGAGTATCCTGAAATTAAACTCTAGTCCGGAAAGAGACCACATGTCCTCAAGATTGTCCAACCAAAGAATTACCCAGTTACACTTCTCAAGTAACCTCTTAATATGTGATAAACCTTTCTGCCATTTCTTCAATGCAAACCGCAAAGCCTTTAATTTGTCAACAATAATTGCTGAGATATGGGCCTTACGAGAGGGACGATTCCAAACCTCCTGCACACAATCCATAAAACTAGCCTGATGAATCCAAAAATTCTCAAACCTGAAGATATGTGCTTTCGGAATTGTTGTACTAATGGTCACCAGGAAAGGCACATGATCAGACGCAGTCTTGGCCAAAGGAGTCACTTGAGTCATGGGATAAGTGTTAATCCAACTAGCAGAAGTAAACACCCAGTCTAACTGCTCCAGAAGAGGCCTGTCCTGCATATTAGACCAAGTAAAATTTCTGCCTTTTAAAGGAAGCTCCAGCAGTCCCAAATGGCCAATTATTTTATTGAAAATAAACATATCATTTATATCACCACCGGGGAGATTCCTATTTTCAGTGGAACGAATAAAGTTAAAATCCCCCATGAACATCCACTTCATATCCGGGTCAATGTCTAAGTTGTAAATCCACAAAACAAACTCATCACGCAACTCACCCTGACATGGGCCATACACATTAACTAGAAACCACTACTCATTATTATGAACCGAGGTAAATTGCATAACGATAGCATAGGGTTTAACTTCAAGCAGAGTGCCATGGAACACATCAGATCGCCACACTATTAAAAGACCCCCAGAGGCTCCTCTAGTGGGAGACTCAACGAATTGATCGAAACCATAGGGTCAAAAGCTTTTCATGGTTGAACGCGAGCATGAAGATAGCTTAGTTTCTTGCAGACAAATCACTGAACATTGACTCTCCATCACTTTCTCCCTGACAGAACGCTGCCTAGCATCAGAATTCAGACAACGAACATTCCAACATAAAACTTTCCAACTACGCGTTGTCACACGATTCATGAATTAGCATTGCGTAGAGGAACAAAAGGAGCATGACACGCAATGCCATACCATCCAAAAGATAACAAAGTTCAGAACCACAAAGTGCCACATCCCAGACCGGACTCAGTTCAACCAAAAAGAAAACAAGCATAACAAGCACACTCGGCCTCAACATAAAAGGTAACATAAACATTTAGATGAAGATGCAGAAGAGTCCTCCTGTGGATTAGCCATAAGCTTGTCCACCGATAGAAGAAAAGGATCAATCTCCAGCTCCGCGCCTACAGCCTGAAGAATATGGATCGGGGTGTGTGGTGCAGCAGTAGGTTGAGCATCATCAGAGTCAACCGCAGAAGTGGGCTGGGCCTTGTCCTTGTCTTCCATGGGCTTGGCACGGGGTCGCTTCTTAGATGGCTATAAGGGGAGCTGCTCGAAAACCATGTTTTTTAAGCCATCCAACTTTGCCGCGCTCCGAGTGCAACGTCTCAGTGACGTATCAACCACAGGAGCCTTCTTCTTCTTCTCTCTCCGTATTCTCTCAGAAGATTGTTCCATAGAAAAAACCAAAGGTGATGACTGAACCGAAACAAAACAGCAGAACTAGCAGAAGCAACCTCTTCAGAAACAGGAACTGAAATAGCCGGCAGCTCCTCAAATAAAGCTCTGGCCACCGGACGCTTCGCCATGACATGTTTTCTGACAGCAGGAACAATGGGCAGAGAAGCAGACAAACAAGACTTCATCCGTGATTCATCAAAAGCAATGGACCAGGACCTCTTGGAATAAATGATTGAGCCCATCGGTTTGAAGAAGATAGACCTTGGCACATCCTTAACTGTGAAATCAAACATAAGGTTCTGGAAAGATCTCTTCCAAATCATCACCGGAGGGAGAGGAGGTCCAGCCACAATTCGTTCCATACCGATAAATATTTCATGCTGCTGAATCGCGGGTGGCTGGTAAGGCACAATTGCAAGCTGATTTTCCTCAAAGAAAAGATGCTGCTGAGGATCTGCGAGTGGCAAATCATGCAATTGTTGAATCTCAACTCCCTGCTCCTGTTGCTCCACAGAAGCAGATCCCTCAGGTTGATCAATCACTATTGAAACTTGATCCTGTTCAGGAGCAGCCGGCTGAGGGGCCTGCTCGTTCTCAGCTTCATCTCCCCACATTGCATTACCCCAACCAGGAGCTTCATCATTCACAGGCGGAGTATGGGTATGGTGGTAAGGCAAACATCAAATTATCCGGAACCAGATTACCAGGCAAAGGATGGGGGTTTCCATCAAGAGGCATGGGGTCTTCGTCATTCGGCATCTGATCTGCCAAGTCTGCACCGAGAACATAACAAGCCGATGTCCAAGACACTTGAGCACCTACATATTCTGCATAATCACCAAACACAACATCCCTTGGAACCAACGGCGTATCTGGAAAGCTGGCTTCAACCAAAGTATGGACAAGATAAGGATCTTCACTATCCCAAGAAATAAACTTTCCAAAAGTGCCTACGGCCTGCGAGATGTATTCAGTAGTGCGGTAATCCAGGGGAATCCAAATGAACATTAACCAGCCCTTGCGAAAACCATGTGTTCCCTTGAAATTATCTCCCTCATCATGCTTCATAAATCTAACAAAACGATCGTTGCCCAATGGAAAAGGTGCATGCTGAATCAATGTGTATCGAACTGACGGATCCCTGACTTGAAACAGACCCACCCCATGAAACCACGGCTGAGCAGATCGGACCAGAATACCTCTATTTTGCAGAAACTGGACAACCTCTTCCCGCACCGGGCCGAGCGGCCCCTCCAGCGCCGGCATCAACTCGACAACCATGAAGTCCTCATGACGCCGGGGCGGACGAGCAGCAGGTGTGATGAAGGTGCGTGGAAGCCGACGATCGCCACCATCGATGATGTGATGGCCAGGAGGCACAAAGCGCTGAGGATCGAGCTCGTAGTTCGCCATGGAAGAGCCAGACGCTTGTCGGGGGTTTTCTTTAGCTTGGGGAGAGGGAAGATGCAATGGAGGCGGCGGCGATGGGACTGGATAGTCTATCCCAATAACTCCGGCTCTGTTCCCATGAGAAGCAGCAGATTCTGATAAACCCGTTTTTTGTTGCACCAAAATTGGCCTCCAAACCAATCCATTGGAGCGCGCGAAATCATTACAGTCATGGCTAGAGTGACCTGGGCGAGAGCAAGCCGAACAGACCGCTCGCATTCCACATGTCGCTGACAAGTGGCCCCTCTACGAGCAAATAGTGCAGGTAAGCACACGGTCCACCATGTCATCGACCATAGCTTCAAACTGTCTTGCAGCCTCTTGAGAGGAGGGGATATCTGAACAGTGGACCAGAGAAGTTGGACCCGGAGGCGTGGAAGGCCCGGGAGGAGTTGGGCTAAGCAGCAAAGATGGGGTAGAGGCATGGTGGGCCTCCAAAGCCACTGGGTCAGAAACCTGACAATTGGTTTGAATAGATGGCAATACCGCCTCCGTGAAACGTGCGGTCAAAATCCCAGCATGCATGGAGGAAAGTTCTCAGAAACCGGATCAGTCACTGGCACAGATGATTTCGGCAGGCTCAATGCCGGCAAAGGAGTAAAAGTACCAAAAACAATGGGTGGACGAGCCACACTCCAAAGCAAGTCCGCGGGTGGCGATTGGTGAAAGACTACACGCTCATGAGCAGGAAGATCATACCCAACATCTCTCATGGTGTCAATGCACTTTTGCGTAGCTGGATATCTATATCCCTTGCAAGTAGAGTATCGCTCAAACGTGGCAAATGAAAGCTTTTTCTGGGCAGAAGCTACAGACTTGATAGCCGATCTAGCCGGAGGCTTATGCATGGCCAAAAGACCTAAAGATGATCGACGCTTTGTAGGACTAATTAAAATCCATTCACCATCACATTCCTTCCTCCAGATCCGGAGTTCTCTGATCCAATTAGGTCCCGCATTACCCCACAAATGAAAATAGCACTTGAACAAATCACAGGCAAAGGAACGGAGATCCATAATGATAAAACCAACTTGCTTGCAAGAGACATGGAAAGAGTAAACCTTTTCCTTGATGTGATCAACATGAAGATCAATAGCCGAACCTCCAATTGCTGCTTCCAAAGCCGCTGCCACAGAATCCTCTGAGAGACGAAAGGCATGGCGGCTGAATGAGACAACTAAGATGAATGACCTCGTGTGTCCCGAAGGATGAACCGAATGCCCAGTAGATCTGAAAACCTCATCTGCAAAAACCCTACCCTTGGAGAAATCCAAGCCAAGGGTAGATCCACCAGAAGAACCCATTGGAGATGGGTATTTCCTTGATCCAGAGAGGACGCCCGAGTTGATGATCGGAGAGGATCCACAGATTAGTGGAGAAGGAGGGAGATTGCCGGAGAAGGTGGGAGCGCCGTGGTGGGGGGTGGGAGCGCCATAGTAAGTCAAAAAAATCTACAACTTATCAAAGCAAAGTATTACGCTTGTTAGGCCCATTTACAAGCACGGCCCATACAAGTTACACAGAATCGGCCCATCAAAGGCCCATTCTACATTTGAAAATTTCCAGCCCATCGTTAGTTTTAGCCCATTAACGGCTCACTACGTCTTTGGGCCCAATTGCGACCCGAGCTTCTTTCGGCCTGTTAGCAGCCCATCATCAGTTCCAGCCTTTTAACAGCCCGGAACGTCTTTCGGCCTTTTCTCGGCCCATTCTGAAGTTGGGCCAATTCTAGCCCGCTGTGACTTTAGGCTTGTACTCGGCCCATTCGGTAAATGGGCCAACTCCTAGCCCATTTTGTCTCTCGGCCTATAAATGGCCCGCACAACAGTTGGGCCTCTGACTTTAGGTTCATTAGGGGCCCACCTTCTGCAGGGCATCATTTCAGCGCAGCATGACTTTCGGCTTGTTAAAAGCCTAGTTTGAAAATTAGGCCTCCTGTGTCCCATAATACTTTCGGCCTCTTACTAGCCCGTAAAGTAAAAGGGCCGAGACAAAATTGACATCTATTTCAGCCTGCTAGAGGCCTACGGGCCATTTCCATTTATACAACCCTATTGAGCTTTTGGCGTGTTAACGGCCTGCTAAGAGTCGTTGTTACGAGGGCCACATCAATTGGGATCCAGTTAATATTATTTTGACCAGCCCAATTAAGGCCCGCTTTGACTACACATGTTTGTTCATTTGTAAGACGTCCAGGAAATGTTTGGGCGTGGTCGCCCCCGTTTCAACGATATAGCATATTCAAGAATTGTCCTATTCTATACTATCAGCTCTAAAAAACATACACTATACAATAAAAAGGCTAAGGCATAGAAACATAGAATAATCCTACACTATACAATAAAGAAATTACAGCCGAATATACCCACTAGGCATTATAGTTCGGCACCAGTGATAATAAAGCGTACACAAACAGGAACTTACATACACTGGACAAATATAGCTCATACATCATGGACACGCATCAACAGAACTTACCATTTGAACTATAATCTCTTCAGAAATTAGGATTGGCCGGATTCAGATAGCACAAATTTCAGTCTGCAAAATCTCCAATTCCTTCCTGGTTACCTCAGTGTCTTGTTTCATTTTTTTGACTCCTGCATCTAATACCTGCATGTCTAGTCTCAACTTGTTGATTGTACGTTGAGAATCATGTAGACGTTGTCTTGCCACCTCTAGTTGATGCTCGAGAATGTCAACACATTCCAATTCTAATCCATAATCATTCGGTAACGGCCATGCCGCACTGCTCGCAGATCTTTGTGTTGATGTCACTTCATCCTCAAATGTTTCTGTAAGTACACATGACTAGGAAAAAAATATAGTTACAACAGTGAAGCGAGCAACACAGACTATTTTGTACATGGAAAAACAGGACTAACAATAATGTTACACGTCATGAAACATAAGCATTTGATATTTAAAAAATAATCAAAATGGTAGTCTGTGCAGCCTACATACAGAAATCTCTCTTAGCTCACCAAAGGAGCATGATGTTGGGGCCAAATCCAAAACACAGACAGGCTACAAATTTAGACAACACGCTGCGTATAGGTAAGCAAGCAGTTTCCATTCTGTAGCTCAATTAAAGTCTTAGGGAGCATAATGAAAAGTAGAGGGATTCATACCAACCTACTACAGCAAGCAAAGCTATGCAATCATTAGCCTAGTATAAACTAGATTGTGAGCCTCATGCAGTAATAGTTGGTTAATAGACTTCAAAGCTTCAGGCACACTTCGCTAGAGTAATTAAATGGTAAGGCCTTTATTTATGTCAACTAATAGTTATACAAGTACCCAACATCAGGCATCATTGTTTGGGAATCTCGAATGGCGAGGACAAATAAAGCAATTGAAAAGGGCAAATTAACTATGCCTGAAACAAACAAGGAATTGAACTGTTGAGTTGGATACAGTGACTTACCTTAACTGCTTGAACAGGCTCAGCGCTGCTCCTACTTCTCTTGCAAGGCTCCTTCCTAACATCTTGTACATGGAAATCCTCAAACTTATCTTCATTGCACCCCACTCTGCAAGGTGACACAAACTAGTTACTCATCTCATTGGAAGATAAATATGCATACTTTCTAGTCCGTGAACAACACAAAAGGATGAGATTGTAACAAAACAACACCACATAATGAAACATGCCACATCTCTTGCACTTGCACACAATGAAAGGAGCATTTACTATGTGTGTACTATGTAAAAACTAGGCATACCTTAGAACTGGATCTCCAGGTACTCTTGGAGAGCCTACTTTAGTGTACGCCCAAACCTTTATGTCACCTATGAGTTAGAAAAGCCCCCACTACAGTAGCCCTTAGTGTTTAAATCGTTGACAAGCTCTGTTATAGTGTTAGTTCAAGAACAACAAGTAATCAAAGCGAACAGTTTTGGTATGGATGGCTGATGCAAACAAGCAATTGAACAGATGTATAAAGAAAAGAAGCAAAGAAGGAGGCTTAAGGACCATCACTTAACTGACCAGATTTAAGGGGCATTTAAACATCATGTGCAACGTATGAACTAACATAAACATTGCATATTCCAATTTCTACAATGGAATGCACATGTATTAGGTTATGCCATGTATGATGATGCCTAAATGTACACTGTAGCAGGTAGGAGTGATTCGTAATTGCACGCACAATTGAATTGCAGGTTAAGGGCCAGTTATATTCCGTCTTTTCAGAGCTTACTGTCAAAATAAGCCATAAAAGATGTAAAGAAGTCATTTTTGAGTTATGGGCTTGGGCTTAACTTATTTCACTTTGGAGGGGGGTGTTTCGGGTAGAAGCTCACTAAAAATTGAAGGGAAGGGGAATAGTGAAATGACTTTGATGTCTGCCTATATTACACTGAAAATGCAATTGCCCTGCCCGCTTGCATCTCCTCTCCCCTTTCCCTCTACCTCGACCCCCTGCCTGCAGCGCTAGGGTTCTTCCAGCGAGCCGTCGCCACTGGTCCCCTTTGGCCTCGACCTCGACTATGTTCTATCCAACTAGGCTACATGGTAGGGGATATGGCCAAATCTTCCCTGTTGCTCCTCCCTCTGGCGCCGCCCCTCATTCTCATGGTCTCTGGCAGCTGCTCCACTGTGGTCCGTCAAACGCACTACTCCAGCGGGCACCGCACAACTAGGGCTGATGCCACACTACGACAGAAGGCACCTTATTCCCCCTTCCCTCCTCCCAGGCCGTGGCCTTGAGGTGCTATTGAAGGATGACATCCAACAAGGTGGCGATCTCCTCTGATTTTTTGCTAAATTTTCATTCTGATCCACTATACGATGAATTGCTATGAGATGCTTCTGCTGCTGCTATATGATGCATTGCTATGAGCTGCTCCTGATGCTGCTATATGATGAATTGCTATGAGCTTCTGCTGCTATGTGATGAATTGTTATGAGCTGCTGCTACTATATGATGAGTTTCTATAAGCTGCTCCTGCTACTGCTATATGATGAATTGGTATGAGCTACTTCTACTGCTGCTATATGATGAATTGCTATGAGTCGCTCCTGCTGCTGCTATATGATGAATTGCTATGAGCTGCTGCTGGTATATGATGAATTGATATGAGCACACTGCTGCTGCTGCTGTATGATGAGTTGCTATGAGCTGCTGCTGCTGCTATATGATGCTTTCAGGTGGTGCTGCTATATGATAATAAAAAGCCACTTGGACCATCGAATTTCAATAAATAATTGTTCTTCATTTGAATGTGGGTCATGCGTTCTTCGTTTAAATTAGGCAATGGGATCTCTATGGAAGACATTGACCAAAGTAGATTATGCCAAGTAGATGGTATCTTTGTATTTGCATTTTGAACAAATAGTGATGGTATGTTTTCCTATCATATTAATTACTGAAGTGGGTTCAATTTGTGATGTGTGCAAGTCAAACTAATTTTCATATGGGCAGAAAAATGACAAAATATAATGCAATCTAGACTTTTCACTGATCATACCAAAGATAAGCTGAAAAGGAAGGCAATGAAAAGAACTGGTTGAATTATTACCTTGAGCTCATATTCACATGTGCTTCTTTCCTTAGGATAACTCGTAATAACTGTCCCTAAGAAACTTGGCCAATAGAACTGACATACAAATAACATTACGATGATTGCAATGGAGGAGTGACCTACCATAGCACACTGTATAGGCTCACCGTTGCCTCTCCTTTTTTGTGATGTTCCATGAAATTGCCACATACATCTTGTACTTTTTCATTGTGTAACCCTATCTGCAAGTTGACACGGCTAATTTCAGACATCTCTACATGATAATACATTGCATATCCCTTGCACATATTTAAACCACCTATTCACGATGGTGTGCATAGCATAAACTAGCCATGACTCCGTGTGCTGGACTAGCAGGCACTCTATGGGAGCCTAATGTAGTGCACTGGAATTCCTACATGCCACCTATGATTTTGTGTAATATACTACCTCTGTTCCTAAATATATGTCTTTGTAGAGATTCCAGTATGGACCACATATAGATGTATATAGATGCATTTTCGAGTGTAGATTCACTCATTTTTCTTCGTATGTAGCCTATAGTGGAATCTCTAGAAAGACTTATATTTAGGAACGGAGGTACGAGGTAGTATCATGTATGACATCTACATATCTAATTTAGCAGCCAGTAGTAGAAATCATTGTCTGCACAAAGGGATTACTGGTCGAAAATCCTAGCAAAGCACGCTGGTAGGCACACAACAATACAAGAGAGAGAGACGCACTTACAAGATCATAGCAATGCCTCAGTCCAGGATCTTGGTTGGCCAAGTTGTTAGATCTAGAAGAAACATCGTCCTTGTAGTTTTTCCAACTTCATAACAGGTAACAGCGACATGTTAGTATATTTGAAGTACATTGGGCAGGTGATGTTGGACAGGTTTAAAGGTGAAGTACCTAGGCCGTGGCGGGTGCTTGGCATCTTTCTAGATGGTGAGAATTAGGTTAGAAACGTCAAGGGTGATGACGCTTGTTGGCCGGGTCCGTAAGGAGATCCAGAACTGCCGAAAGGTGGTGTTTGTCGAGCGGCTCCGGTAGGATGGACTATGGTGTGGGCGAAGCGGATCTATGGCCATGGACGAGGGCGTCAGTGAAGCTGCTCCAGTGGTTGGGTTAAGGATGGTGTCGATGATGCGGATCTGCTGTCGTGGACGGGGCGTTAGAAGTTGCTCCGGTAGGTTGGATGAGGGTGCGACGAAGCAAATCTGTGGCCATGGAGTTATGAGTTGGAAAATCGGCCCCGGTAGGGTTGAGAAAGGTATGGGCAAAGCTACTCTAGTAAGGCTAACAATGGTGTCGGTGAAGCGGCTCTGGTAGGGTTGAGGAAGGTGTCTGCGAAGAGGAGCAGAGGTCGTCGACGGGGGCGTCAGTGGGGCGGCTCCGGGGGGTGTGGACAAAGTGTCTATGGTGGGGAGTGCGAATGAGCCGCTGCAGATGTGCTGTGGTTGACGAGAGTACCAGTGAAGCAGATCCGGCACCGTGGACAAGGCCGGGTAATCGAATGGGTTCTGATACGATGGTGGATGAGCAGTCTACTTGTTTCTAGTGGAGGTGGGAGGGGTAGATGCGGCCGCAGAAGCAGATCCGGCGAGGTGGACGCCGCTAGCAGTGAATGGGCTCTGGTACGCCGGTGGATGAGTAGTCTAGGGTTTCGAGATGGGAGGGGAAGAAAGGCCGATGAAGTACGGACGGCGTGATGTAAGATGCTCTGTAGCTGTGTAGTTAGTCGTTCTTGCGGCAGGGGTATTGTAACTATTGTTCTCCATGCACCAAGGACAAAAGGGGAATTTCGCATGCTAAAGACTAGGTGTGGAAATTTTAGAAGGAGGTGGGAGATTTTGCCGCCCGTGGGATCGTTCATATCCAGTTTCAACTAATTTTGGACCATGCTAGCGGGAAGGTCAAGCAAGACTGTGTACACAGGGCATGCGTCAACAGTTAATAACTTGTGTGAAGTCCACCCCAGAAAAAAAGACAATAAATCGGGATGATGCACTAATAACGTGGACGTTCACACGGGTGCGGTCAATCGTACGGGTGTAGAGGCGCGTTCACAAAAAAAGGGCTCAAACGCTCAGCCTATGTATTTCTCATGAAAATAGATAATTTAGTGCCATTGGTTATTTAATTTAAACATAATGCATTGACGTGTTAGTGTAGAGGCGCACAAAAAGAAATGGATATTGTAGTCCCACAAAAGAAATGGATATTGTTATCCGCTAGTTAAAAGTGTTACCTCATATGATTACATAGCGTCCATTTCATAAATTGCGTACCCGTTGAATTCATATATGAATATTACATATATTACTTCATAATAGAACCTTAAATCATACAAGACTAATGAATTTGAATGCAGGAGTAACAATGGTGCATGTACATGATAGCTACATTGGTTGTTTGAAAAAACATCACTGTAACTTTGGCATGCACAATTGAAAAGGTTTATATAGATAGAAAAAATGTGATATGTGATTGTCCAATCTTTATAGTGTTGAATCGATATTGTACCTTTGGCCATGATACGAAGTAGATATTAATTTATGTTCAAGGGATGCACGTCCACGATCACTAGATAGTGATACGTGAATGAATTGTGCAATCTCTCTCGCACGCATACATAACTCATTTCCCCGTGGGCATCGGAATCACACACGCACACTTCTTATATTTATCGCCCTCCGTCAAGGTTAGAATTCGTCTTTCTACCCCGTCCTACAAGTTTCTCACACACAAACACACACGCTCTCTCTATTGAACACGCCCAACCCTTTAATGCCGCCCACCCACAACCACTAATGTCTCAAAGTATAATTATGTCTCTCACACATATGCCTAAGGTTAACTCGAGTTCCGGAACCATATGAACACATACAATGGGATTCAAGCAGAGCACCTATTGTTTGAGATTTCGCTCTCTCTCTCTCTCTCACACACACACACACACACACACACACACACACACACGCGCGCGCGCGCGCGCGCGCACGTAAACATTGTTTATCGCTTAATTTTTTTCCGGCACTTGCATGCACACCATTTGTTTATCTCCCGTGATGCTAATAGGTATGCCTCGCACACATGCTATCTACCTATCCCTTAATATACATATGTGTCACACAAACTCCTTCTCCCTACTAGCAAGATGCCCATGCGTTGCATGGAACGTCAAGATGCATTTGTATGAGTAGTTGATCTTGTGGGAGAAAAGGATGAACGAGGGAATGCATTATTTGCAAATGTGGAGAGGGGTGTTGGTATCTTTTTGCAAAATTGCCATAGTTTCCTTCCTATCCGTCAGATATAAATCGGATGGCCTATATTGTAGGATGGCAGGAACACCATCATCACCAACTCTGTTTTTTGTAAGAGTAGAGATATTTAAGTGTCACTTCCCCCTCCCCCCACCCACACACACTTCCCGACACCGAAGGAGTAGAGTGACACTTCGATCTTGATACTAATCTATCGACTGGCTTCTCTCTCAAACACACACACACACACGCACGCACGCACACTACCCAACACCGAAGGAGTAGGGTGGCACCTCGATCTTGATAGTAATCTATCTACTCCTCTTTCAAACACACACACACACATACACACACACTCGCTAGTTGTGCCTCTGTGCCTACCGCGCAAACTCTCGATACATCTTTCTCTCCCTTCCCCTCCCCACCCCCGCCATCCCCAACAATGACAGCAGAAGGGTGACAACTCGATCTGATCTTAATCTGTCAATTGGTTTCTCTCTCAAACATTGTGTCTCTGTGCCTCGCTCAGACACACTCGATACGCCTTTTTCTCCGTAGCCCCCTCGATATATAGACTTCTGACGCGCGCATAGCTGTAGTGACAATGACACTGAACCTAGTGTGCCTTGTTTTTACCAGCCTCATGTGATAGTTTTCACCCTATTTTCTGTTAATTAACAAGAAAACCTTTTCTTTTTTACTACTAGTGAATCTGAAATCATTCGGGGCAGACATAACATATATCACTTCAACCCAATTATCGCAGTAACTATTTTAAAAGAAACTAGCTAGATGCCTGTGCGTTGCACGGAACATCAAGATGCATTTGTATGAGTAGTTTATCTTCTGAGAGACTAGCAAGATGCCCATGCGTTGCGCGGAACATCAAGATGCATTTATATGAGTAGTTTATCTTGTGAGAGCAAAGGATGAACGAGGGAAGGCCTTATTTGCAAATGTGGAGAGGGGTGTGGTATCTTTTTGCAAAATTGCCATAGTTTCCTTCCTATCCGTCAAATATAAATCAGACGGCCTATACTGCAGGATGGCAGGCACACCATCATCACCAACTCTCCGAGTTTAGTTGTTTTGAATTTTTTCGTTTTATGAGTTTGAAATTCAAATTTAGAGCTCCCCATCACATGTTGAGATTACAAGGTCCATTAAATTGTTGGTGCATGTATAGTAAAGAAACAAATCTCGAGTTTGGCACGAGTTCGTGCAGCGGTAACACCACAAGGCCTGGTGTAGGAGTTACATTTACCTCTCGGGGCCCTCGGCACTGAGCTTCATAAATGTGTTAGGACGAGCAGGAATTGAGCTTCGGGATGCTTGATACGTCTCCAACGTATCCATAATTTTTTATTGTTCCATGCTATTATATTATTTGTTTTGGATGTTTTATATGCAATAATATGCTATTTTATATTATTTTTGGGACTAAGCTATTAACCTAGAGCCTAGTGCCAATTTTTGTTTTTTTCCTTGTTTCTGAGTACTACAGAAAAGGAATATCAAACGGAGTCCAAACGGAATAAAACTTTACGAGGATTTTTATTGAACCAGAAGACATCCACGGATCTTGGAGAGGGGGCAGAAGCTTCCCGAGGAGGACACAAGCCTCCTAGGCGATCGCCAGGGGGGTGCCCTGAGGGCTTGTGGGCCCCTATGGAGTCCTCCAACCATAATTCTTGCACTATAAATTCCCAAATATTCCCAAACCAATAGAAGCGTCCACCAAAATACTTTTTTCCCGCCACAAGCCTCTATTCCGCGAGATCCCATCTTGGGGCCTTTTTAGGCACCCTACCAGAGGAGGATTTGATAACGAAGGGCATCTACATCAACATTATGGCCCTTTCGATGAAGCGTGAGTATTTTACCACAGACCTACGGGTCCATAGCTAGTAGCAAGATGGCTTCTTCTCTCTCTTTGATCTTCAATACAATGTTCTCCTCGAGGTTCTTGGAGTTCTATCCAATGTAATATTCTTTTGTGGTGTGTTTGTCGAGATCCGATGAAATATGGATTTATGATCAGATTATGTATGAATATTATTTGAGTCCTTTCTGAACTCTTTTTTGCATGATTAAATATCTTTGTATTTCTCTTTGAATTATCAGTTTGGTTTGGCCTACTAGATTGGTATTTCTTGCAATGGGAGGGGTGCTTAATGTTGGGTCCAATCTTGCGGTGTCCTCACCCAGTGACATAGTAGGGGTAGCGAGGCACGTATTGTATTGTTGCCATCAACTGTAAAAAGATGGGATTTTCATCATATTGCTTGAGTAGATCCCTCTACATCATGTCATCTTACTTAAGGCGTTACTCCGTTCTTATGAACTTAATACTCTAGATGCATGCTGGATAGCGGTCGATGTGTGGAGTAATAGTAGTAGATATAGGCAGGAGTCGGTCTACTTGACACGGACGTCATGCCTATATTCATAATCATTGCCTTGGATATCGTCATAACTTTGTGCTTTTCTATCAATTGCTCGACAGTAATTTGTTTACCCATCGTATGTTTTCTTTCAAGAGAGAAGCCTCTGGTGAAACCTATGGCCCCGGGTCTATTTTCCATATTATATTTTCCGATCTACAAACCAAAATACCCAAAAATACCTCGCTGTAATTTATTTATATTTACTTTAGTTTGCCTTTTTATTTATCTTTTATACGTATCTCTATTAGATCTTGTCCGAGACTGTGAAGGTATTGACAACCACTTTTTGCATTGAGTGCAAGTGTTTGTTAGTTTGCGCAGGTGCATAGATTGGGGACTTGCTTGCGCCTCCTACTGGATTGATACCTTGGTTCTTAACTGAGGGAAGTACTTATCTCTACTTTGCTGCATCACCCTTTCCTCTTTGAGGGAAAAATCAACACAAGCTCAAGAAGTAGCAAAGTACTACTAGTATTTTGTGTCAAACTTTGACCATCTATTTAACTAATAAAATGTTAATTCATGTCACCAAAAATCATATCACTGGATTCGTATTTGAACATAGTATTTAATGGTATATTTTTTATGACATGCATTGACACTTTGTTTGTTAAAATTACGGTCAAAATTTTACACTAAATACGAATGGGACCAATAAACCAGGACGAAGGTTTATATAAAGGATAATAAAAAACCATCAACGAAGGTAGTAGGAAATGATGAGTGCCCGAAGAATTTTTTCAAAAGTACTCAATAATGGGCATATTTTCCTCAAGAAAATTGTGTTTACGAACGTATTAACTGGAATGCATGCGTGAAGAACAAAAGACCAGAACTTTTACACACATTAGTTAGTTTTCTCTTAATTCTTGCATGCAACGTTTTAATGAAGCTTGAAATTTGTACATGTCAATGGGAGGGAGTAGAAGCCTCATGCATGCATGCATGCACGCAACACTCACACGTACATATGCACACACACAACACTCACACATCCATGTGGCACACGGCACATGACACAAATCACACGCTCACGCTCAAGTGCTTAACCTACTCCCTCCGTCCGTGAAAGACTGTATATATATATATATATATTTACACATTGACCAAGAGGAATAGAACTTCATGGCATAACTAGCAAGATGCCCATGCATTGCACGAAACACCAAGATGCATTTTTTACAAAACACCTGTTGTGATTGACCCATGCAGGAGTAATCCCATGTGTAAAAACTAATGATATCTCGAGAATTTCATCGAAAAAATGTTATCTCGAGAAATATGAGAGATAAGGTGAGGAGGAGTGGGGCGCGGTGCTGATTGGTTATCGGACTTAGCGGAGGCAAGGGGATGGACAATGCCGGCAGCGGTCACCATGGCAGATTTTTCGAAAGGCTTCCTTTTTTAATTAATCAACGATGAAGTTGTGGGTGATAAGGATGAACAAGAGAGGTGCGGGTATCCTTTTGCAAAATTGCCATAATTTGCTTTCTATCTGTCAGATATAGATCGGATGGTCTATGTTGCAAAATGACAAGCACACCATCATCACCAACTCAGTTTTTTATAAGAGTAGAGATTAACCCCCAAAAGTAGTAGACTTATGTGTGCATGCGACCATTGACCAAGAGAAGAAGATTAAATGAAGTTTGTTGCATGCTGTAATTAAGGATAGACATGCAGCCTATAGATAGAGCACAAGTTACTGCATTAGTCAAGCAATACCAATTAGATTATAGGCTAAGTGCGTTGGAAGTGTAGATGTACACTCTTTGTTGGAAAATTTTCTAATGCTAGATGTACAATTTTTCATGGACCGAGGGAGTACACATGCATGCACTCACGTACACAGCTAGGGTGGTTCACGCGTAAGGGTTGGACTTCCGTCGTCTTTCCTCTGCCAGCTGACAGGTGGGACCTAGAAACCAGGTGGCAATTTAACCAGTCAACAAAGTGCCACGTCGACTATGTGGCCAGTCAGCAGGGTGCAAGACGGTTCTCTACGGTGAGTTAGTGACCCTATAATCACCGCAAAACTATATAGTGACCGAAATGAGCGTAGTACTCTGAAGTCCAATGAACGTATTGTTACATACGTTGACCACTACTATATTTATCGCGTTTCAAATTAAGCCATATTAATCAGAAAGGACGCGATATGGAGTACTACTTTGATGTGTCCCATCAACTCATCAAATGAGGAGAATCTTGCTTACTATGCCCTCTCCCTCGCCCATGCTTAGTGGCTCAAAGGACGAGGTAAGCTTGCTTACTACCTACACCTACGCCCTCTCCCTCACCCACGCGCACGGTGGATCACAGGACGAGGAGATAGTTTTGACTACAGCACCCTCTCCCTCTCCCTCGCCCTCGCGATGGATGTGCAGTAGTTCATTCGGTGTCAGATTGCCAGAAGCATATTGTACTGACATTGTTGGACCTTCTGAAGAGGCGAAGACACAAGTGCAAAGTTCACAGTAGTACAAACTGTTGAACGTCCTAAAGAGGCGAAGAGCCAAGAGCAAGGTTTATAGGAGTTGTTGTCCCAGTACTACAACTAGAGCGAACGATCACTACTGTATGATGCCACCACGTCACCTATAGCCAAAGTGGTGCCACCTTTTTTCTCACAGAGCGTGTTGGAGCCTATGCAACAGCCACACAAGTTGCACATACACATAACACATTTTCTAGCAATAAATTCTAAAGGATAAATGTCGTCATGCCACACAAGTTCATCCTCACTTCATGTGATAAATTTGTGCATGACTACTCTACATATATTTACAACACTACCATTCACAATTTACCATACTCCACTTACAAGTTATAGATGGGCTCCAGGTCCTTCTCCAGGTTCCAGTCCTAGGTGTTCTTCATAAATGACACGATCGATGGCGGTGGGCAATGGGAATCATTGTCACGACTTCTAGTCCAGTTCCACACGATGGAGACTCATCCAAGCTGAATCGGCATAAATCAGAGATAGCGTGTCCCAGCATGTCGTTCATCCGGCGGTGCGCACTGAAGACACAACCATGCTTCATGAACGGTAGGCCTTCGGTGTCGTGCACGGAAGGTGGCATCTACTTCACAATGGGGTAGATGTCCCCAATGAAAAGCGAGTACTCTCCAAGAGTGTTCCTCGGCACCCACATAGCATCACGGTGGTCAAACTCGGCGCCATTTGTCGGTGTACTAGAGTAGGGGTACCCTAGTATCCCGTACTCGTGCACGGACAGTTGCAGCACCCCGCGGCAAGGTTTTGCCTCGTCGCCGCCAAGATCCTCCGTGGCTCCTTTGGAGCCATTCAAGAACAAAGTATTTGATTAAGAAGACAAGGCCCCGGCAAGAGGAGCTTGTCGGGAAGGCCACTCCAGGCATGCAGAAGACAAGGCCCCGGCAAGAGGAGCTTGCCGGGAAGGCTCGGAGCGCGACAAGCCTCCGGACGCGACAAGGATTCGGCCGCGGCAAGGCGCTTGCCGCGGCAAGCAACCTCTCTCCATCTCTGCTCCAGCTCATCCAGCGACGTGTCGCCATGGGACCGTTCCATGCGCGCGTGTCGAGAGGCTGTGCAGCCAGCGGAGAGCAGCGATAAGCGGCGCTGACAAGCTTGCCATCGTGGCTGGCGGTGGCGCACCTGACGGTCTCTGTTGCACTGTTTGGGGCGACACTGACGGGCATTTATTGCTTTTGTCCCTTGCCGTCAGAGTTAGGTATTTCGCACTGTACACTGTTCGAGTAGGTGTACCAACTCCTGTTTTTACATTTGTACCCTCGTCTATGTTGTCACCTGTCGGAGACCCCTTGAGCATATAAAAGGAGGCCCATGTGCAACGTATAGGGGGTTCGGTTAGTTCGACTCACTCGAGACCAGATACACTCACGCTAGGTTTTGTAGCTCTCATCGCTCCCTAGCAAGAACACAATACATCAGACAAGCAGCAGTAGGAGTTTTATCTCTCCAGAGAGCTCCGAAACTGGGTAAACTGCTCGTGTGCCTCGCCTCGATCCACTCTTTGTGCAATCTCCGCCCCCCTCCGAACCACAAAGGGGCCTGGTCTGCCGGCCCCATAGGTGTTCGTGGGTACGATCAGCCTCCACGACATCTTTGGCGCGCGGTAAAGGCGTCGAGGCCGTGTGAATCTGATCCGGCGTTCACACGAGCAGCGTCATCAATATCTTCCTCAACATGCCACCGAAGAAGAAGGCTTCGGCGGCAGCAGAGCCGTCCGCGTCGTACCCACCCTCACCGCAGCAAACGGGTGGTGGGGCAGACGCTGGCGGAGGAACGGGCGCCGACGAAGGTGCTCGCGACGTTGCCAAGTCCAAGGACAAGGCCCCGCAAACCTCGGCGTCCGCGCATCCCCCGCGCCCATCTCAGGAGATTCGGGACCAACAACGTCATGGCGTTCACAACGCCATACGTTCGTTGGATCGAAACCCTCAAGACCAGCATGCGCGCCAACATGCTGGCACGAGTGAGATACGGTCGCTGGGCGGGTGCTGCTCCTTCTAACGTGGTTAGAAGTCCGAGCATATCCGCTCCTCGCACCGTTCGCCAATGCCACCCACTACTTCCAGCGAAGCTCTGGCGAGCTCAGCTGCTCTCGATTACCCTCCAACGGCCGGCGAAGTCGGCGAGTGGAGGCCACTATCGAGCCTCATCGGCTTTGCCAACGGGCGGCGCTCGCGGCAACCAACGCCATCATTGCCGCTGGCGAGACGACAAGGCACGGGCGGTGGCGGCAGACTGTCGGAGGTGCAACTACCCCGCACTCTCCGCCCCGAAGGCCAAGAGCGCCGACTCACCGGATCCACCTCGACAGCGACTCCACCGCGTCGTCCGGATCCGCGAAGCTCGCCGCGATCAGCGCCAAGTTCTTCATGAGCGACAACAAGAGGGCGCTCGAACTCGCATCGAGCACCGAAGAGAAGCGCGACGTCGGTCCGACAAGCGCCGCTGGGCCTTCTGGCGACATGCGCGCCGCCCGGAGGAGCCAGGCGACTTGCCGTCTGTGATAGGTTGCCCTGCGTTCACTCGTGAGCTGCGGCAAGTCCGATGTGCCCAGCCGGAAAAACTTCAAACCAGACGTGCGGAGAAGTATGATGGCAGGACGCTTCCGTCGGAGTTCCTCAGCATCTACACCATCGCGGTGCATGCTGCGGGTGGACGGGACGACATGATCCTAGCCAACTACTTCCAGCTCGTGCTCTAGCCCAACGTCTGATCTTGGCTCTTGCTCTTGCGGACAGCTCCATATCCTCTTGGGCAGATCTGTGCCATCGGTTTGTTGGCGCCTTCACGGTGGCCACAAGCCTCATGGCCAAGAGTGACCTTCATCTGCCGCCCGTAAGGAAGGAGAGTCCCTGCGCAAGTTCATTCAGAGGTTCAGCCGTGTGCACTACAACATCCCGGGCGTCCACCCTGCCGCGGTGATCAGCGCATTTCATCAGAATGTGCGGAACCGCACGATGAGGGAGGAGATGGCGATGTGCAAAGTCAAGGACGTCAGTGAGCTGTACGCCTTGGCCGACAAGTGTGCCTTGAGGAAGGGAGGAGACTCGGGGAGAATGCGGAGCGAGATCGGCAGTGAGGACACCGCCCGGCAAAGAAAGGCCGGAGGCGAAGGCAATGGAAGAAGAAAGGCGGAGAATTGCTAGCAGTTGAGCAGTCCGGCAGCGGAGGTGGCGACAAGAACGCCAAGGCTGGTGGCACCGGCAAGGAGGTTGCACGACGCCAACCACCGGTCGGTGGCGGCCGCCGACAAGCGGGACAACTCCGGCAAGCGATCTTGCAAGATCCACCGCCTGAAGGGCCCACGACCTCGAGCTGCAAGAAGGTCGAGCAGCTCATCGAACAGCAGAGAGCTGAGTATGAGCGGCGCGACAAGGAGAAGGCCCAGAAGGTGCCGGGGAGCAAGCAAGAAAGCGTCCGGCGGGGAGGACCTTTGCGGCAAGGCCAAGCAGCGGCAAGGAGACAGACCTCCAGCGGCGCGACAAGGATGAAGATGATGACGGCAGCGAAGATATGGAAGACGGCACGCCCGATGAGCAAGAGTTTGAAAGCCACAGAGGTCCTCTGCGTTGATGGAGGTAAGCTTCCTGCATACCTCCACCGCCAACTCAAGCAATGGATGCGGGAGGTCAATGCAGCGGAACCATCCGTAGAGTCACGCAAGCCTCTGAAGTGGTCCAGCACACCTATCATTTTTGATATTGAGGACCACCCTGATCGCATAATTGCGGTCGGGTGCTTGCCGATGTTGGTCTCACCTACCATCCGCAACCTCAAGGTCACCAAAATGCTAGTTGACGGCGGGGCCGGCTTGAATCTGATCTCCTCTGCGGTGCTCCAGAAGCTTCAAATCCTGACGGCGAGCTCGAAGAGACTGGCACCTTCCAAGGAATCAATGCAGGAAGGAGCAAGCGAAGGGAAGATTACGTTCTTGGTAACATTTGGCGTGAGCTGAACTTTAGGACTGAGAGGGTCACATTCGACGTTGCCGATTTCCCATTGCCTTACAATGGGATACTTGGCCGTCCAGCACTCGCCAAGTTCATGGCAGCCTCTCACTACGCCTACAATTTACTCAAGATGCCAGGCCCGATAAGCGTCATCTCCGTCCATGGCGACAAGAAGGATGCCCTTATTTGTGCCGACAAAATCTACCGGGATGCAGCAGCCACGACAGATTGCCAAACACTTGCCGCTGAAGCTCCCGGGGGGAAGAAGACAAAGTCCAAGTCCGGCAAGGGCTCTGATGCTCACTCCGGCAAGCGCAGCTCTTGGTGCTGCGCTACCGTCGAGGACGCACCATCGAGCTCCACCGACAAGTGCAAGAAGATGCTAGCTCCGCCAAAGACCAAGAAGGTGCCCGCCAAGGAGGACGGCGCTGGTGGTACCTTTACCATCAGTGCCTCTCTCGACCCTAAATAGGAAGGCGCGCTCGTTGCTTTCCTGCGGGCGAATGTCGACGTGTTTGCATGGCAACCGTCTGACATCCCGGTGTTCGAGAATGTGATTGAGCACCGCTGCCGTTTTGTCCTCACGCGGCCCGTCAAGCAAAAAGTCGGGGAAAGCAAGCGGTGGGCGCCAAGAATTAATAGCGAAGAGATCAAGAAAGCTGGAAGCGGTAGGCCTTGTCGGAGGAGTGCTCCATCCTACGTGGTTGGCCAATCATGTAGTCGTCGCCAAGGCAAATGGAAAATGGAGACTTTGTATTGACTTCACGGATGTTAATAAAGCTTGCCCCAAAGATCCATTTCCCTTGCAGAGCATTGACCAGATTGTTGACTCCACGGCTGGATGTGATTTGATTTCGTTTCTTGATGCATACTCTGGATAGCATAAGATCTTCATGGATGTAGAAGATGAGGTGAAGACCGGATTCATCACTCCATGTGGCACATTATGTTTCATACGGATGCCTTTCGGTTTGAAGAATGCTGGTTCAACATTTGCAAGGGTAGTCCATGACGCTTTTGAGCCGCAAATGCACAGAAATGTAGAAGCCTACATGGATGACATAGTGGTCAAAAGCAAGGACAAAGCAACTCTGGTTCATGATTTGGACGAGAACCTTTGCAAATCTGCGCAAGATCAACCTCAAGCTCAACCCCCGAGAAGTGCGTGTTTGGAGTCCCTTCCGCAAGCTTCTCGGGTTCTTAAATCTCAACGAGGGATTGAAGCTAATCCCGACAAGATCAAAGGCCATTGAGCAGATTGAAGCACCAAAGCGCGTCAAGGATGTCACGAAGACTTGCGGTTGCGTGGCTGCTCTCGGCAGGTTTATTTCTAGGTTCGCTGAAGCCGCCATCTGCCATTTTTCAAGATTTTGAAAAAGGCAGGTCCAATGAAATGGACTCGAAGCGGAGGCTGCGCTGCAGACTTAAAGAGATACATACTCCACTCCAACACTTGTCGCACCTAAGCCACAAGAGAAGTTGCTGCTATATATAGCAGCAACCAATCAAGTGGTTAGTGTTGCGTTAGTGGCGGAGAGGGAAGCGGATGACGAGCCAGCAACCACGGCAAGCACATCCAGCGACAAGCAGGGGGCTTCACCGACAAGATCTGGTCCCGACAAGGACAAGTCCACGAAGACGCATGACCAGATGGAGAAAAGGATGGTGCAGCGCCCAGTCTACTTTGTCAGTTCCCTCCTGCAGGGGGCTAGGTCAAGGTACTCTGGTGTGCAGAAATTGCTTTTCGGCCTCCTCATGGCCTCGAGAAAGCTGCGCCATTACTTCCAAGCACACGAGATCACAGTTGTCACTCGCTTTCCGCTGAAGAGGATACTACAGAATCCAGAAGCAACGGGCAAGATTGTCGAGTGGGCGTTGGAGCTGTCAAGCTTTGGTCTCAAGTTTGAAAGCACATCAACTATCCAAAGCAGAGCGTTGGCAGAATTCATAGCAGAATGGACGCCAACACCAGATGAAGAGATTCCGGAGACAAGCATTCCCGTCAAAGAAGCAAGCAAAGAATGGCTGATGTACTTTGATGGTGCCTTCTCGCTGCAAGGCGCCGGAGCCGGCGTGCTGCTTATCGCACCCACCGAAGAGCACCTCAAGTACGTAGTCCAGATGCACTTTCCCAAGGAGCAAGCAACAAACAATCTTTGTAGAGTATGAAGGTTTGCTTGCGGTCTTAGGATCATGATGGACCTTGGGATCAAAAAGCTTATTGTCGTGGGTGACTCGCGGCGTGTCGTCCGCCAAGTGAACAAAAGATTACCAGAGTCCGTTGATGGAAGCCTACATCGATGAAGTGAGGAAGCTAGAAGAGCACTTTGACGGCCTGCAAATGGAACATGTTCCAAGAGCTCAGAATGATATTGCTGATGGCCTGTCAAAGTGCGCCGCACTCAAGTTACCTGTGGAACCAGGGATTTTTGTGCTCAAGCTGACTCAGCCAACCGTAACAAAGCAAAAAGAGGAAGTTGACCTCTGGTGACTACTTTCCGACAGAGCTTCCCGAAGCCGTCGTTGCAAAGGTCCCCAAGATCAACACCATGATCTTTGAGGAGCGATCTGCTCCGGCAGGGCCCAGAGGTTTGTTTCGTTGAAGCGAGGCGCTCCCGACAAGTCTTGCTCCGGCAAGCTTGTCGGGGAGCATCAACTCCGGCGAGACGCAGGTCCTTGCCGTGGAAGCTGATGTTCCGCAGCAGCGGATGTACCTTTAGTCCTTGTTGTCGAGCCATAAGCTCCACCATGGGCGCAACAGATTGTTCATTTCCTTCAGACAGGGGAACTTCCCGAAGAGCAAGAAGACGCGGAACGAGTAGCACGGCAGTCAAGTATGTAATAGTTTGTCGACAGCATACTGTACAGAAGAAGACTCAGCGGTGTGAAATTGAAGTGTATTCCGGGGAAGATGGACGAAGCTGTTGGAAGAGATACACGGAGGCATATGTGGTCACCACATTGGCGCCAAGAACACTTGCTAAGCAAAGCTTTCCGGCAAGGTTTCTTATGGCCGACAACCCTCCGAGGATGCAAGCTGCACAAGTAACCAAGTGTGAAGCATGCCGTTCCATTCCAAGCAGATACACCCAGCCAGCTCAAGCTCTCCGAGCGATCCCTTTATCCCGGCCATTTTCGGTCCGGGGCTCGACATCCTCGGCCCCTTCCCCAGGCTGTCGGGGCTTTGAGTACTTATGCGTCGCCATCGACAAGTTCACAAAGTGGCGGAAGTGGAAGCGATGAGGAAGGTGACGGCACGGTCGGCGATCAAGTTCTTGGTCGATTGTTTGCCGTTTGGAATCCCTAACAGGATCATCACCGACAACGGCACACAATTTCTGATCGCACCTTCATGCGATCGTCCAAGATCTTGGTGCCAAGGTCTGCTTTGCTTCCGTGGCTCACCCGAGAAGCAGCGGTCAAGCGAGAGGGCAAATGCTCAAGTGCTGCGCGGGCTCAAGACCGTAACTTTCGACCACGCTGCACAAGTCACGGAAGAAACTGGATCGAGGAGCTGCCGGTGGTTCTTTGGTCGATCGGAATGACGCCAAATCGAGCCATCGGCCGGACACCTTTGCTCTAGTCTATGGAGCAGCGGCAGTTCTCCCCACGGAACTTCGTATACGGATCGCCTCGAGTGCTCGCTTATGATGAGCTTGAGCAAGAGCAGCTGCGACAAGATGACGCTGCTCCTTGAGGAGGATCATCTTCAGGTCATTGTCACGAGCTGCTCGCTACCAACAAGCTTTGT
The DNA here is from genome assembly GCA_021605145.1 of Aegilops bicornis. Classification (NCBI taxonomy): domain Eukaryota; kingdom Viridiplantae; phylum Streptophyta; class Magnoliopsida; order Poales; family Poaceae; genus Aegilops; species Aegilops bicornis. Next base: position 193,131,064 of record CM038672.1, on the reverse strand, counting down.
GTCGCTACCATAGCCGCAGAAGTTAGTGCCGAAGTCTCGAGGAAGGCGACCTTGTTCTTGGCGCGTTCGATCCGCCAAGAATTCAAACAAGTTGACGCCAAAGTGGGAAGGCCCTTATCGGGTGAAAGCGAGTCACTAGGCACAGGCGCTGTCCGCCTTGAGACCGAAGATGGCATTCCGGTGAGCAACTCCTGGAACATTGAGCATCTTCGTAAGTTTTACCCATAGGGCGCGGTTGCCGGAACCCGGTCCGGCAACCACCATTTGTACAAGTATTGCCGCTGTTGCATGTAATCCATTGTACAAGCGGGCGCAGAACCCGTGCATCGATAAAGCTCATGTGTTCTTGCGCAACTTGTCAAATTCATGCTTTCATCATTTTATTGCATGTTTTGGCTAACACTTTGTGCAGCAACCATACCCGGTAAGCAGAATCGAGCCATTGGGCTCCATAACCTTATTTCCTCTTCTTTCTCTTTTCTCAAAGAAAGGAAGGCTCCCTCGCGCACAAGTTAACCAGGGGGGGGGGGAGGAGGAGATAATACTATGGACCAGGCACCGCTCGAGGAAGTTTCACCTCATCGGGAAGCAAGAGACAGAAAAGCTAAGTTGCCAAAGTTTGAGCAATCAATTTTTAAATTTTTAAGTTATCTTCCTCGAACGATAGTACTTTGTATGGAAAACCTGTGCACAGAGGAACCAACTCGCCGGCTAGTCGCGCCCTTACTTTGTTTTCGAGTCCGCTCAACAACTTAAGTGAGCTGCGGCTAGTCGCGACAAAGTTGCTTATCAGAGGCGGCACTGCCAGCAGATCACGACGTTCACTTTTCGGCCGCTGAAAGTGGCCGCACCGACAAGTCCCCCAAATGCGTAAGGCGTAAACGCATACAAAAGAAGGAATCAAGTAGAGGAAATAACGTTGCATTGATCGCCTAAGATAGAGTATATTAAAAATAACTTGTCGCTGATCTAACAAAGTGTTCTAAACATGATCGGCAGCGACAAGGGAAAGATAAAGTTAGCGGCCTAGTCTCACGCGGTCTCCCTCAATCCGCTTGATCTTGTTCACCTTGTCCACAATGGGTGCGACAAGGGCTTTGAAACTCCTCCACGTTGGCATCTGGCGGCAAGGATCTGAGGGCGCCGTTAAGGTTGAGGCCCGGATTGCGGAAGGCCACCTTTATCAACACCTTCTCGAGGCCCTGCACAGATCTGGCGTGATTCCTCGGCCAGCTGCTTTGGGACCTCTTCCGAGTCGCTGGAGACCCGTCACCACGCCTTTGAAGAATAAACTGAGTTTGGCGCTGGGTTGGAGATGCTCGTCGGAGGAGTATGCAAGGTCCGCCATCCCCAGCTCCATCAGCTCGTTGTGGATGTTGGCGGCGGTGTCCACAAGACCTTCAGTCCAGTGCTCCACGCTCTCCCTCAAGGTGCTCTGGATGGAGGCAGCATTCGCTAGCAGCTCCTCCTTGGCCTTGATCGCCTCCAACAAGCCCACCTCCCGCTCTCTAGCGCCGTCCAACTTCTGCGTCAGAGTGGTCAGCTTCAGCTCAAGATCCGCCTTGGAATCCTTGGCGGCGTCGAGCTCCTTGCCTCTATCAGCGAGACGACTCTGCAGCTCGCCAAGAGTGTAGGCGTCCTTCTCACCGTTCACGCTTGAGCGTGGCAAGCTCTTCGCCGCTCTTCTTGAGGCTGGCCTCCAGCTGTGCCACCTTCGCCTTCAGCTCTTCCTTGGCGGCCTCGGCGGGTGCGGCAGCATCCTTCGCCTCCTGAAGCGCCCCACCAAGTGACTCCTCGCGTGGGCAAGGTCTTCTTCGTGGCTGTCCAGGTTGACCTTCCGCTGCGCCAACTCGCTTTCCTGCGCGGAGAGCTTCTCGGCAGCCAGCCGCTGCTCCTCCTCAGCTGCGGCCTTCTCAGGGATGAAGGCCGTGCGCTCTTCTGCAAGATACCCCCGCGCTTCTGCTACGTCGCGGAGAGCTTCTTGGTTGGCGCTCCGGAGCTCTTCTGCGCGCTTCTCCACGTCCGCTCCTGCCCTCGCGACAAGTGCTTCCCGGGTCTCCAACTTGGCCTGCCGGGCGCGGTAGAGCGACAACAGCTTCTTCAGCAGCTGTTCCTCCTCAGACGAGCCGCTGCTGTTGCTTGGCGCGTCCACCAGCGTCGGCCAATGAGGCGAGTAGCTCGCTGTCGAAGGTCTCTCCCTCGACCGGGCGCCTGAGCTCGGTTCCCGGGGAGCTTGATGAAGACGCCTTCGCGGCCTTGGTAGGCGCCGGGCTGGGGCTCCTCGAAGCCCGCGCAGCATCGGCGGGGGAGTCGGCTGTCGGTGTAGCGCTTGTCGCTCCTGCGGCCTCAGGGCCGTCAGTGCGATCGCCCAACCCCTCGCCAGCTGCTGCGTCGGCAGCCTCGACAGCCTTCTCGCCAACAGGCTCGTCGGCGACGGCCTCTTCTTCCATAGCAACGACCTCATCTTCCACGACGGCGGCCTCGTCGGTGTTGCCACGCGCCTCCTCCTCGCCGGCGGCCTCGACCTCCATCGGCTCTGCGTCAGACGAAGAAAGAGCAGTCAAGCAAATGTTCAAAAAAAGAAACAAAAGAAAGCAAGCCCAAGGGAGATTTTCGTGTAAGGCGATTACCTGCAGCAGGATCCGCAGCCATGGCCTCGACCACTGGAGGGTCGCTGGCGCTGTCCCTTGCCGGGGTAGCCTCCCTTGCCGGGGTAGCCTCCCTTGTCGGAGTGGCCTCCCTTGTCGGAGGGCGCTCCCTTGCCGGAGGTTCCTCCCTTGGCGGCGTAGTGGCAGCAGACAAGATCTCGGGGGCGGCTTCCGAGCCCTCCTGATGAGGCTGCTCTGCTCCTACACAAGCACACAGTCAGATATCAACGAAGAAAGGGCACCCCTGCACACCTAATAGTAAGGAGAAAACTGCACACTTACTGTGGGGGCTGTCTTTGGGGGCTGCTCGAGGAAGGGTTGCAGGTCCGGCAAAGGCGGTCTCAGACGCTGCGTCCCCTGTCGCCACGGGAGAATCGTCCTCAACGATGACCGTCGGGATCTTAGCCCTCTTCGACGCTCTCGGGCAAGCGTCACGAAAAGGAAAGAGTCGAGCAAGCAAATCAGATTCAAGATGAAGCAATAAAATTGAAGAAATACAAGCACAAATCTCAAAAGCTTACTCTTCGCCTTCCTCCTCGAGCTGAGCACGGAGAAGTCAAACTCCGGCTTGCCTCCCGGTCTGACGAGGCGGGAGTGGGCTCTCTTGGCCGCTTAGCGGAGACGTCGGCGGTGGCACGAGAAGATCCCGCCCGGTTGTCGCGCGGTGTGGGCGCTCAGCAACCTCGCTTGCGGTGGGCGCGTCATGTGGCCTTCTTGCTGTGGGCGATCTGCCGCCCGACTCGTCTCGGCCTTGCGAGACGCCTCTTCGGCGGAGCCGGGGGCTCCGCTGGCAGCAAGTCGCTGGGTGGTGGAGAAGAAGCGCCCTCGGCGGGTCCACTTGACCCGGCCTCGGGCTCGACAAGCTCGTCCTCGCCGACGACCTCCCCTCACTCGGCAAGGCTTGCCGCCTTCGCAGCGTCCGCCTCCTCCACAGTGAACCCGAAGGCTCTAGCGGCAGTGGCTGCCGCCGCCTCCTCCACCCTGGTGGCAATCCGCGCCATCTCCTCGTCGGCGGTGTCGCGGGTGAGCCTTTTCTGCTCGTCGGAGCGGATCGGCACTTCTTCCAAGTCGTCGAAGAACTGCTGCACGACCTCGTCGGGGCTCCTGCCAGGTGGAGCGATCCCATGGGAATCGCTGGCAACGGCATCATGGCGGCGGATGCGGTCGGCGCCAGTTGTTGCACAATGGGGCGACCCCAGCGGCAACCTAAACCACTCGGGATGGTCGGGTCGTTCTTGAACAGCTCGAGCAGCATCGCGTCAGCTCCAAGGCGGTGAAGTTCGAGTTCAGGCCAGGCGCAACCTCATAATGTCTGCCGCATTTTGGAACTCCTGTGCAGGCCTCCTCCTTTCCTGCAAGGGAGCGATGCGGCGGCGAAGGAAATCTGCGCCAACTGCGCCTACGGTTAACCCGGCAAGCCTGAGGCGCAAAATCCGGGTCACAGCTATCTTCAGCTTCGCATCCTCCGGCGCCAAGTTGCTCCAATCTCTGCCGCGCACTATTGGAGTTTGGCGCACGGCGGTGAAGGGCTGCGGGTTCTCCTCTACGACCCAACACCAATTGGCTCTCCACTCCTCCCACTTGTTGCGGAACTCTCCTTCCAGGTAGGCCTCTTTCTTGCCGATCCTAGAGACCCAGGCTATCCCTCCGGCAAGCGGCTCTCCTCTCTCAATGCGGGGCACAAAGAAGTGGCGGAAGAGTGCCACATTTGGGTGGACTCCGACAAAGTTTTTGCACAAATGCGCGAAAACTGCCATGGTCAAGACGGCGTTGGGGGTGAAATCAAGGAGGCGGAGGCCAAACGTGTTCATGATGTCGCAGAAGAACTTCGGAAAAGGCGGGCAAAGCCCGCAATAGAAGAAAAGGCGAAAAAGGGTACCTGTTGGTGCCAAATCAGAGGCGGAGGCGGGAGTACCCTCGTCGCGGCGGATGCGCACGCCGTCTCCGTCGACCAGAAGAGGTAGAAGACGTCCCGCAGCTCCCTTGCGCTGAGCTGCGGGGGGAAGATGGCCCGCTCCTTGCGCAGCGCCGCGAGCTGCTGCGCCTCGGCCGACTTGACGCCCTTCTCCTTGTCGGCTTTCGGAGCGATGGCGAGGGCGGCGGAGGAGGCCGACGGCGGTGAGCGCGCTTGTGGCGAAAGGGGGCGGGGCGCTGCTCTCTTCGCCGGAGAAGAAGAGGGAGCGGCGGTGGTTTTCTTGACAAGACAGCGATGGCAGAGTGGACAGCATGCCCCTGTTTCCTCCGCTTATAAAGAGGGGGAGGGGGGGCGGACGTTCAGCTTATACTAATAAAGAAACCCCCATGACCGCGCCCACGATCTCTCGCACGACGCCACGTCCGGTGCGTGTCGTTAGTGGGGATCGTGGTGGGTCCGGGGCGAGCTGCGACGTGGTCGAGGCCGCGTGTGACCGTGCACTGTTTTAGGCCTGACCCGACAGCCGCTGCACCGTGTCTGACCCAGGCCGGGGCTCTGTCGGTGTACTAGAGTAGGGGTACCCTAGTATCCCGTACTCGTGCATGGACAGTTGCAGCACCCCGCGCCAAGGTTTTGCCTCGTCGCCGCCTAGATCCTCCGTGGCTCCTTTGGAGCCATTCAAGAACAAAGTATTTGATTAAGAAGACAAGGCCCCGGCAAGAGGAGCTTGTCGGGAAGGCCACTCGGGCATGCAGATGGAGCAAAGGCCCCGGCAAGAGGAGCTTGCCGGGAAGGCTCGGAGCGCGACAAGCCTCCGGATGCGACAAGGATTCGGCCGCGGCAAGGCGCTTGCCGCGACAAGCACCCTCTCTCCATCTCCGCTCCAGCTCATCCAGCGACGTGTCGCCATGGGACCGTTCCATGCGCGTGTGTCGAGAGGCTGTGCAGCCAGCGGAGAGCAGCGATAAGCGGCGGCGACAAGCTTGCCATCGTGGCGGCGGAGGCGCACTGACGGTCTCTGTTGCACTGTTTGGGCGACAACGACGGGCATTTATTGCTTTTGTCCCTTGCCGTCGAGTTAGGTATTTCGCCTTTGTACACTGTTGAGTAGGTGTACCAACTCCTGTTCTTACATTTGTACCCTCGTCTATGTTGCCACTGTCGGAGACCCTTGAGCATATAAAGGAGGCCCATGTGCAGCGTGAGGGGGGTTCGGTTCGTTCGACTCACTCGAGACCAGATACACTCACGCTAGGTTTTGTAGCTCTCGCCGGCTCCCTAGCAAGAACACAATACATCAGACAAGCAGGAGTAGGAGTTTTATCTCTCCGGAGAGCTCCGAAGCTGGGTAAACTGCTCGTGTGCCTCGCCTCGATCTGCTCTTCGTGCGATCTCCGCCCCCCTCCGAACCACAAAGGGGCCTGGTCTGCCGACCCAGAGGTGTTCGTGGGTACGATCAGCCTCCCCGACACCATTCATCTGGTACACGCGGCATCTCAGATCTGGACACATGGTGACGTACATGGTCAAGGTCCATGCATGATAATGTTGTGCTCAAATATGGTGGTCAGTAAGATTGTGCAGCAAGTAGTACTACTCTAGTATAGAGGAAGTAAAATAATCGGCTTATTATATATAGCCACTCTTGTCTACATGGATGAGATAGTAAGACATGGAAAAACAAAAATGGTGGGAGCTAGTGGGTACAAGTCTTCAAGGGCCTAGCTAGATATACGCGTCCTCCAAGGTAAAAAGTACTAGTACTAGTAAGTAATCCTTACTACTACAATGAAAGAGAAGGAGAGAGGGTTAAAAAATCTAATACTAAATTGTAGTGGTACTATTAAACATGTCCCAGTCAAGAAAAGAAAATAACTAACAAGTACTACTACTCTAACACGTAGCAATTAGAAAATGGAATACCTGGGTAGATGGTGACGGTCTGATCATGGTAGATCATGTGACCATGTCGTACATCAGTCGTACCATGGGTAACGACTACTAAGATGGTTGACCCCAATATGCCAAACTCATCTACAAGGTTCCAGGTTAGACCGAATCATGGATGTAAATGCACATCCAGAATCAGCGATCTTATTTTGATCGTGGTATGACTGGTCCCTTCAAAATAATGGAGTACTCTTAGGGATGAAAATGAGGGTTTGTGCATTCTGTTTGTAATCTCCCGTACCGTAGGATGGCAACCAGATGATACAAGTCCCCTGGCTTGTCACCGCGAAGATGCGGCCTACATGGCACACAGCGTCCTTGAATGTGTAGGGGTACAAATCGGTCGCGGCCAACATGTGCCAGCCTCTGCCATTGCGGCAATTTTGTATTGATGGCAATCCTTATGTCGAACACCACGATGAGATAGTAATCGTCGTAGCTGCGTCGCTTTGTCAGCGGGTCCTCAATTGCTATCTTAAATCTCATGTAGGAATCATCATACATATTCAAGACCAACCAGTCTGGAAGGTTTATCCCAATGGTGGAGAAGGGGTCTACGGGAACGGCCGCACTGCTATGGGTGTTGTGCAAAATGATGGTGGTATCCGGCCGAAGGTATGCAAGCCAATCTCCGTTGGCACCAACCCAGACTTATATATAAGATGGTGGGAAACTAGGAAAGTATGGGATGGAATAACTAAGTACTATATTTAGAATATACGCTACATGATCAAACTCCATGACTAACCTAATCATAGGACAAAATCCGACTACCTCTCAACATCGGCAACTCTAGCGGAGACAACGTGCAACCACAGCTAGGTAGCAGTGGACAGTATCGAGAATGCATGGAAGACAAACAAGCATGGCCTTTTCCCAAGCCTGTTTACGCACCATCTTAAAATAGTTGGTAAAGGAACCACCGAGTTTTGCGGCAGTGAGGACGTCAAAGCGGCGTGCGATTTCTCCCACAGGATCATCATCCAAGGTCTCCCAGCCCGGACGAGGAGGAGAACCGGATGGCGGATCCATGGCAAAAGCGACGAACTTCCTTGGTCTCTTGTGGGGAGGGGAACTGGCGAGCAGGAGATAAGAGGATAACCGCAGGGCCTCGTCCCTCCGTTAAGGAAGTTATGCGGGCACGCATAGTGGTAGTGCGATGGTGTGGCTATTATTTACTATGTAGTACTATAGCAGTAGTACTTTCTCAGCTAGTAGTGCAATGTACTGTACTTCTATAGTGCACCCATTTTGAACTCTTGAATCTCAAGGCCTAGGTGCTACAGTTGTAAGTGGAGGGTACTACTATTCTCTAGAAAGATTGTTGTACTATCGATGTAGGGAAAGTACACCTGCGTACTCTCCGTGCTCTATTCAAGCGTGTTGATGGCCTACTCAATCGCTCCTCTCATGCACACACTACCAGCCTGTTTATCAGCGACAGTTACTGCGGGGGCAGAACATTTGAGTTCTTTGATACAACGAGACTAGGCTCTTCGCTTCCATTTGTGGAGGTGTAATGGATCTCGTCGAACTTTGTTTGTTGGTCCTTCCTTCTTTATATTAATGAGATGAGGCAAATCTTTTGCCTCCGTTTCGAAACAAAAAAAACCACCTCAAGTGGATTTTTTTATATAGTTTAGAGCCGATAATGGAGCGAAGTCCATGCGTGCACCGCCACAAGCTACAGAGTACGTACAGATCCATATTGCATAGTTCCCAATGCCGTGCCAGGCTTTTCCTGCTCCTCGGGCTTAATTTGGAGGCGCTAGTGTAAAGATGGTAGCTAATGAGGAAGCAGCAAGCGAGGTGCGGCTAGGGCGAGCACGCAGGCGAGAAATGTTGCACGATGTAAATTGATATATAGGAGTACTAGTACTACTCTAGTACGCGAGCCACGAGATGATGAGAGGGAAAAACCGTTCACGTGGCTGGGCTATCCAGTGCATCCAGATTGTGGTGCGACACATCTGTTCGACTTCAAAAGTCAAGCTACCAGTGTACAATATTGGCTCGCAGCGAGGCTAATAATCAAAAAATGGCCGCCATGCGTTTGGCCGGGATCGAACCCTCCAAATGAGCTATACACTCCCGCGACCACTAGTAGTACAACGCAACCTAGAGTCACCTTTGGTCGCTAGTACATCGTTCCTTACAAGAAACCACTACCAAGAAACTAGCACTTTCCAACCAGCCCTACCAAGAAATCAATGTCGGTGTCAAAACCGGCGGATCTCGGGTAGGGGGTCTCGATCTATGCGTCTAGGCTGATGGTAACAGGAAGCAAGGGACACAATGTTTACCAAGGTGTCAAAACCCTACTTCCTGCTTGATTAATATTGACGATATGAGTAGTAGAAGGGTAGATCTACCACAAGATCGTAGAGGCTAAATCCTAGAAGCTAGCCTATGATGGTATGATTGTAATTGTGATCGGCCTTCTAAGGACCAACCTCTCCGGTATATATAGACACCAGAGAGGGCTAGGGTTTACATGGAGTCAGTTACAAGGAAGGAAATATATTATCCGGATCGCCATCCGGCCCGTCCACCTAGTCATCCTCGGCCATGGGATGCAGCTACCACCGTCGGTAGAAGGCGCGGTCAAAAGTGCCTGTGGCGTAGAGCCCATCTTGCGGTAGCCCGGATGCTAGCTCCGTGCATCGCTCGCGGCTACTAGCTAGCCAAGCTAGCACCCACCCTGCTGGATGCATCTAGATGCTTGCCTGCAAGGTTTACTAGATAGGTTGGCACGCTCGGGCCAGCCAGCCAACCCGTGCAGAGGCCAGCGCGGCATATGGCCCGTCCGGCGGAGCGGCGGCCAGCTTGCTCATCACCGACGCCACCGACGAACACGCATACGAACTGTTTGGAGTAATGTTCAGGAAAAATAATGATTGGCGGAGGAAGAAGATGATAGACGCTCAGATGAGGGTCCCTCCTGTCTTAACGGTCAACACAACGGTCAAATAGACGGTGTTGGTTTAAGGTGCCTCGTCAGCACGGACGTGTGGTCCAACCCTGTCATAAACGGGTTTAAATGAGCCTAATCGGCAATAGGTAGTAGTTTTCGGCACGGATTAAGAAATTATGGGTATTCTTTTGCTATTTTTTGTAAAGTAGTTTCTTCCTAGGGCTGGTTGAAAGTGGTAGTTTTGTGTTAAATAGTCTACATACTGTAAGTAGGAGTGGAAGTTAAGCTTTGGAAGCCAATAAGCATGGCTAATTACATAATGCCTATGTGTATGTAATCCAAACTAAGTATCGATCATGAGTGACTAATATCTTGATGGAAAACACGAAACTATGGAAATACTAGCGATTTTTTTGCATGGTTGGAAATACTATCAAAATGTGCACGTGCGTTGCAATGGATCATAATTTGAATAATACTTATTCACAAACTTGATAGAAAACACTCTAATTTTTATATACATATGTCACTAAAAATATATTATGTTTCAATCAGAATATATTCCTTGGGATGTTTTGATGAGGTGAGGGAGGAATGTGGTTGGTTTTAAGATACTAAGGGGTTTTCTGCGAATTGTGGTAGAGAACTAGGTAACTGTTGTGAAAATGCAACAACTTACCTCACAATCGTTAGACGTAGATCTAATGGTTAGAAATGACGGATGGCAGACACACCCTCATCACCAACTAAGTCTTCTATAGGAGTACTAGCAAGATGCCCGTGCATTGCACGGAACATCAACATGCATTTTTGTAGAAAGCACCTATTGTGATTGAACCATGCAGGAGTAATTCCATGTGTAAAAACTAATGATATCTCAAGAATTTCATCAAAAATGGAATCTCAAGAATTTCATTGAAGAAATGATATCTCGAGAAAGATGAGAGATTAGGCGAGGAGGAGTGAGGCGCGGTGGTGATTGGTGATCGGACTTTGCAGGGCATGGGGATGGACGACGCCAGTAGTGGACACCATGCCAGATTGTTCCAGAGGCTTCCTTTTTTAATTACTCAACAATGAAGTTGTGGGAGATAAGGATGAACAAGAGAGGTGCAGGTATCCTTTTGCAAAATTCCCATAGTTTGCTTTATGTGTGCATGCGACCATTGACCAAGATAAGAAGTTTAAAGGAAGGTTGTTGCATGCTGTAATTAAGGATAGACATGCAGCCTATAGCTAGAGCACAAGTTGCTGCATTATTCAAGCAATACTGATTAGATTATAAGCTAAGTGCATTGGAAGTGTAGATGTACACTCTTTGTTGGGAAATTTTCTAATGCTAGATGTACAATTTTTCACGGACTGAGGGAATACATATGCATTAACTCACATACATAGCTAGGGTGGTTCAGGTGCAAGGGTTGGACTCCCGTCGTCTTTGCTCTACCATCTGACAGGTTGGACCCAGAAACCAAGTGGCAATTTAACTGGTCAACAAAGTGCCACGTAGACTATGTGGCCAGTCAGCAGGGTGCAATACGGTTCTTTACAGTGAGCAGGCAGGAGTCGGTCTACTTGACACGGACGTGATGCCTATATTAATAATCATTGCCTTGGATATCATTATAACTTTGCACTTTTACAATTTCTTGACAGTAATTTGTTTACCCACCATATGTTTTCTTTCAAGAGAGAAGCCTCTAGTGAAACCTATGGCCCGCGGGTCTATTTTCCATAATATATGTTTATATCGATAAACAAAAAAACCCAAAAATACCTCGCTGCAATTTATTTATATTTATTTAGTTTGCCTTTTTATTTTTCTTTTATACATATCTCTATTAGGTATCACTTTTGTTCGAGACTGTGAAGGGATTGCCATCCCCTTTTTCGCGTTGAGTGCAAGTGTCTATTAGTTTTTGCGTTAAGTGCAAGTGTTGAATGCTATTATATTATCTGTTTTGGATGTTTTATATGCATTACTATGCCTTATTTTTGGGACTAACCTATTAACCTAGAGGCTAGTGCCAGTTTCTGTTTTTTCCTTGTTTTTGAGTTTTATAGAAAAGGAATATCAAAAGGAGTCCAAATGGAATAAAACCTTATGATGATTTTTCTTGGAGCAGAAGACATCCATGGAGCATGAAGAGAGGGGCAGAAGCTTCCCGAGGAGGCCACAAGCCTCCGAGGCGCGCCCCAGGGGGCCCCCTGAGGGCTTGTGGGACCCTTGGGAGTCCTCCAACCCTAATTCTTGCGCTATAAATTCCCAAATATGCCCATACCAACAGAAGCGTCCACCAAAATATTTTTTCACCGCCGCAAGCCTCTGTTCCCATGAGATCCCATCTTGGGCCTTTTCCGGCACTCTACCGTAGGGGGATTTGATCACCAAGGGCATCTACATCCACCTTATTGCCCTTCCGATGAAGCGTGAGTAGTTTACCACAGACCTATGGGTCCATAGCTAGTAGCTAGATGGCTTCTTCTGTCTTTGATCTTCAATACAATGTTCTCCTTGATGTTCTTGGAGTTCTATCTGATGTAATACTCTTTTGTGGTGTGTTTGTCGAGATCCGATGAATTTTGGATTTATGATCAGAATATCCATGAATATTATTTGAGTCTTTTCTGAACTCTTTTATTCATGATTAAATATCTTTGTATTTCTCTTCGAATTATCGGTTTGGTTTGGCCTACTAGATTGGTATTTCTTGCAATGGGAGGGGTGCTTAGTTTTGGGTTCAATCTTGCAGTGTTCTCACCCAGTGACATAGTAGGGGTAGCGAGGCATGTATTGTATTGTTGCCATCAAGGGTAAAAAGATGGGGTTTTCATCACATTGCTTGAGTTTATCCCTCTAAATCATGGCATCTTACTTAAGGCGTTACTCCGTTCTAATGAACTTAATACTCTAGATACATGCTGGATAGCAGTTGATGTGTGGAGTAATAGTAGTAGATGTAGGCAGGAGCGGTCTACTTGACACGGACGTGATGCCTATATTCATAATCATTGCCTTGGATATCGTGGTAACTTTGGCTTTTCTATCAATTTCTCGATAGTACTTTGTCTACCCATCGTATGTTTTCTTTCAAGAGAGAAGCCTCTAGTGAAACCTATGGCCCCCGAGTCTATTTTCCATCATATATTTTCAGATCTATAAACAAAAACCCAAAAAATACCTTGCTGCAATTTATTTATATTTACTTTAGTTTGCCTTTTTGTTTATCTTGTATACCTATCTCTATTAGATCTCACTTTTATTTGAGACCGTGAAGGGATTGACAACCCCTTATTCGCGTTGAGTGCAAGTGTTTATTAGTTTGTGCAGGTGCATAGATTGGGGACTTGCTTGTGCCTCCTACTGGATTGATACCTTGGTTCTTATCTGAGGGAAATACTTATCTCTACTTTGCTGCATCACCCTTTCGTCTTCAAGGCAAAAATCAACGCAACCTCAAGAAGTAGCAGAGCACTACTAGCATTTTGTGCCAAACTTTGACCATCTATCTAACTAATAAAATGTTAATTCATGTCACCAAAAATCATATCACTGGATTCCTATTTGAACATAGTTTTTAATGGTATAGTTTTTTATCACATGTATTGACACTTTCTTAGTTAAGTTTACGGTCAAAGTTTTACACTAAATACGAAGGGGACCAATAAACTAGGTGTCACAGCCTGATTTTTGGCCCTTTCTTTTTCTTCTGTTTTTCAGAGGTTTTTGCTTGAGTTTTCTTTCTCTGTGGCTTTGTGGTCTGAAAACTGAAGAAGATGACCTCTTCTTTGTTTCCAGAGTGGCTTGTCATCCTCAGATCCTTCCCTAGAGCTTTCCATTTCCATCCTTGGACCAAATCCCAATATTCTTTTTATTGGCAATATTCCTTTTCTATTAAAGGAATAACCCTAATTACCCTAGGTTGTGAAGCAACCTACATTTCCATCACTCCTAAAATTCCCAAATATTTCTCATAAAATGTTTGGGTCCTATCTTCATCAAATATGGCAAAACTTTTCATTGCCATGTTCAAAAATAATTCCCCAATAATTCTTTTCCTATTCTGTCCTAAATGGCACTTTGTGAAGCAAGTGATATTTATCTTTTCCCAATTGACTCCAAACTTCTTGGACATCTTTTCCTGTCCATATCTTTGCCACATGCCAAACTTCAACCTCATTTGCCTAGTAGTCATTTAGTTATGATTTTCCAAAGTTTCTGTCCAGAAAGAAACTTTGTGAAGGAGGTACAAGCTAGCCATATCCAAATGAGTTGCACTTTTGCATGGTCCTTCATATCATCAAATAATAGACCTCCACCAAAGTTGAGCTCATTTAATGCCTCCATGTGAGCACAGCTTCAAATCTTTGATTCTGTCCAAAATTTTAGCTTGTTAAGCAAGTATATTTTATCTTGCTTCATTATGGCTGTAAATTTTTCTAGGCCTTCTCCTATCCATATAAACTCCCTACACCAAGTTGTGGCTCAATCCATTTAGCCATTTTCCCTCTAGAATTTCAGCAAGTTTCTGGTCAGTGGGGATGTTTGTAAAGGAAGTACCATTTTAGTTTATCCAAATGGTGTGAAACCATTTTCAGCATATTAATATGACCAAATAACTCTGCCCTGCCCAAGTTCAGCTCAAGTGGCTTCACCATTTGAGTGCATCATCACGATTTCTATTCTGGATGAGATTATGCAGTTGCAAAGCAACTATATTAATTCTTGGTCCAAAACACCTCCAAATCTCAAGGATTATAGTTCTTCTGTAGCTAATCACACCAGACAACTTGTTTGGCTCCAAGCCCTTCACTATTGATCAGCAGTGCTCGTCCAAATTTGATACAGCAACCTTGTCGAGCTTGCTCCCCTCTGCTCCCTACACTTCTGCGTGATCTGTCACCTCCCTCGGCCTCTAGTATGCAAGGACTAATCACTAGACATCTCAGGGCAGCCCTTGGCCTCTTCTCCTTGCCAGCTCACGCGGTGACCACCGTCCTGGCACGCCATGGACGCGAGCTGAGCGACGTTTTGCTCGGGCCCCTCCTCCGTTCGTCGTGCTCGCGCGCCTCGTCATGTCCAACAGCTAGTCCGCGTTGTCGCCGTTCCCCTGGAGCCTTCTCCCCCTCCCGAAGCCTCCTCGCTGGCGCTCGTCGCCGTGCGCCCACGGGCGAACTGTAGCCGACTGATACGTCTCCATCGTATCTATAATTTTGATTGTTCCATGCCAATATTACTCAACTTTTATATACTTTTGGCAACTTTTTGTACTATTTTTGGAACTAACATATTGATCCAGTGCCCAGTGCCAGTTCTTGTCTGTTGCATGTTTTTGTTTCGCAGAAACCCAATATCAAACGGAGTCCAAACGGGATAAAAACGGACGGAGAATTATTTTGGAATATTTGGGATTTTCCAGAGGAAGAATCAACGCGAAACGGTGTCCGGGGTGGCCACGAGACAGGGGGGCGCGCCCTCCCCCCTGGGCGCGCCCTGGGCTCTCGTGGTGTCGGTGTACTAGAGTAGGGGTACCCTAGTATCCCGAACTTGTGCACGGGCAGTTGCAGCCCTCCACGGCAAGGCTTGCCAGGTGACCGCCAAGGTCCTCCGTGGTTCCTTTGGAGCCATTCAAGAACAAAGTATTCAAGCCAAGGAGACAAGGCCCCGGCCAGAGGAGCTTGTCCGGAAGGCCACCCAAGGCACCTAGGAGACAAGGCCCCGGCAAGTGGAGCTTGCCGGGAAGGCCCGGTGAGCGACAAGCTTCCGGACGCGACAAGACAACAATCGCGGCAAGGCTCTTGCCGCGGCAGACCACCACTCTGCACCTGCGCTCCAGCACATCCACTAACGTGTCGCCACAGGACCTTTCGGTAGCGGCGTGGCAAGAGGCCGTCAGCGCCAGCTTGATGGCAAGCGGCGCGTGGCAAGATTGCCATCGTGTGCAAGCGGTGGCGCCCGACGGTCCCTCGTTTGCCTTTGTTAGAGGCGGCGTGACGGGCATTTAATGCCTTTGTCCCCTGCCGTCGAGGTTAGGTATGAAACATCAGTACACTTTGACAGTAGCTGTACCAACCACTCCTTTGCCATTTTTACCCTTGTCTACGTTGCCTCCTGTCGGAGTCCCCTTGAGCATATCAAAGGAGGCCCATGCGCATCGTGAGAGAGGGGTTCGAAGGTTCTGCCAGGCAACCCTCACGCCGGATCTCGTTAGCAGCTTTTGTGTGTACAGTAGCACTCGGCGCTCCTGAGCAAGAACTCAATACACTCAGACATGCAGCAGTAGGAGTGTTATCTCTCCGGAGAGCTCAGAAGCTGGGTAAACCGCCCGTGTGTTTCGCCTTGATCTGCTCTTCGTGCAACCTCCGCCCCCCGCCGAACCGAAAGGGGCTCGGTCCGCCGGTCCCATAGGTGTTCGCGGGTCAGATCAGCCTCCCCGACATCTTTGGCGCGCTAGGTAGGGGGCGTCGAGATTGTGTGAACCTGATCCGACGCCCAAGCGAGCTAAGTCTTCACCGTCTTCATCGACATGCCACCGAAGAAGAAGGCTTCGGCGGCAGATGTTCCGTCCGCGTCGAACCCACCACCACCGGAGCAAACGGGTGGTGGGGTAGTAGCCGGCGGAAGAATGGACGTCGACGGGGGAGTCCACGGTGCTGCCAAGTCCAAGGACAAGGCTGCGCAGACCTCGGCGTCCGTGCATGCACCGCGCCCGTCTCAGGAGGCGCGGGACCGACAGCGTCATGGTATTCACAACGCCATACGCTCGTTGGACCAAGATCGAGCTGGTGGATCTCGGGATGCTCAAGACCAGCATGCACGCCGACATCTTTGGCGCCAAGCGAGGCGATCGCTGGACGGGATATCGCTCCTTCTAACATAGTTAGAAGTCCGAGCATATCCCGCTCCTCGCGCCGTTCGCCACTACCACCCACCACTCTGGCAGAAGCTTTGGCGAGAGCTCAGCTGCTCCTGGGTTACCCTCCAACAGCCGACAAGGTCGATCAATGGAGGGCCACCATTCAGAGTCTCATCGGCTTTGCCAACGGCGGCAGCTCCGGCAGCCGAAAGTGCATCGCTGCCGCTGCAAGACTGCCAACGCGAGCCGGTGGCGGCATTTAAACCGTGGGGATGCAACCACCATGCACTCTCCGCCCGAAGCGACAAGATCGCCGACTTGCCGGATCCACCTCGACAGCGACTCCACCGCATCATCGGATCCACGAGCTCGTCGCGATCAGCGCCAAGTTCTTCACGAGCGACAGCAAGAAGACGCTCGAACTTCGCATCGGCGCCAAGAGAAGCGGCATCAATCCGACAAGCAGCGCTGGGCCCTCTGTCGACATGCATGCGCCCGAAGAGAACCAGCGACTTGTCAGACTGTGATAGGTTGCCCCGCGTTCACTCGTGAGCTGCGGCAAGTCCAGTGGCCCAGCAAGAAGAATTTCAAGCCAGACGTACCAGAGAAGTACGACGGAAAAACGCATCCGTCGGAGTTCCTCAACATCTACACCATCGCGGTGCAAGGTGCCGGGGGGCGACACGACAAGATCCTGGCCAACTACTTCCCGCTGGTGCTCAAGCCCAACGTCAGATCCTAGCTCATGCACTTGCCGGACAA
This sequence comes from Aegilops bicornis, assembly GCA_021605145.1. Taxonomy (NCBI): domain Eukaryota; kingdom Viridiplantae; phylum Streptophyta; class Magnoliopsida; order Poales; family Poaceae; genus Aegilops; species Aegilops bicornis. The sequence goes on along the minus strand of CM038672.1, from coordinate 193,114,018 downwards.
CTCCATATCCTCTTGGGCAGATCTATGCCATCAGTTTGTCGGCGCCTTTACAGGCGGGCACAAGCCCCATGGCCAAGAAAGCGACCTTCATCTGCTCGCCCAGAAGGAAGGAGAGCCCCTGCAAGTACATTGAGAGATTTAGCCGCTGCGACAAAGACAACATCCGAGATGTCCACCCTACCGCGGTAATCAGCGCGTTCCATCAGAACGTGCGAAACCGCAGGATGCGGGAGGAGATGACGATGTGCAAGATTAGAGACGTCAGTGAGCTATATACCCTGGCCCACAAGTGTGCACGTGCTGAGGAAGGGAGGAGACTCCCCGGAGAGAATACTGAAGCAGGAGGATCTGATAGTGAGGAGACCGCCCCGACAAAGAAAAACCGGCGGCGGGGCAACAGGAAGAAGAAAGGCAAAGATGTGCTAGTTGTTGAGCAGTCCGGCAACGGAGGTGGCGCCAAGAAAGCCAAAGCTGGTAGCTCCGGCAAGGAGGTTGCCGCTGGCACCAATTGCCAGGCTGTGGCGGTCGCCGACAAGCTGTGACGGCTCAACAAACGGTATCGCAAGATCCACCGCACCAAGGGCCATGACCTCCAGAGCTGCAAAAGGTTGAGCAGCTTGTCGAGCAATGAAGGCTGAATAAAACGACGCAACAAGGAGAAGGCCCGTGAAGGTGCTGGAGGAGCTAGCAAGAAAGCGTCCGGCTGAGGAGGACGCCTTGTGGCCAAGCAGCGGCAAGGAGAGAGACCTCCCCGCGGCCGCGACAGGGATGAAGACGACGACGATGATGAAGACATGGATGATGACGAGACGATGAGCAGGAGTTCCAGAAAGCCACAGAGGTCCTGTGCATTGACGGCGGTGCTTCTCTGCATACTTCACACCGCCAGCTCAAGCAGTGGATGCGGGAAGTCAATGCGGCAAAACCATCCGTCGAGTCACGCAAGCCTCTGAAATGGTCCAGCACGCCTATCATCTTTGATATTGAGGACCACCCTGATCGCGTAACTGCGGTCGGGTGCTTGCCGATGTTGGTTTCACTAACTATCTGCAACCTCAAGGTCACTAAGATGGTAGTTGACGGCGGGGCCGGCTTGAACCTGATCTCCTCCGCGGTGCTCCAGAAACTCCAGAGCCCTGATGGCGAGCTCGAAGAGACCGGCACATTCCAAGGAATCAATCAGGAAGGAGCAGGCGAAGGAAAGATCACGCTGCGGTGACATTTGGCAGTGAAGTTGAACTTCAGGACTGAGAGGGTCACTTTTGACGTTCTTTGACTTTCCATTGCCTTACAATGGGATACTTGGCCGCCCAAAGACTCGCCAAATTCATGGCAGCCTCTCACTATGCATACAACATGCTAAAGATGCCAAGCCCGGTAAGTGTCATCTCTGTCCTGGCGACAAGAAGGATGCTCTTATCTCACGCCCGACAAGATCTCTTTGGGAGGCAGCAGCTGCAACAGATTGCAAGCCACTTGCCGCTGAAGCTCCCGGGGCGAAGAAGAAGACCAAGTCTGGCAAGAGCTCTGATGCCCACTCCGGCAAGCGCACCTCTTCGGAGTGCTGCACTACCGTCGAGGACGCACCATCGAGCTCCACCGGCAAGTGTAAGAAGACGATGGCAGCTCCACCAGAGACCAAGAAGGTGTCCGCCAAGGAGGACGGCACCGGTGGTACCTTCACCATCGCCACTCTCGACTCCCTAAATAGGAAGGCGCTGCTTGCTTTCCTGTGGCGAACGTCGACGTGTGTGCGTGGCAACCGTCTGACATCCCCGGTGTTCCCAGGAAAGTAATTGAGCACCATCTTGCCGTTTGTCCTCATGCGCGGCCCGTCAAGCAGAAAGTCAGGAAGCAAGCAGTGGAGCGCCAAGAATTCATTGCAGAAGAAATCAAGAAATTGGAAGCAGCAGGCCTTGTCAGAGGAGTGCTCCATCCTACGTGGTTGACCAGATTGTTGACTCCACGGCCGGATGTGATTTGCTTTCATTTCTAGATGCATACTCAGGATATCATCAGATCTTCATGGCAGAAGAGGATGAGGAGAAGACCGCATTCATCACCCCATGTGGCACATACTGTTTTGTACGGATGCCTTTCGGATTAAAGAATGCTGGTTCAACATTTGCAAGAGTAGTCCACGACGCTTTTGAGCCGCAAATGCACAGAAATGTGGAAGCCTACATGGATGACATAGTGGTCAAGAGCAAGGACAAGGCGACTCTGATTCAAGATTTAGACGAAACCTTTGCAAATCTACGCAAGATCAACCTCAAGCTCAACCACGAGAAGTGTGTGTTTGGAGTCCCTTCCGCAAGCTTCTCGGGTTCTTCAGAAACTCAGGGGATTGAAGCCAATCCCGACAAGATCAAGGCCATTGAGCAGATGGAAGCACCAAAGCGCGTCAAGGATGAACAAAGACTTGCCGGTTGCGTAGCTGCTCTCAGCAGGTTTATCTCTAGGTCTGTTGAGCGCGCTTTGCCATTTTTCAAAATTTTGAAAAAGGCAGGTCCAATGAAATGGACTCCGGAAGCGGAGGCTGCGTTGCAGGACTTGAAGAGAAACCTTTCCTCCACTCCAACACTTGTCGCACCTAAGCCAGAAGAGAAGTTGCTGCTATATATAGCGGCAACCAATCAAGTGGTTAGTGCTGCGTTAGTAGCGGAGAGGGAGGCAGATGATGAGCTAGCAACCATGGCAGATACATCCAGCGATGAGCAGGGGGCTTCACCGGCAAGCTCTGGTCCCGACAAGGATGGATCTGCAGACGCATGAGAAGATGCGTAAAAGAATGGTGCAGCGCCCAGTTTACTTTGTCGGCCTCTTCCTTACGCAATGGGCTAGGTCAAGGTACTACAGTGCAGAAATTGCTTTTGGCCTCCTCATGGCCTCGAGAAAGCTGCGCCATTACTTCCAGCACATGAGATCCACAATGGTCACTCGTTTTCCAACAAGAGGATCTTGCAAAATCCAGAGGCAACAGGCAGGATTGTCGAGTGGGTACTGGAACTGCAAGCTTTGGCCTCAAGTTTGAGAGCACTTCAACTATCCAAAGCGAGCATTGGCGGAGTTCATAGCAGTGGACGCCAACACAAGATGAAGAAATTCCGTAAGCGAAAGCATCCCCGTCAAGGAAGCAAGCAAAGAGTGGCTGATGTACTTTGATGGTGCCTTCTGGCTGCAAGGCGCCGGTACGGGCGTGCTACTTGTTGCACCCACCGATGAGCACCTCAAGTACCTTGTGCAAATGCACTTTCCCAAGGATCAAGCAACAAACAATACTGCAGAGTATGAAGGTTTTCTTGCCGGTCTCAGGATCGCAGTAGACCTTGGGATCAAGAAGCTCATTGTCAGGGGTGACTCACAGCTTGTCATCCGCCAAGTGAACAAGAGTTATCAGAGTCCGTTGATGGAAGCTTATGTTGATGAAGTGAGAAAGCTAGAAGAGCACTTTGACGGCCTACAGATGGAATATATTCCAAGAGCTCAAAACGACATTGCTGATGGCCTGTCGAAGTGCGCCGCACTTAAGTTACCTGTGGAACTAGGGATTGTTGTGCTCAAGCTGACTCAACCGTCCGTAACGCCATCAACCGGACAGAGCAAGAAGAGGAAGTTGATCTCTGGTGACTATTTTCCGGCAAAGCTTCCCGAAGTCGCCGTCAAGAAGGTCCTCAAGATCAACACCAAGGGTGCCGAGGAGCGATGCTGCTCGCAAGCCCTAGGGTTTGTTCCGTCGGGCAGACGCTCCCGACAAGTTTTGCTCCGCAAGCTTGCCGGGAACGTCAAGCTCCGGCTGAGCCGCAGTTCTCGCCGTGGAAGCGGATGTTCCGCAGCAGCAGATGTGCCTTTAGTCCTTGTTGTCGAGCCGCAAGCTCCAGCATGGGCACAGCAGATTGTCCATTTCCTTCAGACAGGAGAACTTCCCGAAGAGCAAGAAGAAGCGGAAAGAGTAGTCCGACAGTCAAGTATGTACCAGTTTGTCGACAGCACACTGTACAGAAGAAGACTCAACGGTGTAAAATTAAAGTGTATTCACCGGGAAGACGGACAAAAGCTGTTGGCAGAGATACATGGAGGCATATGTGGTCACCACATTGGCGCGAAGCACTTCTTGCCGGCAAAGCGTTCCGGCAAGGTTTCTTTTGGCCGACGGCCCTCCGTGATGCAATCGCACAAGTAACCACGTGTGAAGCGTGCGATTCCATTCCAAGCAGATACACCAGCCAGCTCAAGCTCTCCAGACGATCCCTTTATCCTGGCCATTTTCGGTCTGGGGGCTCGACATCCTCGGCCCCTTTCCCCGAGCTGTCGGGGGCTTTGAGTACTTATACGTTGCAATCGACAAGTTCACAAAGTGGCCGGAAGTGGAAGCACTGAGGAAGGTGACAGCACAGTCAGCAGTCAAGTTCTTTAGTTCGATTCTTTGCCGTTTCGGAATCCCTAACAGGATCATCACCGACAACGGCATGCAATTTACGAGCCGCACCTTCATGCAGTACGTCCAAGATCTTGGCGCCAAGGTCTGCTTCGCTTCATTGCTCATCCGAGAAGTAACGGTCAAGCGGAGAGGGCAAATCTTTGAAGTGCTGCGCGGGCTCAAGACTAGAACTTTCGACAGGCTGCACAAGTGCGGAAAGAATCGGATTGAGGAGCTGTCGGTGGTTCTTTGGTCGATCGGACGACGCCAAATCGAGCCACGCCGCAGACACCTTTCGCTCTAGTCTATGGAGCTGAGGCAGTTCTCCCCACGGAACTCGTGATAACGGATCACCTCGAGTGCTCGCTTATGGTGAGTTTGAGCAAGAGCGATTGCGACAAGATGACGACCGCTTCCTTGAGGAGGATCGTCTTCAGGCTGCTGTACGAGCTGCTCGATACCAGCAAGCTTTGCACCGCTACCATAGCCGCAAAGTTAATGCCAGAAGTCTAGAGGAAGGCGACCTTGTTCTTCGGTGCGTTCAGTCCGCCAAGAATTCCAACAAGTTGACGCTTGAAGTGGGAAGGCCCTTACCGGGTGAAACGAGTCACTAGGCCTGGTGTCAGTCGCCTTGAGACCGAAGATGGCATTCCGTGAGCAACTCCTGGAACATTGAGCATCTTCGTAAGTTTTACTCAGAAGCGCGGTTGCCGGAACCTGTTCCGGCAACCACCTTTTGTACAAGTCTTGCCGATGTTGCATGTAATCCTTTGTACAAAGCTGGGCGCAGACCCCTTGCATAAGTAGAGCTAATGTGCTTTGCACATCTTGTCAATTTCAAGCTTTCTACTTCTATTTTGCATGCCTTATCTGACACTTTGTGCAGCACCTACCCCCGGTAAGCAATAACGAGCCATAAGGCTCCATATCTTTATTTTCTCTTCTTTTTCTATCTCAAAGAAAGGAAGGTTCCCTTGCCCACAAGTTTGCCGGGGGGGGGGAGGAGAAGATAATGGTGTGGACCAAGCGTCGCTCAAGGAAGTCTAGCCTTACCGGGAAGCAAACGACAGAAAAGCTAAGTTGCTAAAGTTTGAGCTGTCAGTTTTAAAATTTTTAAGTTATCTTCCTCGAACGACCGTACTTTGTATGGAAAACCCATGCAAGAGGAACCAACTTCGTAGCTAGTTGCCCTTACTTTGTTTCGAGTCCGCTCAACAATTTAAGTGAGCTGCTGCGACTAGTTGCGACAAGGTTACTTGTCGGAAGCGGCACCGCCAAAGGCATCGACGTTCAAGACTCGGCCCATGCCTGTGTACTGCTACCGACAAGTTCCCTAAAAGCGTAGGGCAAAAAACATACAAAGGAAGGAATCAAGTAAAGGAAATAACATAGCAATTGCAACCCGAAATAGAGTTATATTACAAGATAGCTTGTCGCAGCTCTAATAGATTGTTCTCATAACATGACCAGCAGCGGCAAGAAAAAGAGAAAGCGGGCGGCCTAATCTACGTGATCGCCCTCGACCCTCTTGATCTCGCTCACCCTGTCCACGATGGGTGCGACAAGGGTCTTGAGCGCCTCCACATCAGCATCCGGCGGCAAGGACTTGAGAACGTTGGTGAGGTTGAGGCCTAGATTGCGGAAGGCCACCTTCATCAGCACCTTTTGAAGAGCTCCTCACAGATCTGGCGCGACTCCTCGGCCAGCTGCTTTGGGACTTCTTCCCGAGTCGCTGGAGGGCCGTCACCACGCCTTTGAAGAACAAGCTGAGCTTGGCGTTGAGGCTGGAGGTGCTCATCGGAGGAATACCCAAGATCCACCATCCCCAGCTCCGCCAGCTCCCTGTCGATGGCTGCAGCAACATCCACGAGACCCTCGGTCCAGTGCTCCACATTCTCCCTAAAGGTATTCTTGGCGGCGGCAGCACTCATGACAACGCCTCGTCGGCCTTGATCTTCTCCTTCAAGGCCACCGCCTGCTCCCCGGGCGCCCGGCCCGGCCTGAGTCAAGGTGGTCAGCTTCAACTCAAGATCTGCATTGGATTCCTTGGCGGCGCTGAGCTCCTTGCTCCTCTCGGCGAGACGGCCCTGTAGCTTGCCAAGAGTGTAGGCGTCCTTCTCGCGCTCATGCTTGAGTGCAGCAAGCTCCTCGCCGCTCTCCTTGAGATTGGCCTCCAACTGCGCCACTTTCGTCTCCAGCTCCTTCTTGGCGGCCTCGGCAGCTGCGGCAGCATCCTTTGCTTCCTTGAGAGCCCTGCCAAATGTTTGCTCGCGCGTGGCTAGATCCTCCTCATGGCTGTCAAGATAAACCTTCCTCTGCGCCAACTCGCCTTCCTGCGCAGATAGCTTCTCGGCGGCAAGCCGCTGTTGCTCCTCAGCTTCGGCCCTCTCGAGGAGGAAGGCTTTGCGCTGCTCAGCAAGTCGCTCCCGCTCCTCTGCCAAGGACCGGAGAGCTTCCTGGTTGGCGCCCCGGAGCTCCTCCGCGCGCTTCTTGATGTCTGCTCCCGCCTTCGCGACAAGCGCTTCCCGGGATTCTAGCTTGGCTTGTCGGGCGCGGTAGAGCGGCAATGCTTCCGCAACTGCTCCTCCTCGCACTTCGCCGCCATCGCTATTTGGTGCGTCGACCAGCGTCAGTCCAACGGAGCGAGCAGCTCTTCATCAAAAGTTTCTCCTTCGGCCTTCAAATAGGCGCCCGACTGGGGCTCTTCGAAGCCCGATGCTGCCGCAGCGGCGGAGGGATCGGCGGTCGGCGTAGCGCCTGGCGCTCCCCGCGCCTCGTGGCCGTCGGTCGATCGCCGGACCCTCGCCCGGCTCTGCGGCGGCAGCTTTGGCGGCCTCTTCGCGGCGGGCTCGTCGATGCGGCTTCTTCTTCGATGGCAGCGGCGTCGTCAGTATTGTCGCAGGCGTCCTCCTCGCCGGCGACCTCGGTCTCCATTGGCTCTGTGGCGGATGGATGAAGAAAAGTCAAGCAGATATTCAAAAAGAAAATCAGAAGAAGAAGAACACAAGGGAAGTTTTCAAGCGAGAGGATTACCTGTGCTAGGGTCTGCAGTCGTGGTCTCCGCCGCCAGGGGATCGCTGGAGCTGTCCCTTGCCGGATAACTGCCCCTTGCCGGAGAAGTCTGCCTTGCCGGAGAACGCTCCCTTGCCGGGGAATCCTCCATTGGCGGTGTAGTCGGCGAAGGCATGTCGAGCGGCTTCAGTGGCACTCCGGTAAGGATGCTCTGCTCCTACACAAATCAGCGATCGAGATATCGCCAAAGAAAGGGCACCCATGCACGCCTAACAGCGAGGAAGTAAACCATATACTTACGCTGGGGCCTGCTGGGGCTGCTTTGAGGAAGAGTTGCCGCGTCCGGCAAGGTGGTCTCGACGCGCCTCCTCATTGTCAGGCTGGGTTCGTCCTCGATGAAAATCACCGGGGCCTTGGCTCTCTTTGACGCTCTCTGGGCCAGCGTCCTGAAAAGGAATGGGTTCAGAATGAAACAAATCAGATACAAGACAAAGCATCAAAAAGAAGAACTACAAATGCTGCAAAGAATCTTACTCTTCTTCTCCCTCGTCGGAGCTGAGCGCGGAGAGATCACTCTGGCCCGCCTCAAAGACGACGAGGCGGAGGAGTAGTTTCCCTTGGCCGCTTGGCGGAGCAGAAGCCGTGGTCCGCGAGGCCCGCTCCAGCTTGCCGCAGCGGCGTGAGGTGCTCCCGCGGCAATGCTTGCCGCGGTGGAGCGGGCTGGCGCGCGGGCGCCGCTTGTCTGCCCGTCTGCCCCGCCACGCCTCCGCCGCCTTGCGAAGACGCCTTCTTGGTGGAGCTGGGGCTCCGCTCGCGGCAAGCTGTTTGAAGATGGGGAGGATGTGCCCTCGGTGGGCTCGCTCGACTCAGCTTCAGCTCGCAAGCTCCTCCTCGCCGCAAACTCCTTCGCCGACAAGGCTTGCCGCCTCTGCTGCCCTCTGCCTCCTCCACGGTGAATCCGAACTTCGCCCGCTGCAGCTGCCGCCGCCGCTTCTTCCAGCCTGGTGGCGTCTTGCAACTCATCATCGGTGGTGTCACGGGTGAGGCCCCTCTGCTCATCGGCGGACCGGCACTTCTACCAGTTGTCAAAGAACACTCGCCGACGCTATCTGCAGGCTCTTGCCAGTTGGAACGATTCCATGCGAGTCGCTGGCGGCATCATTGCACGGATGCGGTCGAGCGAGGAATTGTTGCACAGCGGAACGACACCCTTCGGCAACCTGAACATTTTGGGATGATCAGGATCGGGCTTGAACAACTCCAAGAGCATCGCGTCCAGTTCCAAGACAGTGAAGTTGAAGTTTAGGCCCGGGCGCAGCCTCATGATATCCGCCGCATTTTGAAACTCCCAGGCGGGTCTCCTCCTCTCCGCATGGCGATGCGTCGGCGAAGAAAGTCCGCTCCAACGGTGCCTTCGGTGAGCCCGGCAAGTCTTTGGCGAAGGATTCAGGTGACTGCAATCATCAGCCTAGCATCTTCCAGGGCCAGATTGCTCCAATCGTTGCTGCAAGACTATTGGGGTTTGGCGCTGGGCGTAAACGGCTGCGGGTTCTCCTCGACAATCCAAAGCACCAATCTGCCCTCCACTCCTCCCACTTGCTGCGGAGCTCTCCCTCCAGATAAGCTTCCTTCTTGCCAATCCTTGAGATCCAAGCGATTCCGCAAGAAGAGGCTCCCTCTCTCAACTCGGGGTATAAAGAAGTGGCGGAAAAGGGCTACGTTTGGATGGACTCCGACAAAGTTTTCGCAGAGATGTGCGAAAACTGCCATGGTCAGAACAGCATTGGGGGTGAAGTCAAGGAGGCGGAATCCGTAGGTGTTCATGATATCACAGAAAAATTCAGAGAAAGGCGGGCAGAGCCCACAGTAGAAGAACAACGCGAAGAAAGAGTACCCATTCGGAGCCAGTTCGAGCAGCTGGCGGTACCTTCGTCGCGGATGCGCTCAGCGTCTCCGTCGACGGAAGAGGTAGTAGTTCTCCCTCGGCTCCCTCGCGGCGAGCTGGGGGAAAGATGCCGCTCCTTCCGCAGCGCCGCAAGCCGCTGCGCCTCGGCCGACTTCACGGCCTTCCCCTTGTCGGCTTTCGGAGCCATGGCGGAGGCGGTGAGGGAGATCGACGGCGTTGGTGATGCTGGTGGCGATGGGGGGCGGAGCGCTGCTCTCTCTTCAGCCTTGGGAAGAAGGGGGAGGCAGCGGAGGTTTTTCGAGATTGGACAGCAACTTGAGAGATGGGAGGACTTCCCATGTTTCCCCTTATTATAAAGAGGGAGGGGGAGGATGTTCCGTTTTTACGAATAAAGAAACCACCCACGATCTCACCCACGATCTCTCACACGACGCCGCATTCGGACGCTGCGTGCCTCGTGGAGGGCCTGGTGGGTCCGGGGTGAGTCTACGGCGTAACCCAGCCAGCGTGTGCGTGCCCTATTTTGGGCCTTGCCCAATAGCGCCTGCACCGCAGGTGTGGCCCAGGCCCGGGGCTCTGCCGTGTACTAGAGTAGGGGTACCCTAGTATCCCGAACTTGTGCACGGGCAGTTGCAGCCCTCCGGCAAGGCTTGCCAGTGACCGCCAAGGTCCTCCGTGGTTCCTTTGGAGCCATTCAAGAACAAAGTATTCAAGCCAAGGAGACAAGGCCCCGGCAAGAGGAGCTTGCCGAAGGCCACCCAAGGCACCTAGGAGACATGGCCCGACAAGAGGAGCTTGCGGGAAGGCCCGATGGCGACAAGCTTCCGTGCGCGACAAGTCAACAACCGCGGCAATGCGCTTGCCGCGTGCACCACCACTCTGCACTCAAGGCTCCAGCACATCGATTAACGTGGTCGCCTGACCTTTCCAGCGCTACAGGCAAGAAACGTCAGGCGGCCGCCGGTGACCTGGGCACGCGGCGCGTGGCAAGATTGCCATCGTGGCAAGCGGTGGCGCCCCTGACGGTCCCTGTTTGCACTGTTAGGGCGACGTAGACGGGCATTTAATGCCTTTGTCCCCTGCCATCAGGGTTAGGTATGAAACACTATACACTGTACAGGTAGCTGTACCAACCACTCCTTTTCCATTTTTACCCTTGTCTACATTGCCACCTATCGGAGACCCCTTAAGCATATAAAAGGAGGCCCATGCGCAACGTAGAGAGGGGTTCGAAAGGTTCGAAGCCAGGCAACCCTCACGCTCAGTCTCGTTAGCAGCTTGTGTGTGTACAGTAGCACTCAGCGCTCCTGAGCAAGAACTCAATACACTCAGACATGCAGCAGTAGGAGTCTTATCTCTCCGGAGAGCTCCGAAGCTGGGTAAACCGCCCGTGTGTTTCGCCTCGATCTGCTCTTCGTGCGACCTCCGCCCCCCGCCGAACCGAAAGGGGCTCGGTCCGCCGGTCCCATAGGTGTTCGCCGGTCAGATCAGCCTCCCCGACACGTGGGCCACCCGGAACGCGGTCGACGCCCTTCTTTTGCCGCAAAAAAGCTAATTTTATGAGAAAAATCTAGGCGAAGGTTTCAATCCAATCGGAGTTACGGATCTCCAGATATAAAGGAAACGGTGCCAGGGCAGAATACCAGAACGCAGAAACACAGAGATAGATCCAATCTTGGAGGGGCTCTCGCCCCTCCCACGCCATGGGAGCCAAGGACCAGAGGGGAAACCCTTCTCCCATCTAGGGAGAAGGTCAAGGAAGAAGAAGAAGAAGGCGGGCTCTCTCCCCCTTGCTTCCGGTGGCGCCGGAACGCCGCCGGGGGCCATCATCTTCACCGCGATCTTCACCAACACCGCCGTCATCTTCACCAACATCTCCATCACCTTCCCCCTTCTATATTCAGCGGTCCACTCTCCCGCAACCCGCTGTACCCTCTACTTGAACATGGTGCTCTATGCTTCATATTATTTTCCAATGATGTGTTGCCATCCTATGATGTCTGAGTAGATTTTCGTTGTCCTATCGGTGATTGATGAATTGCTATGATTGGTTTGAGTTGCATGTTTTATTATTGGTGCTGTCCTATGGTGCCCTCCATGTCGCGCAAGCATGAGGGATTCCCGCTATAGGGTTTGCAATATATTTATGATTTGCTTATGGTGGGTTGCGTGAGTGACTGAAACACAAACCCGAGTAAGTAGGTTGTTTACGTATGGGCTAAAAGGGGACTTGATGCTTTAATGCTATGGTTGGGTTTTACCTTACTGAATCTTTAGTAGTTGCGGATGCTTGCTAGATTTCCAATCATAAGTGCATAGAATTCCAAGTAAGGGATGATATGTTAGCTTATGCCTCTCCCTCAAATAGAATTGCAGTAGTGATTACCGGTCTAGTAACATAGTCAATTGCTTAGGGGCAATTTCACAACTCCTACCACCACTTTTCCACACTCGCTATATTTACTTTATTGCATATTTATCTAAACAGCCCCTAGTTTATATTTATGTGTTCTTTATTATCTTGCAAACCTATCCTATCACACCTACAAAGTACTTCTAGTTTCATACTTGTTCTAGGTAAAGTGAACGCCAAGTGTGTGTAGAGTCGTATCAGTGGCCAATAGGACTTGAGAGAGTATTTGTTCTACGTTCAGCTCCTCGTTGGGTTCGACACTCTTACTTATCGAAACAGGCTACAACTATCCCGTATACTTGCGGGTCATCAAGACCTTTTTCTGGCGCCGTTGCCGGGCGTGGGGTGAATATTCTCATGTGTGCTTGTTTGCTTTATCACTAAGTAATTTTTATTTGCTGTTCTTTGTTGTTTTCTATCTTTAGCTATGGGTAGGAAATGCAAAATACCAAAAAAATTAGTTGTACCTACTGCTCCAATGGTTGAAGAACCACTCAAAATCTATCAAACTACTGAAGCTTTTTACTTGGATCATCTTCGATCCCTATGTGCTCGTGCTGAAACCCCCACTAGCTTAGTTGAGGGAAAACCTTTAGATGAGCATGCTTGTTATGTGCGAAACCGTATATCTGAAAAAGGGAAATTATTATGGGATGAAATTCAACGTTTGCAATGCTATGCTTGGAATTTATGTGAAATATATGATGTTACTTGTTGTTATGAAAACCCTAAGAAACACATTCCCTACCAATGTGAGTTTATTGATAATGTAATCGTATCTTCGTATGCCAAGGGTGTTTATAATTACTATCATGTTCAACAAATTGAAGAATTTGTTGCTTTTAAGGGTGCTTTTGAAATTGCTTCCTTGATTGAAAAGTATGATGCTACTCTTTACAAATCTGAAAGTTTTGCCATACTTGAATATTGTTATGACAATTATGCTTCTAATGCCTATATTAAACCATATATTGAGAATTTCTCCGCTGTCCAAGAAGAGATTAATATTTTGCAGGAAGCTATGGAAGAAGAAATTGATGAAACAGTGAGCTCATTGGATGAAAAAGATGATGAGGAGAGCGAAGAACAAAAGGAGGAAGAGCGGATTAGCTACCCGTGCCCGCCTTCTAATGAGAGTAACCCTCCAACTCATACATTGTTTAATTCCCCTTCGTGCTTACCAAAGGATGATTGCTATGATGATTGCTATGATCCCTTGAATTTGTCTGAAATATCCCTTTTTGATGATGCTTGCTATGCTTGTGGCCAAGATGCCAATATGAATTATGCATATGGAGATGAACTTGCTATAGTTCCTTATGTTAAATATTAAATTGTTGCTATTGCACCCACGCATGATAGTCCTATTATTTATTTGAATTCTCCCTACTACACTATATCGGAGAAGTTTGTGCTTATTAAGGATTATATTGATGGGTTGCCTTTTACCATATCATATGATGATTTTGATGAATGTAATATGCATGTGCTTGCTGCTCCTACTTGCAATTATTATGAGAGAGGAACTCTATCTCCACCTCTCTATGTTTCCAACATGATAGAATTGCAAGAAATTGCTTATACTATGCATCGGCATTTACTATGTGTGCATGAATTGTTCTTTTATGACATTCCAATGCATAGGAAGAGAGTTAGACTTCGTTGTTGCTTGATATATGTTGCTCTGTGCTCACTACTAAATTACAAATCATTCTTAATTAAAATTGGCTTTGATATACCTTGTGATCCGGGTGGATTCATTACTTGAGCACTATATGCCTAGCTTAATGGTTTTAAAGAAAGCGCTGCAAGTGAGACAACCCGGAAGTTTTAGAGTGTCATTTATTTCTGTTGAGTGCTTTTATATAGTTTAAAAACAAAAATAAAGAGGGGAACCTAAAAACTTTTCAAAAAGGAAAGTGAAAGTGAGAAAGACAAGCATTCTTGAAGTGGGAGCTAGCCTTGAACTTTGTTCATGCTCACGGAAACTTTGTGAATCTTGATTACAGAAAATTTTCAACAAAAATAATTATACCCTTGTATAATTCCATTGTATTATAAAAATAATGTGCCAAGGTTTGCCTTTAGGATGTTTACATTGCTTGTTGGTTTTTGCGGTGCAGGACAGAAACTTTGGCTGTAGTGCGCGATTTTTAGTTTTTCACTGGAACATCAAATGGTTCTGATTCTTCTTGCACTGTCTTTCTATACAAATTTTTTAGTTTTCTTAATTGTCGCAGAAGTTTTCAAGTATCAGAAGTATGGTGAATGTTCAGATTACTACAGACTGTTCTGTTTTAGACAGATTCTGTTTTTGATGCATAGTTTGCTTGTTTTGATGAAACGATAAATTTATATCAGTGGATTAAGCCATGAAAAAGCTATATTACAGTAGAAACAATGCAAAAACAAAATATGAATTGGGTTTTTACAGTACTTAGAGTGGTGATTTGCTTTATTATGCTAATGGATCTTACCGAGTTTTCTGTTGAAGTTTTGTGTGGGTGTAGTGTCTAATCGAGGATGTCTCGATATGAGGAAAAGGAAGAGAGGAAAGAGCTCAAGCTTGGGGATGCCCGAGGCACCCCAAGTAAATATTCAAGGATACTCAAGCGTCTAAGCTTGGGGATGCCCCGGAAGGCATCCCCTCTTTCTTCAACAAGTATCGGTATGTTTTCGAATTCGTTTTGTTCATGCATTATGTGCAAGTCTTGGAGCGTCTTTTGCATTTAGTTTTCATTTTTCTTTTATGCACCATGCTGGTAAGAGATAGTTCTTGGTTGATTTATAGAATGCTCATTGCACTTCACTTAAATCTTTTGAGTATGGCTTTATAGAATGCTTCGTGTGCTTCACTTATATCATTTGAAGTTTGGATTGCCTGTTTCTCTTCACATAGAAAACCGCCATTTGTAGAATGCTCTTTTTCTTCACTTATATTTGTTAGAGCGTGGGCATATCTTTTGTAGAAAGAATTAAACTCTCTTGCTTCACTTATATCTGTTTAGAGAGATGACAGGAATTGGTCAATCACATGGTTAGTCATAAAATCCTACATAAACTTGTAGATCGCTGAATATGATATGTTTGATTCCTTGCAATAGTTTTGCGATATAAAGATGGTGATATTATAGTCATGCTAGTGGGTAGTTGTGGATTGTAGAAATACTTGTGTTGGAGTTTGTGATTCCCGTAGCATGCACGTATGGTGAACCTTTATGTAACGAAGTCGGAGCATGAGGTATTTATTGATTGTCTTCCTTATGAGTGGCGGTCGGGGACGAGCGATGGTCTTTTCCTACCAATCTATCCCCCAAGGGGCATGCGTAGTAGTACTTTGCTTCGAGGGCTAATAAATTCTTGCAATAAGTATATGAGTTCTTTATGACTAATTTGAGTCCATGGATTATACGCACTTTTACCTTTCCATCATTGCTAGCCTCTTCGGTACCGTGCATTGCCCTTTCTCACCTCGAGAATTGGTGCAAACTTCGCCAGTGCATCCAAACCCCGTGATACGATACGCTCTATCACACATAAGCCTCATTATATCTTCCTCAAAACAGCCACCATACCTACCTATCATGGCATTTGCATAGCCATTCCAAGATATATTGCCATGCAACTTTCATCATCATATTCATGACTTGAGCATTCATTGTCATATTGCTTTGCATGATCGTAAGATAGCTAGCATGATATTTTCATGGCTTGTTCGTTTTTTGATGTCATTGCTACGCTAGATCATTGCACATCCCGGTACACCGCCGGAAGCATTCATATAGAGTCATATCTTTGTTCCAGTATCGAGTTGTAAGTAAAGAAAAGTGTGATGATCATCATTATTAGAGCATTGTCCCCAAAAAGAAAAAAAAGGCCAAAAAAAAGGCCAAAGAAAAAAAAGAAAAAAAGAGAAAAATAAAATAAAAGAAAATAAAAAGGGGCAATGTTACTATATCTTTTTCCACACTTGTGCTTCAAAGTAGCACCATGTTCTTCATGTAGTGAGTCTCATATCTTGTGCTTCAAACTAGCACCATGTTCTTCATATAGATTGTCTCCTATGTTGTCACTTTCATATACTAGTGGGAATTTTCATTATAGAACTTGGCTTGTATATTCCAACGATGGGCTTCCTCAAATGCCCTAGGTCTTCATCAACAAGCAAGTTGGATGCACACCCACTTAGTTTCTTTTGTTGAGCTTTCATACACTTATAGCTCTTAGTGCATCCGTTGCATGTCAATCCCTATTTCTCGCATTAACATCAATTGATGGGCATCTCCATAGCCCGTTGATTAGCCGCATCGATGTGAGACTTTTTTTTGTCTTCTCCACATAACCTCCTGTCGGTGTACTAGAGTAGGGGTACCCTAGTATCCTGCAGATTGCACCGGACGGTTGCAAGACCTCAGCGGCAAGGTTTGCCTCGTCACCGCCAATCTCTCCGTGGCTCCCTTGGAGCCATTCAAGAACAAAGTATTAGATTGAGAAGACAAGGCCCCGACAAGAGGAGCTTGTCGGGAAGACCACTCAGCACGCAGAAGACAAGGCCCGACAAGAGGAGCTTGCCGGAAGGCCCGGAGCGCGACAAGTCTCCCGGGCGCGACAGGATCCGCCGCTGCAAGGCGCTGTCATGGCATGCAGCTCCTCTCTGTCTCCGCTCCAGCTCACCCAGCGACGTGTCGCCACGGGACCGCTCCATGGGCGCTGTCGAAAGCTGTGCAGCCAGCGGAGAGCAGCGATGAGCGGCGCTGACAGGCTCGCCATCGTGGCGGCGGAGGCGCACTGACGTCTCTCGTTACCTTTGTTTGGGCGACAACGACAAGCATTTATTGCTTTTGTCCCTTGCCGTCAGAGTTAGGTATTTTTGCACTGTACACTGTTCAAGTAGGTGTACCAACTCCTGTTTTTACATTTATACCCTCGTCTATGTTGCCACCTGTCGGAGACCCCTTGAGCATATAAAAGGAGGCCCGAGTGCAACGTAGGAGGGGGTTGGCCAGGCTTCGGTTTGCGTCTTTCGGAAGGTTCAGTCCATTCGACTGGCCATAGACTAGATACACTCACGCTAGGTTTTGTAGCGGGCATGGCTCCCTAGCAAGAACACAATAGATCAAACAGGCAGCAGGAGGAGTTTTATCTCTCCGGAGAGCTCCGAAGCTGGGTAAACCGCTCGTGTGCATCGCCTCGATCCGCTCTTCGTGCGACCTCCGCCCCCCTCCGAACCACAAAGGGACCCGCTCCGCTCCGCCGTGTGAATCTGATCCGGCGTTCACGCGAGCGTCGCCTTCAACATCTTCCTCAACATGCCACCGAAGAAGAAGGCTTCGGCGGCAGCAGAGCCGTCCGCGTCGTGCCCACCCTCACCGCAGCAAACCGGTGGTGAGGCAGACGCTGGCGGAAGAATGGGCGCCGACGAAGGTGCTCACGACGTTGCCAAGTCCAAGGACAAGACGGTGCAGGCTGCGGGGGGACGGGACGACAAGATCCTCGCCAACTACTTCCCGCTCGTGCTCAAGCCCAACGTCAGATCTTGGCTCATGCACTTGCCGGACAGCTCCATATCGTCTTGGGCAGAACTGTGCCATCAGTTTGTTGGCGCCTTCACAGGTGGCCACAAACCTCATGGCCAAGAGAGCGACCTTCACTTGCTCGCCCAGAGGGAAGGAGAGTCCCTGCGCATGTTCATTCAGAGGTTCACCGCAGTGCACTACAACATCCCGTGACGTCCACCCCGCCGGTGATCGCCGATTTCATCGTAATGTGCGGAACCGCAGGATGAGGGAGGAGATGGCGATGTGCAAAGTCAAGGACGCCGCCGAGCTGTATGCCCCGGCCGACAAGTGTGCACGCTACCGAGGAAGGGAGGAGACTCAGAGAGAATGCGTAAGCAGGATCTCGACAAGGATGACACCGCCCCGGCAAAGAAGGGCCGGCGGCGAGGCAATAGGAAGAAGAAAAGCAGAGAAGTGCTAGCTGTCGAGCAGTCCGGCAACGGAGGCGGGGACAAGAATGCCAAGGCTTTTGGCTCCGGCAAGGAGGTTGCCGCTGATGCCCACCACCAGTCGGTGGCGGCCGCCGACAAGCAGGACATCTCCGGCAAGCAGTACTGCAAGATCCACCGCACCAAGGGCCACGACCTCCAGAGCTGCAAGAAAGTCGAGTAGCTTGTCGAGCAGCAGAGAGCTGAGTACGAGCGACGCGACAAGGAGAAGGCCCAGGAAGGTGCTAGGGAGCAAGCAAGAAACGCCCCGGCCGGGGAGGACGCCGCGGCAAGGTCAAGCAGCGGCAAGGAGATAGACCTCCCCGCGGCCGCGACAAGGACGAAGATGATGATGACGACGAAGATATGGAGGACGACGACGCCGACGAGCAGGAGTTTCAGAAAGCCATAGAGGTTCTCTGCGTTGACGGAGGTAAGCTTCGCATACCTCCCACCGCCAACTCAAGCAATGGATGCGGAGGTCAATGCAGCAGAACCATCCATAGAGTCACGCAAGCCTCCTGGTGGTCCAGACGCCTATCATTTTTTGATATTGAGGACCACCGATCGCATAATCGGCGGTCGGGTGCTTGCCGATGTTGGTCTCTCCAACCATCCGCAACCTCAAGGTCACAAAAATGTTAGTTGGCGGCGGGGCCGGCTTGAATCTGATCTCCTCCGCGGTGCTCCAGAAGCTTCAAATCCCTGACAGCGAGCTCGAAGAGACCGGTACCTTCCAAGGAATCAATCCGGGAAGGAGCAAGCCGAAGGGGAAGATTACGTTGCCGGTCACATTTGGCAGCGAGCTAAACTTCAGAACTGAGAGGGTTACGTTTGACCTCGCCGATTTCCCATTGCCTTACAATGGGATACTTGGCCGTCCAGCGCTCGCCAAGTTCATGGCAGCCTCTCACTACGCCTACAACCTACTCAAGATGCCGGGCCCGATAAGCCGTCATCTCGGTCCATGGCGACAAGAAGGATGCCCTTATCTGTGCCGACAAGATCTTCCGGACGCAGCAGCCGCAACAGATTGCCGGAGACACTTGCCGCTGAAGCTCCCGGGGAAGAAGACCAAGTCCAAGTCCGACAAGGGCTCGATGCTCACTCCGCAAGCGCACCTCTTCGGAGTGCTGCGCCATCACGAGGACGCACCATCGAGCTCCACCGGCAAGTGCAAGAAGATGGTGGCTCCGCCCAAGACCAAGAAGGTGCCCGCCAAGGAGGATGGCGCTGGTGGTACCTTCACCATCAGTGCCTCTCTCGACCCCAAATAGGAAGGCGCGCTCGTCGCTTTCCTGCGGGCGAATGTCGACGTGTTTGCATGGCAACCGTCTGATATCCCCGGTGTTCCCAGGGAAGTGATTGAGCACCGCCTGGCCGTTTGTCCTCATGCGCGGCCCGTCAAGCAAAGAGTCAGGAAGCAAGCAGTGGAGCGCCAAGAATTCATAGCTGAAGAGATCAAGAAACTGGAAGCAGCAGGCCTTGTCAGAGGAGTACTCCATCCCACGTGGTTGGCCAATCCTGTAGTCGTCATAAGAGCAAATGGGAAATGGAGACTTTGTATTGACTTCACGGATGTTAATAAAGCTTGTCCCAAAGATGCATTTCCCTTGCCGCGCATTGACCAGATTGTTGACTCCACGGCCGGATGTGATTTGCTTTCGTTTCTTGATGCATACTGAGGATACCATCAGATCTTCATGGCTGAAGAAGATGAAGAGAAGACCGCATTCATCACACCATGTGGCACATACTGTTTCATACGGATGCCTTTCGGTTTGAAGAATGTTGGTTCAACATTTGCAAGGGTAGTCCATGACACTTTTGAGCCGCAAATGCACAGAAATGTAGAAGCCTACATGGATGACATAGTGGTCAAGAGCAAGGACAAAGCAACTTTGGTTCATGATTTGGACGAGACCTTTGCAAGTCTGCGCAAGATCAACCTCAAGCTCAACCCCGAGAAGTGCGTGTTTGGAGTCCCTTCCGGCAAGCTTCTCGGGTTCTTCATATCTCAGCGGGGGATTGAAGCTAATCCCGACAAGATCAAGGCCATTGAGCAGATTGAAGCACCAAAGCGCGTCAAGGATGTACGAAGACTTGCCGGTTGCGTGGCTGCTCTCAGCAAGTTTATTTCTAGGTCTGCTGAGCGCGCCCTGCCATTTTTCAAGATTTTGAAAAAGGCAGGTCCAGTAAAATGGACTCCCGAAGCGGAGGCTGCGCTGCAGGACTTAAAGAGATACCTGTCCTCCACTCCAACACTTGTCGCGCCTAAGCCACAAGAGAAGTTGCTGCTGTATATAGCGGCGACCAATCAAGTGGTTAGTGCTGCGTTAGTGGCGGAGAGGGAGGCAGATGACGAGCCAAAGAACCACGGCAAACACATCCAGCGACAAGCGAGGGGCTTCACGACAAGCTCGCCCCGACAAGGACGAGTCCGCGAAGACGCATGAGCAGATGCAGAAAAGGATGGTGCAGCGCCCAGTCTACTTTGTCAGTTCCCTTCTGCAGGGGGCTAGGTCAAGGTATTCCGGTGTGCAGAAATTGCTTTTCGGCCTCCTCGTGGCCTCGAGAAAGCTGCGCCATTACTTCCAAGCACATGAGATCACAGTTGTCACTCGCTTTCCCCTGAAGAGGATACTGCAGAATCCAGAAGCGACAGGCAGGATTGTCGAGTGGGCACTGGAGCTGTCAAGCTTTGGTCTTAAGTTTGAAAGCACATCAACTATCCAAAGCAGAGCCTTGGCAGAGTTCATAGCAGAATGGACGCCAACGCTAGATGAAGAGATTCCGGAGACGAGCATTCCCGTCAAAGAAGCAAGCAAAGAGTGGCTGATGTACTTTGATGGTGCCTTCTCGCTGCAAGGCGCCGGTGCCCGGCGTCGCTTATCGCACCCACCGGAGAGCACCTCAAGTACGTCGTCCAGATGCACTTTCCCAAGGAACAAGCGACAAACAATACTGCACAGTATGAAGGTTTGCTTGCCGTTCTCAGGATCGCCGTGGACCTTGGGATCAAGAAGCTTATTGTCAGGGGTGACTCGCAACTCGTCGTCCGACAAGTGAACAAAGATTACCAGAGTCCGTTGATGGAAGCCTATGTTGATGAAGTGAGGAAGCTAGAAGAGCACTTTGACGGCCTGCAAATGGAACATGTTCCAAGAGCTCAGAATGATATTGCTGACGCCTTGTCAAAGTGTGCTGCGCTTAAGCTACCTCTGGAACCAGGGACTTTCGTGCTCAAGCTGACTCAGCCAACCGTAACACCATCGACTGGACAGAGCAAGAAGAGGAAGTTGGCCTCTGGTGACTACTTTCCGACAGAGCTTCCCGAAGCCGTCGTTGCAAAGGTCCCCAAGATCAACACCAACAGTGCTGAGGAGCAGTCTGCTCCGACAGACCCCAGGGTTTGTTTCGTTGAAGCAGACGCTCCCGACAAGTCTTGCTCGAGCAAGCTTGTCGGGAGCATCAAGCTCCGGCAGAGACGCGAGTTCTTGCCGTAGAAGCTGATGTTCCATGCAGCAGATATGACTTTAGTCCTTGTTGTCGAGCCGCAAGCTCCAGCATGGGCGCAGCAGATTGTCCATTTCCTCTAGACAGGAGAACTTCCCAAAGAGCAGGAAGAAGCGGAAAGAGTAGCCCGGCAGTCAAGTATGTACCAGTTTGTCGACAAAGATACTGCATGCGAAGAAGACTCAACAGGTGAAATTGAAGTGTATTCCGTGGAAGATGGATGTAAGCTGTTGGCGAGAGATACATGGAGGCATATGTGGTCACCACATTGGCGCCAAGAGCACTTGCCGGCAAAGCTTTCCGGCAAGGTTTCTTCTGGCCGACAGCACTCCATGATGCAACTGCACAAGTAACCATGTGTGAAGCGTGCCAGTTCAATTCCAAACAGATACACCAGACAGCTCAAGCTCTCCAGACGATCCCTTTATCCCGCCATTTTCGGTCCGGGGCTCGACATCCTCGGCCCCTTCCCCGAAGCTGTCGGGGGCTTTGAGTACTTGTACGTCGCCATCGACAAGTTCACAAAGTGGCCGGAAGTGGAAGCAGTGAGGAAGGTGACCGCACAGTCAGCAGTCAAGTTCTTCAGGTCGATTGTTTGCCGTTTCGGAATCCCTAACAGGATCATCACCGACAACGGCACACAATTTACGAGTCGCACCTTCATGCAGTACGTCCAAGACCTTGGCGCCAAGGTCTGCTTCGCTTCCGTTGCTCACCCGAGAAGCAACAGTCAAGCAGAGAGGGCAAATGCTGAAGTGCTGCGCGGGCTCAAGACCAGAACTTTCGACAGGCTGCACAAGTGTGGAAGAAACTGGATCGAGGAGCTGCCGGTGGTTCTTTGGTCGATCAGAACGACACCAAATCGAGCCACTGGCCAGGCACCCTTTGCTCTAGTCTATGGAGCAGAGGCAGTTCTCCCCACGGAACTCGTATACGGGTCGCCTCGAGTGCTCGCTTATGATGAGTTTGAGCAAGAGCAGCTGCGACAAGATGACGCGCTGCTCCTTGAGGAGGATCGTCTTCAGGCTGCTGTGCGAGCCGCTCGCTACCAGCAAGCTCTGCGTCGCTACCATGGCCGCAGGGTTAATGCCAGAAGTCTCGAGGAAGGCGACCTTGTTCTTCGGCGCGTTCAGTCCGCCAAGAATTCAAACAAGTTGACGCCAAAGTGGGAAGGCCCTTATCGGGTGAAACGAGTCACTAGGCCTGGCGCTGTCCGCTTGAGACCGAAGATGGCATTCCGTGAGCAACTCCGGAACATTGAGCATCTTCGTAAGTTTTACCCATATATGCGCGGTTGTCGGAACCGTTCCGCAACCACCTTTTGTACAAGTCTTGCCGCTGTTGCATGTAATCCTTCAGACAAAGCCGGGCGCAGACCCCTGCATCAAGAAGCCCATGTGTTGCGCACAACCCGTCAAGTTCATGCTTTCATCAAGTTATTGCATGTTTTGGCTAACACTTTGTGCAGCAATCACACCCGGTAAGCAGAATCGAGCCACTGGGCTCTATAACGTTATTTCCGTCGCAAAGAAAGGGAGGCTCCCTCGCACACAAGTTAACCAGGGGGGAGGAGGAGATAATACTATGGACCAGGCACCGCTCGAGGAAGTTTCGCCTCATCGGGAAGCAAGAAACAGAAAATCTAAGTTGCCAAAGTTTGAGCAATCAATTTTAAATTTTCGTTATCTTCCTCGAACGATAGTACTTTGTATGGAAAACATGTCTTGCAGAGGAACCAAACCGTGATCGGTCGCGCCCTTACTTTGTTTCGAGTCCTCTCAACAGCTTAAGTGAGCTGCAGCTAGTCCATGACGAGGTTGCTTGTCGGTAGCGACCCGCCCAGAAGGCTGCTGAAGTTCCGCACTCAGCGCCATGACAAGGGTGCCTGCACCGCAAGTTTCCCTAAATGCGAGGGCAGAAACGCATAAAGGAAGAAATCAAGTAGAGGAAATAACATTGCATCGATCGATTCACCTAAGATAGAGTATATTACAGAATAACTTGTCGCTGATCTAACAAAGTTTTCTAAACATGATCAGCAGCGACAAGGGAAAGATAAGGTTGGCGGCCTAGTCCACGCGGTCGCCCTCAATCCTCTTGATCTTGTTCACGTTGTCCACAATGGGTGCGACAAGGGCTTTGAGCTCCTCCACATTGGCTTCGGCCGGCAAGGATCTGAGGACGCCATTAAGGTTGAGGCCCGGGTTGCGGAAGGCCACCTTCATCAACACCTTCTCGAGGGCCCTCACAGATCTAGCGTGATTCCTCACCAGCTGCTTCGGGACCTCTTCCCGAGTCGCCGGAGACCCGTCCTGCACGCCTTTGAAGAACAGGCTGAGCTTGACGCTGGGTTGGAGATGCTCGTCGGAGGAGTACGCGAGGTCCCCATCTCCAGCTTCATCACTCGTTGTGGATGTCGGCGGCGGTGTCCACAAGGCCTTGATCCGGTGCTCCACGCTCTCCCTCGAGTGTTCTCGACGGAGACGGCATTCGCCAAAGAAGCTCCTCCTTGGCCTTGATCGCCTCCAACAAGCCCGCCTCCCACTCTCCGCACCATCCAACGTCAAGGCGTCGAGTGGTCGATTTCAGCTGCAGATCCGCCTTGGAGTCCTTGGCGGCGTCGATCTCCTTGGCCTGTCGGCCGAGACGGACCTGCAGCTCGCCAGGTGTGGCGTCCTTCTCGCGCTCACGCTGAGCACGGCAATCTCTTCGCCCGCTCTTCTTGAGGGTGGCCTCGGCTGTGCCACCCTCGCCTTCAGCTCTTCCTTGGCGGTCTCGGCGGCTGCAGCGGCGTCGCCGCTTCTTGAAGCGCCCGCCAAGCGACTCCTCACGCTGCAAGGTCCTCCTCGTGGCTGTCCAGTTGACCTTCCGCTGCGCCAACTCGCTTTCTGCGCGGCGAAGCTTCTCGGCAGCCAGCCGCTGCTCCTCATCACCGCGGCCTTCTCAAGGATGAAGGCCGTGCGCTCTTCTGAGCTGCGCCCAGCGCGTCGCCCGCCGTCATGGGCGCTTCTTTGTTCGCGCTCCGGAGCTCCTCGGCGCGTTTCTCTATGTCCGCTCCCGCCCTCGCGACAAGGGCTTCCCGGGTCTCCAACTTGGCCTGACGGGTGCGATAGAGGGACAGCAGCTTCTTCAGCAGCTGCTCCTCCTCGGACTCGCCGCTGCTGCTTGGCGCATCCACCAGCGTCAACCCAGCGGACGCGAGTAGCTCGCCGTCAAAGGTCTCGCCCTCGACTGGCGCCCTGGAGCTCGGCTCCCAGGGGAGCTTAATTAAGACGCCTTCGCCGGCCTTCAGGTAGGCACCGGGCTGGGGCTCCTCGGGAACTGGCCGCCAGCGGCAGCGGGAGTCGGCTGTCGGTGTAGCGCTTTGCCGCTCCTGCAGCCTCGGGGCGTCAAGACGACCGTCCGACCCCTCGCCCGGCCTATCGTCGGCAGCCTCGATGGCCTCCTCGCCAACAGGCTCGTCGGCGACGGCCTCCTCTTCCACGACGATGACCTCTTCTTCCTCGACGGCGGCCTCGTCGGTGTTGCCGCGCGTCTCCTCCTCGCCAGCGGCCTCGACCTCCATCGGGTCTGCGTCAGACGAAGAAGGAGCAGTCAAGCAGATATCCAAAAAAGGGAAACAAAAGAAAGCAAGCCCAAGGGAGATTTTCGTGTAAGGGAGCTACCTGCAACGGGATCCGTAGCCATGGCCTCGACCACTGGAGGGTCGCTGGCGCCGTCCCTT
The DNA here is from genome assembly GCA_021605145.1 of Aegilops bicornis. NCBI lineage: Eukaryota > Viridiplantae > Streptophyta > Magnoliopsida > Poales > Poaceae > Aegilops > Aegilops bicornis. Next base: position 193,089,041 of record CM038672.1, on the reverse strand, counting down.
GCCGGGGTAGCCTCCCTTGCCGGAGTGGCCTCCCTTGCCGGGGTGGCCTCCCTTGTCGGAGGGAGCTCCTTACCGGGGAGTCCTCCCTCGGCGGCGTAGTAGCAGCGGGCAGGATCTCGGAGGCGGCTTCCGAGCCCTCCTGATGAGACTGCTCTGCTCCTGCACAAGCACACGGTCAGGTATCAACAAAGAAGGGCACCCCTTGCCGCCTAACAAAGCAAGAAGAAAACTGCACACTTACTGCAGGGGCTGTCTTTGGGGGCTGCTTTCACGGGAAGGGTTGCGGGTCCGGCAAAGCGGCCTCGGGCCACGCGTCCCCTGTCGCCCGCGGAGAATCATCCTCAACGACGACCGTCGGGATCTTGGCCGTCTTCGCCGCTCTCGGGCCAGCGTCTGAAAAGCAAAGTGTCGAGCGAAGCAAATCAGATTCAAGATGAAGCAATAAAATTGAAGACATACAAGCACAATCTCGAGAAGCTTACTCGCCTTCCTCCTCCGAGCTGAGCGGAGAAGTCAAACTCCGCCCGCCTCCCGTTGCGATGAGGCGGGGAGGGGCTCTCTTGGTCGCTTGGCGGAGGCGTCGGCGGCCCGAGAAGATTCCGCCCAGCTTGTCGCTGCAGTTTAGGCGCCTCGCTGCAACCTCCCTTGCCGCGGTGGAAGCGCTCGGCCGCTGCAGCTGTGGGCCGACTTGTCGCCCCGGCTCATCTCCAGCCCTGCGGAGACGCCTCCTCGGCGGAGCGGGGGCTCCGCTGGTGGCAAGTCGCTTGGCGGCAGGGAAGAAGCGCCCTCGGCGGGTCCACTCATCCCGGCCTCGAGCTCGACAAGCTCGTCCTCGCCGGCGACCTGCCCTCGCTCAGCAGCGCTTGCCGCCTTTGCCGCGTCCGCCTCCTCCACGGTGAACCCGAAGACTCCAGCAGCAGCGGCTGCTGCCGCCTCTTCCGCTCTGGTGGCAATCCACGCCATCTCCTGCTCGGTGGTGTCTCGGGTGAGCCTCTTCTGCTCGTCGGAGCGGATCGGCACCACTTGCAAGTTGTCGAAGAATTGCTGTAGGACCTCGTCGGGGCTCTCGCCAGTCGGGACGATCCGTGGAGTCGCCACAGTGGCATCATGGCGCGGATACGGCCGAAGCGCCGAAGTTGTTGCGCAGTGGGGACGACCCTCGCGGCAACCTGAACCACTCACGGGTGTTCGGGTCGTTCTTGAACAGCTCGAGCAGCACTGAATCCAGCTCCATGACGGTGAAGTTCCAATTCAGGCCCGGGCGCAGCCTCATGATGTCCACCGCGTTCGGAACTCCCAAGCAGGCCTCCTCCTTTCCTGCAAGGGAAGCGATCGGCGGCGAATGAAGTCTGCGCCAACTGCGCCAATAGTTAATCCGGCAAGCCTGAGGCACAGAATTCGGGTCACGGCTATCTTCAGCCTCTCATCCTCCGGCGCCAAGTTACTCCAATCCTTGCCGCGCACAGACATGATTGCTATATTGGTACGCTCGAAGTATTATTGTTTTTATGTCAAATGATAGACTATTGCTTTCAATCACTCGTATCTTAATATTCATGCAATGATTAGACATATGATCAAGATTATTCTAGGTAGCATTCCACATCAAAAGTTATCTTTTTATCATTTACCTACTCGAGGACGAGCAGGAATTAAGATTGGGGATGCTGATATCTCTCCGTCGTATCTCTAATTTTTTATTGTTCCATGCCAATATTATTCAACTTTTATATACTTTTGGCAACTTTTTGTACTATTTTTGGGACTAACATATTGATCCAAAGGCCCAAAGGGCCTCTGTCACTGTTGCATGTTTTTTGTTTCGCAGAAACCCAATATCGAACGGAGTCCAAACGGGATAAAAAGAGACAGAGAATTATTTTGGAATATTTGGGATTTTCTAGAGGAAGAATCAACGCGAAACTGTGTCCGGGGTGGCCACGAGACAGGGGGGCGCGCCCTCCCCCCTGGGCACGCCCTGGGCTCTCGTGGGCCACCCATAAGGCGTTTGACGCCCTTCTTTTGCCGCAAGAAAGATAATTTTACGAGAAAAATCTGGGTGAAGGTTTCAATCCAATCGGAGTTATGGATCTCCAAATATAAAGGAAACAGTGCCAGGGCAGAATACCAGAACGCAGAAACAGAGAGATAGATCCAATCTCGGAGGGGCTCTCGCCCCTCCCACGCCATGGGAGCCAAGGACCAGAGGGGAAACCCTTCTCCCATCTAGGCAGAAGGTCAAGGAAGAAGAAGAAGAAGAAGGCTCTCTCCCCCTTGGTTCCGGTGGCGCCGGAACGCCGCCGGGGGCCATCATCATCACCGCGATCTTCACCAACACCGCCGTCATCTTCACAAACATCTCCATCACCCTCCCCCTTCTATATTCAGCGGTCCACTCTCCCGCAACCCGCTGTACCCTCTACTTGAACATGGTGCTCTATGCTTCATATTATTTTCCAATGATGTGTTGCCATCCTATGATGTCTAAGTAGATTTTCGTTGTCCTATCGGTGATTGATGAATTGCTATGATTGGTTTGAGTTGCATGTTTTATTATTGGTGCTGTCCTATGGTGCCCTCCGTGTCGGCATAAGCGTGAGGGATTCCATTGTAGTGTTTGCAATATGCTTATGATTTGCTTATGGTGGGTTGCATGAGTGGTGAAACACAAACCCGAGTAAGTAGGTTGTTTACGTATGGGATAAAGGGGACTTGATGCTTTAATGCTATGGTTGGGTTTTACCTTAATGAATCTTTAGTAGTTGCGGATGCTTGCTAGAGTTCCAATCATAAGTGCATAGAATTCCAAGTAAGGGATGATATGTTAGCTTATGCCTCTCCCTCAAATAGAATTGCAATAGTGATTACCGGTCTAGTAACATAGTCAATTGCTTCGGGGCAATTTCAAAACTCCTATCACCACTTCTCCGCTGCAACAGATTCGCCTCACCGAAACCATTGTACACCGTGCCGGATGTGCTTCGCCGACACCTTCGTCCACTGGACCAGATCCGCTCCACGGACTCCATATTCAACTCCACCAGCCCTTATTTACTGATGCCGCAGCCTCATCAGGTTATTTCTATTTGTACTCCTTCATTTTGTTCTCTTCTTTATCGTGGAACTGTTCACTTACCACATATCAGCTTTCTTTTATGTCGACAAGTGTCGCAACCGAAGCACGGAGCCGCTTCAACAACGGCCATAGTTGGTCCAAACTCAACCGCAACACGAGCACCATCAACGATCCTTAGCTTTCATGTATGACAACGATGCCCATAAGCCGCCAAGAATCAGGTACTATTATCCAAAATCCGGTGCCTACGTTTACTTTCTTAGCATAAGCACCGCACCTTCGAATTTCTTCAGAGCTTCATTCAATTTTTCATGAGACGCAGTATTCTGCTTGCACCTGTAGGGACATACGTGTGGCAGTGAACAGGTTACATGTGCTAAATTACAAACCGGTGCACATATAGTTACAATGCTTTTGTTTTGTCCTAAGTATTAGTGTACATCCTAGATATCACTGTCTACTATTTTACTTCTTGCATGCTATATTTATGATAATGATGTTGTTCTGATGCCACCTGTTGGTTACATCAGACTGCTTCTATGGCACTATTTGGATATTCTAACTTAGCTAGAGGTTAGACTTAGTTTCTAGCCCATGATTAACCCTGAACTAACTCTAGCCAAAGAGGTGTTTGGATGACAGTGTCAGGTTGACAATAAATGCACTAGGAGAACTAGCTCCAATTAGCACCTCTTGGGTGGGATAGTTTTTTTGGGTGGTGTTGGGAATATAACTACTAGAAGAGGCCCAAGAGACGTGAAGATGGCGGTTCATAGAGCAAGTTTATTGAAGGACCAAGACCCGGGGACGTTGAGGCCCACGGGTGTGAGCCGCCATATGTTAAACTTGTATTATAAGGCAAGCGTAGTTAGTTACTGAGCCGAACACGTTGTGTACGAGCCGGCCGGGACTCTGTAAGCCACCGGGCATCAACATGTGTATATAAAGGGGTGATCCGGTGGCGCGTTAACTCAAGAAACAGCTCATCGAGAACTAGGCCAAGCGTATTCGCTCCCTGGTAATCGAAACCCAAGCAATACAACCTAAAGCAGGAGTAGGCTTTTAACACATTGAGAGGGGCTGAACCTGGGTAAACTCCATGTGTCCTTTGTCCCATTTAACCCCTTCAAGCTAACCTAGTTGTGATCGCTCCACACCTAAGTCCTTTTGCTAGCAGTACTAATAAAAGACACATCCATGACATTTTGGGTCGAACAAAAAAATTTCTGTCATGCTTATGACACTTCTATGATGATAATTGTGACAAAAATAGGTATCATCATAGATATGTTGGGCTCCTACTTCTATGACAAAAAATCATGACAGAAAATGTGCTTTTTGTCCTGGACGGGTCGGAGACGCAGCTGCATGAAATTCTTTGGGCCGTCCATGACGGAAAAAACCGTGGTAGAAGCAAGGGCGAGGAAAATATCGGGGGAGTTCCCGGTTATGGTGAGTGGTCGGGGGCCGAGCGATGCGCGTTTCTCTCGTACATACGCGCATGTGTGCGAGGCGTTGCACTCTAAATGAACCCGAGCGAGGCGTTGGGCTCTGACTGAACCCCAACGATTACACTGCAGGCTACGCGTTACTGAACCCGAATGATCGATCGATCCCTTCACTACTGGAAACTGGGAATTTGCCATCAGCCAGCTCTTTGCCATTTGCCAGCTGATGGCAAAGAATGTCTTTGCCATCTGCTTATAAAAAACAGATGGCAAAGAACTGACAGATGGCAAAGAACATGGTTGCCATCAGCCAATTCTTTGCCATCTGCTAGTGGATGGAAAATAATCTTTGCCATCTGCCGGCCAGATGGCAAAGAGGTGGGTAGGGTCCAAAGGTCTGCAACGGCCTGTCAACCCACCTCTTTGCCATCTGCCAGCAGATGGCAAAGAATCTTTTCCATCTGTTGGCAGATGGCCAAGAAGTGGGTGGAGCCCAATGGATAACGGCGTTATAACGGCCAATAGCCCCACCTCTGTGCCATCTGCCGGCCGGATGGCAAAGGCCCATATCTTGCCATCAGCCCGGTTGTGGCAGATGGCAAAGAGGTGAACTATCTCCCCCTCTTTTATAAAAAAATTCCCCTCCCTCTCTCTCCCGGCCCCCCTCCTCTCTCTCTCTCTTCCAGCCCGGCCCCACCCTCTCTCTCTCTCCCACCTCACCCTCCCACCCGCACCTTGCGCCCAGCCAGGCGACCACAGCACCGCCCGGCCCGCCCCTCCCGCCACCTTGGCGCTCCCAGCCCCTCCCGCCCCTCCCGGCCCCTCCCCGCCTCCCCTCCCGCCCCTCCCGCCCTCCCGCCCCTCCCAGCCACCTTGGCGTGCCCCAGCCCGCCCCTCCCAGCCACCTTGGCGTGCCCCGCAGCCCCCGGACCCTCCCGCCCCTCCCGCCCCTCCCGGCCATCAAGGCGTGCCCCTCAGCCCGCCTTTCTGCCACATGGCGTGCCCCTGCTGGCCCCCAGCCCCTCCGCCCCTCCCGCCCCTCCCGGCCGAATAATTGGGTGGCGGTGGGGCAGGTGGGCAGCAGCGGCGCCATTCATGCCACCCCACGGAAGTGTATAAGGAAGCCAACCGCGGCTTTGGCACCTCCTCGCCCGCCGCCGCCGCCCGCTGCCGTCTCGACCAGATCCAGCGCCGCGCCGCAGCCCGCGCCTCCGGCCATGGCGCCGCTGCCTCCGAAGTGCGGCCGCCGTCGCCCGCCGAGGCCGGCGCCATCTCAAGGTCCTCGTCGTCATAGGTGCGTCGCTTTCCCCACAAGATTCCCTCCCACCGCTCCTCGTGGCTGGTGCTATGCTTGCTTGCTCACCGCTTGGGGGTCTGGTTGGTTGCAGCGATGCAGACGGAGGCGCTCCCGCTCGTCACCCGGTTCCGGCTCGTCGGCGGCCGTCGGCGAATCCATGTCGATGCCCCCTCCCCTTTTTGGTTCAGAATTCAGAACTTCAAAGCAGATGAGCAGCTACTTACTGGTCGATATGGCATGCTAGATTGTTTTTACTTGGCATGTTGTTCTCTGCGGTGATACTCCTAGCCCACTAGCTCGGTGCGCAGCTCCTAAAATACTGATGGGGATTGGATGCAAGTGTATGTCTAGATAGATTTCTGTGTTGTTGCTGCAAGGATTGCGTCTGCACGGAGGTGCGGCATAGATTTGTTCTTTGGAATGGATGGCGGCGAGGGAAAATTTAGCAAGCGGTTTTAGTTGGACAGATTTGTTGGATGGCTCGTTATTACCGTATAACTGAACCCAAGATGCTCTATACATGAATTACGCTGGAACCAGTTGGTCCTCGATTTCTTGAATGCTCTCAAGCTAACACCTTTCTTTGTCGGCGCACACCTAGCAGATTTCCTAAAGGCGCCCCATGGCAGCTTATTCCGCTCGCCAACGATGTACCCGTGGCGAACAGCGTATCATACATGACGCCTTCGTGCTCGTGGCGACGCCGGGCGAAAGCAGCCGGCGCCTTGGCCCGCCCCGCTGCAAGGCAACACCGCGGTTGGTTTATTCCTCGTGGTCTCTCGCCATAATGCTCCCTCCGCTGGTCCACGCCCATCGTTGCTGCTCATCATCCCGGTGCATGACAGGTATGATCTCGAACGTCGGATCAGGTGTCCGGTGGTCTGCTGTTATACTAGTACTAGTACCTTTGATGAACCAATACTAACCTGGTCCCGAGCTCCGAGGGATGGATCGATGCCGACAACAAATAACGAGCGTGTGCCTAGCAGTTTACCAAGTACCACTAGCATGTATGGTGCTCGCAGCATGACAAAGAATGGGGGTTATCTATACTTTTTCATAATAATTCATCTTTCTGTATTAATTTCCTACTGTATAGTTTATTGAAGCGAGTTTCGTGTTTCTGGTCAGTTTAGTTGATCCGAGTATATCCCCTTGGACCCAAACGCGGTGATTAGCAACGCCTAAAGCCTCTTTTTATTCCTTGGAATCAATAGGCCATTGACATGACACCTTGAGAGCTCACGGCTTCCTTCTTTATCCGTCGGATGGACTTGGAAAGCAGCGTGTAGCAGTTGCATTATTCCACGGCTTCCTTTCTCAGATTTCTCTCTTTACTTATCACCATCAGTAATTATTTGCACTCTAAAAAAAATGCTACGGGGCATGCAAAGTTCCCATTGATACAATTTACAGTAAAAAAAGTTGTTTGGAATATGCACCCTATGGAAACATGATCAAGACTTAGCAAAAATATATATTGTTGTTGAAGACATCGCCATGTGACTAATGAACTGAGGCACACAAAATTATATCACGACTAATAAAATGCATTATTTATGCCCTGTTCCTGGATCTGTATCTCTATTATTTTGTTATGCGGTTGCGGTTTCATGGTAGTACAATATATTGTTTTTTTTGTCAATTTTGATGTTCATCAACTTACATCTTAATAAGACCGGAATCAAATCAAATTATCGATTTTTATTTTCATGCTTAGATATACTTTGGTCAGTTTTTTATCTATAAGGATAGTCGAATTTGGACCTTATATAACTAAAGTCGACAATTTATTATTTATTTATTTTGAACTTCATACAAAAATCGTGGTGTATTGTTTGTACATCCAATAAGAGATGTATCAAGTGCGACTTGAAATTCTTATCGACGTGAGATGTGATTGGAGGCAAGACTTTTTAGTATATTTCCCACTGCTGATTTAGGCGTGTGCCTTTTTTCTCCCAAGGACCTGCCCACGTTTTTTTTTCTTTTTTTCTTTTAGAGGGAAAGCCAACGTTCTTTTAAAGTGTTAGGGGAGCTGATTTTCCAGTTTTTTTCTAATATAGATTGAATTACGTAGGCATATGTTTTCTGTCAGAAAGACCTGCCCACCTTTTTTTTAACGTGTATAGGTAACCTGGTTTTGTACGGGCCACATATATGCATGCCTGCCTTTTACGTGCATATTTCTTTTCCAAGAAGAGGTCTCCATTCCATGTACGTGTCCAGTCCGAGAGACAATTACTTAGGCATGTCTTCTTTCTCGGAAGGACATGCCCATGTTTTTCTAACGTGTATAGGTAACATGGTTTTGTACGGCCCATATTTGCATCGCCGCTTCTTTTCGTGCATGTTTTGCCGGAAAGAGTTGTACAGCCCATGTACGTGTCCACGCTGGAATTTTTTTTGCCATAAGATTTGGTTATCTTTGTGCGTGCCAATATTGGCCTTTCTTTTTTAGACCAACGTGTCAACAATAGACTTGTTTGTACATGGTTCATGTTGTACGTAACTTTTTCATCTTTTAATCTCAATCGTTATTATTTAGATCAATGGATCATATTTTTTAAGCTTATGTGGATTAACGTGATGGCTTGTTTGTCTTCTATCTTAAGTATATAATAGATAATAGAAGATAGATAGATAGATAGATATGACTGACTCGTCAAAACCAAATGTGCAGTCCATGTGCGAGAAGAACGGCGAGACCCTCCGCCGATGCCGGTCATTGCTCCGGGCACGGTGAGTTCCATTTGATCGGTCATTAGTTACTAGTCTTCACATTTGAGTTGCATCATGCTAACGATACATTGGAAATAATCTTTGGTGCAGCGTAACTCCCGACAAGCATCGACCGATCCTTCTCCGTCTGCCACTGGCGCGACCGGTCCTACACCTACACCTACACCTACACCTCCGTGATGACGGTAAGTGTCCCAAGTGTTTTGCTTAATAGAGTTTTGTTGTGATGCCATGTTGTATATATCTAGACATATCGTGCATAATGTGTGTATGTTTGAAATGCATTGTATGTGTGGGATTCGACACCTAGTCGTGTGCCTTTGGTAGCCTTCCATACAGGGAAATGCCTCCTAGTGCTTCCATTGAGCCATGGTAGTTCGCTACTGCTCCGGAACACATGGATTGACCGGCATGTGTCCTTCTTTGCTCCTGTGTCTGTCCCTACGGGGAAATGTCACGCGGTGTATCACCGAAGTCCTTGTAGCTTGCTACGACTTGGTTACACTCGTGATGACCGACACGTGCATTGCTGGGTCATGTATGCCTGTCCTCAGACGTTTGTGCCACCTTGGTTCTATGACTAGTCATGTCGGCCCGGGTTCTCTGCCATATGGATACTAGCGACATAATCATATACTTAGCATTTTTTCCTCCAAAATGACTCAATATGCATAATCTTTGTTTGCAGCAGTGTGTGCTTCACCTATATATATTACTGTGAATAAGGTATAGGGTCACTCATACAAAAGAGAGAGGGCCTTAGTACATATAAGCAAGGAGAAATATGACTATAGATTGGCAGGAATAAGACTGGGCATAAGATGCCCGGTAGTGTGTCGTTATAGTATGCTCAAAAATGACATAATAACCATACTTAGCTCCAAAATGACCTATTTTACAGATATAAGTTGCATCATAATAATCTTCACATTTTAGTTGCATCATAATAATCTTCTTCTTCTAACTTTCTTCTTTCCCATTTTACAGATTTGCTTAAGATCATGGAAGCTTGGGTTGATGGAGTGCTTGTATTTAGTTTTTGTTTTGACCTTGTGAAACTTGCTACCTATGGATGAAACTGTGTAATATTGATGAAACTATGTATTTGTACGGATGAAACTTGCTACTATTGGTAACATGTGTTGGATACATATGTGTTCATGACTATTGGTAATATGTGTTGAATATGCTATATTGGTCATATAAATATATTTGTGTTTGATTTACGTGAAAATGAATTGATATAAGAAAAACAAAATTAAATGGGGCAATATAGTCACTTTGCCATCTATTTGGCGGATGGCAAAAACTTTTGCCATCGGTGGCGGATGGCAAAGAGCCTGCACCTTTGCCATCTGTTGGTGATGGCAAAGAGCTGCAGCCTTTGCCATCGGTGGTCGATGGCAAAGAGCTGCAGCCTTGCCATCGGTGGTGATGGCAAAGAGCCTGCAGCCTTTGCCATCTGCTAGCTGTTGGCAATGTATGCCGTTAACCCCTGACTGATCTAACCACGTTAAGAGGCTTTGCCATCTGCTAGCATATGGCAAAGCCTGAGCTCTTGCCATCGGCCGGCGGATGGCAAACCCACGAGCTCTTTGCCATCAGCCAGCGGATGGCAAAGAAGCCTTTACCGGCGAGGTTTCGGACGACCTGTTTGCCATCTGGCGGCTGATGGCAAAGCCTTTGCCATCCGCCGAACATACCTTTGCCATCTGCCATGGCAGATGGCAAAGTGCCAGATTCCAGTAGTGCTTGTTGTTAACTGAACCCGATTGATTCCTTCGCTAATGCTGCTAACTGAAGCCGATCGATGTTGCCTCTAGAAGAACAGTGAGTGTTGTTGGGGGGGGGGGGGGGGTTGGCTGAACAGTTCCCGGTGGGGGGTTGGATGACCAGGGCCCCGTGGTAGTAGAGGCCGTTGCCGCTAGATGAACATGACCCCGATCGATCGAGTCGGTGGAGGGGTGGATGAACAGGACCCCGTGGAGGGCTGGTTGAATAGTAGCCGGTGGAGGGCTGGATGAACAGTAGCCCGTGGAGGGGTGGTTGAACAGGACCCCGTGGGGAGGCTGGATGAACAGGAGCCCGTGGAGGAACAGTCGCAGGTGGAGGGTGGAGGAGGTCGACGGTGGATGAACAGTAGCCCGTGGAGGCTGGAGGAGGAGGACCATGGAGATGAGCAGTATCCCGTGGAGTCCCGTTCTGCGATACGCCACACCACTCCCGATGAACAGGACCCCCATTTCGACCGTAGCGCTCCAACACAAGTCAATTTCCTCCGTTTTGCGATACGACACACCCCTCCTGATCAACAGGACCCCGTTTCGATCGTAGGAGGTCCATTTCCTCCATTTTGCGGTACGCTAGACCCCTCCCGACGAACATGATCCCGTTTCGACCGTGGCCAGTCGAACACAAGGTCGTTTCCTCCGTTCTGTGGTACGCCAAGCCTCGTTTCCATCGGCTGTTCCGTCCAAGCTGGTTGGCTCCCAATGAATAGCACGCGTTGCATTGCCTCCCAATGAACACGACGTATTCCGTTGCCTCCCCATGAACACGACTACAGTGCAGTTTCTCTGTTCCGACCCAGCCATGTACACGAGCCCTGGCCATACGTATGCGTATGTACGCTCATGTTCGCGACCAGAATGACAAGCTACGTACGCTTTGACCAGGTGGGTCCGACTGTCAGGCACTTCCTTGCGTGCGAAGATGTAGCTGGTGGGTCCCAGCAGTCAGGGGGGCGAATCATTTTTTTGCTCGTAATATGGACGCATTTCCTTGCGTGCGAAGATGTAGCTATTGGGTCCCAGCTGTCAGGGGGAAATATTTTTTTTCGCGAAATACGGTGGCCCGTCCCGTAGGTTCTTACTGTCAGGTGGAGGAATAATTATTTTGCGCATAATAAGGAGGCACTTCCTTGCTGCGGCCGTGGACCCAACTGTCAGCCTCTCAACGTACGGTACTCTTCCGATGGAAGTCGTTCGTTGACCACATTGACCGTGCTGGGCCGAGTGCACTGGGCGGTCGACGATGGCGAGGCCTGGGAAGGGGACGACGCGAAGCCGGGGAAGACGCGGTAGTGGATGCCCACGCAGAGGGGAGTACATGGGTTGACTACTTCGTCTGTGGTGTGAGGCTGCCATCGCCAGAGAATAACAGGAGGTGTGGGTGAGTATAGAGGGATGGCATGGCCAGCGGTAGCAGCACAGCCGGACACGGGAGGCAGGAGTAGGCGGCACGGCGGATGCTTGTTTGGGCGGCTGGAGCAAGAAGACCAGAGGTGGAAGAAGCACTACGACCGTTGGATGGACAACGTACGGTCACTTGAGCTAGAATCATTCGTATTGACTAAGTTGACAAAGCCCTCCGTCCCCGCCATCTTAGTAGGCCCACAAGTCAGCCTTCCCACTATGGTGGGTCCTAGCTAGCGAGGGGAGCATAATAAGGAGGCAGTTCCTTGCGTGCGAAGATATAGCTGGTGGGTCCGAACTGTCAGCGGGGGAACGTTTTTTTTTCCGAAATACAGAGGCCCTTCTGGTGGGTACCAGCTGTCAGGTGGAGGAATCATTATTTCGCGCGTAATAAGGAGGCCTTTCCTTATGTGCGGCCGTGGACCCAGCTATGAGCCTCTCCACGTACAGTCCACTTCCGATGCATGTCGTTCGTTGACCATGTTGACCAAGCCATGCCGAGAGCACCAGGGTGGTTGACGATGGCGAGGCCTAGGAAGGGAACGACACGTAGCCAAGGAAGAGTCGGCGGTTGTTTCCCACGCGGAGGGGAGTACGAGGGTTTACTGGTTCGTCTGCCGTCGCCGGAGAATAACAGGAGGTGTGGGTTAGTAGAGGGATGGCTAGGCCAGCGATGGGGTGGTGAGGCATGCGCGGCAGTATAGCCGGACATGGGAGGAGGGAGCAGGCAGTCCCGTCGGTGCGTGTTTGAGCGGCTGGAGCAGGAAGAGCAGAGATTGAAGAAGCACGACGGTCCATAGATGGACATCCAACAATCACTTCCCTCGTGTGTTGACTAAGTTGACACGGCGTTGCATGTGTGTCAACCTTTTTTTAGGAAAGCATACGCATCAACCTCTAGTAGGCGCACAAGTCATCCTCAAATCTGTGGAAAACAGCATACACCCCATCTGCCATTATTTCTAATAATTTACAGCCCATTTGCCAATTCCTAAGGATTTTTTTGGAGCCCATCTTCTTTTTGTTAGCATTACACCCCATATTGTGGCCACGGTTAAAAATTATATGAAAAGTTTCATATTTCGATGCGGTCAACTTTTTTAATCCCGAAATATTGAGTCACATTCAAACTATTTTGAAAAATAATTTATATAAATATAAAATCCAAATAATTGTCCACGCATAAAAATCAGTGGAATTGAAAATCTTGTAGTGAAAACAAAATTGAAACTAATTCCCGGTTTGATGTGTTTTAAAAATGTACATCCCATTTCTGGGCAAACCGAATGAAACTCTCCTCGTCTTGAAAGATTTGCAGCCCAGCAGGGCTGATAAAGCAAGTACGCTTCGTTTGGGTATTTCTTTAAAAAAATAGAACTGGGCTAGCCATTTTCAGCAAGAAAAAAACACAACTGGGCTCATGATGTGGAAAAGATAAATAAAACCCTCGCTAGACGGGCCACAGCCCACGCACAGCCCCATTGTTACCCTGGTCCATCGCCAAAAGTAGTATAAATAACAACTCCTTGTTCCTCAAAAAAAAGTAAATAAAAACTGCGCCACCTGCTGGATCCCTTGTGTCAGCCGCTCTTTGTGTCATTCTCTCGTTTATTGACTACATTGACAATGGCGTGAGCCCCAGATGTCCACCCATTAGGAGGAACCATTTTTCTGGGCTTGTAATATCAAGGCACTTGCTTGTGTACTACCATGACGCTAGTGGGTCCCTACTGTCATCCTCTCCACATACAGTCTTCTCCTTCTTCCTCTCGGTTGTTGACGATGTTGACAACACAAGAGGGCAGCGCACTGCGCATGGCGAGCAACCAAGGCCGAGGACGACGGCGAGGACTCGGACGGAACGAACAGGAGCCGTGGAAGATGCGCTGGTCCAGTCGCAGGCGGAGGGGAGTACGAGGGTTGACTGGTTCGGGTGCGGGTGCATGTTCGGGTTGTTGTCGCCGGAGAATAATAGGACGGTAGGGCGGCGGAGGAGCAGCCAGCCATGGGAGGCGGGAGCATGCCGAACCGACGGGGTGCTTTGGTTTGGGCGGCTGGAGGAAAAATACAAGATATAGAAGATACACGACATATGTTGGATGTCAATCCAACGGCTGGTAGGAAGAATCGTTTGTTGACTAGCTAGTAAGTCGACACCACCTTGGATAGGCTATTTCCTCATGGGTCCCAAATATCAGAATCCAAATCTGTCAAGGTCATGCATCCTTTCCTATGAAAATTTACAGCCCATTGGGTGTGCTAGTTCGAAATAAGTTTTGTGGGTGCTGGTGGGGGCTAATCACTTGGCTTCTGCACAGTGAGCTCAAGTAGCCGATGAGAGTGATGTTATTTACCTTGGTTGGGATTTGTTACAATATTTCACTCTAAATTAAACGAATGGCAAGCCATTTGCTTTGTTTCGAAGAAAATATGACAGTCACAGCCGAGTTGTAAAGGCCAAGAACATCTAACTCCAGCCTACAAACTGTACAAAAGCACAAGGGCTAATTGTTCATCAGGTTTAGACAAAACCCAAGTTGAAAAGTACAACAACATCTAACTCCAGCACTGTTTTCGGCAGTCACAGTCAAATGGATCGGTCAGGTCCATAGAATGAACATCCTGGGTCGTAAAATTTACTGGATTATGACCACAATATGTTGTAAATAGAAGCCCGACACATCACTACTAGAAAAAGAGCTGCTAGTGGCGCACCTGTTTTCGCTAGTAATGGCGCACTACAAAGCGCCACTAACTTCTAACGCCATTAGATTTTTTAATGGCGCACTGTGTCGCCATTAGTATCTGATATACTAATGGCGCATTTGATGCGCCATTAGAATATACGGTCGCCATTAATATCTGGTATACTAATGGCGCACCACATAGAAGTGCGCCATTAGTAACAATATTTTTCAATTTTTTTTCAATTTTTTTTTCAATTTTTTTTTCAATTTTTTTTATTTTTTTATTAATCTTAGTTCACTATGGCTTAATCTTGGGTCAATATGCTTAATCTCAGGTCAAATCGCACTCCGTGGTCAAACTTCCCGAAAGGTCACGCATCCTCACACTACTCCAGCCCAAGCATGCTTAACTTCAGAGTTCTATCCAACCCCAAAGAACAGCTCACTTCACAGGCACTTGTTGATATATCTAGCATATCAATCCTGTTATACCTTGTTGATGTCTAGGACTTTGTTCACGTTCATGACTATGATGAAATTTTGAAAAATATTTCAAACTTCCCGGTCATATTACGTACCATTTTTTGGAAAAAATTCAAAAAAAATTCAAAACCAATTTTTTTCTGTTACTAGTGGCGCACCACATCCACGGTGCGCCACTAGTAAGTTTGTATTTTTTTGAATTTTTTTGCCTCTAGATCTTGAAAGCCCCGTAACTTTTTTTCTGTTAGGTTTTTGGGGATTTTGAAAATGTTTAACAGGGTTCCCCCAGTTAAATTTGGATGTAACTTTTCGAGTAGATGATTTTTCATATAAAAAACTTTTTCATCCGAGTTCGTATGCAAAAGTTATGCCCATTTTACAAATTTCTAGAGAGATTTTGCAAATAAAGTCGAAATTCATATTTGTAAATTTTCCCAACAACTAGAGCACATATCACATGGGAAACTTATTTTCTTTTATTTTTTTGACATTTCCATCATTTTCTTTTATTTTTTTTAAAACTAAAAAGGCGATCCACGGGGGGGGGGGGGGGGCTTCGGTGTTGGGGGAAGTTAGTAATTGCGCACCGTGGGGTTGTGCGCCAATAATAGTTTTGAAAAAAAATAAAAAAATTGATATTTTTGAATTTTTTTGAAAAAACTTAGTAATGGCGCGATTGCAGGCGCCATTACTAGTTAAAACTAACAAGGGCGCACCGAGACATGGTGCGCCATTAGTAACAAATTTTTTTATTTTTTTACTTTTTTTTCAAAACTACTAATGGCGCACTACGGATGTGGTGCGCCATTACTATGTCAATTAGTAATGGCGCACTATACAACGGTGCGCCATTAGTAACAATGGCGCACCACACACCAGGTGCGCCATTAGTAATATATTACTAATGGCGCACCGAGACATGGTGCGCCATTAGAATATAGTAATGGCCCACCACATCACAGGTGCGCCATTAGTGGCCATTCCATCTATAGCCCTTTTTGTAGTAGTACTTTCAGAAGCTCTTTTGCCCACCTGAAACTCCTTTTTTTTTTCTCTTCGACATACCCATCCGTCAAAACCATGCGGCTGATAAACTTAAGCCTGATGGACAATAGTAACCTCGCATTCAGCAGGAAGAATGTGACAAATCTAGTGTTTGCATGGTTGGCTACATTTCGTTCTAGTGTTATTGTCTTCAATCGAATGTCATGAGAAGTGAGAAACTCCCGGTGCTTATGAATCCACCGATTGGTTATAACTTTCTTACCTCGTCCTGTTGCCTAAATAGACATGAAGATTCAAAATAGTTAAGGTCTAAAAAAGAGTGTGGAAAGAGCAACAACTGAACGGTTAATTCTAGTACACTATATGCGGGCTTCCAATGTGCATGAAATTATCACCTTTATATACAACTTCTCCAGACATGGAAAGCATTGCAGCAAGCCAATAATCTTGTTCAGATCAACACTATTCATTTGGATATATAAGATCTCGACAGAATCCAGCACCATTGATAGGCTATCCATGGAGAAACTCTTCATTGAGCATAGAATATAATATTAGTACAAAATGTGTACTCCGAGATGATATATAACTTATGCGCAGAAATTTAAAATCCAGCTTATGGTTACAAGTGTAGATTATAATATAAAGTACCTGAAGAACTGTGGAGCCAAACACCATCTTTAAATGAGCATAGAGATCATGTATAACACCCAAGGTCTCTAGTTTAGGCGCAGAGAGGACGGTTATTTGCGACGGTGAATAACTAGAATCAGGGATCAACCTTTGAAGTGAAGGGGCATCTTGGATGATGAGCTGCCTTCCATCAAAAGAAATTCCAATCTTACAAGGTTAGGCGACTTTATTTGGAAACAACCGATTCTAACTGTGTAAACAAGCACCAAGCACTCTATGGCAGGGCAACTGGGGAGGATGATGTTGTGCAATGAGGCCTCCGATATACGAACCCGCACAAGTGAAAGTTTCTTGAGAAATGGGAGTCGAAGGTTTAGTACCAGTTATGCGGTAGGTCGCCTGACAAATCAAAGGTGGCGGTGTGGAGAGAGGAGGAAAACCGCGAGATGGACATCGGTGCTGAGGGCATAGGTAGATGGCATTCGGTATCTGGTAGGTGATTTCCAGGAGAATAGTAGAACTCAAACAGCTATAGTTCTCTGAATTCAGGGGATTTCAGCTAGGCGTCCACTGTGTAGGGCATGGTATGCTTGCTCAGGTAGCATGACGGGATGCGGAGGCTTTGAACAGAGCCCTGGTGGGAGGAGATGATGGCTCTGGGGATTTCAAAATCATTGAAGAGAGATAGCTGACGACAGTCGAGATTAAGGGGCACGACACGCCATAGAGGGCGCCACAGAATTGAGAGGACTTGGGTGCGGCAGCCATCCTTGGAGGAAGAACCAAGATGATCTCCCGAAGGATGGCGTCCGGGAGATTGCTGATGCGGTCCACCCGAGATTCCTCGGGTTCCTAGGATCCGGTGGGGGCGGGTGTCGGTGTCAAAACTGGCAGATCTCGGGTAGGGCGTCCCGAACAATGCGTCCAAGGTCGATGGTAACAGGAGACAGGGGACACAATGTTTACCCAGGTTTGGGCCCTCTCTATGGAGGTAATACCCTACTTCCTGCTTAATTGATCTTGATGAATATGAGTATTACAAGAGTTGATCTACCACGAGATCGTAATGGCTAAACCCTAGAAGTCTAGCCTGTATGACTATGGTTATGAGTATCTATCCCTCCCTCCTCCGGACTAAGTCCTGCGGTTTATGTAGACACCGGGAGGATCTAGGGTTACACAAGGTCGGTTACAAAGAAAGGAATCTACATATTTGGTCGCCAAGCTTGCCTTCCACGCCAAGCAGAATCCCATCCAGACACGGGTGCAGTCTTCGGTCTTCGCATCTTCACGGCCCATCAGTCCGGCCCATGGCTAACAGGCCGGACGCCCGAGGACCCCTTAGTCCAGGACTCCCTCAATAGCCCCTAAACCTGGCTTCAATGACAAGGTATCCGGCGCGTAGATCTGTCTTCGGCATTGCAAGGCAGGTTCCTCCTTCCGAACTCCAAGATATTCTTCGGACGTATTGAACGTGTCCGGACCTGTAACACACACACCACACAAAACTGCAGAGAGAATATAATTTTACACGAGTCCAATCTACTGACAACTTTTTGTAACATGACCTCACGTCTGTCTGGTCATAATTTCGAACCATTTTTCGTCTGCCGCTCCACGTTTCAAGACGCGGTCACCATTGGCATGTCTTGTCAAAGCAGAGATCGTGTCCCCTTATAGCGGGATTCTCATCAATGCGGGCGTGGGTAACCCAACCGCGCCATTTACACAGCCCTTGGGAATAGGTGAGTTTTAGGGCGAGTGGGGAGGCGTTCAATATTCACTGCCTCTATAAGGAGATAAGAATCTCTTTTCTTCACCCATGCCTCCTCTTCCTCTCCGTCCTTCCACTCTCGAGCTCCAGCGTGCAACTTCCCATCTTTTCCATCTCGAGGAAGCACTCAACCATATCCGGATCCAGAGGCCAAGGCAAGTGGATGGTCTGCTCCGTCAAGGAGAAGGACATCACCCAGCTCCGGGCGGCGGGGTACTTGCCGAAAGGAATCGCTCATCGTCTGCCCTCCAAGGGGCAAGTCATCCCCACCCGGGAGCCTACTGAGAGGGTAGTTTTCCTCCCTCACTTCGTCCGCGGATTGGGGTTTCCACTTCACCCCTTTGTCCGCAGACTGATGTACGATTATGGGCTAGATTTCCGTGATCTAGCCCCAAATTCTTTCCTCAACATCTCGGCATTCATTATCGTGTACGAGGCCTTCCTCCACATCCATCCCCACTTCGGCATATGGCTCAAGG
Organism: Aegilops bicornis; assembly: GCA_021605145.1. Classification (NCBI taxonomy): domain Eukaryota; kingdom Viridiplantae; phylum Streptophyta; class Magnoliopsida; order Poales; family Poaceae; genus Aegilops; species Aegilops bicornis. Next base: position 193,070,223 of record CM038672.1, on the reverse strand, counting down.
TCTTCAACGTGAAGCCAAAGGTGGTGGACGGCCAGCATGCAGAGTGCGGAGGCGCCATGGTGAGCAAGATGCCCAATGTCACTTGGCCCACAGGCACTTTTGTGGAGACGATCAAGGAGTGGCAGAAGCAGTGGTTCTACATTACAGAGCCGCGCGGCACCACTTGGGCGGCGGCTCCCGAGTTTAGGGCCGGAGCCCCTATGCGGCTCACCTCCTAGAAGGAGAAAGGCCCCAACTGGTCAGCGTCATACGAGCTGATAGCACTGGAGACGCGAATTCAGAGTATGGTGGACAAAGATGTCAAGCTTGTCGACGTGATTCTGGTGATGCTGGTTCGTCGGATACTCCCCTGCCAACGCTGAAGCTTCCCTTTATGGGAATTCAACCCGACGAAACATCGGGCCCTAAAAGGGCTCTTCGGAACTACTCACGAAGGTGCCTGGAAGTTGCTCTTCAAGGGCAAGAGAAGCCACCGGTCATGGATTCCGACCGTGGGCACGATCACACCCATCCCGCCAATGAGGTTAGTTCCTCTTATCTTAAGATGTACCTTCTACTTGTTTGTTCGAGGAGGATGCCTAACCTTTGCTACATTTCTTTAGGTGTACGGAGAGGGCAGAGCGGATCCATAGTCCGGCTCCGCTGCCCGAAGAGCCAGTCATCCCACTCTTGGCGAAGATGCTGGTTCTGGCGCCCTATAGGCCACCGGAAAAGAAGGCCAAGAAGAAGGCCAAGGGGGACAAAGGTGGCCCCGTCGCAAGGGTGCTTCGTACGTGATGTCCAAAGACAAAGTGACCCTTTCCTCCGCCGCCGAGGACGATGACGATGAGGAGGAGGAGGAGGAGGAGAACAACCCTCCCCCTGAGGAGGGAAAGAAGAAAAGGGCGGCCTCCACGAACCTGGAGGAGGAGGAGGAGGAAGAGAACAACCCTCCCCCTGAGAAGGGCTCCCTCGCGGATAACTCCGCGTGGGACGTCGAAAGCAGTCCGGAGCGGCACCCCCACTCTAAGCCTTGGGCTGCATCGTAAGTGCTAGCACTCGTACATACCCGTATATCCGGCCTCTCCTCTTTATGGTATTGACATGATTAATTTATGTAATTACAGTCCGGCCCACAATAGCTCCCAGCGGTCCTCGTCAGGAGGTTCGTTGGATTCAAAGGCGATGGCTAGCGAGTCACCGCCGACCGCTCAATCTCCCAAGGCCAAGGGCGACGCAGAGGTGCTGTCCTGAAGGACCTTCACATGTCGGGGAGAGGCTCAGGAGGCGCCAGAAGGCGAAGCGTCCGTCACCGGGCACCAAGGGGAGGCAATCCCCGTGGAGACTGGTGATGAGGGCCGTAGTAAGTTCGGCCCTCAGCCGGACTCGATTTCGGAGACCGATACGGCTCCAGAGTCCGGTGCGCAGCCTCCTTCAAAAGAAGGGGGTGTGCCTGTTCCGACGGTGACTCCTGTCCAACCAGGGGCACCGGATAATCTGCTGGAAGCGCTACGAGGCGCTTCCATTGTGCATTAGCACCGTGTTCTTATGAGCATGGTGATTGAAAGGGTTCAGTATGCCAAGAGCGGACTAACCCAAGCATGTAATAGCCTGCTGACAGGCTTTGAGGTAAGCGATGTAAATAGCAAAAATCCCAATATAGACAGTAGCCCCTGAGACACTGTCCGGTGTACGGAAAGAAAATCTGGACAGAGGATCAATCCTTTATTGCAGGGAACTAACTAAATTTGTCTGAAATGAACTATGCAGGCGTCGCTGTTAGCCGCGGCCTCACATACTGCCAGAGTCTCCGGACTGAAGCAGAGACTGGAGCAGGCCGAGGAGGAGCTCGGCCAGGTGAGGAGGCAGCTCCAAGAAAAACAAGGTATGTGATAACCCGTTACATATTCGAAAAAGTAATATGATATGCATTTGACCGAAGTGTCATGATATGTATAGTAGCGACGACCGAGGTCGAGGACCTAAAAAAGGCCCTGGGCGAAGCCGAGGGGAAGGCGGTCAAGGAGCAGGCTGCCCTTAAGAAGCTCAAGGCCCGGGTCAACGAGGTCCAACAAGAGCTCTAGAACGCGGTGAAGAAGTGCGAGATCCTGGAACGTGATGCATCGGCTAAAGAGATCGAACTCTCCAAGGTTCGTCAAAGCGCGGAGACGTCCCGGAATGAGGCCCAGGGCGCCCTGCAAGAGCTCCAGGAGGCCAGGAAGATCGCGGCGGGTAAGGCATTTAGTATGCAAAGCAAATATGCGAAGAGGACATATCTTTTACTAACTCGGATTCGGAGTTCTCCAGGGGCTTTTGCTGATCTGCCACGAAGTGTGTCCAATGCTGCGGAGTTCTTCCGAGCCGAAGAATGGAGCTCCATGGATAAGCTGTTCTGGTCGCAATATCTTGCACCGGAACATCCGGTGCCCTTCAGCGATCAGATAAAATAGCTGGTCAAGCTGCACAGGGTGGCTGAACTGGCCATGAAGGATTTGTTAATCCGGTTGTGGCCAGCTGAAGCTATAACCGACAGTTACTTCGGCCTTGTGAAGCGGCTGGTGGATGCCTGTCCTCGGATGGACGTCGTGAAGCGATCCGTCTACATCGAGGGCGCGCATTTGGCCTTCTCCTATGTCAAGGTCTGGTGGGCGAACATGGACGCTGTCAAGCTAGCGACCGAAGGGCCGCCTGAAGGCAAAGAGCACCGCACACCCGAGCGATACTTTGGCGACATTATGGAGGGGTCCCGCATTGTTGCGGATCATTGTGCGAAAGACGTGATCTTTGAATGAATGTATTCAAGTTGCCTCTACCTTGTATGATAAAACAAAGTGGGTTTATAATATAATGCTTGTTATGTTTTTAGTTTTACCTCCTGTGCGGCCGTGTTGTATGAAATCTGAGGGTTGGCCAGTCGTCGGCTACTGCCCCCTCGTAGGTAGTATGGAGGTGTTCGGGATGGAATCTACACAATCTTGATCCAATTATATGGTCCTTGAAGGAGTTGATTAGCGCAACGAACCAGGCAACCACACTATTCGGCTTTAACGCCCTCACTTAGTGTAACACCCCATTTGTAACACTTCCATGTTTGGCAATATATCCAACTTTCTACCTGATCAATTACATTTTGGGATCTTTCATTTTGGGTCATTTTGTTGTTTTCTTTCTAGCATTATTGTTGGTTGCCATGTCATCATCATATATTGCACATTCATCTCTTTGCATTGCCATGCTTACCTTGTCATAGTGTTGCATTGTGCTTCTTGTCATGCTGCATTTCATCATAATCATCATGTGTATTGTCATATTCATGCATGTTGTTTTGTTGCATGCTCCATGTATGGCTCTTGCACCATCACTGCTCCTTCCTTCCTTTTCTTCCATTTTTGCGAGTGCCACTTTGCCCTCCACCATAAATGTACAACTTTGCCTCAATATTCTATCACCATGTCCTAAACCTCTCAGCCAAGTTTCATCCCTTTTGGACTTGATTTGGTTAGGTTCAAAAATGCCTCAAGTTTGAATTATATTCATACTTGTTTTATTTTTCTACCTCTAAAATTGCCCAACTCAATTTATTAAAATAGAGGAACAATCCAGGGTCATGAGGATACTCTCATATCACCCATCCACCTCTCCTTTGCCTCCGTGCTTTTTCTCTTTTGTTTTTCTATCTGAACAAATTGAAAAGGGAAACAACAGCAACAGCAGGCGTGCAGCCCACCAGGCGCAGCCGCAACCCACCTGCGCCTCTCCTCCAAGCTGGCCCGGCCCCTCTCTCACGCCGAGCCCGCTGCCAGTGACCAACCACCTCACGGCCACCTGCTCCGTCCACCTCCATCTCCCTCGTTTCAAAGCAGAGAGCTCCCGCTGTCGCGCCGTGATCTCACGGACATCGAGGCCAGCGACGCTCGCGCCCCTTTATAAGCAGCGCCTACGCCCTCCTAGGGTTTCACCTTCCCCCTCTCTTGCTGCCGCCACGGTAGGACCTCGCTCGCGCCCCCATAGTCGTCGCCCGCACCAAGGCCAAGGCGAGTAGGAGCTCGTCGCCGGCGTAGCATCCGCCATCAGCGCCCCGCCTTCCTCCAGGCGCTCCGGGTGATCTTCGTCCTTTTATTCCCTCTGTGATCCAAGGCAGGAGATGCCAAGTCCGGCTACCTCCCCGTCATCCTCTTCCTCCCCTGCTTCACGGGCAGCAGCCCCGCCAGGTTCAGAGCTCCCTTCCTTCGTCTCCGGCGAGTCTCCGACGACCTTGCCGTGTCCTAGGTGAGGTAGGTCACCCGTTTTCCGTCCCTGCTTCTTCTCGCGCCCTCTAGTTCACCGTAGGCGTCGTTTTTTTCATGCCTCTCCTGTGGTCTCGATGCTCCGGCGTAGTCTGAAACTGTTAGTGAAGATGCTGCTGTATCTTGCCAACCCTGCGCATCCCCGCTCCGGATCCCTGTTGCGCCTCGCTAAGCGCATGCACCCCCACAGTGCCTCGCCGTAGCTGCCATGCGTTTTCTCCCCTGCATGCCTCGCCATGGCCCCGAACCGAGTGCAAGCTCGTGCTCGAGTGTCCGCTCACTCGCGAGCCGCCTCCACTCGCTCGCTGGAGTCCCCACATGTTCCTGCACACCCTTCGTCGCTCGCCAGCAGCCCACATCACCCAGCTGCTCCTCACCGGCGCCGTCACCATCTTCCACGCGCGGTGGAGAAGAAGCCTCGGCCTTCCAATGCTTTGAAAAAGGCGAGCCCCTTCCTGGTCATGATTTCATGGATAGCCCAGCTGGTCAAGCTGAGCCAGTTCCACCCAGGTGACTCGGATTCGAATCCCAGGCGCACCCCTTTTTAATCCCTTTGTTTGGAATAAACAGTTGTCTCTATGACATCTGGGGCCACCTATCATCCTCAAATAGCCCCTTTTTTCCTTTTCTTTTTATTCCCAGCGAATATTCCATTTCTGGCACATGGTATCCATCCATTTCAGGCAAGTCCAGATCTGGACATTTCCTATTAGGGAAACTTGCCATGTCTGTTATATTCCATTTAGGGCAGTATTTCACATATAGCATTTGTGATGATTTTTCTACAGTAACCTAGACATATTATATATCTTTTTGGGGTAGAAAAATCCGACCAATCTAGTGGTGGCATTAGTTCATGATCATGTCATCTTTCATCATGTTGTTGTTTTGTCTTCCATGTGTATATTTATGCAAACATGCTATGGGGTATTTGGCACATGTGTAGCTTCGTTTTCATGTCTACTCCATTCTAGATTTATTCCATGCCATGAGATGCTCTGTAGTGAGTTAATCAAGCTTGTAAACAGGCTATCATGAATCTGTTTTGCCATGCTAGTCATTTTCACCATCTGCTAGAACTGTTGCCATTTGCATTTTTGCCATGCTGTTTTAGACCTGTTCTAGTGAGTCATACAGTAGCTCGGTGTTCATGATTTGTAGAGCTTCATATGTACTTCACTGCCATGTATTTGGTTTGCATGTTTGGCTGTTGTAGCATAGTTTCATGATGCATCTTAAGTGCTATGTTGCTGTTAAGTGCAGTTTTGCATTGTTCTTGTTTTGCTCGTCATTTGCAAATCGTGCATCCATTTTCGGTGATCCTTATATCGATTTCGACCGAAATCACCTCATCTTTCCAGCGGCATGCTTGTTTTGACAAGTTGATGCCTTGATAAAATTTTCCCTTCCGGAGTACCCATATGCAATGCACATCATACCTTGCCCTCCACGCCATGTCTTGCATCATGTTGCTTGTGCATTGCACCGTGATTGATTGTTGTTCCGTTGCTTGTGTTCTTGCTTTGGGTAGATCCGGCAGACGAGTACGTGAACGAGGAGCCTGTTGAGCACGCTAACGAGGAGCAAGCTTTCGACAACTCTGAGAACATTGCAGGCAAGATGACCATTACCCTCGATATCACTTCTATCTTTGCTTGCTAGTTGTTCGCTCTATCGCTATGTCGCGCTACCTACAACTTGTTTATCATGCCTCCCATATTGCCATGTCAAGCCTCTAATCCCACCTTCCTAGCAAACCGTTGTTTGGCTATGTTACCGCTTTGCAGCCCCTCTTATAGTGTTGTTAGTTGCAGGTGAAGTTGAAGATTGCTCCATGTTGGAACATGAACATGTTGGCATATCACAATATCACTTATTTTTACTTAATGCATCTATATACTTGGCAAAGGGTGCAAGGCTTGGCCATTTGCTCGGTGTTTTGTGCCAGTCTTGCCGCCCTAGTTTCCGTCATTCCGGTGTTATGTTCCTTGATTTTCCGTTCCTTGCGAGGTTGGGGTTATGGGACGCCCTTGACAGTTCGCTTTGAATAAAACTCCTCCAGCAAGGCCCAACCTTGGTTTTACATTTGCCTCACCTAAGCCTTTCCCTTGGGTTTTCGCGAGCCCGAGGGTCATCTTATTTTACCCCCCGGGCCAGTGTTCCTCTGAGTGTTGGTCCAAACTAGAGCACCGTGCGGGACCGTCCCTTGGCAACTTGGGTTATGTTGTTACTTGTACGCTTAGCTTATCCGGTGTGCCCTGAGAACGAGATATGTGCAGCTCCTATTGGGATTTGTTGGCACAGTCGGGTGGTCTTGCTGGTCTTGTTTTACCATTGCCGAAATGTCTTGTAACCGGGATTCCGAGCCTGATCGGGTCTTCCTGGGAGAAGGAATATCCTTTGTTGATCGTGAGAGCTTGTGACACCCCTGCAGGGTATGTGGCAGATGGGAATTTCTTAATGTACGGTTGTAGAGAACTTGACACTTGACTTAATTAAAATGCATCAACCGCGTGTATAGCCGTGATGGTCTCTTTTCGGCAGAGTCCGGGAAGTGAACACGGTTTGGGTTATGTATGAACATAAGTAGTTTCAGGATCACTTCTTGATCACTTCTAACTTCTCGACCGTTGCGTTGCTTCTCTTATTTGCGTATGTTAGCCACCATATTTGCTTAGTGCTTGCTGCAACTCCGCCTCATTACCGCATCCTACCCATAAGCTTAAATAGTCTTGATCACGTGGGTTTTGAGATTGATAGTCCTCGTGACTCACATATTCTACCAAAACAGTAGCAGGTGCCGATGATACCAGTGTAGGTTATGATACCCAACTCAAGTGGGAGTTCGACAAGGAACTTGGTTGTTACTATGTTTCATTTCCTGAAGATTAGTAGTGGAGCCCAGTTGGGATGATCGGGGATCTAGCATTTGGGGTTATCTTCTTTTCTTTTGGATTTGACCATAGTCGGTCTACGTGTGTACTCTAAATGATGTATGTTTAATTAATGTATTGTGTGAAGTGGCGATTGTAAGCCAACCCTTTATCCCATTCTTGTTCATTACATGGGATTGTGTGAAGATGACCCTTCTTGTGACAAAACCACAATGTGGTTATGCCTCTAAGACGTGCCTCGACACGTGAGAGATATAGCCGCATCATGGGCGTTACAAGTTGGTATCAGAGCCATCCCCGACTTAGAAGCCCCCTGCTTGATCGAATCGCTGGCGTTGTTGAGTCTAGAACAAAAATGTTTCGATTCTTAGGATTATATATATCGGAGAGTAGGATTCTTTTTACTCCTCAGTCCATTCGTCGCTCTGGTGAGGCCTCCTGACGTAGATGTTTTGAATGTCCTCTCCTCAAATTTCACTAATTTTTTTAGGATCACGCGGGTATCTTGGGATCGTTCCGATATTCTTGTGACAGTGAAGTACAAATTTGTACTTCACTGCCATGTATTTGGTTTGCATGTTTGGGTGCTGTAGCATAGTTTCATGATGCATCTTAAGTGCTATGTTGCTGTTAAGTGCAGTTTTGCATTGTTCTTCTTTTGCTCGTTGTTTGCAAACCGTGCATCCGTTTTCGGTGATCCTTATATTGATTTCGACCGAAGTCACCTCATCTTTCCAGTGGAATGCTTGGTTTGCCAAGTTGATGCCTTGATCATCTTTTCCCTTCCGGAGTACCCATATGCATTGCACATCATACCTTGCACTCCATGCCATGTCTTGCATCATGTTGCTTGTGCATTGCACCGGGATTGATTGTTGTTCCATTGCTTGTGTTCTTGCTTTCGGTAGAGCCGGGAGACGAGTACGTGAACAAGGATTCTGTTGAGTACGCTAACGAGGAGCAAGCTTTCGACAACTCTAAGAACATTGCAGGCAAGATGACCATTACCCTCGATATCACTTCTATCTTTGCTTGCTAGTTGTTCGCTCTATCGCTATGTCGCGCTACCTACCACTTGTTTATCATGCCTCCCATATTGCCATGTCAAGCCTCTAATCCCACCTTCCTAGCAAACCGTTTTTTGGCTATGTTACCGCTTTGCTCAACCCCTCGTATAGCGTTGTTAGTTGCAGGTGAAGCTGAAGATTGCTCCATGTTTGAACATGAACTTGTTGGGATATCACAATATCTCTTATTTTTACTTAATGCATCCATATACTTGGCAAAGGGTGGAAGGCTTGGCCTTTTCCTCGGTGTTTTGTGCCACTCTTGCCGCCCTAGTTTCCGTCATACCGGTGTTATGTTCCTTGATTTTGTCTTCCTTGCGAGGTTGGGGTTATGGGACCCCCTTCACAGTTCGCTTTGAATAAAACTCCTCCAGCAAGGCCCAACCTTGGTTTTACATTTGCCTCACCTAAGCCTTTCACTTGGGTTTTCGCGAGCCCGAGGGTCATCTTATTTTACCACTCGGGCCAGTGCTCCTCTGAGTGTTGGTCCAAACTAGAGCACCGTGCGGGACCGTCCCTTGGCAACTTGGGTTATGTTGGTACTTGTACGCTTAGGTTATCCGGTGTGCACTGAGAACGAGACATGTGCAGCTCCTATCGGGATTTGTCGGCACAGTCGGGTGGTCTTGCTGGTCTTGTTTTACCATTGCCGAAATGTCATGTAACCGGGATTCTAAGCCTGATCGGGTCTTCCAGAGAGAAGGAATATCCTTCCTTGATCGTGAGAGCTTGTGATGGGCTAAGTTGGGACACCCCTGCAGGATATAAACTTTTGAGAGCTGTGCCCGCGATTATGTGGCAGATGGGAATTTGTTAATGTCCGGTTGTAGAGAACTTGACACTTGACTTCATTAAAATGCATCAATCGCGTGTGTAGCCGTGATGGTTTCTTTTCGGCGGAGTCTGGGAAGTGAACACGGTTTGGGTTATGTATGAACGTAAGTAGTTTGAGGATCACTTCTTGATCACTTCTAGCTTCTCGACCATTGCGTTGCTTCTCTTCTCGCTCTTATTTGCATATGTTAGCCACCATATGTGCTTAGTGCTTGCTGGAACTCCACCTCATTACCCCATCCTACCCATAAGCTTAAATAGTCTTGATCTCGCGGGTTTTGAGATTGCTGAGTCCTCGTGACTCACAGATTCTACCAAAACAGTTGCAGGTGCCGATGATACCAGTGCAGGTGATGATACCGAACTCAAGTGGGAGTTCGACGAGGAACTTGGTTGTTACTACGTTTTGTTTCCTGACAATTAGTAGTGGAGCCCATTTGGGACGATCGGGGATCTAGCATTTGGGGTTATCTTCTTTTCTTTTGGATTTGACCGTAGTCGGTCGATGTGTGTACTCTGAATGATGTAAGTTTAACTAATTTATTGTGTGAAGTGGCGATTGTAAGCCAACTCTTTATCCCATTCTTGTTCATTACATGGGATTGTGTGAAGATGACCCTTCTTGCGACAAAACCACAATGCGGTTATGCCTCTAAGTCGTGCCTCGACATGTGAGAGATATAGTCTCATCGTGGGCGTTACAAGTTGGTATCAGAGCCATCCCCGACTTCGAACCCCCTGCTTGATCGAATCGCTGGCGCAGCCCCTAGTTTCCGAACTAGAGTGCTATAAGCGTCTGATCGGAAAGTACCGATCCTTCGCGTAACACGGAAGAAATCTCCAACGATTTGCAACCTCCGAACAGCTGACCGGCTCTCGCCACATCATGACAGTCAGTTTTCGGCTTTCTCTACTGAGGTGCTCCTTTACTACCTTAGACGATATAGCGGAACGTAAGGTAGCAAGAATAGGAGCCGGGCAACCCAACTATTGACCAAAGACATGATTCAGGGCCGATGCATATGATGCTAAATTTGGGGTGCCGAACTATACTATGAAAAGTGTTCGGACTTTGTTGCCGTATTGTGGGCCGCTGGGGAGCCCCTGGCAAATATGAAACGTACCAAAGTGTACGGGTGCTAGAAGATAAGTTATCAATGAAAAGGAAAACAGAAAGAGAGCAGAGGTAATATCTGGGGCCCTTGAACTTGGGCCATGAACTACTTCCATTATAATTGGGTTAATGCGTCAAAGCGCATTGATACAAATAGTGCGACAAGCAACCGACTATTTAACATGCCACGACCAAAGGCGAGCTGCGTGTGGGTCCTGACAATAGGTAGAGTGGTCGTTGAATTGACCTCTAGAGCTTCCCCTATACGTCTGTGCTTCTTGCCATCCTGGTATATTTCTCCTTTGGCAGGACCATTAATCAGGCCGTCAAAGAAGGCCTATGTAAAAGAAACCTGGAAAAGGAAAAAGGAAATAGTGAAGTATATGTGTGTCCAGGATCGGTCGAGCCGAACTGTGGATCACGAGCTAGCTATGCCTCTGTCGATGCGCGCGGCACGAATGCCACCACTTGATCGTGACTGGGACGGAGGCTGAATTGCTAGTCGAGCTCTTGACGAGCCGAGCTATCCTGCTGCAGGGTAGTTCGGACCCTCTTCACGGTGTCCGTGGGCTTGGCAGCCGGATTACGGTTCTGCTTGAGGAGGCCACTCTGTACTTCTGCTGCTAGGGCGGCGGTGTGCTCTTCTGTACAAAGGGAGCGTTTCGTGTTTCCGTTGACCGTTATGACGCCGCGTGGACCGGGCATCTTGAGCTTAAGATAAGCATAGTGCAGCAGCGTGTTGAACCGAGCAAATGCGGTCTGTCCGAGCAGTGCGTGATAACCACTGCGGAATGGGACGATGTCGAAGATTAACTCTTCGTTTTGGAAGTTGTCTGGGGATCCAAAGACAACAACTAGTGTGATTGAGCCCGTACAGCGAGCCTCTACACCTGGTATGACTCCTTTGAAGGTACTCTTGGTTGGCCTGATCCTTGATGGATTAATGCCCATTTGGTGCACAGTGTTTTGATAGAGCAGATTGTGGCTGCTACCACTATCCATGAGGACTCGTGTAAGGTGAAATCTATCAATGATTGGGTCAAGGACTAGTGCAGTGATCCCTTTTCCTCGTTCTCGGTGTTTAACTTGCCGGCTTGTTTGAAAACCCAACAATCCCTGTTGGTATGATTGGCTGGTTTGTCTGGGGTACCATGTGTCTGGCACGGATGATAGAGTATGCGGTCCAAGCTGGATGGTCCCTGACTGTTCCTTTTATACGACTTCTTTCACTGACCGGACTTGGAGCCGCTGAATCCAGTGTTAACTGTAGTGTCTGTTACGTTAGAGCTTGTCGTTGTTGTTTTTGACATCGGAGGGGCCAGCCTTGCTGGCGGTGTTTTTGCTACGAGCCAGCCAACTATCCTCACCCGCGCAAAAGCGGTTCATGAGTGCCGTGAGGGCTGCCATTGGTTTTTTTTTCTTGGCCGAGGTGGCGGGCGAGCCATTTGTCACGGATGCTACGTTTAAGGGCCGCTAGGGATTCGGCGTCCAGACAGTCGACGATCTGGTTCTTTTTAGTTAGGGAATCTAGTCCAGAATTTCCTGGCTGACTCTCCAGGCTGTTGGACTATGTGACTTAAGTCATCGGCGTCTGGTGGCCGGACATATGTACCTTGGAATTTGTCAAGGAAGTCTTCCTCCAAGTCCTCCCAGCTGCCGATGGAATTTTCAGGCAGGCTGTTTAACCAGTGCCGAGCTGGCCCTTTGAGCTTTAGTGGGAGGTATTTGATGGCATGGAGGTCATCTCCGCGGGCCATGGGGATGTGGAGAATAAAATCCTTGATCCATACCATGGGATCGGTGGTTCCGTCGTATGATTCAATATTGACGGGTTTGAACCCTTCGGGGAATTCATGATCCATTAGTTCATCAGTGAAGGAAAGAGGGTGTGCGACGCCTCTGTATCGGGCCGCGTCGAGACATAGCTCCGATGGAGTCCGTCTGCGGTTATCGGCCTAGGCATGACTAGGTTTGTCACGTCCGAATAGGTAGCCATCATCGCGCGTTGAGGAACACCCTCGTGATCCATAGATCGATCTTGTATGTCCTGCTCTACTGTCCAGGTCTTGACGAAGTTCATATGTATAGCCTCGAGCTGTCTTATACCTGCCTTTACGGCAAGGTGGGACAGTCTGGATTTCGGCTCGGGTTGCCGTTTTATCCCGACCGCGTGGTGGCCGATCAACCGCATTGCGTGATGCTGGTGTGGGCTCTGGCGCCTCATCATCGAAATGAGGTAGCAATTTGCGCTTCGGGTAACTTTTGGCCGGGTATTTAAGGTCGTATTCTTCGGCTGCCAGGATATCGATCCATCTGTCATTGAGCAGGTCTTGATCAGCTTGAAGCTGCTGCTGCTTCTTTTTCAGGCTCCTCGCAGTGGCTATTAGCTGAAGCTTAAAGCGCTCCTACTCGAGAGGTTCCTCAGGCACGATGAAGTCTTCGTTGCCGAGGCACACCTCCTCCTCGGAGAGAAGATGGTAACTACCATCCTCCGAGTCTTCTTCCATGGCCTGTTTGTCAGGGCTGACTTTCCCATCTTCACGATTGTCTCGGCCGGCAGTTTGTTCATCGGGCTCCTCTGTGTCTTTGGCGCTATCCAGAGTGTTGTCGTTTCCTGTGCCGGTATTGCTGTCTCTACTGCGGCGCGATTTAGAGCGGCGCCGCTGACGCTGGCACTTTGGTTGTGTTTTAGGAGGGTCCTCCTTTGCTAGGTTTTCCTTGTCATTGCCGCTATTATTTTTGGGCGTATCTACCATGTATACGTAATATGAGGAAGCGGCTGTCCATCGTCTAGTAAATGGCGGTTTTTGGTCCTGCTCCTCGTCAGCATCGTCGCCCATACCGTCGATGTCTTTGGAGTCGTAATCAAGCGTGTCGGTTAAATCCTCGACTGTGGCTATGAAGTGGGTGGCGGGTGGGAAGCAAGATTCTCCATCATCAGCCCCTAGTTCAAACTGAACATAGTTCGGCTGTGAGTCCCCCTCCCAGGACAGGTTCTTTAATGAGTTTAGCACATCGCCCAAAGGTGAGTCCTAGAAGTTGTTTGCGGCGCTGAATTCAAAGATCGATAAACGATCAAGTTCAGCGTCCGCAGGCTCATATGGTTCGGAACTTATGACCATAGACGAGTCCGGAGTTCCGGTACCGCAGATGTCCCATGAGTTTAAGTCCGTGTGCGTCTCCAACACCACGGGATCCGTGGCCTCCATGGTGGGGTTGGCTTCCCATCCTCAGATGGCGCGATCTGTCTGGATCTAAGGCCAGAGCAGTTACGGAGGCAATCTCCTAAGTGTGGTCCGATAACAGATTTAGGTCATGTGCATCGGAGTGACAGGGAGCGGCTGTCGCGGTCTCGAATCCGGCGAAGATCAAGTCTCCACGGACGTCCGTGACGTAGTTCAAGCTTCTGAATCTAACCTGGTGGCCAGAGGCATAGCTATCAATCTGCTCCAAATGGCCAAGCGAATTGGCCCGCAGGGCGAAGCCGCCGAATACGAAGATTTGCATGGGGAGGAAGGTTTCCCTTTGGACAGCGTCGCCTGGACAATAGAAGGAGCCATCAAACCTCTTGAGGACGGCACAGTGGAACTCTCAATGAAAGCACCAATGTTGGTGTCAAAACCGGCGAATCTCGGGTATGGGGTCCCGAACTGTGCATCTAAGGTCGATGGTAACAGGAGACAGGGGACACAATGTTTACCCAGGTTCGGGCCCTCTCTATGGAGGTAATACCCTACTTCCTGCTTGATTGATCTTGATGAATATGAGTATTACAAGAGTTGATCTACCACGAGATCGTAATGGCTAAACCCTAGAAGTCTAGCTTGTATGACTATGGTTATGAGTATCTATCCCTCCCTCCTCCCGACTAAGTCCTCCGGTTTATATAGACACCGGGAGGATCTAGGGTTACACAAGGTCGGTTATAAAGATAGGAATTTACATATTTGGTCGCCAAGCTTGCCTTCCACGCCAAGGAGAATCCCATCCGGACACGGGTGCAGTCTTCGGTCTTTGCATCTTCACGCCCATCGGTCCGGCCCATGGCTAACAGGCCGGACGCCCGATGACCCCTTAGTCCAGGACTCCCTCAGCAGGGTCGCCGCTTCTCCCCGCCCTGCCGGGTGCAGGATCTACAACAGGCATCACCGCTGGCCGGAGCCTCATCTTATTGGTGCCGGGCTCAGCCGACTACATTTTCCACGAGGGCACCACGTCACGCTCACAGATTTTAGCAGAATAACAAGCGATGAGCCTAGTAGTACTGCGAATGAAGTAGAAGGGGAGTTGGGGTTTTCCTATAGTAGTGAGGAAGAAGGGGAGCTGGCGTTTTCTGTAGGAGTGAGGTGAGGAATTTGGGGGTACGAGTGGAGCGAGCTGACATGAGGTGGGTGGGAGTGAGCAGGAAGAAGAGCACCCAAGTTTTTTTGGAGGCGGTGTGCTGGGTGTGGGTAGCGCCTCATTAATTAAATATATGGGCTTTTTAATTGATTTTATTATTTTCTAGGTTGGATGGGCTGTTTTGTATTTGGCCCAGAGAAACAATTACTACTAGTACAGTGGAGACACTCTACAGCTACCAGAAAAACAATTACTACTAGTACAGTGGATACACCACCGCTTCTGGCTCCTCCTAGGTCATCGAAACGTCTCCCTCTACTGAATGTCGTTTTACTTTTGTTCACCGACATGCGGGACATGCCATCCTTGGTGGGGAGAAGCGAGATGATCTCCCCAAGGACCGCGTCCGGGAGATCGCTGATGCGGTCCACCCGAGATTCCTCGGGTTCCTGGGATCCGGTGGGGGCAGGGTCGCCGCTTCTCCCCGCGCTGCCGGGTGCGGGATCTACAACAAGTGTCGCTGCTGGCGGGATCCTCATCTTCTTGGCGCTGGGGTCAGCCGACTCCATTTTCATCAAGGGCGTCACATCGCGCTCACGGATTTGAGCACAGTAATGAATGACGAGCCTAGTTGTAGTGCGAATGAAGAAGAAGGGGAGTTGGCGTTTTTCTGTAGTAGTGAGGAAGAAGGGGAGCTGGGGTTTTTTGTAGGAGTGAGGTGAGGAATTTGGGGGTACGAGTGGAGCGAGCTGACGTGAGGTGGGTGGGAGTGAGGGAGTCCTGGATTAGGGGGTATCCGGACAGCCGGACCGTGTACAACGTCCGGACTATTGAAGCATGAAGATACAAGACTCAAGACTTCGGCCCGTGTCCGGATGGGACTCTCCTTGGCATGGAAGGCAAGCTTGGCGATCCGGATATCATATTTGCTTCCTTGAAACCGACTCCATGAAAACCCTAGCCCTCTCCGGTGTCTATATAAACCGGAGATGTTGGTCCTTAGAAGGCCGATCACAATTACAATCATACCATCATAGGCTAGCTCTTAGGGCTTAGCCTTTATGATCTCGTGGTAGATCTACTCTTGTACTACCCATATCATCAATATTAATCAAGCATGAAGTAGGGGTTTACCTCCATCGAGAGGGCCCGAACCTGGATAAACATCTGTGTCCGTTGCTTCCTGTTACCATCAGCATTGACGCACAGACCGGGACCCCCTACCCGAGATCCGCCGGTTTTGACACCGACATTGTTGCTTTCATTGAGAGTTCCTCTGTGTCATCGCTGTCAGGCTCGATGGCTCCTTCAACCACCGTCAACAAGACCATCCCGGGCGAGACTTTTCTCCCCGGGCAGATCTTCGTGTCCGGCAGCTCCGCCCTGTGGGCCAATTCGCTTGGCCATCTGGAGCAGATCGATAGCCACGCCCTTAGCCACCAAATCAGGGGCGGAAACCTGAACTGCACGGTGGACACCCGCGGAGACTGGATCTTTGACGGATTCGGGCCTATGCCAGGAGCACCGGACAGTAACAACGAACACGTCTTAGACCTACTGTCGAACAAAGCTTGGGGCTTCACCCCAGCAGTTGCCTCGGACATAAATCCGGAGCAGGTTGCGCTACCCAAGGACGGGGGGCTGGACCCCGCCCCGCAGGTCGCGCACTCATTGGCCGTAGAGCCAAACACGGGCCTTAAGCCTGCGGTGGTCTGTGAATCCGGATCCCCGGATTCGTACCCGGACGTTGGTTCTGGTCCGCGCACTCCCGACCCAGTCGAGCCAGGTTGGGCTCCGGTAATGGAGTTCAACGCTGTGGATATCTTCCAGCACTCGCCCTTCGGCGACACGCTGAACTCATTAAAGTCTCTCTCGTTGTCAGAAGGCTCTTGGCCGAACTATGTCCGGCTCGAATGGGAAGCAGGCGAGGAAGGAATTCTTCGCCCACCCACCACCCACTTCATTGCCACGGTCGATGATTTAACCGACGTGATTGACTTTGACTCCGAAGACATCGATGGTATGAACGACGATGCTGGAGAATCACAGGAGCCACCGCTCACTGGGCGGTGGATTGCCGCCTAACCTCATGACATACACATGGCGGACACTCCGAAAGAAACCAATGGCGATGAGGCAGCGAAGGATAATCCCCCAGGGGGAAAACTAAAGCATGGGCGTCGTCGTCGCCGCTCCAAGCCCTGTCACAGGGATGCCGGCCCAGAAGTCGAAAACAATCCGGATGGCGCCAAAGATGAATATAACCCCAGTCGGCTTGCCTTTCCGAAGGCCAAACTGGCCACTATGGGATACTTCGAGAGAGATAACTATACGCCCCCCTCCAAGGACGAGGCAAGCCTCGGCAACGACGAATTTGGCGTGCCTGAAGATCCAGTGGAACAAGCTCGCTTCGAGCGATGGCTAATGGCCACGGCAAAGAGCCTGCAAAGGAAGCAACAACAGCTTAAAGCTGACCAAGACTCGCTGGTGGACAGATGGACCAAGGTCCTGGCCACTAAAAGATACGGACCCGACCGCCCCGACACAGGGCACACAGGGCACAACCGGCCGCCCCAACCTAAGCAGGAGAACTCAAGGCACACGCCGCAACGTCAACACACCGCTAC
This sequence comes from Aegilops bicornis, assembly GCA_021605145.1. Taxonomy (NCBI): domain Eukaryota; kingdom Viridiplantae; phylum Streptophyta; class Magnoliopsida; order Poales; family Poaceae; genus Aegilops; species Aegilops bicornis. The sequence continues at coordinate 193,053,081 of CM038672.1, read as the reverse complement.
TGTCCAAAACAATACGAAGGACAAAAGAAGAAGCATCCTCAAGCCTCGGCGCAATTGTTACAAGCGTTTAAACAAGAAGGCTGGTGTTAATTCCAGCAACTCCCAGTCCGGTCAGCGGACAAAGAACAGCTCAGACCTATCCGGCCCAAGCCACACACTCGATCAGCCATGTGAAATCCATGGTACTCCTAGAAGGACGGCAAAGCATACCAATAGAGATTGTCGGATCCTCAAAACAAAGCGGTTGGTCGCGTGCCGGAAAAAATGAAGGGAAGCATCTGTTCAAGAGCCCCCCCCCCCCATAGCATAAGAGAATGGCCGATCGCCCCCGACCGCACTAACCAAAGCAACTCAATTGCAGTACCTCTGGACATACCAATCCGGGGCCCCATAACACATAAAATCCCCGTAGGTGTGAAACTACAAAAAGCATCTCTCAAAAGATGCTAGGGGCAAAGGCCGAATTCTTCTGGCCTATCATTCTAAATGGTTGTCTTCGGATCACCAAACAATACTTCGCCAAATAATAAATCTTCGGCACCTCCCTACCATGCGGTCATTTACCGTATGCTAACGGGACGAACCACGTTGACTAGATTCCATGTGGTCAATCACTCAGGCCAACACCATGTGATACAATCACACGGCCAAAGCCCGCCCTCAGGGCGGAAATAATACAGCTGCCGGAGTAGTGAGTCGCGCATGCCTATCAAATTTTTTGATGTGACAGCCAACTATTCGGACACCAATTGAGGAGTCCGCGCTACCCAACGGTATAACGGCTGGGTTTACCAGGGACCGATCAGGAGCCCTCGGACCAACCACAAGAGGACGCTCGGCTTCCCCCGAGTATTTGCCTTACAAACTAACTTTAACGCATAACAAGATTGGTGACGTGGAATCGGCCCGGAGAAACAAGGAGCCCTCCCCCCCCCCCCCCCATAAATGAAGGCAGCTTGTATTCACTCTTGATCTACTGACAACTCCCTCCAGTCCGGCCATCACAGGTTCCGCCCAAAAACACCTCTTTTCATAATCATACATCGTACTCGTATGCCTAGACATATCATTCTACTACAATGCATAGACCTACATAACACTTACCGGCCGTCGCTTTTCATCGACACCCCGTGTTATGCCCAACTAGGCCAGGGGCTTTATAATACGACAATAAAGTCCGACCACCTTCTCGGTCGTCCGCCACCCCGAACTTATAGCACTATATGCATCAGCTCCGAATCATGTCTTGGGTCATTGGTTGGGTTTGCCCGGCTCCCTTGTTTTGGTACCTTACGTTCCATTATATCGGCTAAGGTAGCGCAGGGAGAACTACTGCGATTGTGTGCCGGATCTGCCGGACGAGCACCTCAGTAGGGAAAGCCGAAAACCGACTGTCATGATATAGCGAGAGCTGGTCAGCTGTTCGAGAGGTTGTAAAATCCTTAAAGATTTATTCCGCTGGCGCCATTATAAATGCAGAGTGCGATGGATCGGTCTTCGATCAGGCGCTAATAGAGCCCCTAGTTGACCTTCCGAACACTAGGGGCTACTGCTTGACTCATACTCGAATTCCTATGGCTAAGTGAGAGTAATAAAGCCTTATAGTCCGATTGCCTGGTTCGCGGAGAGAAACGCCTCCGCAAAAGGACCCAACTATGGGATAAAGAGCGTTCAGATATATCCCGAACACATCCGTATTATTTCTACGTGGGGGCAGAAGCCGACGACTGGCCAACTCTCAGGATTCACATACAATAAACAGCTGCACATGAAGAACATATGTTCAAACAAAACAGGCAATATATTATAAAAATGCCACTATCCCATATTACTAAAGCGGCACGAATGCACTCGGGGAAATATAATGTCATTGGTACATTTATCCGCTGCAAGGCGGGCTCCCTTTAGTACACCTTCATAGTACAATTCGGGCTTGCGATGCTCCTTAACCTCTGGCGGCCCCTCAGTCATCAGCTTCTCTGCGTCAAGCTTCCCCCAATGCACTTTTGCACGGTCGGATGCCATACGTGCACCCTCTATGCAGACCGATGGCTTAATAGCAAGCCGAGGGAAAGCGCCCACAATCCGCTTCATGAGCCTGAAGTAACTACTCGGAATTGGCTCCGCCGGCCACAGCCGGCCAATCAAGTCCTTCATGGCTAGTTCGGCCACATGGTGCAGTTCGACCAGCTGCTTCAGCTGATCGATAAAGGGCACTGGATAGTTCGGTGCCACATACTGCGACCAGAAATCCCTCTCCGCAGACTTCTTTTCCTCTGATCAGTAGAATTGGGCGGCGTCTGATATGCTGCGAGGAAGAACCGCAAACGCCCCTGGAAAAATAAGAATTCAGCTTGCCGCTTAGAATTCTTCCCATATCATGAACAAATGGCTAAGAATACAGAAGGCCTTACCAGCCGCAACTTTCCGGGCATCCTGAATGTCCCGTACAGCACCTCGGGCTTCTTCCCGAGCATCTTCCGCGGCTTGGAACGCTTGGGTGAGTTCGGATTCTTTCCCTATTAGACTCTGCTCCAAGCCCTCGCTTTTTTTCACAACCTCATGGAGCTCCCGCTCAGCCGCGACAACCCTGGCCTTGTGTTTTTCATGAAGTGTCTATTCGGCGACAGCCTTCTCGTTGGCATCATCCACAGCCTTTTTCAGTGCCTCATGTTCGGAACTCGCTCCTAGGGCACAAATACTTTTCAATAAGCACAATTACTTATTAGTGCCCAATGCAAGACAATGTTTTACCATACCTTGTTTCTCTTCTAATTGCTTCCTCACGCGGCCAAGTTCTTCCTCGGCCCGTTGCAGGCTCCGCTTTTGTTCAGACACTTCCGCATTATGAGCGGCCGTCTTCCCCGCAGACGCCTGTGTTCAAACAAAGAGGTAAACATCGTTAACGTAAGTTCCCACGACAAATAAGGATTTGATCCCCTGCCCGGTTCCCTCTCTTTCGCCGGATAGTGTATCAGGGGCTACTACTCATATTATTACGATTCCTCAAAGGTTCCTCAGGAAACATACCTCAAAGGACTTTATAAGGCCAAGGCAGGATCATTCAGCCCGCTCTCGGCGGACTGAATCTTTTCAACCACTGCACCCATAAGGGTCCGATGTTCATCGACGATAGACGCGTTATTTAACGCTGTCGATAGACTGCCTGGCAGCTCTGCTCGAATAGAGGTTGCCGGCGGAATAGGCAGGCCGCCCACCATTGAAGGTGGTTGCTCGCCTGATCCGGGAGCCTTAAAGGTCTCCCAGACCTGGTCCGGCTGTTGGCCGAACCCAAGATCGCCCCCGCTGACGGCACACTCCGGGGCCATCGCTCCCGTGTGTCCGGCTCCAGTGATATGCCCCCCCTGGTCCGAGCCCCGTTTAGGCGACACCCCGGTGTCGCGCCGGGACATTGGGGAGGGGGCCTCTGTTAGCGTCTCGCTCGCCAAGGCGTCCGAGCTCAGCGAATCCTTTGATGAGGACTGGCCGGCGCGAGACCTTGCCGGACTGTGCAAAACATAGCAACAGTTAAAATTACTATACCCGAAAACAATCTCGGACGCGTACGCGTGTTCGGATCTTGTACACTTACGACTTGCCCAGGGGTTGGGCCCTGGGACCCACTCCGGGCTGCTATCGGCAGCCGTGGTGGATGCCGATGGGAGGGAACCTTTTCTCCTCTTGGGCGATTCAGCCTCCAGGGACGAGGGAGCTACACGCTTCTTCCCACCTCCAGAGGGAGGCTCGTCCTCCTCTGCTTCTTCCTCTTCGTCTTCCGAAGAGGGAGCGTCGCTTGAGTCTTCGGAATTTGCGTCCGAAGCCTCCCGGTGACGTTGGCCACTCTGGGTCTTATTGACCTTCTTGGAGGCCTCCTTCTTTGGCGCCTCGTAGGGCGCGGGGACCAGCATCTTCGTCAGAAGAGGTCCGTCTGGTTCCTCCGGCAACGGGGCCGGACAATGTATCCGCTCCACTTTCTTTATCCATCCCTGAGGTCACGATGAAAAACGATTAGGACTCTCCCTCATGACATGCCAGCTGAAGCATGAATAGACAGAGCTTGACGGTGACTTACCGAGCTTGGAGAATGGGATGACTGATACCCACGGTCCTCGGTGGGGCCCGGCCATGATTTTCCGGGCTTAAAGAGCACCTTCCAGATATCCTTGTGAGAGGAATCATAAAGCTCCCAAAGGGTGTGGTGCTCGACTGGGTCGAACTCCCACAGAGTACAAGCTCGGCGCTGACAGGGGAGAACCAGGCAAACTAGCATCACCTGGACTAAATCCACAAGTTTGACGTCCCTATCAACCACACCTTGAAGGCGCGTCTGGAGCAGTGACAGCTCATCGGTGGAACACCAGTTTGAGCCCTTCTTGGGCCAGGACGTGAGCCGCAGTGGAGCTTCGGATCTGAACTCTGGAGCCGCCGCCCACTTTTTGCTGCGTGGTTCGGTGATATAGAACCACTGCTACTGCCACTCCTTGACAGAGTCGTTGAAAGCGCCCTTCGGCCAAACGGCCTTGGGCATCTTTCTCACCATAGCGCCGCCGCACTCAGCGTGTTCGCCGCTCACCACCTTGGGCTTTACATTAAAAATCTTCAGCCACAAGCCGAAGTGAGGTGAGATCCGAAGAAAAGCCTCGCACCAGCGATGAGCGTCGATATATTGAGGAAGGAGTTGGGGGAAAGATCATGAAAATCGATCCCGTAGTAATACATGATTCCCGAACAAATGGGTGCAGGGGAAACCCGAACCCGCGGACAAAATGGGGAAGGAACACGACTCTCTCGTGAGGTTCCGGAGTGGGGACGACCTGTCCCACCGGGGGGAGACAGTGGCCGATGTTCTGAGCCAGATACCCGGCATCCCTGAGCTTCTTAATATCCTTCTCCCGGACAGTAGAGGCCATCCATCTGCCTCCTGCTCCGGATGCGGACATATTTGGAAAGCCTCTCTTTGGTGTAAAGGAAGAGTGCTTGGGCGTTAGGCTAGAAAAGAGGGGAATGAGCAAGCGGAAGGAGAAAGGCGTGGGTAAAGAGAAAGAGGCCTTGCCTCTTTATAGGGGTGGTAAGTGCTTTTTGCGCCTCCCCACTGGCCTGGTTGAGCCCGTTTGCCTCCCGCTCGCCGCGATTAGTGGTACGATTGGATTACCCATGCCCGTATTGATGAGAATCCCATGATAAGGGGGCACGATCTCTGCTTTGACAAGACGTGTCAAGGAAACCGCCTCGCAATATGCGTTGTGGCTGGTTGTGGGAAGACGGTTCGAATAATGACCCGACCGTAATGACACATCGCGTTGCTTGAAAAATTGTCAGCAGATTGCATTTGCGAAACACCATTCTCTCTACAGTGGCATACAAAGATGATCTTGTGGATCCGGACACGGTTTGAGTGTTCAATAATTACTTTGGAGTATTCGGACAAGGAACCCGCCCTGCAATGCCGAAGACAAGACCACGCGCTGGACTCATCGTCATTGAAGCCTAGTTCAGGGGCTATTGAGGGAGTCCTGGATTAGGGGGTATCCGGACAGTCGGACTGTGTACAACGTCCGGACTATTGAAGCGTGAAGATACAAGTCTCAAGACTTCGGCCCGTGTCTGGATGGGACTTTCCTTGGCGTGGAAGGCAAGCTTGGCGATCCGGATATCATATTTCCTTCCTTGTAACCGACTCCATGAAAACCCTAGCCCTCTCCGATGTCTATATAAACCGGAGTGGTTGGTCCTTAGAAGGCCGATCACAATTACAATCATACCATCATAGGCTAGCTCTTAGGGCTTAGCCTTTACGATCTCGTGGTAGATCTACTCTTGTACTACCCATATCATCAATATTAATCAAGCAGGAAGTAGGGTTTTACGTCCATCGAGAGGGCCCGAACCTGGGTAAACATCTATGTCCCTCGCTTCCTGTTACCATCAGCCTTGACGTACAGATCGGGACCCCCTACCCGAGATCCGCTGGTTTTGACACCGACAGGGAGTGAGGAGGAAGAAGAGCACCCAAGTTTTTTTGGGGGCGGTGTGCTGGGTGTGGGTAGCGCCTCTCACTAAGTAAATATATGGGCTTTTGAATTGATTTTATTATTTACTAGGGTGGATGGGCTCTTTTGTCTTGGGCCTAGAGAAACAATTACTAGTAGTACAGTGGAGACACTCTAAAGCTACCAGAAAAAAAATTACTACTAGTAAAGTCGATACACTACCGGTTCTGGCTCCTCTTAGGTCATCAAAACATCTCCCTCTACTGAATGTCGTTTTACTTTTGTTCACTGACATGCGGGCCACGCCGCGCATGGGCCCAAATGTCATCCACCAAATTAGAAGTCAGTATGCAGGCGGAGAGTCACCCCAGTCGTAGCGCGACAGTAACGAGCCGTTGTATCACAAAACCCCACCTCCCCGTAGTCTAAGTTTGACGGACGAAGCAACCATCATTTCACTCTTCGCTGAATCCCCTTCTCACTCACTGTATTCAAGAAAGCCAACACTCGCATCCACTGTTATTATCTCCCAACGAAGGGAAGGTAAGCGGATCCATGATATTGATATATTTTTGTTTAGAAAAAAAAAGAACTTTTGCAAAGCAGTAACCAATCCTCACTCTCTTTTTTGTTTCATTGTCATTGCAATTGTTTTTTCCTTTATGTGGTCTCCTAGTATTCGTTAGTTTCAAGATGGACCAAGGAGAACCAGGAAAAGATCTACCGATATTGGAGCAGACGCGGGAGGCTGATCCCCACAAGACACAGAACTCCAAGAAGATGGAGCCAGCCACCGATCCGACCCCAGATATGCTCACGGCCACTACTGAGATGGTCAACGCCCCATTTGAGGTTACAGCCCCCGTGGCACTCCAGGAGAAGTTTTCCCCCTTCGAGGAAGTGCCCCACCGCTGAGCTACCCAAGGTGATTTTCCTCTTTGCCGATCTCGATTGTGGTTTTTCATCTAAGTATGTGCTGATGAATAATGCAAAATTTAATTAGCTTCGATGCCATGCTGTACATAGTGGTTTAAATAACTTGTGTTTCTTATACTTGAAAGTAATTCAGAATTTGTTTCTGTTTCAATTAGAGCCCTGATGTAGACAAGGATTGCGTGGTTGTACATGTCACTCGCTATGAGGCGGATGACCTGAATATACGCATACAGGAAACAGAAGTTCTTAGGCTGTTGGATCTCGGAAGCCATTTGCACTTATACCAATGTCGAGATGTATTCCATCCTCACTGTTGTCAGGCGTGTTGTCCTAGGTGTACTGAAGCACAAGAAGTTCAAATCTACTACTTCGTTTGTGAGGCATACTGTTCTTGTCAAGCTTACGCAGGAAAATGACGTGGCATGCCTCCACAAACAAGTTTATGAGTGGCAAGGCCACAAGGTTATCTTCATGAAGGTTCACAGGATTGAGCTACTGCCAGACGTCCTCGATGATGTTCATGGCAAGGTCCATCTTGTGTCCAGCCCAAATTAGATCGAGGCATAAATTAGTTGCCCCAGCTAGTGTTTAATAGTAGTTTGGATTGTGTCTAATTATCCAAACTTGCCTGTTATTGAGCCCTCTGGGGCTAGTACCTTATTTGAATCTGTCTATCGGAACTGCTGCTACTTTTGTGTGCCCGTGAATCATGTGAGAACTATCATAATTGTTGCCGAAAAAGATGCGTCCTCAATAGTTTTTTCATGAATATGGCATGGTAAGACATAAGTTGGCACGGTTTATCATACGAGCAATGTGTGTTTGATGAAATAGAGTACTCGTTCGAGAACTGTGCGCTGATGATACATAAGTACTTGTAAACACTGTTGGTGCTACCCCACTTGTAAGTAGTTGTGCAAAACATGGCACATTGGCTCAGCTCGCTTCAACACTAGGCTATTGACGAGCTAACAATCAATAATCTGCTGTCTGACATATAAGCAACGACGTATCTTGTTACAGTGGTTCATGCAGTTAACTGAGGCCACAATGTAAATTCCACACGTTCACACGCTAGTCCAGCTTTCATGTGGAACACTCACATTAAACTCGGCTTCATAAAAAACTTGAAAAGCATAAGTTAAGCTATTTTATACATCTCAATAATTCATAGAACATAACAAACATATACTAGTTCACAACAAAAGAAAGTTGTGAGAAGGTTTACAAATCAGGAAAAAACAAGCAAGGCTTCTCTGAGCAAATGGCCTCCCGACAGGCTTAAATTTCCTAGAGTTCACTCTGGTTTTTTCTTGTTGCCGCCATCCAGGATTAGGTTCTCTCATTCCAGAATAACCATTTATAATTGTGTTCTCAGTTGGAATGCTGAACTGAACCATGTAGTGTACTGACAAGGTGAAATTCTTGCGCATTCCACTAAATTTAAGCACCGCTATATGCAGAAATAAGTAGACCACAATGCCTCTTGTCTGCACACCTCCTAGCAGCCATGCCAGCTAGTCCTTGGTCCATGGATCAACTCGTAGAAAGTGCATTCCGGACTAGGATGCAGTTGTTTTCACTCGTCCCTGCACTGCAATCAGGAAGTAAAACGTACGAATCAGCTTCTTTTAGATTGCGTTGGTCATTCTACCTAGTTACTACCAATGTAGGAATACCTGGAACACTGGAGGTTAGAGCACGGAAGCTAGGAATAGCCATCTCATTTTGTGCATGTTGTACTAAAACTGAGGTGTGTACTTTTGATTGTGCAGATAGAAACGATATGGAGACAGACATCCCTGTTTGCGCAAATATGAAATACGGTTATTTAAACAAAGGATGTATATTTGCAGTGGCGTATGATTGATAGCAGCATCTATTGTGTTATAATTGGCACTAGATTGACAGTATGAAAGTGCCCTTAAGTAAGTAGAATCACATCACATCAACACTACCACTACATTAACATGCAGAACAGTAGCATTAGTATTACTATCATGAGAGTAGCACATGGTCAGTAAATGTGCAATCAAATTTGTGCTGTTCCGCTGGGATGAAGCAATGTTAGCGGTGTGAGATTTAAGAGTAACTGCACAAACACAATTCATGGGAAATAAAGAAAGGCGGAAGCACTTCATAAAATGGTGGTGGCATTGCTTCAATTTATCGACGACACTAGACCATTACTTCTAGTGACATTAGGTGGCATTGCTTAATGCTTCATGTGATTTTACATTAACGGTAGCGATATCAGCGTAGGGACAGCGGGGGCATAAAGTGGTGAGGCAGATGTGGTTGCCGAGCGTGGCAAACACTCAGGCATCATGTCTGCATTTGTCACATTTTTTATCTCCTCGGCGACATTTTCCTATGTGAGCACAGGAAATCTAGACCTGCTCATTCTCATTTGCGTTGTCCTCCAACACCCCTCACTTTCTTTCCTTTTTCAACCAAGAGACATGTCCACTTCCCCCCACCCTTCGCCATCCACCATGCTTTCTTCGCCTTTTGAACCAAGAGACCGGTTGGGTAGCCAGTATCTACTACTTTCCCTCATTTCCTCTTAGAACCAAGTCCTAGATTCATGATACAGCTTTCCCACTTTCTTCCCTGTTTGAACCAACTCTTAGATTCGACTGTATGAACTACCTTTACCTCTAATAATAGTAGAAGTCTAGGTGGCTTTGGAACAACCGACGAAAGTAGAAAAAGATCCACATGCAGCCACGTGGGGAGTTGGGGCAGTAGAGCTAGGCAAGTTTCGAAGAATATATACCCGAGGGTCATCGTCATGTGGCAAAGACGGCGTCGGGAGGCCGCATCTTGGCCACAATACCGCAGGGAGGAAGAAGGGGTTGGAGGCCCTCCCGAGCCGGCGCTCTCTCGGAGGGAACGGCACGGCCACCGATCGGGACGCGCGGGCAGCCGTTGGTGTCCTCCCTCGCCACCGATGACAGGGTGAACGATGCACCTACACCCTGCCCCGGTCGAGGTGGTCCGGCCGGATTTTTGATCAGCCATGAGCACAGAGAGAGTGTGGCCACCTATGTCTTGCTTGGATCTGGAGAGCATGAGAGAGTGAAAGAGAGGAACCCTAGTAAAGCAAGCGCTAAGGCTCCTGCTTATATATATAGTGGAGTGATTTTGTTGTACCAGCTTCAAAAAATGCGCTCCTACGTGTACCCGCGAGTGGGTGTGAGAGAACTAGTGTGTGCGTGTAGTATAAGTGTGTGACGTGTGAGCTAAAATAAAAGGTGCGCGATATCTTTTATTTTTTAGAAGTTCTGAGGGTAGGTCTGAAGAGCACATATGTGTGTGACGTCTACCTGCAGATAGACGGTGGGTGCGAGAGGACTCGAGAGAGTCGTGAATCGTGAGGGTGCGTGTGTGAGAGAGAGAGGGGGCACATATCTCTGCAATGCATGTGTCCGTAAATCATTATCCGACAAACATTCGCCACAAGTTGTTTCCTGACGAATGCCATAAGAGCCGTTAGATCGGAATCCGACGGTGTCAGTTTTGCCATGTCATTTAACAGAACAGCCACTCCTCCTACACACAAATCTTCCACGTCAGTGTTAGCAAATGTTGTATGCTCCTCCCTCCGTTCCAAAATGTAGTGCGTATAGCTTTATTGAAAATTTGAACCTCGCAAACTTTTACCGAGTTTTCATGTACCAAAATGCACATACAGAATACCCAGTATATATCATTTCATTCATCTTCGAGAGGTAACTATAAAGATGGGGGAGGATTCTACAAAGAATGACCGTCGTATCACCTGCAGCAACTTCAACCATCCTTTGGTGTGGAGGAATATCATAGGAACTCTATATGATATGATTTTTATAGGATTTTTTCCTAGCAAATTGGTTCATAGGAATAGATTCATATACTCCACATTTCAAAGGAAATAAACATGATATCATTTTTATAGCTTTAGAGCCACTTGGTTCATATGCATGGATTCATATACTCCCATAATTTCAAAGGAAAATAAACATTAGCGTATATTGTGTAGAAAAGTTCCTATGATGTGAACCAAATGACATCTCTTTTCTAATACCTCATAGGAATTGAGATACATGTCATCTCTTATGATGTGAACCAAATGACATCTCTTTTCCAATCCCTACTCATAGGAATTGAGATACATGTCATGTATTTCCCTACAACTTCCATGTATACATCTTCTATTCCTAAATAGCTAGTACAACCGACTAGTAGCTTTTTTCCTAGACATGCAACTATGGCACAAGAACACGTCATGCATGCAAGTCATAAATCACATTGTTTTTCTACTCTATGCATGCAAGCACCACATCATCAATTCGTGCATGTTACTCATAAGTTATTTCTTGCATTAAATTTTGTATTGACAATGTATGTGCTGGTCACCTGCACACATATGTAGTTCACATTCACATTTTTGTTAGAAATGTCATTCTTTTAACTGCAGTTCATTTTTTCTCATTGTACTCCCTCCGTCTAGGTGTGTAAGTCATCTTCCGAAAACCAAATAATCCCAAAACTCTTTGGCACGGTACATTAACTCCCTCCTCGTTTCTTTGTTTCGTGACATATCAACCAATAAGAGATGTGGGCCGTCCATGCTTTCAGTGGCTTGAGACATTCAAACATGACATGCAGTGGTTAATTCATTACATGGAATGCTATTAACTAGCAAAAAAACCTAAGATGAATTATACACCTAGATGGAGGGAGTATTACATTTTTTCATTTTAAGCATATATTCACTTCCCATTAGTTATAGATGTTTTTGGAGGAACTTTTATGCATTATTTATACCTATACCCCTATATAGTGTGCAAATAACTTTGAAAGATGGTTGTTGGATGAAGCTAATCCGACAGTGCAGAGATGGCAAATCCGAGCACTACTGGCCATTGGATATCAACATTCCACCAGATTCTGCCACATCTACAATCTAGAAGACTCCATGGTTGAACTTAAGCATAATTCACAAAACCTCAAAACACAAGCACTTCTCCTTTGTTCCAGAATCTTCCGTATCATAAATGCCCAAACTTTTTTTGCTACATGAATTGCCATTATTTGTTTTTTTACTTTATGCTTTACAATGCACAATCCCATGAATCTTAACCTTTTTATAAAACTAATTGATTTTGAATGAGATGAACTATAAGAACTAAACGAACATCTACATCATGCATATATGACTCAAAGCTTTACATGCTATAGTGTGTATTTATTCATAATTTGGTTTCCAAATCTCATGCGTTCAATGCATGTGCGCCTTACTAGTTTTGAGTAGATTAGCAAATTTCACGTGACTGCAGGTATATCAAAATGCAGCGCCCATGCATCATTGCCTTTCGGTCGAACCTACGTTCACAATTTTTTGTACGTATATCTCCACTGGTCCCCGAACCCAAAATGATGCCTCGTTCGTAAAACCAAGCGGCCCACACATATTAAGGCATTGACTCGAACTCAATCCCTCTCCCGTTTACTACGACATGGCCCCGCATGCCGTAGTACCCTACAAACCCTACGGCCACATGCATCATCGGTTTTCTTTAAGAGGATGAGGGAGAAACGGATTTGTAGTGGAGGCGCTTTCAAACAAAATGGATTTGTAGTGGAGGCCCCTACCCTAGGGTGCCCTAGGTAGTTGCCGCATGCATAATTGGTTTTCTCTTTTCTTTATGCTCTTGCGCCCTAGAGTGAAATGATGGTTGCTTCATCCGTCCAACTTAATGTAGGAAAGGTGGGGCTTTGTGATTTGACCACTCATCGCTGATTTACTACTACTGCGGCGCTACGACCGGGGTGCCTCCAAGTCCAACCGCTGCTCCGAACTGTAATTTGGTGCATCGCACGTGGAACAAGACAGTGGATGAGCCACATGTCGGCCAAAGGGGTCCTGTTAAGTGTGTCACCATTTCGTGTGCAGACTGACCCTGCTTGAGTTGCTACGCCAACACGAGAGTAGCAGCCTACCACTTGGTTTTGCTCCATGGTGAATCCCAACTATATTGATCTAAAAAGATATGTACTGTACTACCCTCTCCGTCTCGGTTTATAGGGCGCGCACATAGTTCTCGATCATCCATTTGACTAACTAAATATGAGTTACTATCTCACAAAAGGTATATCATTCGATTCTTAAGCGGATGTAGTTTCTAAACATATATTGTTCATCACATATATAGCCAGCTAAGTTCTCAACCTAGAACGACGTGCATGTCTTGTAAACCGGTATGAAGGAAATAGTAAAAATGAGGTGATTTTACCGAGCGATGGGCGGGGGAGTATGTCCTGTCATGCGGTCCCACGTGTCATGATGTACCAAGGCGATGCGTGTGTCCCCCTTGAGGCAGAACAGTGGCACAAGCAATACAACGTGTTTTCTTGAAGGATATGATGGCGAAGCGAAGTGCGAAATAATGGTTGCTTCGTCCGTCTGGGAAGGTGCGGCATTGTCATTTGACGTCTCATTGCTCACTACTACTACTAGCGCGGTACGACTGGGGTCCATCCCCCTTGCTGTTCTGCACTGTTATTTGGTGCATGACACGTCGACCCGGTTGCTATATGTCACACATGTCGGCAAGAGGAAGTACAAAATTCATGAAAGTGAGCATCTACGGAGGAGTACAAGACATGGCTTGGTTTTTGCTGCTTCGCACGATCCATCGATACAAACCCGGACTAAAAAAAGGCGAGGGCGGGTCTTTTCCCGCGTGGCAGGCAGGGGTGTTTGGCATAGTCTATTCGAGGCAACGATGCGGGAAGGGAAACAAATAAATAAAGGTTGAGCGACTTAGTTTTGGGAAAATCTGATTTTACGGAGTACGTACCCACTATGGAGGTAGTACTACTTACTACTCCCTCCTTTCGGGTTTATAGGGCTCATGTAAAAAATTCGTTTTTCTGTTTTATAAGTCTCAATTCTACTAGTAGTAGTACCATTACATGTTGGATTTCGAGGTGCGTTAAATCACCCGATGCAAGCATTGTCAAGAGAAAACTCACCAATGCATGTAGAAGTTCATGGAAATTCAGTGGTCATGCATTCATTCGTTCTAATTAATGCCTCGGTAAACATAACTTCTTGAGAAAAACGAGCGTACATTACTTGTGCAAACTACGAAATTAGTTCCACCACTCACCGTCTACCTTGGTTGGAGAGATTTTGAAATTGAGCCATAAACTGGAAAGGAGGGAGTAGTAACATAGGCTAGGGTAGCTTTCTGCACCACGGACTCCAAGGAAATTGCTGTAGTAGTACTACTCCTATATACCACTGTACTATTCCTACTACTACTAAAAGACATATATTCCAAACAATATGATAATCTCTCTAACCAAGGGAGGGACGAGGAGTAAACGGAGGGAGTAGTAAAATTTTCTCCTCATCCTATGAGCCACCGCGCACATTAGTGAGGGAGGGGGCGTAAGGCGTAGTAGTACTAGTAAGCAAGCTTCACCTCATCCTGCGAGCCACCGCGACCGTGGGCGGGGGAGACGGTGTAGTAAGAAAGCTTCTCCTCATTCTGCGAGTTGACGGGACACATCAAAAGTAATACGTAGAGAGCATCTCTAGTGTATAGAGCCTTGCCTCTAAGGTAGGCCCCACATGGTTTGCCTCTTTTTTAACATAACGCATCAAGTCGCAATTTGTTTGTTCACCCATGGTAGACGATCCTCCATCAAGTGGACAACCAGTACACATGTCAAATTACCACGTGGGCTGCCTTTTTTGTACAGAAATGAGCTCCAACATGTACCCGCACGGGTGTGGTTGGGAAAGAGACGGGAGTACGTGCGCCGTGCGTGCACCTCTTCTATTCATGCACGTCCCCACCTACGTGGGTGTGTGTGTGAGATACAAACCTAGACATAATGTTGTCGATCCCCATGCGTCCGTCCAGTCCGGCCACCAGTCACCACCATGCCCCACTCCTCCTCACCTTATCTCTCATCTTTCTCGAGATATCATTTTTTCAATGAAATTCTCGAGATACCATTTTTTTGATAAAATTCTCGAGATATCATTAGTTTTTACACATGGGATTACTCCTGCATGGGTCAATCACAACAGGTGTTTTGAAAAAAGAAAGCATCTTCATGTTCTGTGCAATGCACGGGCATCTTGCTAGTCCATGAAAATTACACATGGCAAAATTTCACGGCGAAGGAGGGATTTGAATCTGGTGGGAGGGGCTGTTTGGATCTTGCCTGGGGTAGCCAAAATATTGGCGACCCTTTTGTCCACCGGTGCCTTTGCCACCGATGAACGAGGAATGGCTCGGGTGCTCATGCATCCTCCAGCGCGCAGATTGGAGACGAGCTCGCACGAGCTGTGCTTTTTTTGTCCCACCACGACGCCCGAGCCGGCCATAAACCGACCGTTGACCCGCATATTATGCCATCCAACCGTAGCCGCACACATTCTGATAGCAACTGAACGAACCAGACGAAATTCATGCAAACACGGCGATATTTCATGTAAACAATGACGGAATTCATATAAAATACCGGATATTCATAACATGAAGGATTTCATTACATTCAAATCAAGTAAGCGGTGCTAGTTCTGGACAGCACAGGTATATAATACCTGGCCTAAATGGTCACCTGTCGATCCATTTGTGTTCCTCATGTCCGGCAACACGATCACCAGACTGCCGGCAGCCCCCGAGGTATATGCTTTAGCGCAAAGGACGGCTCGCTTCCCCACTACCGAAGGAGAAGATGATGGTAGAAGGGGGCTTCTCCGCTTTCGTGGAGCCCATGCAGGGTCGACGAAGGTCCTCGCAACAAAATGATCCGGCAGGACACATGCTGTGTACGCCGGCGTTGCCTCCGCGGTGGACTTCACGGGACCCAAGCGGCGGTGGCCTCCCGTGTTCTACTTCTCCTCGATGATGGCGGTGGACGCGGAGGCACTGGCCACCGACTCGTCGCTCTCCGCGCACCCGGCTTCTGTCTCTGATTGCATAGCGCGGAAGCCGGCATGGGAGTCTCGGCCACGGAAAAGGGAGACGCGGTCGCAGACACGGGAGGCGTGGTACGAGGCGGCGGCGTAGACGGTAGCGACGACGCCCGTGCACCGCTCCTCGTCGAGCTTGCCTGGAGCGGCGAGTTTCTGAACCACGCGTCGGCTTGGGGCGGCAACTGGCTTTGTCAGGCGAGGGGAGGGAGGTGGATCAGCGAGATGCATAGCTCGTATCCGGCAGGCTAGGCGGGCCACCCAGCCAGCTTGGATGCGGGATAACTACTCTTTGTAAGCCATTGTAAGAGTGGACAAAATGGTGAAGGAGGAGATAGGGGAGCGGCGGAGGTGTGCGATTCTTGGCCGACGTTTGGCCTCATTTAAATAGGAGATTAAATAGACAACGGACGGGAGGAGCTCGGCCGGGGTTGCATTTAATGCCAGCCTGGTCATGAATGGACGTGTGTCTAGAGTGGGTTTCTTTGCTTCCCCACGGGTTTCATGGAGGCATTGGAATGCGGAAAGGAGGCGTGTTCAGCCGGGTGTGCATCGAGTGGCGCCCTCGACTCTGACGTACGACACCGCGCCGTTCTTCCACTGACGTGTGGGCTCTTTGGGTACATGGCCTGCATGTCAGTGACCCAACGCAGGCAGCGCATGGCAGAGGAACTTTTGGTGGGCCAGGGCGGTCAAAAGCGGGCATTACATAAACCGATTATTGTTCATTGAGTGTGACCTCATATATTTCATCTAGATAAGCCTACAATATAATGTAAGAGAATTTTAAAATTTTCCTATATGCGTTGATAGCTCATTAGATACGTTGTGATTCATAGACCGCAGCAAACATCAATGTTCTGCTTATCACAGATAAGATTGATTAATAGCCGTAACAATCCATGTCCTTAACAAAGGGTGCATGCACGTATAGGTTGAGCGTGTGTCTTGCGTCGTGTCTTTGTGTGCATGCAGGCGTGCGAGTGTTGCGTGCGTGCATGTGTACGTTTCAGTGTTGCATGCATGTGTGCGTACGTGCGTGTGTTCATGAGTGCATGTGTACGTGTCAGTGTTGCACGACTGCATGCGTGCGTGTGTTCGTGAGTGCATGTGTACGTGTCAGTGTTGCACGTCTGCATGCGTGCGTGTGTTCGTTATGTGTACATGTCAGTGTTGCATGCCTGCATGCGTGCGAGTGTTGCGTGCGTGCATTTGTACGTGTGGGTGAGGCTACACGTCAGTCGACTGACTTTTTCATCTCTGGTCAGTAGATTTTCTAGCTGTTGGATATGAAATCAAGGGCCTTCAGTCTATCTTCAACCTCCACCCCCATGAGCCACCAGCCACCACCGGCCGAACTGCCGGCTGCCGCCGCCCGCGGCCGGCCTGCCTCGAAACCACTCCCCACCGCCTGTCCGCCACCGCCCTGGCCATCCCTCTAGCCCCCCCCCCCCCCCCCGCGCCGAGCTTTTTCTCCGGCAATCCCCACGCCACCGCCCAATCACCGCACCCCCCCATCGCGGCGACTGCCAACCAGAGGTCTCACGAGTTCGATTCCCGGCCGACCACTAATTTATTACCATTTATGTCCTTCATATACGCACTGACGGTTGGGCCCTATGGTAATGTGCGCTGCTGAATGTGGACCGTGTGACTGGTCAATTGATCGTGTCATCAACAAATTACGGAGCTGTATGGTGAGCCAGTGACCGTATGATCACCCTAAAATGTATTTTATTAACACAGGTCATACTCAAACTACAATTTCTTTCTTTCATATACACGCTGATAGGTGGGGCCCATGGTTACGCGCCCCGATGGTGCAACACTAGTTGCCCCACGTGGAATGTTTGACTGGTCAATTGATTGTGTCATCAACAAAATACGGAGTTGTATGGGTGAGCCAGTGACCGTATAATCCCAACATGTATTTTTTTAACACGGTACAGATGCAAGCGCTCATATATAAGCGCAAGCACTCACCGCTATAAGCGCACACACGCAGACCCTACCCCTATGAGCACCTTCGAGAGAGTGAGCCAGCATATGATCTTGAGATTTTATGAAGTCACCATAGGTGCCTCGTAGTCGAGTGGAACGTCTCCTCCCGCTGAACGCACATCACCAGAAAAATACTGAAATTAACCCAGGATAAATGCGAGCACCAGGACTTTAACCCTGGTGGGCTTGAGAAATTATTGTCCTCCTAGCCATCCAACCACAGATTGGTTAGCACCACAAAATGTATGTGTGTGACCGTGATGAGCTTATTCTGAAGTCCTGTGACCATATCGTGCTTTCACTTCAAATAGAATGACCGTCAGTCTCGTAACAAAATACGGAGCACGCATCAAATACAATATCCGTCAGTATCATCAACAAAATACAGAGATGTATCGTGAGCTAGATATCATATGATCACCACGAGAATGTATACGGTGACCGTATGAGCATATTCTGAAGTCCAATGACCATATAGTGCTTTCGCTTGAAATACAGTGACCGTCACGCGTGAATGTGTCATAGGCATGCATACTTTTAGAGGGCCGAGAGATAGTTTGTGTGCGTACGTGAAAGTAGTGTAGAAAGAGGGGGTGTCCGGTGGAGACAAGGAGAGATATGCCCTTCGTTTCTCTTTCCGTGAGTAATATTTTAGGAGAAAATATAAACATGCCCAATGCAGAACAAATATTTTTGGATGCACCATGCAATTAACTTTCATGTATAACATTGTACTATTGTATATGCTTATTTTCTTATTGGCCGATTGCGTGTGTGGTGTGGTGGGAACATCATCTCTAGTTGGGGTGGGCACATCATTTCTAGTTGTGGTGGGTCAACATGAGGACTCATGGGTCGGTTCCGTCCTGCGCCACATAGGTTGGACCAAGACGCATTATACGAAGACCCATTTGGAGGACTCGGCGCACAACACGATGCTACCAGAGTCGTGGAGGACTCTAACCCCACTGGTGATAAGCCGACTATATACAATTTGTAACCCTAGGCCCAGAGTATGTCATAGAAGCCTGGGGGCCAGTTCGTCGATAGTATACACACACGCACAATGCCTGGTATTCACATGTACTTTGTACACACCCCTATCACTAGTATACGGTACCAGGAGTAGTCTTTTTCCTCAACTCCAAGGGTTCGAACTTGGGTAAAACTTTGCCTCATATTACCATCCAGCCTAACAGTCAGGGATATCCTACCGAATGATCTGATGGAATCATATCTGCCAACTACTAAGAGAGAGGTGTGTCTGTGGGGGGGGGGCAATGTGTGCGAGAGAGGCCTAAAGAAAATGTGCGTGTGGGAGACACGTAGGCACATATATGTGTGTATAGAGGGCTAGTAGAGACCGTGCGTGTGTATATATGCATCTGAGAGAAATAGTGTTTTCCAACTGAGATTAGTGAAAAGAGTGGTACATAGTAGTCAGAAAGAGAGAGAGAGAGATATAGAGAGAGTGTGCGTGAGACACCCCGACACCCCGCGAGAGATCATGAGCATGTGTGAAAGAGAAATGCCGACATATATAAAGTGTGTGCACTTATGCGTTAGATAGAGACATATATAGCACGTTTGTGAGAACAGGCTGAGGCATAGTGCATTTACGTGTAAAAGACGGTTCTACGCATTAAACTAAAATATAAATGGCATTCTTATTTTTGGATGAGATCATGAATTTTGCAATTTGGGTATGAACGAAAATCGTTCTATCAGACACCCATACTCTATTGAATTCTAGCATGTGCATGTGTTAATTTCATATTATCGATCCATAGAGTGAGAGCGGTTTCAAATACAGGCAATACATTGCTTTTGCAATTCATATATAAACATTAATTAGTGCACTCCATGTTGTTAGTGTGAAGCACTTTATACATTTGTCACTTACATGGATACATTCCAAATTGCTAGCTACAAAATATAATACATGTTGAATTCAACATAAAGAGGGTTTCAGAGATTCGAATTCATAGGAAGTGCATTCATCTATTTGAACCCGAGATAATGGCATTTCTAAATCAGATCTAAAAGGGGCATCAATCTGTTCGCACACGAACACGTCATCGTGTACCTCCGACGCCGAGGGTGATGCACCGCAGCTCAAGTCGAAGGAGACCCGTCCGGAAGCGCGGTACACAAGCAATCCGGCGGGCGCTTTTGAGCACCCGAAACCCCACGCGCCCGGGAGGGACCCTGTCTGGACGCGCGGCGGCTATGGGCTACCCTAGGTCGGTTTGCCCGCCCCTAGAGCCTCGAGTATCGCTGCCCTTCAACACGAAGAACGAACGAAGAACGAGAGAGAAATAACAAGGGAGGGATGTAAAACTACGGTAAAAAGTAGATGGGTTTTGCGATTGTGTGTTGTTCAATCGGCCGTCACCCCCAACATATATAAGAGGCGGCTGGACTTCCCGTACAAGAAAAGGATTCATCTAGGCTTTCCTTACAAGAAAATTGCTTCAATTCACGTCCAAAACCCTAGTCAAATTCGGACTGGTTTTATTCGAACTTTCCAAAACTGTTCGGTTTAAACTGGCTTCACTTTGCGGGTCTTCTTTGTGGTGGTAAACAACCTCTGATGGAAACGAGCCAAAAAGCAATCTTGACCGCTTCGACGAGACGAACAACTTTCATGTTAAACGTTTTTTGATCAGAGGCCATCTTGAGGGGATTTTAGGCTGTTTTTTGAAGTCTTCGGCAGAAAAATCCAAAACCCGGACAAACAACCCCGGAGTGTCCGGCCGTCCTCGGAAAAATCGAAAACCCGGATGATCATTCCCGGAGTGTCTGGCCATCCTGATGCAGCTGCGCATTTTCGGCTCTCACTTCTGCATACGAACTCCGATTTAGACATCTCTTATATCAAAATCGATCGACTCGACGAGACGAAGACAATCCGTGTAGGAACTTTTCTCATATGATGCCATCTTGGGGGCGTAATCAGCCGAATAGTATTCTGAATACAAAATCTGAATACTCAAAACACAACTTCGGCCTTAAAGATGAGATCGGATGGCTACGGCCCAAATATGAAAGTTTCTCCTTTTGACGATCACGGAACTTTATCATTTTGAGCACTTCTCCATTTGAGGCCTTCTCAATTATGTTTTGACCATGCAAAAATCTGGTGTCAACACATGCCCCCTGTTTTTCGGCAAAACTTGCGTGCGAAAAATAATTTATGCTTGTATTTGTTCTAAGGACGATGTCAACACTCCATCGGCCATTTATTTTTCTCGGGACGATAATTATGTATCGGCCATGTTTATGCTAAGGGCGATAGTTATATATCGGCCGTTGATTTTAACTTCTTGTTCACATCATACCTTATAACCGATTACAACCAATCGGCTTTAAAGAGATGGGAATGAACCCGTTCCTTGTAGCATTAAGGAAATCAAACTCCGAGAGGTCACGCCCTGTTAAGAAAGTTACATCGGGATGATTCCAATCCACCGATGCATCGGCCAAAGCAACACAAGCCGAATTATCCGCGTGAATGATTTCTACTTCATCATCGATCCATTGTATTAAAAATTGATACATGGTAGATGGCACACATTGGTTAGCATGAACCCAATCGCGACCTAATATAACATTATAGTTACCTTGCACCTCGGCGATGAAGAATGTGGTGGCCAAAGTTTTGCTTCCCACGGTGAGTTCCATGCACATCACACCTTTGGCCTCTGTCTTTTCTTACCCTCGAATCCATTAAGTACCATATTGGTTTTCATCAACGCATCATCATCTAACCCCAACTTTTTGAAGACCGAGTAGGGCATAAGATTTACCATAGCACCACCATCAACGAGCATCCTCGCAACTGGCAATCCGTTAATATGACCTTTGAGGTACAATGGCTTCAAGTGTTTCACCGGTTCTCTTGGCTTCTCGAAGATAGCATTCTTAGGACCAAATCCAGCTTGGCTACCTCCCCTTCTTCACGTGTAGCACAAAACTCGGCAGGTAAGTAATATACCATATTAATATCCATACCTTCCTGAACTGGCGTAGATTCATAATCCACCGTCTCATCTTCATCTCCCAATGTGTATATTGGGCTTAAAGTTTCCTCAACTGAAGGGGGTGTTTCAGGAGGTGTGGACGATATAATAGGGGTCGCATCATCCTCTTTCGGTGGTGAAGGTATTGCTGCAGCTAATGTAGAAGCATTTGTGTTTTGTTTTTGTTTAGGCCTCCACACTTGTTTTGTGAGTGCCATGGGCCGAATTTTACTGAAAAATTCGTCCCTTTGCCTCTCCTCGTTATGCTCTGCCTTCTCGTGGTTCCTCATGCGTTGTAATCTCCTTTTCATGGTCTTAGTTAAACCGGGAGGACACCACTTAGGTTGAGTATATTTGGGATCCCTTGGTTTGGTCTTGCTTGTGCTCGCCACATGATCATTTACCATTAAACCCTGCTGAACAACAACAATATCACCACTAGAAGTAGCCAAATTACCAACAACCGGCTTTTCGATCTCCTTTTGCTTGTCACATTCTGCAATTTCCGCATTAGGTGACTTAACACGCCACACTTTTTTGTTGGCCTTACTTGGAGAAATTTTTGTTGGCCGATTAGCACCATAGCTCAAACGGCCTTGTGAGGGATAATAAAGTCTCTCGCGAGCAAGCCTTCTAGGTGCTGCCCGCCCCATATGAAAAGCATAAGGAGACATTGGGGGCTGCCCCCATCCTCCACCGAAGCCTCTCATGTAATATGGCGCATAGCAAGGTTGTGACATCCATGGTGTCGGCACCCATGACCCATATGGCCTTACATAGCGTCGAAACTCTTGCTCCAGAGGCAATCTTGAACGCTTTGAATGTGATGGCCGATTAGAGCTAGAACCGGCCGCTTGACTTGCATATTTGGATAGCAACATATCAAAAGTTGGCTTGATTTTCTTGTACTTTGTTTCATTCTTTTTCCACTTGTCAACTTCTGAATTCTTAGGCTTGATCAATTTAACATGAGTATCCACTTGCACTTGTGGTTGCCCCCCGAGTGTAGCATTTTTTATCGTGATCTTCAACACTTCCTTGCCATCGGGTTGCTTCTCAAGCACAATCTTTCTTCCCAAGACCTTGTCGCCCTCCTTGCTATTCCTGGGTTCACCAATAACAACATTATCTTTATTAGCGGATTCGCTATGTTAGGCGAATTAACATTTTCTTCCTTCCAAGTCCATGGTGTTTATCGGGAAGGGTTGTTTATCAACTTGCATCTCAGCAAAATTCAATCGTCCGTCATTAATGGCCGATTGTATCTGTCGTCGAAAAACATTGCAATCATTAGTAGCATGAGAAAATGAATTATGGTACTTGCAATAAGCACGCCGTTTTAGCTCCTCAAATGGCGGTATGGTGTGTGATATTCTAATCATCTTGTCATGCAAGAGAGCATCAAATATTTTATCACACTTTGATATATCAAAAGTGAACATCATATCCTCATCACGATTCTTGCGAATCGGCTTAAGAGCATTGCACATATAGGGTTTGGCCTTTGAGGACCAAACGAATTCAGATAGTATAGACATCAACCTCATCGTCCAAATTATCATCATTGTGTTCAATCATATGCATTCTAGGACGATCGGTTGTGAACCTATGAACCTCTTTACTTGACTCTCTTGAGCCAATGCCTTTTGCAAGACTTGGTTAATATTCAAAAACTCATAACTTTCCAACCTCTCTTTAATGTGAGTTTTTAAACCATTAAGAACAAGATCCGCCAAGTCTCTCTCAGTTATCACTAAGCTATAACATCAGTTCTTTATATCTCTAAATCTCTTGACGTAATCGGTGACCGATTCATCATGTTTCTGCCTAACCGATGTACGATGTGACAACTTTAGCTCATTATCGCCGCTATAAAAGTGATCATGAAACTTTTGCTCTAATTGCGACCATAAGAGAATTGAGCCATGTGGTAAAGCAGCAAACCATGAAAATGCGGTACCCGATTAAAGACAAGGGAAATAAACGCACTATCAACTCTTCTATGGAACCTGCTTCACCCAAGCTGTGCTGAATCTTGACTCACATGCTCCCAAGTTGTTTTCGTACCCTCACCACTAAATTTATCAAAATCAGGAACCTTATAACCTTGAGGGTAAGAAATTGCATCGAAGTGTTCAGGATAAGGCTTTTGATACACACGACTCTTTACTTTCGGCTCGTTTTTGAAATTTTCTAGAAACATCTTATGCAAATCCTCCCTTAATTTAGCTAAAATTGGATCCGAGGTAGATGAAGATGTTTGTGGCAATGACATAGCCGCAACCAGAGTACTAGCTATTGGTGCAACTTGTGGGATGGGCGCCGAACCATAATTGACGGAAGACCAAACATACTTGCGCCTATGGGTGGTGTGACAAAATGATTCGGCGTTGGCGCCTTAATTGGGCACACTCATAATAGGATTAGGGTATGTAGGTGTAGTCATAAGCTGGTTAGTTTGACTAGGGTAAAAATTCAACGGCATACTATATTGTTGTTGTATAGGAGGTGCCGATGAAATAGGTAAAGTTGGACTAGCGTTTTCAGATACATCAACAGTACCACTAGATGACAGAGGCATATTTTCTGAGCATTAGCACTAGCCACAAAAGAATTGTATGCCATCACATTACCCTTGCTAACAAGACTTTCAATCACAGCCACTTGCTTCGGAGAAAAGGCTTTACTCACAGTGATTACATCTTGTTCGTCGATGAGGGGAGGAAAATTGACGTTTCCAACCGGAGTGATGTTGCCTTGACTGTCCTTCTTGAAACTTGAAAGAAACGCTTCCAAATCCTCCTCCCCGCGCTTCTTCTTGAGCGCCTCAAAATCCTCTTCACGCAGCTTCTTGCGCGCTTCGTAGGCTTGGCGATGCTCATCCAATAGTTCAACAAGACCGGGCTTAATGATGTTATCAGCGTCAACTTCTGAGGGCTTGGGGAGATTAGACATGGTTGATGATGATTCTTGATCTTTCGTCCCCAGCGGAGTCGCCAAAAAGTGTGTTCGCACATGAACACGTCACCGTGTACCTCCGACGCCGAGGGTGATGCACCGCAGCTCACGTCGAAGGAGACCCGTCTGAAGCAGCGATGCATAAGCAATCCGGCGGGCGCTTTTGAGCACCCGAAACCCCACGCGACCGGGAGGGACACCGTCTGGACGCGCGGCGGCTATGGGCTGCCCTAGGTCGGTTCGCCCGCCCCTAGAGCCTCGAGTATCGCTGCCCTTCAACACAAAGAACGAACGAAGAACGAGAGAGAAATAACATGGGAGGGATGTAAAACTAGGGTAAAAAGTAGATGGGTTTTGCGATTGTGTGTTGTTCAATCGGCCGTCACCCCCAACATATATAAGAGGCGGCTGGACTTCCGTACAAGAAAAGGATACATCTAGGTTTTCCTTACAAGAAAATTGCATCAATTCACGTCCAAAACCCTAGTCAAATTCGGACTGGTTTTATTCGAACTTTCCAAAACTGTTCGGTTTAAACTGGCTGCACGTTATGGTCTTTTTGTGGTGGTAAACAACCTCGGATGGAAACGAGCCCAAAAGCAATCTTGACCGCTTCGACGAGACGAACAACTTTCATGTTAAACGTTTTTTTATCAGAGGCCATCTTGAGGGGTTTTTAGGCTGTTTTTGAAGTCTGCGGCAGAAAAATCCAAAACCCGGACAAACAACCCCGGAGTGTCCGGCCGTCCTCGGAGAAATCCAAAATCCGGATGATCATTCCCGGAGTGTCTAGCCATCCTGATGCAGCTGCACATTTTCGGCTCTAACTTTTGCATACGAACTCCGATTTAGACGTTTTTTATATCAAAATCGATCGTCTCGACGATACGAAGACAATCCCTGTAGGAACGTTTCTCATATGATGCATCTTGGGGGCGTAATCAGCCGAATAGTATTCTGAATACAAAATCTGAATACTCAAAACACAACTTCGGCCTTAAAGATGAGATAGGATGGCTACGGCCCAAATATCAAAGTTTCTCCTTTTGACGATACGGAACTTTATCATTTTGAGCACTTCTCCATTTGAGGCCTTCTCAATTATGTTTTTGACCATACCAAAATCTGGTGTCAACACAATCTTTGTTGTGGGTTTGAACATGCTATATATTCATACGCATGTCTAACTTTTTTTTTGCAACCAAGGAGATTATATCTGCAACAATGCATGAACTGAGGTAAGTTGCGTATTTTTTAATATATACTCGTGTACAATATATATTCAAATGTACCCCCTCCATTCCAAAATAATCGTAGTTTTAGGATTTTCAAGAGTAAAGATTTGTGAAGTTTGACAAATACTGAAAGTTCAATTCAAGAGAACCGAAAATGTTAATGCTTCTGCTCCCAAATATTGAACAAAGCGCCAAATAAGCTCCTGGTCACCTGAAACCGTGTGAGACTAATGTTTGGTGGTAGGAAATTACTGTCCAGACTCTGGCACGTGTAGCCTATCGGCCCGATGTCCAAACGTCTAAACCGGGGTAGGTTTGTAACTTCACCAAGACGCCAGTCTCAAATACCTCCGAGAAGCATTCATACTCCGTGGGCGCCTAAACACCTATGCGCTCGGCCGATATCTATCCCGCCCACCATTTGGTACACCTGAGATTACTGTCCTACCCCCAACCCACAATATGTCCGAAATTTTAGATGGGGTCAAAGTTTGTAACATTCCCCAAATGTCAAACAAGCGCGTCCCAAACCGAAACATTGTTCACCCTTAATTCCCCCTCCCTCCGTTTCCCCATTCATACTGCGTGGGCGCCAAAAAGCCCTCTCAACCAGCCGCGAAACCCCAGCCTCCTCCGTCCTCCACCCCATCGCCCGGCCCAATCCACCGCCTCCCTCCTCCATCACCCCGGAGCCGGTACCCCGACGTCGTCGTCTAACGCAACTCCAACCGCAACACCCTCAAGGACTTAGGAGCTGAAGCCGAGGCAGAGCTTCCTCCATGATGGCGATGACGAAATGCGTTGTACCAGAACCACTTCGACCACGCCGTCCTGCGCCTCAGCGTTGCCGCTCCACAGTCGCAACCGTCCACCGTACCGGAGCTGTTCCCGCTATGCCATCGTTTGCCGCCTTGGATCTGGTTCCCCGCCGCCGACAGACGGCCACTGCACCACACTGAACAACTTGGCCATGGGTTCGTCCAAGGCTCCACCATCCTCCAAAACTTCTCATTTCCAGCGAACCACAAGAAGATTGTTGGAAAAACAGAACGAGGACACAACACTGTCAGTAGAAAGAGGTACTCCTCATCCCTTATTCGTGCAAATCTTACGTCTCTGCTCACACCGTATTCATCCCACGAAAGAAACTAGTTGAGCGCTTCGTACTGCGTCTTCTTCGTGATACTAAATGCACAAGGTTTCCTCCCATTTACTATTTCACCTTTCCTAGAGGTCAGTAGCCCGCCTGGATTTCAATTCAGGGTCTGTCGAATTGCAATTAAAAGAAGCAGCACCCGCTTAGGCGCGCGGAGCACCTAGTCCACCTGTTCATCGGGGAAGTGGCGCATCGGTGTCTATCATAGGGCTGTGGGCCACAGGAGCTGCTTGCGCCCAATCTGGAGGTCGGCGGGGCTTGAAGGGATGGCCGGGGGGCGGTGCCAAGCACGGCCGTGCGGTGAGGTCGAGGGGAGGGCAGAGGCAGGGGACTGGGACGGTGGTCGCTGGCGTTTCGAGGAAGATCGTAACACTGACTGGCTGCTGGTAGATGAAGGTGATCAACCCATTCTTTGTACATCGGACGATGCAGAAAAAATGGACTGACCTATTTGTTTTTGGTCGATTGTTATTTTCATAAGACCACACCTTGTGGTGTGCTGGAGGAGCATCTGCATTTCCCTGCCATCCCTATGCTCATATTTCAAAATGCTAGAATCTAGTAATTTCGTGTTCCGTGCATGTTGTAGAGCTATCATAGGTCTCTCGTCATTTATTTCTCACCGACCTACTATCTACTACCTTTACACTGTAGTACTAGTGCACACACTTCATCCATGCTCACACTATTGTTTTTTTATGCATGGGTATTTCAGACTCTGACATAGTGTTGATGAATACAAAATTGAGAAGACAGAAGGCGCTCCAGTGTAATTCGAAAATAAGCACTAAGCGTCTCAGCGCTCTAAAGGGTGCATTTCCAGCAGATGGAGAAAGTAAACATAGCTCTACAGTTGATGACCTCAATTGCCACACACACACCTTCCCAGGTGCTTGCTTTAACTTCGCGCTGTCAAATGTGGTTGCATGTTGCATATGGTGTCTAGCTTGTATTGCTTCCAATTTGGTTAAATTGCATCAGCTTACTTTACACATTATATCTTTGATAATGACATGCCTTCCTGTTTTTTATACATACTTCATATGTCTATTAACCATGTTCGTACATGAAACTAATGCTCTTTTGTATCCCTCATCAATCACTTATGATGAGACAATCACCCTAGTGAGTTACTGTGAGACGCGCTACTCGTTTAAAGAGTGCAGTGTCATCCTCCCCACATGATTCTCAAGAAACAGCAAGGCTAAATGAAGATAGTCAATGTAGCTCTCTAGTTGATGACCGCAATTCCCCCACACCACCATCGCAGGTGCTTCCTCTTACTTGGCAGTGTGATATGTGGTTGCATGTTGCGTATGGTCTCTACCTTGTAATGTTTATAATTAGGGTAAATTGCATCTGCTTAGTTAACACATTATACCTGTGAATATGACATGCCTTCCTGTTTTTGGTACATATTACGTCTTTCTATTAACCATGTTCTTACATCAAACTACCTTTGTTGTGTATCCCTCATCAATCACTTCTGACGAGACACCTTCAAGTTGACACTGTAATATTGGTTGCATCTTGCATATCATTTCAAACATGTATTGCCTCTAATTTGTTGAAGTGCCACTTATAATGAGACACATCTAACTTGGTAGAGTGATTTTGGTTGGATCTTTCATATGGTGTCTAGATTGCATTGCTTCCAATTTGTTGAAATGACTTATGCTTAGTGTTTTTCGTACATATTCCATCCTCCTACAACGTGGTTGCCATACATCATGTTACTGTTGCTAATCTTCACTTGATCCAAGTCACCATTCTAATTCAAATCCAATCTAAAGTTAAAAAACTCATATTTGTGAGACATGAAATCTAAAATGTTCAAAGTGTGGCAAATAATCCCTGGATAAATGTCATGTGGAAACAACCTCTTTTGGATGCCCAATGTGCCATAGGAAAGTTTTTTTTTGTGGTCTAGCAGCATTTAAAATTGGCCTTTTCAATTTCTATAAATGGTTAGACAACTCCTTTTTGACTCCATACTTTTGGTTCCATCTCAATCTATTGTGTTAGATTTATGTGCGGAGTTTTGTTCATAACAAAACTCATTTGGTACAAAAAGAAAATGCAAAAGGAAAAGAGAAAATGGGAAAAGAAAAGAAGCAATAAAAAAAGAAACCCCCCTGACTCCCACTGGGCGTAGCCCAGCAGACCAACCCAGTCGGCCCACCTGGCCCTCTCGGTCGCTCCCCCTCCCTTCCTATTCCCCTGCCTCGGTCGCTACAGGGGCATGGCTGCCCCCGACCACCTCGCCGGCGACGCCCGGAGAGGATAAAGCCTCCACCGAGGCCTCCCCCCGGATATTTCTCCCGCATCCGCCGCATCCACTCGCCCACATGCGCGCTCTCTCCTTCCTCTCGCTCGCTCCATCTTCCCCACAACGGCCAACTGCCATCATCGCCATCTCCGCGTCAATTCCCCGGCCACTAGACACCCCACGCCGCCCGGAGGCATCCAGGAGGACCGCCGCCGTCCGCTCCGTCGTCCTCGCCCACTCGCAGGACCTGGGAGCCCCTTCATCGCCGGGCCGACCCTTCTTCCTCCGCTTCGGCCAACATCGTCCCGCCCCCTCGAGCCCGCTACCACCTCCCTACAGCTCTCGGTGAGCCCGCCCTCCTTTCCTCTCCCTTTCTCCCCCGCCGTATCCACCGCGTTGGAGAGCTCTGCTCACCGAGCTCATCGTTGCCCCCTAGCCGCGATCTCATGCACCACATCTTTGTTACTGCCTTGAATCACTTCTTCTTTGCCGCCGCGTGGCCGCCCGCCTTTTGCGTCTCGGTGCTCGACCCCCAGTGCCCCCTAGCAGCAGCCTGCATGTGCGCCACCACCGTTCGCCGCCTCGCCGCCCCCGGAGGCCTCCGCCACGTCGGCGCCGCCGCCCGAACTGTTCGGTGGCGCCCGCCCGTTTTGCCCGTGACCATGGCCTCGTGCCCCGACCTCACAGGGCCCCCCTTAATTAGTGGCTAACCCTTAATTAGCACTAACCCCTAACTCTCACCGATAGTCGGGCCCCCACACGGGTTAAATTTTCTAATAAAACAGTTTTATTTAAATGTCTCACTAACACCTAGGGCCCACTGGACAGTTTGACCAGTCAAAGTCAACATTTGACTGCTGACCGGGCAGTCAACTGGACCCTACTGTCAGCCTCATGCACACTCTGTCAGGGTACACTTTTGGGTACCCATAGCCATTTTGCTATTTAATTCGATTTATTAATTTAATCCAAGAATTTCCAGAATATTGCTAAAACTTGGAAAAATCATATAAAATAATCCCTAACTCGGATGAAAATGTTTTCTACATGAAAGTTACTCAGAACGACGAGAAGAATCAGAATACGCGGTCATTTTACCTGTCAGATGCCTCTAACTATCTGAACATGGAACCTTCCCTCTCCGGTCATCTGTCTGACACAGGTCCGGAACCGGGAAAGGATTCCCGGTTGAATTCCCCCATCACCTATATCGTGTAGCCATACGTTAGGTCACACCCGACACAACATATTGCCATGTTATGATTTGTGATGCTTTATTTGCTTTTTATTTACTGTTTCTTCCCCCTCTTCTCTCCGGTAGACCCCGAGACCGCTGATGATGCCCCTGTGATCGACTACGTCACCGATGCCCCCTCCTTCTCGCCCTCCTTCTCGTCTGAGCAACCAGGCAACACTACAAAAAAATACACTTCCGTGATGATACGTGTTTGTCACAGTAGGTCGCGGTTTTTGTCATGCATGTACATCCATGATGATTTTAAGACAGAATCAAGATAGTCATACCTGTGCTGTCGTAGAAGTGTTCCATAACATTACCAAAATTATCATCATGGAAGTGTCGACTTCCATGACGATAAATCGCGCGTCACAGAAGTGCTTTCATCAAGGGTGACTGACACGTGGCATCCACCGAAATGGAACGTCGTTAAGCTATCGGGTCGGGTTTTGGATCCGATAACCCGTTAACAGCCCCGACCAATGGGGATTTTCCACGTGTAAAATCATCATTGGCAGGAGGGAACATGTGTCGGCTCATCGTTGGGACAGATGTCATCCACTCACTGGACAGAAGGCGACTAGGATACGTCAACACATGGCACGGCCCAACAGTGGCCCATTCCTGTGAAACACTACTAGGAAAAGGGCTATAGATGAAATGGACACTAATGGCGCACCATACATGTGGTGCGCCACTACTATATACTAATGGCGCACCATGTGTTGGTGCGCCATTAGTGTCCAAATACTAATGGTGCACCACATCCCTGGTGCGCCATTAGTAACAATTTTTTTATTTTTTTCAAAACTTCTAATGGCGCATGAGGGGATAGTGCGCCATTACTAGTTAAACTAGTAATGGCGCACCACATCCATGGTGCGCCATTAGTAATTTTTTTAATTTTTTTAATTTTTTTCAAAACTAGTAATGGCGCACCAGGGGATAGTGCGCCATTACTAGTTTTAACTAGTAATGGCGCACCACATCCACGGTGCGCCACTAGTAAAAAAAATTCAATTTTTTATTTAAAATTTTGTTTATATTTTTTTCAAAACTTGTATTGGCGCTTCGTGGGAGTTGTGCGCAATTACTAGTTAACTAGTATTGGCGCACTACTCCCACGGTGCGCCATTAGTAACTTGGCCCAAAAATTGCACCGAATGCACCCCCGTGGACCGCCTTTTCAGTTTAAAAAAAATAAAAGAAAATGATAAAAATGTCAAAAAATAAAAGAAAATAAGTTTCCCATGTGATATGTGGTCTAGTTGTTGGGAAAATTTACAAATATGAATTTCGACTTTATTTGCAAAATCTCTCTGGAAATTTGTAAAATGGGCATAACTTTTGCATACGAACTCGGATAAAAAAGTTTTTTATATGAAAAAACATCTACTCGAAAAGTTTCCTAGAGGGAAAAAATTCATAAAATTTAACAAGATAAAGTTACGGGGCTTTCAAGATCTAGAGGGAAAAAATTCATAAAATTTAACATGATAAAGTTACGGGGCTTTCAAGATCTAGAGGCATTAAAATTCAAAAAATTCAAACTTACTAGTGGCGCACCGTGGATGTGGTGCGCTACTAGTAATAGAAAAAAAATTGGTTTTGAATTTTTTTTTGAAATTTTTTCAAAAAATGATACGTAATATGACCAGGAAGTACGAAATATTTTTCAAAATTTCATCATAGTCATGAACACGAACAAAGTCCTAGACATAAACAAGGTATAATAAGATTGATATGCTAGATATATCAACAAGTGCCTGTGAAGTGAGCTGTTGCTGGGGTTGGATAGAACTCTGAAGTTAAGCGTGCTTAGGCTGGAGTAGTGTGAGGATGGGTGACCTTTCGGGAAGTTTGACCAAGGAGTGCGATTTGACCTGCTTAAGAAAAAAACGAAAAAAAAATTGAAAAAAATTTCTGAAAAAAAATTTGAAAAAAAATTATTACAAATGGCGCACTTCTATATGGTGCGCCATTAGTATATCAGATACTAATGGCGGTATACTAATGGCGCACTGTGGGCTATACTAATGTCGCACCGTTGGTGCGACATTAGTATATCAGATACTAATGGCGCACCACAGGTGCGCCACTAGAAAAAAAATCTAATGGCGTGGTGCTAGTGGCGCACCTATAGTGCGCCATTAGTAGCGAAAACAGGTGCGCCACTAGCAGCCCTTTTTCTTGTAGTGAAAAGGCCGGCTCGTTTGACTTGGTGAAAAGCTGGCGGGCCGGCCCATCGAAAGCCTGTTAACGGCATGTTCGCATATAGCCCATTTACAACCTGTTACGCCCTATCCGAATTAGGCCCAGTAACGTCATCTGGGCCATCCAATATGATTCCAGCCAGTTTTCACTTCTGGCCCATGTATAGCCAATGACGTCTTTCGGCCGATATGAGGCCCTTTGTAACTCTTGGCCCATTAGCGGCCCGTGCTGAAATTGGCCCGTAATGAACAGTGTATTACTTTACACCCGTTAACGGCCCGTGGGGAAAACGGCCCGTAATGAACACTGGATCACTTTATACCCATTAACGGCCCGTTATACCATTGGGCCGTTTCCAGCCCAAGTTAACTTTCGCTCTTCTGATGGCCCATTTATTATTGGGCTCATTTGTAGCATTCGGTTACTTACGGCCCGTTACTGTCATTTTCTGCTTGTGGGCCAAATTCAGCTCGTCGTTATAGTCGGCCCGTTTGTGGACCGTTAGTCTGTTGGGCCATATTCATAGCATCACCAAATACGGCCTATTAACGGCCCGTTATGGTCAGCCCCAAAACGTACGATTTCCATTAAAGGCCCATCTACAGCCCATTAAAGTCTCGTACAAGACCCATAAATGAGTCGGCGGCCCATGGATCCTATGAGACGTGGAAGGCCCATGCATCCGACGAGACGTAGAAGGCCCATGGATCCGACGGCCCGTACAAGGCCCATGGATCTGACGGCCCGTACATGGCCCATGGAACCGACGGCCCGTACATGGCCCATGGATCCGACGGCCCGTACATGGCCCATGGATCCGACGGCCCGTGAATGGCCATGGTCGGGTGAGTTGGCCCCCGTTTGAACGATATAGCATATTCAAGGAATTATCCTACTCAATACTATCACCTCTAAAAAGCATACACTATACACCAAAGAGATCAAGGCATAGAAAGGTAGAATAATCCTACACTATACAATAAAGAAATTACAGCCGATTAAACCCACTGGGCATTATGGTTCGGCACAGGTGATAATAAAGCATACACAAACAACAAATTACATACACTTTGGCAAATACAGCTCATACATCATGGACGCGAATCAACTTAACTCCATTTGAACTATAATCTCTTCAGAAAATAGGATTGGCCGAATTCAGATAGCACAAATTTCAGTCTGCAAAATCTCCAATTCCTTCATGGTTACCTCAGTGTCTTGTTCCGTTTTTTTGACTACTGCATCTAATACCTGCATGTCCAGTCTCAACTTGTTGATTATACGTTGACAATCATGTACACGTTGTCTTGCCACCTCTAGTTGATTCTCGAGAACATCAGCACATTCCAATTCATATCCATAATCATTCTGTAATGGCCATGCCGCAGTACTCGCAGATCTTTGTTGTGACGCCCCCGATTCAATCGTACACTAATCATGCATGCAAACGTGTACGATCAAGATCAGGGACTCACGGGAAGATATCACAACACAACTCTAAAGCATAAATAAGGCATACAAGCATCATAATACAAGCCAGGGGCCTCGAGGGCTCGAATCCAAGTGCTCGATCATAGACGAGTGAGCGGAAGCAACAATATCTGAGTACAGACATAAGTTAAACAAGTTTGCCTTAAGAAGGCTAGCACAAAGCTGGGATCTGAGATCGAAAGAGGCGCGGGCCTCCTGCACAGGATCCTCCTAACTACTCACAGTGGTCGTCGGTGAGGCTGCACGTAGTAGTAGGCACCTCCGGGGTAGTAGTAAATCATCGGCCAGTGGCGTCACAGCTCCACAGGCTCCATCATTTGGTTGCAGCAATCGGGTAAAGAAAGGGGAAAAGGGGAACAAGGCAACCATGAGTACTCATCCAAAGTACTACTAAGCAAGGAGCTACACTACATATGCATGGATATATGTGTAAAGGGCCATATCAGTGGACTGAAGCTGCGGAATGTCGAGAATAAGAGGGGATAGCTAATCACAGCCGAAGACTACGCTTCGGCAGCCTCCGCCTTTGCAGCATGTAGCGTAGAGTAGTCCAAGTCCTCCAAGTAGCATCGCATAGCAATAATCCTACCCGGCGATCCTCCTCATTGCCACTGTTAGAGAAGCGATCACCGGGTTATATCAACACTTGGAAGGGTATGTTTTATTAAGTATCTGGTTCTTTCCATAAGGTCAAGGTACAACTCCAAGTAAATCACATTACCGAAGATAACGGCTATTCGAATAGATTAACTTCCCTGCAGGGGTGCACCACATAACCCAACACGCTTGATCCCATTTGGCCGGACACTCTTTTCTGGGTCATGCCCGGCCGCGGAAGATCAACACGTCACAGCCCCACCTAGTATCAATAGAGAGGTCAGCACGCCGGTCTAAACCTAAGCGCCTGAAGTGCGGGCCCATCGCCCTTAGCACACACCTGCGTTGCGTCTGTGGCCGAAGCAGACCTAGCCTAACAGGCGTTCGGTCAATCCGGTAGCGCTTAGTCGTGACGTCACGAAGTGCCGGCTGATACCACCACGTCGAGTGCCCATAAGCTGTTCAGCGTGGTTGGTTAGTGCGTATAGACCAAATGGCCGGACTCGGATCAAATACCAAGATCTCGTTAAGCGTGTTAAGTATCCCATGACGCCGACCGAGGCCAGGCCCACCTCTCTCCTAGGTGGTCTCAACCTGCCTGTCGCTCGCCACAAGTAACGATCGGGGCTGTCGGGAACCCGAAGCCCACCTCTCTGGGATGGAGCCACATCCTTTCACCCCCATCTCCGAGCGATTATCACAGGTAATGTAACGATGTAAAGTATATAGTATATGCCCGTCATCACCTCCGAAGTGATCACAGCCCGATGGTATAGCATGGCGATCGGACAAGTGTGTAGGGTCAGCGATGGAACACTAGCATCCTATACTAAGCGATAGGATAGCGGTAAAGGTAACAATGATAGTAGCAAGGACAGGCTATGCGAAGTATAGGATTAAGCGAAAGCGATAACATGCTACACTACTCTAATGCAAGCGGTATAGAGAAGAGTAGGCGATATCCGGTGATCAAAGGGGGCTTGCCTGGTTGCTCACAGCAGAGAGAGGTCTTTAACTCCGTGGTCGAAGGCGGCAGCAGCGTCGGTCTCGGTGTCTAGCGGAAGAACAGGGGGAAGAAACAATGAATATTTAAGCAAACCGATGCATGACGATGCATGACAAAGCAAAGCGTGATGCTAGGCGTGCCCTAACACGGTATGTGATGATACCGGTGAAGGGAGGAAACATCCGGGAAAGTATCCCCGGGGTTCCGCGTTTTCGGACAGAGGAGCCGGAGGGGGAAAGTTGCGAGTTTGATATGTTAGGGGTGTGTGGCGGATGAACGGGCTGCGTATCCGGGCTCATCTCGTCGTTCGGAGCAACTTTCATCTTGAAAATATTTTAATCCGAGTTACGGATTAAAATATATGATTTTCTAAAGATTTTAATAATTTCTAGAATTTAATTAGTTATTTAATTAATTCGAAAATGATTTAATGACATCAGCATGATGTCATCTTGACAAAGACGATCAACAGGGTTGGTAGTCAACTGACCGATGGGTCCCACCGTCGATGGCACATTCTAATTAACGAGATGAATTAAACTAATCATAATTAATTAGGGGTGGGCCCCTTGTCATATTAATTAATTAGCTAATTAACAGTTGTTAATTAGGTTAATTAATCATTAGGTTAATTAATCTTAATTGGTTAATTTAATCAGAATTAATTAAGTTAATTAATTAATTATTTTCATTATCTATTTATTTATTATTGTTTATTATTATTTTTTAATTCCTTTTTTATTAAAACATTCTGGGGGGCGGGGCCCCCTGTCAGTGGCCCAGAGGGGCCATAGCGGGTGTGGCTAATCGGGCGGAGCCAGGCGTAGGCGCTCGGGCGTGGGCGCCCGAAGGGAGATCCAGGGCGCGACGAGTATTCGTTGGACCGTGACCAAGGGGCGGAGGTGGGACGGCGAGTGGCGGCAGCCACTGTGGAACATGCAAGCGGGCAAGCGGCAGACGGGCGGTGGAGGCGTCCGGGGTAGTAGCGAGGCGGCCACGGTGGGCGCGCCGGGAGAAGCGCGTGCTAAGCGCGACCACGGTGGGCGTCTTGTGAGACGTCGGTCCGATCGCGGCGCGAGGCCGTGGCGGCAGGGTAGCATCGGTGACGGCGGAGTGCGGCGAGAGGGCGAGAGGAGCACGGGCGCGGCCATGGGCGCGGCCGAGCGGTCGAACACGGCGAGGGCACGATAGCGGCCACGGTGAGGACGGGCGGACACGGAGACGAAGCGCACTCGGCACAGGAGCTCACCGCGGGATGGTGGGGTCCAGGCAGCGGGGGGTTGAGGAGGAAGACGACGACGACGGCGTAGAGGAGGCAGACACCGAGGCGCGTGCATGCGGTCGTCGCGGCGAGCAATGGCGACGGGGTCGGAGACGGGCGTCGGAGGGGAGGCAGGCCGGCAACGGAGCGCTCCGGGCGGCGGTGGCCAACGGCGACGAGCGGATCAAGGTGGCGGTGGCCTCCTCTGGATCCTGATCCTGATCGGGAGAGAGGAGGGGGGAGGAGTGGGCGAGGTGGGGGGCAGTGCGGTTAGGGTTTCGGGGTCTCACTATGAGGGGGGATAAGGAGAGAGTGGGGTGGGGTTGCGGCTGGGCCTGTGGCCGAATGGGTCGGCTAGTTGGGTCGGCTGGCCCGGGTGGGGCCTTTCTCCCTTTTTATTTTTTTGTTTGTTTTGATCTTTTACTTTTTATTATTTACTTTCTTTTCTGTTTAAATCATTTTAAACCATTTAGCCATTTTATAAAAATGTGTTTGTTGCAACATAATTACCCTTGTAATATTCGGTCACCACCGAACATTTTTGTTTCAACTTTTGAAAACTTTTATTGTTGTCATTAATTTGAATCTGAATTTCGAACGGTTTCGAATTATTGCGAGGATAGCAACAGTAACTGTGGTGTCATGGCACGATTAGCATGGGATTACTGTAACATGAATATCCGGGCGTCACAATTCTCCTCCACTACAAGAAATCTCGTCCCGAGATTTAAGAGGGAGTAAGGGGTAAAGTTCTGGTTACGAAATTCTAACGATTCTTCTCGGTCATAGTTGCTCTTTTCGAAGAGGTCGATCCATTACGTTGATGTCTTCATTTCTCTGCTTCAGGTCATCATGATGAAGTTGTCGTCCTTCCTTCGGGAACTCCATCGTACTTACGTATAGGGATAAGGGGTAACTCGGAAAAACGGAGCTCTGCACGGTTGCTTATTCGGTAGATAACATTAGTGAAGGTGTCGAAAAGTAACTCTCGAACTGAAACTTAAGAAATTATTGAGAGAAAAGTAAGAAGGTGCACAATAGAAGTTTCAAGCGCATAGGCAACCGTTTGTTGCCTCATACGAAATGTGAATGGGATTCAGAGCAATGGGACTAAGTATTGCGTCTGATACCAGAATAGATTACTAGGCAGGTGGTCCATGAATTACATACGAGGCCATGCACGAGAAACAACCATGCGAACAGGGGGTGTACAGGAGAGTCGGGTTTCGATAATGTGGAACTGTGGGTTATGGGCCCACCATGTGGGTTAATAGTAGGAAGAGGGGTGACGTATTGCACGATCCTGTAAGCAAGGCATGTCAGAGAGTACCATGTCAGTTATTTCGGCAACAACGTTGGTACCAAGGGCGAGGGACGAAGAGAACCATTTTCCAGCTCGTTGCATCGAGGCGGACCAATAGGCAAAGTTCTCGTCCATCGGTGGTTACCGAAATGTCACCAACAATATTAACAGGGTCTTACTGGCAGAGTTGTACCACGAGGTGCTTACATAAGCAGGAGAATAATACTGCTTAGATTATATAGACCTCAAGAAAGGTTAAACCAAACAACGGAAAGAAAAATATGGTTATCAGATTAAACTGAACAATGGGAAGGAAAATGTGTTTAAACACATATTTCAGGGGTATATCCTTCCCAAGGTCAAGCAGAGCATGATTTCCATGACAGGATATAAAGTAGAAAACCATTTAGGTAGGGGAGAGAAATTTCATGACATTACCCATACAGCGGTGTTTGGATAATTTAGCAGGAAACATTTAGCATTGGCTTCAAATGTCCTTGTTGAAAATCGGAGTACCACAAACATGCTTCAAGATAGCATTGCATGGTCTTCAAGCAAAGTTTAGACTTTGGAAACAAAAGGGTCCATCAGGAAGAACTTATAGAATAAGTCTTACAATTTCCTCATGGAAGAAAGGATAGCCTGACTAAAAAGGAAACCATAACAATAGGGCCTCCGCCAGTGTGCTAAACACGACATCACCTTACCGGGTCACATAAAGACCATTGTTATAACTCTTGGAAATATGTTCCAACCATCATATCGATCGAGATTCAGATCTGATTGGTGTCGAGATACCTCAAACTCCACGACGCCGAGGAGAAAAGGTGCGACACAAATTGATGAGAAGACATCGAAGATTCTCGGGAAATGAACTATGGAAGCGAGTTCCGAAACAAGAGTTCTTCATTAAATCAAGAAGAGGATGAGGAGGTGACTGATGGACTCAGCGATAACTCATCGAGGTATCCAAAAGATGGATCTCCAAGATTATGTGGATAAGGAAATAACATTTGTCATATCAAATGATATAAGGAAGTAAGCTCGAGGAAGACATACACAATTAAACATTGGTTGAAAGGTGCGCCCGAAATATGGTAGGGTTGCACGACCAATGTCGGACTGGTGATTCAATAATTAAGAGTCTAAGAATGAACGCTCGACCATTAAGAGGGTTGCTAGGAGGGCAGAATCCAAACAACACCGTTCACTTGTGGGTACCCCGGTTGGAATCAACACAAGGACCAAGAAAGAATGGTGATGGTGAGAATTATCATTATAGCAAGAATTCTGAAGAGGTGGAGCAATCCTCACAACATTCTTGACATCAAAGATGGTAATACTCCGTGGTAGAATCATAACATAAGTAGGATAGAAAGGAACTCAAGGAACAATGCAAAATAGGAACAATTTTTGTGTTGGAGGGAATGCAATATTGTTGTGGATGATAACCCAAACCATCGAGGGCAAAGGATGCTATTTCTCATCAAGAATCCGATAGATATCTTGGAAGACCCCATAACGTTGATGATGATCACGACACATTTGTCGAGAGGTTTCGAGAAGATGTAACTGATCGACGATGACATCAAGTCAACGGAAATGATGAAGCCAAAAGTCATTGGAACCATGGGTACGACACAAACTCGAAATCAAGCTTGCTGTACAAGGTCAAACAGTATGACGAGGAAGATCGATTGTAAGATTATCTCACCGTCGAAATTTGTGCTCCGAGAAGAAGGACCCGGTAGCACAGTTAAAATTTAGCATAATAATGATATAGCCGATCAGGCTAGGAATGATGTGATCGGGTATAAACTCGTACTTATAGAAGCTTACCGAAGAGTTGTTGAACCGTAGTGCGGACTCGGTTCAGTTATTGGTGTCTTTGAGTGTTTAATAACTCAGAGCACATGAAAATTGGAATCGATGGGAATGTAGCACTTGATGAAGAACTCATAAGAAGTTATGCAGTTCCATGATATTCTCGAGATACCAGGGGGGTAATACTCGATGACAGATCAAAGTAGAAGTTGGACTGGGGTATTGCTCTACAGATCTCTTTCAAACACACACACACACACACACACACACTCGCTAGTTGTGCCTCTGTGCCTACCGCACACACTCTCGATACGTCTTTCTCTCCCTCCCCCCCCCCCAAATGACATCAGAAGGGTGACAACTCGATCTGATCATAATCTGTCAATTGGTTTCTCTCTCAAACATTGTGTCTCGGTGCCTCGCTCGGTAGCCCCCTCGATATGTAGACTTCTCGCGCACGCACAGCTGTAGTGACGATGACGCTGAACCCAGTGTGCCTTGTTTTTACTGGCCACATGTCATAGTTTTGACCCTGTTTTCTGTTAATTAACAAGGCAACATTTTCTTTGTTACTACTAGTGAATCTGAAATCATTCGGGGCACACATAAAATATATAACTTCAACCCAATTATCGCAGCAACTATTTTAAAAGAAATTAGCTAGCTACTGCGTGCGTTGCGGAACATCAAGATGCATTTGTATGAGTAGTTTATCTTGTGAGAGAAAAGGCTGAACGAGGGAAGGCCTTATTTGCGTACGTGGAGAGACGTGTGGGTATATTTTTGCAAAATTGCCATAGTTTTTTTCCTATCCGTTAGATATAAATCCGACGGCCAATATTGCAGGATCAAGACGCACACCATCATCACCAACTCTATTTTCTACTCCCTCCGTCCAAAAATACTTGTCATCAAAATGGATAAAAGAGATGTATCTAAAACTAAAATACGTCTAGATACATTTCCTTTTATCCTTTTGATGACAAGTATTTCCGAACGAAGAGTATTTGTCTTTAGAGATTTCAACAAGTGACTATGACCGGACCTTACCAACATACTCAAAAAAGTAGTCCATAATTTTGATGTTACCCTCTTTTCTTGGCGGTCCAGTGCCATCTGGATACCTCATAAATAAATCAATGACAAATCTGACCCCTTCCTTTAAAGACATACGGACCAAAATGAGTGAATCTACACTCTAAAATATGTCTACATACACATCCGTATGTGGTAGTCCATTTGAAATCTGAAAAAGACAAATATTTAGGAACGAATGGAGTATATATAAGAGTATACATGGAGATATATCTCGGCATGGTCTACAACAAAAATGTCTTTGGGCTGGTTAGTGCTTGGGATGCTCGCAATGCGATGACATGAGTTCGAATTCTATCTTTTAACTTTAGATTTTTATATTATATATTACTCTAGTTATTTAATATATACTTCTTCCGCTACTGTACTGAGAGTGGAACCCACAAAGTACTTAGAATACAAGATTAAGGACGGACTTGTTTCTTTTTAACTTTTTGTATGAAGCTCTAGCCACCCTGCAAGTCACATGTACACTGTACATGCAATTAAATTTTTATAGAGGGACAATCATACAGGCAATTAACTCAATTGGATTGGATGTCACTCTATTATTTCCAGCATAAAGAGCATCTCCAACGGCGGCGGCAAATTTCCTCCGCTTCCTTCCGCGGAGGGCGACATCAAACGCCCGGTAATACATTTTACAACTCTAACCAACCAGATGAAATTCGTGCAAACACGGACTGATTTCATATAAGCATGAAGGATTTCGTATAAAAAGCGGATCTCCATATAAACATGATGGATTTCATTACATTTACATGAACTAAGAGGTGCCAATCCGGCTCTCTTGTATAATTAATACTCCCTCCGTCC
This sequence comes from Aegilops bicornis, assembly GCA_021605145.1. Taxonomy (NCBI): domain Eukaryota; kingdom Viridiplantae; phylum Streptophyta; class Magnoliopsida; order Poales; family Poaceae; genus Aegilops; species Aegilops bicornis. The sequence goes on along the minus strand of CM038672.1, from coordinate 193,010,687 downwards.
GGAAATACTTGTCCTAGAAATGGATGTATCTAGACTTATTTTAGTTCCAAATGGCCGCCCGCGGATCCCTTTGTCTTCCTCATGTCCGTCAGACACTTGCGGGGTCAACAAAGGTCCTCGGAAGAGACAAAGCGTCAAAGAAACCACCTGAATCCGCAGTCGTCGCCTCGGCGGTGGCCTTCATGGGTCCCAAGTGGCGGCGGCCTCCCGTGTTCTACTTCTCCACCGTCTGGTTGCTCTCCACGCACCCGGCTTCTATCTCTGCCTGCATGGCGCTGCCGCAAGGATGGGAGGCGCGCCCACAGACACCGGAGGCGCGGCCACCGCAGACACTGGTGGCGCGATGCACGACGCAAACGGCGCGCCCGTATCAAGCGTGCTTCGCCCGCCGTGCCGGCGTGGAGCAACTCGCCACTCCTCATCGAGCTGAACCGGAGCAGCGAGTTGCTGAACCACGTGCCTGCTTGGGGCGGCAACTGGCTTCGTCGGGCCAAGCGAGGTTGGTGAAGCACCGAGCGGCCTCGTGTAACATCCCAAATTTTCAATTTGGAATGTTATACACTAGATCATCATTGCATATCATATTTTATTTGCTTTTGGTTTGATCCTAGAAATTATACGCAACTCAAGGACCCTCGGAGAGAGTTGAGGATTTCGTTATTTTCATATTTGAGTTTTCTCAAATTTTGAAAATAGGATCATTTGATTTTATTTATTTTATTTTCTTCTATTATAAAAAGATAAGAGAGGGAATAAAATGACTTTCCCAAAATAAAGAAATATTGAGGATTTAATAAAAAATCGAATAAGATTTATTTTGGAAGTTTTTGCTATTTTATTTGAATTTAGGAAAAATTGCACGATTTTCAAAACTGCATTTTAGGGCCAAGAAAATGTTCATTTCGTTTTAAATATTTTATTTAGACGGTGAAAAATTGTTTTGGAATTTTTACATATTTATTTATTTATTAGGATTTACTTACATTAGTGGAATTGTTAAAAAAACCTTGGCTTGGCTTGGCGAAGCCAGTAGGCCAGCAGCCCGCCTCGCGCCCGCCGTCTCCCAGCGGAGATCGCGCCCGCCGCCGACCGGACATGGAGTCCGAGCGGACTCCTCCCGCCTGCCCCCTCCCCAAGCCGCCACCCCTCTTTATCTACCGCCGCCGCCCTCCTCACCCGCCACCCGACCCGCCCGCCTCCCTTGCAATTTGTAGCCGCCCGCCCGTTGTTGAGCCGCCCAGACCGTGTGCCGCCCGCCAGGTCTGCGCCCGCCGCCGACGACGCTGCGCCACCCGTCGCCGACGCCACCCCACCCCGCCGGAGCCCCGGGTTCCGCCGGATTCCGACGAGGTAGCCGTCGTCCGCCGCCGGTTTTCTGAAGAAAACCCGATCCGTTTTTTTTTAAAACCCTAGGTTTTATTTTTTTTAGATCGGTTTTTTTTTATTTTATCGGTTTATTTATTTAGTGAGCGTTCGCTCGTTCGTTCGTTTTAACGGACGAATTCACCGTTTAGTTTCAGTTAACGAACGTTTCGTTAATCTGTTCGTTAGTTTTTATTTTTCTCGGATTTTCCGCCGATTATTTCTGATCGCGATTTCTGATCCGATTTTCGTTTTAGTATAACTTTTCGCTCGTTTATCGGAATCAGGCGATTCAAGCGCCTAGAGTTTCTCTCGAAATCCTCTTTCCGTTTAACCAACTCAAACAAGTTTTTGCTTGTGTAAAATTAGACTTAGGTCCAGATTAGTAGACGAAGCTTGTTTCTTTCGCCGTTTGATTTTCGTTGCTTCGTTTTGTTTGATTCTTTTTGCAAACCGGAGTTCTTAAGTTGAACTTTCTGGTTAGATCTCTTATTTGAGTTTTACCCGTGCATTAGATGAGTACTTATTGTATGCTTGTTTGTTTGCGATAGAGTACCCGGAGAGCGCCGCTTGCTACTTCGAATATCTAGGTTTCACGGATCATCAGCAAGGCAAGTAACACTTTGATCATACCTCTTTACTACCCAGTTTTATTGCATTAGATCAATCCTCAAACAATTGCATGATTAGGATCTGATTAATATGTGTGTTTTGGGAAGTAGATGAGGTAGTATCTATTACCTGTTTTATTATCAAACCCTTGGGAGTTACTTCTATGTTTGCTTATGCCATGCTATGCTAGTAGACGTGGATTGGGTGAGTGTATCCATGACAGATGTGAGATTGTGATTTAGTGGTTTATTTAAGGTGGCAACTTTAACACACATGTGGGTGGATTGAGGCACCTAGGTATTCCAGCGATTGCCTGTTTTTCTTTATGGACTGCCACCCAGGCTCAATGGGATCATGAGATTATTCATGCTAGAAACTTCCGTGTGCAGCCACAAGCTACTATGGGCTCTAGCATACTTGATTAAGTCGTGTGAACTCTTACAGTGGTAGACTAGCAGATGTAGGGGATGTAGATTGGTATTGTCTACCCGATCGTAAGGTGCAAACGCTTCTGAAAGACTATGTCTCAGTCATCCGTTTCTTAAACATCATGTAGTGTGAGAATTTCCAACGGAGGATATCGAGTCTTGTGGGGAAAAGTGTGCAAACCTCTGTAGAGTGTATAGACTAATCATGGGTGAGTGTATCCATGACAGATGTGAGATTGTGATTTAATGATTTATTTAAGGTGGCAACTTTAACACACATCTGGGTGGATTGAGGCACCTGGGTATTCCAGCGATTGCCTACTTTTCTTTATGGACCGCCACCCAGGCTCAAAGGGATCATGAGATTATTCATGCTAGAAACTTCCGTGTGCAGCCACAAGCTACTATGGGCTCTAGCATTGTTGATTAAGTCGTGTGAACTCTTACAGTGGTAGACTAGCAGATGTAGGGGATGTAGGTTGGTACTGTCTACCCGATCGTAAGGTGCAAACGCTTACGAAGACTACGTCTCGGTCATCCGTTTGTCAAACATCATGTAGTGCGAGAATTTCCAACGGAGGAGATCGAGTCTTGTGGGGAAAAGTGCGCAAACCTCTGCAGAGTGTATAAACTAATGATGGTTAGCCGTGTCCCCGGTTTATGGATGTCTTGAGTATCTAGTACTTGGATTATCATGTGAATCTCACCATGTTACTTTAATTAATTTTGTTGGGTTTTAATGCTGATGCTTAATTGGGATTGAGAGGTTGTCTACACTCTCAATGTTTAACAACCACCATGATAGTTAAATAAAATTTATTCCTTTGCGGTAGGGAAAAATTGGCTTTTCATAAAATTGTAACCATAGAGCTTTCCACCAGCCATATATGCATGTAGTATAGCCTATTTCTGTTCATTACTCTCTATGTGTTACATTGCCAGCATATTCCATGTGCTGGCCCGTTTTCGGGCAGCAACGTTCATGTTGCAGACTTTTCAGACGATGAGTAAGGTGCCTTAGGTCGTGGTTCTATACTCAGTGATGTCGTTGGAGTTGATGGAATCACTTATCTTCCAAGACTTCCACTGTTATCGTTATTAGATGGCCTTAAGACATATTTATTGTAATAAGTTCTCTTTTGAGACATTCGATGTAATAAGAGTGTGATTGCTACTTTGTTATAAATCCTTCAAGTACTGTGCGTGTCAGCATTACTGATCCAGGGATGACACTGAAGCACAGAGATCAGACTGTTTGAGGTCTGGTCGCTACACCTCGCCCATATCCGGAGGGCTCGGCGGTCCACCCAGTCGGGTAATATGCCAGAGAACGGCTCATCGGAAGCCATCGGAAGAGTGGACAAAATGGTGAAGGAGGAGATGGGGGAGCGGCGGAGGGGTGCGATTCTTGCCCGTTGTCTGTCTGGCCTCATGTAAATAGAGGGCGGACGGTAGGAGCTTGGCCGGCGTCTGGCCTCGTTTAAACGGAGGGCGGATGGGAGGAGCTCGGCCGGTGTTGCGTTTAATTCCGACCCGCTCATGAACGGACGTGTGGCCGGAGTAGGATTCTCGGTTTGCATGCGGGTTTAACGGAGGGGTTTAATGGAGGCGCCGGGCGTGCAACGGGCGGCACAGTACTATTCGATTTGACAGCAGTAATGAGCCCTCAAATCATAAAGGCCCTCGCCTCTCGTGAAACCGGCCAAGCTAGACTGCCCCGCCCTCTAGCCTTTTAAAAAATGTATATACTCCACTTTTGTACAGTAGTAGTATCGATGGATTACGCCATGGAGCAAAACTTGAAATTAAAAAAAAGGTGGTACATATAGAGAGCGCTCGTAAGCCAAATTATGCATATAGTACTATTAAAAAGGCTTGTCACAATAATGGTGTCCAGCACAAGTGCACAACCCACCCCCCAAATAAAACTAATCACCCATAAATTATTTGACAAAACTAAGCACCCTGAAATTCTTTAACAACTAAACTGTTGGCTATATGATGTTGGCCATATATATTGTACGTATATAATGTGAAGAAACGAGTGGTAGTACTATAGCAACTAAAAGATGAAATGTAAGAAATACTAGTATGTACGTACTGAACTGTTAAAGTAACAAGAAGAAACATAACATAGTTCTGCTTGGGGCTCAGCACAACACACCCCTCAAATTAAATTAAGCACACCTGAAATTAAACTATGCAACTAATCCGATAGACACTGCATTAGATGTTTAGAACCACCATGAGCAACGACACTGCCACCTTACTCGGAGTTCTCGTCCACGTCCTCGACTTCGTCCTTGTCCCTCTTCCTCTTGGCCGATACTTCTTTGCTTGAACCGCACACTTGGCTTTTGCTCTTCATCCAACCCTTGTAGATATTGAAGCAAAGGTAGCCATCCATTGCAGCGCAGTGGATGTGGTCTATATCTAGTATATCCCGCTGCCATGCATGACGATGAAACGTGTAATGAGGTTTCTCTAGTTTACGTTATGAAGGATGAACCATGGCTCCTGCCAGGTCGGCGTGAAGGTGACGAGAGGGCACCAGCCGATTCTTCTGAAGCTCGAAGGGGTTGCCTACAACGAGGCCTATCCGACCCAAGACTTCTTTGTCGTTCTTAAAGCCTACAGTAACGAATCTCACTGTTTTGTTCTTGAGGAAGTTCTTAAAATCCTGGCACTCAACGTCGGCATGGCATATGTGGTAGACCAAGGAAACGTTATGTATGCAAACCTGGATCACGGCGGGCTTCTTCCTCTCTTCATCCTTTAGATCCTTCTCTCGTCCCAGGACTGTGGTGTACTCAACATCTAGCCCAGCGACCCATTCATCATCTGAGTTTTTGAACATGCGTCTGAAGCGAGAAAGGCATCCTTTCACCGTCGCGGAAGAACGGGTGTAGATGATGTCGAACTCATCGCCGGCGATGGTTCTAACCTTGTACTCACCGCCGATCGTGGAGATTTGGGATGCAATGGATTTGGGAGGAGGGTTAGGATTAGTGGAACTGCCGTAATGTGAATGGACGGGACGATGATACATCTCCGTCGTATCTATAATTTTTGATTGTTCCATGCCAATATTGTTCAACTTTCATATACTTTTGGCAACTTTTTATACTATTTTTGGGACTAACATATTGATCCAGTGCCCAATGCCAGTTCCTATCTGTTGCATGTTTTATGTTTCGTAGAAAACCAATATCAAACGGAATCCAAACGGGATAAAAACGGACGGAGAATTATTTTTGAATATTGAGGATTTTCCATAGGAAGAATCAACGTGAAACGGTGTCCTGGGTGGCCACGAGACAGGGGGCGCGCCCTCCCCCCTGGGCGCGCCCTGGGCTCTCGTGGGCCACCCGTAAGGCAGTTGATGCCCTTCTTTTGCCGCAAGAAAGCTAATTTTACGAGAAAAATCTGGGCGAAAGGTTCACCACAAAGGAGTTACGGATCTCTGGATATTTAAGAAACAGTGAAGGGGTAGAATCTGAGAACGCAGAAACAGAGAGATAGATCCAATCTCGGAGGGGCTCTTGCCCCTCCCACGCCATGGGAGCCAAGGACCAGAGGAGAAACCCTTCTCCCATCTAGGGAGAAGGTCAAGGAAGAAGTAGAATAATGGGGGGGGGGGCTCTCTCTCCCTTGCTTCCGGTGGCGCCGAAACGCCGCCGGGGGCCATCATCATCACCGCGATCTTCACCAACACCGCCGTCATCTTCACCAACATCTCCATCACCTTCCCCCTTCTATATTCAGCGGTCCACTATCCCGCAACCTGTTGTGCCCTCTACTTGAACATGGTGCTTTATGCTTCATATTATTTTCCAATGATGTGTTGCCATCCTATGATGTCTGAGTAGATTTTCGTTGTCCTATCGGTGATTGATGAATTTCTATGATTGGTTTGAGTTGCACGTTTTATTATTGATGATGTCCTATTATGCCCTCCGTGTCGCGCAAGCGTGAGGGATTCCTGCTATAGGGTTTGCAATATGTTTATGATTTGCTTATGGTGGGTTGCGTGAGTGACTGAAACACAAACCCGAGTAAGTAGGTTGTTTGCATATGGGATAAAAGGGACTTGATGCTTTAATGCTATGGTTGGGTTTTACCTTAATGAATCTTTAGTAGTTGCGGATGCTTGCTAGAGTTCCAATCATAAGTGCATACAATTCCAAGTAAGGGATGATATGTTAGCTTATGCCTCTCCCTCAAATAGAATTGCAATAGTAACATAGTCAATTGCTTAGGGGCAATTTCATAACTCCTACCACCACTTTTCCACACTCGCTATATTTACTTTATTGCTTATTTATCTAAACAGCCCCTAGCTTTTATTTACGTGTTCTTTATTTTCTTGCAAACCTATCCTATCACACCTACAAAGTACTTCTAGTTTCAAACTTGTTCTAGGTAAAGCGAACGTCAAGCATGCGTAGAGTCGTATCAGTGGCCGATAGGACTTGAGAGAGTATTTGTTCTACCTTTAGCTCCTCATTGGGTTCGACACTCTTACTTATCGAAAGAGGCTACAACTATTCCGTATACTTGCAGGTCATCAAGACCTTTTTCTGGCGCCGTTGCTGGGGAGTCATATTCTCGTGTGTGCTTGTTTGCTTTATTACTAAGTAATTTTTATTTGCAGCTCTTAGTTGTTTTCTATCTTTTGTTATGGGTAGGAAACGCAAAATACCAAAAAAATTAGTTGTACCTACTACACCAATGGTTGAAGAACCACTAAAAACCTATCACACTCCTGAAGCTTTTTACTTGGATCATCTTCGATCCCTTTGTGCTCGTGTTGAAACCCCCACTAGTTTAGTTGAGGGCAAATCTTTAGATGAGCATGCTTGTTTTGTGCGACACCGTATATCTGAAAAAGGGAAACTATTATGGGATCAAATTCAACGTTTCCAATGCTATGCTTGGAATTTATGTGAAATATATGATGTTACTTGTTGTTCTGAAGACCCTAAGAAACACCTACCCTATCAATGCTTGTTTAGTGATAATGGAATCATATCTTTGTACGCTAAGGGTGTTTACAATTACTACGATGTTCAACAAATTGAAGAATTTGTTGCTTTTAAAGGTGCTTATGAGATTGCCTCTTTGATTGAGAAGTGTTAGGGTGTTGCTAGAAGGAGGGCACGAGAGGGCCGGCCAAGGGCCTTTCTGCCCACGGCCGAGCAAGAGCGAAGGGATTTCCTTCTTAATTATTGCTTGATTAGATTGATACATCTCCTCTCTTTATATAGGGAGGTTTACTTGACTCCCAAACAAGGCTTACTTGACCCCTAAGCAAGCGACCCTTATCTCTAATTAACCCTAAGACTAATGGGCCCATTAGGCCCATTACGTACTCTAACACTACACCCCACCTGGACATGCAGCTTGTCCTCGAGCTGCAGCCTAACCAACTTATAACCATGACTCGACGCAACACAAACCTAACACATAAAAGCAAGCCTTTTACATCTCGGCTTGTTTTATTATTCTCAACCTGAAATGGACTGGGACAATTTATTTTGGACCCCTTAACAAAAAGTGGACACCATCCACATGTCGGGCGTGCACGTGTATAGCCACCTGGATCCCATGGACACCACCTGGACAAAAGGAGTGCATGTGTATGACCACCTGGAAGTGGTCGCAAGAGTGACCAGCAGAGGCACCCTCGCGGCGTCCGGTGGCGGAATGCAGTGGTGCTACGCGGTGCGCTGCTGTCGGTGACACCATGCCTTCTCCCTGTCGGACGGCTGTTGGTTTGCACCGCACAGGGAAGAGTGGAGGGCTTGTGATGGAGAATAACGAGAAGGGGTGCCCCCCCCGCCCCAACCGCCGATGTCGAAGACTTTGAGGTCGCTGCCCGCGGGGAAAACAGCATACCCGTCGGCCGTGGGGGAAACCGCATGCCCAAGATCCCCGGCGCAGCGGATGAGTACGAGGTCCTTTGCGCAGCGAAGGGCAACTTGGAGGAGCGACAGCTGCAGACCACGCTTCTCCCGCACACGCCGAAGCGCTAGGAGGCTGCGCGCATCAGCCTGCAGCCTCACCAATGTCGACACGTGGCGGGTAGCGATCCAAGACGGAAGCGGTGACGGCGACGGCAGGGACTGGACTTGGTGGAGCGGGACTCGGCTGGCGCGGCGCGGGCGAGCTAACCGGCGGCAATGCGGCCGATGCCGCGGAGCTGGCGCGGCGGAGGCCGCGAGGCGGCGGCCGCCATCGCATCTGTGGCTGGGCGATCTGGCGATAGATGGAAGCTGCGGCCGCTGCGATGGCTTGGCGAAGCCTTGGCGAAGGCCGCTGGTCGCGGCGGCGCATCGCAGCCACGGTGGCGGGGCGGCGATGGGCGCCGGAGGCACGTTAGAGCCGGCGCCGTACTCGCGGCCATCGCGGGTGGCGGCGGCGAGTACCACGGCAGGGCAATGACGACGGCGGCGGTCGGCGGCAGGGGCGGCGGCGGCCCGTAGGGGCTGGCCAGGTACAGCCGGATCCCCTGGACGGCTGTGACGAGGTCGTTGAGGACCCCGGTGATCTCCTCCGGGGTGTAGGCGGCGGCCAGTGGTGCGGTGGAGGGTGCCGGCATCTGGGCGGTGGCGGCGCCGGAGGATGCGACCAGCGGCGCGGTGTAGATGGACAGCGGCGCGGTGGTGATGGTCGGCAGCGGAAGCGAGGGGGTGGGCGGCGGCAAAAACATGATTGGAACTGAGCTACCTGATACCAAATTGTTATGGTGTTGCTAGAAGGAGGGCACGAGAGGGCCGGCCAAGGGCCTTTCTGCCCACGGCCGAGCACGAGGGAAGGGATTTCCTTCTTAATTCTTGCTTGATTAGATTGATACATCTCCTCTCTTTATATAGAGAGGTTTACTTGACTCCCAAACAAGGCTTACTTGACCCCTAAGCAAGCGACCCTTATCTCTAATTAACCCTAAGACTAATGGGCCCATTAGGCCCATTACGTACTCTAACAAAAAGTATGATGCTACTCTTTACAAATCTGAAAAATTTGTCATATTTCAATATTGTTATGATAATTATGCTTCTAATGCCTATGTTAAACCATATATTGAGGACTTCTCCGCTGTCCAAGAAGAGACTAATATTTTGCAGGAAGTTTTGGAAGAAGAAATAGATGAAACAGTGAGCTCATTGGATGAAAAAGATGATGAGGAGAGCGAAGAACAAAAGGAGGAAGAGCGGATTAGCTACCTGTAACATCCCAAAATTCTAAATTTTGGAATGTTATAAACAAATAGATAGTTTTGATTGATTGTTTGATTGATTGACTGAAAGTGAGTGAATTCGAAACTTTTTGAAAGTTAAATGAGAGGGAATAAAAGAACTTTCCCAAACATTCATTTTGCTTTTATGATCCTCGTGAATTCAAAACTCTATTCATCACAAAACCCTGGAGAGAAGATGACATGACTTCTTCCATTTATTTAAATGACAAGGGTGTTGAAAATATTTGAATTTCATTTGAGAATATTTCCAATTCTGAAACTTTATGCAACTCAATGATTTTCACCAAATAAGATAAAATGACTTCTTCAAATTATATGAAATATGAGGGGGGAGTTTCAAAGAATTAAATTCAAAGTTCTTTTGAATTTATTTTCAATTTGGAGTTATTTGAGTTTTATTCAAATTATTTTTCTCCAAAAATAAAATATATGGAAAATAGGGTAACATGATTCCCTACATCAGAAAATTGGAGAGAAATAAATTTGAATTACTTTTGGTATTTTTAAAATGATTTTTATTGGATTTTTGTAGAGCAGGAGCACTCTTCGAATTATCTGAATTTGTGTGGATTTTATTTGGCATTATAAAAATGTCCAGGTTGTAGAAAATCTTTTTATAAAAATTTTGATATATAATATGCCTATGTTTCATTTTTAGTTTATTCTCTTTTATTTATTTTTGCTGCCTGCAAAATGTTTAAAAAAGCCTTCCGGATGGCCGGCCCGACCGGCCAAATGTGCCGACCACGCCGCTTCGTCCCGAGCTCGGGACGAAGTCCCGAAAGATGTCTCAGCCGCCGCCGTGCTCACTGCCTCTTCCGCCGCCTTGGCCCCTCACTACTAGAAAAACCCCTACTAATGGCGCACCTAGTATGGCTATTAATGGCGCATCTGTGGTGCGCCATTAATAGCACGCTTTTACTAATGGCGCACCACCTGGTGCGCCATTAGTATCTGGTATACTAATGGAGCACCATGTAGTGCGCCATTAGTATAGCCCACGGTGCACCTATGTTTCCAAAAAAAAATTAATTTTTTTCAAAAAAAAATTCAATTTTTTCTTAATCTCAGTTCACTATGGCTTAATCTCGGGTCAATATGCTTAATCTCAGGTCAAATCGCACTCCGTGGTCAAACTTCCCGAAAGGTCATCCATCCTCACACTACTCCAGCCCAAGCACGCTTAACTTCAGAGTTCTATCCAACCCCAAAGAATCTCACTTCACGGGCACTTGTTGATATATCTAGCATATCAATCTGTTATACCTTATTGATGTCTAGGACTTTGTTCATGTTAATGACTATGATGAAATTTTGAAAAATATTTCAAACTTCTCGATCATATTACGTATCATTTTTGAAAAAAATCAAATTTTTTTGAAATTAGTAATTTTTTCTGTTACTAGTGGCGCACCACATCCACGGTGCGCCACTAGTAAGTTTCAAATTTTTTGAATTTTTTTGCCGCTAGATCTTGAAAGCCCCGTAACTTTTTTTCTGTTAGGTTTTTGGGGATTTTGAAAATGTTTAACGGGGTTCCACATTCGGATGTAACTTTTTGAGTTGATGATTTTTCATATAAAAAACTTTTTCATCCGAGTTAGTATGCAAAAGTTATGCCCATTTTTACAAATTCTCGAGAGATTTTGCAAATGAAGTCGAAATTCATATTTGCAAATTTTCTCAACAACTAGACCACATATCACATGGGAAACTTATTTTCTTTTATTTTTTGACATTTTCATCATTTTCTTTTATTTTTTTAAAAGCTGAAAAGCGATCCACGGGGTGCATTTGGTGGAAGGTGGCCAAGTTACTAATGGCGCACCGTGGGAGTGGTGCGCCATTAGTAGTTGAACTAGTAATGGCGCACCACCCCAGTGCGCCATTAGTAACAGCCACCTTCCACCTTCCACGTCGTCGTCGGTGGAAGGTGGCCAGAAGTTACTAATGGCGCCGTGGGGTGGTGCGCCATTACTAGTTCAACTACTAATGGCGCACCACTCCCACGGTGCGCCATTAGTAGTTTTGAAAAATAAAATAAAAAATGATATTTTTTTTGATTTTTTTAAAAAAAAACTTAGTAATGGCGCACCAGTGGAAAGTGCGCCATTACTAGTTAAAACTAGTAATGGCGCACCACTCCAAGGTGCGCCATTAGTAACAAATTTTTTTTATTTTTTTTACATTTTTTCAAAACTACTAATGGCGCCTGACGGATGTAGTGCGCCATTACTATGTCAAGTAGTAATGGCGCACTATGCACCCAAGTGCGCCATTAGTAACAAATTTTTTATGTTTTTTTCCAAACTACTAATGGCGCACCACACACCAGTGCGTCATGAGTAATATATTACTAATGGCGCACCGAGACAAGGTGCGCCATTAGAATATAGTAATGGCGCACCACATCACAGGTGCGCCATTAGTAGCCATTTCATCTATAGCCCTTTTTGTAGTAGTGCCTCCTCCACGCCACCGTCGCCCCCACCTCCTATAAATCCCTCAGCCCTGTTCCTCTCCTCCCCGAGCCATCGCCGCCGCCCTCACCGGAGCTCCCGCCCCGACGAGATTCGCCGCCGTTGCGCCTCACTCCACGGGCCGCCTACGCCCGACGCCACCACCCTCTTCGGACTTGCCTCGCCCAGCCGCTCCTCCCCATCTACTCCGCCGGCGCCGCCGACGCCCGGAGTCGTCGCCCCGGTCATCGCCGAGCCACCGCCGCCGTCTTTTCCTCGCCACGACGACCGCCCTTGTGCAGTAACCATCGTCGCCCTCCTCACCGTCAGATCTGAATCCAACGATCCGGATCGTTCTATATTTTCCCAAGCGTTTTGTTTTATTTAGAAAGCGTTATTTGGTTAGGTCTAGGAAACGAACGTTCGCTTTTTAGTTTTTTTTCTTCTTTTCTTTTTTTCGGTCAGGGACCCGTATGTAATTAGTTTCTTCACAGTTTAGTCCCTGTTTTTCAAACGACCATAACTTTTTACTCGTTAGTCCGAATTCAACGAAACTAACGCCCACTTCTTCGTTATGATCCCCTCTATCCAGTAAATCCAACTCAAACATGTTTTTAAAAGTTTAAAATTTGAATTAGATCAGATTTGAATTCAAACTTCGTTCGATCATAACTTGAGTTTCGTAACTCCGATTTTGTTGATTTTTTTTGCAAATCGAAGCTCTCGACCTAAACTTTCTGATAAGGCCAAATTCACATAATTTTGGTACTGTTAGAAATTGTTTTATGTTGCAAGAGTTATTTGCTTGGTTTTGATGTTTTCTGAATTGTTTTCTTCGTTCTTTTCGATCTTTTGAGTGATTGCTTATGTGTGGTTACTATTGCTTGATTACGATAGATTGACCGGAGTGTGACAAGTAGACCTATCAAGAGTTTTGAGTGCGAATCATCTTCATCAACATTGCAGGCAAGTAACACTTTGATCATATCTTTTCTCATACCCAGTTTTTATGCATTAGATCAATCCTCAAAGATTGCAATTATTTAGGATCTAACTAAATTGTGGAATGGGAAGTAGTTTGAGGTAGTACCTATTACCTGATTTATATTCAAACCTTTGGGAGTTACTTCTACGTTTGCTTATTATGCCATGCTATGCTAGTAGACGTGGATTGGGTGAGTGTATTCCATGACAGATGTGAGATTGTTAAATAAATGGTTTATTTAAGGTGGCAACTTAAACACACATCTGGGTGGATTGAGGCACCTAGTTTCCATCAGGACTTGCCTGTTTTTCTTCGTACCGCCACCCAGGCTCAAAGGGATCATGAGATTATTCATGCTAGAAACTTCCTTGTGCAGCCACATGCTACTATGGGCTCTAGCATAGTTGACTAAGTTGTGCGAACTCTTACGGGTGGACTAGCTGATGTAGGGGTTGTAGGTTGGTACGGTCTACCCAAGCGTAAGGTGCTAAGCGCTTACGAAAGACTATGTCTCGGTCATCCGTTTCTCAAACACCATGTAGTGCGAGAAATCAAATGGAGGAGATCGGGTCTTGTGGGGAAAAGTGCACAAACCTCTGCAGAGTGTACAAACTAATCATGATTAGCCGTCTCCCTGGTTATGGACATCTTGAGTATCTAGTTCTTGGTTTATCATGTTGATCTCATCACGTTACTTAATATAATTTGTTTGGGTTTAATGAGTACTTTTAATTGGGATTGAGGATGCTGTCAACCATTCTCAATGTTCAACAACCACCATGATAGTTAAATAATTTATTCCTTTGCAGTAGGGAAAAATTGGCTTTTCGCAAAACTTTATAACCGTAGAGCTTTTCCACCAGCCATATATGCATGTAGTGATAGCCATATTTCAGCATTGCTCTACAGTGTGAATTTGCCAGACATTCAATGTCTTGACCCTTTGTGGCTGCAACGTCTCATGTTGCGAGGATCTTCTGACGAGTAAGTGATACGTTAGGGTTATGATTTCTACACTCAACTTTGCCGTTGGTGTTGATGGGAATCCACAACCTTGTTACTTCCGCTATTTGGATTGAGGTAATAGTATTTACGTTACTTTATACATGTGATTTACCTCTGTTATAAATCCTCGAGTATTGTGTGTGTCAGCATACCGATCCAGGGATGACACTTAAGCACAGAGACTTGATCCATTCGGGTTGGGTCGCTACAAGATGGTATCAGAGCACATGTTGACTGTAGGACGTGACCCTAGAAAATGGCAAGCCCATAGGAAAGATTTTTCTCTACAACTTCATTTTTTTCAAAAAAATCTTTTACCTCTCTTCTTTTCTGAGCTTATTCAAATATTCCCTTTTAGTGAGACCATACCCCTTTTCTCTTTGACCACTCGAAGATTTGACCGATGAGACCACTCCAAGGAGACAAGATATCGAACAACTAAGACCATTTGGAATGAAGAGGATTTTACCGTGTAAATGGAAACTACAACTGTTGAAGACTCCGAAGACTAGGAGATTTTGAAGGCTCTGAAGAATTCCAGATTTTTATGACCTAGGAAGGTTACGCTTATGGAATTTGACAGACTATGGAAGTTATCAATACCCGAGATTAAGGTGTATTGGAGTAAGACCGGAGCATGGAGAGAGTTAAAAACTCATAGTTTTTGTCAAGGAAACCCTAAGGCAAGAGATATCAACTATGGAATGGTAGCTCATGGAAAAGACAAGAGCAAAAACAGGCTACCCATGATGTTGTTAACCGCCTATGCTATTGTCACCATGCGGAGTTAAGCGTGCAGATGCATGGAAGAATTGGATGGTAGAAGGCTGAAGGAGCATCCATCAGCGAAGCATGCAGTTTTAACCTTAGCCGGTGTATCACCAGGATCTGGAGTGTTACATCAAGAAGTTTAAGATGGACCTACAAGAAGCAGTATTTGATAAGGAAGCAGTTCATGAAGAACTCAGGACCTAGAAGCTGAAAGTAGCCAAGCTGGAGGAGCTAAACCTCGAGATACCGGAGATTAGTCAGGAACTGAAGGATAGTAGGACCATGGTTCATGTCGAGGATGTTAAAACCCAGAAGTTTGGAATGCAATTCCAGAATATTAAAGGACGTCACAAGAGACTTCACGTCAACGGAGATGATCTGGCAAAAGAACTTGAGTATGACAAGCATGATCGGAAGAAGCCATCGGAGACATGAACAAGACTTGAAGAGTTTGACGACATTGACCTTTAGAAGACCAAACCCCAGTTATATACCTTCGTTAGATGCGACGATTTTGAGCTGTCATTTGTTTGATGTTTTTCTGACAGCCACAATAAAACTTGTCTTTTCAAAACTTTTGTTTGTATTGTGTGCATCCCTCTCGATCTCTCTTGTCCCACCCCAAAACCCATGGACCCAATAGAGGATGAATGGAGATGAGCCTATATTTTCTACACCGATGAGTCAATTGGAGACATACCGATGGATTCAGAACATGGAGGATCACATGGAGAATAACACTATAGCCGGAAAGGATATGAACCAGCATGCCCTTCAGTGCTTCGAAAGAGGTGCAGCTACTTGGTGGAGGATGTACCAAACCATCAATGGATGGCAAGGAGTAACCACTTGGGAAGAATTTAAGTTGACTCTGCAAAGATCTCGTCTTGTCTCCCAGAAGTTGAGGCCTTATGGAAAGGATATGAAGAAACCTTGTGCATACAAGCTTTGTGGAGAAATAGGACACAACCATAAAGAAAACAAGGACGAATACCCTCATAATCGGAGGATTTTTCAAAGGAGTTAGCCGAGGATCTCAGGGAACTTCGGTTGGAGTGGTTCCCAAAGGTTTTGTTGCAGCAATGGAAGTTCAGTCTACATTGTTGGGAAAGATCCGTGAAGCTCAGAAGGATGACAAAGAGATTGCTGAGATAAAAGAGAGGATGAGCAAAGGAAAGGCCAAAGGTTCTCGTAAGGATGAGCACGACACCTTATGGTTCGAGGACCGTGTATATGTTCCCAATAATGCAAAGATCAGGAAGTAAATACTTCAGGAGGCTCATGACTCACCATACTCGATTCACCCTGGAAACACCAAGATGTATTTGGAATTGAAGGAGCATTTCTGGTGGACTGGTATGAAGAAGGATATTGCGGAGTATGTAATCGTAGGTGATGTATGCCAGAGAGAGTAAAAGCAGAGCATCAGAAGCCAGCAGGATTATTACAGCCTAGGACGATACCCGAATGGAAGTGGGATAAGCTTGGCATGGATTTCATTACCGGATTTCCCAGAACCCAAACGGGATATGATTCTATCTGGTTAGTAGTTGATTTGCTTGACCAAAGTGGCTCACTTTATCCCAGTGAAATCCACTTATACAAGTGCGAAGTTGGCCAAGATATATTTGACCAGGATCGTATGTCTGCATGGAGTTCCGAGGACCATCGTATCAGACAGAGGAACACAATTTACCTCAAAGTTTTGGAATCAGCTGCACCAGACTTTGGGTAATAGGCTAGAGTTCAGTACACCCTTTCATCCGCAGACAGATGGATGAATCGAGAGAGTCAATCAGATTCTGGAAGACATGTTGAGAGCGTGTGCGCTACATTATGGATCTAGTAGTGGTGATAATCTACCTTACGCGGAGTTCTCATACAACAAAATTTACCAAGCCAGTTTGAGGATGACCCCTTTTTAAGCTTTGTATGGGAGAAGGAGCCAGACACCGTAGATGTGGGATGAAGTTGGAGACCATCAGTTGTTTGCACCAGATGTGATCAAGGAGTCAGAAGAGAATGTTAAGTTGATTCGAGATAGACTGAAGGTAGCTCAGTCCAGGCAGAAAAGTTATGCAGACTAAAAATGCAAGAAGGTAGTCGATGAAATTGGAGACAGAGCATATCTTCGTGTGCCACCTCTGCAGGAGTTAAACGATTTGGAGTTAAGGAAAAGTTAGCCCTGAGATCTGTAGGACCGTACCGAGTTTTGGAGCGTATGGGAGAAGTGGCCAACAAGTTGGAGTCACCCGAAGTACTGTCAGGAGTTCATGATGTGTTTCACGTTTCCCAGTTGAAGAAGTGCCATGCAGAGATGGCCAATATTCCCTATGGGACGCTTGACCCTGGAAAGGATAATGATGTTCCACGAAGTGGAGTATGGACTTCTTAAGTATAAGTTTTTATCTCGGTATGTGGGACATCCCACGAGGATGAAGAGATAAATTACTATTGGACATAAAGGAGGTATGATGTTGGAAATATGGATCAATGGAAATTCCATGATGAGTATGAGTAATCGTGTCTTAGTTTGGTGCAAATAGAAGGAAGGGAGACAATACAATTGGACGGATTTTAAGTATGCTTGGAAGCTGGAAGTTGGATGTTGGAATAATGATCAGCTGCCCCGATGATGAGTTCAAGGTTTACAAGTGATGAGATGGGCCATAACCCACAGGCCCAGGACCTGCCAAGAAACAAGCACACTCTTGTTGAAGGAAAAACCCTGGAAGAAGTTACGATTTTATCAACCAACGATCTTATAGGAGTTACGCAAAACCTGAGAGTTGTGAAGAAACGATAGATGTTTGTTTGGCTTGCAGAATCAATGGATTATCCGAACTTGGTTCGTCGACAAGAGAAATTCTGCAATGCTTGTGAGGATGACCGAGTGTTAGAATGCGAGATTCGCTAAACCATATACAAGGTAATGATTTGGGTGCGGGATGGATTGATCACCATACCGACTTACTCTTATTATTCGCCTTGCTATACGGGATGGTAAATCTGAGTGACTTACCCATAGTAGAGAG
The DNA here is from genome assembly GCA_021605145.1 of Aegilops bicornis. Lineage (NCBI taxonomy): Eukaryota > Viridiplantae > Streptophyta > Magnoliopsida > Poales > Poaceae > Aegilops > Aegilops bicornis. The sequence goes on along the minus strand of CM038672.1, from coordinate 192,992,769 downwards.
ACAACGATCAAAACCTTGTTTGAACCTTAGAATGGTATACGTATTTTTTTCCTTGTACACGGCAGAAGTTGCCAATCGTAGGATATACGGTGAGGTTCAACCCAAACCCGTTTTCTGCAGGAGAAACCATAAATTGTTGACCACCATGACATATCGATAGCTGATTACTATTGGTGCCAGACCCGTCAACTAAGAAGACCCAATCTTGGAATAACCTTACCAAGAGGAAAAAGGACAAAGGAATTGAGGAAAAGGTTATCCCGCTACCGGAAGAGCCCAGAGATGGAATTGTCCTTACGATATGAGAAGACCGACACTGTCAGTAATAAGGATGGAGTATATGAGTTTTGATGGAAACATAATCAATGCTTCTAAAGGTGGTAGCACCCGAGACCCCGGAGCCGATCGATGGATTTTTTAGAAGACCCCAAACCTAACCTATTTCTTTCTAGCCTCTCCGAATCTCGAGGACGAGATTCATTTCAAGGGTGGTAGTTTGTAACATCCCAAAATTCTAAATTTTGGAATGTTACAAACAAATAGATAGTTTTGATTGATTGTTTGATTGATTGACTGAAAGTGAGTGAATTCGAAACTTTTTGAAAGTTAAATGAGAGGGAATAAAAGGACTTTCCCAAACTTTCATTTTGCTTTTATGATCGTCGTGAATTCAAAACTCTTTTCATCACAAAACCCTGGAGAGAAGATGACATGACTTCTTCCATTTATTTAAATGACAAGGGGTGTTGAAAATATTTGAATTTCATTTGAGAATATTTCCAATTCTGAAACTTTATGCAACTCAATGATTTTCACCAGCGAAGAAAAAATGACTTCTTCAAATTAAATGAAATATGAGTTGGGAGTTTCAAAGAATAAAATTCAAAGTTCTTTTGAATTTATTTTCAATTTGGAGTTATTTGAGTTTTATTCAAATTATTTTTCTCCGAAAATAAAATATATGGAAAATAGGGTAACATGATTCCCTACATCAGAAAATTGGAGAGAAATAAATTTGAATTAGTTTTGGTATTTTTAAAATGATTTTTATTGGAATTTTGTAGAGCAGGAGCACTCTTTGAATTATCTGAATTTGTGTGGATTTTTATTTGGCATTATAAAAATGTCCAGGTTGTAGAAAATCTTTTTCTGAAAATTTTGATATATAATATGCCTATGTCTCATTTTTAGTTTATTCTCTTTTATTTATTTTTGCTGTGTGCAAAATGTTTAAAAAAAGCCTTCCGACCGGACCGGGCCAGCCAGCCAGCCAGGCCACGGCTGGCCATTACCGCCCGCTCGTCCCGAGCTCGGGGCAGAATCCCGACCCTTGCCAGCCGCCGCCCGTGCTCACTTGACCTCTCGCCGCCGCCTTGGCCCCTCCTCCACACCACCGTCGCCCCCCCTCCTATAAATCCCTCAGCCCCGTTCCTCTCCTCCTCGAGCCATCGCCGTCGCCCTCGCCGGAGCTCCCGCCCCGACGAGATCCGCCGTCGTTGCGCCTCGCTCCACCGCCGCCTACGCCCGACGCCACCACCCGCTTCGGACTTGCCTCGCCGAGCCGCTCCTCCCCATCTACTCACTTGGCGCCCGCCCGAGCCGGGCAAATCACCCGTTCATCGCCGAGCCGCCGCCGTCTTTTTCCTTCTTGACGACCCGCCGCCGCGGTAACCGCCGTCGCCCCTCCTCACCGTCAGATCTGGATCCAACGATCCAGATCGTTCTATATTTTTTCCCCCGAAGCGTTTTTATTTTATTTAGAGAACGTTCGCTGGTTAGGTATAGGAAACGAACATTCGCTTTTTAGTTTTTTTTCTTCTTTTCTGTTTTTTCTGGTCAGGGACCCGTATGTAATTAGTTTCTTCACAGTTTAGTCCCTGTTTTTCAAACGACCATAACTTTTTACTAGTTAGTCCGAATTCAATGAAACCAACGCCCACTTCTTAGTTATGATCCCCTCTATCCAGTAAATCCAACTCAAACATGTTTTTAAAAGTTTAAAATTTGAATTAGATCAGATTTGAATTCAAACTTCGTTCGATCATAACTTGAGTTTCGTAACTCCGATTTTGTTGATTCTTTTTGCAAATCGAAGCTCTTGACCTAAACTTTCTGATAAGGCCAAATTCACATAATTTTGGTAATGTTAGAAATTGTTTTATGTTGCAAGAGTTATTCGCTTGGTTTTGATGTTTTCTGAATTGTTTTCTTCGTTCTTTCTGATCTTTTGAGTGATTGCTTATGTGTGGTTACTATTGCTTGATTACGATAGATTAACCAGAGTGTGGCGAGTAGACCTATCAAGAGTTTTGAGTGCGAATCATCTTCATCAACATTGCAGGCAAGTAACACTTTGATCATATCTTTTCTCATACCCAGTTTTTATGCATTAGATCAATCCTCAAACATTGCATTGATTTAGGGTCTAATTAAATTGTGGGATGGGAAGTAGTTTGAGGTAGTACCTATTACCTGATTTATATTCGAACCTTTGGGAGTTACTTCTACGTTTGCTTATTATGCCATGCTATGCTAGTATACGTGGATTGGGTGAGTGTATTCCATGACAGATGTGAGATTGTTAAATAAATGGTTTATTTAAGGTGGCAACTTAAACACACATGTGGGTGGATTGAGGCACCTAGTTTCCATCAGGACTTGCCTGTTTTTCTTCGGACCGCCACCCAGGCTCAAAGGGATCATGAGATTATTCATGTTAGAAACTTCCGTGTGCAGCCACATGCTACTATGGGCACTAGCATAGTTCACTAAGTTGTGCGAACTCTTACGGGTGGACTAGCTGATGTAGGGGTTGTAGGTTGGTATGGTCTACCCAAACGTAAGGTGCTAGCGCTTTTGAAAGACTATGTCTCGGTCATCCGTTTCTCAAACACCATGTAGTGCGAGAAATCAAACGGAGGAGATCGAGTCTTGTGGGGAAAAGTGCACAAACCTCTGCAGAGTGTACAAACTAATCATGATTAGTCGTGTCCCCGGTTATGGACATCTTGAGTATCTAGTTCTTGGATTATCATGTTGATCTCATCACGTTACTTAATATAATTTGTTTGGTTTTAATGAGTACTTTTAATTGGGATTGAGGATGCTGTCAACCATTCTCAATGTTCAACAACCACCATGATAGTTAAATAATGTATTCCTTTGCAGTAGGGTAAATTGGCTTTTCGCAAAACCTTATAACCATAGAGCTTTTCCACCAGCCATATATGCATGTAGTGATAGCCATATTTCAGCATTGCTCTCTGATTGTGAATTTGCCAAGACATTCAATGTCTTGACCCTTTGTGGCTGCAACGTCTCATGTTGCGAGGATCTTCTGACGAGTAAGTGATACGTTAGGGTTCTGATTTCTACACTCAACTTTGCCGTTGGTGTTGATGGGAATCCACAACCTTGTTACTTCCGCTATTTGGATTGAGGTAATAGTATTTACGTTACTTTATACATGTGATTTACCTCTGTTATAAATCCTCGAGTACTGTGTGTGTCAGCATACCGATCCAGGGATGACACTTAAGCACAGAGACTTGATCCATTCGGGTCGGGTCGCTACACTACCCATGCTCACCTTCTAATGAGAGTAACCCTCCAACTCGTACATTATTTAATTCCCCTTCGTGCTTACTGAAGGATGATTGCTATGATTATTGCTATGATCCTGTTGATTCTCTTGAAATATCCTTTTTTAATGATGCTTGCTATGCTTGTGGCCAAGATGCCAATATGAATTATGCTTATGGAGATGAACTTGCTATAGTTCCTTATGTTAAACATGAAATTGTTGCTATTGCACCCATGCATTATAGTCCTATTATCTTTTTGAATTCTCCAAACTACACTATATCGGAGAAGTTTGTGCTTATTAAGGATAATATTGATGGGTTGCCTTTTACTACTACACATGATGATTTTGATAGATATAATATACATGTACTTGCTGCTACTACTTGCAATTATTATGAGATAGGAACTATATCTCCACCTCTCTATGTTTCCAACACGATAGAATTGCAAGAAACTGCTTATACTATGCATTGGCCTTTACTTGGTGTGCATGAATTGTTCTTTTATGACATGCCGATGCATAGGAAGAGAGCTAGACTTCATCATTACTTGATATATGTTACTTTGTGCTCACTACTAAATTACAAGTCATTGTTAATTAAAATTGGCTTTGATATACCTTGGGATCCGGGTGGATTCATTACTTGAGCACTAAATGCCTAGCTTAATGGCTTTAAAGAAAGCGCTGCCAGGGAGACAACCCGGAAGTTTTAGAGAGTAATTTATTTCTGTTGAGTGCTTTTATATAGTTTAAAAACAACAAAAATAAAGAGGGGAACCCAAAACTTTTTCAAAAAGAAAAGTGAAAGTGAGAGAGACGAGCATTGTGAAAATGGGGGACGTCCTTGAACTTTGTTCATGCCCATGGGAACTTTGTGAATCTTAATTACAGAAACATTTCAATAAAAATAATTATCCCCTTGTACAATTCCATTGTATTATAAAAATAATGTGCCAAGGTTTGCCTTTAGGATGTTTACAATGCTTGTAGGTTTGTGCGTTGTGGGACAGAAACTTTGGCTGTAGTGCGTGAATTTTAATATTGTACTGAAACGTCAAATGGTTCTGATTATTTTTGCACTGTCTTTATATACAAATTATTTATTTTTCCTAATTTTTGTAGAATTTTTGGGGTACCATAAGTATTGTGGATGTTCATATTGCTACAGACTGTTCTGTTTTTTGACAGATTCTATTTTTTGATGCATAGTTTGCTTGTTCTGATGAATCTATCAATTTATATTAGTGGATTAAGCCATGAAAAAGTTATATTACAGTAGACACAATGCAAAAACAAAGTATGAATTGGTTTGCAACAGTACTTAGAGTGGTGATTTGCTTTATTATACTAACGGATCTTACCGAGTTTTCTGTTCAAGTTTTGTGTGGATGAAGTGTCTAAACGAGGAGGTCTCGATATGAGGAAAAGGAAGAGAGGCAATAGCTCAAGATTGGGGATGCCCGAGGCACCCCAAGTAAATATTCAAGGAGACTCAAGCGTCTAATCTTGGGGATGCCCCGGAAGGCATCCCCTCTTTCTTCAACAAGTATAGGTATGTTTTCGAATTCGTTTCGTTCGTGCATTATGTGCAAGTCTTGGAGCGTCTTTTGCATTTAGTTTTCATTTTTATTTTATGCACCATGCTGGTATGAGATAATCCTTGGTTGATTTATAGAATGCTCATTGCACTTCACTTAAATCTTTTGAGTATGGCTTTATAGAATGCTTCATGTGCTTCACTTATGTCATTTGAAGTCTGGATTGCGTGTTTCTCTTCACATAGAAAACCGCCATTTGTAGAATGCTCTTTTTCTTCACTTATATTTGTTAGAGCATGGGCATATCTTTTGTAGAAATAATTAAACTCGCTTGCTTCACTTATATCTTTTTAGAGAGATGACATGAATTGGTCATTCACATGGTTAGTCATAAAATCCTACATAAACTTGTAGATCGGTGAATATGATATGTTTGATTCCTTGCAATAGTTTTGTGATATAAAGGTGGTGATATTAGAGTCATGCTAGTGGGTGGTTGTGGATTGTAGAGACACTTGTGTTGAGGTTTGCAAGTCCCGTAGCATGCACGTATGGTAACCGTTATGTGAAAAATTTGAAGCATGGGGTGTTTCTTTGATTGTCTTCCTTATGAGTGGCGGTCGGGGACGAGCGATGGTCTTTTCCTACCAATCTATCCCCCTAGGGGCATGCGTAGTAGTACTTTGCTTCCAGGGCTAATAAACTTTTGCAATAAGTATATGAGTTCTTTATGACTAATGTGAGTCCATGGATTATACGCACTTTTACCTTTCCATCATTGCTAGCCTCTTGATGCCGTGCATTGCCCTTTCTCACCTCGAGAGTTGGTGCAAACTTTGCCGGTGCATCCAAACCCCGTGATATGATACGCTCTATCACACATAAGCCTCATTATATATTCCTCAAAATAGCCACCATACCTACCTATCATGGCATTTCCATAGCCATTCCGAGATATATTGCCATGCAACTTCCATCATCATCATATACATGACTTGAGCATTCATTGTCATATTGCTTTGCATGATCGTAAGATAGCTAGCATGATGTTTTCATGGCTTGTCCGTTTTTTGATGTCATTGCTACGCTAGATCATTGCACATCCTGGTACACCGCCGAAAGTATTCATATAGAGTCATAATTTTGTTCCAGTATCGAGTTGTAAGTAAAGAGAAGTGTGATGATCATCATTATTAGAGCATTGTCCCCAAAAAGAAAAAAAGAAAGGCCAAAAAAAAGGCCAAAGAAAAAAAAGAGAAAAAGAAAATAAAAGAAAATAAAAAGGGGCAATGTTACTATCTCTTTTTCCACACTTGTGCTTCAAAGTAGCACCATGTTCTTCATGTAGTGAGTCTCATATCTTGTGCTTCAACGTAGCACCATGTTCTTCATATAGATTGTCTCCTATGTTGTCACTTTCATATACTAGTGGGAATTTTCATTATAGAACTTGGCTTGTATATTCCAACGATGGGCTTCCTCAAATGCCCTAGGTCTTCATGAGCAAGCAAGTTGGATGCACACCCACTTAGTTTCTTTTGTTGAGCTTTCATACACTTATAGCTCTTAGTGCATCCGTTGCATGTCAATCCCTACTTCTCGCATTGACATCAATTGATGGGCATCTCCATAGCCCGTTGATTAGCCGCGTCGATGTGAGACTTTCTTTTTTTGTCTTCTCCACATAACCTCCATCATTATATTCTATTCCACCTATAGTGCTATATCCATGGCTTGCGCTCATGTATTGCGTGAGGGTTGAAAAAGCTTAAGCGCGTTAAAAAGTATGAACCAATTGCTCGGCTTGTCATCGGGGTTGTGCATGATGGGGGCATTTTGTGTGACGAAAATGGAGCATGGCCAAACTGTATGATTTTGTAGGGATAAGCTTGCTTTGGCCTTGTTGTTTTGAAAAGACATGATTGGTATATTGGTACGCTCGAAGTATTATTGTTTTTATGTCAAATGATAGACTATTGCTTTGAATCACTCGTATCTTAATATTCATGCCATGATTAGACATATGATCAAGATTATTCTAGTTAGCATTCCACATAAAAAATTATCTTTTTTATCATTTACCTACTCGAGGACGAGCATGAATTAAGCTTGGGGATGCTGATATGTCTCCGTCGTATCTATAATTTTTTATTGTTCCATGCCAATATTATTCAACTTTCATATACTTTTGGCAACTTTTTATACTATTTTTGGGACTAACATATTGATCCAGTGCCCAGTGCTAGTTCACATGCATTTGCATATTTTACGTTTCAGAAAACCAATATCAAACGGAATCCAAACGGGATAAAAGCAGACGGAAAATTATTTTGGAATATTTGGGATTTTCGGAGGAAGAATCAGCGAAGCGGTGTCGGGGTGGCCACGAGAGACAGGCGCGCCCTCCCCTAAGCGCGCCCACAGGCTCTTGTGGGCCACCAGTAAGGCGGTTGATGCCCTTCTTTTTCCGCAAGAAAGCTAATTTTACGCGAAAAAAATGGGTGAAAGATTCACCCCAATCGGAGTTACGGATCTCCGGATATTTAAGAAGGTGAAGGGGTAGAATCTGAGAACGCAGAAACAGAGACATAGATCCAATCTCGGAGGGGCTCTCGCCCCTCCCACGCCATGGGAGCCAAGGACCAAAGGGGAAACCCTGCTCCCATCTAGGGAGAAGGTCAAGGAAGAAGAATAAGAAGGGGGGCTCTCTCCCCCTTGCTTCCGGTGGCGCCGGAACGCCGCCGGGGGCCATCATCATCACAACAATCTTCACCAACACTGCCGTCATCTTCACCAACATCTCGATCACCTTCCCCCTTCTATATTCAGCGGTCCACTCTCCCGCAACCTGTTGTACCCTCTACTTTAACATGGTGCTTTATGCTTCATATTATTTTCCATTGATGTGTTGCCATCCTATGATGTCTTAGTAGATTTTCGTTGTCCTATCGCTGATTGATGAATTGCTATGATTGGTTTGAGTTGCATGTTTTATTATTGGTGATGTCCTATTGTCCCCTCCGTGTCGCGCAAGCGTGAGGGATTCCCGCTGTAGGGTTTGCAATATGTTTATTATTTGCTTATGGTGGGTTGCGTGAGTGACTGAAACACAAACCCGAGTAAGTAGGTTGTTTGCATATGGGATAAAAGGGGACTTGATGCTTTAATGCTATGGTTGGGTTTTACGTTAATGAAGTAGTAGTTGCGGATGCTTGCTAGAGTTCCAATCATAAGTGCATAGAATTCCAAGTAAGATATGATATGTTAGCTTATGCCTCTCCCTCAAATAGAATTGCAATAGTGATTACCGGTCTAGTAAGATAGTCAATTGCTTAGGGGCAATTTCACAACTCCTACCACCACTTTTCCACACTCGCTATATTTACTTTATTGCTTCTTTATCTAAACAGCCCCTAGCTTTTATTTACGTGTTCTTTATTTTCTTGCAAACCTATCCTATCACACCTACAAAGTACTTCTAGTTTCATACTTGTGCTAGGTAAAGCGAATGTCAAGCATGCGTAGAGTCGTATCAGTGGCCGATAGGACTTGAGAGAGTATTTTTTTCTACCTTTAGCTCCTCGTTTGGTTCGACACTCTTACTTATCGAAAGAGGCTACAACTATCCCGTATACTTGCGGGTCATCAGACGACTAGGAGCGAACCGCCGTAGTATTGAAGGACGTGCGGGGACGAGTAGGAGCGAACTGCCAGTGTGCGAACGGCAGGGTAGTGGCTTTCCATTCTCCCATGATACGGGCTTCCGAGAGCCCTTGGATCTGAGATCGAACGGTTGCATGGCGTGATTCTAGACCTATGGGTGTATATCCTATTCTGGAGGGTTATTCTGCAAATTTTCAGCAACTTAGCATGCGACTGTTTGATCTCAGATCCAAGGGCTGCCAGCACCCCGTATCATGGTCGCGCCTACCACGACCGTCAGCGTCGCCATGTGATCGCGCCCTTGGAGATTTAACACGGTGCGTTAGGCTATCTGATGTTGGCATGTCATACATAGTCATCACTTAGTCACTCATACTACAACAAGGTTGGCTATAAGTGTATTTTTTTTACTTCTCTCTATCTCTTTCTTCGTACTCCCTCCGTCCCATAATATAAGAACGTTTTTGACAATAGTGTAGTGCAAAAAACGTTCTTATATTATGGGACACATGGAGTACTAGTACTTATTGCATTTGCCAAGGTGTGACCTCTTCCAATGAAATGGTGTTGCTAAGTTTGCTTCATTTAATTAGCTATAGACTCAAAATTGTCTTTTCACATAGGTACACGCGCTTAGCACCGTTTCTTCCTTGGGTCACAAAACTAGTCTCTCTCTTCTTGATTAACTTGCCACACCAGACTTTATGCCTATGTGGCAAGCTTAAGCACCTGTAGGAGCAAGTAAATACAATAGTGCGCTTTACATGGCATTTTTGCATATGTGGAGGAAAGAGAGGCAAGGAAAAAGTGGAGAAGTGGGCTCTCATGCAAGAGTCAGCCTTTACTACATGGTGGAGCATTGGGAGAGGCACCTGTATGGAGGTGGTCAGAATCGGGAGACTCACGCCGGTCGTGGCCCTTGATTAAAATGATAATGGCAAGTTAAATCATGGGGCCCCACCTGTCCAGCAGTAACTCGTTGTCAAATCACACAGCCCTATGTTTGCATCAGCCTACTCCCTCGTCTTCTCGCGTCTCTGTCGAAACGACTAGGCGGAACTGCCCCGCCTACCGCGCAGGAAAAAGCCCATGTGATATACTCCCTCCGTCTAGGTGACCAAGGTGGAGAGGAAAATGAGAGAACTTAATGTTTGGTATTTGCTAAGGCTGGTTGTAATGGTACTAGCCTTAGCAATTTTGATGAGTGTCATAGAATTAAATGAAGAAAGAGAGAGAGTTGAGTACTACTATGTGTCATACATGGCAATAAATAAAGTACTACATGATACTAATATATGATACATGGTAGCAGAGTACTAAGTATTATTAATATAGTTTTGCTAGAACTCATCTAGATGAGATATAATTTGGTCTCATTCATCTTTTATAGCCATTGGATGTGATTGTATAAGATGTGTGTGTGCTGACGTGGGTTGTATTTTTCTTGTGCAACGAACTGACCACTGTATGTCATGTTTCATAGTCTCAAGTCATTAAAAGCATACAAGCCCCACATCTCTTCTTTGTTGATTCCTCTATTTATGTCAAAAAATAAGAAACAATGTGAGAGTTAATGCACCACGCCTATGTGTTTACTATTTGGTTTTCGTAAGATGACTTAATACTCACCTAGACGGAGGGAGTATTCGATTTGACAGCGGGCGGCGCAGTTCCCGATACGGCTTTAATTCAGACGAGGGAGGGAGTAGCGGTTCCCGATATGTTGAACGGCCAATGCATCCTCCTTCAATTAATGCATGAGGGAAGTAATGGGAGGAGGTCCGGAAAAGAGGCTGCGATGTGAATGCAACGCATGATTTGCCCTCATTGCCCTCATATAAGGGCCCTCCATTCCAATGCATCTACCACATCGTGACGCACCTAAGCATTTGCCTAAGCACCTACACTAAGCGCCAAAACAGCTCACCTGCACTCCATGGCGGCGATGCGTGTGAGCGGCCAGCGGCTGCACCAGATGGTCCACTACGCCGGCCTGCGGCATGGCGCCGAGGATCGTCTCCAGACGGTGTTGGAGACTGGCTGGTGGATGGCCGCATCGACGCCAACTACGACTCTCAGTTGGACCATATGATCGTTGCCACTAGCAACAAGTTCACCGTCCTCAAGAAGCTCGCGGACGACATCGTCGTACTCCTCCAGCCAGCACACCCGGGCTCCACATTGCCTGCCACCCTAATCGGCCTCCATGGCCGGAACCTCTTTCAAGCACTGGTGGCCCTGCGACTACCCGCCGACGCCACGAAGAATGTCAACCTGGAGGTCGCACTCGCCGCGAGGTGCCTCGCCCTGCAAGAATTCGTCGACCTACACATCCACGTGTACGAGCAAATCGTGTACATAGGTATCTACAAGGCCAGTGAGGACGCTACGACATTGGCCTTCCTCAACCGGCTGGAAGCCTTGGATGCCTTTGCTGAGAAGCACCTCGACCTCGCCACAAAAGCCACCGCTCCTTAGCTGCCGGTCGGTGGCCTGGCGAACTAAGTTGAGGAGGAGGAGGTCGTACATTCGTGGATCCATCTTTCTTCTTGCCTTCTATAACCACCACTGCGATCGCATCATCGTGGCCTTAATTCTTATTGTGTTGTTGTATTTCGTTCCAGTCAATACCGACATGTGCGATCCCTTTGCTTAATTATATGCATCACTGTAACTAGTACTCCATCCGTCAATTTATAAGTTGTGCTTACCTTTTCCATCAACTTCGTGCACCGCGCGGGCATCTTGCTAGAAACACTAGAATATGTCTATATAATCCGTATGTGATAGTCCATTTGAAATCTCAAAAAAGAAAAAATATTTAGGTACAGAGGGAGTAATATATTAGGAGTATATCAAAACAATAGTGATTTCTTTCAAGTTTGTGAACAAATACTACTATTCTACTACTTTGGATCCGTCGCAACGCACGGGCACATTGCTAGTAAAAGGAAAAGGCATGCTGCGTTCGCGTCGCACCCCCACATGCCCGGGAATGGGGAGTGCAACACGGTCCGTCTGGCACGACACATAGCTTAGGGAAGGCGTGTTGCCTAGCATTTTCACTTTCATGTGGGACCACCGTTGAGCAAACCGACACCCCGCCCGCCGTCGGGTTGGAAAACAGAAACGATGGGAAGATCTAGCTGTAGCATGGAAGCCAAGAAATTTCGTGTCAGATGGGGCTCGTTGATAGAGTAGGAGCATTCCGTACTAGTACTACTCCTACTAGTTACCAAGTTTGCACTCCTAATACTATATTACTCATACTATCACTATACAACTAGTAGGTACATGCACGACACAACATCATAGGAACAAAAAACGGGAAGATCTTGTTTTGGGCGATTTATCTTTTTTTCAATCAACGTAGTATGAATAATATGATGTGGGGGGCACCCATGAAGCTTATGTGGCTTGGTTGCATGGCTACGGAAGTTTAGAGAAAAATAAATAGATAATGTGTTTAGAGTGCACTCCACTAAATAGATATACTTTGGATCCATTGCAACGGACCGGCACATCTATATTTACTAGTAAGTTATACGTGCCTTGCACGCGAGAGTGAAGTGCGACCAGACATCAACATAAATGTACCACATTATAACAGACAAGCATATACATTTCGAGTCATACGCAAATGAAATTAAAATGTAGGTTTAAATCTCGTCGTGCATCCCATTCAAAATCAAATTATAACTACATAATATTTGATGATTGTGTGGTATATACTACACAAAACTCGTATGAAATATATTAGAACAATTGATTACTCCATTTGCAAATAAAATTGAATTTGGGAAAGATGCCGCATTGGCTTTGAACCAAAACAAAACAAACTCAAGTAAAAATAAATGTCAATTCTCTTGGAAGACCAAACTTGTTAGAACTAAAGTGTAGAGGAGTCTAGAACAAATGAGAAGTGTATATTGTACAACGTAAATGATAGAATAAACATGAATGGTGATTCTTTTAACATAGAAAAACTTAAAGAATTGAAGTATGGAAGAGTCTAGAACAAAGAAGAACTGTCTTTGTTTTCAGGTTCGTGCATAAGCAAAAGTGTGGAATATTCTAAATTAGTACATGTGGCAGAATCCAATGTGGTGGAGAGAATATCCAATGGCCAAGAGCACTCGGATTTTCCACCTCTCAACCGTTGGATCAGTTTCATCCAACAGCCAATATTCAAAGTTATTCGTACACTATATAGTGGTATAGATACCCCCTATATAGTGTGTGAAAAACTTTGAAAGTTGGTCGTTGGATGAAGCCAATCCGACGGTACAAAGATGGCAAATCCGAACACTACTGGCCGTTGGATATCATCCAGCAGATTCTGCCACATGTATAATCTAGAAGACTCCATGGTTGAACTTAATTCATGACTAACTTTGCCACAACTAAGCTTAGGCAAAGTTATCAGTTCTTCAAAATGAGAGCCACAAGTTGGCAAGCCTAAGGGAATCTTTCCACATTTTTTGTGTGTATGTCATGTGGGGCCTTAGTGTGGCTTGCCTAAGGTGTGGCTTGAATCAAACACTTACCTAAGTTAATCAAACTTGCCAAACCTTACATTCCACCAAATTTTCCCACATGTTAGAATACAAAAAACTCCACATGTAGAAGCATAATGCACAAACCACCAGAATCTCATGCGTGCAATGCACGTGTACCTTACTAGTACTAGTTGGTAGTAGTAAGAAACAAATTCCAGTTTTTGCACGAGCTCGTACTGCGGGAGCACCAGAAGGCCTGCTGCAGGAGTTACATTTCCCTCTCGGGGCCCACGGGCGAACTTCAATGGCTTAGTGCACGGCCTATGAGTCAATTACGTGCAGACCTTAAATGCGGCTGGCCCACATGTCATTCGCATGGTGGTGGCATGGTTCGTGACTCACTCGTTCAGGATGAACCGGCCGGTGGTGGCGTGGCCGTGGCGAGGGTGCCACAGCTGGGCGTCGGGGTGTTACGAGGCGTAGATGGCCACACCAGCGGGTACTACCTGTAGTACATAAGTACTCCAGCTGAGGATTGATGCCCGGGACGAAATGTGTCACAGCCGCTAGATGAAAATTCGATGGTGCGGGCTTACGGATCGAACCTGCGGCGGAGCGAGCAAACCACGTCCAATCGGGTGTGTCTGTGGTAGAAAGTTGATGGTCGCCAGCATTCAGGTGGCCCGCATGTCATGCACACAAAAGCGGAAGGCGGTGGGGCTGAGAGGAATGAGGGGCACGCGTCGGGGATGAGGATCCCAGCGCGAACAATCCTACCATTACATCAGCGACATGTGGGACCCATAAGCATGGGTCCCACACATCGTGAAGAATGGCGAGCAAGCGATGATAGCCACGTCGGAGGATCCATGTCCACGTCGGGGGACGTCGTGCCGTGGGTTCGAGCGGCGTCGTGAGAATCGCGTGTGGGTGTGGCAGTGGTAGAAACAAGAAACGTGATGGTCGACGTGGTTCAACTTCCATGGACAAGCTATCATGTCTGCTGACACATGTATATCAAAACTAGACTGTTTACATTTCAAGCAAGTGAACAAGTATTATTCTACTAGTTTGGATCCATTGCAATGCACGGGCCGGCACATTGGTAGTAGTAGTGTCCATCTCTATCTCTAGAGGCCTTCCCTCATTCATCCTTTTCTCTCACAAGATAAACTACTCATACAAATGCATCTTGATGTTCCGTGGAATGCACGAGGATGTTTCCTTGGGGGTCTCTCCGGTAGCGTGGCCGTAGTTGCAAGTTGACGCCCTTGACATGCCGACGTTGAGGGCACTCGGATTTCCTCCGATGAGCAGGTAAGATGAGTTTGATCGCGTAGTAAATGCATTCTAAAGACTACTTCCATGTCCATTTCCTAATTCTCCCCTACCCACTGTTTCACAGGTTAGGCTCGGTGCGAGTGGAGATTGGCTTGCATATGTACGGGAGGGTACCAACATTAATTTGCACAACATTTACAACGGTGACACCGTTCCTGTAGAACCTTTGTCCAACATTGTGATCAGCCATGCAACAGGCCACCACATGAATTGGTACGATGGAACCACGGTGATATTGAATAAGATAGCACGAACCTTGCACATGGCGGTCAAAGGCGGACCATGCTGTCTGCGGCCGATTTGTTGCCGTACGAGTAGGAAGACGTTGTGCTCCTTTCTAACCGCATCTTCGCGGTGACAAACCAGGGGACTTATTTTGTATGGTACACATCCTACGATATACTCCCTCTCTCCCATTTTTTTGTTTTGAATCTTTTCGTTTTATAAGTTTCAAATTCAAATTTAGTGCTCACCATCACATGTTGAGATTACAATGTCCATTAAATCGTTGTGTGCATGTATAGTGAATAAACAAATCTCGAGTTTGGCACGAGTTCGTGCTGCGGGAGCACCACAAGCCCTGGCGCAGGAGTTACATTTCCCTCTCAGGGCCGTCAGGACTGAGCTTCAGCGCCTTACTACACCTACCTTTGAGTCAATAACATGTGGACCCGATAGGTGACTGGTTGTAAGGACCCCAATTCCAAGTCACATCGATCTAGCCGGTAACACCTCATATCACTTTGCGGCCTCACGCACGGTATTCCCACGGGTGTCTCCTTACCATGGCCCGGGACCGTTTGCGCCTTTTGGCTCACGTATATGATAATGTCGCTAGCATCCATATGATAGAGAACCGGGCCGACATGACTAGTCGTGAACCCAAAGTGGCACTAACTTATAGGGACAGGCATACATGAATCAACATCGAGCATGTCGGTCGTGACGTGTGAATCCGGGCTGTAACCTTTGGGCTAACAGGACTCAGGAACCCGGGCTGTAGCAGGCTAGGCGGGACTCAGGATGTCATCGCGTGACATTTCCACGAAGGGATGACCACGAGGCAAGTGAATCACATGCCGGCCCAAGTGTTAGGAAGCGGTAGTCTTTGGGCTAGCGGGACTCCGGTGAACCGGCAGTAGCGGACTACTATGGCTCATGGAAGCACAAGACTAAATTTCCCCATAAGAGAGGCTACCAAGGATAAACAACTAGGTTGTCGGATCCCACACATACCAAGCATTACAAACATACACACAATATGCTCTATATGTGTAAATACAACATGGCATCACAACATAACTCTACGACTCAAGTATTTATTCATTAGTCTCAGGAGCGAGATATTACAAACATGGGTCTCATGACCCAACATTGAAACATACAAATCAAAGCACATGCGGAAGCTTAACATGTCTGAGTACAGACATCTACAAATGAAAAAGGCTTAGAAGCCTGACTATCTACCAGATCCTGCCGAGGGCACAAGATCGTAGCTGAGGTACCAAGCTAAACATCGAAGTCCCCGCGGAACCACTAGTGAGACTGAAGTCTCTCTGCAAAACATAAATTAAGCAAACGTGAGTACAAATGTACCCAGCAATACTTACATCAGAACTAACTACATATGCATCGGTATCAACAAAGGGGGGTGGTGGAGTTTGACTGCAGCAAGCCAGCTTTGACTTTGACTCGTGACTATCTGAACTACGATTGCAAGTAACTCTTTTGAGGTGGCGCTACGAGTCCACATATTCACCATATCAATACACCACTATGGATCCACTCCGTCTCCCTACGGGAACGCCATCCATAGCACTCACGCTTATCTTGCGCATTTTAGAGTATCCACTTTCACTTGTCTATGAACTATATAGGCAACCCAGAAGTCCTTTACCGCGGACACGGCTATTCGAATAGATGATGTTAACCCTGCAGGGGTGTACGTCTTCACACACGCTCTCGCCACTTACCACCATGTACACGTCGTGTATCTCGGCAACCTTCAAGCGGAAGCCTGGCGAGGGAGCCGTTCACAACCTGACTAACCACACAAGTCTCTAGTCCAGGTTAATCTCCTATTCGGGTTCCATCCACGAGGAGATCCGACTGGAGTTTCGCTCACATCCCCAAATATTGTGTGCAGGGTTTCCGAGACACCAAACGGGTGCTCGGTACACCGAACCCACGATGTATCTACCGCATCATAGCCCACCCCTAGGGTCAGCGCTACATACGGCCTCCAACACATATCCTACAAACACACGTAAACTAGTTGCAACTCACGGGCCGAGAGGGCCGAGGCGGTTAATAAGTCGAGAGAGTCAATTAAGGATCCCAATGTGTGGTAGTAGTTGTTCATGGATCACAAACACAGAACTCAGTTCCTATGGACGGCTGCAATGAGACAACCCACCATGTACTCCTACATGGTCTCTCACCGCTACCTTTACCAAATCGTATTCACACACTTAGCTCTCAACAGTAGGACGTGTTCACACAACTCCGATTCATCCCGGATGAATCAAACCTGACACAACTCTAAGCAATAGCAGGCATGACAAACAAGCATGAATGAGTAGGAACATCAGGGCTCAAACAACTCCTACTCATGCTAGTGGGTTTCATCTATTTCTTGTGGAAATGACAGGTCATGCGAGAGGATAAAGGGGTTCAGCTACATGAGCAAGTAACAGATGAATCGTTGTTGTCCTAATGCAATAAAAGAGAAGCGGGAGCGAGAGAGTGGGATTGTATCGGAATGAACAAGGGGTTTTTGCTTGCCTGGCACTTCTGAAGATAGCATTGAGTCTTTATCAGTGTCAACAATCACAATGTCGGTACAACATCTACCGAGGGGGAACAACACCGGCAAATAGAGAAGAAACACGATCAATGCAATGCACAATATGATGCATGCTATGACATGGCAATATGAATGTGTTTTGGGCTAATGCAAGCTAGAACAGATTGAGATGAGTCCATTTGAACCAAAGATTCAAATGCAAACCCATTTTAAGAGGTTATATTAGTGCATTAACTTGTTTCATCTAAACAGCAAGGTTAAATTGTTTAAACATGCATGAAACCAGTACATATGGATAGATTGGATTTTTTTGATCATTTTTCATATATAATTTATTTGATTTGGAGCTACGATTGATTTTCTATGATTTTTACGAAGTTTGCTACAATTTCTGAAATTTTCTATATAAAAATAAATCCAGAAATTAGTTATTGCATCAGCAATGCGTCAGGGTGACGTCAGTGGTCAAACGGGACGTCCAGGTCAACCTGACCAGTGGGTCCCTCGTGTCAGCAGTTATTTAAACTAACTAAATTTAGTTAGTTCTAATCTGAGTTAATTAGCAGAGGGGGTCCCACTTGTCATAGACTCAGGGGAGTCAACCTAGGCCCACCCAGTCAAAGTCAAAGGTCAAACACACCGGCGTTTAACCGCCGGCGAGGCCAGACGCGGCGGTGAGAGTGCATTAGCGCGTTCCGGCGACCAAAAGAGCGGCGGAGGGCATCAACGTGTAGCTGCGAGCAGGCCGTAGCGTTTGGTGGCGGTGGTGGAGCTCGGGGTGGCCGGAAACGTCGCCGGCGACGACCTTGGCGGCCGCCGGAGTCGGGTGAGGTCGAACCCGAGGCTGCAGGGCACGGCGAGGCACGGGAAGTGGTGCGTTGGACTCGTGGGAGTGCGGTGGAGTTAGTGGACAAGGTGGTGAGGCCTGTGGGTGGTCGGAGTCACGTCGGCGACGAGCTCCGCGGCGGCACGTGCAGGTGAGCTTCATCCAGTCGATGCAGGGCTCGAGAGCGAGAATGGGAGGGATGGAGAGGTAGCTGAGCTCACGGTGGTCACGTAGGAGTAGACGGCACGGTCGGGGACGAGCTGATGCGGTGGCGACGGTGAAGGGGATCGGCGGCGGTGCTCGGCGAATATGATCTCGAAGAAGACGAAGCGGGGCTTGCGAGCGCTCGGGGCTCGGGCTGCTCGACGGAGTCGACGACGGCGGAGTTGTCGGACACGGTGGCTCGGTACAGGGACGACGGTGGACGCGGTTTCACAGTGGCGCGGGCGCAGCAGCGTCGGCCATGGCGGAGGGAGAGTGAGAGAGAGAGAGGCAGGGGGAATGCGAGATGTCCACGGGGTCGGGGCGGCAACGTGGAGCTTGCCCAGGTGTCCAGGGGCGAAGCGGCAAGCAGGTGGCGCCGTGGCGAGCTCGCGCTCATCGGCGTCACCTCCCTGCCTGCCTGGCGGGAACGAAGCAGCTGGCTGGCGTGGGCTAGCATAGTGCTGGACCAGCCAATTGGGCTGCCAGGCCGGCTGCGGCCAGGTAAGTTCCCTCCTTCTCTTTTATTTCTGGTTTTCTATTTTTCTGTAAGTTTGTGGCTTTATTAAAAATAACTAGGCACTTCTAAAAAATCGTAAAAATAATAAGAGGCTCTGTTTAGAATATCTCCAACAGCCCATACTTATTTCCAAAATTATTTGAGCCTTTAAAATATTTTATAGAATATAAATGTCCAAATTCAAATACTTATGATTTAATTCAAAATCCAAAGTGTCCTAGAAAAATGTGCACCATTTTTGGCAGAGGTTCTAGACCAATTCAAAAATGATGAACTTTTGTGAAGGGCATTTTGGGTTCATTGAAATAGATTTTACTTGAGCCTATTTGATTTGATTTGATGCTAGGGTTTGTTCAACCCCCATTTCATTATTTAAATGAAATTTAGACATGATGACATGATGATCATGCAAGGACAAGCAAAGTCTAAGCTAGGGCTGTGACAACTCACCCCCACTATACAAGAATCTCGTCCCGAGATTCAAGACGCGAGGTAAGAAGACAGAGGGGACACGAAGCTAACACGATCTTCATGATCCAATTGCCCTTCTCGAGGATGTTGATTCATTGCTTCAAATTTATCTTGACGTCTTGCTTTGAGAACTACATCCAACATGACAACGAGTAGAAGGAAGAAGTTTAGAAGAATCGATATTCTTGAGGTTCGAGCAACTTAGGATCATCTTAATGATTACAAGATCAACTCACGGAATAAGACATGAAAACATCTCTGGAACTAAGGGGCAAAACATGCATCGGGGCTGACGGAAGAAACAATTTGACGAGGGTTTCAAAGTAGCGAGGGAAATTGCCATGATTCCAAAACGGGGCACCTTAGGGAAGGTGAGTCGAAGAACTATCCCCTTAAGTGGCAAAAAGAATTCCTTTTGATACATAGATCATTGAAATTATTTATACCAGCCTAAGGCAATCACAAACGATCGTGTGAACGAATTCGTAAGAATGGCATACTCATACCAGAATAGATGATGTGGACTACCTTGTTGAAGAGAACACAATGGATGATTTTGCTTATCATCGGGGATGGATGGGACCCATGGTAGGACCACTTTTGAAGATGATCCTAAACAGTAATTACTGAGGTGCAACCTGGGAACAAAATGCAAATCTTTGGGAATGATTACGTGGCGGGAATAACTCAACGAGAGTGATTCCACCGTTTGAATGGATATAGCTTAATCGAGGAAACCAAGAGCACAACAATCCCTAGGGCACAACTTATAGAATAAGCCGCATGAAATCCTCGTGGAGAAGATGGACAAATTACCCATTCAAGATACTATAGTGATAGATCCCCCCGGCTAGGTGTGTCGGCCAGAACATCAACCTTGTCGGGACCTACATCATAGATCTTGGAGAAGTTCCAACCATCATATCCGCCTGAGATTCAGATCTGGTTGGTAATAGGATGTCTCAGACAGCATATCCGGAAAACAAAGTTTGCAACACAAATAGACGAGACGGAGTTGCAAGATTCTCGGGGATGAACTACGATAGCAAGCTCCAAAACATGAGCTGGTTCTGCTACAAACCTGTGAACACGATGTCCAAGACAAGCATGACCACATAGTAGTCTTATAATGAAACACTATCGAGTTCAGGTTAGGATCCATCATCAAGGATTTCGAAGTCTTTCTGGCAGCGGACTTCTTTTCCTTGAACAAGTCAACCAGTGGCTTGAACTGCTAGGGAAAATATGGAATGAAGGTTGCAAGTCTCCAAACCACAGGATACTTCGCACATATGCATGAATGACTTGGGATGATTCCGCGGAAGCAAAAAACAAACTTTCTCGAATTCATGGCGGCAACTTACATTGATTGCACGTGAACTTAGAGGAAGTCGCTACTTTCATCCAAACATATGCTTCATGAACGGAACATGAAGGCATCGTTTAGAAAGTTTCCAACACTAGCTTAATGTTTAACACGAATCATGGTGGAGACAAGATGCTGCTAATGGGCTCAACAACAACTCATCCGAATTTCCATATCCTTTGGACTTCCACCATCATGTGAACATGGTGATAGCATTGGTCGCACCAAAAGATGTAATGGTATATGCTCGAGGGATCACCCACGAGTAAGACAACATTACGAACATCGTTGGTTCTGATTTGACTTGACAATAGCCCATACTCAAGTCAAAGTTTTGACAAGGCAATAGATCCAACAACTGATCACGAGGACCAATTGGTGAAGATATCATCTTTCTTCAACACACACACACACACACACAAAGATATCCCTTTGGAAGTGAACTAAGTTAGACAAGCTTTTATCTCCCAACTCTCCAAGTTGTTGTTTAGCTTAACAAACTAGCTCATGGGTATCCAACACAGTTCTTGGAGAAAAGTGGTTTATTGGAAAACCAACTTGATCACGAGCTCAACATAACGATCGAGGACAACACGGTAATACTTCCGAGAAGATATTCGGAAAATCACGAACCACCGGTATGTTACTAAGCTCAAGAACAACCTTGCTTTTTAGGGAAAGATGATATGAACAATAAGCAAGGGATTGAATAATCCTAAATCATTGATCGAAGAGTGCACCGGAAATAAGGACTAGGTAGCACAGTCTATCTTAGAATGATGATTCAATAACCAACACGCTAAGGGTGAAACTATTGTCCATTTACTACTAAGCAACATGGTTGCTAGAAGTATTAATTTCACACATCATGATTCACCTGTCAGAGTTCTGGTTACAATAACACGGAACCGAGGAATGATTAATGATGGCGAGAAGTATCACTACGTCAAGAATTCATAAGAGGAGGTGCAATTATCATGACACTCCTGACATAAAGACGGCGATACTTCAGGGTAGAACAGAATCAAAAGCTGGATTGGCATTTTGATCTACGGAATACAACTGCTTTGACCCAATCCTAGATATGGATGAGGTACTGGAGTTTGTTTCTCCAAGTCATTCCGGATAGAATGGCTTGATGGACCACAAGAATAATGGGCATCGATGAGCACGAGTGCACGACTACTCCTGACTACAAATTGATAGACGGAGATCAGGATACAAGTAAAGAGGGACAACTCAAAGGAACATATGTTTTTCTGAGTTGTGGATGCATAGATTAGTATGTTGTCGCTCAACATTTCTTACGGATAACCCATGCGGAAAGGGGTAGAACTGGCAGAATCACAATATAGAATGGAGGACTCATCAAGAGCACTCTGGTTGTGATCTTTTGGTTTAAAAGAACTCCTGCCAAGAATGGTTCATGGTAATTGGAAGAAAGATGTACCACGAACCTCGAGGACTATCACAAAGGTTACTAATATCCTAAAGGAACTAGCAACACTATCAACATTAGGTGAGTAGGGTGAATCTCGGGTTCAAGAACCCAAGAATAGAATACCTACTACTAAATGGCATCACGGGATGCTTTCGAGGATGGTGGCCAGAACTGTCACACTGGGAACACAAAACATGGCTAGATTACTAGGTGGTTCACTAAGACACCTAGGGTCATAATAGTAGCTCCAACATATATACTGAGGCAATAGAGTACCTCAACGCATCGGTTAGTGTGCTTATTCTGACCAAAAAGGACATCGGGAACGGAAAGAAAGGATTTGCAAATGCATCAGACTATTTAGAGACCTGGGATGACTCGGACAGCATATTGGCTGTAAATGCTCAAAATGATTTGAGACATCCTGCAAAAATGGTGGCATAACCACTCATAAGCACAAAATCAAGGTTCCGAGACCAACTATGAACACACAGAAGTAGTATAAACTGAACTGGGCTTAAAACCAACAATCTTAAAGGTCTATGGATTAGTAACATGTCATCCTGATAGATAGATGAGAAGCCTAGTTCTTAAACCCCGTAGAAGAGAAGAGGATGACTCAGATCAGAAGGCCATGAGGTATAAGGAGTAAAAAGATCCTTACGTTCCCTTCCACAATCAATTCCCTTACATAACTAAAGCATTTCTAGACACAACTTTGACCGGTTTGGCTCGGTAATCCTACAGGCAATCAGGCTCTGATACCAAAGCTGTCAGGACCCCGTTTCCAA
The DNA here is from genome assembly GCA_021605145.1 of Aegilops bicornis. Classification (NCBI taxonomy): domain Eukaryota; kingdom Viridiplantae; phylum Streptophyta; class Magnoliopsida; order Poales; family Poaceae; genus Aegilops; species Aegilops bicornis. The sequence continues at coordinate 192,969,720 of CM038672.1, read as the reverse complement.
GTCCATCGATCTAGCTGGTAACACCTCATATCACTTTGCGGCCTCACGCATGGTATTCCCACGGGTGTCGCCTTACCATGGCAGGACCGTTTAGCCTTTTGGCTCACGTATATGATAATGTCGCTAGCATCCATATGACAGAGAACCGGGCCGACATGACTAGTCGTGAACCCAAAGTGGCACTAACTTATAGGGACAGGCATACATGAATCAACATCGAGCATGTCGATTCGGACGTGTGAATCCGGTACAGTAACCTTTGGGCTATGAGGACTCAGGGAACCCGGCCGCTGTGAGCTAAGCGAGGACTCGGATGTCATCGCGTGACATTTCCACGAAGGGCAGAACCACGAGAACGAAGTGAATCACATGTCGGCCAGTCAAGTGTTCCGGAGCGATAGTCTTTGGGCTAGCAGGACTCCGGTGAACCGGGCTGTAGCGGACTACTATGGCTCATGGAAGCACAAGACTAAATTTCCCCATAAGAGAGGCTACCAAGGATAAACAACTAGGTTGTCGGATCCCACACATACCAAGCATTACAAACATACACACAATATGCTCTATATGTGTAAATACAACATGGCATCACAACATAACTCTACGACTCAAGTATTTATTCATTAGTCTCCGAGGAGCGAGATATTACAAACATGGGTCTCATGACCCAACATTCAGAGCATACAAATCAAAGCACATGCGGAAGCTTAACATGTCTGAGTACAGACATCTACAAATGAAAAAGGCTTAGAAGCGACTATCTACGAGATCTGCCGAGGGCACAAGATCGTGGTGAGGTACCAAGCTAAACATCAAGTCCCCATGGAACCACTAGTGAGACTGAAGTCTCTCTGCAAAACATAAATTAAGCAAACGTGAGTACAAATGTACCCAGCAATACTTACATCAGAACTAACTACATATGCATCAGTATCAACAAAGGGGGTGGTGGAGTTTGGATCACAAGCCAGCTTTGACTCGGCCGCTATCCTGAACTACGACCGCAAGTAACTCTTTTGAGGTGGCGCACACGAGTCCACATATTCACCATATCAATACACCACTATGGATCCACTCCCGTCTCCCTACGAGAACGCCATCCATAGCACTCACGCTTATCTTGCGCATTTTAGAGTATCCACTTTCACTTGTCTATGAACTATATAGGCAACCCAGAAGTCCTTTACCGCGGACACGGCTATTCGAATAGATGATGTTAACCCTGCAGGGTGTACGTCTTCACACACGCTCTCGCCACTTACCACCATGTACACGTCGTGTATCTCGGCAACCTTCAAGCGGAAGCTGGCGAGGGAGCCGTTTCACAACCTGACTAACCACACAAGTCTCTAGTCCAGGTTAATCTCCTATTCGGGTTCCATCCACGAGGAGATCCGACTGGAGTTTCGCTCACATCCCCAAATATTGTGTGCAGGGTTTCCGAGACACCAAACGGGTGCTCGGTACACCGGGCCACGATGTATCTACCGCATCATAGCCCACCCCTAGGGTCAGCGCTACGCACGGCCTCCAACACATATCCTACAAACACCAGAAACTAGTTGCAACTCACAGACGGAGGGCAGGCGGTTAATAAGTCGAGAGAGTCAATTAAGGATCCCAATGTGTGGTAGTAGTTGTTCATGGATCACAAACACAGAACTCGGTTCCTATGGGCCAGTGCAATGAGACAACCCACCATGTACTCCTACATGGTCTCTCACCGCTACCTTTACCAAATCGTATTCACACACTTAGCTCTCAACAGTAGGACGTGTTCACACAACTCCGATTCATCCCGGATGAATCAAACCTGACACAACTCTAAGCAATAGCAGGCATGACAAACAAGCATGAATGAGTAGGAACATCAGGGCTCAAACAACTCCTACTCATGCTAGTGGGTTTCATCTATTTACTGTGGAAATGACAGGTCATGCAGAGGATAAAGGGGTTCAGCTACCGCAGCAAGTAACAGATGAATCGTTGTTGTCCTAATGCAATAAAAGAGAGCAGGAGCGAGAGAGTGGGATTGTATCGGAATGAACAAGGGGTTTTTGCTTGCCTGGCACTTCTGAAGATAGCATTGAGTCTTTATCAGTGTCAACAATCACAATGTCGGTACAACATCTACCGAGGGGGAACAACACCGCAAATAGAGAAGAAACACGATCAATGCAATGCACAATATGATGCATGCTATGACATGGCAATATGAATGTGTTTTGGGCTAATGCAAGCTAGAACAGATTGAGATGAGTCCATTTGAACCAAAGATTCAAATGCAAACCCATTTTAAGAGGTTATATTAGTGCATTAACTTGTTTCATCTAAACAGCAAGGTTAAATTGTTTAAACATGCATGAAACCAGTACATATGGATAGATTGGATTTTTTTGATCATTTTTCATATATAATTTATTTGATTTGGAGCTACGATTGATTTTCTATGATTTTTACGAAGTTTGCTAGTCGTGAACCCAAAGTGGCACTAACTTATAGGGACAGGCATACATGAATCAACATCGAGCATGTCGGTCAAATGACGTGTGAATCCGGCTGTAGCATGGCTAACAGGACTCGGGAACCCGGCTGTAACAGAAGCTAAGCAGACTCGGATGTCACCGCGTGACATTTCCGTGAAGGGACGGAACCACGAGGCGAAGTGAATCACATGTCGGCCAGTCAAGTGTTCCGAGCAAGCGATAGTGTTGGGCTAGCAGGACTCCGGTGAACCGGGCTGTAGCGGACTACTATGGCTCATGGAAGCACAATACTATATTTCCCCATAAGAGAGGCTACCAAGGATAAACAACTAGGTTGTCGGATCCACCACACACCAAGCATTACAAACATACACACAATATGCTCGATATGTGTAAATACAACATGGCATCACAACATAACTCTACGACTCAAGTATTTATTCATTAGGCTCCGAGGAGCGAGATATTACAAACATGGATCTCATGACCCAACATTCAGAGCATACATATCAAAACATGCGGAAGCTTAACATGTCTGAGTACAGACATCTACAAATGAAAAAGGCTTAGAAGCCTGACTATCGACCAGATCCTGCCGAGGGCACAAGATCGTAGCTGAGGTACCAAGCTAAACGTCGAAGTCCCCGAGGAACCACTAGTGAGACTGAAGTCTCTCTACAAAACATAAATTAAGCAAACGTGAGTACAAATGTACCCAGCAAGACTTACATCAGAACTAACTACATATGCATCGGTATCAACAAAGGGGGTGGTGGAGTTTAACTACAGCAAGCCAGCTTTGACTCGGTGGCTATCCTGAACTACATTTGCAAGTAACTCTTTTGAGGTGGTGCACGAGTCCACATATTCACCATATCAATACACCACTATGGATCCGCTCCCGTCTCCCTACGAGAACGCCATCCATAGCACTCACGTTTATCTTGCGCATTTTAGAGTATCCACTTTCACTTGTCTATGAACTGTACAGGGAACCCAGAATCCTTTACCGAGGACACGGCTATTCGAATAGATGATGTTAGCCCTGCAGGGGTGTACTTCTTCACACACACTCTCGCCACTTACCACCATGTACACGTCGTGTATCTCGGCAACCTTCAAGCGGAAGCTTTGGCGAGGAGTCGGCCACGACCTGACTAACCACACAAGTCTCTAGTCCAGGTTTATCGCCTATTCGGGTTCCATCTGCGAGGAGATCCGGCGGAGTTTTGCTCACAAGCGCCAAACGATGTGTGCAGGGTTCCCGAGACACCAAACGGGCGCTCGCTACACTGGGCCACGGTGTATCTACCGCATCATAGCCCACCCCTAGGGTTAGCGCTACGCACGGCCTCGAACACATATCCTACAAACACCAGAAACTAGTTGCAACTCACAGGGACAGAGGGCGAGGCGGTTAATAAGTCGAGAGAGTCAATTAAGGATCCCAATGTGTGGTAGTAGTTGTTCATGGCTCACAAACACAGAACTCAGTTCCTGAGGACGGCTGCAATGAGACAACCCAGCATGTACTCCTACATGGCGTCTCACCGCTACCTTTACCAAATCGTATTCACACACTTACCTCTCAACAGTAGGACATGTTCACACACCTCCGATTCATCCCGGATGAATCAGACTTGACACGACTCTAAGCAATAGCAGGCATGACAAACAAGCATGAATGAGTAGGAACATCAGGGCTCAAACAACTCCTACTCATGCTAGTGGGTTTCATCTATTTACTGTGGCAATGACAGGTCATGCAGAGGATAAAGGGGTTCAGCTACCGCAACAAATGTGAGATGAATCGTTGTTGTCCTAATGCAATAAAAGAGAGCAGGAGCGAGAGAGTGGGATTGTATCGGAATGAACAAGGGGGTTTTGCTTGCCTGGCACTTCTGAAGATAGCATTGAGTCTTCATTAGTGTCAAGACCACAACGTCGGTACAACGTCTACCGAGGGGGAACAACACCAGCAAGCAGAGAAGAAACACGTTCAATGCAATGCACAATATGATGCATGCTATGACATGGCAATATGAATGTGTTTTGGGCTAATGCAAGCTATCACAAATTGAGATGAGTCCATTTGAACCAAAGATTCAAATGCAAACCCATTTTAAGAGGTTATATTAGTGCATTAACTTGTTTCATCTAAACAGCTAGGTTAAATTGTTTAAACATGCGTGAAAGCAGTACAGATGGATACATTGGATTTTTCTGATCATTTTTCATATATAATTTGTTTGATTTGGAGCTACGGTTGATTTTCTACGATTTTTAGAAGTTTGCAACAATTTCTGGAATTTTCTATATAAAAATAAATCCATGAAATTAGTTATTGCATCAGAAGTGTGTCAGGGTGACGTCAGTGGTCAAAGGGGACGTCCAGGTCAACCTGACCAGTGGGTCCCGCGTGTCAGCAGTTATTTAAACTAACTAAATTTAGTTAGTTCTAATCTAAGTTAATTAGCAGAGGGGGGTCCCACTTGTCATAGACTCAGGGGAGTCAACCTGGGTCCACCCAGTCAAAGTCAAAGGTCAAACACACTGGCGTTTAGCCGCCGGCAAGGCCAGACGCGGCAGTGAGAGTGCATTAGCGTGTTCCGGCGACCAAAAGAGCGGCGGATGGTATCAACGCGTAGCTGGGAGCAGGCCGCAGCGTTTGGTGGCGGTGGTGGAGCTCGGGGTGGCCGGAAACATCGCCGGGGACGACCTTGGCGGTCGCCGGAGTCGGGTGAGGTCGAACCGAAGGCTGCGGGGCACGGCGAGGCACGGGAAGTGGTGCGTTGGACTCGTGGGTGTGCGGTGGAGTTAGTGGACAAGGTGGTGAGGCATGTGGGTGGTCGGAGTCACGTCGGCGACGAGCTCCGTGACGGCGCATGCGGGTGAGCTTCATGCAGTCGATGCAGGGCTCGAGAGCGAGAACGGGAGGGATGGAGAGGTAGCTGAGCTCGCGGCGGTCACGTAGGAGCAGACGGCGCGGTCGGGGACGAGCTGATGCGGCGGCGACGGCGAAGGGGATCTGCGGCGGTGCTCGGCGAAGATGATCTCGAAGAAGACGAAGCGGGGCTCGCGAGCGCTCGGGGCTCGGGCTGCTCGACGGAGTCGACGACGGCGGAGTTGTTGGACACGGCGGCTCGGTACAGGGACGACGGTGGATGCGGTTTCACGATGGCGCGGGCGCAGCAGCGTCGGCCATGGCGGAGGGAGAGCAAGAGAGAGAGGCAGGGGGAATGCGAGATGTCCACGGGTCGGGCGGGCGTGGAGCTCGCGCAGTGTCCAGGGCGAAGCGGCAAGCGGTGGCACTGCGGCGAGCTCACGCCGCGGCCACCTCCCCGCCTCGGGACGAAGCTGGTCTGGGCCAAAGATAAAGGCCGGACCGCCAGTGGGCTGCCAAAGTGGCTGCCGTAAGTTCCCTCCTTCTGTTTTATTTCTGGTTTTCTATTTTTCTGTAAGTTTGTGGCTTTATTAAAAATAGCTAGGCACTTCTAAAAAATCCTGAAAATAATCAGAGGATCTGTTTAGAATATCTCCAACAGCCCACACTTATTTCCAGAATTATTTGAGCATTTAAAATATTTAATAGAATTTAAATATCCAAATTCAAATACTTATGATTTAATTCAAAATCCAAAGTGTCCTAGAAAAATGTGCACCATTTTTGGCAGAGGTTCTAGACCAATTCAAAAATGATGAACTTTTGTGAAGGGCATTTTGGGTTCATTGAAATAGATTTTACTTGAGCCTATTTGATTTGATTTGATGCTAGGGTTTGTTCAACCCCCATTTCATTATTTAAATGAAATTTAGACATGATGACATGATGATCATGCAAGGACAAGCAAAGGCTAAGCTAGGTCTGTGACACTGGTCCACATGTAATGCTCTCGAAGGCAGAGGGGCAGTGGGCCAAGAGGGGTGAGCCGCAGGCCGGGGGACGTGTGGTTTCATGGGTTCGAGCGGCGTCGTGGGAATCACGGGTGGCTGTGGTAGAAACTTGATGCTCGCCGCATTTTAGGTGGCCCACATGTCATGCACACAAAGGAAGAGGGGCGGTGCGGCCGAGAGGGGTGAGGCGCACGTCGGGGGGCGTGGTGCCGTGGGTTGGAGAGGTGTCGTGGGAATCATGAGATGAAACGTGATGGTCGCCGTAGTTGAACTTCCATGGACAAGGTGTCATGTCTACGGACACATGCACTGCATACCGATCGCTGGAAGGAGTAGCAGAGAAAGCTATATATGCAGATAAATAGTTCCTTATAGTCAAGTGGACCCACGCTACTACTCTGTTCCAAAGACATGCACGCCATCGAAATAGTCCATCTATATCAATATACACCGAGAGGGAATAATATTTTTACAAGAGAGGAAATAGTTCATCCATCCATAATGCCTCCTGCTGGTGCAGCCTTTTCTTCTTCTTCTTCTTATTTTTCTTCTTGTTGTTCTCATTCTCTGTGGGAGACGGCTTCGCAACAAGCTCTTTGGACATTGCAGCTATCTCAAAACTCACACGGGCATCGCGGGCAGCATACTTTATCCGCTCGTACGTCAAGGGATAATTCTCCCATCCAGACGACCTTAATGCCATCGTCTCGTCACCCTTATGAAGATTTGTACCGATCACAAAATTTGCTACGTTGAATAGGGATGGTGTCTGTTTATCACAATCTTCTACAGGAATTTTGATTCTGGTTTGTAGGTCAGCGATGCTTTTCAAATCAAGGTTGTACGGCTCCAGCTTCTGTTTGTCCCCTTCGATGGCTGCCCCACAGAAGTATATGTCATCCCAAGACAAGAAATCGTGAAGCTCACCTGGTATGGAGGGCGAGTGTATGATGTGGTACACCAAAACATCATCTTCGAGGCACAAAGAAGGACGGCGCGCTACCGGATCTTCGAGGGCATGCTCCGTGTACTCTACGTCGAGACCGATGACCATCATCTCTACCTTTTCGAGGGAGTTGGATACATTGTTGATCCACTGCCGAACAACCCTTGGGTGGACGGTGACGGTGGCAACTATGCGCATCGAGCCTTCGACGAGGACATGTTGGACGCTAAAAACCTGCATCTCGATCTCTTTCGCCATTTGGAACCGCTGGAATGGAGGGCTATGGTTTGGAGAATTAGGATTAGATGGATAGGCTAACTGAAGTAGTAGATGATTATTTAAAGAGGTTAAAACAATGTGAACGCAGTGGGGTTTGGATGCAAATGAAGACGAAGGGGAGGTGAAGAAGCCGAGGACAATCGGTTCCCGATGGAGAAGTAAATGGGAGAAGTGGCATGCAGGCAGTTGATTAGACGGCTAGGTAGACTAAACGAAAAGGCTATGCGGGTAGACTGATGAGTCGTACCTGTTCGTGTACGTGCCCAAATCTGGTTTAGGAATACTCCCTCCGTTTAGGTGAGTATAAGTCACCTTATGAAAATCTTGTTTTCCCAAAACCTTTAGGCGTGGAGCATTAACTTCCTGCTCGATCCCCTCCTAGCCTCGTTAGCCAGCGTTCTCTTCCTCTGCTGCCGCATTCTACCTTTCCATTTTTCCTCTTCTCAAGTCTGGAACGATCTTCATGCCGTCCTTGATGCACCAGAACGACCACTGCATGCATCGTGGCAGGGCGTTGATTGGGCATGCACGAGAATTTGGTTCTGCTCGCAATAAGGATGATACCTGAACGATGAGGTGAACAGGCATGCTAGCACGGGAGACCTATTTCCTCTATACAATACTGGAGTACTCATGTTCCTACTACTACTACTAGTAGTAGTAGTACAACTGTGGTACACTTGATGGTCAAAATACTAATCATCCGGTCCTCACAGTGAAGTGACAACACCCTGCGCCTGACACTAGTCCAGGCGAGGCGCGTGTTCGGGTTAACAAAGCCAGCCACCCTGTGCACTGTGCAGTCTGTCACCACCGATATACAGCACATTAGCGCCTCGCCTCGTCTCCCTCTCCGCTCCCATATCACCACTCCATCTCCATCTCCTTCTCCGTCTCCGTCTCCATCTCCATCTCATTGTTCCCCCGTGTACCGTCGCCTCACTCGTCTCCCCCAGTACCACTATTCCCTCACTAGCTGCTCCAGCACCGACATCCTTCTCCCCCGTAAATCAAGCCCCCTTCCAAACTCCACCATGGCCGAACATGAACCACACAGCATCCATATGAGCCACGATTGGAGCAATCTCCCCGGTGACATCCTCGACCTCTGTTGTTCGTGTATGGATATGTTGAGCGCCCTGTGGCTGGCTGCATGCTCGAGGGACATGCACACGGCCATCATCGAAGCGAGGCCTAAGCTTTTCAAGACACCCTGCTTGCTGCTATCTGGTTTTGCGAGATTGGCTCACCATGATACGGAGGCGTGCATGATGCCCCTTGACTTCAATCCGATCTCCATTAGCCGAAACTTCTTTGCAGGTATGTAGTGGGTCGCCGTACATCATTTCTCTCGACATCAATCCGATCACCATCGCCCGAAACATCTTGGGAGGTATGTACTAGGTCGGCATTAACTCCCATTGGATGGCTGCCATCAGAGAAGACGGTAAAAAGTTGGTGCTCGTGAACTTCCAGACCTCCCATGAGATTATCCTTCCTCCGTTGGATTATATACAGTATTACCATCGCGGTCGAAGTCATCTAGATTACTACGTCAGTTGGATGGACCTTGTTTTGCAGAAGATTGTAATCTGCCAAGTGCCCACACGACATGCGAATTACATAGACTTCAAGCTAATTGCCTTGTTCGACCGCGGACTCGCCTATCTCTACGCCGGTGCCTTCTTTAGCTGGAGACAACTCGGCTCACAGTGGATCGTCGTCAAAGCTGATACACACTTCTGTGATGCTATTGAACACAATGGCATCATCTACATGATCGACAAAGCACATGGCACCACGTATTGCTGGGACGGCGCGTGTAAGTTTTTTCCCTCTCATGTTAATGATCACGCCATGACACTGTTTTATCTTTTTGTGATGATTGGCATATCCCTGTTTGAGCAGAATTTGAGTAGACCTATGGCAATGTATTAGAGACGCCGTAAATCAGCTATATTTGGAATGAGTTAATTCATGCGATTGTGACCATGTTATTACAGCCAATTTGTACCCTGAATAATCAAACGGCTAGCAATATATGGAATTATCCTTATTTTACAGTAATCTATATACTACTACTAAATATGAGTGTGTATCAATGGCCTTGTTAGTTTCCTCATTTTCATGATGTAGAAACATGCACCACAATGTTGGTTTCATCTAACCATACATTAGGGAAGTAAATGTGCATATGGAGAACTCTATATTTGGAAGTAGTGAAATCCTGCAATGCTTACCATGTGTACATACCTATATTCGCCCTTCAGCAATCAATGGCTAGAATAATATCCTCACAAAATGTTTGCCCACAAAACAGGAGTATATAACAATGCATGGTCTGTTAGTTGCCTTGAAGAATTTCTTTGTGAGGACAGAACATGATTACATAACATGCATGACATGGTAGTTTCCTGTGAAGAATCGATTGCGAGATAACATGAGTATAACCATGCATGGCACTTCTATATTTTTGAACCAAGTATACATTTCCCTGTATTTTCCTCCCAGTTCCAACAGGGACATATCAGTAATGTTTCTTGCATTATCCTACTCATACTCTGAACAATGCTGATCTTACATTAACAATGCCTGTCCTTTTTGATATGATGTAGTGTCCCTCTGATTCGCCCTTTGTAATCACACCACCTTTGCCAAAAACAGGGAAGGACAACTGGTTCCTCGCTCGATCAGACGACGGCAAAAGACTGATGATCATTCGGACACATGAGCCGGTAAAGTAATATTGCAAAAACCCCACTATATACAAGCACCGTGTAATATGTGAGTATCCGGGCAGTGGCTGTTACGTCTATGAGCAGGATACCGGCTTGTTGGGGCCTTTACGATTTTTTAGTTGGAGGCGGGTAAACAGCCTTGGTTCACACTCTCTGTTTCTCGGACTCAATTATCCAATTAACCAGGAGATCACCGTTGGCATGGACCTTGATGGCAGAGAAGCTCTGTTTTCTATGGAAAACTGTGTCTACACGGCGAGCCCTAGGAGTTCGGTAGCAAAGTACCCTGATTGTCAACGATACAGCCTACAGACAAAAGAAGGTGAGAATGACAAAGGCATCCAGATTAACTTTGATCCTTGGATGTCTCAATTACGATAGGCAGTGATGTGGTTCAAGCCTTCAGGTTGATAGGTAACTGGGTTGTTGCATCGAAAGGGTGGAATCTTGGTGTCTCCGGATCCTTTGATCATTTGAAGTGGGGCTGCAAATTATGATGGTGTTGGATCATCTCTTCGAATGACTTTGTTGTCTTTGCTGCTGGTTCTAGATGGGTAGTTCTTTCTTTTGTTATGCATATTCCTTGGCATTTGGTCAACCTCGTCTATGTCACTCTTACTATGTAATAGTTGCTTCTGTTTAGAATGTCATTCTCGTCTGGATCATGAGAGTCTGAGCGCTGCAGATTGGTGCGTTTTGGTGGTGTAGCATGACTTCTTATGAACTATCATGTCTTGCTGTTTATGTCAGTAGTAGTCACTAGTCAGTGTTTGAATGTTGTACATATCGTTGTTTCGAACTGTTTATTGTCTCGAATTACTGGTGGGCTAAATGAGGGCATCACCATTCTCCAGTGTTAAGAGTATATCTCCTTTTTTCAAGTTATATAATTTGAGCTCAGTGTCTTTTCGATGATGTACACTTGTTTGGGCCAGTGAGGTGTCGTTGAATATGGGCCGAGTAGTAACGCAATGGCAAACAGGTCAATTATGACTCTCAGGCAGGGCTCTCAAAAGATCCTGAAAAAAAAAAGGCCGGGCTCTCCAAAAAAGAAAGAATAAGGACTCTTAGGCCGACATGTGGGCGCCACCGGTGTTTTCGTGCGCTTGCGCGCCGAGAGAATATTGGTGCGTGCTCGAAATTCATGCTACCTTTTCATCCCCAGTCTCCCGCCCCTCCCCCACCTCCGGAATCTCGATTCCTGCTCCAGTTCCCCCAAATCCCCCTCCTGTCCACCTTGTACTCAAGCGCACTATCATGTCGCCGGTCAACGCGGGTCTCCAAGCCGGAGATCCTAAGGTCCGTCCTGCCTTCAGTCGCTGCGTGCTGTCGCTCAACAGTGGCATGGCGGCGCTTGACGACCAGTTTGCCGGAAAAGTACTGATGGTAACCATCAACGGCGACCGGCCTCCCGTCTCGCCGGACGACCTTGTCAAAGCTCTTGGCATTGCGCATGGCATCCAAATAAGTGACTTGCTCGTCGAAATCTGTCCGCCACCGGCTGATTTCTTCGTCAGGTTCCGGACAACTTTCGACTGCAATCGTGTGTTCGAATATTCCCGGTGTTTGTTCTGCGATGGCGCGCTGGTGAGCTTTGATCGGTGGCACCCAGGATGGGGCTCGGTGCCCTCCGAGCTTGAGTTTTTAACAAAGGTTACCTTCCACGGCATGCCTCGACGTGCTTGGAACAGCGAGTCCATGAACGAGCTTATCAACGACCTTGGAGGTGAGCTCGTAAGTATGTTTGTTCCTCCATACAGCTGGGCTCTGACGGTTATGGCATGGATGAAGAAGCCGTCCACCATACCGAAGGTGATTGGTGTTGAGATACCGGTGCAGGAACCGGGTTGTACTATTAAATGCCGCCACCAAGGCCGCCCGCGGACCACGTTAGGGATGTACCTGTATCGAGTGTTCGTGCATGTCAAAGAAGTGGTCAATCCATCAATTGAAGTCCTGCCGCCGCCGCTGGTGCCAGGGTTCGTCGACGACGTCCATTACAGGAGTCAGCGTTAGACTTTCCCCGTGTTGCTCGGAACGATGGATGGCACAGGCCCTACTCCATCGCGCGGCGGAGGCCACTTCTTCTTTGGGAGAAGAGGCAGGGCTGGCTGCCTGGATGTGCTCTAATTTGAGGTAACAACTGAATCTTGTCAGATTCTAGTTAAATCCGAGCTATGGGTCTAAAGCATTGATATGCCAGTACATTTGATTGCGACCTGTTCTAATTTTGTACCTGAACTTTTTTTAGAAAGGGCTGTACGTCAACTTAATGTGCTAGCAGAACTTATTGTGTTGTCTATCTGTTTTCTTTGCACAACATTCAAGATATTTCCCCGTCATTTATAAAGACGATGAACCGTTATGTAGGACTTCGTTGGTTTCAACATAGCCCTTCCCGTAGTGATCCACTGCTTCCATCCTGATTGTGCCGCCTGCGTGAAATTTTTGTATGCAAGTTCAGTGTGCTATGATGTTCTATATGATTGTGTCAACTATATAAGTTTTTACTGAGCATCAGCAATTCATATGGCTGAAAGATTTATTTACGAGCATCGACCGATGGGTCTCTCTCTCTCTCTATTTCTCTCTCTCTCTCTCTCTCTCTCACACACACACGCGCGCGCGCACACGCACAAGTGGGACCCGTTAAATTATTTATTTGCTCGCGACAGCTTTTAATTAGGTTCCACTATAATCTAACTTTTTTCTTAAGTTATTAATTGAGCTCAGTGACTTCAAAAGTTGTCTGAAGCCTTGTTTGGGCCTTTCCGGTCATTGAATGTGGGCTGAGTAACCATGTTAGGTTGTCTTGTACTACAGTGCCTTTTTTCAACATCGACAAAGCAAGCTGGGCCGATAGGTTGTACACAATATCCGGTCAACTTGTTATTCTCCGCCCCGCTTGGCTGCAAACTTTCCTAGGAGCTATGCATTAGGCTTAACAAGAAAATGGACTTTAAGAAATAATAAATGGGATGTAATTATAATAACCGGGAAGTTACTATGCACCAAACACGTAATTAGTTTGAAAAATATATTATTTTTGAAATTTGAAAATTTTAATTTCATTACTTGTTGCGCGCACAATATTTCATTGGATTTTAACGTAATACAACTTTATTTTGAAATTATATTTAACCTGACTAGAAATATCGGATAAAAATATTTCAGATCCCATCAAAATGTGAGAAATTTTTTTTAATTCTATTTTGAGCGGTTGTTTGAAATTATAAATCATTGTCCTAGCTAGAAGTTGGGCTGTACTTTTAACAAACTGTAAATGGGCTGTAGTAAATTCCATTAGAATTAAAAAATGAATACTCCCCCTGCTAGCTGGGACCCACCATGATGGGAGCCTGACTTGTGGGCCTACTAAGTTGACTGGGATGGGGCCCTTTGTCAACTCTAGTCAATATGAACGTTTCTAGCTCCAGTGACCATACGCTGTCCATCCAACGGCCGTAGTGCTTCTTCAACCTCTGGTCTTCTTGCTCCAGCCGCCCAAAGCAGGTCTTGGGTCGTATGCATGCTTCGCCTCCGTGGCCGGCTGTCTTGCCCGCGGAGGCCTCACCGCCTCCTACTATTCCCACCATCGCCAGGCCTGCGGTGGCAGCGATCTCACACCGCAGCCCGAAGTGAACCCTCGTACTCCTCTCCGCGCGGGCTTCCACTGTCGCGTCATCCCCGGCTCCACGTCGTCCCCTTCCTAGGCCTCGCCGTCGTTCACCGCCCTGGTGCTCTCGGCGCGGCGTGGTCAACGTGGTCAAGGAATGACTTCCATCGGACGTGGACTGTACGTGGAGAGGCTGACAGCTAGGTCGACAGCCGCAGCAAGGAAGTGCCTCCTTATTACGTGGAAAATAATGATTCCTCTACCTGACAGCTGGGACCCACCAGACGGGCCACTGTATTTCGTGAAAAAAATGTTTCCCCCTGACTGCTGGGACCCACCACCAAAATCTTCACACGCAAGGAAGTGCGTCCGGGCAAAAAAAACGATTCGCCCCGTTGACTATTGGGACCCACCAGCTACAACTTCGCACGCAAGGAAGTGCGTCCGGGCAAAAAAATGATTCACCCCCCTGACTGCTGGGACCCACCAGCTACATCTTCGCACGCAAGTAAGTGCATCCGGGCAAAAAAAAACAAAACGATTCGCCCACCTGACAGCTGGGACCCACCAGCTACATATTCGCAGGCAAGGAAGTGCCTGGCAGTCGGGATCCACCAGGTCGAAGCGTACGTAGCATTGTCATTCTGGTCGCGAACGTGTACGTACATATATACTGGTGGATGTAGAGGCGTGCATGTGTCGTAGTAGAGGCGCGCACGTAGCATGTACACGTCACGCATACAACGGCCAGGGTGCAAGAAAGAAAAATCTGACCATGTATGTGTACATACGGGCGGGGTCTCGAACGCCTACTCGCGCATACGTACGGCGCGGGCTCGTGTACATGGCTGGGTCGGAATGGAGAAACAACGTCGTCGTCCTGTTCATGGGGAGGCAACGGAATGCGTCGTGTTCATGGGGAGGCAGCGGAATGCGTCGTGTTCATCGCGAGGCAATGGAACGTGTGGGAGCCAACCGGCTGGGTCGGAACGGAATGTGTCGTCGTGTTCATCGGGAGGGCTTGGACGGAACAGGCGACGGAAATGAGGCCTGGCGTACCGCACAACAGAGGAAAAGGACCTCCTACGTTCGGAACAGGGTCCTGTTGCTCGGGAGGGGTGTGGCGTACCGCAAAACGGAGGAAACTGACCTCCTACGGTCGAAACGGGGGTCCTGTTGATCAGAAGGGGTGTGGCGTACCACAAAACAGACGAAACGGACCTCCTACGGTCGAAATGGGGGTCCTGTTGATTGGGAAGGGTGTGGCGTATCGCAAAACAGACGAAACAGACTTGTGTTGGAGCGCTACGGTCGAAACAGGGGTCCTGTTCATCAGGAGGGGTGTGGCGTACCGCAAAACGTGACTCCACGGGATACTGTTCATCTCCACCGTCAACCTCCTCCAGCCTCCACGGGCTCCTGTTCATCCAGCCTCCACCGCCCGCTACTCCATCGGCTACTGTTCAACCACCCCTCCACCGTCTACAGTTCATCTAGCCCTCCACACCACGGGGTCCTGTTCAACCACCCCTCCACCGTCTACTATTCATCCAGCCCTCCACCACACCACGGGGTCATGTTCATCCAGAGGCAACGCCACCGCTCACTGTTCATCCAAACCCGCCCGCAACGCTCACTGTTCATCCAGCGGCAGCATCGATCGGCTTCGATTAGCGGCGATGGCGAAGAATCGCCGATCGGGTTCGATTAACGACCATCGATCGATCGCCGGGTTCGATAACGCGTAGCATGCGGTCTGTCGCTCGGGTTCGATTAGAGCCAACGCCTCGCACACGCAGCGTGTATGCGTGTCTGCGAGAGAAATGTGCATCGCTCGGCCCCCGACCTCCCACCGTAACCGGGAACTCCCCGAAATTTTCCTCCCCCTCGCTTCTACCATGGTTTTTTCCGTCATGGACGGACCAAAGAATGTCATGCGGCTGCGTCTCTGGCCCGCCCAGGACGAAAAGCCCTTTTTTTGTCATGATTTTTTGTCATAGAAGTAGGAGCCCACCACATCTATGATGATACCAGGTTTTGTCACAATTATCGTCATAGAAGTGTCATATGTATGACAGAAAAAAAATTCGTTCGACCCAAAATGTCACGGATGTGTCTTTTTTTTGTAGTGCAAGCCCCCCCTTTGATCATCCCGACATCGCCCATTCCATTCTCTCATGCTTGCATTAGATTTTTCTATTGTTATTATTTGCTCCTATTCTAATGCATAGCCTGCTTTTGTAACCTGCTTATTGTTACCTTACCTTCTTATCCTAAACTGCTTAGTATAGGTTTGTTAGTGATCCATCAGTGACCCCCACCTTGTCCTTGTTGCCCCTGCTTCATCATCGAATACCCGATCAACGGGATCGAAGACCAGGCCCCGGCACCGCACATCACTTCCCCTTAGTTGCTTGACACTACTAGGTTACTATCGAGTGCCGAGGGTGAGACCTTATCAGCACTTCTGATGTTAACCCTGTAGAGTAGCTATTCGGTCGTGGTCATCGAGGGTGGTTTCCTCCTTAACCACTTCCGATACGACTCTGTTGTGCAACCCCTCATGTGTGAACTTCGGGGGTGGTTCCTCTTACGTTCACCTTGATGATTACATCGAGTGGAATCCGTCAAGGGTGATTCCTCAGGGTTTCTCCTTGGTGTTAGACACACGGTTACTATGGTTACTATGACTTTACACTGAACCATGTTACTAAAGACGGGTCGGCCCTGAGGGGTACCCGCACGAGCATATTTGCGAGTGATGAGGAGTCGGGTTGACCTGGAGGGTGCCCGCGAGATAATTACGAGTTGTGGCCGGGCATTCCTAGCCCTTGCCGCAAGTCCTCGAGACGGGGCAACGGGGTCACATATTTCGTGAGTCTCTACTTGTTACCGCGCGTTCCTAATCCACTACGATTTGGATAATTGATCTGAGGGGCCTCTGGTCTTATAGCACTAACCATCACGTGGGCATAGTATGGGCATTCTGCGTCGTATACATCAGCCGAAGCTTAATAGATGTCAGCGACTGAGCGGCGTGCACCTGCCTTTTTGAAGGAGGTAGCTAGGTCTGCTCACTGGCCGCGTCACATAGCGTCTGAGAGTTCGAGGAGATGGCCCATGACCCCTGGGGGCATAGTTTTAGTCCGGTGTGCTGCCCTCTCTATTAAGCCTAGGTCGGGTTGCGGCGTATTGTTTGGCCGAGGCCAGGCATGACCCAGGAAAGTGTGTCCGGCCGGAGTTAATCGAGAGTGGTGGGTAAGTTGGTGCACCCCCGCAGGGAAGAAAACATCTATCGATAGCCTGTCCTACGGTAACGGACACTTGGAGTTGTATCCCGATCGATACAACTAGAACTGGATACTTGAGATGAGACATGGATATGAGAAATGGATAGTATGGCTCTGGGATTGCTTTCTCGCAGGGAGTCAAGAAAGGTTCTCTGGCCGAAGTTAATAACACTACTACTACTTTACTTTATGCTACTCTACTTCCTCCTCTTGCTGCAAGATGGTGGTTTCCAGAAGATGCTAGTCTTCGATAGGACTAGGTTCTCCCCGCTATTCTGGCTTTTCTACAGCCCAGTCCACATATCTGACCTTCCTTTGATAATGTTGCATATGTAGTGTAGATCCTTGCTTGCGAGTACTTTGGATGAGTACTCACGGTTGCTTTGCTCCCCCCTTTCCCCATTTCTTCTTCTTTCCGGTTGACGTAACCAGATGTCAGAGCCCAGGAGCCAGATGCCACCATCGATGCCTACTACCATGTGGAGACCGCCGACGACCAGGACTAGTTAGGAGGTTCCTAGGCAGGAGGCCTTGCCTTTCCGATCGTTGCTACTTTTGTGCTAGCCTTCTTAAGGCAAACTTGTCTAACTCATGTCTGTTCTCAGATATTGTTGCTTCTGCTGACTCTTGTCTATTCGAGCTTATGTATTCGAGCCCTCGAGGCCCATTGCTTGTAATATAAAGCTTGTATTATTTTAATTTGTGTATAGAGTTGTGTTGTGATATCTTCCTGTGAGTCCTTGATCTTGATCGTACACATTTGCGTGTATGCTTAGTGTATGATTGAATCGAGGGCGTCACACATAAAAGTTGTGTTCGTTAGTATCATGCATCAACGAATTTGGAAGTGCGAATTTCATTCCTTTTTCTTGTGTGTTTACTTGACAAGGCAAAATCAAAAAGGACGAAGGCACGGAATGATGGTGGTCCTTTGTAGCAACCGAAACAGATGATCTCTACAGATTCTCCTGCTACTCCTCTTTGCGATTGCAAGTTCCAAATCTCATCTCCCCTACTCCACAACCCCAGGTGCTTGCTCTAAGATGGCAGTGTGATATCTGGTTGCGTGTTGCATATGGTGCCTAGCTTGTATTGCTCCTAATTTGTTAAATTGCATCTCCTTAGCTTACACATTATACATGTGAATATGACACGCCTTCCTATTTTTGGTACATACTAAATTTGCCTATCACACCATGCTCTTACATCAAACTACTGTTCTTGTGTATCCTGCATCTATCGCTTATGATGAGACAGTCACACCCATGGGTTAGTACGAGACTTGCTACTCTTATAAAGAGTGCAGTTTCATCCTCTCCCCATGATTCTCAAGAAACAGCAAGCCGAAATGAAGATATCGAATGTAGCTCTGTACTTGAAGACCGCACTTCCCCTACACCACCATCGCAGGTGATTGGTCTAACTTCGCAGTGTGATATGTGGTTGCATGTTGCATATGGTGTCTAGCTTGTAATGCTTCTAATTAGGGTAAATTGCATCAGCTTAGTTTACACATTATACCTGTGAATATGACATGCCTTCCTATTTTTGGTACACACTACATCTATGTGTTAACCATGTTCTTACATGAAACTACCTCTCTTCTATATCCTGCATCAATTACTTATGATGAGACACCTTTATTCATTGCATATTGCATATTATTTCTAGCCTGTTGATATGTATTCCTTCTAATTTGGTCAAATACATTTGTTAGGCCACACTTTTAATTTGGCAAAGTGATATTGGTTTCATCTTTCATATGGTTTCTAGCTTGCATTGCTTCTAACTAGTTCAAACACCTTGTGCTTAGTTTACACTTTATACATCATACATGTCAATATGTCATGCTGTCCT
Organism: Aegilops bicornis; assembly: GCA_021605145.1. NCBI lineage: Eukaryota > Viridiplantae > Streptophyta > Magnoliopsida > Poales > Poaceae > Aegilops > Aegilops bicornis. The sequence goes on along the minus strand of CM038672.1, from coordinate 192,950,614 downwards.
GTTTTTCATACATATTCCATCCTCCTATCATGCGGCTGTCTTACATGAAAGTAGTGTTCGCCGGTATCATGCATCAATGAGTTCTGAAGAGCAAATTTTATTCCTTTTTTTGTGGGTTTGACTTGACAAGGGAAAATCAAAAAAGAGGAAGGAAAAGAGTAAGGAAGGCGATGATGGTGGTCCTCTGCAGCAACGTAAATGGAGCATCTGTACGGATTCTCCTTGTACTGCTAGTGCATTACAAGTTCCAAGTCTCTGCTCCCCTACTCCACCATCCAAGGTGCTTGCTCTAACTTGGCAGTGTGATATCTGGTTGCTTTTTGCATATGGTGCCTAGCTTGTATTGCTCCCAATTAGTGTAAAATGCATCTGCTTAGGTTACAAATCATACGTGTGAATATGACACGCTTTCCTGTTTTTGGTACATACTATATCTTTCTATCACACCATGTTCTTACATGCTACTACTCTTCTTGTGTATCCTGCATTAGTCACATATGATGGGACACCTTTAAGATGGCAGTGCGATATTGGTTTGCGTCCACTACACCGCGGCACTCAAAACAGCGTCAAACAATGTGTCGGCATAGGTCTCCTAAAGCGACACATTTACTGTCGGCAAAGACTTTTGCCGATAGAAAGGAGTTGTCGCCTATAGTCCTGCCGGGATAGGTCTTTCGCGACAAATAAATCTTTGCCGACACATAGTTTGACAGGCTTGGTGATGTCTACACTGACGGACATTTGTATCCCGACAGACAATGCTATGCTGACAGATCATCTAACAGTGTGCTATGCCGACAGATACTATGACACCCATTGTTATGCCGACAGTTTATCCGTCAGCCTGCTATGCCGACAGATAGTGCGACGCTCAATAGGTTTGCCGACACATTTGCTGCCAGCGTTCTACTTTTCAGCACAAGTGCAAATGCACCATATTTTAACATGAAATTACATTCATAATATTCAATTTATGTTCATTGTGCAATACATATACAAACAGAACACGCTCTTCGATTCATCACAAAATACCATTGATTAATACATTCATTCAAGCATATATACAATATTCATTAGTTTGCTATACTCAAGTCAGCTACAACCAAAAAAGAAATAAGTAAGTTGATGTACAAGATGTGGTCTATTACAAATATTATGGCTAAGCTCCTAAGGGACCCAATTGTTCGATCACTTGATTAGTACAAGATATTAAGAGACCAAATCTCTTCCATCACCGAGCTGACATCAACTTCCATATCCACAAAATGTACATGTTATGAACAAAACCGATCATCAGAACATCTTGTATCAACTTGTGGACGTGCCATTGTCGGTGCAAAAGAACTTAAATGTTTGGGCAATCTTAGAAACGCGAATTTGTTCAAATTTCTGAGTTGCCCTTGATCCCAAAGATCTAAAAATAGAGGATGTACTACAAATAGTTTGTTACAGAAGATATCCTTAACAAAGAATCAACAAAAGTAAGGCTGGCAACTAGCATATCACATGCCTTAATAGAAAAATTATGCACACATTGACTTAGATCTATTAAAAGGCATAACAAATAAGGTTCTTATTATAACTTTACAGATTTGTATTTGAAGTTCCTCACCCAGCAAATAATCAGATATGCACTTGTACATGTACCAGTAGTAGCACGAAGTGCATTTGGTTAAAAAAAGCCATTTCAAAGACCATATGCTTGCTCATGCATCTTGGTTCAACAGATGCACTCTAGTTAGGAATTGTCTAGTGTGAGTAATTGCTAGGATTATCTCACACAATTTATAATAAAATCATGTCTGCCATTTACTATGTGCTCTGAGTTCATCTATAGTCCATTTAATTACTACATGCGCTTAGTTCATCTACAAGCCACTAAACTATTCACAGACCTAGTATAATTATTGATATCCATTAGTAAGCAAATCTGATTTAGAATCTAAACTCGGATGGATCTGTTTAGAAAATGCAAGAAAGATACCTAGCAAGTAAATGGTGTTACATCTTCCATCACGACAAGAAAAGAATGGCTAGAAAGCTAGTACCTTGTTCATTACTTGCTTTTACCATCGAGGACCTGATATAAGTTGACAGTGTGCCATCATGATTTATCATATCTTAGTGCCTGTATATAACCAATGAGTCTTTTCAGTTTAAGATGTCTATACTACAATTATTCTAAATTTGTAACATCATTAAAGATTGAAGTATAAGAAATTGCCCAATACTAAGAACACCTTCAAAATGCAGAGAGATTTGTGCAAATGGTATTCAGACAGATGGGCTATATAAAAGAAGTTACATAGTGAACAAGGTAAAATAGGTTGACAACATGGCATATACCAGCTTCTATCAAAAAAGAATTCAATGTAGTTGTTAAACATGTCATTTACACTGACCTAACTGTCGGTGTTCTGGGAACGGGGGTACCTAGACTTGCCTGCCTGCGGCCTGCGGCGTGGCTCAAGGGGTGGCCCAGTACGGCCCATCTTCATCAGCACAAGCTCAAGACCCTCGCGAGGCCAAGCCTCATGAGGGAGGACGACAGGAAACTTCCTCGAGCCACGGCCTCGTCGAGCTGGCTCATGAGGAGGCGGAGAGATCAAGGTGGGGTACCTCACGAGGTGCCCATGACGCAAGACATGACGACCAAGGGCGCCAGGCGGGCGCCAGCCCGCGTAGTGTCCTCATTTCCTCTTTGCTGCAAAGGAGGCAAGCGCAGGCCAAGAGTATCAAGAAAAGGCAACCATTTCGGTGCAACAACACCAAGACCAGCAGAACGGCCGGAAGGAGGTCATCGTGGAGCCCAAGCCGGCGTCACTGTCAGAGTCTTTGGAAGGCGAGGACCGACTTTAGTCAGGATAAGTGTACTAGATGTTCCCCTTCAAAATGGCCAATTGTTGGCGCCCTTCCCGCTCAATATTTGGGAAGAGGCCCAGGGCCTCTGCCTATAAATAGGACTAGCCACCCACAGGGTAGGGAGAGATCAAGCAATCTACAGAGATCGATCGATCTAGAGGCATCTTGAATCTAGAGAGAGAGAGAAGCGACCGAACTCCCCCTAGCAGTTCATCGCACCGGCCAAGAACAGACCCTCGCGAGGCTGTTCTTCCTTATCTTATTCATCATCAGCCCCTGAGGCAATCCACCACACCACACACTGGAGTAGGGCATTACACCACAATGGTGGCCCGAACCAGTATAAACCTTGTGTCCCTTGTGTTGCTCTTTGTGTAGTTTAGATCCTTGCGAGGCGATGAGGCATAGGTAGGTTGGAGGTATGATCTCCGCGTGCACCCTAGAGTTCGAACCTAGAGGGTCTGCCGGAACCCGAAATCCGACACTAACTAGTGAAAATTATGTGCACCAGTTTAAGGCGAACATCTAAGAAGTATAAAATAAATGGGACACATTGCTAGAAGTAAAACAAAATCACGTATATGCATAGTGCAGGGATGCTTCAGTTGGAACAAGGCATGACTCAAGTTTGGTGCACAAATTAGTATTTACAATGAACAAGCAGATAAAATAGATCCTTAAAGTATATGACCTCCTACCTACCTATATATATATATATATATATGGTGGGTCTATTCTAACAACACCCCTTAAGACCTTATTCTAACAACACCGGCCTTATTCTGCTAACACTTCTACACTGCTTCGTACACCCGATGCGGACCGCATAGCAACCCGATAAAACTACAGTTGCCCAAGCCCAACCCCACACCCCACCTTCTTCCTTCCCCTGAGAACCCACCCCACATGCCCACCTTCCCCAACCCCACCAACACGCCGGCACCCCACCCACCTCTGCCGCCCCACCACCCCCACGCCTCCCACCTGTGCCGCCATCCCCATCCCTCACCGCCCTTAATCCTCGAGCCGCCACCGCATCGGGCATCCCTAGGGCCCGCGCCGCCCTTCCCTCTCGAGGCCACCGCGCCGCCCATCCCAAGCTTCGCCGCGTCAGCCTCCTCAAGCCCGGCTGCGGCGCCTTGCCCGCCCGGTCCACCCTCAAGCAGCAGCCGGCGGGATTCTCATCCACCTCCCACCTCCCTCCCCCGCCTAGCCATCTACCCGCCCCTGCAACCACTGGATTCCAGCGGGATCCTCCTCCCGTGTTGTCCCGGCGACACGGCCATTCCAAACAGAGGCGAGGGGTCCCCTCACACTGGTCCCCCGCCCCCCTCCCCGCGCCGGCGCGCCCCGGTGGCCGCCGGATCCGGGCGCCTCCATCTTCCACAGGTCGCCGGATTTGCCCCTCCCTCGTTTTCGTTGCCGGATCTGGCTTTTGTCTCGCTCATGGGCACCGACGGCCGCCGCGTCGACCAGGGGGGGAAAGGACTGCACCCCACTTCCTTCCGCATCGAACTTCATCTCCACCCGTAGAGTGCAGATGCCCTGTCCTCATCCAGATCGAGGCCATGGCTGCCTCCCCCAAGCTCCTCGTCCAGATCGGGGCCGTGGATCACAAGATGTGCCAGAACATATCTCCTCCTTGCGGGAGGGCCGGATCCGATGGTGGGCTCCTCCTCGTCTAGTTGGTGGCCATGGGCCGGGAGACTCCGGCGACCAAATAACCCGCCACCACATCGGCTCCCTCCTCCCCACCTCCGACATCGGCCTCCTCTGCTCTCCAAGATCTCCACCCGATGCATCGCATGCAGTCCACTCCTGCGAGAGAGCCCACACCACCGAAGACTGAAGTAGCAAGAAGCTGGGAGGTGGTCTCCTCCGTGGCGGCGGCGACGACCGATGGAAAGAAGCGATGGCGGGCGGCAGTCCACTTGGTTTTTGCGTTTTTTCTTCAGACTTTTGTTATGTAGTCCGCACGCTTTTTTCATAGTTTTCAGGTTTTGCAAGACGTGTCGGAGTCGATCAAAGTGTGTGCAGTCCTCCACGATCAAAAATTGCAGTATGGATTGATGGGCATGTGCGGTTCAAAAAATGAAAAAAAAAACCAAAAAACTCTTGGGCGCGCTCGGCTGGCCTAGGGCGGCAAGAAAAAAATGTGTTTAAAAGGTTCATGCAGTGCACTCTATTTCTGTAAATGACTTTAAATGGTATTTGCAGCTCACTTTGGTTTCTGTCCATGACTCACTTTGGTTTCACTTGCCTAAGGCGCAGTGCATTCGTTGCAACTCACTCCATTCTTGTTTGTTGAGGAAGTTTGAATATGGACATAGTTTGAAAAATCTAATGAAGCAGTACACTACCATTGACTATCATCAACACCTGCAGTCCGTTTGGTCCTCGATGCCGTGCACTTTTGAAAGTGATACTGTTCCCTTGCGCACAACATTGAAGTGTGAAAATTGATTAGTAAAACAAAAAAAAGCAATGCGGTTCACTTTGATATATGTCGCGGTCCACTTGCCCTCGTCTCTGCGGTCCACTTTCGTTCATAAAAAATGGCAAAAAACTCACAAAAGCTCATCTGAGAAAATTTACGCCCGACAAAACAAATCATGAAGTTCACTTGATACGTCTGATGCGGTTTTTACATCCCGATGCGGTGCGATTCACTTTCTCGTCCTTGAAAAATTTACGTTTGAATAAAAGAAACCATGCAGTTCTTTTACCCGTTTGATGCAGTGCGGTTTTTGTCTGAAGCAGTGCACTTCGTTCGTCGCGTATCCATGACAATTTTTATGCATCGGATGCGATCACGGTTTTCGATGCGAAGCGATTGCGCATCATGCGATCTGATGCATTTCGTTAAATCGGCGTATGCATGACAAATTTTAATCTGTCGAGATGCGGTGCGGTTTTTAGTCTGAGCGGTGCACTCATACATGCGATGCAGTGCACACGACGATTTGGGTGTCGCAAAAAACAGTGTCCGCGTTTTTGTAAAATCAAAACTGCTCTAAAACCATAAGGAATTAGCGGAAGTGTTCTACATAAAAAAGTTGCGCCTCGTTGATATCTTTCCAACGGCGTATAATTTGAATCATTTCGACCAACGGTTTGTGAAAATTTCACAAAAAACGGCCGCTGCCACTCGTCGTCCACCGCACGATTTTCAAAATTAACTTAAAACCGTAAGGAATTTCAAAAATATTTCAACATATTAAAGTTGCGCCTTGTTTGTAGCTTTCCAACGGCGTATCACACGCCTCGTTTCGACAAACGGTTCAAAAACTAGAGCGAAAACAGTACCGAAAATTTAAAAAAAAAATTGAAAAATAGAATTCCGTGATTTAGTAAATTTGAAACTGCTCATAAACCGTAACGAATTAGAGAAACATTTATATATTAAAAAGATGCCCCTGGATGATATCTATCCAACAGCGTATCATTTGCTTCATTCCAACAAGCGGTTTAGAAAAAAACGCAAAAAAACGCTCGCTGCCACTCGTCATCCGCCGCACCATTTTCAAAACTGCTCTTAAACCGTGTGGAATTTCGAAAAGTGTTCAACATGTCGAAGTTGTGCCTAATCCATAGCTTTTCAACGATTAATTGCATGCCTCAATCCGATAAGCGGTTTAAAAACTAGAGCGAAAACAGTACCGAAAAAATAACGCGTGCAGTGTTTTTCGACACGAAGTTCACTAGTCTCTATTGAAGTGCTCGTCGTCAAAATAATGCAGTGCGCTTCTGTTGAGCGTGCAGTGCCGAAGTGGTGTGCAGAATAGACCGTCTGTGTGTGTGTGTATATATATATATATATATATATATATATATATAGTAACGCTAAACTAAGCTTGAGTGTAGAATAGCTTATTCTACACCCCTAATAACGCTCTATACAAAATATAGTAACGTAACATGTAAAATATAGTAATTTTTTTACCATGTAAGAAATCAAAAACTTGGATAGTAAAAAATATATCTCATAATTACTACATTTTACATAGTATTTTACTAGATTTTGTACGTATAATTACTGGGGTGTAGAATAAGCTATTCTACACTCACGCTTAGAGTACCGTTATATATATATATATATATATATATATATATATATATATATATATATATAGGACAACATTATTCTAATTCTGGAATTAGAATAGTTATTTGGATCACAGCGGCCTGTATATGGCCCGACGAGGGTTTTCCTGAGATCCCTAACAGACGAAAAACTGGCCCATTGTGCACCTCCCGAACGGCCCGTTCCACACCCACGACCTTCTACCGGTCACGATGGCTCCACGTTCCCTGGATCCCCGCCGAACAAGCCACCGCGCCGCCCCTCCCCGCCGGCCCTGCGCCTCACCTCCCTGCCAGCCCCGCGCCAACGACCCTGCGCCTCCCCTCCCCGCCGGTCCCGCGCGCCACCTGGATCGTGTCGCCGCCGGCCACCCACGCCGCCGTCCTCCACCCCAGCCACTTCGGCCACTTACATCTGCCCCGACCACTTCAGCCGCCGTCGTCCTCCCGCCGACCACCTCCCCCACCGCTCTCCGCCCCGACCACCTCTGTCGTTGCCCTCCACCCCACCCACCTCCGTCCCCGCCCTGCGTCCCAGGCTCCCAGCCACCTCCACCGCGCCTGCCCCAACCACCTCCTCCATGGCTGCCCTCCGTCCTGACCACCCCCACCACCAACCTCCCCTGTGGCACGACGTTCCCTCCGCTCCATCGCGACCTTTCCTCTGCTCTAGCGCGGCCTGCCCTCTTCTCCGGCGCGTCCTCCACAACCTTCCTTCTCTCTACACTGCGACGGCAACACAGGGAGCCATAGCTCGTCACCGCCCACTCCTCGTCATCTTGTGGCTAGAGATTTTTTTGGTTGTTGCTATTTTGTTCAATTTCTTTCGGTTTCTTGCAAGATCTGTGTGTTGGTTCAATGAACTTTGCAAAAATTGTAGTTCACGTCATGCCTTTGCTTGAATCCATGCACCACTACTTCCAAAATCAGCTCTACTCATTCAAGCTACAGGTTTGATGTTTGTTTCTCCAATATTGTTTGCAAATTCATTATTGTTGGTATGGATGCTTCTCTGCTGTTCATCTTAGTATGTTAAAAAAAGAAGCATGAACGATTCGGTCTGTATCTCCATAAAAAGAGAGCCCATTTCTGAGTATTGATTTGACAATTCATTTCATATGCTGTTAAAAAAATTAACCATGTAGAATGTGAGGAACTGATATCTACGTGCTAATGCGTGTGTTCATGCACTAGCATGCGTGCGTCCGAGGATCTTTCTGAATTCTTTACGTCTACAAATAGAGGACAATTCAGAAATCCTAATGTGTAGTTATTCTTGTGTGTGTGTTTTGTCCTTCAAAGAATTTTCCTCAAGGGAATGAAGAGCACCCTCACCCTGACCCGATCTGCAGCGCCTCCCTGAGTCCTCCCAACATAGCCCAAGCCGTTCAACTACGCGGTCCCTTGCTGTTCAACGACGGAGCCGCCGGTCGTTCATGAATGCAACACAACCCTGGATCCTGCTGCTCACCGTCCAGTTCAACTTCTGTTGAATCCGGTAAAGGAAGACTTCTTATAAGAGCAATTCCCTCTTTTTTTTTGTTCAAAGTTCTAATTTGCTAGCTACTTCAGCTTCAGCTAACCTTTGTATGTGGCTACCAAGGTGGCATGCATTTAGTGCTACTTTGTTTTCGTATCCACATGTCGCCAACGACACTACGAAGAGAAAGGTCAGCATCTGGCCCTCTAGAAGTTCAGTTTGTTGATTTTCTGAAGTTTTTAAAGTGGACTACAATGGTGTATATTTTTGCAGGGCCTTGTGAAGTTCAGTTTGTTTAACCTTCTGAAATTCAGTTTCTTGATTTTTCGAAGTTCAGTTTCTTGATTTTCTGAAGAAAAAGGTTGCTTCACTTGCACTCCTCTATCTAGTCCTGTGTGGTGATCTCCTCGACTCCTAGGTTAGGCACAAACTGGGAATTGTAGGCATCTTTTGAGTTTAAAATGCTTGAATCTACAATACAGGATTAGATAACTTCCAGAAGGTCTATAGTTCATACCCCGCTGTGACAGCAGCGAGCGGTCGTAGGTCGTCTGGCGTGCTCTTGGCTTGTTCTGTTGAGAAAAGTTCGGAAAACTAAGTGAACTCTTGGCACGGTCTAGCGGTGTTTGGCTGCATCGGCCACCAGACTGCCAACCTCCACCACCTGACAGCAAGGAGCCAAGGTGGTGAGCTGTCAACGCTGGCACAACACCCCGACGCAAGCTGATTCAATTGTAGCCAACGCAAGGAGAGATTAGTATAGTGTTTTATAGTGTTCAAATCCATACATGGCATTTTCTGGTGGAATTGGTCAACAAGAAGGAGCTACGGGTTAATACTACAAGCGCTTCACTTGAATAGTCCTAGTTGTGCGCCAACTTTTAGTCATCGCTTTTGCAAGAAGTGCTCATCTTTTTCCTATTGCATGACTAGCTTTCAATGGTGATGGCTCTGATTTTTTTGGGGGATGTATGAGAACAAAGGTGCATGTGTGGTAGAAAAAAGATTTCTTTGTACATATATACCATGGTCATTTTTTTCTTTGGACTATGGATGTTTATGACATTGGATTGCTCTGGTTTTATTGAACATATAAAAAATGTTGACACTAGGTTGCTTTGGTTTTATACACATTTGTTTACGTTTATCCTCTGAAAAAATTGGCCATTGTTGCAGGCCGGCTTCGCCAGATTCTTGAGTTCAGCCCTAAAAAAAAGGAGCATTATATGTTGTTGTCCAGTTTGCTCACTTGTTGGAATGAAAAAAAATGGCTGAAGGTCAATAGAAATTGATCCTAAAGGTCAAAAAAAAAGTGTTCCAGAAGGTCTGTAGTTGTAGGCATCTCCTAGGTTCATCCCACTAAATCTCCTTATATCTCCTCGATGAAGTACAACTACAGTACGGGATTCAAATCAGCACCGGGCGTCAAAAGAACAATGGAGATATTGTGGTGGCGTTTGTGCATGCGATGGTTATGTGTGTGTGTGTGTGTTCTTTGTGTGTGTCTTCGTGGAAATGGGTTAAAAATATTCATGTTTTGTGTATAAAAAGGAGGAGGTTCAAAAATAAGAAATGTAAGAGTTCAAAATATGTAACAAAAAAAATTCAGGTAAGAGAAATTCATGTGCGAGAAAAACATGTAAATTCACAAATAAAAACATATAAGTCATGTTTATGACTACCGCTAGTGCGTGTTTAGCCATTTTGTTTAATTTGTTGTTGAGGCCTCCGGGAGTTCAAATGCAACAAGCTAAACAAAAAGTTCTTGGACGATTTTTTTAGAAGAAAAGAGAAAACTTGTAATTTCTTGGGATACACTAGAAGTTCGCATAGTAAAAATACTAAAGAGAAAACTTGTAATTTCTTGGGATACACTAGAAGTTCGCATAGTAAAAATACAGAAAATCTTATTGCACTGAAAATTGTAAGAAGTTCATAAATATCAAATCAAGAAGTACAAATTAAAATAACGGAACAATTTAATGTTTGTAGAATATCAATCACATTTTCTAAAAAGATAAAACAAAGAAATTTAGATAAAAAAAGATTACTTTGATGTGTTTTTTAAACATTTTTTCTTTGCTCTACTTTAAAGCGTGGTGTACATTTTGGAAGCGGCGCCGCAACCACCTCCCATCGGCCCCAACTCCCACCCTCCTCACAGGTCATCGTAACCGCCACTCAACTGCACTGACCTCCCCACCGCCGCCTCCCTCCAGGCGCGCCGCCGGCCCCGCCGCCATCCCCGCCACCCTGAAGACTATTATGTCGTATCGTGTCGCATCACACCAAGTCTTGTTACAAACCCAAAAAAGGTCATTAAAAAGCATCTCAAACGATTTATAAAAAAAGATTTTCTCTGTTAAAATAAAACTAGAAGTTCAAATTTAAAAACGCAGCGACTCGATGTCTATCAAAAACTAGGATTTTTTCCGTTACTAAAAGGAATAAACTAGGAAGTCCATACTAAAAAGATGAAGAAGTTCAATGATTATAGAAAAACTCAGATTTTCCTCATTGTTAAAGAATGGAAACAAGAAGTTCAAAAATTAAATAACAAGAACTTCAACTTTTAAAAATAGAGCGCTTCAAAATTTCATAAAAAAGATTATGAAATAAAACCAGGAAGTCCATATTAAAAAGATGGAGAAGTTCGATGATTATAGAAAACTCAGATTTTCCTCGTTATTAAAAAATGGAAACAAGAAGTTCAAAAACTAAATAACATGAAGTTCAACTTTTAAAAATAGAGCGCTTCAAAATTTCATAAAATGGGATTAAGAAATAAAACCATGAAGTCCATATTGAAAAGATGGAGAAGTTCAATGATTATATAAAAATCAAATTTTCCTCGTTATTAAAGAATGAAAACAAGAAGTTCAAAAATTAAATAACAATAAGTTCAACTTCTAAAAATAGAGCGCTTCAAAATTCATAAAAAAAGGATTGAGAAATTCAAATTAAAATTCATAAAAAATCAGATATTTTCACGTGACTGAGAGAAGTTCAGATTGATAACTCCCAGAAGTTCACGTACTACACGGTGTGCATTTTGTATTAAAAAAAGAATGAAAATGCAAAGCATAAAGTTTTGTTGCTAGAAGTTCAAGTGCTCGACTCGAGAAAGTTCAAAAATTCTTATGTGGGAGAGGTTGAACAAAAATACGTGACAGAAGTTCAAGGTGAAAACAACGAGAAGTTCAACTACTGCAAGGAATGCATTTCAAATGAGAATAAAAGTATAGAAAATTAAAAGCTTAAAAGGTTTATTGAAAGAAGTTCAAGTGCTCTGTCTGGGGAAGTTCAAAAACTCTTACTAGAGAGGCTCATCTTGTATTTCCATGTTTGATTTTTTCCGTATAAAAATCGAATACAATTCTTTACCCAAAATATAAAAAGGTGAAGTCAAATTGAAATAACACAGAAGTTCTGAGTTTATTAAAACCTAGTATTTACCTTTTCAAAAAATTAAAGCACAATGCCATTTTTTTCACTTTTGAAAACAATCTCATAAACGTAAAAATGGTTGCTAGAAGTTCAAGTGCTCGGCGAGGGAAAGTTCAAAAATTCTTGTGAGAGAGGTTCACCGTGTATTTAGATGTCCAAAATACATAAAAAATATTTTGTTTTTTGTGTTTTAAAACAATTCTCTCAAACCAGAGAGAAGTTCAAAGTGATAACAACGGAAAGTTCACGTACTAGATGGTGTGTATTTCATATAAAAATACAATAAAGTGAAACAAAGTGAAGTTCAAACAGACATGCCCAAGAAGTTCAGTTACTTAACGCAGTGCAAAAAATAGCACGTCAGAAAACAACACATCAAAAATTAGAGTGAAGTTCAAACAGACATGCCCGAGAAGTTCAACTACTTCACACAATGCATTACCATTCACGATGAAGGCAGAAATCATTATCTCATCATTTTCGAATTTACTTCAAAACGACAGGAATATCATTTGTGTACGTTCAAGTCCTCGGTCGGAGAAAGTTAAAAAAATATTGTGAGAGAGGTTTGTACAAAAAGAATATCATTTGTGTAACACTAATGAAAATGGATGGGAAAATTACAAACAAAAATATGTCACAGAAGTCCAACGTGAAAACAGCAGGAAGTTCAACTACTACACTGAATGAATTCCACAGAAAAACTTTTAAAACTGTCGTGAGTATGAAAAAATGATCAACACGGAAAAGTTACGTGTTTATAGCAGCTTTCCATAGGTATATCACTTGCTTAATTCCGGTGAGTGAATGAAGAGCTACGAGCAAAAAAAAAGCACGTGAAAAATAGAGTGAAGTTCAGGAAAAAATGCCACAGAAGTTCAAGTACTTCACGCAATACATTTTCGACGAATCTGTTTCGCGATGAAGGCAGAACGAGTGATCTCGTCGTTTCTGAAATTACTTGAAAATGGCTGGGATTCAGAGAAAACCATTAACAAGAAAAAGTTTCGCATTTTTCGTAGCTTTTCAACAGTATATTATTTGCCCCGTTCCGATGAAGTTTGTAGAAATTATGGCGAAAATAAGTTTTTAGCCATTTTCAAAATCAACGAAAAACCATAATGAATTTGGAGAAACAATATATACCAAAAAGATTCGCATTTGTTCAGGCTTTCCAACATCATATCATTTTCTACATTCGGACGTATGTTTAAAAAAATAGAACGAAAATACAAACTTGGTAGAACTTATATCATTTTCTACATTACTCTTAAACCATTGTATATTAGAAAAAACTTTCAACATGAGAAAAAAGCGCATTTTCATAAGCTTTCCAACGATATATCATTTGTCTCAATTGGATTAGGCGTTTAGAAATGGCAATGAAAATACAAACTCGGTTGTTCAATTTGCGAAATTTTACGATTTTCCACATTACTCTTTAACCATAGGGAATTAGAAAAAACTTCAGCATCTGGAAGGAGCGGTTCTATAGCAGCTTTCCAACGCCATATTATTTGCCTCATTCCGATAAATCGTTTAGAAATGCGATCGAAAATACGATTCACGTTTTTTGTATAAAGAAAAAAGGGTTTTCAAAACTGCTCTTAAACCACTTACATTTTGCCAAAATTTTAAGTTGGGTCATAATACTGGTGTCCATAGCTTTCCAACGGTATATCGCAAGCCCCATTTGGGCAATGACAGAAGTTCAACCTAGCACTAGGGGAAGTTAGGGTAGAACAACTAAGGCAGTAAAATTGCAAAAAACACAATTTTATCACGACCCGAGAGCAAAATCCGCCAGCGAGCGATATTTCTATTTAAAACCAGTATTTAGTTGCTAAAAAATGTTTTTAGATTACACTAACATCATATAGAACACTACTAACCAGAATAATTCGTGGGGGAAGCCACGGTTGCAAAGATAGCCCGAAGGTCGGGTTCGTACAGAGGGAAGTTTAGGCGCGCGTACAAACAAAAATACATTACAGAAGTACAACGTGAAAACAGCATGAAGTTCAACTACAGCGCTGAATGAATTTCAGATAAAAACTTTTAAAATCGTTGCGAGTATGAAAAAATGATCAACACGGGAAAGTTGCGTGTTTACAGCAGCTTTCCATCGGTATATCACTTGCTCAATTCCGGTGAGTGGATGGAGAGCTTGAAGCAGTGGATAGAAATATACGAGCAAAACAAAGCACGTGAAAAATAGAGTGAAGTTCAACTACACGTGCCGAGAAGTTCAGGTTCTTCACGCGGTGCATTTTCGAAGAATCAGTTTCGCGATAAAGGCAGAACGAATGATCTCTCCATTTTCGCAATTACTTGAAAACGGCTTGGAATCAGAGAAAACCATCAACATGAAAAAGTTCCGCATTTTCCGTAGCTTTTCAACGGTATATTATTTGCCCCATTCCGATAAAGTATGCAGAAATTATGCCAAAAATACGTTTTTATTCATTTTCCAATTTGACTTAAAAATGTAAGGAATTAGGAGAAACAATATATACAGAAAGGTTTCACATTTTCTCAATATTTCCAACGCCGTATCATTTGTTGCATTCGGACGTACTGTTAAAAAATTATCACAAAAATACGAACTCGGTGGAACTTGTACCGTTTTCTGAATTACTTTTAAACTCTTCCAAATTAGAAAAACTTTTAACATGAAAAAGTAGCGCATTTTCACAAGCTTTCCAATGCCATATCATTTGCATCAAATGGCTTAGCCGTTTAGAAATTACATTGAAATTACGAACTCGGCCGTTTGGTTTGCGAAATTTTACGATTTTCAAAATTACTCTTTATCCGCAGGGAATTAGAGAAAACTTTCAACATGTCGAAGGAGCGGTTTTGCAGCAGCTTTCCAACGCTATATTATTTACCTCATTCCGATAAACGTTTTAGAAATGCGATCGAAAATACGATTCACGTTTTTTGTATGAAGAAAAAACGGTTTTCAAAACTGCTCTTAAACCGCTTACAATTTGCCAGAAATTTAACTTGGATCATGTTATTGGTGTCCATTGCTTTCCAACGGTATATCGCAAGCCCCATTTGGACACTTTTTAGCTGAAGTTCAATCTAGTACTCGGGGAAGGTCAGGCGCGTTACTCAGGAGTTCATGTTGTGATCAAAATATTATTCTGATCCCGTGATCAGAATAGTGTTTACGTATGTATGTATGTATATATATATATATATATATATATATATATATATATAAATAAATATATATATATATATGTATATAGAAGTCCGCGGGCAATTTTGATGTGCATGTTTATCGATGAAACCTTGTTACGAAGCTGTATTTGGTCTGGGCACACTGTGAGAAGGAAGATGTTCCCATGCATGGTTTGTGATGTGATGCTGTTCGATGAGCTTGATGATGCCATTCGCAGGACTGTTCTTCTCGATCACCAGCATTTCAGCTTGCATCTGTAAGTTCATTTTTTGTTTCTTTTTGTGAATCGACGAGAAGTGAATATATGCAGCATGATGTTCATAATGGAATTGGTTAAGCTGGCCTTGAGAGAAACTGCATATAAATGGAGGTAGTGGTTCAAAAGTGTGTTCATCCCCTCCTCCTCGGACTTCCTGTATGCCTTGAGCTTGAGCTCCTTCTGAAGCTGTCCTGGATCAACCTTGCATAATCCTGTGGCACGAGAGTTGAATCCATTAGTTGATATATAGATAGATAGAAGAACGTGACTAAAATTCCGAAACTGAAGTAGCATCAATACAAGTAGTGCAAAAACAAAAGACATTTAATTGGTGTATCATTAATTACTTTGTTGTGCAAATTAATTGGCAAAGTTTGGAGCTTTTACGGATCATGATTCTGTGGGCTGGTTGATGGACATGCAGCAGGACAAAAAAAGAAGGCAACATTAGCCCCTCCCTTAGCAGCCTCGCGCTCAGAGGAAAGGAGCTCCCATAGCCACATTAGCAACAGATCCGGTGACCCTACTGGATCCGATTGGAGGCGTGGATGAGGATGAATGTCATGGAGTATAATTCAAATAAGCTACACCATGGACACCTTGCCAAAGAAGAGCAGAAATCATGGCCACACTGTGACTAGGCGAATTAAATAAGTACTCCCTCCATTCCCAAATATTTATCTTTTTAGATATTTCAAATGGACTACCACATACGGATGTATATAGACATATTTTAGAGTGTAGATTCACTCATTTTTCTCCTTATGTAGTCACTTGTTGAAATCTCTAGAAAGACAAATATTAAGGAATGGAGGGAGTATAATGTAGCGACCAGACCTCAGACGGTCAAGTCTCCGTGCTTAAGTGTCATCCCTGGATCGGTATGCTGACACACAGAGTACTCGAAGATTTATAACAGAGGTAAATCACATGTATAAAGTAACGTAAATACTATTACCTCAATCCAAATAGCAGAAGTGACAACAAGGTTGTGGATTCCCATCAACACCAACGGCAAAGTTGAGTGTAGAAATTGTAACCCTAACGTATCACTTACTCGTCGTAAGATTCCTACAAAATGAGACATTGCAGCCACAAATGTTTAGTACATTGAATGTACTGGCAAGTTCACACTTTGATCATATCCCGTTATTACCCAGTTTTTATGCATTAGTTTCAACCCCTCAAACATTGCATGAGTAGGATTGATAACATATGGGTACTGGGAAGTAGTTGATGAGGTAGGAACCTATTGTCTTGCATTCAACCCCTGGGAGTTACTTCTACATTATGCTCATACTGCTCTGCTATGCTCGTAGATGTGGATTGGTTGAGTGTATTCATGACAGATGTGAGAGTTATCATTAATGGTTAACTTAAGGTGGCTACTTTAATACAAATCTGGGTGGATTGGTTGGGGAACCCTGGGGATATACCAGTGGCTTGCCCAGACACCTGGGGATATATCAGTGTTGTCCTAGGAGATCCCGAGGTACCCGTGTGGTCATCCTATGGTTCTCCACCCAGGCTCAAAGGGATCATAAGATTATTCATGCTATTCTTGTAACGACCCGTCCTCAGACGGTCAAGTCTCCGTGCTTAAGTGTCATCCCTGGATCGGAATGCTGACACACACAGTACTCGAGGATTTATAACAGAGGTAAATCACATGTGTAAATAACGTACATACTATTACCTCAATCCAAATAGCGGAAGTAACAACAAGGTTGTGGATTCCCATCAACACCAACTTCAAAGTTGAGTGTAGAAATCGTAACCCTAACGTATCACTTACTCATCGTAAGATTCCTGCAACATGAGACGTTGCATCCACAAAGGGTCAGTACATTGAATGTACTGCAATTTCACACTGTAGAGCAATGCTGAATAATGGCTATCACTACATGCATATTTGGATGGTGGAAAGCTCTAAGTTTATTTTTGCATAAAGCCAATTTTTCCATACAACAAAGGAATATATTTTATTTAACTACAAAGTTTGTTGAAAACATTTAGAAGGTAACCCCAATCTCAATCCCAATTAAAAGTTAACAACCCAACAAATTAATTAAGTAGAGTGATGAGATCAACACGATAATCCAAGTACCAGAGACTCAAGATGTCCATAACTGGGGACACGGCTAATCATGATTAGTTTGTACACTCTGCAGAGGTTTGCGCAATTTTCCCCACAAGACTCGATCTCCTCCGTTGGATTTCTCGCACTACATGGTGTTTGAGAAACGGATGACTGAGACACAGTCTTTCAGAAACATTAACTATTTACTCTGGATAGGTAGTACCAACCTACAACCCCTACATATGCTTGTCTACCACTAAAAGAGGTCATGCAACATATTCAACTATGCTAGAGCCCATAATAGCTTGTGGCTGCACACGGAAGTTTCTAGCATGAATAATCTTATGATCCCTTTGAGCCTGGGTGGCATTCCATAGGATGATCACACGGTTTCCCCGAGATCTCCTAGGACAACACTGGTATATCCCCAGGTGTCCGGGCAAGCCACTGGTATATCCCAGGGTGCCTAACCAATCCACCCAGATGTGTATTAAAGTAGCCACCTTAAGTTAACCATTAATGATAACTCTCACATCTGTCATGAATACACTCAGCCAATCCACGTCTAGGAGTATAGCAGAGCAGTATGAGCATAACATAGAATTAACTCCCAAGGTTGAATGCAGGACAATAGGTTCCTACCACATCAACTACTTCCCAATACCCACATGTTATCAATCCTACTCATGCAATGTTTGAGGGGTTGAAACTAATGCATAAAAACTGGGTAATAACGGGATATGATCAAAGTGTGAACTTGCCTGTACTGATGATGAAGATGATTCACACTCATAACTCCTGATCGTTCTACTTGTCACACTCCGGTCAATCTAGTGTAAGCAAGCAATAGTAACCACACATAAGCAATCACTCGAAAGATCGGGAAGAACGAAGAAGCTAATTCGGAAAACATCAAAACCAAGCAAATAACTCTTGCAACATAATACAATTTCTAACAGTACCAAAATTATGTGAATTTGGCCTTATCAGAAAGTTTAGTTCAGGAGCTTTAATTTGCAAAAAGAATCAACTCAAACGAAGTTATAAAACTCGAGTTACTATCAAACAAAGTTCAGAAACAAATCTGTTTGAATTCAAATTTTAAAACTTTCAAAAATATCTTTAAGTTGTTTTACTGGATAGAGGCGATCATAACGAAAAAGTGGGCATTGGTTTTGTTAGATGTGGACAAACGAGTAAAAAGTTGCGATCGTTTGAATATGAAGGACTATATTGTAAGAAAAGAATACACAGATAGGTCCTTGGGCGAAATTAAAAAGAAAAAGAAAAATTCTACCGAACGAACGTTCGCTACCGAACACTAACGAACGAATCTGTTCATTGTGAAGAGATAAGCAGCGAGTGTTCACAAATTAACTAGGTTAAATAAGAAAAACCGGGTTTAACTAAAAAAAACGTAAGCTGAAAAATAAAACGGATCGGACCGGGCGGTTTTACCGGTCTACGGCGGGTTCGTCGGCGGCGGCGGTTTTTCCGGCAGTAGCGGCGTGCTCCAGCAAAGAAGGCTACAGCGGCAGCGGGCGAGGCGGCGAACGGCGGCGGATCAGGCGGAGCGAGGCGGCAAGCCACGACGGCGACAACCGACAAGCGGCGCAGCGGCGAGGCGTGGCTGCGGCGGCGTGGAGATGCAGCGGCGGTGATCACGAGAGCGGTGCAGCGGCGATGCGGAGAGAGAGAGGGGTGGCGGGGCGCTATTTAAGGAGGGGGCGGCCTCGGGAGGCGTGGAGGGGGCAAGGATAGGCGGCGCGGTGACCGGGTCGGGCACAGCGGCGCGGCGGCGGCGATGCGTGCGGGAGGCGGAGACCTCCCGGGGTCGGGTACGGTGGCGTGAAGTGGGCTGGGGCGCGGCCTGTTGGGCCGGCCCAGTTCGGCGGTGGAGGAGAGTTTTTTTTTAAACATTTTTCGAGACACACAAAAATAATAAATAAATAAATAAATAAAAATATTACAAAGGCATATAATATATCAAAATTTTCAGAAAACGATTTTCTACAACGTGAACAATTTTCGAGCGTCAAATAAAATCTACAAAAAATCAGATAAATCAAACGGGGCTACTGCTCTAATAAAATCCAATAAAAATCATTTTAAAAATACCAAAATGATTTCAAATTTAGTTCTCTCCAATTTTTTGTTGTAGGGAATCATTTTACCCTTTTTTCCATATATTTTATTTCTGGAGAAAAATAATGTGAATAAAACTCAAATAACTCCAAATTAAAAAATAATTTCAAAAGGACTTTAAATTTGATCTTTTTAATCTTCAAACTCATATTTCATATGTTTTGAAGAAGTCATTTTATCTTATCTCATGAAAATCATTGAGTTGCTTAAAGTTTGTGAATTTGAAATATTACCAAATAAAATTCAAATCTTTTCAAAACCCGTTTCATTTAAATGGAAGAAGTCATGTCATCTTCTCTCCAGGGTTTTGTGATGAAAAGAATTTGAATTCACGGAGATCATAAATGAAAAATGAAAGTTTGGGAATGTCCTTTTATTCCCTCTCATTTAACTTTCAAAAAAGATTTGAATTTCACTCAATTTCACCCTAGCAATCAAACAATAGATCAAAGCTATTTATTTATTATAACATTCCAAAATTTAGAATTTTGGGATGTTACAAACCTACCACCCTTAAAAGGAATCTCGTCCTCGAGATTCGGAGAGGCTAGGAAGAAATAGGTTAGGTTCGGGGGTCTTCTCGAAATCCATTGATCGTCTCAGGGGGTCTGGGGTTCTACCACCCTTAAAAACATTGTTACGGTTCCATCAAAACTCATATACTCCATCCTTATTGTTTGACAGTGTCGGTCTTCTCAGATCTCGGGAAAATTCCTTCTCTGGGCTCTTCCGGTTGTGGCATAATCTTTTCATCAATACTTCTGTCCTTTCATCCTGGCAAGGTTCTTCCATGATTGGGTCTTCTTAGCGGATGGGTCTGGCGCCAGTACTAAACAACTATTGATATCTCATGGAGGTCAACAATTTATGGTTTCTCCTGCAGGAAATGGGTCTAGGCTTCATTCTCACTGTATGACCTATGATTGGCAACAGCTGCCTAGTACAAGGGAAAAAATTTCAAACCATTCTAATTTTTAACAAGGTTTTGATCGTCGTCGCTCTACTATGGGTAAGTCACTTAGATTTACCATCCCATATAGCAAGGCGAATAATAAGAGTAAGTCGGTATGGTGATCAATCCATCCCGCACTCAAATCATTACCTTGTATATGGTTTAGCGAATCTCGCATTCTAACACTCGGTCATCCTCACAAGCTTTGCAGAATCTCTCTTGTCGACGAACCAAGTTCGGATAAATCCATGGATTCTGCAAGCCAAACAAACATATATCATCCCTTCACAACTCTCAGGTTTTGCGTGAACTCCTATAAGATCGTTTGCCGATAAACGTAACTTCTTCCAGGGTTTTTCCTTCAGCAAGAGTGTGCTTGCTTCCTGGCAGGCCCTAGAGCCTGCGGGTTATGGCCCATCTCATCACTTGTAAACCTTGAACTCATCATCGGGCAACTGATCATTATTCCAACATCCAGCTTCCTAGCATTCTTAAATCCATACAATGGTACTGTCTCCCTTCCTTCTATTGGTACCAAACTAAGACGTGATTACTCATACTCATCATCGAGTTACAATTGCTCCCTATTACCAACACTCTACCTCCTTTATATCCAATAGTAGTCCATCCCTTCATACTCTTGGGATACCCCACATATCAAGATAAAACTCGTTCTTATCTGTCTGTTGTCCACTCCGTGGAATACCGTTATCTTTTCCAGGGGTCAAATGTCCTCCCAGGGTACTACCACCATTGAAATGCACAAATTCTTCCATAGACCATATTTCTCATATCCTCGAAAATGGTCAAAATCTTTCTTCATAAAATCCAAATCAGTACCAACGATGCTAACTTTATTGATTCTCCAATTACTACAATCTCCTGCATTTCCATTACAGGCCTCAACTCAGCACCTCGATATAAAAGAAATGTTCCCACTACTATATTTGTTTTGTTGCAAACTCAACTATTTAGCACAAGCCTCCTTCTCTTTGGGACAATCCCTGGCAAAGTGCACTGCTTCATTACAACGAAAACATATTACTATTGACAAGTCTCGAGGTTTCCTTTTTGGGAAACTGCTGAAGTAGTGCCCCGACTCCTTGCACCTGAAACACGTGATATGACTCAGGTCCTTCCTGGAATCCAATCTACTTCTCTTCCTGGACTTTTCTGTTCCAACCAGGGCTTCTATTTCCTGTGGGTCATACTCTACTTCCTCTGTCGGGAATTCTACTAGATCCCCATTCAGACAATTATGGGATATGTGTCCTTCTTCTCCACATGAATAGCATGACTTGGTGCAGGCTTTAATTATGTTTCCTTTGTGTGTGTCCTTGACATCTTCCTTCATCACCGGTTCTTCTAAAATTTCCATGAGGGCTCCTTTCATTACTTCTTTCTTCTGCTGTACGGTTCTTGGTACCATGGGGTAAATGTGACACTGAGTAGGGTAGTGGGTAGTCCCTTCACACAAGAAGAAAGTAATCTGCCTAGTTGGGCATTCTTCAGCTGGGTGACTTCCTTCACAATTTGGGCATTAACCCTTGTGTTCCTTATGGTTGTGTCCCATTTCTTCACAGAGCTTGCATGCACATGGCTTCTTCATATCATTTCCATAAGGCTTCAATTTCTGGGACACAAACCGAGACTTTGGCAAAGTCAACTTGAATTCTTTCCAAGTGGTTGCTCCTTGCCATCCATTGATGGTTTGGTACATCCTCCACGAAGTAGCAGCACCTCTTTCAAAGCCTTTGAAGAGCATCTTTGGGTCATATCCTTTCTGACTATAGGGTTATTCTTCATGTGATCCTCCATGTTCTGAATCCATAGGTCTGTCTCCAATTGGTTTATCGGTCCCGGGAATGTGAGTTCATCTCCATTCATCCTCTATTGGGTCCATGGGTTTTGGGGTGAGATGAGAGAGATAGAGAGGGATACATACAATACAAACAATAGTTTTGAAAAGACAGATTTTATTTGTGGCTGTCGGAAAAACATCAAACAAATGACAGCTCACAAACATCGCATCTAACATAGGTATATATAACAGGGGTTTGCTCTTCTAAAGGTCAATAAATTCTCAAAGTCGCCAAACTCTTCAAGTCTTGTTCACGTCTCCGATGGCTTCTTCTGATCGTGCTTTTCCTTCTCAAACTCTTTTTCCAGATCATCTCTGTTGACGCAAAGTCTCTCCTGATGTCCTTCAATATTTTGGAGTTGCGTTCCAAACTTCTGGGTTTCAACATCCTTGGCATGGACCATGGTCCTACTATCCTTTAGTTCCTGATGAATCTCCGGTATCTCGAGGTTTTGCTCCCCTAGCTTGGCTACTGTCAGCTTCTGGGTCCTGGTTCTTCATGAAATGCTTCCTTGTCTAAGACGGCTTCCTAAAGGTCCACCCTAAACTTCTTGATGTATTACTCCAGATCCTGACGATACACCAGCTAAGGTTAAAACTGCATCCTTTGTTGATAGGTGCTCCATCAGCCTTCCTGTCATCCAATCATTCTGAAAAATGCATGCTTAACTCAACACGGTGACAATAGCATAAGCCTGCGATAACATCATGGATAGCCGTGTTTTTGCTCTTGTCATTTCCATGAGCTATCATTCCATAGTTGATATCTCCTGCCTTAGGGTTTTCTTGACAAAATATTGAGTTTTAATGCTCCATGTTCCGGTCTTTCTCCGATACACCTTGATCTCGGGTATTAACATCTTCCATAATCTACCAAGTTCCATAAGGGTAGCCTTCCTAGGTCATACGAATCTGGGAATTCTTCAGAGCCTTCAAATTCTCCTAGTGTTTGGAGTCTTAAACCGCTGTATTTTCCATTATTAAAATGCACGATAAAATCATCTTCATTCCGAAGGGGTCTTAGTTGTCCGATATCTTATACTTCTTGGAGTGGTCTCATCAGTCGAACCTTCGTGTGGTCAAAATGGGAAAGGGGTATAGTCTAACTAAAAGGGGATATTTGATAAAGCTTAGAAGAGAAGAGAGGTAACAGATCTTTTTGGAAATGAAGTTGTAGAGGAAACCTTTCCTATGGGCTTGCCAGTTCCTAGGGGTCACGTCCTACAGTCAACATGTGCTCCGATAGCATCTTGTAGTGACCCGACCTCAGGCGGTCAAGTCCCTGTGCTTAAGTGTCATCCCTGGATCGGTATGCTGACATACATAGTACTCGAGGATTTATAACAGAGGTAAATCACATGTATAAAGTAACGTAAATACTATTACCTCAATCCAAATAGCGGAAGTAACAACAACGTTGTGAATTCCCATCAACACCAACGACAAAGTTGAGTGTAGAAATCATAACCCTAACATATCACTTACTCATCGTAAGATTCTTGCAACATGAGACATTGCAGCCACAAAGGATCAGTACATTGAATGTACTGCAATTTCACACTATAGAGCAATGCTGAATAATGGCTATCACTACATGCATATTTGGCTGGTGGAAAGCTCTAAGTTTATTTTTACATAAAGCCAATTTATCCTTACAACAAAGGAATATATTTTATTTAACTACAAAGTTTGTTGAAAACATTGAGAAGGTAACCCCATCTCAATCCCAATTAAAACTTAACAACCCAACAAATTAATTAAGTAGAGTGATGAGATCAGCACGATAATCCAAGTACTAGAGACTCAAGATGTCAATAACTGGGACACAGCTAATCATGATTAGTTTGTACACTCTACAGAGGCTTGCACACTTTTCCCCACAAGACTCGATCTCCTTCGTTGGATTTCTCGCACTACATGGTGTTTGAGAAACAGATGACCGAGACACAGTCTTTCGGAAACATTAACTCTTTACTCTGGGTAGACAGTACCAACCTACAACCCCTACATCTGCTAGTCTACCACTGAAAGAGGTCATGCAACATACTCAACTATGCTAGAGTCCATAATAGCTTGTGGCTGCACACGAAAGTTTCTAGCATGAACAATCTTATGATCCCTTTGAGACTGGTGGCATTCCATAGAGTGATCACACGGGTTCCCCGGAATCTCCTAGGACAACACTCGTATATCCCAAGGTGTCCGGGCAAGCCACTGGTATATCCCAGGGTGCCCCAACCAATCCACCCAGATGTATATTAAATTAGCCACCTTAAGTTAACCATTAATGATAACTCTCACATCTGTCATGAATACACTCAACCAATCCACGTCTACGAGCATAGCAGAGCAGTATGAGCATAACGTAAAAGTAACTCCAAAGGTTTGAATGCAGGACAATAGGTTCCTACCTCATCAACTACTTCCCAATACCCACATGTTATCAATCCTACTCATGCAATGTTTGAGGTGTTGAAACTAATGCATAAAAACTGGGTAATAACGGGATATGAAAAAAGTGTGAACTTGCCTGGACTAATGATGAAGATGATTCGCACTCATAACTCCTGATAGTTCCACTCGTCACACTCCGGTCAATCTAGCGTAAGCTAGCAATAGTAACCACACATAAGCAATCACTCAAAAGACCGGGAAGAACGAAGAAGACAATTCGGAAAACATCAAAACCAAGCAAATAACTCTTGCAACATAAAACAATTTCTAACAGTACCAAAATTATGTGAATTTGGCCTTATTAGAAATTTTAGTTCAAGAGATTTAATTTGCGAAAAGAATCAACTCAAACGGAGTTATAAAACTCAAGTTACAATCAAACAAAGTTCAGATACAAATCTGTGTGAATTCATATTTTAAAACTTCTAAAAATATCTTTAAGTTCTTTTACTGGATAGAGGGGATCATAGCGAAGAAGTGGGCGTTGGTTTCGTTAGATTAGGACAAATGAGTAAAAAGTTGCGATCGTTTGAAGATCACGGACTAAATTGTAAGAAAAGAATTCACAGATAGGTCCCTGACCGAAATTAAAAAGAAAAAGGAAAAATTCTACCGAACGAACGTTTGCTATCGAACGCTAATGAACGAATTTGTTCACTGCGAAGAGATAAGCAGCGAGCGTTCACTAATTAACTAGGTTGAATAAGAAAAATCGGGCTTAACTAAGAAAACGTAAGCTGAAAAACTAAACGCATCGGACTGGGCGGTTTTACTGGTCTACGGCGGGTTCATCGGCGGCGGCGGTTTTTCCGGCGGTAGCGGCATGCTTCGGCAACGAAGGCGGCTGCGGCAGCGGGCGAGGTGGCGAACGGCGGCGGATCGGGCGGAGCGGGGCGGCAAGGCATGGCGATGTGGCCGGCAGCACGCAGCAGCGACGGCAGCGCGGGCAAGGTGTGGCTGCGGCGGTGGTGGAGATGCAGCGGCGGCGGCGATGCGAGGCAGCGGTGCAGCGGCGAGATGCTGGAGAGAGAGAGAGAGAGAGAGGGGCGGCGGGGCGCTATTTAAGGAGGGGGCGGCCTCGGGAGGCGTGGAGGGGGCAAGGATAGGCGGCCTTGATGGCCGGTCGGGCAGCAATGGCTGGCGGCGGCGATCGTCTTGAGGCGGAGACCTCCTGGGTCGGGGACGGCGACGTGAAGTGGGCTGGGGCGCGGCCTGTTGGGCCGGCCTAGTTCGGCGGCGGAGGAGAGTTTTTTTGTTTTTTTAACATTTTTCCAGACAAACAAAAATAATAAATATAAATAAGTAAAAATATTACATAGGCGTAAAATATATCAAAATTTTCAGAAAAAGATTTTCTACAACGTGAACAATTTTCTAGCGTCAAATAAAATCTTCAAAAATTCAAATAAATCAAACAGTGCTACTGCTCTAATAAAATCCAATAAAAATCATTTTAAAAATACCAAAATGATTTCAAACTTATTTCTCTCCAATTTTCTGTTGTAGGGAATCATTTTACCCTATTTTCCGTATATTTTATTTTTTGGAGAAAAGTAATTTGAATAAAACCACAATAACTCGAAATTGAAAAATAATTTCAAAAGTACTTTAAATTTGATCTTTTTAAACTTCCAACTCATATTTCATATGTTTTGAAGAAGTCATTTTATCTTCTCTCATGAAAATCATTGAGTTGCTTAAAGTTTCTGAATTTGAAATATTACCATATAAAATTCAAATCTTTTCAAAACCCTTTTCATTTATTTAAATGGAAGAAGTCATGTTATCTTCTCTCCAGGGTTTTGTGATGAAAAGAATTTGAATCCACGGAGATCATAAATGAAAAATGAAAGTTTGGGAAAGTCCTTTTATTACCTCTCATTTCTCTTTCAAAAAAATTTCGAATTTCACCCAAGCAACCAAACAATCAATCAAAGCTATTTATTTATTATAACATTCCAAAATTTAAAATTTTGGGATGTTACATATAACGGGTTGCCTTCATAGAAAATTAGAGAGGTTGATCACAATCGCCTACCATATATGTCTATACCATTCTTTAATAGTATCCATGTACAAATCAGCCAAGGACCACCCACGAAAGACATGGCCTTATCCAGCGGCACATACGAGTTAGAGGTTGGTCCTATCATGGAAGTTCAAAATAAGCAAACAACAAAGATAAGACAAACTGTTGTAGGAAAATTTATTTGGCTACAACACAAAAAAAGTATCATTTCAGTTTCAGATGTTTGTACTATAATTATTTTAAATTTGCAACATGAGCAAAGATTCAAGTGTAATTTTTTTAGAACTACAAGCTAATGATAAACAATATGTTTCATTCAAAACTAAAGGTAATGATGGAATAATTAAGATGACCATTTGCACAAATAGGGCAAGGTCAATCAATAAGTTCAGTCTGTTCCTATCAATATAGAGACTGCAATGAAAATATAGAGTCCAGTGTTGCTTGATGAATACTATTCTGACCTCATGTAGATGTTGACCAAGCTTCAGAAGCCTCTTGTGGAGTTTTCCCTCTGTACATAGATTCAATTGAAGACGCCGCAGAGATGATATTATTCAATTCAATGCTAAACCAGGAAGATCTCATGGGCAATATCACACAATCCTGAGGAATCACATAAAAGAATAACCCATGCTTAAGCTTACCTACAGGATGCAACAGTTAGATGCAAAGGAGGGCATGACAAGGGGGAATAGGGGAGCCATCACCTGAGGTGGAAAGAGGGACGGCTGGGTGGCACCTCGGGATGCAGGGGGTTGTGCGGCTCCTTGGCAGTGGACGGAAGCACCACGGGGTGGAAGGAAGCTTTGGGGGGCACTAACGGTAGTCGCAGAAGCAACGACGCAAATTGGTAAGCAGGTCGGCCATTGCCAGGGCGACACGTCGGGATGCACCACGGGCTGGGCAAGAGCTTCGGGTGGCGGCATGGCGCCGCCGGCGATGGAGGCGCAGCGGTGCGACCGAATCGGCAGACGCGGCATCGGTCGTCAGATGAGCTGACGATTGGGCGTCACCTCAGGCTGCTGATGGTGGGGCTGCACTTCGGGCTAGACCGGAGCTTCGAGTGGCGCGACCGAAGGTGGGAGGCGCAGCGGCATGACCGAATCGACGGAGATGAAGGGTGGCGGCGGCTGGTGGGCGATTTTTGTTTAGGTTTAGGTTTGTGTGGCCAGGGTGAGATAGCATTCTTATGTTCAGGCTTTAGAGGAGTGCGGCTGGGATTTGGTCCTCTCGCATGCTCGGGAGTAGCCTCTCAATACTTGGGTCGCGGTCCACGCATGGAAATAGGTGGGATGGATGTGCCAAACGCCGACACTTTTTCCGTTCAAGAGCATCACCAACACATAATCTACCCGCAAAAGGTACATCTACTGACCCATTTTATATCGGAAAATGTTTGTGAATTACCGACGGATAGTGTCTCTCAGCTAAACAATGTGGACAATTGATGCGTCGGTGTTCTTTCAGACAAATATTGTGTCGCTAATGTACAGCTATGCCGACAGATGCATGTCGCCATTGCGGTGTCGTGGTGTAGTGGTCTTTAATATGATTTCGAGCATGTAGTGCTTCTAGTTTGATGAATGCCACCTATGATGAGACAGTTTTAACTAGGCACAGTGATATTGATTGTACCATCCATATGGTGTCTAGCTTGCTGTGCTTCTAATTTTTTGAAGTGCCTTCTGCTTAGTTACCACATCATAGGTGTGAATATGTCAAGCCGTCCAGTTTTTCGTACATATTCCATCCTTGTATCATGACATTGCCTTTCATCGAGTAGTGTTCACAAGATCATGCATGAATGAGTTCTGAAGAGCGAATTTTATTCCTTTTTCTTGTCGGTTTGACCTCACAATGCAAAATCAATAAAGCAGAAGGAAATTGGTAAGGCATTGGATGATGGTGGTCCTTCCGAGCAACTGAAATAGAGGGTCTCTACAGATTCTACTCCTCCATCATCCCAACAAGATTCGCAAGACAATGCAAGGCCAGACAGTCAACATGGCTGTGTAGATGATGAGCAAATCTCCCCTACTCCACCGTCACAGGTGCTTGCTCTAGCTTGACACTATTATATGTGGTTGCATGTTGCGTATGATGTCTAGCTTGTATTGCTTCTAACTTTGTTGAATTGCATCTGCTTACTTTACACATAATGCTTATGAATATGACACGTGTTCCTGTTTCTAGAACATACTATATCTGATCACACCATGTTCTTACATTAGAGTACTCTTCTTGCATATCCAGCATCAGTCACTTATGATAAGGCACCTTTAAGTCGCCACTGTGATATTGGTTGTGTCTTGCATATGATTTCCAGCATGTACTGCTTCTAATTTGTTGAAACGCCAGACAGTTTGAACTTGGCAGAGTGATAATGGTTGCACCTTTCATATGGTGTCTATCTTGCAGTGCTTCTAATTTGTTGAAATGTCTTCTGCTTAGTTACCACATCATAGGTGTGAGTATGTCATGCCGTCCTGTTTTTCGTACATATTCCATCCTCGTATCATGCTTTTGCATTTCATCCGAGTAGTGTTCGTCAGTATCATGCATGAATGAGTTCTGAAGAGCGAATTGTATTCCTTTTTCTTATCGGTTTGACGTCACAATGCAAAATCAATACAACTGAAGGAAATTAGTCCGGCAGTGGATGATGGTGGTCCTTCGGAGCAAATCAAACAGAGGGTCTCTATAGATTCTACTCCGCCATCCTACCAACAAGATTCGAAAGACAACACAAGGCTGGACAGTCAATGTAGCTATGTAGATGATGAGCACATCTCCCCTGCTCCACCATCATAGGTGCTTGCTCTAACTTGGCACTATTATATGTGGTTGCATGTTGTGTATAATGTCTAGCTTGTATTGCTTCTAACTTTGTTGAATTGCATCTGCTTACTTTACACATAATGCCTATGAATATGACACCTATTCCTGTTTCTAGAACATACGTGTAGATGATGAGCACATCTCCCCTACTCCACCATCACAGGTGCTAGCTCTAACTTGGAACGGTTATATGTGGTTGCGTGTTCCGTATGATGTCTAATTTGTATTGCTTCTGATTTTGTTGAATTGCATCTGCGTAGCTTACAACTTATACCTGCAACGATAAGACACATTTAACTTGGGAGTGTGATGTAGGTTGCATCTTGCGTTGTCTTCTAGCTTGTACTGCTTCTACTTTCTTGAAATGGCACTTACGACGAGAAACTTTTTACCTAATAGAGTGATATTGGTTGCATGTTCATATGGTGCCTAGCTTTCATTTCTTCTAATTTTGTTGAAATGCCTTCTGCTTACTGTTTTTCATACATATTCCATCCTCCTATCGAACGTTTGAATATGCAATGCTGTCTTTTTCTGGTATATATTCCATCCTCCTATCCTGCGCTTGCCTTACATCAAAGTAGTGTTCGTCTGTATCATGCATCAACCAGTTATGTAGAGCTAATTTTATTCATCTTCTTTTGGTTTTGACTTCATAAGGCAATATCAGAAAATAGGAAGGAAAAGACTAAGTGAGGGATGTTGATGGTCATCCGGACCGATGCAAACAGAGACTCTCTAGATTTGCCACTGATGCTGCTAATGAAGTTTAAGTCCCAAGTCTACATGATGAGTTCATCTCCCATACTCCACCATCGCTGGTGCTTGCTCTAAGTTGACAGTGTGATAATTGGTTTCATGTTGCATATGTTGTCTAGCCTGTATTTCTTTTATTTTGATTAAATTGCACCTACTGAGTTTATACGTTATACATTTGCATATGACATGCCTTTCCGTTTCTGGAATACACTTCATCAATCAATCATACCATGTTCTTACATCAAAGTACTGCTGTTGTGTATCCCGCATCAGTCACTCATGATTGGACGCTTTTAACATGGCAGTTTGATAGTGGTTGCATCTTGCATTGATTTCTACATTGTCGCTTCTTATTTTTGAAATGCCACTTATGACAAGACACTTTTAACCAGGCAGAGTGATATTGGTTGCATCTTTCATATGGTGTCTAGCTTGCATTACTTCTATTTTCTTGAAAATCCTTCTTCTTAGTTTACACATCGTAGTTGTGAATATGTCACACTGTCCTGTTTTTCTTACATATTCCATCCTCATACGGTTGTCTTACATCAAACTATTGCTTGTCTCTATCATGCATCATTGAGTCTGAAGAGCGATTTTATTCTTTTGTGTTGTGGGTACGGCTTGACATGGCAAAGTCAAAAAAGAGCAAGGAAAATAATATAGTAGGGAATGGTGTTACTTGTGGGGTGAAACGGAAAAGGATCTGCCCTCGAAATTCTGCTGGTACTTATAATGCAGTACAAGGTCCAAGTCCACCGGCTCACTCTACAAACACAGTATCACCTGATCCACTAGCTGCAGCATCCGTTTCAATTGTACCAGCATCTCAACGAGTTACTCGTTCGTTTTCTCTGGACCTGGCCAGTTCCCAAGCTGCCTTCACACCTAACACTACTTCTGAAGCACTACTGAAACAACAAGACTTGGCAAGATTAGATGAACCTCATGAGCATCAACACCAAGACGGTACCTGACCGAGCCAAGTTGTAGTTGCATGCTCCTTTATATGTACTCTCACAGTTTGATGTGCACTAACACTTTCCATATTCATTGTTGAACTAGCAGCACGGCGTAAGCGGAAACAGACATCAGGGATAATGCTTGACAGATTAACAAAATCTAAAGGAGGAAGAATGAAGATCCATTTTGAGGCAGGTTTAAAAAGGCCACGTGATCCTACAGAGTCAGCCAAGTTAGTATCAGAGGCAGCCATTGCCGTTAGGTGTCATGCACGTATCCTCCCAACGTGGATACAATACAGGAATGAGAAAGACAATACCCAGTTTAACACCTTCCTTGACCATTTATCCATAAGTAATGTTATTCATCGCAATTTTTAATATTGTCTTGCTCTGTGCCATACTTTCTAGCTTCCTTCTAATAAGACTCACATTCTTTTTTCAACAGATCAGGTTCAAGTTGGATCCGAAAGATGATGCATCTAAACAAGCATGCACTCATGTTTTTTAGTATGCTCTGTGATAGTACCGGTACCACCTTAGATCTCACTTTGAAGGAAAGGCTAACAATGAAATCGCCCAAACATCTCCAGTGGAATATAATACAGATGAAGACTGGACAGCGCTTGTTAAACGCAGGTCTGATCCAAAGTATCAGGTAGGGTATATGTATTTTATTAGACCACATATTGAACTTGTATTTATGTATGTGCCTTACAAGTGTATCTTCTTCAAGGCTAACTATCTGAAGAACAAGACCAACCGTTCTAAAGTGAAATTCCAATAGACAACATGATCCCGTAGCTATATTGCACACTGCAAGGCTCTTGTAAATAGCTGCTAGTTCCTTATTTTTTGGTGCCTTATTATTGTATCTATATTGACTTGTTCCAAATACAGAGGAAAACCCGCTCGGACCGAAAAGAACCTGAACCGAATGCAGTGCAAATCTTCAAGGATTGCCACACCAGCAAGATGAAGGGCATGAGCACACCAGTTGAGGCTGCTGTTGTAAGTCCTTACTCCTCTTGCCTTTGAACTGATTGGTACTGTGATGTGTTCATCTAACTGCTTGGTTTGCAGCCAATGTCAGTTACTCTGTTCACTCTTATTCACAGTTGTCGTAATGTATCATTTCACCTTACATGGTTTAAAAGAGATGAAGGATATTCTTTTGGTCTTGTTCTGTAATCTAGTTGTGATGTTCACGTGCGCACACAATGATACAATAGCATGTTTGTTTTATATCTGTTTGCCCATGATATGAATGATGTCATACTATGTTCATCCTACTTTAAACCATGTCTCTTTATCCTTAGATGTCAACGAATGTGAGGAAATAGACAATACAGTAGGCATGCTACATGGACATATGTTCCGAAAGTGATTTTACTATGTAGTTGGCACTACAATACATGCTAATGTATTACAGTAGTTCACCAAAATATGTTATGTATAAATGTGAAACCTACTTTGTTTGTTTTCGTCTCATTAGTACCTTATCTAGTACACAAATCTACAAGTTCAAACTTTCAGCAAGCTTTGGAACAAATGATTGAACAGCCACAACCACCTG
Organism: Aegilops bicornis; assembly: GCA_021605145.1. Classification (NCBI taxonomy): domain Eukaryota; kingdom Viridiplantae; phylum Streptophyta; class Magnoliopsida; order Poales; family Poaceae; genus Aegilops; species Aegilops bicornis. The sequence goes on along the minus strand of CM038672.1, from coordinate 192,917,628 downwards.
AAGGTGACGAGGCTACCACAGGCACAATGTCACCTCTTGCTGCAGTGCGTTAGTATCTCTACACTAACAGTGCAAAAAGCACCTTCCTACGTAATTCTGAGTTGGTTGTCAAGGTAACCTCGTACAAACCGCCTACTGAACAAATTCTTCCGGCTAGAGAGAGTGATATATCTGTGCTCCAAACACAAGTCCAATCCCTAATGGACGTTGTGTCGGAAACAAGAATAGTGGTTGACAAATGTCGTCAAGATATGAATGGTTTTGAAACCAGACTATCAGACATTTGCCTCGTTGTTCAAGAGCAATGGCAGAAAAAAGGGGAAGATCATGCTGCTCCATCAGATTCTACAACCTGAAACATTAGCACTCATGTCAAATGATATGTGCTTCTATACATCTGATGGTGCTTTTATCTGCAAGGAATGTAAACTTTATGCCAACAGGCCTTTTGTTGTATGGTTGGAATTTATTTTGTTGTGATACAACATTTATGATGCTGCCAAAGGCTGCAGTAATTACGACGCTATTTTTGTATAGTGTAGGTTTATGTTAGTAATGTATTCGCGCGAAAGCTTCATAAGTGCCGAACATGACAACATTCGTCAGGCCCATTCCAATTGGGCTAAAAACGATTCTGGGCCGAAATTCGCATGTAGCCCACTAAAAATATCTGGGCCTAAATCAGCATAAGCTTTCATATTTTTCTTGTAGCCTTGTGCCCATAGTGGGCCTTTAACAAGCCTAAACATAATTTGGTCCCTCAGTAATAATAGGCCGTTTACAGGTGTTAATATCTCGAGCCCATAAAAAACATGGGCCTTTAATAGGCCGAAAGTAAGATTGGGCCCTGATTGTGCCAAATAACCCACTGGTCTTAGCAGGCCGAAATGGTGGGCCATTTACAATGCGGATCGCTCATAGGCCGAAATTCAGATGGGCCATAAATGCATAGACCTACTACACGGGGCTTTAACAGGCCGAAAGTTCGGTCGGGCTTGATTAGTGTCATTTTTATATGGGTCGTTAGTAGGCCCGATGTGGCGTTGGGCCACATATGGCCCATGGATTTCGTCTGATGTTAACGGGCCGAAAGTCACAATAGGCTGAGGCCCAAATCTATAGTGGGCCTCTAACAGGCCAAATGTCAGACATGGCCAAATATGACCCATATCCTTCATGGTCGTTTACGGGCCGAAAGTTTCAATGTCCTATAAATGGGCCCAATTGAAGTAGGACCTTTAACAGGCAGGAGACAACCGGGCCGTAATTCGACAAAAATACTTAGCGGACAGTTAACATGCCAGAAGTGACCATGGGTCGCGATGATGACAAGTTTAGGACGAGCACTTGACGGGTCGATTTGACACTAGCCGTACGGGCCTTAACTGAGAATGTTGGGCCTTTAGCTGGGCCGGCCCATTATGGTATGCAAAATCTTGTGGGCCTTTATCTGGGCCGACCCATTATGGTCGGCTAAATCTTATGGGCCTTGAGTTGGGCCGGCCCATTTAATCTTTATGGGCCACTTTTGGGCCCGTCCACGTGTCAACGTATCATAGGCGCATCTCGCCCATTGGATGAATGACACCAGTGCCAACGCGGAGCTGACACGCGGTTCCGTCAGCCAATGAGAATTTTACACGTGGAAAATCGGCATTGGCCGTGGCTGTTAGTGGGTTATCGGATCCAAAACCGGACCCTTAGCTTAACGGCGACCCGCTACGATCGATGCCACGTGTCGGTCACCCTTGACGAAAGCACTTCTATGACGCGCGATTTATCGTCATGGAAGTGAACACTTCCGTGATGATAATTTTGGTACTGTCATGGAACACTTCTACGACAACACATGTATGACTATCTTGATTCTGCCATAAAATTTTCATGGATGTACATGCATGACAGAAAACATGGCCTACTGTGACAAACACGTATCATCACGGAAGTGTATCTTTTTATAGTGTAGGGCATCTACCATGTTATGTCCACAACAGTTATTGCCCACCGTGGGGCCAGCGCACGGTGGTTTCGAGTTCTTGAAGAGTAGCTTTGCAGGGATCAAGGGATATACCATGGGACGGACGACCAAGAGTCGTCGTGGCAAGCTCTACATTCATGATGCTGGTTGGGGCCCCGAGGCTGGCTCAATTGAGTACGGGTACCAGGTCCCCTTTAGTGGAATCCATGTCTTCATCGGCAAGATTGGCGAGTCGGAGACTAAGCCAGACACCTACACCGACATCGTCGAAGCATGCCTTTGTTGGTTTCATCCATGGAGCAGATCTCGGTGAAGGATCTGGGTCCAGGGGAGAGACGGTAACATATTCTGATGGTGAGTCTTCAACTGGTGAGACCTAATTAATATATCAACTACAGGACGACAGGCTTTGGGGCTATTCCGATGGTGACAGTATTCCAGACCCCTATGAGCCGCCGAACAGGGTTGCGATCTTCAGGGCTGCGGCTATGACCTCTAGTTCAACGGCTGTGGCGACGGCTGGTGCTAGCGGCTCTGCGCGCTCGCCGACTCAAGTGTTATCTAAGCTATTGGAGGCCTTGGCAACCTTATTGACTGCGGAAGTAACACTAGAAAATCAAGCACAACATAAGGTGGATGTTGCAAAATCGCGGGATGAGAAAGCTCAAGCCGAGGAAGCACTTAGTGCTGGAAATGCTATGATGGCAACGCAACGAGCCGCTATGGACGCTGAGACACAATGGATTCAGGCAGAGTTGTTCCGGCTAACCTTGGATCAGAATGCTTCAAACGCCGTTATGAGAAGGAGCCACCAGAGTCATTTACCTCGAGAGTATGATGCGAGGAATCTTTTGAACACCCGTGGGGCAGGAGCCAGTGACCCGCCCGTCGTAAACCGGGCCGCTGAGGCACCCGTGACCGGAGCGCCGGTTCTGCCATGCGCTGCAGACCCGCCTTAGCAAGTACCAACACCGTCGGGTCATTATTCTAACCCTTTGGACAATATGATCGCCGCAGCTACACGATTGACGGCTCTTCCTGTTGAAGGCGAGTCACTGGCCGCAATGGAGATACGGAGGGCCGGAGAGCTTCTTCAGACAACAGTGGCTGAACATGCGGCTTATTCATATAGTCGTGATCGGATTAACTCAACCCCTCGTCCCAGCTAGAGTTATAGTAGGCATATTGATTCGCCAGCGGTTTGAAGCAGTGAGAGGCACCATAACCAGCCTCGTAGGCATGACCCGCCGCGTGCTGGTAACGATGCTTAGACTTTGGTGGATCTGGGTAGGGCACGTCGGGAAGCTGAGCTGGCGGCCTAGTTGGCAGCTCAACAACAATCTCCGGTTTACCCAATGACGTCGGTGGAGGCAGGAGTGACCTCCAGAACCCTTGGTGTGCCATGTTTAGTGTCGGCTCTACGTAATGAGCGCTTGCCTGAGTATTTCAAGGGCCCCCGTAAGGTGCCTAATTACATAGTGGATCAGCCCCCAGAAGCCTGGATTCAGAGCTATGAGATGGCCATGGAGATGTGATCACCCACTAGTATAGGGGATCTATCGTAGTCCTTTCGATAAGCAAGAGTGTCGAAGCCAACGAAGAGCGGAAGGAAATGATAAGCGGTTTTCAGCAAGGTATTCTCTGCAAGCACTGAAATTATTGGTAACAGATAGTTTTGTGATAAGGTAATTTGTAACAGGTAACAGGTAACAAGTGTAAATAAAGTGCAGCAAGAAGGCCCAATCCTTTTTCTAGCAAAGGACAAGCCTGGACAAACTCTTATATAGAGAAAAGCGCTCCCAGGACACATGGGAATTATCGTCAATCTAGTTTTCATCACGCTCATATGATTCGCGTTCGGTACTTTGATAATTTGATATGTGGGTGGAGCGGTGCTTGGGTGCTGTCCTTACTTGGACAAATATCCCACTTATGATTAAGTCCTATTGCAAGCATCCGCAACTACGAAAGAAGTATTAAGGTAAACCTAACCATAGCATGAAACATATGGGTTCAAATCAGCCCCTTGCGAAGAAACACATAAACTAGGGTTTAAGCTTCTGTCACTCTAGCAGCCCATCATCTACTTATTACTTATCAATGCCTTCCTGTAGGCCCAAACAATGGTGAAGTGTCATGTAGTCGACGTTCACATAACACCATTAGAGGAGAGACAACATACATCTCATCAAAATATCGAACGAATACCAAATTCACATGACTACTAATAGCAAGACTTCTCCCATGTCCTCAGGAACAAACGTAACTACTCACAAAGCATATTCATGTTCATAATCAGAGGGGTATTAATGTGCATATAGGATCTGAACATATAATCTTCCACCAAATAAACCAACTAGCATCAACTACAAGGAGTAATCAACACTACTAGCAACCCACAGGTACCAATCTGAGGCTTTGGGACAAAGATTGGATACAAGAGATGAACCAGGGTTTGAGAGGAGATGGTGCTGGTGAAGATGTTGATGGAGATTGGTCCCCTCCTGATGAGAGGAGCGTTGGTGATGACGATGGCGATGATTTCCCCCTCCGGAGGGAAGTTTTCCTGGCAGAACAGCTCTGCCGGAGCCCTAGATTGGTTCCATAAAGGTTCTCCGCCTCGTGGCGGCGGAGTTTTTCCCGAAAGCTTGCTTATGATTTTTTCTCGGACGAAAGACTTCATATAGCAGAAGATGGGCACCGGAGGGCCACCAGGGGGCCCACGAGGCAGGTGGGCGCGCCCCCCACCCTCGTGGCTAGGGTGTGGGCCCCCTCTGGTATTTTCTTCGCTCAGTATTTTTTATTATTTCCAAAAATAACTTCCATGGAGTGTCAGGACTTTTAGAGTTATGCATAATAGGTCTCTAATATTTGATCCTTTTCCAACCAATAATTCCAGCTGCCGGCATTCTCCTTCTTTATGTAAACCTTGTAAAATAAGAGAGAATAGGCATAAGTATTGTGACATAATGTGTAATAACAGCCCATAATACAATAAATATCAATATAAAAGCATGATGCATAATGGACGTATCAACTCCCCCAAGCTTAGACCTCGCTTGTCCTCAAGCGGAAGCCGATAACGATAAATATGTCCACATCTTTAGAGGTAGAGGTGTCGATAAAATAAAATACGGACATGAGGGCACCATGATCATTCTTATAACAGCAACATATATGGATATTATCATATGATTTCTTATGCTCAAGTAATAATCTATTCACAATGTCAAGTATGAATTAGAAACTTCATTGAGAACTAACAAACTATAATCTCAGTCATTGAGGCAATTGCAATTTATCATAACATCAGAAAGAGTCTATGTAAGAGCTTTTCAGCAAGTCCACATACTCAACTATCATTTAGTCTTTCACAATTGCTAACACTCATGCAATACTTGTGGTTACGGAGTTTTAATCGGACACACAGAAAGATAGTGGCTTATAGTTTCGCCTCCCAACCTTTTACCTCAAGGGTAATGTCAACAATAATAGTTCATGCTAACTTACATGCAATTGGATATATATATATCAGGATCCTTCCAACACAAGGTGCTTGCCAAAGGATAAAATGTAAAAAGTAAAGGTGAAGATCGCCATGACTCTTGCATAAGGGTAAGAGATAAAAGTAAAAGATAGGCCCTTCGCAAAGGGAAGCAGAGGTTGTCATGCGCTTTCATGGTTGGATGCATGAAATCTTAATGCAAAAAGAACGTCACTTTATATTGCCACTTGTGATGTGGACCTTTATTATGCAGTCCGTCGCTTTTATTTCTTCCACATCACAAGATCGTATAAAGCTTATTTTCTCCACACTAATAAATCATACATATTTAGAGAGCAATTTTTATTGCTTGCACCAATGACAACTTACTTGAAGGATCTTACTCAATCCATAGGTAGGTATGGTGGACTCTCATTGCAAAAACCGGGTTTAAGGGTATTAGGAAGCACAAGTAGTATCTCTACTTGGTGCAAAGAATTTGGCTAGCACGAGGGAGAAAGGCAAGCTCAACATGTTGGATGATCCATGACAATATACTTTATTTTAGATGTAAGAAAACATAACCCATTACGTTGTCTTCCTTGTCCAACATCAACTCTTTAGCATGCCATATTTTGATGAGTGCTCACAATCATAAAAGATGTCCAAGATAGTATATTTATATGTGAAGCCTCTCTTTCTTTATTACTTCCTATTAATTGCAACGATGACCAAAACTAACTCTCAACAACTTTTAATCATTATACTATTTATATGTGAAGTCATTACTCTCCATAAGATCAATATGATCTCTTTATTTGTTTTTATTCTTTCTATTTTCTTTTATCCCCTCAAGATCATGGCAAAATAATAAAGCCCTTGACTCAACACTAATCTTTATTATATATAGCCCACGGACTCGATTACATAAGGGGGTCATAAAGCAAAACTGAAAACTAGATCATACTAAAACTTTATTCTACTAGATCAAGATATTACCAAAATGATCGAACTAAGAAAAATGGTAAAGACAGGAGTGTGATGGTGATACGATACCGGGGCACCTCCCCCAAGCTTGGCAGTTGCCTAGGGGAGTGCCCATACCCATGTGATTATGTTTCCTTCTTCGGAGGTGGCGATGATGGAGTTGTGGATGATGTAAATTGTGCTTTTAGCTTCTTCATGTTGTAATTGAGGAGAGAAATTTCCTCCTTTAAATCATGAGCCTCCGACTCCAGCTTCAAGATCTTGTCACATAAATCTCCTTTGCTTTTCTGCCGAAACCGAGAAGGAATAGATCGATTGTTAGATAGTTTAGCCCTCTTAGGGAGACTAGACTTCTTGAACTTCACGTGCATATCGGAAATATAAGCTTCGGAGTGACACTTGCGTAGGATCTATTCCTGTTCATGCTCAGGTATACAATGTCTAATAGCACCATCTACTCCTTCTTTATAAAGGTGTGGGTCATCCCAGAAGTAATGTCTTAAATCGTAGAAAAACTTTTTCTTTTGCTGGTATGTGAAGCTAGGTGGTATAAATTTAGCAACAATGTAATTAGTATAATCAGCATACCATGGAGCAGTACGAGAAGTATTTATGATAGCTAATTGTTCATCAGGAAAGCTGTCATCAATAGATAGTGGGTCATCAAGAACATTCTCTAACCTAGACAAGTTGTCTGCAATGGGGTTCTCAGCTCCCTTTCTATCAATAATATGCAAATCAAATTCTTGTAGCAAGAGAACCCATCTAATAAATCTAGGCTTAGCATCTTTCTTTTCCATAAGGTATTTAATAGCAGCATGATCAGTGTGAATAGTTATTTTAGAATCAACAATATAAGGTCTGAACTTATCACAAGCAAAAACAACTGCTAAAAATTCTTTTTCAGTAGTAGCATAATTTCTCTGGGCACTATCTAGAGTTTTACTAGCATATTGAATAACATTTAATTTCTTATCAACTCTTTGTCCTAGCACATCACCTACAACATAATCGCTAGCATCACACATATTTTCAATGGGTAAATTTCAATCAGGTGGCTGAACAATAGGTGCAGAGATCAATGCTTTCTTAAGTATTTCAAATGCTTCTACATAATCATCATCAAAGACAAAAGGAATATCTTTTTGTAATAGATTAGTCACAGGCCGAGAAATTTTTGAGAAGTCCTTAATGAACCTCCTATAAAAACCGGCATCACCAAGGAAACTTCTTATACCTTTGATGTCCTTGGGACATGGCATCTTTTCGATAGCATCCACTTTAGCTTCATCAACTTCAATACCTCTTTCAGAAATTTTATGCCCCAAGACAATCCTTCATTAACCATAAAGTGGCACTTCTCCCAATTCAAGACAAGATTAGTTTCTTCACATCTCTGAAAAACTCGATCAAGGTTGCTCAAGCAATCATCAAAAGAGGATCCATAAACGGATAAATCGTCCATGAAAACCTCACAAATCTTTTCACAAAAGTCAGAGAATATAGCCATCATGCATCTTTGGAAGGTAGCAGCTGCATTACATAAACCAAAAGGCATACGTCTATAAGCAAAAGTACCGAAAGGGCAAGTAAAAGTGGTCTTTGCTTGATCATCCGCTGACACACGTATTTGAGAGAAACCAGACTAACCATCTAGAAAGAAAAAATGATTGTGTTTGGATAATCTTTCTAGCATTGATCAATGAAAGGCAAAGGGTAATGATCTTTTTTAGTAGCTTTATTTAATTTGCGAAAATCAATTACCATCCAATAACCTGTAATAATTCTTTGCGGGATCAACTAATCTTTATCATTAGGAACAACAATAATACCTCCCTTCTTAGGGACACAATGGACAGGACTTACCCACTGACTATCAGCAAGAGGATAAATTATACCTGCCTCAAGGAGCTTTAGTATTTCCTTTCTTACCACTTCTTTCATTTTAGGATTCAGCATTCGTTGGTTATTAATAACGGGTTTGGCGTCTTTCTCTAGATTTATTTTATGTTGACATAGAGTGGGAGTAATGCCCTTAAGATCATCAAGAGTATATCCAATAGCAGTACAGTGCTTCTTCAGAGTTTTCAATAATTTCTCTTCTTCACGCTCTGAAAGGTTAGCACTAATAATAACATGATATATCTTCTTTTCATCAAGATAAGCATATTTAAGAGTATCAGGCAATGGTTAAGCTCAAACACGGGATCACCCTTGGGTGGAGGAGGATCCCCTAGGATTTCAACGGGCAGGTTGTGTTTCAAAACAGGTCCCTGTTTAAAGAATACTTCATCTATTTCTGTTCTTTCATTCATAAACATATCATTTTCATGGTCTAGCAAATATTGTTCTAAAGGATCATTAGGAGGCACAACAATAGAAGCAAGACCAATAATTTCATCCTTACTAGGCAATTCCTCATCATGGGGTTGTCTACAAAATTTAGAAAAATTAAACTCATGAGACATATCATCCAAACCAATAGTAACAACATCCTTTTCGCTTCTATCTTAGCATTAACAGTGTTCAAGAAGGGTCTACCAAATATAATGGGACAAAAACTATCTTGAGGGGAACCAAGAACAAGAAAATCAGCAGGATATTTAGCTTTCCCACACAAGACCTCAACATCTCTAACAATCCCAATCGGTGAAATAGCATCTCTATTGGCAAGCTTAATGGTGACATCAATTTCTTCTAACTCAGCGGGTGCAATATCATGCATAATTTCTTGATATAAAGAAATAGGTATTGCACTAGCACTAGCACCCATATCATACAAGCCATGATAACAATGATATCCTTATTTAACAGAAATAACATGCATTCCTACCACAGGTCTATGTTTATCTTTAGCACCAGGTTTAGCAATTCTAGCAGTTTCCTCGCAGAAGTAAATAACATGCCCATCAATATTATCAGCCAAGAGATCTTTAACAATAGCAATATTAGGTTCAACTTAACTTGCTCAGGAGGTGTATAAGTTCTAATATTACTTTTACGAACCACAGTCGAAGCTTTAGCATGATCCTTTATTCTAACAGGGAAGGGTGGTTTCTCAACATAAGTAGTAGGAACAATAGGATCATTATAAGTGATAGTCTTTTCTTCAACTTTAATAGGTTCAACTACTTTTACTTCTATGGGAGGATGATATTTAAACCACTTCTGATTAGGGAGATCAACATGAGTAGCAAAGGATTCACAAAAAGAAGCTACTATCTCAGAGTCAAGTCCATATTTAGTGTTAAATTACGGAAAACATCGGTATTCATAAAAGATTTAACACAATCAAACTTAGGTGTTATACCTGAATCCTTACCTTCATCGAGATCCCAATCTTCAGAGTTGCATTTAATTCTTTCCAATAAATCCTATCTGAATGGAATAGTCTTCATCATAAAAGAACGAGTACAAGAAGTATCAAGCATGGAGCGATTGTTGTCAGAAAGCCGAGCATAAAAATTCTGAATAATCATTTCTCTTGAGAGCTCATGATGGGGGCATGAATATAACATTCACTTAAGCCTCCCCCAAGCTTGAGCGATGCTTTCTCCATCGCGAGGCCAAAAATTATATATATAATTACGATCACGATGAACAAGATGCATAGGATAAAACTTTTGATGAAATTCCAATTTCAACCGCTTGTAGTCCCATGATTCCATATCATCACATAGCCTATACCATGTCAATGCATCTCCCTTCAAAGATAAAGGGAAGACCTCCTATTTGATAACATCATCGGGCATACCTGCAAGCTTAAATAATCCACAAACTTCATCCACATAGATTAGGTGTAAATCGGGATGCAATGTTCCATCTCCTACAAAAGAATTAGCTAGCAGTTTCTCTATCATACCCGAAGGAATTAGCTAGCAGTCTCCTGCTCGGTCGAGAAGAGTACGGACTGGTGTTCTCCTGACAAGCTGATAGCGATGCAGACGCGCATTCAGAGCATGGTAACCAAGAGCGTCAAGCTAGTTGACATGATCCAGGTAATGTTAGTTCGCCGGATCCTTCCATGCCAGTGCCGAAGCCGCCCGCTGTGGGTGTTCAATCCAAAGAGGCACCGGACCCTGGCGAGGATCTTCGAGACTACGCATGAAGGCGCATGGAAATTGCTCTTCAAGGGCAATTAAAAACCACCGGCCACGGATTCAGACCGTGGTCATGATCGTACATACCCCGCCAGCAAGGTAGGTTATTTCGAATGAGTCCTCAACCTAATTGTTTCGAGGATGATGTCTGAGCTTTTATTGCTACTCTTTCAGGACTGGACGGAGAGGCTGAAGCGGATCTAGTTGCCGGCTCCGTTGCCCGAAGAACCAGTCATCGCGCGCTTGGTGGAGATGCTAGTGCCGGCGCCATATAAAGCGCCGGAGAAGAAGGCCAAGAAGAAGGCGAAGGGGGCCAAGAGTGGCCTCCGTTGTAAGGGTATTTCGGACGCGGCATCCGAAGACAATGAAACTCATTCCTCTGTCCCTGAGGACAATGACAGGGAAGAGGAGGAGGAGGAAGAAAATGATCCTCCCCCTAAGGAGAGGAAGAAGAAGAGGGCGGTTCCGGCGCATCTGGAGGCGGCGCCCAAAAAGGGGAAGGGCGTTCCGGCGGCCAACACCGCATGGGACGTTGATAGTAGTCCGAAACGACACCCCCACACTAAGCCCCAGGCCGCATCGTATGTGATAAGGCTTATTTATGTGCACATCCAACCCTTTCTCTCCATTAAATTGATGTAGTTAACTGTACCATTGCAGTCCGGCCCGTGACCTAATCCATCGATCCTCGTCTGGAAGTTCGTTGGCTCCGTCGGAGATGGCGAGCCAGTCGCCACCGCCTACTTATTCTCCCGGGTCCGGGGACGACACCGAAGTGCTGTCCCGAAGGGCCGATCCAAACCGGGGGGAGCCCAGGACGCTGTCCGGGAGGCGCCACGAGGCGAAGCTTCCACTGTCGGACGCATGGAGGAAACGATCCCCGTGGGGACTGGTGAAGGGGCCCGCACCCAACTCGGCCCTCAGCTGAATACGATTTCGGAGACCCATATGGCTCCGGAGTCGGGCGGGCAGCCCTCTTCAAAGGAGGGGGGTGTGCCACTTCCGCCGGTGGTCCCTGTCCATCCAAGGGCGCTGGATAACCTGATGGAGGCGCTACGAGGTGGCTCTGTTATGGACAAGCACCGTGTTCTTATGAGCGCGGTGATCGAGATGGTTCAGTCCGCCAAGAGTGGACTAAACAAAACCTGCAGCAACCTGTTGACAGGTTTCGAGGTAAGGGACAGAGAAAAAACCTCCTATAGTCAATAGCCCCTGAGACACTGTCCGGTGCTCGGTAAGAGAAACCGGACGAAGGATCAATCCTCTAGTGTAGGAAACTAATATGATATGTGTGCATGAGCAGGCGTTGCTGTTGGCCGTGACCTCTCATGCTGCCGAAGTCTCTGAACTAAAGCAGAGGCTGGAGCGGACCGAGAATGAGCTCGGCGAGGTTAGGGTGCGGCTGCAGGAGAAGCAAGGTAAGTAACATCTTGCTGTGTGTTCGGAAAGCGGAGACGATGTGTATTGACTGTAATGTCGAAATATATGCAGGAGAAGGCTGTCCAGCAGCAAGCCGCTCGTAAGAAGCTCAAGGCCCGTGTCAAGGAAATCCAGCGGGAGCTCCAAGATGTAGTGAAAAAATGTGAGACCTTAGAGAATGAAGCGTCGGCTCAGGAGGCCGAACTCACCAAGGCTCGTCAGGGCACGGAAACCGCGCGGAATGAGGCCTAGGTCGTCATCCAAGAGATCCAGGAGGCCAGGAAGATCACGGCGCGTAAGGCTTTTAAGATGGAAAGCAAGTATGTGGACAGGTAGTACCTTTTACTAACCCGGGTTCGGAGTTCCCCAGGAGCTTTGGCTGATCTACCACGTAGCGTATCAGACGCTGCAGCATTCTACCGAGCCGAAGGAGGAGGTTCTATGGAGATGCTATTCTGGTCGCAGTATGCGACGCTGGAGCATGCCGTGTCCTTCACCGATCAGCTGAAGGAGCTGGTGGAGCTGCACAGGGTGGCCTAACTAGCCATGAAGGATTTGACAATCCGGCTATGGCCACCCGAAGCAATACCCGGCAGCTACTTCGGACTCGTGAGGCGGCTGGTGGAAGCCTGTCTGTGGCTGGACGTCGTCAAGCGCTCTGCATGTATTGAGGGCTCCCGTATGGCCTTCACTCGCTGCAAGATATGGTGGGCGAAGATGAATGATGTGGAAGTGGCCAGCGGGCCGCCGGAAGGCAAGGAGCACCGCACACCCAAGAAATACTTTACGGATGTCATAGAAGGGTCTCGACTTGTGGCAGCTCAATGTTCGCAGGACATTATTTTGAAATGAATACATTCGTGTTGTCCTCTGCCTTGTATTATAAAGACAAGGCTTTATTTTGTAATGTAATTTCATTATGCTTTAAATTGTTTCCTCCTGTGCGGCCGTGTTATATGCAATCTGAGGGTTGACCAGTCGTTGGCTTCTGCCCCCATGTAATTAGTACGGAGGTGTTCGGGATGGGATCTAAACAATCTTGATCCAATTATATGGTCCTTGAAGGAGTTGTTTAGCGCAACGAACAAGGCAATCAGACTATATGGCTTAAACACCCTCACTTAGCCATAGGAGTTTTATAATTAAGCAAGTGCGCAGCCCCTGGTCCAAGCCAGGGTGCTATCAGCATTTGATCGGGAAGTACCGATCCTTCGCGTGACGCAGAAAAAATCTCCAACGATTTTGTAACCCTCGAACAGCTGACCGGCTCTTGCAGTATCATGACAGTCAGTTTGCGGCTTTATCTACTGAGGTGCTCATTCGGTCAAGGCTAGGGCACAATCGCAGTAGTTCTCCCTTTACTATGCTAGCCGATAGGGCGGAACGTAGGATAGCAACCACAGGAGCCGGGCAACCCAACTATTGACCAAAGACATGAATCGGAGCCAATGCATATAATGCTAAATTCGGGGTGCCGAACTTATATTTAAGAAGTGTTCGGTCTTTGCTGCCTTATTGCAGGGTGATAAGCAGCCCCTGGTGAATATGAAACGTACAAAAGAGTACCTATGTAGCTAATAAGCAAATCAAAGTGAAATGGAATAAGGGGCAAGAGCCAAAAAACTGGGCCACACATCTTTTTATTATAGCTAAATGGATACGTCAAGGCGTATCTTATACAAATAGTGCGATAAGCACCCGGACTATCTAACATGCCGGGATCAAGAGGGAGCAGCGTGCGGGTCCTGGGAAATAAGTAAAAATACCGTCAAGAAGAACGTATGGGGGTTACCCTGCACACCTATCCTGCATACCTCCTTTGTATGCGATCCTTCGAAGGGGGCTGGTGATCAGGCTCGCGGGAAAAGGAACCTGAAACAGAAAGAAAGAAGTGTGTCCGGGGTCGGTCTTAGCCAAACTGTAGATCCCGGGTTAGCTAGTGCCTCCGTTGATGTCCATGGAATTTCGAGTGCGTAACTATGTACGCGTGGTACAAATGCCACTACTTCATCGGGACTGGGACGGAGACCAAATTGCTAGTCCAGCTCTTGACGAGCCTTGCCATCCTGCTGCAGTGTAGTTCCGAACTTCTTGATGGTGTCCAAGGGCTCGGCAGCCGCACTATGGTGCTGCTTGAGAAGGCCGCTCTGTACCTCTGCTGCTAGGGCGGCGGTGTGTTCCTCTGTTAGGAGGGAGCGTTCCGTGTTGCCATTGACTGTGATGACGCCGCGTGGGCCGGGCATCTTGAGCTTGAGATAAGCGTAGTGTGGCACTGCATTGAATCTAGCGAACACTGTTCGTCCGAGCAGTGTGTGGTAGCCACTGCGGAATGGGACGATGCCGAAGATTAACTCCTCGCTTCGGAAATTGTCCGGAGAACCGAAGACCACTTCCAGCGTGATTGAGCCCGTACAGCGGGCCTCGACGCCTGGTATGACTCCTTTGAAGGTAGTCTTTGTTGGTTTGATTCGTGAGGGGTCAATGCCCATGTTCCAAACTGTGTCTTGATAGACCAGGTTGAGGCTGCTGCCACCGTCCATTAGGACACGTGTTAGGTGAAATCCGTCGATGATTGGGTCGAGGACCAATGATTGGGTCGAGGACCAATGCGGCTGGTTGGGTGGTCTCGGCGATCAAAGGTGATCGGAAATGAGGATCATGGGTTGAATTTGTGGGCGACTGGCTCTACCGCGTAGACGTCCCTGAGTGCACTCTTACGCTCCCTTTTGGGGATGTGTGTAGCATATATCATGTTCACCGTTTTGACTTGAGGGGGAAATTTCTTCTGCCCCACGCTGGCTCCTCTGCTTCCCCGACGAGTCCGCCGACTCCAGCAGCACCCCCATGGTGAGCAGCTGCTCCTTCCCATCTCCTTCCCTGTCATACTCAGTCATCCTCATTGTCGTTTTCCGCGCGCACCCGTGGGACCTCATCGCCGGCGAGGTTCTTGTCCGTGTTTTGATGCATCCGTAGCACCTTTAGGATCGCCCTGTAGCGCAGCATCTTTTGGTGCCCTCCTCTACGAGCCTTGTCGCCGAAGTTTCTCCGACGAGCTCGCCCGCTGTTCTGCCCGCCCGCCTTGTTCTTCTCCGCTTCTTGCGTGCGGTCACGCCCGCTTGCTTCGATGTTCCTCCCATTGCTCTCCTCGCTGATGCACACCACTACAAAAAAAAGACACATCCGTGAAATTTTGGGCCGAAGGAATTTTTTTTCTGTCATACATATGACACTTCTATGACGATAATTGTGACAAAACCCGGTATCATCATAGATGTGGTGGGCTCCTACTTCTATGACAAAAAATTATGACAAAAAATGGTCTTTTCATCCTGGGCGGGCCGGAGACGCAGCTGCATGACATTCTTTGGGCCGTCCATGACGAAAAAAACCGTGGTAGAAGCAAGGGCGAGGAAAATTTCGGGGAGTTCCCAGTTACGGTGGGAGGTCGGGGGCCGAGCGATGCGCTGCTTTCTCGCATTACGTCTGCAGCGTGTGTGCGAAGCTTTGGCTCTAACTGAACCCG
Source organism: Aegilops bicornis (assembly GCA_021605145.1). Lineage (NCBI taxonomy): Eukaryota > Viridiplantae > Streptophyta > Magnoliopsida > Poales > Poaceae > Aegilops > Aegilops bicornis. Next base: position 192,902,137 of record CM038672.1, on the reverse strand, counting down.
ATCGAGGCGTTGGGCTCTAACTGAACCCGAGTGATTGAACTGCAGGCTACGCGTTACTGAACCCGAGCGATCGATCGATGGCTGTTAACTGAACACGATCGAGCGATTCCTTCGCTACTGCTTCTAACTGAAGCCAATCGATGCTGCCTCTGGGATAAACAGTGAGTGTTGCGGGGGGGTTTGGATGAACAGTGAGCAGTGGCGTTTGCCTCTGGATGAAGAGGACCCCGTGGTGTGGTGGAGGGCTGGATGAATAGTAGACGGTGGAGGGTTGCCCGTGGAGGGGTGGTTGAACAGTAGCCGGTGGAGTAGCGCGCGGTGGAGGCTGGATGAACAGGAGCCCGTTGAGGCTGGAGGAGGTCGACGGTGGAGATGAACAGTATCCCGTGGAGTCCCGTTTTATGGCACGCCACACCCCTCCCGATGAACAAGACCCCCGTTTCGACTGTAGCGCTCCGACACAAGTCTGTTTCGTTCGTTTTGCGGTACGCCACACCCCTCCCAATCAACAGGACCCCCGTTTCGACCGTAGGAGGTCCGTTTCGTCCGTTTTGCGGTACGCCACACCCCTCCCGATCAACAGGGCCCCCCGTTTCGACCGTAGGAGGTCCGTTTCTTCCGTTTTGCGGTACGCCACACCCCTCCCGATCAACAGGACCCCGTTGATAACGTGGCCGGTCGAACACAAGACCGTTTCCTCCGTTCTGCGGTACGCCAGGCCTCTTTTCCATCGCCTGTTCCGTCCAAGCCAGTTGGCTCCCATGCGTTCCGTTGCCTCCTGATGAACACGATGCATTCCGTTGCCTCCCCATGAAAACGACACATTCCGTTGCCTCCCCATGAACACAACGACGAGGATGTTTTTCCGTTCCGACCCAGCCATGTACACGAGCCCTGGCCGTATGTATGCGCGAGTAGGCATTCGTGACCCCGCCCGTATGTGCACATACGTGGCCGTATTTTCTTTCTTGCACCCTGGCCTCTGTATGTCCATGTACATGCTACGTGCGCACCTCTACTACGACACGTGCGTGCCTCTACTACGACACGTGCGCGCCTCTACATCGACCAGTATGTACGTACACATTCACGACCAGGATGACAACGCTACGTACGCTTCGACCAGGTGGGTCCCGACTGTCAGGCTCTTCCTTGCCTGCGAAGATGTAGCTCGTGGGTCCCAGCAGTCAGGGGGCAAATCGTTTTTTTTTCCGGACGCACTTCCTTGAGTGCGAAGGTGTAGCTGGTGGGTCCCAGCAGTCAGGGGGGCGAATCATTTTTTTTTGCCCGGACGCACTTCCTTGCGTGCGAAGATGAAGCTGGTGGGTCCCAGCAGTCAGGGGGAAACATTTTTTCCGTGAAATACAGTGGCCCGTTTGGTGGGTTCCAGCTGTCAGGTGGAGGAATCATTATTTTCCGCGTAATAAGGAGGCACTTCCTTGCTGCCGTGGACCCAAATGCCGCCTCTCCACGTGATCCACGTCCGATGGAAGTCGTTCCTTGACAACGTTGACCAGGCCGCCCAGAGCACCACGGCGGTGGACGACGGCGAGCCTAGGAAGGGGACGACGCGGCAGGAAAGACGCTGCAGAAGCCCGCGCGGAGAGGAGTACGAGGGTTCACCGTTCGGCTGCGGTGTGAGGTTGTCGCCGCTGCAGGCCTAGCTAGCGGTGGGAATAGTAGGGCGGTGAGGCCTCCGGCAAAGACAACCCGCCACCGGAGGCAGGAGCATGCGGCACGACCGGCGCTGCTTTGGGCGGCTGGAGGAAGAAGACCAGAGGTTGAAGAAGCACTACGGTCGTTGGATGGACATCATACTGTCACTAGAGCTAGAATCGTTCATATTGACTAAGTTGACAAAGCCCTCCGTCCCCGTCAACTTAGTTGGCCCACAAGTCATCGTCCCAGTATGGTGGGTCCCAGCTAGCAGGGTGGGTATTCAATTTTTTGTGCATAATAAGGAGGCCCTTCCTTGCGTGTGAAGATATAGCTGGTGGGTCCGACATGTCAACGGGGGGAACGATTTTTTTCGTGAAATACAGAGGCCCTTCTGATGGGTCCCAACTGTCAGGTGGAGGAATCATTGTTTTGCCCGTACAGTCCACGGCCGATGGATGTCATTCGTTGACCATGTTGACCAGGCCGCGCCGAGAGCACCAGGGCGGTGGAGGACGGCGAGGCCTAGGAAGGGAATGTCACAGAGCCGGGGAAGACTCGGCAGTGGTTGCCCACGCGGTGTGGAGTACGAGGGTTTACTGGTTCGGCCGCTGTCGCCGGAAAATAACAAGAGGTGTGGGTGAGTAGAGGAATGGCTCGCCAAGAATGAAGTAGGGTGGGCGGTGCGGCTGTCAGGCAAAGACAGCCGGCCACGGGAGGCGGGAGCAGGCAGTCCCACCGGAGCTGGTTTTGGCGGCTGGAGCAAGAAGATCAGATATTGGAGGAGCAACACAGCCGTTGGATTAACATCCAACGCTCACTGCTGCTAGAACCGTTTGTGGACTAAGTTGACAAAGCCAAAGTACACAACAACCTAGTAGACCCACAAGTCGGCCTCCAAATCTGTCCCAAACAGTATACAGCCCGAAATTTCTAGCCAGATTCAAATTAATTTTAAATCTAAATATACCTTAATTTAAATTCAATGAAATTTTACCGGCACAAAAACAATGAAATTTAAAATATCAAAATCCGAAAGAAAACAATATTTTGGAACTAATTGCCTGTTTGCTGTATTTTTTTCATTTTACTTCCCATTTATTATTACTTATAGCCCATTTCTTATTACTTATAGCCCATTTCTTATTACTTATAGACCATTTTCTGGGCAAAATGCATCCCTCCTCGTCTTGAAACATTTCCGGCCCAGCAGGGCGTAGAAAAGCAAGTAGGCCTATGTTGGTTATTCTGCAAAAAACAAAATAGCTGGCTAGCCATTTTTTCAAAGGAAAAAAAAAACAAACTGGGCTGGTCATGTGCTAAACAGATGAAATAAAAGCCTGGGCTAGACGGGCCACGGGTCCCGCTCAACACAGTTGATACTCTTCTCTGTCCCGAAAAAACAAAATTACTGCGCGCGTAGCTGGGTCCCTACTGTCATCCTCACCATGTATAGTCATCTCCTTATTCGGCGCCGCGGCGAGCGAACCAAGGCAGAGGACGATGGTGAGGCCTCGGACGGGAACGAACAGGAGCCGAGGAAGATCACAGCCAGCCGTGGGAGGCGAGAGCAGGCGGTCCCGCCGGCACTGGTTTGGCTTTGGCGGCTCGAGGAAGACGCGACAGACGTTGAATGTCAATCCAACGGTCAAGGTTGGCACAATCGTTTTTTGACTAAGAAGACACCAAGTAGCATAATTTTTTATATATAGGAAGAAAATTGCGAGGAAAATGCGTTCGTCTGCCGTCCTCCTCACAGGGAATGTTCGCCACATAAGTGACTAGCACCCTTGGTTTCAAACCGAGAGGTCTTGGGTTCGAGTCCGAGGTACTCTCAAATTTGTCCTCCTTCCTTCCTCGCAAAAAAAAGGAAAGAAAATCAAAGACTTGGGAAGCCGTACAGAACAAGCTAGTGTACCAAAGAAAGAGACGCGTTGCGAAGTTTTAGAAAAAGAAAGACATGCTCCATGGCTGGTTCGAATCCAAACCTAGACTATGACTATATATGGTGCTATGCTAGTCTGCAATTAATGAAACTGACATATCCAACGTTCGCTTCTCCTCTTCTCTACTTACTCTGCCTAGCATCAGAAGCTCTGGCCGCAGCAACCAGGTCCGCTGGCTGCTCGTCCACCGCTTCTTCAAAGCAGTAACAACCAGATATGCGCCAAGTCGCCACCCGTACCTTTGCTTGTGGGTCTCATCACACCCCCGCCGGCTCGCGCACCGCAGCCGATTTCTCATCGCAACCCGCTACCGTTGGTGTGGTGCCACTGCTGCAAATCACACAGAGTCATCCGTCGCATCTCAACCACAATCCGCAACCCTGGCCGAGTCTTCTACAAATGCCCGAATCATGGGGTAATAATATGTTTAAGTGTTGTTCTGCTGCTTTCAGTTGCTGGTTTTTTTAATAGTTTGGTTGATGATCTTCCAATTTGATTCGTGCAGAAAAGGGAATATTCGTGTGATTTTTATTTCTGGGAAGTTGCTGATGTGGCGGAATGCAACTATGCTGTTTATTGGGTTAGCCGAGGAATCCCAATACCAGCAGGTTGGGGTGTTGGACTAGTAATCAAGGAACGAGCGTGAAGATGCAGAGCAGAAGGTTAAAGATGCAGTTCCTCTGATCATGGCCTAGAAACAGCTGCTGAACGGCCTTGACAGAAATGAGGAGATGAAAGAGCTTGTGAAGATAATGGGCAAAATCGATGTGCCTTGTAGGATGATTGTCTCTTTATTTGTAGTGTATGTAGCACTCGTGATGTATTCGGTGGTTACGACATGAGCACTTTGCTGAAACTAGTAATGAATGAAACCTATGTATAGGCTGGGCGTAGTGTTGTGAACATCTAATGATTTCTATTAACGAAAATCAGGGGGTATCCCCTTTTGCTCATATAAGTAAATAAATAGCAGAAGCCCTGTCGGGTTAGCTTTGTTCTCATTCGAAGACGTCGAGCAAATTGCAGTCCAACACCAAACTATGTCATCAAATTGAAGTTCCACAACCAAATATGAGTACAAGTAAACAACAATGTCATCATGTTTTAGTTGTCATACAATCACCAAACACAAATCAGCATACATAACAAGTGATGTTCTCACAGCAAAATACTCAACAACATGTTCATCAAGTTTCAGTTGTCACAGCAAACACAATTTCACATAGTAGATAAAAAAACGTCTTCTGACAGGCAAATACGACAAAAGAAATGTAATCATCATGTAACATCCCAAAATTCTAAATTTTGGAATGTTATAAACAAATAGATAGATTTGATTGATTGCTTGATTGATTGACTGAAAGTGAGTGAATTCGAAACTTTTTGAAAGTTCGATGAGAGGGAATAAAAGGACTTTCCCAAACTTTCATTTTGCTTTCATGATCTTAGGGAATTCAAATTCTTTTCATCACAAAACCCTGGAGAGAAGAGGACATGACTTCTTCCATTTATTTAAATGACAAGGGGTGTTGAAAATATTTGAATTTCATTTGAGAATATTTCCAATTGAAACTTTATGCAACTCAATGATTTTCACGGCGAAGATAAAATCACTTCTTCAAACATATGAAATATGAGTTGGGAGTTTCAAAGAAATAAATTCAAAGTTCTTCTGAATTTATTTTCAATTTGGAGTTATTTGAGTTTTATTCAAATTATTTTCTCCAAAAATAAAATATATGGAAAATAGGGTAACATGATTCCCTACATCGAGAAAACCGAGAGAGATTAATTTGAAGTCATTTTGGTATTTTAAAAAAATGATTTTTATTGGATTCTATTAAAGCTGAAACACTCTTTGCTTTATTTGAATTTGTGTGTATTTTATTTGAAGCTAGAATAATGTTCATGTTGTAGGAAATTCTTTTCTGAAAATTTCGATATATTATATGCCTATATAAAAGTTTTAGTCATTTTGTTTTTTTTATTTTAAGTTCTCTGAAAATTTTGTTTAAAAAAAAAAGCTGCAGCTCCTTGGGCCAAAGGCCCAAGCCGCTAGCCGCCGGCCGGTCAAGGCCACAAGGCCATCGCGCACGCACCAAGCCAGGGAGCCGCTCCTTTTCCCAATCCTAGTAGGACTCCTTTCCTACTTCGTTTATTCCGTATCTATTCCTAGATCTATTCCTCTTGTTTCCTAATCCTAATCTATTTCTTGCCCCCTACCCCAAGCAAATCCCTCCCCTCCCCAATATAAATACCCAAGCACCCCCCCTCCAACACATCAAATCAAGTCTCCTCTCCTCTCCTCCTCAAGAAGAAGAAGCAGCCATCATAGTCACGCCGCCACGCCCGCCACGCTGCCCCTCACCAACCGCCGCCCTCACCAGCTGCCGCGCCACTTGCCGCCCCGCCGCCACCGCCACGAGCCCTCGCCTCTTCGAGGTACTAGCCTCAGCCGCGTCACGCTTTTCTAGAACGGTTTTCTAGATCGGTTTCGCTCCGCTTTCTAGATCGGTTTTTCGTTTTCGTTTCCTTTCCAAACCCTAGATCGGTTTTCTCGCCGGTTTTTCTTTCCGGTTTTGTTTAGCGAGCGTTCGCTCGGTAGATTTTTCTTTTATTTTTAATTTTTGTCATGGACCTATCCGTAGTCCCTAATCTTCAAACGCTCATAACTTTTTACTCGTAAGTCGGAATCCAACGAAACCAACGCCCACTTCTTCGTTATGATCTCCTCTATCCAGTAATACAACTCAAACATGTTTTTGAAAGTTTTAAAATTTGATTTCAAACAAATTTGTATTTGAACTTCGTTTGATCATAACTTGAGTTTCGTAACTCCGATCTAGTTGATTCTTTTTGCAAATCAAAGCTCTTGAACTAAACTTTCTGATAAGGCCAAATACACATAGTTTTGGTACTGTTAGAAATTGTTTTAATGCTGCAAGAGTTATTTGATTTGGTTTTGACGTTTTCCGAATTGTTTCTTCGATCCTTCCGATCTTTTGAGTGATTGCTTATGTGTGGTTACTATTGCTTGATTACGATAGATTGACCGGAGTGTGACGAGTAGAACTATCAAGAGTTTTGAGTGTGAATCATCTTCATCAACTTTGCAGGGAAGTAACACTTGATCATACCTTTTCTACTACCCAGTTTTATTGCATTAGACCAAGCCCTCAAACACTTGCATGATTAGGATCTAATTAAATTGTGGGATGGGAAGTAGATGGAGGTAGTACCTATTACCTGTTTTACTTATGAAACCTTGGGAGTTACTTCTACGTTTGCTTATTATGCCATGCTATGGTAGTAGACGTGGATTGGGTGAGTGAATATCCATGACATATGTGAGATTGTTAATTAATGGTTTATTTAAGGTGGCAACTTAAACACACATCCTGGGTGGATTGAGGCACTGGGAACCCAAAGTGTTATGCTTTTTTGGAAATCCCGGGGTACCCGTGTGATCTTCCTATGGACCGCCACCAGGCTCAAAGGGATCATAAGATTATTCAAACTAGAAACTTCCGTGTGCAGCCACAAGCCATTATGGGCTCTGGCATAGTTGAGTAAGTCGTGCGAACTCTTATAGTGGTGGACTAGCAGATGTAGGGGATGTAGGTGTACCGGTCCACCCATCGTAAGGTGCTAGCGCTTCTGAAAGACTGTGTCTCGGTCATCCGTCTCTCAAACACCATGTAGTGCGAGAACCAAACGGAGGCGATCGAGTCTTGTGGGGAAAAGTGTGCAAACCTCTGCAGAGTGTACAAACTAATCATGATTAGCCGTGTCCCCGGTTATGGACGTTTTGAGTATCTAGTACTTGAATATCATGTGAATCTCAACATGTTACCCTAATTAATGTTATTGGGTTTTTAATGAGTACTTTTAATTGGGATTGAGGATGCTGTCAACCATTCTCAATGTTTAACAACCACCATGATAGTTAAATAAATGTATTCCTTTGAAGTAGGGAAAAATTGGCTTTTTGCAAAAACTGTAACCATAGAGCTTTCCACCAGCCATATATGCATGTAGTATAGCTTATTCTTTCATTACTCTCTATGTGTTACATTGCCAAGATATTCCATGTGTCGACCGTTTGGGCTGCAACTTTTCATGTTGCAAACTTCTCGCATTTACGAGTAAGTGATACGTTAGGGTTACGATTTCCTATACTCAACTTTGCCGTTGGTGTTGATGGGAATCCACAACCTTGTTGCTTCCGCTATATTTGGATTGAGGTAATAGTATTTACGTTACAGTATACATGTGATTTACCTCTGTTATAAATCCTTCGAGTACTGTGTGTCAAAGATACCGATCCGTGGATGACACGAAAGCACAGAGACTTGATCCATTCGGGTCGGGTCGCTACAAGATGGTATCAGAGCACATGTTGACTGTAGGACGTGACCCTAGAAACTGACAAGCCCATAGGAAAGAATTTTCTCTACAACTTCTTTTTTCAAAAAGATCTTTTACCTCTCTTCTCTTCTGAGCTTATTCAAATATTCCTTTTTAGTGAGACCATACCCCTTTTCCCTTTTGACCACTCGAAGATTTGACTGATGAGACCACTCCAAGGAGATAAGATATCGGACAACTAAGACCATTTGGAATGAAGATGATTTTACCGTGTAAACGGAAACTACAACGGTGAAGACTCCGAAGACTAGGAGAATTTGAAGGCTTTGAAGAATTTCCGGATTTGTATGACCTAGGAAGGCACCCCTTATGGAACTTGACAGACTATGGAAGCTGTCAATACCCGAGATCAAGGTGTATCGGAGAAAGACCGGAACATGGAGAGTTAGGAACTCAAAGTTTTTATCAAGAAAACCCGAAGACAGGAGATATCAACTATGGAATGATAGCTCATGAAAATAATAAAAGCAGAAACATGGATATTCATGACGTTATCGTCCATTTATGCTATTGCCACTATGCTGAGTTAAGCATGCATATGCATGGAAGGATGGTAGAAGGATGATGGAGCATCTATCAGCAAACGTTGGAGTTTTAATCTTAGCTGGTGTATCACCAGGATCTGAAATATTACATCAGGGAGTTTAAGATGGACCTTCGAGAAGTCAGTATTTGACAAGGAGGCAAATTCGTGAAGCACTTGGAACCGTGGTGAAAGTAGCCAAGCTGGAGGAGCCAAACCTTGAGACATCAAAGATTTGTCAGGAACTGAAGGATAGTAGGACCATGGTCCATGTCAAGGAAGTTGAAATCAGAAGTTTGGAATGCCACTCCAGAAATATTAAAGGACGTCGCAAGAGACTTCACGTCAACAGAGATGATTTGGCAAAAGAACTTGAGAAGGACAAGCATGATCAGAAGAAGCCATCGTAGACTTGACCAAGACTTGAAGAGTTTGATGGCATTGAAGATTCATTTGACCTTTAGAAGACCAAACCCCTGTTACATACCTACGTTAGATGCGACGATTGTGAGCTGTCATTTTTTTGATGTTTTTCCGACAGCCACAATAAAATCTGTCTTTTCAAAACCATTGTTTGTATTGTGTGCATCCCTCTCGATCTCCCTTATCCCACCCCAAACCCATGGACCCAATAGAGGATGAATGGAGATGAGCTTATATTTTCTGGACCAATGAGTCAATTGGAGACAGACCAATGGATTCAGAACATGGAGGATCACATAAAGAATAACCCGATAGTCAGAAAAGATATGACCCAGCATGCTCTTCAGTGCTTTGAAAGAGGTGCTGCTATCTAGTGGAGGATGTACCAAACCATCAATGTGGCCAGGAGTAACCACTTGGGAAGAATTTAAGTTGAATTTGCTAAAGTCTCGGTTTGTGTCGCAGAAGTTGAAGCCTTATGGAAATGATATGGAGAAAGTGCATGCAAGCTTTGTGGAGAAATAGGACACAACCATAAAGAAAATAAGGACGAATACCCTCATAATCGGAGGATTATCAAAGGAGTTAGCCGAGGATTTTCAGGGAACTTTGGTTGGAGATTGTTCCCAAAAATTTTGTTGCAGCAATGGAAGTTCAGTCTACATTGTTGAGAAAGATCCGTGAAGCTCAGAAGGATGACAAAGATATTGTTGAGGTAAAACAGAGGATGAGCAAAGGAAAGGCCAAAGGTTTTCGTAAGGATGAGCACGACACCTTATGGTTTGAGGACAGTGTACATATACCCAATAATGCAAAGATCAGGAAGTTAATACTTCAAGAGGCTCATGACTCACCTTACTCGATTCGCCCTGGAAACACCAAGATGTATTTGGATTTGAAGGAGTGTTTACGGTGGACTGGTATGAAGAAGGATATTATGGAGTATGTAGTCGTAAGTGATGTATGCCGGAGAAAGTAAAAGCAGAGCATCAGAAGCCAGCAGGATTACTACAGCCTATGCCGATACCCGAATGGAAGTGGGATAAGCTTGGCATGATTTCATTTCCGGATTTCCCAGAACCCGATTGGGATATGATTCTATCTGGGTAGTAATTGACTCGCTTGACCAAAGTGGCTCACTTTATCCCAAAGGAAATACGAAAAGCGAAGTTGGCCAAGATATATTGGACAAGGATCGTATGTCTGCATGGAGTTCCGAGGACCATCGTAGAGGAACACAGTTTACCTCAAAGTTTTGGAAACAGCTGCACCAGACTTTGGATACTAGGCTAGAGTTCAGTACAGCCTTTCATCCGCAGACAGATGGATAGATCGAGAGAGTCAACCAGAATCTGGAAGACATGTTGAGAGCGTGTGCGCTAGATTATGGATCTAGTAGTGATGATAATCTACCTTACGCGAAGTTCTCATACAACAATGTTACCCAGCCAGTTTGAAGATGGCCCCTTTTAAAGCTTTGTATGGGAGAAGGAGCCAGACACCGTTGATGTGGGATGAAGTTGGAGACCGTCAGTTGTTTGGACCAAATGTGATCAAGGAGTCAGAAGAGAATGTTAAGTTGCTTCGAGATAGATCAAGGTAGCTCGATCCAAAGTGTAAGAGTTATGCAGACTAAAAAACGCAAGGAGATAGTCTATGAAATCGGAGACAGAGCATATCTTTGTGTGCCAGCTCTGCGAGGAATTAAACGATTTGGAGTTAAGGGAAAGTTAGCCCCGAGATTTGTAGGACCATACCGAATTTTGGAGCGTATGGGAGAAGTTACCAACAAGTTGGAGTCACCCGAAGGACTGTCAGGAGTTCATGATGTGTTTCACGTTTCCCGATTGAAGAAGTGCCATGCGAGAGATGGCCAATATTCCCTGTAAGGACGCCGACCCTGGAAAGGATAATGAGGTTCCACGAAGTGGAGTATGGATTTCATAAGTATAAGTTTTATCACGGTATGTGGGACATCCCACGAGGATGAAGAGATGAAGTGTTATTGGTATAAAGGAGGTATGATGTTGGAAATATGGATCAATGGAAATTCCATGATGAGTCTGAGTAATCATGTCTTAGTTTGGTGCAAATATAAGGAAAAGAGACAGTACAATTGGATGGATTTAAGTATGCGGGGAGTTGGATGTTGGGATAACGATCAGTTGCCCGAGGATGTGTTCAAGGATTGCAAGTGATGAGATGGGCCATAACCCATAGGCCCTGTGACCTGCCAAGAAGCAAGCACACTCTTGTCAAGGAGAAACCACTGGAAGAGTTATGATTTTATCAACCGACGATTCTATAGGAGTTTACGCAAAACACGAGAGTTGTGAAGGAACGATAGATGTTTGTTTGGCATGCAGAATCAATGGATTTTCCGAACTTGGTTCGTCGACAAGAGAAATTCTGCAATGCTCGTGAGGATGACCGAGTGTTAGAATGCGAGATTCGCTAAACCATGTACAAGGTAATGATTTGGGTGCGGGATGGATTGATCACCATACCGACTTACTCCTATTATTCGCTTTGCTATATGGAATGGTAAATCTGAGTGACTTACCTATAGTCGAGAGACGATGATCAAAACCTTGTTTGAACCTTAGAATGGTATAAGTATTTCCCTTGTACAAGGTAGTTGTTGCCAACCGTAGGATATACGGTGAGGTTCAACCTGCACTGCTTTTCTGCAGGAGAAACCATAAATTGTTGACCACCATGAGATATCGATAGTTGTTTAGAATTGGCGCCAGACCTGTCAGCTAAGAAGACCCAGTCTCGGAATAACCTTACCCAGAGCAAAGGGCAAGAGATTTGAGGAAAAGGTTATGCCACCACCGGAAGAGCCCAGAGATGGAATTATCCTAAATATCTGAGAAGACCGACACTGTCAGTAATAAGGATGGAGTATATGAGTTTTGTTGGAACCTTAACAATGCTTCTAAGGGTGGTAGCACCCGAGACCCCGGAGATGATCGGTAGATTTTGAAGACCCCCAAACCCTAACCTAATTCTTGCTAGCCTCTCCGAATCTCGAGGACGAGATTCATTTTAAGGGTGGTAGTTTGTAACATCCCAAAATTCTAAATTTTGGAATGTTATAAACAAATAGATAGATTTGATTGATTGCTTGATTGATTGACTGAAAGTGAGTGAATTGAAACTTTTGAAAGTTAGATGAGAGGGAATAAAAGGACTTTCCCAAACTTTCATTTTGCTTTCATGATCTTAGGGAATTCAAATTCTTTTCATCACAAAACCCTGGAGAGAAGAGGACATGACTTCTTCCATTTATTTAAATGACAAGGGGTGTTGAAAATATTTGAATTTCATTTGAGAATATTTCCAATTCTGAAACTTTATGCAACTCAATGATTTTCACGAGCGAAGATAAAATGACTTCTTCAAACATATGAAATATGAGTTGGGTGTTTCAAAGAAATAAATTCAAAGTTCTTCTGAATTTATTTTCAATTTGGAGTTATTTGAGTTTTATTCAAATTATTTTCTCCAAAAATAAAATATATGGAAAATAGGGTAACATGATTCCCTACATCAGAAAACTGGAGAGAGATTAATTTGAAGTCATTTTGGTATTTAAAAAAAATGATTTTATTGGATTCTATTAGAGCTGAAACACTCTTTGCTTTATTTGAATTTGTGTGTATTTTATTTGAAGCTAGAATAATGTTCATGTTGTAGGAAATTCTTTTCTGAAAATTTTGATATATTATATGTCTATATAAAAGTTTTAGTCATTTCGTTTTTTTTATTTTAAGTTCTTTGAAAATTTTGTTTAAAAAAAAAAAAAGCTGCAGCGCCTTGGGCCAAAGGCCAAGCCGCTAGCCGCCGGCCGGCCAAGGCCACAAGGCCATCGCGCACGCACCAAGCCAGGGAGCCGCTCCTTTTCCCAAGTCTTAGTAGGACTCCTTTCCTACTTCGTTTATTCCGTATCTATTCCTAGATCTATTCCTCTTGTTTCCTAATCCTAATCTATTTCTTGCCCCCTACCCCAAGCAAATCCCTCCCCTCCCCAATATAAATACCCAAGCACCCCCCCTCCAACACATCAAATCAAGTCTCCTCTCCTCTCCTCCGCATGGCAAGAAGAACAGCAGTGCCGCCCGCCGCCATAGCCAGCGCCGCCGCCACCGCCGCCCCTCACAGCGCCGCCGCCGCCACTTTGCCGCCCGCCGCCCTACGCCGCCACCACCGGAGCCCCTCGCCTCTTGAGGTACTAGCCCAAGCGCCACGCTTTCTAGATCGGTTTTCTAGATCGGTTTCGCCTGCTTTTCTAGATCGGTTTTTCGTTTTGTTTCCTTTCCGAAACCCTAGATCGGTTTTCTCGCCGGTTTTTCTTTCCGGTTTTGTTTAGCGGCGTTAAGCTCGGTAGATTTTTCTTTTATTTTTAATTTTCGTCATGGACCTATCCGTAGTCCCTAATCTTCAATCGTTCATAACTTTTTACTCGTAAGTCGGAATCCAACGAAACCAACGCCCACTTCTTCGTTATGATCTCCTCTATCCAGTAATACAACTCAAACATGTTTTTGAAAGTTTTAAAATTTGATTTCAAACAGATTTGTATTTGAACTTCGTTTGATCATAACTTGAGTTTCGTAACTCCGATCTAGTTGATTCTTTTTGCAAATCGAAGCTCTTGACCTAAACTTTCTGATAAGGCCAAATACACATAGTTTTGGTACTGTTAGAAATTGTTTTAATGCTGCAAGAGTTATTTGATTTGGTTTTGACGTTTTCCGAATTGTTTCTTCGATCCTTCCGATCTTTTGAGTGATTGCTTATGTGTGGTTACTATTGCTTGATTACGATAGATTGACCGGAGTGTGACGAGTAGAACTATCAAGAGTTTTGAGTGCGAATCATCTTCATCAACTTTGCAGGCAAGTAACACTTGATCATACCTTTTCTACTACCCAGTCTTATTGCATTAGACCAAGCCCTCAAACACTTGCATGATTAGGATCTAATTAAATTATGGGATTGGAAGTAGATGGAGGTAGTACCTATTACCTGTTTTACTTATGAAACCTTGGGAGTTACTTCTACGTTTGCTTATTATGCCATGCTATGCTAGTAGACGTTGATTGGGTGAGTGAATATCCATGACAGATGTGAGATTGTTAATTAATGGTTATTTAAGGTGGCAACTTAAACACACATCTGGGTGGATTGAGGCACCTGGGAACCCAAAGGTTGTTATGCATTTTTTGGAAATCCCGGGGTACCCGTGTGATCTTCCTATGGACCGCCAACCAGGCTCAAAGGGATCATAAGATTATTCAAACTAGAAACTTCCGTGTGCAGCCACAAGCCATTATGGGCTCTGGCATAGTTGAGTAAGTCGTGCGAACTCTTATAGTGGTGGACTAGCAGATGTAGGGGATGTAGGTGTACCGTCCACCCATCGTAAGGTGCTAAGCGCTTCGAAGGCTGTGTCTCGGTCATCCGCCTCTCAAACACCATGTAGTGCGAGAACCAAACGGAGGCGATCGAGTCTTGTGGGGAAAAGTCATGAAACCTCTGCAGAGTGTACAAACTAATCATGATTAGCCGTGTCCCCGGTTATGGACGTTTTGAGTATCTAGTACTTGAATATCATGTGAATCTCAACATGTTACCCTAATTAATGTTATTGGGTTTTTAATGAGTACTTTTAATTGGGATTGAGGATCTGTCAACCATTCTCAATGTTTAACAACCACCATGATAGTTAAATAAATGTATTCCTTTGAAGTAGGGAAAAATTGGCTTTTTGCAAAAGCGTAACCATAGAGCTTTCCACCAGCCATATATGCATGTAGTATAGCTTATTCTTTCATTACTCTCTATGTGTTACATTGCCGGCATATTCCATGTCTTGACCCGTTTCGGGCTGCAACTTTTCATGTTGCGTACTTCTCGAACGACGAGTAAGTGATACGTTAGGGTTACGATTTCCTATACTCAACTTTGCCGTTGGTGTTGATGGGAATCCACAACCTTGTTGCTTCCGCTATATTTGGATTGAGGTAATAGTATTTACGTTACTGTATACATGTGATTTACCTCTGTTATAAATCCTTCGAGTACTGTGTGTGTCAGCATACCGATCCAGGGATGACACGAAAGCACAGAGACTTGATCCATTCGGGTCGCTACACATCATCCGCAGCAGCAGCGTCAACATCTTCGCCATGTGTATCAGTCTGAATCGTAATTCGCCATGATGTCATCTTCTTCTTCGTCCTCAACGTCCTCGAACGTTGGCTTCTTCTTGATCAACTCTTGTATGTCCACAGCACGACAGGCAATCTTTTTTCCGGCGTCATTGACGTGATGGTTCCCAAAGATATTAGTAACATCTGTGTTATCTTGTACATCAGGAGCAGTGTAAGCGTCATCTTATTGTGCAACTTCATTAAACGAATTCCTCTGCTCAAACCTTTGCAATACTCTCCAGTCATCGCTACGTGCAAATGTGTCTTCCAAGAAAAATATCTTTGTTGCTTGATTTGCCAAAATAAAAGGCTCGTTGGTCTGGTACGCCGCCTTGACATTGATGGATTTGAAATAATCATCAGCTACGGGTTTTGCGATCTGGAAAACAGGTTATACCAACGACAAAGACAATGTAACCACACACCGATGATCCTCGAATCGGAGATATATCGCAACTGAACACCGCCGGTTATGTTAGCATACATTTCAGTTGTCTCTTTTTCGTACGTATCCGTGCTCATGATGGCACTGTTTTGTGTCTTCCTGCCTTCGTCTCGTGCAAGGGTGTTGTAGCGCACATCTCCAACAACGCAAGATTCATAATGTCTTGCCCAAGTATCAGGACCCATTCCTAGTGAGTAAAGGGCATCATCAACTGCCTGCCCATCCTCCCACATCTTCTTAACCTATGGTTAGAAAATAGACAAGCTGATCATCTTATGTACTCAATATATTAAAAAAACTGACAGTGCACTTCAAAAGCTTACATGTATCTTGAACCATTTCGCAAATCCTTCCATAACCAGTTTGTCAATGTTTCTTGGATTTTGCGGCAATAACTCCTCTTTGTAGATGCTGCACAACATAGGATCGCATCAAACATCTAAATATAAGAGTGTGCTGCAAGTTTAGTAGATTACGATGTATAAGCTGCAGTACTGCACTTACTTGATATAAGGTAGTATCTCAGGACAGTTATTCAACACATACCAAACCATTTTGTCCAAATCTTTAGGTTTGTCCTCTTCTCGACTCTTCCCTGTAACTCGAACAGAATAATCAAAAACATTGAGCCCGGGATTGTCTTCACCCACCTCTTTGCTAAGCTGATCAGCTGTTTCAATGTATTTTGAGCAGAATGTCAACGCTTCTGTAGCAATGTCGGCCTCTGCAATGGAACCCTCAGGTCTAGCCCTGTTCCTAACATAGCCCTTGAATGTGCCTAGCCGCCTTTCAATAGGGTACATCTAGCCATACTGTACTGGACCTCTAAGTAGTGCCTCATCAGGTAGATGAACAGCCAAATGCACCATCTCATCAAAGTAGGCTAGAGGATATATCTTCTCAAGGTCGCATAGGATAGTTGGTATCTTGTCTCTAAGACGCTCCAAAGCATCTATCCTGATATTTCTACTGCAGAGTTCCCTGAAGAATTGTCCCAACTCTGCAACTGCTCTGTATAAGTCAGGGCGGCCCAATCCTCTAAGGATAACAGGTAAAACCTTTTTGAAGTAGGACGTGGCAGTCATGAGTTTTCAACCCTTGTACCTTGTTTCCATCTGCACTGACTCTCCTTTCAGGGTTGGAAGCAAATCCATGTGGGAATCTCACACGTGACAGGACCTCGCAAAATTCTTTTCTTACCTTGTCCAAGATGTACACAATTTGGTGCCATATCCCGTGGTTTACCTTCATCTTACACCTGCAAATCCTTTATGATACCCAGGTGTGTCAAATCAATCCTAGATTTTAAGGTATCTTTCGTCTTGCCTTCAATGTTAAGAAGTGTGCCGATAATGTTGTCACATATATTTTTCTCAATGTGCATCACATCAAGATTATGCCGCAGATCCAAATCTTTCCAATGCTCCAAGTCCCACAAAGTGGACCTGCGGGTAAACAATAATCTCTCTTCTACCGTGCCACGCTTCCTTTTCCCGCTACCATTACCAGGATGGTTTCCTGGTGTAATATGCCCGACCTTCTCTAATTCCACTTCCAACTCATCGGCGGTGAGCCTCTTTGGCACATCACGGTTTCATGCTTTGCATTGAACACATGTCTTTGGTATTTTCTAGGATGCGGCTTGTCCTTGGGAAGGAAACGACGCTGTCCAATGTAAAAGATCTTGCTAAGTATTGCGTATAACAACGGATTCCTGTCACGCGAACACATGTATTGTAACCATGTGTCGTTCGCCCTGACATAGTGCCCAAACCCGGATAATCATGGATGCACCAAATTACAACAGCGCGCAGAAAGAAATCAGCTGGTGGGCTGCTATATAGGTCTCGAGTGAGAACACCGCTGTTGAAGTTCCTCCACAAGAGGCTCCATGAACAAATCAAAATCCTTCCCAGGACTTTTTGGACCTAGGATGAGCAAGGCCATCATGTAGTTTGATTCTTTGGTGCAGACATTTGGAGGCATGTTGTAAGGGATAACAAGCACCGGCCACATGCTATATGTGGCGCTCACAGTGGCCAAATGGGGTAAATCCATCTGAAGCTAAGCCAAGTCTAATGTTTCTCGGGTCAGCAGCAAACTCTTTGTGTTTATCAATGAAGCTTTTCCACTCACTACCATGAGATGGATGGCTCATTACATGCTGATCTCTATACTCCTGGTTCCTAGAATACCACAGTACATCCTCTCTTGTTTCAGCATCATGAAACAACCTCTGCATTCTTGGTGTAATTGGAAAATGTCTCAGAACATTATGAGGAATCCTCTTCACATCATCACCATCTTTCCAACTTGATGATTTGCATTTCAGGCATTCACTTAAGTTGGCATAATCCTTCCGGAACAGAACACAATTATTCTTACAAACATGGATCATATCATATCTAATTCCAACTGCACGAAGGAAATTCTTCATTTCTTTGTAGGTGTGTGGCAGCTCGAGACGCATCTGGGAAAGATTTGCGGAAAGCAGCCGACATCGCATCGAATGATTTGTTGGTCATCCGCTCGGATGTCTTCACACGAAGAAAGGCGACCATAGCTGAGAATCTTGGCGGCTTATTTCTGGGGTGACAACAACGTTGCATTGTTCCAACATGCGGGCCCACCGTTTTTCTTCTGCGCAGGTGAAAGTTCACGGAATGCACGAGCATTTCGTAGCATTGTTTCAATGTTGGTTAAACTCACTGGCTCCGCCACCACCACCTCCTCCTCCTCTTCCACCTGAGCATCAGGCAGATCAAGATGGTGATCTGCTGCTTCCACGTAGTCAGTAACATTGACGTTCACAGCTTCACCATGATGAACCCACCTAGTATATGTGACCGACATCCCATACAAGTGTAGATGCTTCTGCACAGTTGACTGGGGTCTTGTAACTGAATTTATACAACTGCTACATGGGCAGCGCATCTGATTTCGGACCATCGTACTCAGCTCGATAAAGTTCATGAAGTTTTCAACCCCTCAACATATGCATGGAGAATCTTCGAGCAGAAGTTATCCAAGTCCTGTCCATCTGTTATACATACAAATTAGTTCTTCTACTAGATGTTACAGGAAAAACATATATGCTTTTTTATGAAGTCCAGAAAAAAAATACCTAGGTCGATTTCTAAAGCCATGGCAAGATATTTGGACGAGCAGATCTAAGTAACGAAATATATGTAAAGCTAATTCAGCAAACAGATTTGAGTGCTAAATTATGGAAGGCTGTTTCAGCAGTCAATGAGGCCGAGCACAAAGCCATCGAACTATCGAAGGCCATCGCATCAACAAAGATCGAGTATAAAACGGTATAGAGCTATTTCACCTAACAGATTCGCTACTAGACCATGGCAATCTACGTCACAATAAATATATGACATGATATTTTAGCAACTAATCGGCCTTGGCATGCCATCTCATTAAGCGATTGAGTGCGAGAATAGGGCAAGGAAGCTTCTTAAGCGAGCATATTGACGATAAACTACTTGACAAATAGTGAGATTAACAACGTCTATCGGCTAACATTCAGCGCTACACCGACATGAACAGGGCCTCGCCTTGAATGCGCTGCATCGTGGGAGAAGCTGACCGCCGTGCATCTCCACACGACGTCGCCCGGTGATGGCAGCGACGCTGTCGCCTCCACAAGAACGTAGCCAGAGGTGGCGGCGCGGTTAGAGGACGGCAGTCTACGATAGCGTACTATGGGAGCGAGACGATCGCCGTGCGTCCCCTCGACGAACCGCGGCGCCGCTGTATCGGTGCGGCGGGGAAGACGGCTTTGGCAGAGCGAACGGAGTGGAGGGGGGACAGGGGGGAGGGGGTTTGAGGAATATTTGGCCGAAGGGCGGTTGAATCGGATTTGGGGAGAATTTTTGTGTGGGGGGAGGATTTTCGTGCAGAGGGCGGGGGGAGTTTGGCGCATGGTCGGTTTCTCCAAGTGCAGTCCCACGTGTCAGTGAAGAGGCAAGCCGAAGCGCGTTCCGTTTGTGTGAGCCGTGTGCAGGACCGAACGTGTGTGGGGTGCAATGTGACCGCGACAGGAGTGTTGTGAGTGTACCGCCTTTTTACCTTTTAAACTAGTAGGTGCTTCGCCCCCTCAAAAAAAATTGTTGCTTCGCGCGATCCATCGATACTACTACTAGTAATCCGGTAATCCCGTCTTAAACGGCGCGCGGCGGAGTCTTTTTCCGCCGATATGCCGGGAGATTGGCTTAGTTGGGTTTTTAGATTTGTCTCGGTTCAATAAAAAGCAGAGTTGGTAATGATGGTGTGCTGTCATCCTGCAATATAGGCCGTCCGATCTATATCTAACGGATAGGAAGGAAACTATGACAATTTACCCGCACTCCTCTCCACATTTGCAAATAAGGCTTTCCTCGTTCATCCATTTCTCCCACAAGATCTTGATCTTCCGTGCAACGACGCAGGCATCTTGCTAGTACTCCCACAATATGTATAGTATTGTGAAAGTTCATATACACCGGCCGAGATTAATGCAAACACGGCAGATTTTCATTACATTTCCAACTTTTATAGCACAGAAAAATAAAAGAAATCCGACCCTAAACCTGTTCTACGGCGGCGACCGACGTCCTCCATCTGCGATCTCTATATGCAGGCGGGGTTAATGACCCGTGAAGTGAAGGTGTGGTCTTCGGCGAGGAATAGTAGAACACGGGATAATGACCGGGCAGTTGGCACACCATGACCTGCCGCCTCCAATGACCTACTCATCATAGGAGGAGTACCCGACCTCGGCGGTGCCGGGCGTTGACGGCGGCAAGTAGGACGCGTGGCTGACGGTGCTCCCGTCGTCGGCCGCGAGCGTGGCCACCGCTTGTGCGGTCGCGTCCGCGTCCGGCTACGCCGCTATTCTGTTGCGAGAGGCGACTTGAGCGAGGGTGGAGACAAACGAACGTTCGCACTTGCGGTCATGGCGGATGTGGTGCCAGGTAGGAGGAGAATGCGCTATGGTGTGGAGGTTAGCTGGGCGTTGCCACTTTAGTAGCGCATTCCGGTGAGGCCAAGCGTCCGGGTGCGTCATTAAGTCGCCGGAGGTTGTTCCTCGGGCACCGAGCCTCTTAACGACGACAAACGAACGGACGGCATGAATGCGGGCAGCTGGCGCCGGCTGGGAATGCACCACGCGACGACGCGAGGGACGAGGGCTTTGGTGTGCCAGGGTAGTCAACTGCGGTCGTGGCAACGTTGGAGATGCCCTTTGCTCAAATGCGATCCCCGCATGTCATTGAAAAAGCAATACGACCCGGCATGGTCTCTGTTCCAGAGGATGCAGTTGGCCGCGCTACACCACTCCGTGGACGCGTCGCGGTGCCCCGTGCATCCTCGACGAGCCGGGTGTTGGGGTGTGTTTGGATTGTGGCCAAAGTGCACCTTACCAAAATTTTGGTCATACCCAAAGATTGGTCTTTGTTTGGATGGTTGCCATTTTTTGGCATGCCAATGAACTCTAGCCAACACTAGTTCATTTTTCTTGCCAATGTCGGCCAAATCATGGGCAACCAATACCTCAACCAAAAATTTGGTCATGACCCAAAGATTGGTCTTTGTTTGGATGGTTGCCATTTCTTTGGCATGCCAATGAACTCTAGCCAACTCTAGTTCATTTTTCTTGCCAATGTCGGCCAAATCATGGGCAACCAATACCTCAACCAAAATTTTGGTCATGACCCAAAGATTGGTGTTTGTTTGGATGGTTGCCATTTCTTTGGCATGCCAATGAACTCTAGCCAACTCTAGTTCATTTTTCTTGCCAATGTCGGCCAAATCATGGGCAACCAATACCTCAACCAAAATTTTGGCTACCCAATGCTTTGATGGGGCAACCTTGGGCACGAACCAAACATACCGTTGGTCGTGCCACATCACTAACGCCACCCTAGGCACAATGAAACCGACCGTGTCTAGCGACGATATGAGTGTGTAAGCTCACCTTGATCGCCGTGTCCAAAGGCGGTGCTGGAGCTGCGCCCCATTGTTGGCCCCAACGACCCACATGAACGGTTGTCGATGGCGAGGAGGTCGAGGGCCAGCTCCTCCATTGGACTAGTCTGTGCTACATTGTCCCGACGGGTGTGCCCCACCTTTCGGTTTCCCTGTTTTCCCGGCCATATGTCACATCCTAGTTAGTTCTTGCATTAGAGTGTTGCATCATGTTTACCTTTCATCGGAAATTTGAAATGGGGAAGACAGAACCCCCAGAACGCCTCTGAATCCAACTAGGGTTTACTAAAAATATTTTCAATGAACCTGAAATGCCCTTCTAAAATGTTCATCACCTTTGCCATGGTCCTAAACCACTGTCAGAAGTGATGCACAAATTTCTAGGTCACTTTAAGGTCACGGGATTAAATATTTAGCTATTTGAATTTGGGCATTTAAATTATATAAAATATTTCAAATGCTCAAATAATCCCAAACTAAAATGTTCTATGCTGGAAATATTTCAACTAAGGACCAGGTGCAGTTTGGTGAATTTTGGAGTTGCCTAGGTACTTTTAGAAATGCAACAAACCTACAGAAATAATTAAAAAACAGAAACAAAAGATAAAGGCTTACCTGGCGCCACCAGCAGGCCCACCTGCCGGCCCAGCCCAGCCACCGCTCCAGCGAGCTGCTTGGCTTGGCCAGGCAGGCAAGCAGCTGCTCGATGGTGCGCACAACATGCATGCCACGCCTTGTGCCCGCCTCGCCGCTCCCCTCGTCGAGCTGTCGGCGTGGGATGAACCCTCTCTCTCTCCCCGACCTCGTAGACACTCGCTCTTCCCTCTGGCTCCTCTCTCTCGCCCTCCCCGACGTCGCCCGAGACGTCACCATCGCCACAGCTCGCCACAGCCGCGTCCAACGCCGTCCCCGCTCCCTCTCACCGTGTCCGGACGGTTCGTCGTCGTCGACTACGTCGACTAGCCAAGCCGCACGACGCCGGAGCCCCTGCATCATCCCCGCCGCTGTCGTCTTCAACCTCGGGCCGCCCAGATCGCCGTTGCCATTCCGACCGCACCGAGCCTTCCCCGAGCACGCTGACCATCCCTACGGCTTCTCTGTGAGCTGCTGAACATCCCCGTGCTTTCTGTTTCGCCCCTAGAATACCGTAGACGCCGCGTCTCTTGTGCCCGAACGCGCCGCCGCCTGACCACGTCGCCGGCGCTACTCCGGTGACCATTTGGTCACGGGCTTGTGCCCGTCACACTCCTCGCGCCGCGTAGAGGCTGTAGGTGCTAGCGCCACACCGCCTAGGCCACTGCAGCCACGCGCACGAGCTGGCCCGAGCTTCGGCCTCCGCCAAACTCGTCGCCGGCGATGCTCCGGCCACTCCCCAACCAAGCTGTCACCACGGCTGGATGCGAGCGACCACCAGCTGCCCGTAGCTGCTCACCGCGTAGCAAATGGAGCCCTGTGGGCAAATCCCACAGCACGCCGCCGCGTCTGGCCTCGCCGACGGCTAAACGCCGGCAGGCTTTGACCCGCTGCCCGGCGGGTTCGACCCCGCTGACATAGTTGACTAGGTGAGGCCCGCTGCTAATTAACCTAGTTTAGGTTTAATCAAAATCAGTTAGTCTAATTAGCTACTGACATGCGGGACCCACTGGTCAGGTTGACCTGGACGCCCCCGTTGACCCCTGATGTCACTCTTACGCACTGCTGGCGCAATAAATAATTTCTGGTTTTATTTGTACACAGGAAATTCCAGAAATTGTTGCAAACTTCAAAAAATCATAGAAATTAATCTGTAACTCCAAATGCAAAGTTTTATATATGAATTTTGATCAGAAAAATTCAATCTATCCATTGTTAATGGTTTAATGCATGACAGGACAAGTTAACCTTGCTGTTTAAGCAGAATAAGATAAGGCACCATTATGGCTATGTTAAATGAGCTAACATTTGAATCTTTGATTCAAATGAGTCCATTCCTGTCTGTTCTAGCTTGCATTAGGCCAACACACATTCATACTGCCATGTCATAGCATGCATCATATTGTTGCATATTGTCATGTGTTGTTTATGTTCGGTGTGTCTTTTGTGATAGGTTCTGCCTCGGAGGATAACCCCGAATATCCGTCTTAAGGGCAGTATCCTACTACCACTACATCAGGCAAGCAACCCATTGATCATTCCGATACAAACCCATGTTCTCGCTTCTGCTCTTGTTTACTGCATTAAGACAACACGATTCAAACTGTTGTGTGCTGCGGTAGTTGAACCCACTTCCTTTGCATGACCTGTCATTGCCACAGTAACTAGATGAAACCCACTAGCATGTGTAGGAGTTGATTGAGCCATGTTTGTGAATCCTACCTTGCTATGCTTGCTATGCCTAGAGTTGTGTCAGGTCTGGCTCATCGGGATGATGAACTGGAGTGAAAGGTTGTGTCGGGTTCGAGAGTGAAAGTGTTGAATATGTTTTGGTAAAGGAATCGATGAGAGGCCATGTAGGAGTACATGGTGGGTTGTTTCATTGAGGCCGTCCCTAAGAAATGAGATCTGTATGTGTGATTTAAGATCAGCTACTACCACACGTTGGGCCCTGAAATATGACCCCGCTCGACTTACCGACCCCTCTCGTCCTCTGTCCAGGAGTTGCAAGTAGTTTATGGTGTTTGTAGTATCTTTGGGGGCCGCCTTGTGTGACCTTAGGGATGGGCTGTGTTGCGGTAGGCACGTGGCACGATGTACCGATTCGCCCGTTTGGTGTCTCGGGAACCCTGCACACATCATTCAGGGCTGTTAGTGGAAACCTCGGCCGGACTCCCTGTGGATGGAACCCGAATAGGCGATAAACCTGGATTAGAGACTTGTACCGATTCGCTTGACGTCTGCCGAACACATGTCGTGTGCAGACGCTAAGTGGTGGAAACATGTGTGACGAAGTACACCCCTGCAGGGTATAAAACTATTCGAATAGCCGCGTCATGATAAAGGACTACTTGGTCGCCTATGAAGTTCATAGACAAGTAAATGGATACTACTAAAAGCCTCAAGATAAGTGTGAGTACATGGATGGCCCTCTCGTGGGTTGACGAGAGGATCCACAGTGGAGTATTGTGATGGTGATTAAGCGGACTCGTGTGCGACAAATGCTTTTCAAGTGGTGTCACGTGGGATAGCTTAGCCAAGAGTCAAAGCTGGCTTGCTTCAATAACTCCACTACCTTCTTGAGAATGTGCATGTATAATAGGTTTCGTTGTAAGACTTCTTGAGTACCCCGTATTCATGTTTGCTTAATTAATGTTTTCGCAGACGACAACACCGCCCCTCCGATGGGTTTTATGTAGACCTTAACGCCGACGAGTGAACTAGCCACCCGGTGGTGATCCAAGGCTTGTGAAGGGCCCTTTGTAGATAGAAGGGCTTCATCAAGCTTTCTTTCTTTTTAGAGTCTCAGTACTGCGAGACTAGTTTGCTTTCGCATGTGCTTGTATGTTTGTATGACTTGAGTGTTGGGTCATGTGACCCCTATCTGTATGGATATGTTATGTATGGCTCCTCGGAGCCTCTTAAATAAAGTACTTTGAGTTGTAGAGTTTTGTTGTGATGCCATGTTGTATGTACTCATGTCGGGCATATTGTGTGTATGATTAAAATGCTTGGTATGAGTGGGATCCGACAATCTAGTTGTTTATCCTTGGCAGCCTCTCATATGGGGAAATGTAGTCTAGTGCTTCCTAAGCGATAGTAGTCCGCTTCTGACCGGTTCACCGAGTCCTGCTAGCCCAAAGACTACTGCTTTGGACACTTCATCGGCGGCATGTGTTTCACTTCGTTCCTATATGTCCCTTCGTGGACATGTCCCGCGGTGATACTCGGAGTCCTGCCTAGCCTGCTACAGCCCGGGACACCGGAGTCCTGTTAGCCCAGTGCTACAGCCCGAATTCATACATTGATGACCGACATGCTCGATGTGATTCATGTATGCCTGTCCCCATGGGTTAGCGCCGCTTTGGGTTCATGACTAGCCATGTCGGCCCGGGTTCTCTGTCATGTGGATTCTAGCGACACTATCATATACGTGAGCCAAAAGTCGCAAACGGTCCCGGGCCATGGTAAGTTGACACCCGTGGGAATACCGTGCGTGAGGCCGCAAAGTGATATGAGGTGTTACCGGCTCGGTCAATGTGACTTGGAATCGGGGTCCTGACAAAGTTGGTATCAGAGCCGGACTGCCTGTAGGTTCGCTAAGCCAAACTGGTCGATGTCGAGTCTAGAAATGCTTTAGTTATATGTAGGGGAATTGATTGTGGGAGGGACGTAAGGCTCTTTTTACTCCTTTACCTTATGCCCTCTGATCTGAGTCATCCTCTTCTCATTCTACATGGGAATAGGACTAGGCCTCTTCTCTCTATCAGGTTCACGTGTTACTAATCCGTAGTAACTTATAGGATTGTTGGTTACGACCTCGATTCAGTTTCTACTACTTTTAGTATGCTATCGGTTGAACCGAACCTTGATATGATGTTGTTGAGTGGATTTGCAATCTGATTTTGAGTGTCTCAAATCTGCTCTTGAGCATTCTGAGATGTTATCTTTGTCTGATTTTCCCTAGAAATTCTAATGTCTTTGCATTGTGGCTGTGCTTTCAGATGGCCACTCGTGCTCAAAACCAAGTGGTTCGCCTGACCAGATGCATCGATGTGCCTGGTCATACGGCTATGTTAGTCCGGGTTATGATTGAGACGGGTTACCGTTGGTATCCCGAATACACCGTCGAAGAGCAATTCCGAGACTTTAATCAAAGACAATACCTCTGCCTTTGTCAGATATTTCCTTCATATCCTGGATCGACTGAGCCTCTTCACCACTCCTATGGACTCGGGGTCACTATTGAGATGGCTGTGCAGGATGCTGCATACTCTATGATGATCATCATGCGAGTAAGGACTGGCCTGCTTCGGAACACCGACTTCCGTTATATGCCAGCTTCGCTCCCAGGGGCGCAAGGGTATCTTCAGGCCATCTATGCTGATTCCAGTCAGGAGGACTCACTAACTCGCACCACCGCTGAGATGCTCGAGGATAAGGACCAAGAGAATCGGGCCTTGAGAATGGAGCTTTTCAACACCCGTGCCGATCATTGGGCCACTTTGACTCGGTTTGCACCGGCTGTGCAAGCTGGATGTATGGATACGAGGGATCTGTATCCTGTGAGATCAGCTCTGCCAGACATGATGGATTGGCGTGATGTGGGAGGCATCACCCCACCCCGTGGTCCCTGCAGGACACCGTTTGTTGGTCCAAGACCTCATCCTAGCCCCTATGGTCCACAAGCTCCTCAGGACCGTCTGTTTCCGGATAATCATGTTGAGCTTCCAGGCTATGGAGGTGACTTCTATGAGGACTACTACGTGGCTATGCGAGTTAGTAGTAGTATCTCTAGTATTGTAATAGTTGTATTTCCACCGTCCTGCGTGACCTGTGGAATATGACTTAGTGTGTATCAATTCCAGAAGTGTAGAAAAATAATGTATAGGAGTTTGGAATGCTTCCGATGAGATGTAACGTATTTCACTGTAGTTGTACTATAGCCGGGCTTGTACTAAACTATGAATGGTGTGTATGACCGTTGGTATATATATGACAGTTTCTATATTACCATGTCATACGGATGAACATCTCTGCATTCCGTGTTATCCATTACATTCCGCACTTCCTTGCCAACTTTTTCCATCCTTGTTTAAACCGTTGTTTTGTTTCTTAGGATGGTCAACACCCGCAACAACCCTGCTGCTCCGGACCAGGGAGAAGCCAGCGCAGCTAGGAATGTATATCTGCCTCAATCGCCTTCTCTGGCCGAAGTTATGATGGAGGCAGAACGCAACAAGCGTGAGACCAATCGCTTGCTGGAGCAGATTGAACCGAATATCGCACGCCAGCCAAGGAATGACTTGGTGTCACTCAATAACTTTGTCAAGCTGTATCCACCAAAGTTCAAACATTCCGTTGAGCCTCTCGATGCGGATGACTGGCTTCGCAGCATCACCCACAAGCTACGTTCTGCCAACGTGGCTGAAGCTGATAAGGTTACCTTTGCTGCCTACCACCTCGAAGGCCCTGCTAGCCTTTGGTGGGAGAATTTCGAGGCTATGCGCCCGGTTGGCCAAATCACTACCTGGGCTGAGTTCAGTGCGGCTTTCCGTGAGCATCACATTCCGGAAGGTCTCATGGATCGTAAGATTGAAGAGTTCTGCAACTTCACCCAGGGTAGACTGACTGTGGATGCATACAGTCGCGAGTTTGGTAATCTAGCACGTTATGCTCCTGAAGAGGTATCCACCGACGCCAAGAAGCAGGCAAGGTTCCGCAAGGGACTTAGCCCCGAGCTTCGCCGTGATCTTCGTCTGCACGAGTGCACCTCCTTCCAGAAATTAGTCAACAAGGCTATCGGTCTTTGAAACCGGGCAGTCTAACTTTGAAGCTTCATAAGCACTCCGTGACTTTGGTTCTTCATCCGGCTCTGGATCTCTGAAGCGCGGTCTGGATTCCAAGCACCGCTCGCCACCCAGATTCACTCCGAGGCCATCCTTTGAGGCGCCCGCCCCAACCAGCGGTTGTACCGCCTAAGGCCTATGGTGGCCCCGCTGCTAATGCTGCTCCACGTCCCAATGTGATAACCTGTTTCAAGTGTGGAGAGACGGGTCACTACATCCGCGAGTGTCCCCAGAAAAACCCCAGTCAGATCGGGAAGTCTGTTGGCCGTGGTAAGCCAGCAGGGAAGGTGCTCTAAGCCAAACCAGATGCCACTGCTCGTGGCCACGTGAACTACGTTTCAGCTGAGAAAACCCATGAGGATCCCAATGTCGTTCTCGGTACGCTCCTTGTTAATTGCCATCCGGCAACTGTTCTTTTTGATACTGGAGCATCTCATTCATTTATTTCTGAGAGCTATGCTCGATTGCACAACACCACATTCTGTGACATGCACACCTCCATGGTAAATCAAACTCCTGGATCTAGGTGGCAATCCTCTAAAATCAGCCATGGAAATGAAATCCTCGTCGACAGATTAGTCTTCCTTGCATCTCTAATAGCTCTCAAGTCCTCGGACATAAACATCATCTTGGGTATGGACTGGATGTCAGCCCATTACGCTAAGATTGATTGCTCTACTAGAACTGTTCAACTCACCCATCCTTCGGGCAAGACAGTTAATGTTTTAACCCGAGTGTCTGAGCATCAACTCAACTCCTTAAATGCCAACCCCCTTCCAGACCTCGAAGATATTCCGGTAGTCCGTGATTTTCCGGATGTCTTTCCAGAAGAACTGCTAGGTGTTCCACCTGACAGGGATGTCGAGTTCGTGATAGATCTTGTTCCAGGAACCGTCCCAATCTCTAGAAGACCTTATAAGATGGCACCCCTATAACTAGCCGAGCTTAAGAAACAACTCAATGAGTCCTTGCAAAAGGGTTTCATCCGTCCTAGTTCATCCCCATGGGCTCGCCCCGTCCTCTTCATCAAGAAGAAGGATGGAACGGATCGGATGGTTCTAGATTACCGACCTGTCAATTTGGTCACTATCAAGAACAAGTATCCGCTCCCGGGATCAACGACACAGTATGATCACCGGGCTGGATCCTCAAGATTTTCCAATATGGATTTGAGGTTGGGCTACCATCAAATCAAAATCAAGAACGGGGACATTCCTAAACGGCCTTTGTTACTCGTTATGGCCAATCTGAGTACACCGTCATGTCCTTCGGGTTAACCAATGCTCCGACCACTTTCTCTCGGTTAATGAACTCGATCTTCATGGAGTATTTGGATAAATTAAATCGTGGTTTACCTCGATGATATACTCATCTACTCCAAGAATGAGGAAGAACATGCCGAACATCTAAGGCTAGTGTTGATGAAACTTCGAGAGCATCGCTTTTATGCCAAATTCTCTAAGTGTGAGTTCTGGTTGCCAGAAGTGACCTATCTAGGCCATGTAATCTCTGGTAAGGGCATTGCTGTCAATCCCGAGCGAGTTCAAGCCATCCTTGACTGGACTCCACCAGATCGGTCAAGCAAGTTCGAGTTTCCTCGGTTTAGCGAGCTATTGCCGCCGCTTCGTCGATAATTTCTCCAAAGTTGCTAAGCCTCTAACCGAACTCCTCAAGAAAGATAAAAAGTTCGAGTGGACCCCACAGTGCGAGTTCAGCTTTCAGGAACTGAAAAGACGCCTGACATCTGCATCCGTACTTGTACCACCAGATTTCTCTAAGGACTTTATTATCTATTGCGATGCCTCGCGACAAGGACTAGGTTGTATACTCATGCAAGATCGTCATGTGATTGCCTACGCTTCATGACGATTAAATCCACATGAGGATAACTATCCCACACACGATCTAGAGCTTGCAGCAGTGGTCCATGCACTCAAAACCTGGCGACATTACCTTCTTGGTAATCGTTGCAAAATTTACACTGATCACCAAATTCTGAAATACGTCTTCACCCAACCGGATTTGAATCTCAGGCAAAGACGTTGGGTCGAGTTGATTACAGATTACGACTTAGGAATATCTTACACCCCAGGCAAAGCCAATGTCATGGCTGATGCACTAAGTCACAAATCTTATTGTAACAACCTGATGTTGCAACAGAGTCAACCACTTCTCCACGAGGAGTTACGTAAGCTTAACCTTCACATTGTTCCTCGAGGATTCCTTTCCACCCTGGTGGCGAAACCTAACCTTACGGATCAAATTATAGTTGCCCAGAAGCGTGATAAGGGCATATCTCGAATTAAGGAGAACATCGCTAGCGGAGTTGCTAAATGTTTTTCCATGGACGAACGAGGTGTAGTTTTCTTTGAGAACCGTTTGGTGGTTCCCAAGAAACAACATCTGCGGCAATTGATCCTTAAGGAAGCTCATGAATCTCCTCTCACCATTCATCCCGGTAGTACTAAAATGTATCAAGACCTACGCCAGAGGTTTTGGTGGACTAGGATGAAGAGAGAAATCGCTCAATACATTGCTAATTGCGACATCTGTTGTCGAGTTAAAGCAGAGCATCAACGGCCTGCTGGCACCCTTCAACCTTTGGCTATTCCTGAATGGAAATGGGTTAAATCGGTATGGATTTCATTACCGGGTTTCCCAGGACCAAGAGAGGGAATAATGCTATCTTCGTTGTCGTCGATCGTCTTTCCAAAGTAGCCCACTTCCTACCCGTTCGTGAGAGTATAACCGCTAGCCGCCTAGCTGATTTGTACATCCGTCGAATAGTGTCTCTTCATGGTGTTCCATTGGAGATTAACTCAGACCGTGGAAGTCTCTTCACCTCTCGATTTTGGGAAAGTTTCCAAAATGCTATGGGAACTCGTCTCTCCTTTAGCACCGCCTTCCATCCTCAATCAAGTGGTCAAGTAGAACGAGTAAATCAGATTCTGGAGGATATGCTTCGAGCTTCTGTCATCTCTTTCGCCATGAATTGGGAAATGCCTTCCATTCGCTGAGTTCGCTTATAACAATAGTTATCAAGCTAGCTTGGGCAAAGCTCCTTTCGAAGTTCTCTATGGACGGAAATGTCGAACGCCTCTCAACTGGTCAGAAACCGGGGAAAGATAACTCTTTGGCCCGGATATGATCCAGGAAGCAGAAGAGCAGGTTCGCGTTATTCGTGAGAAATTGAAAACAGCCCAATCTCGCCAAAAGAGCCAATATGACCGCAAGCATAAGCCTATGTCTTATGAAGTTGGCGAGAAGGCTTACCTTGGGTTACTCCTTTGAAGGGAACCCATCGATTCGGTATCAAAGGCAAATTGGCTCCTCGTTACATTGGACCCTTCCGCATTCTTGCCAAACGAGGAGAAGTTGCCTACCAATTGGAACTACCTCTGCATCTTTCCAGAGTCCATGATGTCTTCCACGTTTCTCAACTCAGGTGTTGCTTCTCGGATCCTATCCGTGGAGTGGACCACGAAACGCTTGATCTCCAAGATAACCTCACCTATCGAGAATATCCCGTTCGTATCCTGGATCAAGCCGAGCGTACCACTCGACGTCAGAATATCAAGTTTCTCAAGGTTCAATGGTCAAACCATTCCGAACAAGAAGCCACTTGAGAAAGGGAGGATCGTCTTCGACTTGAGTACCCCACCTTCTTCCTGACGGATCCTAAATCTCGGGACGAGATTCTTTTGAGTGGGGGTGAGTTGTCAAATCCTAGTTAGTCCTTGCATTAGAGTGTTGCATCATGTTTACCTTTCATCAGAAATTTGAAATGGGGAAGACAGAACCCCGAGAACACCTCTGAATCCAACTAGGGTTTACTAAAAATATTTTCAATGAACCTGAAATGCCCTTCTAAAATGTTCATCACCTTTGCCTTGGTCCTAAACCGCCGTAAGTGATGCACAAATTTCTAGGTCACTCTAAGGTCACCGGATTAAATCTTTAGCTATTTGAATTTGGGCATTTAAATTATATAAAATATTTCAAATGCTCAAATAATCCCAAACTAAAATGTTCCTTGCTGGAAATATTCCAACTAAGGACCAGGTGCAGTTTGGTGAATTTTGGAGTTGCCTAGGTAGTTTTAGAAATGCAACAAACCTACAGAAATAACTAAAACAGAAACAAAAGAGAAAGTCTTACCTGGCGCCACCCAGCAGGCCCACCTGCCGGCCCAGCCCAGCCACCGCTCCAGCGAGCTGCTTGGCTTGGCCAGGCAGGCAAGCAGCTGCTCGACGGTGAGCACAACATGCATGCCACGCAGCTGCCCGCCGCCTCGCCGCTCCCCTCGTCGAGCTGTCGGCGTGGGACGAACCCTCTCTCTCTCCCCGACCTCGCAGACACTCGCTCTTCCCTCTGGCTCCTCTCTCTCGCCCTCCCCGACGTCGCCCGAGACGTCACCGTCGCCGCCGCTCGCCACAGCCGCGTCCAACGCCGTCCTCGCCCTCTCACCGTGTCCGGACGGTTCGTCATCGCCGATCGTCGACTAGCCAAGCCGCACAACGCCGGAGCCCCTGCATCATCCCCGCCGCCGTCGTCTTCAACCTCGGGCCGCCCAGATCGCCGTCGCCGTTCCGACCGCACCGAGCCTTCCCCGAGCACGCTGACCACCCCTGCGGCTTCTCTGTGAGCTGCTGAACATCCCCGTGCTTTCTGTTTCGCTCCTAGAATACCGTAGACGCCGCGTCTCTTGTGCCCGAACGCGCCGCCGCCTGACCACGTCGCCGACGCTACTCCGGTGACCATTTGGTCACGGGCTTGTGCCCGTCACACTCCTCGCGCCGCGTAGAGGCTGTAGGTGCTAGCACCACACAACCTAGGCCACTACAGCCACGCGCACGAGCTGGCCCGAGCTTCGGCCTCTGCCAAACTCGTCGTCGGCGATGCTCCGGCCACTCCCCGACCAAGCCATCACCACGGCTGGATGCGGGCGAGCACAAGCTTCCCGTAGCTGCTCTCCGCGTAGCAAATGGAGCCCTGTGGGCAAATTCCGCGTCTGGCCTCGCCGGCGGCTAAACGCCGGCATGCTTTGACCCGCTGACCGGTGGGTTTGACCCCGCTGACATAGTTGACTAGGTGGGGCCCTCTGCTAATTAACCTAGTTTAGGTTTAATCAAAATTAGTTAGTATAATTAGCTACTGACATGCGGGACCCACTGGCCAGGTTGACCTGGACGCCCTCGTTGACCCCTGACGTCACTCTGACGCATTGCTGGCGCAATAATTAATTTCTGGTTTTATTTGTACACAGGAAATTCCAGAAATTGTTGCAAACTTCAAAAAATAATAGAAATTAATCTGTAACTCCAAATGCAAAGTTTTATATATGAATTTTGATCAGAAAAATTCAATCTATCCATTGGTAATGGTTTAATGCATGACAGAACAAGTTAACCTTGCTGTTTAAGCATAATAAGATAAGGCACCATTATGGCTATGTTAAATGAGCTAACATTTGAATATTTGATTCAAATGAGTTCATTCCTTTCTGTTCTTGCTTGCATTAGGCCAACACACATTCATACTGCCATGTCATAGCATGCATCATATTGTTGCATATTGTCATGTGTTGTTTATGTTCGGTTTGCCTTTCGTGATAGGTTCTGCCTCCGAGGATAACCCCGAATATCCGTCTGAAGGGCAGTATCCTACTACCACTACATCAGGCAAGCAACCCATTGATCATTCCGATACAAACCCATGTTCTCGCTTCTACTCTTGTTTACTGCATTAAGACAACGCGATTCAAATTGTTGTGTGCTGCGGTAGTTGAACCCACTTCCTTTGCATGACCTGTCATTGCCACAGTAACTAGATGAAACTCACTAGCATGTGTAGTAGTTGATTGAGCCATGTTTGTGAATCCTACCATGCTATGCTTGCTATGCTTAGAGTTGTGTCAGGTCTGTCTCATCGGGATGATGAACGTGAGTGAAAGGTTGTGTCGGGTTCGAGAGTGAAAGTGTTGAATATGTTTGGTAAAGGAATCGATGAGAGGCCATGTAGGAGTACATGGTGGGTTGTTTCATTGAGGCCGTCCCTAAGAACTGAGTTCTGTATGTGTGATTTAAGATCAGCTACTACCACACGTTGGGCCCTGAAATATGACCCCGCTCGACTTCTACCGACCCTCTCGTCCTCTGTCCGATGGTTGCAAGTAGTTTACGGTGTTTGTAGTATCTTTGGGGGCCGCCGCATGGCCGACCTTAGGGGTGGGCTGTGTTGCGGTAGGCACGCAACCTGATGTACCGATTCGCCCGTTTGGTGTCTCCGGAACCCTGCACACATCGTTCGGGGCTGTTAGTGGAAACCTCGGCCGGGCTCCCTGCGGATGGAACTCGAATAGGCGATAAACCTGGATTAGAGACTTGTGTGGTTGGTTAGGTCGTGGTCTACACCCACGTCGGCTTTCGCTTGAAGTCTGCCGAGCACATGTCTTGTGCAGACGCTAAGTGGTGGAAACATGTGTGTGAAGTACACCTGCAGGTATAAAACTATTCGAATAGCCGCGTCCGCGGTAAAGGACTACTTGGTCGCCTATGCTGTTCATAGACAAGTAAATGGATACTACTAAAAGCCTCAAGATAAGTGTGAGTACCGCGGATGGCCCTCTCGTGGGTTGACAAGAGAGGATCCACGGTGGAGTATTGTGATGGTGATTAGCGGACTCGTGTGCGACAATTGCTTTTCAAGTGGTGTCACGTAGGATGGCTTAGCCAAGAGTCAAAGCTGGCTTGCTGCAATAACTCCACTACCTTCTTGAGAATGTGCATGTATAATAGGTTTTACATTGTAAGACTTGCTGAGTACCCCCGTACTCATGTTTGCTTAATTAATGTTTTCAGACGACAACACCGCCCCTCCGATGGGTTTTATGTAGACCTTGACGTCGACGAGTGAACTAGCCACCCACGTAGACCTTGACGTCTTCATCAAGCTTTCTTTCTTTTTAGATTCTGTACTCAGACTAGTTTGCTTCCGCATGTGCTTGTATGTTTGTATGACTTGAGTGTTGGGTCATGTGACCCCTATCTGTATGGATATGTTATGTATGGCTCCTCGGAGCCTCTTAAATAAAGTATTTTGAGTTGTAGAGTTTTGTTGTGATGCCATGTTGTATGTACTCATATCGGGCATATTTTGTGTATGATTGAAATGCTTGGTATGAGTGGGATCCGACAATCTAGTTGTTTATCCTTGGCAGCCTCTCATATGGGGAAATGTAGTCTATTGCTTCCTAGCGATAGTAGTCCGCTTCTGACCGGTTCAGCGGAGTCCTGCTAGCCCAACACTACTGCTTTGGATACTTGGTAGCGGCATGTGTTTCACTTCGTTCCTATGTATGTCCCTTCGGGAAATGTCACGCGGTGATATTCGAGTCCTGCCTAACTGCTATAGCACGAGATACCGGATTCCTGTTAGCCCGATTACTACCCGAATTCATATGTTGATGACCGACATGCTCGATGTGATTCATGTATGCCTGTCCCCATGGGTTAGCGCCGGTTTGGGTTCACGACTAGCCATGTCGGCCCGGGTTCTCTGTCATGTGGATGCTAGCGACACTATCATATCGTGAGCCAAAAGTCGCATAAGCGGTCCGGGCCATGGTAAGGCGACACCCGTGGGAATACCGTGCGTGAGGCCGCAAAGTGATATGAGGTGTTACCGGCTAGGTCAATGTGACTTGGAATCGGGGTTCTGACACCATATTCGAGCATGAGTGCTCTGCGTTGCGCATTAGGCCTTTACTATGTAGGCCAAGTGAGACAACTTATTGTTTATTTGAGCCGTTCAAGTGTAATCATGTGGCGTTTTCTTATTTCTCATTCCTCTCCAACCCTCTTCTCCATCGATCATCTCGCCCTCCAGTCAAGTCCATCCTCCCGCATGCCAAACATTTCGCCGAGTATCATTCGCATGTACCCACCCTAGTCCTCTTTCAATAGATCTCCGGACCCCGAGATGAAATCGAGAGGGAACGAGTGGGGGCACGTGATACCTAAGGCGGATTCAAAATTTTGAACCGGTAATCATAGCATCCGCAAATCATATATAAGGGGTATTCAATGTTTGTTTCGTTTTTGAATGTACAATATACTCCCTCCTATCCTTTCTACTTTACATATAAGTTTTATGTGTAG
The DNA here is from genome assembly GCA_021605145.1 of Aegilops bicornis. Classification (NCBI taxonomy): domain Eukaryota; kingdom Viridiplantae; phylum Streptophyta; class Magnoliopsida; order Poales; family Poaceae; genus Aegilops; species Aegilops bicornis. Next base: position 192,865,878 of record CM038672.1, on the reverse strand, counting down.
TCAAAATATCTCTACTATGATAAAAAAGGTATAAACATTCAACAACGCCCAATCAATATTGTTAGATTCGTACTTACTCCTAGATTTGTACTTGAGATGGTTTCCAATTTTACTATTGACAAGATTAATAGTAAATGAGATGTATAATGTGAAAATTATATCATTGGAAACTCCTTTCACATACGAAATTGACCGTATGCTTTGTGTAAGTGGCATGTCATATATTATTACTCTAACATTTGGTCAAAGTTAGCCTCAAAAAGCGCATTAGACCCTATATGGTTTGTGTAAGTTGCATGTCATATATAATTACTCTAACATTTGTGTAAGTTGCATGTCATATATTATTACTCTAACATTTGGTCAAAGTAGTATAGTGGAACTGGATCCTCGGACGTAGGTATCCCTGCCTTACCCTCCCTTTCGGTCACTTACTGGAGGACCCCATGCTTTCTAGGCCCCATATGTCAGTTACTCAATGGGTTCGGCCACGTCAGGGGATCCTCATCCGTAGTATACTCCCTCTGTTTTTATTTACTCCGCATAAAACGGAGGGAGTGGTGGTATAATAAATGACGCGGGCGGGGGAGGGGGAGGGACGTCGGTTTTGTCACGCCCAATATGCGACCCTATCCTAAAGGAACTCGAAGGTCCCACCAAGGATAGAAGCGCATCTTGAAGATGCTTTTGCAAGGTGGATATCATTACACCAACATTACATAATAGTGGGGATACATCCAAGACATACAATGTCACATGAATACAACAATACAACATACATAAGATCAACATCCGACTACGGATGAAACATAAACAGAAACTCAAACAATATCCACCCTGCTAGCCCAGGCTGCCGACCTGGAACCTATCCCCTGATCGAAGAAGAAGCAAAAGGAGAACTCCAAAACAAGCAAACATCGCTCTCGCGCCATGATCATCGCATAACCTGTACCTGCAACTATTGTTGTAGTAATCTATGAGCCACAAGGACTCAGCAATCCCATTACCATGGGTATCAAGACTAGCAAAGCTTAATGGGAAAGGAAGGGGTAAAGTGGTGAGGTTGCAGCAGCGACTAAGCAATGTATGGTGGCTAACTTACGCAAATAAGAGCGAGAAGAGAAGCAAAACAAGCGGTCGTCAACTAGTAATGATGAAGAAGTGATCCTGAACTCCTACTTATGTCAGACATAACCCAGAAACCGTGTTCTCCTCTCGATCAACCACGAAAAGAGACACTCACGATTACGCACATGGTTGGTGTATTTTAGAAGAGTTTACTTCAAGTTTACTACAACCGGATATTAACAAATTTCCATCTGCCACATAACCGCGGGCATGGCTTTCGAAAGTTCAAACCCTGCAGGGTGTCCCAACTTAGCCCATGATAAGATCTCGCGATCAACGAAGGATATTCCTTCTCCCGGGAAGACCCGATCAGTCTCGGAATCCCGTTTACAAGACATGTCGACAATGGTAAAACAAGACCAGCAAAGCCGCCCGAATGTGCCGACAAATCCCGATAGGAGCTGCACATATCTCGTCCTCGGGGCACACCGTATGAGCAAGACGACGGGTTGGCATAAACCCTGATTGCCCAGGGGGGCCGGACATCGCTCGGTTTGGATCAGCACTCAGAAGAGAACTGGCCCGGGGGGGCTAAAATAAAGATGACCCTCGGGCTCCGGAAACCCAAGGGAAAAAAGGGCATCGGTGAGGCAAATGGTAAAACCAATATTGGGCCTTGCTGGAAGAGTTTTATTCAAAGCGAACTGTCAAGGGGGTCCCATAAATCACCCAACCGCGTTAGGGACGCAAAGTTCGGGAACATAATACCAATATGACGGAAACTAGGGTGGCAAGAGTGGAACAAAACACCAGGCATAAGGCCGAGCGTTCCACCCTTTACCAAGTATATAGATGCATCAATAATATAAGAGATATTGTGATATCCCAACATAAACATAATCCAACATGGAGCAATCTTCATCTTCACCTGCAACTAGCAACGCTATAAGAGAGGCCGAGCAAAAACGGTAAAATAGCCAAACAATGGTTTGCTTGGAAGGGTGACAATGGTTAGGGGCTATCATGTAATTTGGGAGGCTTGATAAGCAAGTGGTAGGTAACGCGGCATAGCGAAAGAATGAAGCAACTAGCATAGCAATGATAGTAATGAGATCCAAGGTGACTGTCATCTTGCCTGAAATCCCGCTAGGAAGAAGAACGAGTCCATGAAGAAGACGAACGGAAGTAGTCGAACGAATCCTCAGAATCGCAACATTACCGGAACTAAGAAGCAACACCAGAAAGAAACAAACAACATGGTAAATGCACAAGCATAAACATTGCATGATGCACAATCAAGTATGATGCATGTCCGGTTTAATGAGGCATGGAATGGCAAAGTGCAACAAACAATACTACAAGTTAAGTGGAGCTCAATATGCAACGAGTTGTATATTGACGAAACACCACGTCAGCTATTTAGTTTCATCTTGTTATAAGCTACTCATAAATATTAAATGTTGTTAAACATGACAAGAGGTGAGGCATAAGTAAACTAACTATTTAGGAAAATTTAAATGAGACCGGAACAACAAACAACAATTCCGGAAAATCCCCATATGCATATTTTAGATTTGGTACTGTTCTGCCCTAAACCATATTTTATTGTTGTTAAGCTGTAAAACAAAGTGCACCAACTTAATCTATGCATTTTTCCACCCCATTTACATCTAAAGTTTATTTAAAATGGAGCTACGATAATTTAGTTATGAAATAAATCATTTTAACATGGCATTTGAGAAAATTTAAACAAACAGCATGTTTAAACATATTAAACATGGATGAAAATAGCATATTATGAAAGTGCATGCAAAACTGAGCAAGTTACATATATGACATGTTTAAATCCGATGCACGGTTATTTAGTTGTGAGTAATTTAAAATCATGGCATGTTTTGTATTATTAATGCACTGGTTTAAATCGCAAAATCGTCCAGGAAAAAAAACATGAGATGGGCTGAATCTGGCTGGCCCGACAGGAGCACTGGGTGCGGCTTAGAGATGGGCTGCAGCTCACCTAGCTGGGTCTAGCCCAGGGCGGTGGAGGAGGCAGGCCGGTTGAGGAGCGTTGGGCATTGGGCGGCTGCGGTCAACGGAAGCAGGGCAGCGGCTGAAGCAGTCGTCCCATCTCTGCTCCAACGAAACAGAGGAGCGGCGCCGCGAGGGACTTGCAGCGGTAGGCGCGGCGGAGGAGGCCCGGACGGTGAGGTCGCCGGGGCCCTGGGCGGTGGAGGCGGCCGGAGGAACCGGATCCGGTCGGCGAGGTAGCAGGCCGGCGGAGAGGTCGATGCGGATGAGCGAGACGAGCGCTCCGGCTCGTTGCAGAGGAGGAAAACCGACAGGTTCAGGGGACGACGCCTTGCAGGTGCGAGAGAGCGTCGAGGGGTTCCAGCAACGCGTGAAGGACGAGGTCGCCGGAGGGTGGCAAGGACGGGGCCTTGGGCGACGACTTCGCGGCGGGGACGAGGTGCTCGGGGAGGCCCTCCTGCGCGAGAGGAGGCTGGCGTCCGGCCTTCGCGAACGCAGGCGCCTGAAGGAGGAGGATGAGGTGGCTGGTTGCATCGGGAGGATGGTTCTTGGGCCATGAGGAGATGGACGTGGGTGAAGCTCCAAGGCCATGGCCTTCCTGTGAACCAGAGAAGAAGAAGACAGTGCGATCAGGGGAGAGAAGAACCAAGGGAAGGGAGATAAAGGAAAAGAAGAGGGCGCATGGCTCATCTTGAACGAAGCTCGTCGGCGGCGCGGAGACGAGGCGGGGTCAGGCACTGGTTGGTTGCTCCACGAGGACGAGAAGGAGATGCTGGCTGGCTCGGGGCTGAAAAACGAGGAGGTGGTTGGTTCGCCCGGGTGGGGTGGATGGATTGGATCGGGGATCCCGAGGAAGGAGGAGACCAGGTGGAGCTAGTGGCGGCGCAAGGAGGGGAATGGATGGGACATGCCCCCAGGATCTAGGGTTAGGCGACTATTTATACAGTAAGGGGATTAGGGTAGGGGTTAATTCGGTCCCTCCGATCAAAATCGAATGGCCGAGAATAAATAGGTTAGGGAAGTCAAGGAAGAAACCGAAGATATTTTTAGAGATGTTTGGGGATGAACCAGACCCAACGGTAACGACTGAACCGCTGTTCGGGTTCGGGACAACTTTTGGACGCGCGCGAGGGGTCAAGAGAGGTCAATGAGGACTAGGGCCTGAAAAAATGACAACAGAAGCAAAGAGAGAAAGGCCAACTGCGAACGCTACGAGGTTTTATGAAAACATGTGGATGCAATGCGGATGATGCCATGATGAAATGCATGACATGAACAAAATGCAGAACAAAAGATAAAACCCAACCACGGAGGAAAAACATAGCACATAGCCGGAAATGGCAAGAGTTGGAGTTACAATTATGGAAAGTTACATCCGGGGCGTTACAACACTCCATCACTAAGAGAGGATCTCGTCCCGAGATCTAGGATGGCACCAGAGAGAAAATGGAAGAGGAAGAGATAAAACAAAGTTGCTTCTTGACAAAAGAGTGAAACCACGAACGTTGAGAGGTTGAAAACTTGAAAGAAAAAATACAACGGAGATGAACGAAGTTGAGAGCACTCCGGTAGAAAAGAGAAACAAGGAACACTGTGTGAACCTTGGAGGTTGCAAAGCTATGAATGATGATCACAATGGACAAGAAGGAATTGAAAGCACTCTGGTTGAAATGAGATAAACAAGGAACAAGGAAGAACAAATTCGGGCAGCACTCCGGTTGAAAAGAGATGCAAGACTTAATAAGATGAAAAGAACTTGAATAGAGGACATGACACTCTTGTTAACTGGACCAGAATGGAAAAGAACTTGTTCTTGACATGACAACATGATGGTTTGAAGAGAGCAACATCACAATGCCTCCAGAACGAATGAATAGAAGCTAGATCATCGGAATAAGAGAACGGAGAAGAAAATGACAACTTCTGCCACAAATGAACTAGGAAAGCCTCCTTGCAAGAAGGTTAGAACGGAGTTGTTGGAAAACTAGCGACAAAAATAATAAGCTTGAAGTGGGCTTATGAAAACAACTCAAAACTTAGAGGTGAATACATGCCACTACGGAAAACAATTGATTGCTTGAGAGCAACACGGAGATGAAAACTTCTCTCGCCGAGAGGATAGGAGAAAACTTGGATCATAGATACGCACCACAAATAGCAACATTCCTTAGGGAAGGCTTTAGGTGAAATATGACCCAAGATAACTCCAACAAAGGGATTGATGGATTTAAAATACCTCATTCTTGACAACAATATGAATCCTGAAACATGAAGGAAATTGTCAAGAGTGACATAACACCACCTCAAAAGATAAGGTAGGAAGAATTGCGCTTCGGGATGCAAGATGAAAAATGCTTGAACTCCTCAAAACAAAACATGTGTTGAGCACCATGTTTATTTTTAAGTATGGCTTGACGGATCATAACTTCGAGAGAAATCGTGAATAACAATTGAAGAATGAAAAGAATCCTTGACGAACCATCATGTAGAGCCTCCATGAAGAACTCCGGTAATAAAAGGATGATAAAAAGAAAGAGAAGTTGAAGACACAAGGTGAAGCCTTGCAATAATTTAGGTGGAGCTTCGTGATGAGATAATGCGGAAAACATGGAACTCCAGAAAAGAAAAGATGGAGCATCTCGAACCGAGAAATGTGACATGATGACAATGATGGCCTTCGGAGGAAAGAAATGGAAACAACTCCTGTAACGCTCCGGATGGGTGAAAAGAATTCCCACAATCGAAAACAATTATGAGAGGATGGCATCAAACTTGAACTACGCATCTTTGGAAGAACGGGTAAGGATTTAAGAGGAACTCTCCTTCGGTCTTCACATCTTTGAGAATGTCGAGGAGAAACACCACCAAATTGTTGAGAAACTCCGGAAGGATTAAAAGACGAAAGGTTGAGCCAGAGATGAAAAGAATTTGAAAGATTTTGGAGAAAGACATATGACTGATGAAAATTCATTCATACGTCAAGCTTTGAAAAGAATTTGGGAAATGGCTGCGGATAAATTAGAAGAGTTAGGTAAGATCCTAGGAAGAGACCTGTGGGTTAGGGCCCACTCAAAAGAAAACACCGTTGAACAATTTTAAAGAGAGGTTGCACCGGTTGAATTAAATGGCTTGAATGAGATAACAACCTCGAAATATCTTGAACGGATTGAGAATGGAAACACATGTCTTGTGAGATATCTTCCGCAATCCAGAAAAAATGAATAGGAAGAAGTGAATGATTAAGAGCTGCATCGGCAAGAGAAAGCATTTGCAACAAGGAAAGGAATATGATCAACACTGAAAGCTTGAGCTAAATCCACCGGAAAAGAATACGAGAATGAAGAATGATGAACTTGAAACTGTTGAGCATCTTCATGGGAAATCAACGGATAAGAACATTGAAAGAAACGAATGAAGAGACTTCCCATAAATAAAAGGATACATGATTAAGAAATCTGAGTCCTTGAAGAAAAAGGGTGGGAGGGCGGGAAAACAAAGGCAACTTGGGGACGGATGAAATGGATACCGTTGAGAAAACTTAGAATTGATCTCGCAAAAGTTGAAATGATCGGATCCACTTGAAGAGAAGCACGCCGGTTGGGAAAAGAATTGACATGACAATCTCGATAAACAAGAAGGATTAGCACTCCGATAGAAATATGAGAACACCGCTTGAAAGGTATGGAATCAACACTTGACACTGATGCAACTCGAATACCACAACTTAAAACAAAACCAAGGATTCGCTTGCAGAAATAAGCCGGAACAAATACATATGATAGAGATTTACCCAATCTCATATCATGCATCTGTCGGAAAGATATTCTAGGAGCTACTTGAATTCCCACCTATAAACTCCCGAAACTTTTTCTGGTTATGCAATCTGGTACTGGGGATACAGGGGACGCAATATATCTCACCCAAACTAACAATACCAAGATCCAGCTGTATGCATCCGTCAACACATAACTAAGAAAACTCCGGAAATCGTGTACCTCAACCTTCGAAAAGCATCCATTATACGAGTTATGGCAATAATCCCGAACTCCCCAGTACTGGGTGGCGTCGAGGTTATCTCACCAACAACTGCATAAAAGTGATTTTCGATGTCGGCAAAACTCAGGTATTCCAGAACTGCAACGATAAAATTGTGACGACAACACCTCTGAGCTGAACTCCCGGGACACCGCCACAACCCCTAAATGTCAGGAGGCACCAAGAACAATGTTCTCGTCACAAGACTATCGGAACGATCCCAAGATACCCGCGTGATCCTAAAAAAAATCGTGAAATTTGAGGAGAGGAAAGACAAAACATCTACGTCAAGAGGCCTCACCAGAGCGACGAAGGGACTGAGGAGTAAAAAGAATCCTACTCTCCGATATATATAATCCTAAGACTCAAAATAGTTTTCTTCAAGACTCAACAATGGCCAACAATCAAGGGGGCTCCTATGGTCGGTCGAGGCTCTGATACCAACTTGTCACGCCCAAGATGCGACCCCTATCCTAAAGGAACTCGAAGGTCCCACCAAGGATAGAAGCACATCTTGAAGACGCTTTTGCAAGGTGGATATCATTACACCAACATTACATAATAGTGGGGATACATCCAAGACATACAATGTCACATGAATACAACAATACAACATATATAAGATCAACATCCGACTACGGATGAAACATAAACAGAAACTCAAACAATATCCACCCTGCTAGCCCAGGCTGCCGACCTGGAACCTATCCCCTGATCGAAGAAGAAGCAGAAGGAGAACTCCAAAACAAGCAAACATCGCTTTTGCGTCATGATCATCGCATAACCTGTACCTGCAACTGTTGTTGTTGTAATCTGTGAGCCATGAGGACTCAGCAATACCATTACCATGGGTATCAAGACTAGCAAAGCTTAATGGGAAAGGAAGGGGTAAAGTGGTGAGGTTGCAGCAGCGACTAAGCAATGTATGGTGGCTAACTTACGCAAATAAGAGCGAGAAGAGAACCCAAGCAAGCGGTCGTCAACTAGTAATGATGAAGAAGTGATCCTGAACTCCTACTCACGTCAGACATAACCCAGAAACCGTGTTCTCCTCTCGATCAACCCCGAAAAGAGACACTCACGTTTACACACACGGTTGGTGTATTTTAGAATAGTTTACTTCAAGTTTACCACAACCGGATATTAACAAATTCCCATCTGCCACATAACCGCGGGCATGGCTTTCAAAAGTTCAAACCCTGCAGGGGTGTCCCAACTTAGCCCATGATAAGCTCCCGCGATCAACGAAGGATATTCCTTCTCCTGGGAAGACCTGATCAGTCTCGGAATCCCATTTACAAGACATGTCGACAATGGAAAAACAAGACCAGCAAAGCCGCCCGAATGTGCCGACAAATCCCGATAGGAGCTGCACATATCTCGTTCCCGAGGCACACCGGATGAGCAAGACGACGGGTTGGCATAGACCCTGATTGCCCAGGGGGTGCCGGATACCGCTCGGTTTGGACCAGCACTTAGAGGAGAACTGGCCCGGGGGGGCTAAAATTAAGATGACCCTCGGGCTCCGGAAACCCAAGGGAAAAAGGGCATAGGTGAGGCAAATGGTAAAACCAATGTTCGGCCTTGCTGGAAGAGTTCTATTCAAAGCGAACTATCAAGGGGGTCCCATAAATCACCCAACCGCGTTAGGGATGCAAAATCCGGGAACATAATACCGATATGACGGAAACTAGGGCGACATGAGTGGAACAAAACACCAGGCATAAGGCCGAGCCTTCCACCCTTTACCAAGTATATAGATGCATCAATAATATAAGAGATATTGTGATATCCCAACATAAACATAATCCAACATGGAGCAATCTTCATCTTCACCTGCAACTAGCAACGCTATAAGAGAGGCCGAGCAAAAACGGTAAAATAGCCAAACAATGGTTTGCTTGGAAGGGTGACAATGGTTAGGGGCTATCATGTAATTTGGGAGGCTTGATAAGCAAGTGGTAGGTAACGCGGCATAGCGAAAGAATGAAGCAACTAGCATAGCAATGATAGTAATGAGATCCAATGTGACGGTCATGTTGCCTGAAATCCCGCTAGGAAGAAGAACGAGTCCATGAAGAAGACGAACGGAAGTAGTCGAACGAATCCTCACAATCGCAACATTACCGGAACTAAGAAGCAACACAGGAAAGAAACAAACAACATGGTAAATGCACAAGCATAAACATGGCACGATGCACAATCATGTCCGGTTTAATGAGGCATGGCATGGCAAAGTGCAACAAACAATACTACAAGTTAAGTGGAGCTCAATATGCAACGAGTTGCATATTGACGAAACACCACGTCAATTATTTAGTTTGATCTCGTTATAAGCTACCCAAAAATATTAAATGTTGTTAAACATGGCAAGAGGTGAGGCATAAATTAAGTAACTATTTAGGCAAGTTTAAATGAGGCCGGAACAACAAACAACAATTCTGGAAAATCCCCATATGCATATTTTAGATTTGGTACTGTTCTGCCCTAAACCATATTTTATTATTGTTAAGTAGTAAAACAAAGTGCACCAAGTTAATCTATGCATTTTTTCACCCCATCTACATATAAAGTTTATTTTAAATGGAGCTATGATTATTTAGTTATGAAATAAATCATTTTAACATGGCACTTGAGCAAATTTAAACAGACAGCATGTTTAAACATATTAAACATGGATGAAATAGCATATTATGAAAGTGCATGAAAAACTGAGCAAGTTACATATATGAAATGTTTAAATCCGATGCACGGTTATTTAGTTGTGAGTAATTTAAAATCATGGCATGTTCTGTAATTATTAATGCACTGGTTTAAATCGCAAAATCGTCCAGGAAAAAAAACATGAGATGGGCCGAATCTAGCTGGCCCGACAGGAGCACTGGATGCGGCTTAGAGATGGGCTGCCGCTCACCTAGCTGGGTCTAGCCCAGGGCGGTGGAGGAGGCAGGCCGGCTGAGGAGCGTTGGGCCTTGGGCGGCTGCGGTCAATGGAAGCAGGGCAGCGGCTAAAGCAGTCGTCCCGTCTCTGATCCAACAAAACAGAGGAGCAGCGCCGAGAGGGACTTGCAGCGGCGGGCGCGGCGGAGGAGGCCCGGACGGTGAGGTCGCCGGGCCCCTGGGCGGTGGAGGCGGCCGGAGGAAGCGGATCCGGTCGGTGAGGTAGCAGGCCGGCGGAGAGGTCGATGCAGATGAGCGAGACGAGCGCTCCGGCTCGTTGCAGAGGAGGAAAACCAACAGGTTCAGGGGACAACGCCTTGCAGGTGCGAGAGAGCGTCGAGGGGTTCCAGCAACGCGTGAAGGACGAGGTCGCCGGAGGGTGGCAAGGACGGGGCCTTGGGCGATGACTTGGCGGCGGGCACGAGGTGCTCAAGGAGCCCCTCGGGGGCGAGAGGAGGCTGGCGTCCCTATGCTCGCGGGCACAGGGGCGCACGAAGGAGGAGGACGAGGTGGCTGGTTGCATCGGGAGGATGGATCTCGGGTGCGCTGAGGGAGATGGACGTGGGTGAAGCTCGAAGTCCATGGCCTTCCTGTGAACCAGAGAAGAAGAAAGCAGTCTTGGTCGGGGAGTGAAGAACCAGGGGAAGGGAGAGAAAGGAAAAGAAGAGGGCCCGTGGCTCATCTTGAACGAAGCTCGTCGGCGGCGCGGAGACGAGGCGGGGTCAGGCACTGGTTGGTTGCTCGATGGGGACGAGAAGGAGCTGCCGGCTGGCTCGGGGCTGAAAAACGAGGAGGTGGTTGGTTCGCCCGGGTGGGGTGGATGGATTGGATCGGGGATCCCGAGGAAGGGGGAGACCAGGTGGAGCTAGTGGCGACGCAAGGAGGGGAATGGATGGGACAAGCCCCTAGGATCTAGGGTTAGGCGACTATTTATACAGTAAGGGGATTAGGGTAGGGGTTACTTCAATCCCTCCGATCAAAATCCAATGGACGAGAATAAATAGGTTAGGGAAGTCAAGGAATAAACTGAAGATATTTTTAGAGATGTTTGGGGATGAACCAGACCCAACGGTAACGACAGACCGGTTCGGGTTCGGGACAACTTTCAGACGCGCGCGAGGGGTCAAGAGAGTTCAACGAGGACAAGGGCCTGACAAAATGACAACAGAAGCAAAGAGAGAAAGGGAAACTGCGAACGCTACGAGGTTTTATGAAAACATGCGGATGCAATGCAGATGATGCCATTATGAAATGCATGACATGAACAAAATGCAGAACAAAAGACAAAACCCAACCACGGAGGAAAAACATAGCACATAGCCGGAAATGGCAAGAGTTGGAGTTACAATTATGGAAAGTTACATCCGGGGTGTTACAGGTTTGCTCTCAACTGCGGTCCCACAAGCGAGCAAAAATGCAAGACGAAGCGCGTTCCATTCGGTGAGCGACGTGGAGGGTCCAGCGTGCCGGGCTGCAACGCGAACGCGACAAGAGCGATGTACAGTCAAAACCGGTTGACCGGTCGTCACCGGAAGCACTATTCACACCAGAACCTTCGCTACTCGGCCTACGCCAGCCACTACCCTAAAACCACACCAAATCTCCAGCCCATTCCCCCACCTTTCGATCCCCTAGCCCGCATCAAGTGTCCCCTAGTTCGTCGGAAAGCCATGGTGCGCCGCAAGATCACTTACTACAAGATGCTGACGCCGGAGCGCCGCGCAGAATTCGCGACGGCGGTCGGCGCCACAGACCTCCGTTCCCAAGCTCGCTTTACGGTGGGCCAATCCCCAAGTTCTCTGGAGCTAAGCTACGAGGAGGAGGAAGGCGATCCAATGTTCACTGCGGAAGTCACGGCGTAGAAGGCCCCCGATGGGTATGAGAAGATGGACGTCGACTTCGTGCGGGCGTCCGAGTCCCCCATGGTGCAGGCGGACCAGCGGTTCAACATGGCGATACTAAAGGAGGACCGGGAGGCAGAGGCTCAAGTCGACGTGGAGCGCGCGCATGCCGCTGCCATCGAGGCTCTCCTGCAGGGGAACCGGATGTCGTGGATGCGAACCCGGCGGCGAAGGCTCAACTTGAGGCGGAGCGCGGATGCCGCTGCCATCGAGGCCCTCCCCGCAGCGGAACCGGATGTCCTGACATGAACCGGGCGGCGAGGCTCGACTCGGCGAATAGTGCGCGGATGCCGCTCTCGCCGATGCCCTCCTGCAGCGGAACGGACGTCACGACTTGAACCGGGCGCGGAGGCTCGACTCGACGCGGAGCGCCGCGGATGCCGCTGCCATCGAGGCCCTCCTGCAGCGGAACCGGACGTCCTCAAATTGAACGGGCTGTGCTCTCGTCCGTGCAGAAGCGCCCGACGCTCCGCTTGAACGAGTAGCTGGAGGCCGAGGACAACCACGGTGCGGAGACACACGTCGGCTGGTTCGCGCCGGCAGCCAAAGACGACGAGGCCATCTCTTTCCGCAAGCAGTGATAGTTTTTCTTTATGTTGTTGTTTCTATGGATCTTTTGTTGTGTAAAATCATAATGTACTATATTTGTTATGCAAGTCGCCTGACTTGGGTCAGTCTACCATTTCAGGCAGTTGGATGAATATCCTACGTCTCCTAACCCTTCTTTCCTTCTTCCTCACCTCTTCTTCTTCCCCAACAGACCACCGCACGGCCTTACGGATACTCCCCAACATGCGGTTGGATAAACATGTGACAGCACGTGTCAGCGATAGGATGGCTGAGTTTGGTTTGTTCACATGTGACAGCACGTGTTAGTGAGGGTGCGTTCCCTTGGTTGGGTTTGCGGCATGCAGGAGCGACTGTGTGAGGGTGCGGTGCGTCCGCGACGTGCAGGAGCTACCGTGTGAGGGTGCGGTGCAACCGCAACAGCGTGCGGAAGTGTACCTCCTTCTCATTTTGAAAACTTTAGGCAAGCTTGGCAAAAATGTGTGGCGAAGTTTGGCAATGCAAGGCCTAGACCCAAACAGGATAAGTACGTACGTACTAGGAGTACTAGTGTTAAAAAAGAAAGGCGGGGTTTTCCTTCGCCGGATTTAATCGATACAAATGCTCGTTTCATGTGTCAATTAATGCGTATTTTTTTCTCGAAAGACCAAAGAGCTAACCATCTCACTCCTCATCGCTTGATTAATGCATGCCATGCAAACCAAGCTTCTCACTTCCGCATGCTTGCAGGGGATATTAATGTCCTTGGTTGCTAACCCCATCAATTTTGCCTCGATAAGTGTTAGTGGCCCTTTGCAAATTGTAATTTTGATAATACTGGCCTTGTGTACAAAAAAATGGAGGTAGTAACTATATTTGACTTCCTTCCCCATTGCGGTGACGTCGACGATTTTTTTTTGTGGTTTGGCGAAGTGTGTTCGACGGAGAACACCATTGAGGGAGACCACGGTAATTCGATCGCAAGTGCCGCCTGCAAGCCGAGACAACTGCCTTATTTGCATCCAGGAAGTCCTTTACTAGTACTACTACTAGGAGTACTAGTGCGGTGAGATGGTTTCTCAAAGAAGACGATGGAGAAGAGGAGTCAGCGAAGAGTGAAATGATGGTTGCTTCGTCCGTGCTTTGTGATTTGACGCATCACTGCTTTGTGATTTGTGATAGAAGGGACAGGGGAGTAGACTCTATGCTCTATACTGTACTACATGCATCCAAGCATGGGAGAAAGGGGAGAGACGTTGCATTTTTCTATTCCTTCAATCAATCAATCAGGGAGCTTCGGTTCCATCTTTTTGGCTTTGGAAACACCGTGCACAATGGTTCTCACGATGCCAAAAGCTATTTTCACATTTGGCTACACATTGTGGATGCCCTTAACCGTACCACTTGGTTTTGCTCCTGTGTGCTATCTATACAAATCTCAATTATATTGATCTAAAAATTATAGAATCAAGATTAGTAAAAAGGAGGTGATTTTGCCGCGCGGATGGCGGTTTGCTAACATGCGGTCCCACGTGTCAGTGCTTTACCTAGCCGATCCACGTCCCACGTGAGGCAGAACAACGACAGAAGCAACACGTGGTTAAGTTGAAGAAGATGAGGGAGAAGCGGATTCAACAACGAGTGAAATGATGGTTGCTTCGTCCCTCCAACTTCTTTTTTTAGCATTATTACTTCGTCCCTCCAACTTAACTGCGGGAAAGGTGCAGCTTTGTGATTTGACGCCTCATTGCTCATTACTATCTTTGTCGCCATGACTTGGGTGCTTCACCCGGATGCTTTACCTTTGTATTCCGGTATGGCACGTGGACCCGGTAGCTTGATGTCCCACATGTCGTGAAAGGGACTAGAAGATTTATGAAAGTGAGCGCTCCACTCTTCTGACGGAGGAGTAGACAACCTGACGGCCCGATGAATCGTCACTTGTACTGTATAGTACTATAGTTTTGCTGTTTCGCACGATCCATCGATACAAACCCGATTAAACAGGAAAGGGCAGGATTTTTCCCGCGCGGTAGATGATACTGGCCATACATTTCAAGGGCAATTTTAATGTATGCAAACTGAATAATTATAAGTAACAATATGATATCTAGTAAAACTAAAAACACATATGATTTATTGTGTTAGAGTGTAGTAGTAGTGTTGTATTGCATAGTTGTTAGATGTAACATGCGAGAATGTGTAGAGATGTAGTTTTGGAGGGCCTACAGAGAGAAAAGCATAATACGGTCACCGAACTTCAGAATAAGCTGATTACGGTCACTATATACGTTTTGCGGTGATTAACCGGTCACTTGCTCACAGTTCAGCATCGGATTGCAGTCTGTTGACCGGCCAAATAGTCTACGTGGCGCCATGTTGACTAGTTAAATTGACCACGTTCCTTGTGAGTCCCACCTATCAGTTCGCATAGGGAAAAGGTCAGATAAGCACAAATTTATGCAGGTGCGACAAGGCTCCAACCCGTGCGTGGGAATCACCTGGTTGTGTATGTGTCTGTCAGGGCCTGATGTGTGCGCATGCACGTGTAGGTTGAGCACTTGAGCGTGAGAGTGTGTGTTAGTCGTGTGGTGTACTGGTGTGTGCATGCATGCGTGCGTGTGTGCTTGTGAGTGTTGCGTGCGTGCGTGGCTGCGTGTGTACGTGTGAGTGTTGCGTGTGTGCGTGGGTGCATGTGTTTGTGTGAGTGTTGCATGGATGCAGTTCATGTGCATGCGTGCATGTGTGTATAATCACCACACCAGCTCCTGTGTGTTAAAACAGACGGCTCAGCATACCAATGCAAGGCCACCTTGTCCGCTGTGCCCGTGGTCATGACTTCGAACCACCGTCAAAATATTTTTTTGTCGCTTGTTTTCATTCTTACTAGCAAGATGCCCGTGCGTTGCACGTAACATCAAGATGTATTTTTATGACTTGTTTATCTTGTGAGAGAAAAGGATGAACGAGGGAACGCCTTATTTGCAATTGTGGAGAGGTGTGTGGGTACCTTTTTGCCAAATTGCCATAGTTTCTTTCCTATCCGTCAGATATAAATCGGACGGCCTATATTGCAGGATGGCAGGCACACCATCATCACCAACTCTGTTTTTTATAAGAGTGCATTTTATGTATTTTATAAGAGTGTAGATGTATAGTAGATACAAGTCGACAGGTGGGCACGATGGTAGTGAGATAATGTGATGCAACGCTAGAGGTGCCACGTGGAGCGTTTAACTGGTCAACTAGTCATGTCATGAGCAAATACAGAGTTGTACGGTGAGCCCGTGAATGTATAATAACCACTAAACGTAAAGGGTGACCATAATGAGTGGATTATGAAGTCCAATGTATGTATCGTGCTTTCGCTTCAAATACAACGATCGTCATTGCATATATCGTGAGAGAAAGATGAAACACGCGTGAATTTTCTGGGGGCTTACTTTTTGAGGACCTGGAGATAGTTTTGTGTGCATACGTGAAAGGGGCATACAGGGGGGGTGTATGCGATGGAGAGAGAGATGCTCTTCGTTTCTCTTTATTATGACTAACTTTGTATATAATATAAAAATATACAAATTCACAGTGTGGAATAAATATCATTATGGGCACCATGCAATGCAAATTAGCGTTCGTATTCCTCCAAATAACTTTGTAATGTTGTATATATGTAGAAACTCTAAAATAATTTTTTGGCCACACTTTATTCAAAAGGAATGTTGTATGCGAAAGAAACATGAAGAGAGGGCTCTTTAGCTCAATGGGGTACGTGATGTAACATGTGTGAATGTGTAGTTGATGCATTTAGCGGGGCCTAGAGAGTTATGTGTGTGTATTATGTATTCGAGAGAGGCATGGATAGAGGGGCCGATGTGGGGCGGGAGAGATAGCACGAGAAATGAGAGTAGTCTAGAGAGAGAAAAGAATATGACGACACGACAAGAGAGTCCATGCCCTTGAGTGAGTATATGCAAGGGGGGAGGGAATAGAGGCACCAGGAGAAATTTTCTGTGTGTGTGGTGTTTGTGTTGGTATGTGTGGGTGTGAGAAGATAACGAGACGTGGGGGAAGAGGGTGTGTCACCGCGTGAGGTCCGGTGGGTCGAGGTGAGGCCCTTCGTTCGGTTCCGTCCTGCGCTACATTGGTCGGCCCATGACACATTTAGGAAGACCCATGGATGACTAGTCATACAAGACAAAGATAGCAGAATTTTGAAGGACTCTGTGTCCACTGACAAAGCCATCTAGGATTTGTAACCCTAGGTTCTCGGACTAAGATAACCCCTTTATCTCTGATATTACTATTCATCCAACCTAACTTTAAGGGGCATCCTACAGAGTGCTCTGCTAGAATCATACTAAATCGATTAGGAAGAGAGGTGTGAGACAATGCGTGAGAGACAAAGCGTAAAGATAATGTGCGTACATGAGACACGTAGGCAGGTCCATGTATATAGAAAGGGTCGATGAGGATTGTGCGTGTGTATGTTTGCGTAGAGGAAGAGTGCTTGTGATAAAGTTAGTGAAAACAGTTATAAATGGTTACGAGAGGGAGGAGGGTTATATCTAGAGCATGTGTGCGAGAAAGACACCTCGGGAGAGAGTGTGTGAGCATGTGTGAGAGACCACCGATGGAGAGTGAAACTACACGTAAAAGACTGCTCTACACATTGATTAAAGATATAAATGGTATCCAAATATTAGGATGGGATCATTATATTTGCAATTCACGTAAGGAGCGGTCATTGATCCATCAGACATCTAGATTCTATCGAATTTGAGCATGTCTATGTTATTATTCAACACAATTGATCCACATAGTTAGTATTTTGAAATCCGGACAATGCATCGCTTTAGCAATCGAATATAAACGTGAGTATAGTTCATGTTGTGTGTGTAAAGCACATTATACATACGAAAGTTACACAATGGACATTGTAAATAGCTACATATGAACTAGCATACATTTGAATTCAACTTAAGGTGGTTTAAAAAAATCGAATTCAACATGAAGTCCATTCAATTATTTGAATTTGATATCATTGCATTTGTAAACCATACCTAAATTATGGGGCACCAATCTTTGCTCTGATTTTGTACATAATAGCATATGTAGTCGTGTACAAAAAAGATTCAAATTTAGCTCCTCCATTGGAAAATAATTGTAGTTATAGGATTTTCAAGTGTCAAAATTTCAAAAAGAAGCGGATAATTTAATGAGGTTTTCAAACATACAAGGTCAAATATAACGTTGTCTATTTAGGTCAATCCTCATAGTTCAAGAGTACTCTAAACGTGAATGCTTGTGTTTGAAAATTTTGAATGAAGCGCCAAGAGAGCCTCTACTCGCCTGAAACCGCGTGAGACCAATGTTTGGTAGTACAAGGAAATTACTTTTCTAATGACTCCGACCCATGAAACCCGCCGGCCCGACGTCCAAAGGTCTAAACCGGGGTAGGTTTGTAGCTTCATCTAGACGCCACGCAACCGCCTTCAAAAAACATTCATACACAATGGCCGCCTAAGCACAGATCGCCTGGCGAAATCGCTCCGCCCACTATTTGGGACACACAGGATTACCATCCTACCCCCGACCCGCAGTAGGTCTGAAATTTAAGAGGGGGCAAAGTTTGTACTTTCCCCAAATTTCAAACAAGCGCGTCCCATCTTCCGTTCAAAAAAGCCAAAAACAAGCGTGTCCTGGACCGAAACATGGTTCCCCCACTCGTCCGATTCCCCATTCGTACTCCGTGGGCGCCAAAACTACCTCTCCACCAACCGCGAAACCCCGGCGTCCTCCATCCGCCACCCCATCCCATCCATCAACCGCCGCCCTCCTCCATCACGCCGGAGCCGATACCCCGACGTCGTCGTCCACCGCAACCTCAACCGCAATGCCCTCCACGGCTAGTAGTTGAAGCCGAGGCTGAGCCGTCTGTACCCGAGCCAGTTCAACCACGCCGTCCCGCGCCTCACCGCTGCCGCTCCAACTTCGCCACCCTCCACCGCACCGGAGCTGTTCCTGCTACATCGTCCTTCACCGCCTCGGATCCACTTCCCCTCCGCCGACATACGGCCACGGCAACACAGTCAACACTTTGGCCATGGTTTTGTCCAAGCCTGCACCCTCCAGAACATCGGTTTCCCCCTGTAAAAAGAAGAAGATTGGCGCGACATGTGGAGGTGACCACACCGGCAACCGAAGAAGGTACTCCCCTTCCCTTATTCGTGCAAATCTTATGTCTCTCCTTGCACGGTATTCATCCCACAGAACACACTAGTTGACCGCTTCTTCTTGATACTAGATGTTCCTAGTAACTCGTGATGCACAAGGTTTCTCCTCATATACTATTTCACCTTAGCTAGGGGTCCGTCGCCCCCCTGAATTTCAATGTTTGGCCAGTTGATTCCCAATTAACGGAAGCATTCCCCGGCGTAATAGGCGCTAGTACGACTATTACACTGGGGAAGCAACGCCTTGGTGTTTATCTTAGGGGAGTGTGCGGCCTAGAGCTACTGGCGCCTGATCTGGAGGTCGGTCAGGATTAAAGGGATGGCCTGGGGGCGTTG
This sequence comes from Aegilops bicornis, assembly GCA_021605145.1. Classification (NCBI taxonomy): domain Eukaryota; kingdom Viridiplantae; phylum Streptophyta; class Magnoliopsida; order Poales; family Poaceae; genus Aegilops; species Aegilops bicornis. The sequence goes on along the minus strand of CM038672.1, from coordinate 192,846,792 downwards.
CCAAGCACGGCGGTGGTGTGAATTCGATGGGAGGGCGGGGCGGCGGAGGCAGGGGTCTGGGCCAGTGGTCGCTGGCGGTTCGAGAAAGATCGTCAACAGTGACTGGCGGGAGGTAGACGAAGGCCATATGCCTGTTCCTTATAGACCGGACGGTTCATAAATAAAATCAACTAACTTATTTATTTTTAGTCGACTGTTATCTTAATAGGACCACATGTGGTGGTGTGCTGGAGGAGTACCTGCATTTCCTGTGCTCATATATTACAAAGTCATACGGAGTAGAATCTAATTTTGTTTTCCATGCAATATTGTAAAGCTATCATATGTCTCCTTTCATTTATTTTTCAGCCACCTGCTATCTGCTACTTTTTACAAAGGCACTACGCACACACTTCACCCATACTCTCACTATTGTGTTTTTATGCAAGGGTATTTCAGACCCTGCCTTCACTGAGAAAGGAGAAAAGAGAAGAGAGAAGTCGCCCAGCGTAGTGCAGCAGCTAGGCTGGACGCTTTCAAGACTTTAAAGGGTGTAGTGTCGTGAGATGGAGACGGGGAACGTAGCTCTGGAGTTGATGATCTCTCACGCCGTGAACCACCATCCCAGGTGCTTGCTTTAACTTCACGGTGTCATATGTGGTTGCATGTTGCATATGGTGTCTAGCTTGTATTCGAAAGGCCGAAGTCAGTCTTTATCAAGATAAGGAAAGATATTTTTTACATGAACCACCATCCCGGGAGCACCAGAAGACAAATAGCTAGTCAGGGCACTGGCCGAGCCAGTGACAAGCCTAGCAAAGATAGGCATCACCTGGAAGCCAACTAAAAAGCTACGATGGTGGCGAAGCAGCCCGCCTCCCACCAGGCTCGCAGGTCCTAGATGATCATGCTCACCACTCCAGCAGGGTGTCTAGCTTGTATTGCTTCCATTTTTGTTAAATTGCATCTGCTCAGCTTACACATTATACCTTTGAATACGACATGCCTTTCTGATTTTGGTACATACTAGTACGTCTGTATATAAACCATGTTCTTACATCAAACTAATGTTCTTATGTATCCCTCATCAATCACTTATGACGAGGCAGGCAGGCAAGGGGACTACTCATTTAAAGAATGCAGCGTCAGCCTCCCGACATGATTCTCAAGAAATGTAAATGCTAGATGAAGATAGTGAACATAGCTCTGTAGTTGATTACAACATTTCCCCTACACTACCATCGCAGGTGCTTGCTCTAACTTGGCAGCGTGATATGTGGTTGCATGTTGCATATGGTGTCTAGATTGTAATTCTTCCAATCTGGTTAAACTGCATATGCTAGTCTGCTTAGCTTATAGTACATTATACCTGTTAATGTGACATGCCTTCCTGCATTTAATGCATAGTACATCTGTCTATTAAGCATGTCCTTACATAAAACTATTGTTTTTTTGTATCCCGCATCAATCAATATTACGAGACACCTTTTGTATATGTAGTGCGATATTAGTTGCATGTTTCATATGATTTATAGCATGCACTACTTCTAATTTGTTGAAATTCCATTTATGATGGGACGCTTTTAACTTGGCAGAGTCATATTGGTTTCATCTTTCATGTGGTGTCTAGCTTGCATTGCTTCTTATTTGCTGGAATGGTTTCTGCTTAGTTACCACAAACAGTTGTGAACATGCCATGCCGTCCTATTTTTCGTACATATTCCATCCTGGTATCATGTGTTTGGCTTACATCAAAGTAGTGATTGTCAGTATCATGCATGAATGAGTTCTGAAGAGAGAATTTTATTGCTTTTTCTTGTCGGGTTTACTTGACAATTCAAAATCAATAAAGCGAAAGGAAGTTAGCAAGGAAGCGGATAAAGGTGCTCCTACCGAATGGAGGGCCTCTATAGTTTCTACTCCTCCACACCCCCAAGATGATTTCCAAGACAACACATGCATAGACACTCAACAAAACTGTGTTTATGATGAGCACGTCTCCCCTAGTGCAGCATCACTGGTGCTCCCTCTAACTTGGCACTGTTATATGCGGTGTCTAGCTTGTATTGCTTCTAATTTTGTTGAATTCCATCTCCTTACTTTACACATTATACTTGAATAAGACACGTGTTCCTGTTTCTAGAACATACAATATCTGTCTATCACACCATGTTCTTACATCAAATTACTACTGTTGTGTAACCTACAACAATCACTTATCATAAGACACGTTTGACTTCAGAGTGTGATATAGGTTACATCTCACATTCCTTTCTACCTTGTACTACTAATTTGTTGAAATGGCACTTATGACGAGACAATTTTAACTTGGTAGAGTGATATTCCTTGCATCTTTCATATGGTTTCTAGCTTTCATTGCTTCTAATTTTTTGAAATGCCTTCTCCTTAGTTTACACATCATAAGCTGTGAATATGCAATGCTGTGAATATGCAATGGCACTAATGACGAGAGACCTCTAACATGGTAGTGTGATGTTGTTTCCATCTTGCATATGATTTATTTCTTGTACTGCTTCACATTTGTTTAAACGCCATTTATGATGAGACACTATTAACTTGGCAGAGCGATATTTGTAGCATCTTTCATATGTTGTCTACCTTCCATTGCATTGCTTCTAATTTGGTGAAATGTCTTCTTCTTAGTTTACACATCATAGTTATGGTTATCTCTTTCGTCCTGTTTTTCATACATATTACATCCTCCTATCATGTGGTTGTCTAACATCAAAGTTCGGTTAAATGCATCACGCATCAATTTGTTACGAAGAACTAAATTTTTACTCGTTTTTCTTGTCGGCTTGACTTAACATGGCACGAGAGAAAGAGGAAGAAACACAGAATGGCAGGGAATGAGAAGCGGATGAATCCTGCAGATTCTCATTGCACCGATGGTGCAATTGAAGGTCAAAGTCCAGCGGAAAATTCTACAAACACGGCATCCCATGCTACACGAGTTGCAAAAAAAGCCAAACAGAAACAAATAGCTGCCACCAAACAAGCAGAGACAGCCCTAGTTCTTGCTACACCTACCACAGTACTACCAGCTGCACGACATACTCGTGCGTCAACTAAGCTAGTAGCACGTTCCCAAGCTCGCTTGCTACCTGACACTACTTCCCAAGCACTCTTCACACAAGACGAGTTGGCAATATCAGATGAACCTTGTGAGCTTCAATAGCAAGAAGGTAGTTGCTGGAGTCAAGTTATAGTTCCATGCTTCCTTATATGTAGTCTCACAATTTGATGTACACTAACACTTCCTATGTCCGTTGTTGGACTAGCACCTAGGCGCAAGAGGAAAAAAACATTAGGGATAATGCTCGATAGGTTAACTAAATCTATAGGAGGAAGAATGGAGATCCGTTTTGAGGCAGGTTTAAAAAGGCCACGTGATGCTACAGAGTCAGCCAAGTTAGTATCAGAGGCAGCGGTTGCCTTTAGGTGTCATGTACGTATGCTCCCAACATGGATTCAGTACAGGAATGACAAAGTCGAAACCCAGTTCAACACCTTCCTCGACCATTTATCTGTAAGTATGGTTATTTATGGAAACTAGTAATATCGTCTTGCTCTGTCCCATACTTTCTAGGTTGCTGATAATGAGACTCCCATAATTTTCAACAACTAAGGTTCAAGTTGGATAGCCAAGATGATGCAACCAGACAAGCTTGCACAAATGTTTTCAAGTCTGCTCTGCGACAGTATCGGTATAACTTGAGGAAAACTCACTTTGAAGGCAAGGCTAACAGTGAACTTTCCCAAACATCTCCAGTGGAAAATATGTCGGATGAAGACTGGAGGGGGCTTGTTAAACACTGGTCTGATCCGAAGTATCAGGTACATTATATATATATGTGATCAGATCACATGTTGAAGTCCTATTTACGCAAGTGTCACACAAATCTATCTTCTTGTAGGTGAACTGTTCAAAGAACAAGGCCAACCGTACGAAAGTGAAATTCCAATAGACAACAGGATCTCGTAGCTATATTGCACACTACGAGCCTCTTTTAATTAGCTGTTGTTTCACTGTTTTTGCTATACCATATTATCAGATCTATATTGACTTGTTCGAAATGTAGAGGAAAGGCCGCAAGGACCAAAAAGTACCTAAACCAAATGATGTGGAAATCTTCAAGGACGGTCACACCAGCAAGAAGAAGGGCATGACTACACCAGTCAAAGCCGCTATTGTAAGTCCTTAATCCTCATGCCTTTTAACTACTACTTACTCTGACTTGTCCCTTGAACTGCATGGTTTGCAGCCAATGTCTATTACTCTTTTCAATTTTATACACAATTGTCTTAGCGTATCATTGCACCTTACAAGGTTTAAAAGAGAGGAGTGATGTTCCTTTGGTCTTGACCCGTAATCTAGTTCCGTGCTGGACTTGCCCAAACAACGTTACAATTGCCTGTTTGTCTGTTCTCAGTTGTTTTGTGATATGAATGATGTCATACTATGCTTACCTTATTATAAACTTCGTCTCTTTATCCTTAGACCTCAATACAATGTGAAGAAATAGACAATACATTAGCGATGGTACATGGTCATATGTTTGGAACCTCGTTTTATTATGTACTTTGTAATAAAATACAACTAATATTTTACATGGGTTCACCAGAATAAGTTCTGTATATAGACCAACGCTATTTTGTTTGGTTTTGCTGCCTCCTTAATATCTTACATTCGGTACTACTAATGTAAAACCTCAACTTTTCAAAGTGAGCTATGGAAAAAATGGTGGAACCGCCACCTTACGAAGGTGGCGAGGCAACTATAACTGCAATGTCGACTCTTCTTGCTGCGGTGGGTCGATACATGTCCACTAACTTGAGAAAGCACGTTCCTGCGTAATACTGGGTTGGTTGTTAAGGCAATATCGTCCAAACTGCCTCATTATCAAGATATGCAAGCTCAAAGCAATGTTGTATCTGCGCTCCAGACACAAGTCCATTCCCTAACACAGGCCCAAGGAGAAACATTGCTCAATGTCATCAAGATATGCATGGTTTTGAAACCAGACTATCAGACATTTGCTATGTTGTTCAGGAGCCTAGGGGAAATGCAGGCGAGGCTTATGGTGCTCCATCGGACAATACAGCATGAAAACGTAACAGTCAGGTCAAATGAACCGAGCTTCTGAAATTCTGGTGGTGCATTTATCTACTAGTCTGTTAAGTTTTATGCCAACCTTCCTTTTGTTATATAGTTGTAATTTGTTTTGGTGCGATACAAAATTTAATCTTAACATGCAGCCAGCGGTTGAAGAAAACAACAAGCCATTTTTGTATAGTGTAGGGTGTTCCCTATATTTGCACTGGTGGCGATCTTTGATGCCGAGTGGATGTAATCTGTGCAATCGCCTTAATAGCCTAGCGTTAGTTTCGGCCTTATTTATTTCCTAGTCTTCTTTTTCCCTGGTTTTCTAGTGGCCGCAACTACCATGGGCTATATACGGGCCGTAGGATCCATGGCTCTCCTACGGGCCGTCGATAAATGGGCCTATAATCGGCGGGCCTCGAGCCGTCGATAAATGGGTCTACATGGGCCGTAATCGGGCGTAATTGGTATCAGCCCAGCACGGTAATGGGCCATTAACAGGTCGTAGGACTGCAAAGGCTTAATTCTGTCACAGGCATAACGGGTCGTTAGTGGGCCAGAATATAGGATGGGCTGGAAACGGCGCAATGGGTTAACAGGCCAAAAACGGGCCGACTCTTGCCATGGGCCAAATTTATCCCATTAGGGCAACATGCGAGTAATGGGCCGACTCTTTCCATGGTCCGAATTTGGCCCATTTGTTGAACATGCCAGTAACAGGCCGACTCTTGCCATGGGCCAAATTTGGCCCATTAGGGGAACAGGCCAATAACGGGCCGGAAGAAATCGAGGGCCGAAAAGGATCCCAAGAACGTATGGGCCGTCAATAGGCCGAAAGCTAACACTGGCTGGAAATGGCCCATATAAATCACGGGCCGTTAACGGGTACAAAGAAAATTACTGTTCATTATGGGCTAGAGTCACCATGGGCCTGTAAAGGGCCGAAAGATACGAAGGCCTCATATGGGCCGAAAGACGTCGTGGGCCATACATGGGCCCAAAGTGAAATGGGCTGGTGTTATCTTCGACGGCCCACATGACGTTGTTGGGCTGATTTCTTTTAGGGCCTAACGGGCCGTGAGTTAACGGGCCATAAAATGGGCTATTTGCGAAGAGACCGTTAACAGGCTTTTCATGGGCCAGCCCGTTAACTTTTGACCAAGTCAAATGGGCCGGCTTTGTAAGCTAAATGGGCTAGTGGTGGGCCGTGGCACGTGTCGACATGTCATAGGCGCCTATCTGACCCACTGACGAGCTGACACGTGTTTCGTCCGGCCAATAAGAATTTTACACGTGGAAATTTCCCATTGGTCGGGGCTGTTAACGGGTTAACGGATCCAAAACCCGACCCGATAGCTTAATAGCTTCCGTTACGGTGGATGCCACATGTCGGTCACCCTTGACGAAAGCACTTCTGTGACGCGCGATTTATCGTCATGGAAGTGGACACTTCCGTGATGATAATTTTGGTAATGTCATGGACCACTTCTACGACAGCACATGTATGACTATCTTGATTCTGTCATAAAATCGTCATGGATGTACATGCATGACAAAAAACACGACCAACTTTGACAAACACGTATCATCACGGAAGTGTATTTTTTTTGTAGTGCTCACACCTATCAGCACACACAGCCTCCATCGTCCCTCCGTGCTGCACGCATCCACGCGCCCATCCTCTCCGTTCCAGCCGGCAGCCATGGTGGTAGCCATGCCCAGCCAGGCTCGGCCTCACGCAAGCTCCTGCACACGCGCACGCACACATCCTTCTTCAGTAAACTCTCTCAGGGATTCCGCACGCCCGCCACTACCCTCCTGCTGCTAGCGCCGCCGTGCTTGCTCGCTGCCGTCTCCGGCAACCACCGTGTGTCCATGGTGACTCTAAAGGCGCTGCCTTTACCTTCTGTTAAGTAGACTCGTTCACCTCTTTTAAACAAGAACCCAAGAGCAGCCCGGCTGGTTAGGTGCTCGCACTCTCATCCAGGAGATCTTGAGTTCAAACCCAGCGGCCTTCACAATTTTGTTGTGCGAGAGCTCCTATACGCCGCACGTGTGTGTCCGATCGACGCAGCTTCGCTGAAGCGACGCGCCAACGGGCCGGCCCAATTATCACCGTGCGTCCATGGTGACTCTAAAGGCGCTGCCTTTACCTTCTGTTAAGTAGACCTGTTCCCTTCTTTTCAACACAAACCCAAGAGCAGCCCGGTCGCGAAAGTCATGCTTTTTCTTCCGCGGGAGGCACGGTTGTGCTTTAGCGAGAGTCACGGCCATGCCTTTCGGAAAATAAAAAAATGCATTTTCTATTTTTTTCTTTCACGAGAGTCACGGTTTTGCTTCCGCGAGAGGCACGGTTGTGCTTTCACGAGAGTCACGGCCGTGCCTCTCGGAAAAGGAAAAACAAAACGCGTTTTTTGTTTTTTTTCTTTCGTGAGAGTCACGGTTTTCCTTCCGCGAGAGGCACGGTTGTGATTATGCGAAAGTCACAGCCGTGCCCCTCAGAAAGGGAAAAAATACACGTTTTCTTTTTTTTCTTTCACGAGAGTCACGGTTTTGCTTTCGCAAGAGGCACGGTTGTGCTTCGCGAGAGTCACGGCCGTGCCTCTCGGAGACGGAAAAAAAACGCGTTTTCTATTTTTTCCTTCCACGAGAGTCACGGTTTTGCTTCCACGAGAGGCACGTTTGTGATTTCGCGAGAGGCACGGTTTCTTCGCTCGGTTTTTTTTGTCCGGTTTTTTTCATGAAAAAAAAAACTTCATCAAAACCTATCAACATGGGATCTAGTTTTCAAGATCTCGACGCGAGAAATCCAATGGTGAAAACGGTTCGAGATTTGGACGCACGGTTTAAGAGATAAAATGTTTTGAATAAACGGATCTACGAAAAAAGGGAAAACTCCCAGGTTGCAACAAGTGGCGTGCTGCATGTGTGCCACTTGTCGCAATCTGGGAAAGTGGAGTGTTCTTTGCAACGAGTACTCCTTAATTAGTGATTTCGGGTTAGGTGCTCGCGCTCTCATCCAGGAGATCTTGAGTTCAAACCCAGTGGCCTTCACAATTTTGTTGTGCGAGAGCTCCTATATGATGTCCGTGTGCGTCCAATCGAGGCAGGTTCGCTGAAGCGACGCGCCAACGGGCCGGCCCAATTATCACGTGTCGAGCAAAAAATCGTAAAAGAAGCGCACGCTTGGGATCGAACTCCCGACCTCATTATGTATTCCTACGTGCCTACCAGCCGAGCTAGCAACCCACAATGGTATAAATGCAGCGCCAGCCGTAACGTATAAAAGATTGCTGCAAATAATGTTTTTTATAAAATAAATATTTTTAGTATCATGTTGAACAAATTTGAAAATACAGTATATTTTTTTGTAAAAACACTGAACAATTCAAAACCACAAATGAACTATTTGTATTATATGTTGAACATTTTTTCATATACGTTGAACAAATTTTAAATACACAATGAACATTTTTTCATAGCGTTGAACAATTTCATAGTATAAGATGAACATTTTTGTAGTACACGATGAACATTTTTATAACGCAAGGTGAACTATTTCAAAAAATACAATGAACATTTTCTACGACGAAGATTTTTGTAATACATGATGAACTGTTTATATTATATGCAATAAAGCAAAAAAACATAAAGAGGAAATAAATATAGAAAACATAAAATAAAAAGGAACAAAAACATAAAATTAAAAAACCGAAACAAAACAAGTAAAAACCAGACAAAACAGTGAAAAAACTGGAAGAAAAAAACATAGAAGAAAAATGAAAAAAAAAACCGCAAGGAACAAATAAGGAAGCAGCAGCGAACGAATCAAAAGACAAAGGCAAATCCCGTACATGGGCCTGCCCACTAGAGGCTCCCCTCAGCGGAAGCACGACATTCTGATGCTAACGAGCGTCAAATAGGGTTTGCTCAATTCTGCCCCCTTTTATTTTTTTCTTTTGCACTCCTACATGGGGCAAATCCAGTTCTGGGCCTCTGCACTCTAATACTTCGGGCCCGTGTATGTTTTTTTCCTGTCCCATGTGATTTAGCATTTTATTCACTTTCTGCATATTCACAGAAATGCCATCATTTTGAATTGTCAATAACTAAATAACCATGCATCCAAATAAAACCTGTCATATATGCATCTTGCTCAGATTTTCATGTACTTTCATAATATGCAACTTTCATCCTTGTTAAAAATCTTTAAATGCATGTTTGCATTATTTAGCTTAAAGGACATGTTAAAATGGTTTATTTCATAACTTAATATTCATAGCTCCGAATTTAATGAACTTTATATGTAAATGGTCTAGAAAAATGCATAGTTTAACATGGTGCACTTACTTTTTCTGTTTAACAACTCTAAAATAAGGTTTAGGGCAGAACAGTACCATATCCAAAATATACACATGGGGAGTTTCCAGATTTGTTGTTTGTTGTTTCCAGCCCCCCATTTAAATTGCTTAGATAATGTAGTTTTGTTATGCTTCACCTCTTGCCATGTTAACAACTTTTAACCTTGTCATGCATCATACTTGTTTGTGCATCATGCTTTGATTATGTGATGGTTTTTTACTATGTTGTTTGCTTCTTTTCGGTTATGCTTTTTCTAGATAGTTCCGGTTATGTTGTGATTGTGAGGATTCGTTCAACTATGTTGATTCGTCTACTTCATGGGCTCGATCTTCTTCTGTCGTGGAATTGTCACGGCAGATGTACTAGCAGAAGGACTTAGCCGTGGAGCCATCGCAACTAGGTTAGCTTAAAGGGGTTAAACGGGACGAAGGACACAAGGAGTTTATACTGGTTCGTCCATTTGTGGTGAAGGCAAAGGCTTAATCCAGTTTGAGGTGGTATTGCTTATGTCTCGATTACCAGGGAGCGAATACGCTTGACCTAGCTTTCGATCTGTTCTCCCCCCCCTAAGCCGTCGCCGGGTTGTCCAATTATATGCACAGGTTGACGCCCGGCGACTCACAGAGTCCCGTCCGGCTCATAATCAATGTGTTCGGCTAGGTGACTAATTATTCTTCCCTTACAATCCAAGTCCTACATATATGGTGGTTTACACCTATGGGCCTTAAGTTGCCTTTGGGGTTCGGGCCCTTAGCAAGTCTGTTTCATGAACCGCCATCTTCAACATCTTCATGGGCTTTGTCTTGATAAACCGTCGTTGGTATAGCCCGGCCCCCTCCTGGGCGGGTCATACCCAAAGTTATATCCCCAACGTTAGGCCCCAGGTTGATTTGAACTTGTTCATGTCAATCTTCAACCCTTAGGAAAATCCTTCTTCATTTATTCTTGCGACACCCTGCAACACGCCGTGACGTCATCTTCTAAGATCGTGGTAACCCTCCGTGACGTCACCTGTCATTAATATTACATAAATGCCAAATCGTAATATATCTTCTCTTTTAATGATCCTCTGAAAATCGAGGCGTCCGAGCCGTCACATATCCATTTTATAACCTCCTTGATTCCTGCGCCTGCCACTTATCTTTCTAGCCTTATAAATAGGGCCAGGGGTCCCTTTCACTTTCCCCCTTGCCTCCTTGTCTCTGTCTTCCACCTCGTGTCGCCTCAACGCCCGAACCCCGCCGCCACTGTCGACCTTCACCACTGCCTCAACCACGACCGCTACATTAACCTGTTTTGACCAGAATACATCCGCGCGCCTCTGCTATTCAACAGCTCTGTTGAGTTCTCCTCCTTCCTTCTCCCATAGATCCCATTAGGGTTTCCTATGAGTTCATCGGAGTTCATCTTCTTTCTTTGCTGTAGCTTGCTCTTTTTAATCAGAACTTGGTACCTCTCCTGTGCGGTGGTAGCTGTAGTACTCATTTTTGCTACTAGGGCATCTCCTTTTGCATAAAAAATCTGATCTGGACATATGAACTGCTCAAGCACCATAATTTTAGATCTAGATATTTTTCCATTATCTGAATTGCCGTATATCCAAAATCATAGCATCAATCTGCGAAACCTATTTTTTAACACTTAGCAATTTTTCCTTTCTCAAATCTGTACCTCAGTAATTGTGTGGGTGTCTTAACTCTAAAATCGTAACCCGCCAGGTAGCATTAGTCCCCTCTTAAGCCACCAATAGCTCGTCTTTATAACTTCAATGCCAATCTCTGGTTTAACACCCATGCATGCTTCATGTAATCTCCGGCTTGCCTTCTAAACCATCAACCGACTTAACAATAAAATCTTGAACCTGCATAATCTTTCTTTCAGATCATCAAGAAAAAATGGCTAAGACGTACACTTCCTGCAACTGGGTCCAATCCCGGGTTACTGAAGAAGATTTGAACAATCATGTTGCAACTGGTGCCTTAGCCAAAAAAGAGGTCATCCATTGGAGGGCCCCTGGTGAAGAAAATCCTCCTACACCCAAAGGATGGAGAAGTGATTGTATTTACTGACCACCTGAGTCAGGGGTTCAGCCCACCCGACTCAAAGTTTTTTCGTGATGTGCTTCATTTCCTGCAACTTCAGCCTCAAAGTGTTCTGTGAAGCGTATCTTCAAGAAGAGCCCACGGTTGATTTATTGAGAGAATTCTACTATTTAAACTGTCAGACAGAGTTTGTTGACGGGCCCAACACCGAGCTTAGTGGGGCTTCAATTCAAAAGAGGAAGGAAGTCAGCTTTCCCTATGCTAAGCCGCATAGTCACCCCAAAGACTGGAAGCAAACTTTGTTCTATTGTCAAGATACATCTCTAGCTGGTGAGAATCCTCTGCCGGGTTACCGTGATCACCGACTTAGCAGCACACATCTACTTCCCTCACGGCTCACTGCGAAGGAACGGGCCAAATATGCACCAGCATTTTCAAGATTCATAGCCTTTATGGCCAATGGCTTAACCGACATTGACTTTGGCCGGTGCTGGGTGTCTTGGAGCATCTTTCCATTAAGTCGTCGCCCTGGCTTAATGTGTGAATACACTGGTGGCGTAAAAGATCCCTAACGCCACTGTGACATTCAACTGTCTGACACATAAATTACTGAAGCCACCAAGAAATTGTTGGACGAACCTTTAAAGGAATGCAGCAAAACATGACTTAATCCTTTCAGCTCCTTCAACAAGCCGCCAGCCGTAAGTGTTGCACACCTTCCATTTAATCAATATTTTCAATAGTTATACTTACTCATAATCTTTTTTACCTCAACAGGCTAATTCTCCATTTTGGAAGAAAAAATCGCAAGATAAGCCGGCCAAACCGGCTCGTACCAAAACCAAGGCCACCAAGATGCCTGCCAAGAAGAAGACCACCGAGTCCGTCGAGTTGAACGTTGATGATGCCAATGATGATAATGAGTCAGAGGTAGAACTTGACTCTCTTGGATCCTTTTTTATACATCTCATTGACAATGATTGTTATCAGGACGACGCAGAGGCCAGCTGTGATGTGACACAGAGGTAATTATTCTTTCCTCCGGCTTAGAACCTCTGCCAACACAGAAAACCCGACAAGCAAGCCAGAAACTAAGCTTTTCTCACTCTCTAGCTCACTTGGATCCCAACTTTCTTTTAAAGAAACAACAACACGAAGCTCGCCGTACCTCCCGACATAGCGCTAGTATAATCACTTCGTCCGGCTTACCAAACACACCGGTTCGCAAATGCCGCCCAGAGGTCTTACCTATTTCTGATATACTTTATCCCAAGGCGGGTCATTTTTGACATCCTCTTAATCCAGCTGATTCAAACTATCAGGGGACTTCTCATTCCTCCTCTGGCGAGTCAACAGGAACTCAAATCCCAGCTTTCAAGACTATACATGGGTAAGAACATTTTCAACTATTCAAAACTTATATGTGATCACTACACTGACCTCTTTATGTTTCTTATTTTCACGGGCTAGGCTAAACCCAGCAAGAAAGCAAAGTTGAATAAGCCGGCTGACAATGTCATCCCGTCTGAGCCAGAACAACAACAACCAGCAGCTGAAGATATTACTGATGATCCGCCACCTCAAGACATGAAGTCTCCATAGATCATATAGATGTTGAACCGGCAATTTCTAAGCAGCCAAGCCCGATTAAGCCTACTGAGGAGAAGGCTGACGATGTTGTTGTCACTGGTTTTGGATTCACAACTCCCGGTCAACCCACTATCTTATCTAAACACAGTGCCAAAGAAGAAATTTCTGCTGAAGATAAAGGCAAATGGAAGGTGGACTCAGAGAGATATGCTCAGTTCAGCGCTCAAGACATCCATTCCGGTTATTTAAACCGTATACACCAGCCGTGATTTTGAAGCCGGCTTGGTTAACTTGATGAAGGAACGCTATGAGGTAAACGCTGCAACTCCCTTTATATGAATATACTTCCCTTAGCCGCCATGTTTATTGGACATGATAGAATAAAATGTTATGTAAACTTCAATAGTTGCATAGATCAAATCCAGTAGCCCCCAAGGGCCGGTTTATTCATTCAACATGAACCGAGACTTATAATACCAGCACTTCAACTCTGTATGTGTAGCCCACAAGGGTCGACTTAACTAGCACGTTAAGCCTAGACTTTAAATAGCAAAAATGAACTTTGCCTCCGTAGACCCCAAGGGCTGTCTTAATCAGTGATGAATAAGGCGGGACTGATCATCTTGTTGAAAATCAATCAACCCAATCTGTAGTCTTTATAAACCGGATTATATCATTTGTCCGGTTCATAAATATGTTATGAAAAAAGCAATAGGCATTAGCCTCCAAGTGCCAAGAATAATACTTGTACTGTGCTTTGGGACTTCCAAAAATTTGTGTTGAAAAAGAGCAATATGCATTAGCCCCAAAGTGCCAAGAGTAATACTTGTATTGTGCTTGGGACTTCAAAGAGTTATCATGATTGCAATCTTATCCGCGTGTGCTTATGTCGCAGGCTGAATTGACTGAAAAAGACTCGCAACCTAATGATCTTAAGGCCAACATCAAAACTCAGTAGTCAGAGACATCCAAGGCCAAGTCAGAGCTGAAATCTGCTTTGGAGAATATTGAGCAGCTGAAACTGAAATGGAAGTCCGGCAAAGAGGGCAAGGAAACTGAAATGCAGCTCTGTTGTAGAGAGCAGAAGAGGCTGAAGCCACGCTTAAGCCGGTGACTGAGGAGTTATCCGGCTTAAAGCAACAGATTGATATTATGTCATCAGCCATCTTTGGTAAGAACATGTCTCCCTTGTATCTTAATAATAATATTATAAACGGTTGCCAGCTTACACATAACTTTAAATGATATAGGTTCGCGGAGCATGAAGTTGGGCTCAGACATGCGCGTCCGGCTTAAGGCTATCTACACTCTTGTAGAACAGTTTTACACTGGTGCCCAACGAACCATTGCCTCTACGCTGCACAAGAAAACTCCCCCCACACTTATCAAGGATACACTGAAATAGTTATCAGTGCTGCCAAAAAGAATTGATGAATTAAAACGGGGAGCTGCCAGAGTCGGCGCCTTGACTGCCTTAAGCCGGGCAAAGGCATGGCAAGCTGATCTTGACCAGGAGGATTTGTCCAACGGCTGCCCCAGTTTCAAAGTAGACGGATTTGCCTTCAGCGCTGATGATTTTGCAGAGATAGCAAGAGCCATGTGCCCCTTAGCACACAAGCTGGCTGACGAAACCATTCTATCCACATACCAGGCGGTTTATGATGCTGACAAAAAAAGAGTTAGCGCGCCAGTTCACGAGCAAACAGATCTTATCCCACCGATTCGTAAGCATACCTTCGCTCCTGACATTGATCCATCAAACCTTATTGATGATGAAGCTGTGTTTAGAGCATTCACTGGTATCAACTGGGCTGCGCCTGACTTCCAGCTGATGGATAAGCAAGGAGCTAAAGATGAAGAAGAGGTGCAGGAAGATCCAGAGTCTTCAACTCGCCAACAGCCATAAGCTGGTTTATTTAGCAGAATACTTTGCAGTGTTGACGGCTCCAAAACACTTATTCTCGTTGGGCCATCAGATGCCTTGTAATAGGCTAGTTAAACTCTTGATCTACCATGCCATCGTGCATGTTTTTTTGCATGATACTGCTGATCCACCAGTTGAGGATATGCAACTTATGTTTATGATATCATCATGTAGATCAGTTGTTTATCCCTTTCTCCGGTACACAAACAAATCATAAGTGCCCTGCTGGTTTACCGCTGGGTGGGACATAATGCCTAGTGTAAGTCCACTGGTGACCATAGAAGTTCATAACCTGGGTAAGGGGTAATATACCAAATATGAGACATAATCATGGCAGCTTCGCCCGACTTGTAAAAACCATATGGGAAGAAAAAGGGGTGATAGAAATCCAAAATGAATAAAACCCAAAAACACGAGGCTTTCATAGGCCGCCGAGCCAAAATATCTACTTCAATGAAACTAGCATGATAGCCACTGGAGTATCCGTGCTTTCTGTGAGCCGGCTCTCACATGACCCAATCGACATTTTAACCCGGATAAGTTCAGGGTCTTTAAAAGATTGACTTATCAAGAGTATGCGGGGTTGGAGTAGCATCATGCAAAATAGGCCGGTTTCACCAAGTTTCAAGGAAGGCGGCTTAATAGCCTGGGTTTATCCTTGCGTTCCGTAAGCCGGCCCTCACATGAAATGTTAACCTTAACCAGTTCAGGGTCTTATTAAAGGTTGACTGTTAAGAGTACAGCGGGTCATTCAGGATTACCTTATGGAGAAGCATCTTGCATACATGCAGGATAACCCAGATTTTTGGTGAATACACCTAGTGTCCAAGCCAATCAAAAGGGTGAATATATCTATGTTCATTGAACAGGAAGCCCCCAAATGATATATTTATGAGGTGTACTCAGCAGGAACCTATGTTTGAGTTGTGATGTGCATCCAACTCTCTTTGGTCCCTCTAGCTCGGGCATTTAAGCCTCTCAAGTGATCATGTGAGATGACAATAAAGACTTGGTTTCGAAGAAATGAAATGACAGATGCCCTGAATTATCAGGGATGCCGGCTTTATTATACGCATTATAATATATACATCATCAAATTATGTATATCACGAGAGCCGGTGAATCAGGTGTAATAAGGCCAAAGCTGAGAAATATTCCATGGCCGTCGGGTCTCCTCCTCCGACGTGCCTGAGTCCTTGTGTCGGGGGTTGGGTGCGACATATGCCAATGGATGGCTTATCATGGTGGGAGCAAGTAGAATGTCGCCGGTGCCTGGAAGCGGGATGAGGCGTGAACCTTAACGTCGGCGTATTTTACCCGGGTTCAGGGCTCTCCTAGGAGATAACACCCCTAGTCCTGCTCTGCGGGGTCTCCGCATGATCACTAAGGCACAAGTGAATACAATGGTGCTCCTTGAGCTGTATGCTAGAGGTAGGAGAAGGCAAGGCTAGCTCTCTCCTTTCTCTGTGGGTTGGTCTAGTTCTAACAGGTTGGGAACCCTTTGCATGGGTGCCCTGGGGGGTTTATATAGGCCTACACCCCAGGGGTACAATGGTAATCCAGCCGGGCGGAGGGCCCGGCCGTGGATCTCTTGACCGCCCGGCTTCTCAGCGGCTAACTGGGGCCCGCCACTGAGGGGGCCCTTGCCCCAGTTGGAGTGCAGGGGCCGACAGGCTATCCCCGCTGCTCTCGGCTCTTGTCGGCTGCTGATCACTGTAGCCGTGACTCTAATGACGCAGGCTTGGTCAGGGGGTCGTGGCTATAGCTCCGCCGCCTGGCAGGCGATAACTGTAGCCACTCCGTGTCTCGTCTGGTTAATGGCGCGTGGGTCCCAAGGAAGGGGCGGGCCGACTGCTAGGGGCCGACCTCCATCGGGTCCGACTGGTGGGGCTCTTGCCGTCTTCCGGGCTCTCGCTGACTGGTGGGTCCCGTCGTCCTTGGGCCGTACCGACAGGCCATCGTGGGAGCAAGACTCCTCCTGCTTGTGATGATGTCAGGGATGGCATGGCAACAGTGCCGCGCCGGGCGGAGATCTCCGCCGGTATGGTGCACTGTGGCCACGCCTGCCCCTGGATGGGGGGATGGGCTACACTGTAGCCATTCCCTGTCTCGTCTTTCTTGATGAGGGCACATGCTTCGTTTGTGTCACGGGCCGACTCCTCGGGGCCGGCTTTTCTAGAAGCCGCCAGCTAGGAGTCGGCTTGTCTTGACCTCTCCTCCAGGACTCGGCCGTCTACGGGAAGCCGGCTATTCCTCCAGCCGGCTTCCAGAAGGCGGTACTTCATCACGGCGCTTTGAGGGGCGCGGCTAGCCCCGATGCCTTGAAAGGTTCTGGGCCTCGGTTGGCCTACCCATGGCCCATTACTCTGACAGTAGTCCCGTAAGCTGGTGAGGTGCTGCGGGTGATCAGCCGAGGAGCCTCAGCAATTTCTTTCTCCAAGTGGTTGAGGTGGAGCCTTGTCCGACTTCCGTCGGGCCGACTGGTAGGAGTCGGACTCGCCCAATCTGTCTTATCCAAAATTTGAACGCTTCGGCAGGATCCAAGTGGCGTGCTAGCTAGGCTTCCAGGCTGCCGCCCGTTATGGGCCTATCATGTGGCAACGAGCGGACGGGCCAGTCTGCCCACCCGCGCGCGCGACGGGAGACGCTTGCTGGCGGGGCCCGCCACTACCACGCCTCCGCACACGAGCGGATCTGCTGTGGCCGAGGTGGGCGGTTGAGTTTCCCGCGGAGTTACTGCACGCAGTAACTCGCGCGGTAAACGTGGTGGCGTGGGGTAGTGGGTGCAGTAAATCCCACGATCGCCCCCTCGGCTTTGCAGCCCATAGGCCTATAAGTAGGGGGAGGAGGGGGGAGCGGCAGAGCACGCGCGTCCCTCCTCCCCACTGCTTCCTCTTTCTTCTTCCTCTCGCCGTTGCACCTCCAAGCCACGCTAAGCGCTGCAGTGCTTCGTTCCAGATGAGCTCATCTTCTGCCCCCGCGCCCCCCATGGCGCGCTCCGGAGCATGGGACGGCTCCGAAGTTCAGAACGACCATGTTGATTTCCTCCGCCAGACGCGGCGGCTGCCCGGCAAGGATTTCGTGAGGGTCCGCCTCGCGCCGAGGGGGGAGATCTCGCCGGCGCTGGAGGAGGGCGAGCAGGTCGTCTTCCGCTCGCACTGCCTGCGCATCCTTGGCTTGGCGACGAGCAACTTCTTCCGGTCCTTCCTCGAATTCTACGGTCTCCAGCCACACCACCTCAGCCCGAACACGGTTGTGCTACTGTCCGCCTTCGCACCTTGTGCGAAGGCTTCCTTGGCGTCCTAACCACCATCAAGCTCTGGAGGGAGTTCTTCTACATCAAGCTCGGCACCCTCGTCGCGGCCGTGCCGGCTCAATGCGGCGCGTTCATCACGGTGCGGATGCTAGCGCCCGACAATCCGTTTCCACCCATCACGCTGATCAAGTCGGTGAAGATGTGGCAGCGGTCGTACTTCTACGTGAAGTGCGTCTTCCTGGAGGGCGACTGGGTCAACTTGCTGACTTTCGGAGCTGGCCCGCCAGCTGGGAGGCGGCCCAACTGGTCATACCGGCCAGGTCGCTGTCGCCTGCTGGAGCCGCCGCCATCGCATGGCTCCATGTGCTGACGCAGTAGGAGGGCCAGACAGGGCCTCATTTGTTGGTTGCCTCCGTGGCGCGCCGAGTGCTCCCGCTCCAGGGCTGCCCTCAGATGATCTGCGAGATGAGTGGACATCGGGACCCGAGTCGTCTGTGCACCAAAGATATGCCTCACACAGAGGTAGATCTCATGGTGAACTATCTTGCGAACTGCGAGCTCACGGAGGAGTGGCAGTTTGGCAAGGAGCCATATTCACGCGCCAAGCCCCCGCCCATGGTAAGTCATCTGTCTTTTTTCTCTGTCTCTTTGTTGCCGGGTTCGTCTTGCCAAACCTGACCAATCGGCCTTTGAACAGAGCCCCCTCCTCTAGCCAGCAGCCGGCGCCGCGGGGCCAGAGCGCCAATTCCTCCCCGACCGAGCGTAGAGCGATGTCGACGACCCCGACTTGGGGGCGGCGGCCTTGGAGGACAACACCGAGGGAGGAGGCGGAGACGCAGGTGGCCCGATTCTTGGAGCGAGCCTCGAGGACTGGCCTGATGACGATGCGGGGGAAGTCGCCCCGTGCCCCCAGCCAGGAGTCGGCCAGACGGGCGCGAGCTCGTCTGCTGCGCCAGACGCCCAAGGCGGCCTGAAACGCAGGTTGCGCCCGAGCTTGTTCGGCGGTTAGAAGCCCAAGGGCTCGGCCCATGGCGACCAAGCGGGACGAAGCGGCTGCGAAGGCTAACCGCTTCCGCAAGGAGGTGAAGAAGCCGCAGCTGGTTTCCGCGTAAGTACTACCTTCGTCATCCGCCTTCATTTTTTCTTTGTTGATTTTGTCTGAGTTTCTTTGTTTTGTTTCCTTTATTCTAGGGCTCCGCTCTCTCTCGAGAAATCGGCCGCCACCTCCATCGTGGGGTCGGCGGAGACCTCCGCCACTACTCGGCGGATCGATCCGGCCACCGACCTTCGGGAGGCGAGGGAGCGGAACACGCGGGAAGCACGTGAGGAGGCGAAAGCCGCCCGCCTGGAGAAGGCAGATGCCGCCGCTCTGAAGAAACTGGTGGAGGCCGAGGCCACCGACGCGGCGAAGAAGCAGGCTGAGGAAGTCACACACCGCAAGTCGGTGATTTTCATAACTCCCCTGAACTCCGCGCTACCAACCCCGGAGTTCGTGGCGTACACTGGGGAGGCAGGTGATGAGAACCCGGTCATGGAGAGGGATGGCGGTGACACCACCATGTTGGATGTGATCGTGCCGCCACCGCCGCCGCGTGGGAACGTGCAAGGCGAGCAGCCGGCGGACCCGCCGGTGCCGCCAACTGAAAACGAGGTGGCGACAGGCCTGACTCTTGAGGTCGGCACACCGACGCGTCGCCGTCTTGCAAAGGCGGCTTCGGCGCCACGCCCGCTGGAGGCTGGCGCCGCGAGCTCCTCGATGCCGGACACCGAGGCCACCAGCGCCGCGCCCACTGGGTGGGTGCGGGTTGGCAGGACGGGCCCTCTGAACAAGCCGATGCTGGATGTTCAAACCAAACTCCATGCTGAAGCCGACGCCATCAGGAACTACAACATGGCGTATTTGGCATCGTGAGAGGCCATCCGGGTATGCTTCTTTCTTCCTCGTTTTTAATTCTTGTACTGCTTCGCGGGGGCACGTCAGCGCACCAAGTGGGTGTAATCCCCGAGTTCCGGGCCGGCTGCTGAGCAAGCGGCTCGGAACTTTAACTAGCAGGCTCTAAGTGCTGATGTCCTTGCTGCAGGATTAACATAACCTTCGTGCTGCCGCCTTCAACTCCAAGGTCCTTGAGTTGGATCAGCGGACCGCCGACTTGTCGGAAAGCCGGAGTAAGTCATCTTCTTTCTCTGCAGGGGCGCGCTGGCGCGCCCGCAGGCTATAGTCCCCGAGATTCGGGCCGACTGCTGAGCAGTCAGGCCGGATCTTCCCGGCCACTATTCTTCTTTCTGTTGATGACTCTTTCCTCCGCGGGGGCGCGCTGGCGCACCCACGGGCTGTAGTCCCCGAGATTCGGGCCAACTGCTGAGCAGTCAAGCCGGATCTCCCCGGCGGCTATTCTTTTTTGTTGGCAACTAACACCTTGCTTTCTTCATTCCTTCCGCAAAGGCCAACGCCACCTTGTAGCAGCAGCTGGGCGAAGCCAACACCGCGTTGCGCGCTATGGAGGAGGAGCACAGAAAGCTGGCTGAGGAGCGGGACCGGCTTGTCGCGCAACTGATGGAACAGAAGGAGCTCCTCAAGAAGGCCTAGAAGGAGGCGGAGGACAAGTAGACCGGCCTCCTTGCTGAGGTCGCGACCGAACGGTCCACCTGGACTGATAAGGAGGCGATGCTGACTTCCGGCTTTCACGAGATCGAGGATATAGTCGATGGTGAGCTTCCCTCCTTTTCCTTCTTTGAGCTGCTGGCTGTTGGTCGAGCCGGCTTCTCGTCTCTAACTTTGGCTCTTTGCTTTCTGTCTTGGTAGACTTCTTCCCTGGTCATTCTGATGCCGCCAATCAGGCCATTGAAGCCGATCGTGAGGACAGAGGGCGGACGGCGCGCAGATCACCGCCGACGCCCCCCGATGTCACACCCTGATTTTCATGCCACTGCACTTAAGCCAACAATCATGATAAAATGTGGTTTGACAAAAACTTTTGAGTGTTTTGGACCTTGCCTTGATTGGATTTTTATGCATTTGTTTGCAAGTGCTCTAAAATCAAATAAATCCTCCAACTCCTATACTTCATCTCTTTGCTCCAAACTCCTGAACCAATGATCATGCCATGTGAATAGGACATAAAAAATAATTTCTTACAAAAATTTTTGGCCAAGTAGTATTTTTGAAAGTTTGTTTTCCAAAAACCCGTGAATCGAGGTTTGCACTGCAAGTACTTAATTAAGGGCAGCAAAAATCTTTCCAAAAATATATTTGACTCCTATGAGATATAGGATACCCAGAAACCATAAAAATATAATTTTAAAATTATTTTAATGCTTTAAAAATATTTGGGAAAAATCTAGGGAAATTCAGTGGACATATATTGTCCATATGTAAGAGTTTCAACACATGGTCATGTTCAAAATATTGGTCAAATCCCTCAAAAACCCTTTTTGGATATTTCAAGATTTTGAAATATTTACAAAGGAAATATTCCCCAAAACTTCCAAGAAAATTCTAGGATTTCAAATATGACATGTTTGATGATCTTGCCAAGTCTCATGTCATGGAGAACAGTATAACCCCATGAAACCCTCTCAAAACCACTTCTGACCTTTTTCAAGTTTGACCAACTTTGCACTGTCAAATATGTCCAAATGCTCTCACACTTGGTGCACATGCTCAAATGGTGTAATAATGCATCTAGACTAAGTGGCACAAATTGGAGAACAAGTTAACTTGATCAAAGAGCCCCAAAACCCTTCCTGTCTAGAACCAAATTTGAACAACTCTACAATGGCAACTTTCTCCTTTTGATCTCAACTTTTTTGGACATGTTCAGAACCTCTAATGATGACACTACACCAAGTGGTGCATCAAGGAGAATAGATTTGCATGACTAAATCTTGGAAAATCTATTTCTAGGGTTTACAAAAGTTGGATTTGCAACTTTGCCCAAATGGACTCAATCTTTGTGGAACCACTTTTTTTCTCATGCCATTTGGCCCTGTCAAGCCTTATGACAAGAGGAGTTCATCTTCTTGCCCAAATCAACAACAAACACCTTCTGCCATTTTTCTAAAAACACCACTTTGACCCCTTCCACTAATCTCCATGAGTTCAACTTTTACCAAAGCCCCTACTAGACCTCTTCTACCTCCAAAGAACTCTCCCATGGCCATTGCTCAACGATTAAGGAGTAGAACACCCCCATTTACTTCTCCGGACAGCCATGGCATCTCTCTCTATCATCCTGTTCTCTCACCAGAGCCTCTACAGAGCATCCAAGGCTCTCTCCCCTTTCTTTACTACCCCTAGCACTACTGGACACAAGTGGCCGCGCCCACTTCCCATTTCTTTATGCCATGGCATGCAAAAGGCATGCTCCAGAGCATGCTACAGTCCTCCCACGCACTGTAGCTGCTCCCTGCCCGAGCCACCCGACCACCTCGGGCCTCCCCAGCGCGCCCGACGAGGTGCCTCGGCGTCCGTGACACGCCACGGCCTGGTCCCCCTCCTTCTCCCTCCTGCTGCCCCCTCGCACGCGCGCCAGAGCCCTCGGAGAGCCCCAATGGCCGAGCCCACATGCGTGGCGCTCTGCCACTCCCCGCTCTCTCTCTCTCTCCTTCTCCCTCGACTTGGACCACAACCACAAGTGCCACAGACAGCCCCGAGCCTCCTGCCGTGGCCACTACGGCCATTTCCACGGGTGCCCGTAGGCCACGTCCACGGTGAGCCACGATCTCGCCATATAAGGCTGCCTGTCGGTGTCAAAACCGGTGGATCTCGGGTAGGGGGTCCCGAACTGTGTATCTAGACGGATGGTAACAGGAGACAAGGGACACGATGTTTTTACTCAGGTTCGGGCCCTCTCGATGGAGGTAAAACTCTACTACTGCTTGATTAATATTGATGATATGGGTAGTACAAGAGTAGATCTACCACGAGATCAGAGAGGCTAAACCCCTAGAAGCTAGCCTATGGTATGATTGTTGTTTGTCCTACGGACTAAAACCCTCCGGTTTATATAGACACCAGAGAGGGTTAGGGTTACACAGAGTCGGTTACAATGGAAGGATATCTACATATCCGTATCGCCAAGCTTGCCTTACACACCAAGGAAAGTCCTATCCGGACACGGGACGAAGTCTTCAATCTTGTATCTTCATAGTCCAGGAGTCCGGCCAAAGGTCATAGTCCGGCCATCCGGACACCCCCTAATCCAGGACTCCCTCAGTAGCCCCTGAACCAGGCATCAATGATGACGAGTCCGACGCGCAGTTTATCTTCGGCATTGCAAGGCGGGTTCCTCCTCCGAATACTTCATAGAAGATTTTGAACACAAGGATAGTGTCCGGCTCTGCAAAATAATTTCCACATACCACCGTAGAGAGAACAATATTTACACAAATCTAATCTGCTGACGTATTTCGCAGCATGTCATCACACCACGGCCAAGCCTTTATTCGAATCATTTTTACTGTCCCACCTCTACGCACTTAGCGAGGCGGTTTCCTTGGCGCATCTTGTTGAAGCAGAGATCGTGTCGCCTTATTCCGGGATTCTCATCAATACGGACGTGGGTAACCCAACCGTGCCATTAATTTACGGCGCTTGGGAGATAAGCGAGTTTTACCAGGCTGGGGGAGGGCATAGTTTCGTCCGCCCATATAAGGGGATAAGGATCCACCTTTTCCATCTACGCCTTCTTCCTCCTTTGCTTATCCATTTTCGCGCACTCGAGCTGCAGCGCCCAAGTCCGCACATCCCACCTCAACCTTCTCTAGCCATGTCCGGAGCTGGAGGCAAGTGGATGGTTTCCTCCATCACGGAGGGACACATCAAGAAGCTGAGGAAGGCCGGATACCTGTCTAATGACATCGCCAGAAGCTTCCCGACAAGGCAGCTCATCCCCACCCCCTGTGCCCCATGAGAGGGTGGTGTTTCTCACCCAGTTCCTCCAGCGGACTAGGTTTCCCACTTCACCCATTTGTCCGGGACTCATGTTCTACTACGGCCTGGATTTCCACGATCGGCCCCAAACTTCATCCTCAATATCTCGACGTTTATCGTCAGGTGCGAGGCCTTCCTTCCTCTGCATCCAGCCCCACTTCGGTTGATGGTTGAAGACCTTTAGTGTCAAGCCGAAGGTAGTGGGCGTCCAACAAGCGGAGTGCGGAGGCGCCATGGTGGGCAAGATGCCCAATGTTACATGGATCGAGGACTCCTTCGTGGAGACCATAAAGGGGTGGCAATCGGGGTGGTTCTACATCACCGAGCCGCCTGACCCTGAATGGGCAGCGGCCCCCGAATTCCGATCTGGCTTCCCTACACGGCTCACCTCCTGGAAAGAGACGGGCTTGTCGTTGGGTAATTCAGAGGAGCTGTCCGGACTCCAAACCTGCATCCAAAAGCTGGTGAGCAAGAAGCTCAAACTCGTCAATGTAGGCCAGGTTATGCTCATCTGCCGGGTCCTCCCGTGCCAACAACGAGCTTTCAGCTTGTGGGAGTTTGATCCGGCACAGCACCAAACACTGAGCAGGCTCTTCGACACTACGTACGAAGATGCCTGGAAGGTGCTGTTCAAGGGCGCTGAGGCTCCCGCATCCGCTACCGAGGATCGCGGATTCAGCGCGCAGCATCAAGCCAACGCGGTAAGTTATTTTGCCCTTTACGGGACACTTGTTTTCATAGTTTGACTCTATGCGGGATCTAAACTCCATTACCTTTGACAGGAATGGCAGAGGACGTCCGGGCAGATTAACTGTCCGGCTCCCTTACCAGAAGACCCAGCGGATGCCCGCTTGACGGGGCTGCTGGTTCCGGCACCTTACGTGGTGCCGGAGAAGAAGGCCAAGAAGAAGGCCACCGGAACTCGAAGGAGTTCCCGGCGCCAGGTGGTGTCGGACTCATCGTCCTATGACTCTGGGCGGACTCCTTCGATGGAGACGAGGAGGAGGAAACAGAGGCCTCTCCCCCAGCGGGGGGAGAGAAGAAAAGGAAGGCCGCCCCAACTGGGGAGGCCGGAGGGTCTAAGAAGGGAAGGACCCTTTCTCCGGACTACTCCACCAATGCCGACGATGACGAAGAAGAGTGGCCACCCAGGGCCAAGCCCCTGGCGAAATCGTAAGTCTCCGGATACCAGAATAACTCATGGCGTTCCTTTGTTGCACAGTACCTTCTGACGTCGGATATAATCATGCAGTCCGGCCAAGGCCGGGCTCGACGCTTCGTCGAGCGGTTCCTTGGGTTCATCGGATGTGAACAGCACTTCACTTCCGACCGCCTCCTCTCCTCGCGCCGCGGATGACGCTAGGTGGCGTCCCAAAAGGGGCTAAGCCAGGAGGAGGTGGTCCTAGAGGCGCCGCAAGGCGACCTACCGGACTCCAGGCGAAAAGGTGAGAAAACCCCTAAGGGCTCTAAGTCCGGCCCTAGGCCGGACACCGCACCGGAACCTTCAACGGTTCCGGCATCCGGCAGGCGGCCCCCTAATAAGAAGGGCAAGCCTACGACGCCGGTGACCTCCGTCCAACCGGAGGCACCGGATAATCTGCTGGAGGTGCTTAACGGCGCTCCATCGACGAGGAGCACCGCACTATTATGAGTGCAGTGATCCAGAAGGTTCAGTCTGCCAAGAGCGGGCTGACCGAAGCCTGTGCCAGCCTCCTATCAGGCTTTGAGGTATGTATTTAAGATATGTAAAAATATTACCGCATAGACAGTAGCCCCTGATGCTCAATTTGGTGTTCGGAAAGAAAAGCCGAACTGAGGATCAAAAAGATATGCAGGAGTCTAACATAAGTGTGTCAATATGGGAATGCAGGTTGTGCTGCTGACCTCTGCCGCACTGACTGCGGAGGTCAATGTATTGAAGCAGAGCCTCGAGCGGTCCGAGGACGAGCTCGGCCTTGCCAAGAAGCAGCTCGAGGACAAGGAAGGTAAGTAATACCTTATGTAAGTATATAAAAAAAGATGTGGTTGCAAAAAAATGACAGGATCAACGTGGGTATGCAGGGGCCACGAACGAGGTGGCGACCCTGAAGGAAACGATGTCCAAGGCCGAATACAATGCGGCCGTGGAGTGCACCGAGCGAGAGAAGCAGGAGGCGCGTGTGGCGGCGGTGCAGCAAGAGCTTCAGGCTCTCGTGGAAAACCACGAGAGTTTGGAGCGTGACTCGAAGACTCAAGAGTCCGAGCTCGCCTTGGCGCTTGAGAGCGCCAAATCTGCCAAGGCCGAAGCCCAAAAAGCCCTCCAGGAAATTGAGGCGATGAAGAAGATAGCGGCGGGTAAGGCATTCTTTATGCAAAGAAAGCACGCGAAAGTGAATTACTTGTTACTTACCCGAGTCCGGAGCTCTCCAGGAGCAGTCGCAGATCTTCCCCGGAGTGTTTCCGACGCAGCCGCATTCTACCAAGCCGAGGAGGGAAGCTCGACGGAGAAGGTGTTACTGTCTCGATATCGAGGCCGGACACCGTCTTATGAGAGACCAGCTGAAGCAGCTGGTCGAGCTCCATAAGGTGGCCGAACAGGCCATGAAGGGTCTCGCAGTCTGGCTGTGGCCTGGGGAAGCTATGCCTAGAAGCTACTTCGGGCTGGTAAGGCGGCTGGTGGATGCCTGTCCAAGGCTTGAAGTCATCAAGCGCTCCCTATGCATCGAAGGTCCCCGTAGGGCCCTTGCCCGTGCTAAAGTGCACTGGGGCAAGATGGACACTGAGAAGCTTGTGACGGATGGACCACCGCCAGGCAAGGAGCATCGCAAGCCCGAGATGTATTATGAGGGAGTCCTGAAGGGTGCCCGCCATATAGCGGATGAGTGCTCCAAAGATGTAATTTTTGAGTAAACTCGCATTTGTAATCATGTACGCTGAAAACTTGTTTCATATGCGCTAAGCAGCACTTTTGAATTTAAAATATTACCTTCTGTGCGGCCATTTATCAAAATTGAGAGATGGTGAGTCGTCGGCTTCTGCCCCCATGCCGCGAGTGCTCGGGTGTTCAGGATAAACTTGAGCGCTCTTTTTCCCATTATTGGGTCCTTCGAGGGAGGCGCTCAACACAACGAACAAGGCAATTGGACTATAATGCTTAAACACTCTCACTTAGCCATAGAGTTCTATAATTTTAAATTTCGGCGAAGCCCCTAGTATTTGGAAGACCGAGTTCGGGGCGCTATCCACGCCTAGGCCGGACAAAGCCGACTCCTCGCTCTAAGCGGCATAAGTCTTTAGGGTCTCGAAAACCTCTCGAACAGTGACCAGCTCTCGCCCCTATCATGACGGTCAGTTTTAGCTTTCTCCACTGAGGTGCTCAGCCCGGCTCAACCGGGGCACAATCGCAGTGGTTCTCCCAAAGGCTACCTTAGCCGATATAACTAACGTAAGGTACCAAAACATGGGAGCCGGGCAAACCCAACTATTGACCCAAGACATGATTCGAGCCGATGCATATAATGCTATAAGTTCAGGTGCCGCACTCATGAGAGTGTTCGGACTTCTCACACCATATTCAAGTGCGTAAGCCCACAGTGTATTGGCCGTACCAAAGTGTACGGTTGAATAATGTCATAACTGAACATATTTTTATATATAAAAAAAGATAATGCAATAATAGACAAAAGCTATGCATTGTTTATTCGAAAAGTCTGCGGTAAAAGAAGAACGATACAAATAGTGCGATAAGCAGGAGATGGGACTATTTAACATGTCCCCCCTCCAGGGGCGAGCTGCGGGATTATATGTGAAACAAGTATACTGCTCGTTATAGAGACCACCTGGACACTCGACGTAGCTTTCTGCCTCCCTGGCTGTTGCATCATGTGTTTGGTGATTATGCTGCCGGACAGGCCTTCCGGAAAGTGGAGTTCTCAAAGTAAGAAAGAAAGAAAAAAAAGAATGACAAAATCGGGAGCCCCTTGTGCGGTTGAGCCGTATTTTGGGCGTGCCGTGGTCGTGTCCCTCCCTCTTTGCCCATGGTATTTCCAGAGCGTAGTTACGTGTCGCTTGATCTGTTTCGCAATTTCGCGAGGGCTGGGGTTAGGGCCGCATTGCTACGCGTGCTCGGAACGTGCCAGGCGGTCTTGTTGTAGGTTATTCCAGGCGCGCTTGACGGTGTCTGGACGTTTAGTGGCCGGACTGGACAATTGCCTTGACATGTTGCTTTGTACTTCCGCCGCGAGGGCTGCCGTATGCTCCTCCGTCCGGAGAGAGCGTTCGGTGTTTCCATTGACCGTAATGGCTCCTCGAGGGCCCGGCATCTTGAGCTTGAGGTATGCGTAGTGTGGCACCGCATTGAACTTTGCAAATGCGGTTCGTCCGGCAAAGGCGTGATAGCCATCAAGGAACGAGACTATGTCGAAGATTAAATCCTCGCTTCGGAAATTATCAAGGGATCCGAAGACCACCTCAAGTGTAACTGAGCCTGTACAGTTGGCCTCTACACCTGGTATGACGCCTTTAAAGGTCGTCTTTGTGGGTTTAATCCTTGAGGGATCTATGCCCATTTTTGGCACTATATCCTGATAAAGCAGGTTCAAAGCTTTGCCGTCATTCATAAGGACTCTAGTGAGGTGAAATCCGTCAATGATTGGGTCTAAAACCAATGCGCGAATCCGCCATGGCGGATGCTAGTGGGGTGGTCCTTCGATCAAAAGTGATCGGGCAGAGGACCATGGGTTGAACTTTGGGGCGACCGCTCCAACGCATATATGTCCCTCGAGTGCACGCTTACGCTCCCTTTTGGGTATGTGGGTTGCGTGATATCATGTTCGCCGTCCGCACTTGTGGGGGAAACCCTTCATCCCCTATTGTTCGGCGTCGGGCTCCTCCTCGTCATCGCTATGCAGCCCCTTGTCATTGTTTTCGGCGTTTAACTTGCATGCCTGCTTGAACACCCAACAATCCCTGTTGGTGTGGTTGGCTGGTTTTTCGGGGGTGCCGTGTATCTGGCACGAGCGATCGAGTATTCGGTCCAAATTGGACGGGCCCGGAGTATTTCTTTTGAATGGCTTTTTCCGCTGACCGGGTTTAGAGCCTCTGAATCCGGCATTAATCGTCAGATCCTCAAAGCATTGTCGCCGCGTTAATCGCGCGCTTTTGCTTGTTGCGACGCGACCTGCCCATGCTGTCCTTGGTATCCGAATTACCAGGATCTTGGTCATGTTATTACTACGAGCTAGCCAGCTGTCTTCTCCGCAAAAGCGGGTCATGAGTGTCGTGAGGGCTGCCATGGATTTCGGCTTTTCCTGTCCTAGGTGCCGGGCAAGCCACTCATCACGGATGTTATGCTTGAAGGCTGCAAGGGCCTCTGCGTCCGGACAGTCGACTATTTGATTTTTCTTTGTTAGGAACCGTGTCTGTAATTGCTCGCCAATTCCTCTGGCTGCTGGATTATGTGGCTTAGGTCATCGGCATCTGGTGGTCGCACATAGGTGCCCTGGAAGTTGTCGAGGAATGCGGCTTCCAGGTCCTCCCAACAACCAATTAATTTTGCTGGCAAGTTGTTAAGCCAATGCCGAGCTGGTCCTTTAAGCTTGAGTGGGAGGTATTTGACGGCGTGTAGATCATCCCCGCGGGCCATGTGGATATGAAGGAGATAGTCCTCGATCCATACCGCGAGAAGGTCTGTTGTGCCATCGTATGATTCGATGTTTACGGGTTTGAAATCCTCGAGGATTTGATGATCCATTACTTCATCCGTGAAGCATAGTGGGTGTCTTGGCGCCTCAGACATTGGGCTATATCATGGACGTAGCTCAAATGAGCTTTTGTCTCTGTGTAGCGGCCCTACCGGATTTACCATATCCGGCATGAAGGTTATCGTCACGTGTCATGGGGTGCCCACACGATCCATAGATCGATCTTGTTGCCTTGCCCTGTCCTCCAATATATTTCACAGGTCTGGCGCATTTCCCCGTGCCTTGGTATTCTTTGAGCGGCGCCGGGGTGCGGCTTGAGTGGAGGGCCGAGAGGCTCTTCTGTCGCTGACCACGAGGTGGCCGGTCGGCCGTATCATGCGCTGGTTATGTAGGTCTAGCTGCTTCCTCCTCTAATCGAGGTAGCAGCCTGCGTTTTGGGTAGCTCTTGGAGGGGCGTTCGAGTTCGTACTCTTCGGCCGCAAGGACATCAGTCCATCTGTCGGCTAGCAAGTTTTCGTCAGCTCTAAGATGTTGCTGTTTTTTCTTGAGGCTGCTCACCGTGGCCATGAGCCTACGTTTGAAAGCTTTTGTTCGACGGGATCCTCAGGCATGACAAATTCGTCGTTGTCGAGGCTTGCCTCGTCTTCGGAGGGAGGCATGTAATTATCGTCCTCTACCTCTCTGTCTGCCGCTCTCTCATGAGGGCTGGCTTCTCCATCCTCTGTCTTTGAATCCTGCCGGAGGGGTTGTCTTCAACCTTTGTCCGGGGTGTTATTGTCTCCGGTGCCGGAATCACCATTTTTGCTGTGGCGGGATTTAGAGCGGCGCCGCTGACGCCGGCGCTTAGGCTGTTTCTTGGAGGGGTCATCCTCCGTTGTTCCGTCGCCGTTCCCTTCTTTTGGGGTGTCCACCATCTATATGTCATATGACGAGGTGTCCTTCCAGAGCCCTGTAGGCGCTGGTTCTTGTTCGTCTCCTGCATCGTCGTCCATACCATCAATGTCTTCGGAGTCAAAGTCGAGCATGTCGGTTAAATCATCGATAGTGGCTACGAAGTGGGTGGTGGGTGGGCTTTGAATTTCTTCGTCGTCCGCGTCCCAACCTTGCCGACCATAGTCCGCCAGGCTCTCCGATAAAGAGAGAGACTTTAGTGAATTAGAAATGTCGCCAAAGGGCGAAAAGGCCTTTGAAAAGATGTCCGCCGCGGTGAACCCCATGATCGGCGCCCAATCGGATTCGATTGGCAGGGGCACGGAAGGTTCGGAGTCCGGAGAGGAGTCCAGCACCTTGGAGTCACCAGCTTCACAAAGGACAGGTATGGTGTTCGGCTCGATCGCCGTAGAGATTGCAGCCCACGAGGCGGTGTCCAGCCACCCGTCCTCGATAGGCGCAGTCGGCTCCGAGCTAAGGGTCGGAGCGGACACTGGTGTGGCCTCCGTGACACTTTGCTCGTGGCCAGAGCTAGATCATGCAAATCGTAACCGTGCGGCGCGCTTGGTCGTGGCTCGAACCCGTCAAGATCAAGTCTCCGGGACGCCGGTCGTGTAGTTCAAACTTCCAAATTTGACTGATGGCGGCGAAGCTTTCAATCTGCTCCAGATGGCTGCTTAATTGGCCCGCAGTGCAAAGCCGCAGAATACGAAGATCTGTCCGGGGAGAAAAGTCTCACCCTGGACCACGTCGTTGTTGATGATCGAAGGAGCCATCGGGCCTAAAGGTAACGGCATAGAGGAACTCTCAATGAAAGCACCAATGTCGGTGTCAAAACCGGCGGATCTCAGGTAGGGGGTCCCGAACTGTGCGTCTAGGCGGATGGTAACAGAGACAAGGGACTCGATGTTTTTACCCAGGTTCGGGCCCTCTCGATGGAGGTAAAACCCTACTCCCGCTTGATTAATATTGATGATATGGGTAGTACAAGAGTAGATCTACCACGAGATCGAAGAGGCTAAACCCTAGAAGCTAGCCTATGGTATGATTGTTGTTCGTCCTACGGACTAAAACCCTCCGGTTTATATAGACACCGGAGAGGGTTAGGGTTACACAGAGTCGGTTACAATGGAAGGAGATCTACATATCCGTATCGCCAAGCTTGCCTTCCACGCCAAGGAAAGTCCTATCCGGAGACGGGACGAAGTCTTCAATCTTGTATATTCATAGTCCAGGAGTCCGGCCATCCGGACACCCATTAATCTAGGACTCCCTCACCGCCCCTGACCTCCCTCTGGATCCTTTTGCTCTCTCTCTCTCTCTCCCGTGCATCCCCTGGACCAAGCCGCACCTCCTCCCTTGCCCTCCAACCTCGTCCATAGCCGGAGCCGAGCCACCGGCCATCGCCTAAATTCTCGTCGTCCGAGCCCCCTCCTCTCCACCTATGTGGGTCATTGCATCACCGCCACCACCACGCAGCTCTCCCGCTCTCCATTTACACTCCCCGGAGGCTGTGGCATCAAGTCCATCCTCGACGACACCCCGGTCCGCCGCACCCAAAGCTCCTTCTCTTCCCGGGCTCCCCCGTGGGCGTGAAGCACCTGGATGGGCGCGCACAGTCGCTACTGACCCACTGCAGACGCCGAGCGTCGCCGGAGGTGGCCGGTACCGCCGGGGAGAACGCCGGTGCCCGCTCGGCCTCTCCTCCCCTGCCTCTGCTCTGTTCGAGCAGGAGGTAGGAGACGGCCTGAGCATCGGGCCCCGCTCGTCAGCGACCCGGTGGGCGGGCCCCTCCCGTTTAAGTGGAGACGGCTTCAGCGAAGACGTCTTCGACGTCGCCCTATCACCAAGGTGGGCCGAGCTGGCCGCCTGGGCCAGTGCCTTGTCATAAATCCCGACCGATGTCAGCCACATCGGAATTTGGGCCCATTAGGCATTTCCATTTACTTTTTCTTTTTCAACAAGATTCAAACTTTTCCAGAGACCTCATTTCAAGTCCAAATCTGATGATTCAAATTGTCAGTGACTCCATAAATCAATATCTATTTAATGAGCCATAGGGAACAATTTTTACACTGCCTAGTTTCACCTGGATCTGAACAATAGTTCATTTATACTCCTAAACCAGCTTAAAAAATCCATAGAATATTCATTTAAGCTCCAAATCCAGTGAAACCAATTTCTAAATGTTTCTAAAATCATGCCTTAATTAATGGGTACTTTTAATCAATTTTACAAAAAGGTATTCTGTAGGAAACTTGCAGATCCATTAAATCCCTTGTTTCCATCATATTGAAATGTTCAGAAATAACCACTGATCCAATTCCAATGAAACCACTCTGGTTATTTTTCATATAACTAGAGGAGTCCTAGAAAAGTCAACTTCATATTTTTAGAGCACTTTTTTCCTTGTTGTGTTGCTTATTGTGATTTTTTCGGCGTTAGTTAACGAAGTAGACGGAGTACTTGGAGAAAGACCAGAAGATTTCAAGACTCCGATGAACCAGGCAAGCAGCCCTTTGACCATGACACCCCTCTCGTTCATCGGTACCCTTTTTCCGATTGCATGATGATGAAATATGACGGTGGTAAACTTGTTGTGAACCACCACATGATGCATACCCCTACTTGTGACTTTACCTCGTTCATGATTGTATTGTCAAGAGACTAGTTGATGCATAATGATGCATGTGTACCATGAACTCTTCATGGTTACACTCTTTCGAAAACCCCATCGGGTGCCCCTAATGCCCTTGGGAGATGTTGAACCAAGGTCACCACTTGAGGAAGAAGTGGTGTACCGAAGAGAGCTTTTGGTGTGTGTGTGTGTAAAATGATGGATTAGATTTATGTGTAATTACCGTCCCAACCAAACATGTGCAACCACTCTACCCCTTTATGGGACGTGGCATTATTGATTACTTAGGATGATACTAGCATGGTGCCCACATTACAAGTGACGGGGGTGACTTGAGGTCACTCTCGAGATGGGGTCGTGCTTGGATAGGCGGCCATGACTGTTTTCACAGGGCACCGGACACACCGTTGGTCCCTTCGTGTATGCGTATAATGTGAAAAGGGCAGAGTCCCACGATCTTTTTCTTATACACGAGGGCCATGTATCAATGAGTGGACCCTATGTTAGTGTCGTCTAGGGAAAGATAATGATCGGGTGCTTCCCCCGAGTACTTGAGGTACTGCAGGATGGTGGATGACACGAAAGCTTCCCGGATCTTGTGGGTAAAGTGCGCAACCTCTGTAGAGTGTCAAACTATTCGAATAGCTGTGTCCACGGTCATGGACAGTTGGGAGGTGCTACTTAAACTATGTCCAGAAATTTTACAATCTCGGTGCATGTGTGTGTGTGGAAGAAAACTATTTGTGTCAAGATGGTGACTTGACATGTTGAATGAAATGACATTTATCCAAACCCTATTTATGTTGATATATGTAACCTGTTCTCAAGGTTACCCATGTTCATTGATGCATATCTCACAAGTCGATAGGACATCTCAACTAGCTTGAAGCTAGGTTGCTTACTGGTTGTACAGTTGCATTGTTAGTTTGAACCAAATCATGGGTTGCTTGCGAGTACATTCAAAGTATTCATTGGCTTGCCACTGGTTATTTTATTGGTCAGGCATGAGAGAACAAGATATATTGAAGAGTTCCTTGGTGACGATCGTGCGAGCTAGGATGCTTTCCCAGTCAGAATGCCTGTAGGGTTAAGGCAGATGGCATGGGTCCAAGTTATCAACGAAGATTTCCGCTGCAATGATATACTCAAGACTTGACCATAATGGTCCTACTTGTGTAAAACAGTATGTATGGATGTAAGACTCTTGTTATTTAGCTTCTATGTGTTCAGTGAGCATTGATCTCTGGGATCACAGTACACGTGCATTCGGTGATCACGACTTATGAGTCAGGGTCCACACAGAGCTGGTATCAGAGCCATCCTGACTGTAGGAAGCCTTAGTTAGCATGGTCGTTAGTTAGGGTAAAACTAATTCCAAAACTAATACTAGTTTTCAAAACTATCTATAGTCCTCTTCCCATTCTCAGTTTTTCAAAAGCTAAGAAATACTTTCCCTATTAATCTCTTCCCCTTCAAAACTTCTGGTCGCTAGAATCTTTATGCCCCTGACCACGGGATTCCTTGTAATCCTCTTGGATAATCTAGAAGGAAGACGCCTTGCCAGACACTCACCCACCTCTTCCGAGCACAAGATTGGCAACACCACAGCAAGACGATGCCAAAAGAAGGTACGCCCTCAAGGAATGAGGACATTAAGACCCAGAGGATGGTGACACCTTTGAAATTTCCCCAGGATTTTGCAACCTTGTCCTATGGTGACCAAGGCATAGGATATGCAAGATCATGATATACATCGCTAGTAGAGCAACCCTGTCCTTATAATTGTTGCATCGGCAACCACCGGTGGATGAGAACCTAGCCATTTGGTCCGCCTCACTATAGTGAGCAAGAAAACGGTTCTCTTCATCCCCCACTCTCGGGGACGATACTGGCAACAGTGTGTCCGGCAGATTGGACCTCTACTATGCCTTGTTAGTGTCATTACATCAAGGGTTGCCTACCTGGTACACTCGACGCCTTAAAAGGCAAATGATCTCGGCCAGTGGAGCTGTGCAAACCACAGAGATTGGGTGCTCTTGCAAATACGGCTTCAATTTTTTGGCGGAAAAGTGCACGCCGTAGCACATCTTCTGGTAGTGGGGGTAGTTTTGCTTGGAGGCCGATAGCACTTCACTCAGGTAATATACCGGTCTCTGGACTGGTAGTGCCTTGCCTTCCTCCTTGCGCTCTACCACTATGGCTGTGCTGACCACTCGGCTGGTGGCGGCGATGTAGAGGAGCATGGGCTCCTTAGGAGTCGGAGCCGCCAGGACAGGTGGAGTAGTCAATATCTTTTTGAGCAGGAGGAAAGCTTCATCCGCCTTGTCGTTCCACTCGAAAAAAGTAGTCTTCTTCATTAGCTGGTATAGAGGAAGATCCTTCTCGCCCAGCTGACTGATGAAACAGCTGATGGACGCCAAACAGCCGGTGAACTTTTGCACATCCGGCAGTCAGGCGGGTACTCCAATCCTCTCGATGGCCTTGATTTTCACAGGGTTGCTCTCTATGCCGCCTTCTGAGACCAGGAATCCAAGAAGCTGGCCGGCTGGTATTCCGAAGACGCATTTCTCCGGGTTGAGCTTGATTTGAAACCGGCGTAGGTTCTCAAAGGTCTCCTTGAGCTCCTCTACCAGCGTTCCACGCTTCTCCGTCTTCACTACGACATCGTCCACGTAAACATGGGCGTTTCTGCCGAGTTGCTTGGGGAGGCACTTCTGCATGCAACGTTGAAACGTGGCGCCGGCATTCCTCAAGCCGAACGTCATGGTCAAGTAGCAGAAGGCTCCAAATGGTGTGATGAAGGCGGTCTTCAGTCTGTCGGCCGGATTCATCTTGATTTGGTGATATCCTGAATATGCATCCAAGAAACTCAACAGCTCGCATCCGGCTGTGCAGTCTATCACTTGGTCAATTCCAGGCAAAGCGAACGGGTCCTTGGGGCATGCTTTGTTGAGGTTGGTGTAATCAATACACATACGCCAGTGCTTGTTTTTCTTCAACAAAAGGACTGGGTTGGCCAGCCACTCTGGAAAGAACACTTCCATGATGAAGCCGGCTGCCAGCAGCCGGGCTATCTCTTCTCCAACGACTCTTCTCTTCTCTTCTGACAGGCTGCGCAAGGGCTGCCTGACTAGCTTGGCATCAGACCGGACATGTAACTTTTGCTCGGCGAAATCCGTCGGAACACCCGGCATGTCTTTGGGGGACCATGCAAAGATGTCCCGATTCTCACGGAGGAAATCGACGAGCTCTCCTTCCTATTTGCTGTCAAGGTTTGCACCTATGACAGTGTACCTCTCCGGGTGCTCTGGATCCAAGGGTATCTTCTTTGTTTCTTTGGCCGGCTTGAACGAGCCCTCGGCTTCCGACTCCTTGGGATCGGGCGACATCTCCGGCCGGTTGCCTGCCATCGCCACAACCCGGTCAAGGAGCCGCTTCTTGTCGGGGCAGGCTGATCTGGCCCACGAACACCTATGGGGCCGGCGGACCGAGCCCCTTTCGATTCGGCGGGGAGCGGAGGTCGCACGAAGAGCAGATCGAGGCGAAGCACGCGAGAGGTTTACGCAGCTTCGGAGCTCTCCGGAGAGATAACACTCCTACTGCTGCATGTATGATTTGTATTGTGTTCTTGCTAGGGAGCGCTGAGAGCTACAGTATACTCCAGCTGCTAACGAGACCTAGCGTGAGTGTTTTCGAACCCCCCTCTACGTTGCGCATGGGCCTCCTTTTATATGTGCAAGGGGCTCCGACAGGTGGCAACGTAGATGGGGGTACAAATGGAAAAACAGTGGTTGGTACACCCATCGCACAAAGGTAATGCGATTAATATACCTAACCCTGACGGCAGGGGAGAA
Organism: Aegilops bicornis; assembly: GCA_021605145.1. Lineage (NCBI taxonomy): Eukaryota > Viridiplantae > Streptophyta > Magnoliopsida > Poales > Poaceae > Aegilops > Aegilops bicornis. The sequence continues at coordinate 192,809,479 of CM038672.1, read as the reverse complement.
AGGCATTAAATGCCCATCTTGTCGCCCTAACAGTGCAAACAGGGACCGTCAGGGGGCGCCACCGTCCGCCACGATGGCAAACTTGCCAGCGCCGCTTGCCACCTCGCACCGCTGGCTGCACAGCCTCTCGCCACACGCTACCGAAAGGCCCTGTATGGCGACACGTTAGTGGATGCGCTGGAGCGTAGGTACAGAGAGGTGGTCTGCATGACAAGCGCCTTTGCCGCGGTTGTTATCTTGTCATGCCCGGAAGCTTGTCGCTCACCGGGCCTTCCCGCAAACTCCTCTTGCTGTGGTCTTGTCTTGTAAGTGCTCGGTGGCCTTCCCGCAAGCTCCTCTTGCCGGGCCTTGTCTCCTATGTGCCTTGGGTGGCCTTCCCGGCAAGCTCCTCTTGCCGGGCCTTGCCTCCCCGGCTTGAATACTTTGTTCTTGAATGGCTCCAAAGGAACCACGGAGGGCCTTGGCGGTCACCGGTAAGCCTTGCCACGGAGGGCTGCAATCGCCTGCTGCACGAAGTTAGGGATACTAGGGTACCCCTACTCTAGTACACCGACAGAGCCCCGGCCTGGGCCACACATGGTGCCGAGCGCCTGTTTGGCCAGGCCCAAACAGGGCACGGCACACGCGCCCGGGTCACACCGTAACTCACCCGGACCCACCACGTCCCCCACGAACGGCACGCACCGAGCGTGGCGTCGTGTGAGAGATCGTGGGAGAGGTCGTGGGGTTTCTTTATTTGGGAAATCGAACGTCGCCCCTCCCCTTTATAAGCGGGGAAGCAGGGCGTCGCCGCTACCTTGCCGCCGCTGTCCCATCGAAAAACCACCGCTGCTCCCCTTCTTCTCGAGGCCGAAAAGAGAGCAGCGCTCCGCCCCCATCGCCACTCAAAGACACTCAACGCCGTCGACCTCCTCCACCACCTCCGCATGGGCCCAAAAGCCGACAAGGGGAAGACCGTGAAGTCGGCCGAGGCGCCATGACTTGCGGGCGCCACGGAAGGAGCGGGCCGTCTTCCCCCTCAGCTCGCCGCGAGGGAGCCGAGGAGAACTACTACCTCTTCTAGTCGACGGAGATGCAGCACATCCGCAAGAACGGTACTCCCCGCCGCCGCCGCAGAATCGCCCCGACGGGTATCCCTTCTTCGCTCTTCTTCTATTGCGGGCTCTGCCCGCCTTCTCTCGAAGTTCTTTTCATGACATTATGAACACCTCTGGGTTCCGCCTCCTTGATTTCACCCCCAACGCCGCTTCGACCATGGCAGTTTTCACACATCTCTGCGAAAACTTTGTCGGAGTCCACCCAAATGTAGCTCTTTTCCGTCACTTCTTTTTGCCCGAGCCGAGAGAGGAGAGCCCCTTGCCGGAGGAATTGCTTGGGTCTCTAGGGTCGGCAAGAAGGAGGCCTATCTCGAGGGAGAGCTTCATAGCAAATGGGGAGTGGAGGGCAGATTGGTGCTGGATCGTTGAGGAGAACCTGCAGCCTTTACCGCCAAATACCAAACCCGAGTAGTACGCGGCAATGACTGGAGCAATCTGGCTCCGGAGGATGCTAGGTTGAAGATCGCAGTTACCCGAATCCTCCGCCTCAGACTTGCCGGACTCACTGTAGGGGCTGTTGGTGCAGAGTTTCTTCGCCGCCGCATCGCCCCCTTGCAGGAGAGGAGGAGACCTGCCTGGGAATTCCAGAACGCAGCAGACATCATGAGGCTGCGCCAGGCCTCAACTTCAACTTCACCGTCTTGGAGCTTGACGCAATGGTCTTAGAGCTGTTCAAGCCTGATCCTGACCATCCGGAGATGTTTAGGTTGCCGAGGGGCGTCATTCCGCTGTGCAACAACTCGTCACTTGACCGCATCCGTGCAATGATGCCGTTGTGCGACTCCCACGGAATTGTCCCCACTTGTCAAGAGCCGGCAGACGACGTCGTGCGGCAGTTCTTAGACAATCTAGTGGAGATGCCGGTCCGCCCCAATGAGCAGTGGGGCCTCACCATGACATCATCGACGCATTTAGATGCAGCACATCGCCACCAGGCTAGAAGAAGCGGCAGCAGCCGCTGCCGCGGGCGAATTTAGCTTTACTGTGGAGGAGGCAGAGGCAGCCGAGGCGGCAAGTCTTGTCGAGCGAAAGGAGTTCGCCGGCGAGGAAGAGCTTGCCGAGCCTGAGGCCGAGTCGAGCGAGCCCGCCGAGGGCGCATCCTCTCCACCTCCAAGCAGATTGTCATGGCGAGCCACCGGCTCCACCAAGAAGGCGTCCTCGCAGGCTGTAGACGCAGCGGGCGGTAGACGGGCCAACAGCCGAGCGCCGGGACGCCAGCTTCCACCGCAGCAAGCACTGCTGCTGGAGCACCTCACACCGCTGCGGCAACCGGGCGAGCCTCGCAGGCCATCGGGTCCCGCCTCCCGCCAAGCGCCCAAGGGAGCCCTCCTCCGCCTCGTCGTGAGGCGGGCTAGACCACCTCTCCGCTCGGCTCCGGCGAAGAAGAGGAAGAGTAAGATTCCTTGTTGTACTTGTAATTCTTCGATTTGTTGCCTTGTCTTGTATCTCGATCTGCTTACTCTGAATCCATTCCTTTTCGTGACGCCGCCCAGAGGATGTCGAAGAGGGCCAAGACCCCGGTGATTGTCGTCGAGGACGAACCTACTGCGACGGCAGGAGGCGTGTCCGAGAAAGCCTTGCCGGGTGAGGCAACTCTCCTTCAAAGCAGCCCCCAGCGCAGCCCCCAGCGTAAGTATATGGTCTATTTCTTGCTGTTCGGCGTGCATGGGTGCTTTTTCCTTTGCTGATATCTGACTGTTGACTTGTGTAGAAGCAGAGCAGCCTCCTTCTCCTTCGACTACGCCACCAAGGGTGGATTCCCCGACATGGGAGCGCTCCCCGGCAAGGGAGCCTTCTCCGGCAAGGGAACCTTCTCCGGCGAGGGAGCCTTCTCCGGCAAGGGAGCCTTCTCCGGCAAGGGGCAGTTCTCCGACAAGGGATGGCGCCAGCGATCCCTTGGCGGCGGAGACCATGACCGCAGCCCCCGGCCCAGGTAACCTTCTTGCCTGAGTATTTCCCTTGTGTTTTTCTTCTTCTGATTCTATCTTTGGATATTTTCTTGACTTTCTCCATCCGTCCGCCACAGAGCCAATGGAGACCGAGGTTGCCGGCGAGGAGGACGCTGCTGCAACACCGACGGCCGGGCGCCAGGAGAAGAAGCCGGCGCCGACGAGCCTGCCGGCGAAGAGGCCACCGAGGCTGCCGCAGAGCCGGGCGAGGGGTCTCGCCATCGCACCGACGGCCTGAGGCCGCAGGGAGCGCCAGCGCTACACCGACCGCCGATCCCTCCGCTGCCGCGTCGAGCCACAGTTCAAGAGCCCCAGCCCGGGCGCTTACTTGAAGGCCGGGCGACGGCGTCTTCATCAAGCTCCCATGGAGTCGAGTTCTGTGGCGCCGCCAAAGGAGAAACCTTCGATGAAGAGCTGCCGCCTCCGCCGGGCTGGCGCTTAGTTGACGCGCCAGCAGCAAAGCAGCGCGAGCTCGAGGAGGAGCAATTTGCTGCGAAGCTGTTGTCGCTCTACCGCGCTCGACAAGCCAAACTGGCATCCCGGGAGGCCCTTGTCGCCAAGGCGGGAGCAGATATTGAGAAGCGCGCGGCAGATCTCCGGGGCCGCAACCAGTAAGCTCTCCGGTCCTTGGCGGAGGAGCGGGAGCAACTCGCCGAGGAGCGCACGACCTTCATCCTCGAGAAGGCTGCAGCTGAGGAGGAACAGCGGCTTGCCGCCGAGAAGCTGTCCGCGCAGGAAAGCGAGCTGGCGCAGCGGAAGGTCAACCTGGACAGCCACGAGGAGGATCTCGCCATGCATGAGGAAACATTTGGCGGGGCTCTCAAGGAGGCAAGGGATGCCACCTGCCGCCGAGGCCGCCAAGAAGGAGCTGGAGACAAAGTGGCGCAATTGGAGGCCAGCCTCAAGAAGAGCGGCGAGAGCTCGCCGCACTCAAGCACGAGCGAGAAGGACGCCTACACTCTTGGCGAGCTGCGTGGTCGTCTCGCCGAGAGGAGCAAGGAGCCTCAGCGCCGCCAGGACTCCAATGCAGATCTCGAGTTGAAGCCGACTACTTTGACTCGGGCGTTGGACGGCGCCAAGGAGCAGGAGGCGGCCTTGAAGGAGAAGATCAAGGCCGACGAGGAGCTGTTGGCGAATCTTGTCACTGCCTGTGCCTTGAGGGAGAGTGTGGAGCATCGACCGAAGGTCTCGTGGATATCGCTGCCGCCATCCACAACGAAATGATGGAGCTGGGGATGGTGGATCTCGGATACTCCTCCGACGAGCACCTCCAACCCAGCGCCAAGCTTAGCTTATTCTTCAAGGGCGTGGCGGCGGGCCTCCAATGACTCGGGAAGAGGTCCCAAAACAGCTGGCCGAGGAGTCGCGCCAGATCTGCTGGAGCCCTCCAAAAGGTGCCGATGAAGGTGGCCTTCCGCAATCCGGGCCTCAACTTCACCAACGCCCTCAAGTCTCTGCCGCCGGATGCCGATGTGGAGGCGCTCAAGACCCTGTCGCACCCATTGTGGACAGGGTGAGCGGAATCAAGAGGGTTGAGGGTGGCCGCGTGGATTAGGGCCGCCTGCTTTTTTTTTCTGCTCTTGCCGCTGCTAGTCATGTCATAGGAACAATCCATTAGAGCTGCGGCAAGCTATCTTGTAATATAACTTTATTTTGGATATCAATTGCTATGCTATTTCCTTTACTTGATTCCTTCCTTTGTATGTCTTTGCCTTACGCTTTTAGGGGACTTGTCGGCGCGGGCACCTGAGCCGCGAGCGCTGAGTGCGGAACGTCAGCAGCCTGCCGGCGGTGCCGCTTCCGACAAGCAACCTTGTCGCAACTAGTCGCAGCTCACTTAAGTTGTTGAGCGGACTCGAAACAAAGTAAGGGCGCAACTAGCTAAGAATTGGTTCCTCTGCGCACAGGTTTTCCATACAAAGTTCGGTCGTTCAAGGAAAATAACTTAAAAATTTTAAAACTGATTGCTCAAACTTTAGCAACTTAGCTTTTGTGTCGTTTGCTTCCCGGTAAGGCTAGATTTCCTTGAGCGACGTTTGGTCCACACCATTATCTTCTCCTTTCCCCCGGCAAACTTGTGTGCGAGGGAACCTTCCTTTCTTTGAGAAAGAGAAAGAAGAGAAAATAAAGATATGGAGCCTTGTGGCTCATTATTACTTACCAGGAGTAGGTGCTGCACAAAGTGTCAGATAATGCATGCAAAATAGAAGTGAAAAATCATGAAATCGACAAGGTGCGCGAAGCACGCTAGCTTTACTGATGCACGGGGTCTGCGCCCGGCTTTGTACAAAGGATTACATGCATCAGCGGCAAGACTTGTACAAAAGGTGGTTGCCGGAACAGGTTCCGGCAACCGCGCCCTACGGGTAAAACTTACGAAGATGCTCAATATTCCAGGAGTTGCTCACCGGAATGCCATCTTCGGTCTCAAGGCGGACAGCGCCAGGCCTAGTGACTCATTTCACCCGATAAGGGCCTTCCCACTTCGGCGTCAACTTGTTGGAATTCTTGGCGGACTGAACGCGCCGAAGAACAAGGTCGCCTTCCTCGAGACTTCTGGCATTGACTTTGCGGCTATGGTAGCGGGCGCAAAGCTTTGTTGGTACCGAGCAGCTCGTGCAGCAGCTTCAAGACGATCTTCCTCAAGGAGCAGTCGTCATCTTGTCGCAGCTGCTCTTGCTCAAGCTCATCATAAGCAAGCACTCGAGGCGACTCCGTATACGAAGTTCCGTGGGGAGAACTGCCTCTGCTCCATAGACTAGAGCGAAGGTGTTCCGCCGCTGGCTCGATTTGGCGTCGTCTGATCGACCAAAGAACCACCGGCAGCTCCTCAATCCAGCTTTCTTCCGCACTTGTGCAGCCCGTCGAAAGTTCTGGTCTTGAGCCGCCGCAGCACTTCAGATTTGCCCTCACCGCTTGACCGTTGCTTCTCGGATGAGCAATGGGCGAAGCGGAACCTTGGCGCCAAGATCTTGGACGTCTTTGCATGAAGGTGCGGCTTGTGAACTGTGGTGCCGTCGTCGGTGATGATCCTGTTAGGGATTCAAACGGCAAAGAATCGACCAAGAACTTGATCACGATCGTATGCCACCTTCCTCATCGCTTCCACTTCCGGCCACTTTGTGAACTTGTCGATGGCAACGCATAAGTACTCAAAGCCCCGACAGCTTCGGGGAAGGGGCCGAGATGTCGAGCCCCACAATCAAAAATGGCCGGGATAAAGGGATCGTCTGGAGAGCTTGAGCTGGCTGGTGTGTCTCTTTGGAATGGAACTGCACGCTTCACACTTGGTTACTTGTGCGCTTGCATCCTGGAGGGCTGTCGGCCAAAGAAACCTTGCCGGAAAGCTTTGCGGCAAGTGCTCTAGCGCCAATGTGGTGACCACATATGCCTCCATGTATCTCTGCCAACAGCTTTTGTCCGTCTTTCCGTGAATACACTTCAATTTCACACCGTTGAGTCTCCTTCTCGCATGCAGTGTCGTCGACAAACCGGTACATACTTGACCGCCGGGCTACTCTTTCCGCTTCTTCTTGCTCTTCGGGAAGTTCTCTGTCTCAAGGAAATGGACAATCTACTTTGCGCCCATCTTTGGAGCTTTGCGGCTCGACAACAAGGACTAAAGGCACATCTGCTGCTGCGGAGCATCGCCTTCCACGGCAAGAACCTGCGGCTCAGCCGAGCTTGACGTTCCCGCAAGCTTGCCGGTGCAAAACTTGTCGGGAGCGCTCGCTTCAACGAAACAAACCACAGGGCTTGTCGGAGCAGACTGCCCCTCGGCTTCTGTTAGTGTCGATCTTGGGGACCTTCGTGGCGGCGGTTTCGGGAAGCTCTGCCGGAAAGTAGTCACCAGAGATTAACCTCCTCTTCTTGCTCTGTCCTGTTGGTGGTGTTACGGACGGTTGAGTTAGCTTGAGCACAAAAATCCCTGGTTCCACAGGTAACTTAAGTGCGGCGCACTTTGACAAGCCATCAGCAATGTCGTTCTGAGCTCTCGGAATACGCTCCATTTGCAGGTCGTCAAAGTGCTCTTCTAGCTTCCTCACTTCATCAACATAAGCTTCCATCAACTGACTTTGATAATTCTTGTGCACTTGGCGGATAACGAGTTGTGAGTCACCCCTGACAATGAGTTTCTTGATCCCAAGGTCTACTGCGATCCTGAGACCGGCAAGCAAAACTTCATACTCTGCAGTATTGTTTGTTGCTTGCTCCTTGGGAAAGTGCATCTGGACTACGTACTTGAGGTGCTCTCTGGTGGGTGCGACAAGCAAAGCACGCCGCACCGCACCTTGCAAACGAGAAGGCACCATCAAAGTACATCAGCCACTCTTTGCTTGCTTCCTTGACGGGAATGCTCGTCTCGAATTTCTTCATCTGGTGTTGGCGCCCATTCTGCTATGAACTCCGCCAATGCTCGCTTTGGATAGTTGAAGTGCTCTCAAATTTGAGCCCAAAGCTTGATAGTTCCAAAGTGCCCACTCGACAATCCTCGCTGTTGCCTCTGGATTTTGCAAGATCCTCTTCAAATGGAAAGCGAGTGACGACTGTGATCTCATGTGCCTGAAAGTAATGGCGCAGCTTTCTCGAGGCCATGAGAAGGCCGAAAAGCAACTTCTGCACACCAGAGTACCTTGATCTAGCCCCCTGCAGAAGGGAACTGACAAAGTAAACTGGGCGCTGCACCATCCTTTTCTGCATCTGCTCATGCGTCTGCGCAGATTCTGAAGGAAATATGCCCTAGAGGCAATAATAAAGTTATTATTTATTTCCTTATATCATGATAAATGTTTATTATTCATGCTAGAATTGTATTAACAGGAAACATAATACATGTGTGAATACATAAACCTACTGAGTGTCACTAGTATGCCTCTACTTGACTAGCTCGTTAATCAAAGATGGTTGTGTTTCCTAACCATGAACAAGGAGTTGTTATTTGATTAACGGGATCACATCATTGGTTGAATGATCTGATTGACATGACCCATTCCATTAGCATAGCACCTGATCGTATAGTTTGTTGCTAGTGCTTTTCTTCATGACTTATACATGTTCCTATGACTATGAGATTATGCAACTCCCGTTTGCCCGAGGAACACTTTGGGTGCTACCAAACGCCACAACGTGAATCGGGTGATTATAAAGGTACATTACAAGTGTCTCCGAAGGTACATGTTGGGTTGGCATATTTCGAGATTAGGATTTGTCACTCCGATTGCTCTGAGAGGTATCTCTCGCCCTCTCGGTAATGCACATCACATAAGCCTTGCAAGCATTGCAACTAATGAGTTAGTTGTGAGATGATGTATTACGGAACGAGTAAAGAGATTCTTGCCGGTAACGAGATTGAACTAGGTATTGGATACCCACGATCGAATCTCTCGCAAGTAACATACCGATGACAAAAGGAACAACGTATGTTGTTATGCGGTCTGACCGATAAAGATCTTCGTAGAATATGTAGGAGCCAATATGGGCATCCAGGTCCCGCTTATTGGTTATTGACCGGAGAGGTGTCTCGGTCATGTCTACATAGTTCTCGAACCCGTAGGGTCCGCACGCTTAACGCTTCGATGGCGATTACTATGAGTTGTTATGATGTTTCTGTACCGAAGGTTGTTCGAGTCCCGGATGAGATCACGGACGTGACGAGGAGTCTCGAAATGGTCGAGACATAAAGATTCATATATTGGAAGTCTATGTTTGGACATCGGAAGTGTTCCGTGAAATTGGGAATTTTATCAAGTACCGGAGGTTACCGGAACCCCCCGAATGCTAATGGGCCAACATGGGCCTTAGTGGAAAGGAGAGAAGGGGCCCAAGTGCTGGTCAAGCACCTTCCCCCTTCCCTAGTCCTATTAGGACTAGGAGAAGGGGCGCCTCTCTCTCCCTTCCCACTTGGGGAAACCTAGTTGGACTAGGATTGGGGGAATCCTACTCCCAGTGAGGAGTAGGACACCTGGCGCACCAAACCTTGGCCGCCAGCCCCTCCCCTTCCTCCTTTATATACAGGGCAGAGGGCACCCCATGACACAAGTTGATCCTTGAGATCTTTCCTTAGCTGCAGGCGTGTGCCCCTTCCACCATATTACACCTCGAGAATACTGTGAGCGGAGCTTAGGCGAAGCCCTGCGCCGGTGGAACATCATCATCGCCACCACGCTGCCGTCGTCTTGTGAAACTCTCCCTCAACACTTTCGGCTGGATCGGAGTTCGAGGGACGCCATCGAGCTGAGCGTGTGCAGAACTCGAGGTGCCGTGCGCTCGGTACTTGGATCGGTTGGATCGTGAAGAAGCACGACTACTTCCTCACGCTATGTCAACGCTTCCGCTGGTCGGGTCTACGAGGGCACGTAGACAACACTCTCATCTCGTTGCTATGCATCACCATGGTCTTGGCGTGATCGTAGGAAATTTTTGAAATTACTACGTTCCCCAACAAAGGGTATCGTGAGCCTAGGTTTTTATGGTTTGATGATATGCACGAGTAGAACACAAGTGAGTTGTGGACGATACAAGTCATAATCGCCTACCAAAGATGTCATACTTTGGTTCAGCGGTATTGTTGGGATGACGATCCGGACCAACCTTACGCTGCATTTTACGCTGAGACCGGTTCCCTCGACGTGCTTTGCACATAGATGGCTTGTGGAAGACTGTCTCTCCAACTTTAGTTGAACTGAAAAGTGCTACGCCGGTCCTTGAGAAGGTTAAAACGGAGTCTATTTGACGAAGTATCGCTGTGGTTTTGATGCGTAGGTAAGAACGGTTCTTGCTCAGCCCGTAGCAGCCACGTAAAACTTGCAACAACAAAGTAGAGGACGCCTAACTTGTTTTTGCAGGGCATGTTGTGATGTGATATGGTCAAGACGTGATGCTATATTTTATTGTATGAGATGATCATGTTTTGTAACCGAGTTATCGGCAATCGGCAGGAGCCATATGGTTGTCGCTTATTGTATGCAATGCAATCGCTTCGTAATGCTTTACTTTATCACTAAGCGGTAGCGATAGTCGTAGAAGCATAAGTTTGGCAAGACGACAACGATGCCACGATGGAGATCAAGGTGTCGCGCCGGTGACGATGGTGATCATGACGGTGCTTCGGAGATGGAGATCACAAGCACAAGATGATGATGGCCATATCATATCACTTATATTGATTGCATGTGATGTTAATCCTTTATGCATCTTATCTTGCTTTGATTGACGGTAGCATTATAAGATGATCCCTTACTAAATTATCAAGAAGTGTTCTCCCCGAGTATGCACCGCTATGAAAGTTCTTCGTGCTGAGACACCACGTGATGATCGGGTGTGATAGGCTCTACGTTCAAATACAACGGGTGCAAAACAGTTGCACACGCAGAATACTCAGGTTATACTTGACGAGCTATGCATATAAGATATGACCTCGGAACACAGAGACCGAAAGGTCGAGCGTGAATCATATAGTTGATATGATCAACATATTGATGTTCACCATTGAAACTACTCCATCACACGTGATGATCGGTCATGGTGTAGTTGATATGGATCACGCAATCACTTAGAGAATTGGAGGGATATTTTTCTAAGTGGGAGTTCTTAAGTAATATGATTAATTGAACTTAAATTTATCATGAACTTAGTACCGATAGTATCTTGCTTGTCTATGATGTGTAGATAGATGGCTCGTGCTGTTGTTCCGTTGAATTTTAATGCTGCCTTGAGAAAGCAAAGTTGAAAGATGATGGCAGCAATTACACGGACTGGGTCCAGAATCTTGAGGATTATCCTTATTGCTGCACGGAAGAATTACGTCCCGAAGCACCGTTAGGTGCCAGGCCTGGTGCAAGGGCTGCGCCAGAAGTTGTGAACGTCTGCAAAGCAAAGCCGATGACTACTCTATAGTTCAAGCAGTGCCATGCTTTACGGCTTAGAACCGGGACTTCAACGTCGTTTTGAACACCATGGAGCATATGAGATGTTCCAGGAGTTGAAGTTAATATTCCAAGCGAATGCCCGGATTGAGAGATATGAAGTCTCCAATAAGTTCTATAGCTGTAAGATGGAGGAGAACGGTTACTGTCAAGGAGCATATACTCGTAATGTCCGGATATAACAATCACTTGATTCAACCGGGAGTTAATCTTCCGGATGATTGCGCCATTGATGTAATTCTCCAATCACCGCCACCAAGCTACAAGAGCTTCGTGATGAACTATAATATGCAAGGGATGACCAAAACAATGCCCGAGCTCTTCGCGATGCCGAAAGTCATGGAGGTAGAAATCAAAAAGGAGCATCAAGTGTTGATGGTTAACAAAACCACTAGTTTCAAGAAAAAGGGCAAAGGAAAGAAAAAGGAAACTTCAAAAAGAACGGCAAGCAAGTTGTCGATCAAGAGAAGAAACCCAAGTCTGGTCCTAAGCCCTAAACCGAGTGCTTCTATTGCAAGCGTGCTGGTCATCGGAAGCGGAACTGCCCCAAGTATTTGGCGGATAAGAAGGATGGCAAGGTTAACAAAGGTATATGTGATATACATGTTATTGATGTGTACCTTACTAATACTCGCAGAGCACTGGTATTTGATACTGGTTCTGCTAATATTTGCAACTCAAACAGGGGCTACTGGATTGCTTAAGATTGGCTAAGGACGAGGTGACGATGCGCGTGGAAATGGTTCCAAAGTCGATGTGATCGCAATCGGCACGCTACCTCTACATCTACCTTCGATTAGTATTAGACCTAAATAATTGTTATTTAGTACCAGCGTTGAGCATGAACATTATATCTGGATCTTGTTTGATGCTAGACGGTTATTCATTTAAATCAGAGAATAATGGTTGTTCTATTTATATGAATAATATCTTTTATGGTCATGCACCATTGAAGAATGGTTTGTTTTTACTTAATCTCGATAGTAGTGATACACATATTCATAATGTTGAAGCCAAAAGATGTAGAGTTGATAATGATAGTGCAACTTATTTGTGGCACCGCCGCTTAGGTCATATCGGTGTAAAGCGCATGAAGAAACTCCATACCGATGGACTTTTGGAGTCACTTGATTATGAATCACTTGGCACTTATGAACCGTGCCTTATGGGCAAGATGACTAAAACACCGTTCTCCTGAACTATGGAGAGAGCAACAGATTTATTGGAAATCATACATACCGATGTATGTGGTCCAATGAATGTTGAGGCTCGTATGGCGGATATCAAGTTATTTTCTCACCTTCACAGATGATTTGAGCAGATATGGGTATATCTACTTAATGAAACACAAGTCTGAAACATTTGAAAAGTTCAAAGAATTTCAGAGTGAGGTGGAAAATCATCGTAACAAGAAAATAAAGTTTCTACGATCTGATCGTGGAGGAGAATATTTGAGTTACGAAGTTTGGCCTACATTTGAAACAATGCGGAATAGTTTCGCAACTTACGCCACCTGGAACACCACAACGTAATGGTGTGTCCGAACGTCAGAATCGTGATTTTATTAGATATGGTGCGATCTATGATGTCTCTTACTGATTTACCGCTATCGCTTTGGGGTTATGCTTTAGAGACGGCTACATTCACTTTAAATAGGGCACCATCTAAATCCGTTGAGACGACGCCTTATGAACTGTGGTTTGGCAAGAAACCAAAGTTGTCAAGCTTCTGAAAGTTTGGGGCTGCAATGCTTATGTGAAAAAGCTTCAACCTGATAAGCTCGAACCCAAATCGGAGAAATGTGTCTTCATAGGATACCCAAAGGAGACTGTTGGGTACACCTTCTATCACAGATCCGAAGGCAAGATTTTTGTTGCTAAATTGAAACTTTTTGGAGAAAGAGTTTCTCTCGAAAGAAGTGAGTGGGAGGAAAGTAGAACTTGATGAGATAATCGTATCTACTCCCTTATTGAGAAGTAGTACATCACGTAAATCAGTTTCCGTGACACCTACACCAAATAGGGAGGAAGCTAATGATGATGATCATGAAACTTCAGATCAAGTTTCTACAGTAACTTCAGAGATCAACCAGAGCAAGATCCGCACTGTGAGTGGTACGGTAATCCTATTCGGAAGTCATGTTACTAGAACATGATGAACCTACGAACTATGAAGAAGCGATGGTGAGCCCAGATTCCACAAAATGGCTTGAGGCCATGAAATCTGAGATGGGATCCATGTATGAGAACAAAGTGTGGACTTTGGTTGACTTGCCCGATGATCGGCAAGCAATTGAGAATAAATGGATCTTCAAGAAGAAGACTGACGCCGATGGTAATGTTATCATCTATAAAGCTCGACTTGTTGCAAAAGGTTTTCGACAAGTTCAAGGGATTGACTACGATGAGACCTTCTCACCAGAAGCGATGCTTAAGTCCGTCTCAATCATGTTAGCAATTGCCGCATTTTATGATTATGAAATTTGGCAAATGGATGTTAAAACTGCATTCCTGAATGGATTTACGGAAGAAGAGTTGTATATGATGCAACCGTAAGGTTTTGTCGATCCAAAGGGAGCTAACAAAGTGTGCAAGCTCCAAATGATCCATTTATGGATCGGTGCAAGCCTCTCGGAGTTGGAATAAACGCTTTGATAGTGTGATCAAAGCATTTGGTTTTATACAGACTTTTGGAGAAGCTCAGATTTACAAGAAAGTGAGTGGGAGCTCAGTAGCATTTACGATATTATATGTGGATGACATATTACCGATCGGAAATGATATAGAATTTCTGGATAGCATAAAGGGATACTTGAATAAGAGTTTTTCGATGAAAGACCTCGGTGAAGCTGCTTACATATTGGGCATTAAGATCTATAGAGATAGATCAAGACGCTTAATAGGACTTTCACAAAGCACATACCTTGATAAAGTTTTGAAATAGTTCAAAATGGATCAGGCAAAGAAAGGGTTCTTGCCGGTGTTACAAGGTGTGAAGTTGAGTAAGACTCAATGCCCGACCACTGCAGAAGAGAGTGAGAAATTGACAGATGTTCCCTATGCTTCACCCATAGGCTCTATCATGTATGCAATGCGGTGTAGCAGACCTGCTGTGTGCCTTGTCAGAAAGTTTGTGCGGCAGTACCAAAGTAATCCAGAGTGGATCATCGGACAGCGGTCAAGAACATCCTTAAGTACTTGAGAAGGACTAAGGATATGTTTCTCATTTATGGCGGTGACAAAGAACTCGTCAGAACGGTTACGTCGGACGCAAGCTTTGACACCGATCCGGACGATTCTAAATCGCAAACCGGATAATGATTTACATTAAACGGAGGAGCCGTCGGTTGGTGCAGTTCCAAACAAAGCGTCGTATGGATCTACATGTGAAGTTGAGTACATAGTCGCTTGGAAGCAGCTAATGAAGGAGTCTGGATGAAGGAGTTCATAACCGATCTAGGTGTTGTACCTAGTGTATCGGGTCCAATGAAAATCTTTTGTGACAATACTGGTGCAATTGCCTTAGCAAAGGAATCCAGATTTCACAAGAGAACCAAGCACATCAAAAGACGCTTCAACTCCATCCGGATTTGGTCCGTGGGAGACATAGAGATATGCAAGATACATACGGATCTGAATGTTGCGCACCGTTGACTAAGCCTCTTCCACGAGCAAAACATGATCAGCACCAAGACTCCATGGGTGTTAGAATCATTACTGTGTAAACTAGATTATTGACTCTAGTGCAAGTGGGAGACTGAAGGAAATATGCCCTAGAGGCAATAATAAAGTTATTATTTATTTCCTTATATCATGATAAATGTTTATTATTCATTCTAGAATTGTATTAACAGGAAACATAATACATGTGTGAATACATAAACCTACAGAGTGTCACTAGTATGCCTCTACTTGACTAGCTCGTTAATCAAAGATGGTTTTGTTTCCTAACCATGAACAAGGAGTTGTTATTTGATTAACGGGATCACATCATTGGTTGAATGATCTGATTGACATGACCCATTCCATTAGCATAGCACCTGATCGTATAGTTTGTTGCTAGTGCTTTTCTTCATGACTTATACATGTTCCTATGACTATGAGATTATGCAACTCCGTTTGCTCGAGGAACACTTTTGGTGCTACCAAACGCCACAACGTAATCGGGTGATTATAAAGGTACATTACAAGTGTCTCCGAAGGTACATGATGGGTTGGCATATTTAGAGATTATGATTTGTCACTCCGATTGTCTGAGAGGTATCTATTGGCCCTCTCGGTAATGCACATCACATAATAATATCAAGCATTGCAACTAATGAGTTAGTTGTGAGATGATGTATTACGAACGAGTAAAGAGACTTGTCAGTAACGAGATTGAACTAGGTATTGAGATACCGACGATCGAATCTCGGGCAAGTGACATACCGATGACAAAAGGAACAACGTATGTTGTTATGCGCTTTTAACCGATAAAGATCTTCGTAGAATATGTAGGAGCCAATATGGGCATCCAGGTTCTGCTATTGGTTATTGACCAGAGAGGTGTCTCGGTCATGTCTACATAGTTCTCGAACCCGCAGGGTCCGCACGCTTAACGCTTCGATGACAGCTTACTATGAGTTGTTATGATGTTTCTGTACCAAGGTTGTTCGAGTCCCGGATGAGATCACGGACGTGACGAGGAGTCTCGAAATGGTCGAGACATAAAGATTCATATATTGGAAGTCTATGTTTGGACATCGGAAGTGTTCCGGTGAAATTGGGAATTTTACCAAGTACCGGAGGTTACCTAACCCCCGAATGCTAATGGGCCAACATGGGCCTTAGTGGAAAGGAGAGAAGGGGGCCCAAGTGCTGGTCACCCTTTCCCCTTCCCTAGTCCTATTAGGACTAGGAGAAGGGGCGCCTCTCTCTCCTTCCCACTTGGGAAACCTAGTTGGACTAGGATTGGGGGAATCCTACTCCCAAGAGGGAGTAGGACACCTGGCGCACCAAACCTTGGCCGGCCAGCCCCTCCCCTTCCCTCCTTTATATATACAGGCAGAGGGCACCCCATGACACAAGTTGATCCTTGAGATCTTTCCTTAGCCGTGTCACGGTGCCCCTTCCACCATATTACACCTCGAGAATACCGAAGCGGAGCTTAGGCGAAGCCCCGCGCCGGTGGAACATCATCATCGTCCACCACGCCGTCGTCGATTTAAACTCTCCCTCAACACTCGGCTGGATCGGAGTTCGAGGGACGCCATCGAGCTGAACGTGTGCGTAACTCGGAGGTGCCGTGACGTTCGGTACTTGGATCGGTTGGATCGTGAAGAAGTACGACTACTTCCTCTACGCTATGTCAACGCTTCCGTTGCTGGTCTACGAGGGTACGTAGACAACACTCTCATCTCGTTGCTATGCATCACCATGGTCTTGCGTGATCGTAGGAAAATTTTTGAAATTACTACGTTCCCCAACAGATTCGTCCTTGTCGGGACCAGAGCTTGCCGGCGAAGCCCCCTGCTTGTCGCTGGATGTGTCTGTCGTGGTTGCTAGCTCATCATCCGCCTCCCTCTCTGCTACTAACGCAGCACTAACCACTTGATTGGATGCCGCTATATATAGCAGCAACTTCTCTTGTGGCTTAGGTGCGACAAGTGTTGGAGTGGAGGACAGGTATCTCTTCAAGTCCTGCAGCGCTGCCTCCGCTTTCGGAGTCCATTGCATCGGACCTGCCTTTTTCAAGATTTTGAAAAATGGCAGAAGCGCCAGCCAAGCAGATCTAGAGATAAACCTGCCGAGAGCAGCTACGCAACCGGCAAGCCTTCAGACATCCTTGATGCGCTTTGGTGCTTCAATCTGCTCAATGGCCTTGATCTTGTCGGGATTGGCTTCAATTCCTCACGAGACACGAAGAACCCGAGAAGCTTGCCGGAAGGGACTCCAAACACACACTTGTCGGGGTTGAGCTTGAGGTTGATCTTGCGCAGATTTGCAAAGGTTTCATCTAATTCTTGAACCAGGGTCGCTTTGTCCTTGCTTTTGACCACTATGTCATCCATGTATGCTTCCACATTTCTGTGCATTTGCGGCTCAAAAGCATCATGAACTACTCTTGCAAACGTTGAACCAGCATTCTTTAACCCGAAGGGCATCCGCACAAAGCGATATGTGCCACATGGGGTGATGAATGCGGTCTTCTCCTCATCCTCTTCTGCCATGAAGATCCTGATGATATCCTGAATATGCATCCAGAAATGAAAGCAAATCACATCCGGCCGTGGAGTCAACAATCTGGTCGATGCGCGGTAAGGGAAATGGATCTTTGGGACGAGCTTTATTGACATTTGTAAAGTCGATACAAAGCCTCCATTTCCCGTTAGCCTTGCGCACAACTACAGGATTGGCCAACCACGTAGGATGGAGCACTCCTCTGACAAGGACTGCTGCTTCCAGCTTCTTGATTTCTTCCGCGATGAACTCTTGACGCTCCACTGCTTGCTTCCTGGCTTTCTGCTTGACGGGCCGCGGATGAGGACAAACGGCAAGACGGTGCTCAATTACTTTCCTGGGAACACCGGGGATGTCAGATGGTTGCCACGCAAACACGTCGACGTTCGCCCGCAGGAAAGCAACGAGCGCGCCTTCCTATTTAGGGTCGAGAGAGGCACTGATGGTGAAGGTACCACCAGTGCCGTCCTCCTTGGCGGACACCTTCTTGGTCTCTGGTGGAGCTGTCATCGTCTTCTTATACTTGCCGGTGGAGCTCGATGGTGCGTCCTCGACGGTAGTGCAGCACTCCGAAGAGGTGCGCTTGCCGGAGTGGGCATCAGAGCTTTGCGGACTTGGTCTTCTTCTTCCCCGGAGCTTCGGTGGCAAGTGGCTTGCAATCTGTCATGCTACTGCTTCCCGGTAGATCTTGTCGGCGCAGATAAGAGCATCCTTCTTGTCGCCAGGACAGAGATGACGCTTATCGGGCCTGGCATCTTCAGGAGGTTGTAGGCATAGTGAGAGGCCGCCATGAACTTGGTGAGTGCTGGACGGCCAAGTATTCCATTGTAAGGCAATGGAAAATCAGCAACATCAAAGGTGACCCTCTCAGTCCTGAAGTTCAGCTCGCTGCCGAATGTCACTGGCAACGTGATCTTTCCCTTCGGCTTGCTTCTTCCCGGATTAATTCCTTGAAAAGTGCCGGTCTCTTCGAGCTCGCCATCAGGGATCTGGAGTTTCTGGAGCACCGCGGAGGAGATCAGATTCAAGCCGGCCCCGCCGTCAACTAACATCTTGGTGACCTTGAGGTTGCGGATAGTTTGTGAAACCAACATCGGCAAGCACCCGACCGCAGCTTACGCCGATCGTGGTGGTCCTCAATATCAAAGATGATAGGCGTGCTGGACCATTTCAGAGGCTTGCGTGACTCGATGGATGGTTCTGCTGCATTGACCTCCCGCATCCACTGCTTGAGCTGGCGGTGGGAGGTGTGCAGAGAAGCACCGCCGTCAACGCACAGGACCTCTGTGGCTTTCTGGAACTCCTGCTCATCGGCGTCGTCATCATCCATGTCTTCATCGTCGTCTTCGTCTTCATCCTTGTCGCGGCCGCGGGGAGGCCTGTCTCCTTGCCGCTTGGCCTTGCCGCCCGCGCGCCTCCCGGCGGGGCGTTTCTTGCTGGCTCCTCCGGCACCTTCCGCCTTCTCCTTGTCGCGTCGCTTCGTATTCAGCTTTACATTGCTCGACAAGCTGCTCTACCTTCTTGCAGCTCTTGAGGTCATGGCCCTTGGTGCGGTGGATCTTGCAGTACTGCTTGCCGGAGCCGTCCTGCTTGTCGGCGGCCACCACAGGCTGGTGGTTGGTGCCAGCGGCAACCTCCTTGCCGGAGCTACCAGCCTTGGCATTCTTGTCTCCACCTCCGTTGCCGGACTACTCAACAACTAGCACATCTCTGCCTTTCTTTTTCCTGTTGCCCCGCCGCCGGCTCTTCTTTGCCGGGGCGGTTTCTTCACTGTCAGATCCTCCTGCCTCGGTATTCTCTCCGGGGAGTCTTCTCCCCTCCTCAGCACGTGCACACTTGTCGGCCAGGGCGTATAGCTCACTGACGTCTCTGATTTTGCACATCGCCATCTCCTCCCGCATCCTACGGTTTCGCACGTTCTGATGGAACGCGCTGATCACCGCGGCAGGGTGAACATTTGGGATGTTGTGCTGTACACGGCTGAATCTTTGAATATACTTGCGCAGGGATTCTCCTTCCTTCTGGGCGAGCAAATGAAGGTCGCTTTCTTGACCATGGGGTCTGTGGCCGCCTGTAAAGGCGCCAACAAACTGATGGCATAGATCTGCCCAAGAAGATATGGAGTTTTCCGGCAAGTGCATGAGCCAGGACCTGACCTTGGGCTTGAGTACCAGCGGGAAGTAGTTGGCAAGGATCTTGTCGTCTCGCCCCATGGCAGCCTGCACCGCGATGGTGTAGATGCTGAGGAACTCCGACGGATGCGTCTTGCCGTCGTACTTCTCCGCATGCGTCCTGGCTTGAAGTTTTTCTTCTTGGGCCCTTTGGACTTGCCGCAGCTCACGAGTGAACACAGGCAACCCACCGCTGCACGGCAAGTCGCCTGGTTCCTCTGGCGCTGCATGTCAACAGAGGGCCCGGCGCGCTTGTCGGATTGACGTCGCGCTTCTTTTCGGCGCTCGATGCGAGTTCGAGCGTCCTCTTGCTGTCGATCATGTAGCACTTGGCGCTGATCGCGATGAGCTCGTGGATCTGATGACGCAGCGGGAGTCATTGTCGAGGTGGATCCGGCGAAGTCGGCGATCTTAGCCATCGGGCGGAGAGTGCATGGTGGTTGCACCCCCACCGGTCTCGTCGCCACCGGCTCGTGTTTGGCAGTCTTGCCGCGGCAGCGATGCACTCGGTTGTTGCGGAGCGTCGCCGTTGGCGAAGCCGATGAGACTCTGTATGGTGGCCCTCCACTCGTCGACCTTGTCGGCCGTTGGAGGGTAATCCAGGAGCAGTTGAGCTCTCGCCAGAGCTTCTGCTGGAGTGGTGGCTGGCAGTGGCGAACGACGCGAGGAACGGGATATGCTCGGACTTCTATCTATGTTAGAAGGAGCAGTATCCTGTCCGAGCGACCGTGCCTCGCTCGCGCCAGCGTGTTGGCGTACATGCTGGTCTTGAACGTCCCGGGATCCTCCAGCTTGATCTCGGTCCAACGAGCGTATGGCATTGTGAATGCCATGACGCTGTCGGTCCCAAGGCTTCTGAGACGGGCGCGGTGCATGTACGGACGCCGAGGTCTGCGCAGCCTTGTCCTTCGCCTTGGCAGCAGCGTGAGCGCCCCCGTCGCCGTCCGTTCTCCCGCCGGCGTCTACCCCACCACCTGTTTGCTTCGGTGGCGGTGGGTTCGACGCGGACGGGGCTTCTGCCGCCGAAGCCTTCTTCTTCGGTGGCATGTTGACGAAGGTGATGAAGATCTAGCTCGCGTGGACGCCGGATCAGGTTCACACAACCTCGACGCCCCCTACCTGGCGCGCCAAAGATGTCGGGGCAGGCTGATCTGGCCCACGAACACCTATGGGGCCGGCGGACCGAGCCCCTTTCGGTTCGGGCGGAGGCGGAGGTCGCACGAAGATCAGATCGAGGCGGCACGCGAGAGGTTTACCCAGCTTGAGCTCTCCCGAGAGATAACACTCCCTCTTGCTGCATGTATGATTTGTATTGTGTTCTTGCTAGGGAGCTGAGAGCTACAAGTATACTCCAGCTGCTAACGAGACCTAGCATGAGAGTGTTGAACCCCCTCTCGTTGCGCATGGGCCTCCTTTTATATGCACAAAGGGGCTCCGGCGGTGGCAACGTAGATGGGGGTACAAATGGAAAAACAGTGGTTGGTACACCTACTTGTACAGTGTACAGTGTAATATACCTAACCCTGACGGCAGGGGAGAAAGGCATTAAATGCCCGTCTTGTCGCCCTAACAGTGCAAATAGGGACCGTCAGGGGGCGCCACCGTCCGCCACGATGGCAAACTTGCCAGCGCCGCTTGCCACCTCGCACCGCTGGCTGCACAGCCTCTCGCCAGGCGCGCCTGGAAAGGCCCCAGGGCGACACGTTAGTGGATGCGCAGGAGCGTAGGTACAGAGAGGTGGTCGGCCGCGGCAAGTGCCTTGCCGCGGTTGTTATCTTGTCGCGCCCGGAAGCTTGTCACTCACCGGGCCTTCCCGGCAAGCTCCTCTTGTCGGGGTCTTGTCTTGTAAGTGCCTGGGGTGGCTTTCCCGGCAAGCTCCTCTTGCCGGGGTCTTGTCTCCTATGTGCCTTGGGTGGCCTTCTCGGCAAGCTCCTCTTGCCGGGGCCTTGCCTCCCTGGCTTGAATACTTTGTTCTTGAATGGCTCCAAAGGAACCACGGAGGGCCTTGGCGGTCACCCGTTAAGCCTTGCCGCGGAGGGCTGCAACTGCCCGTGCACGAGTTAGGGATACTAGGGTACCCCTACTCTAGTACACCGACACTTCTCGACTGCGATCATGAGGGACTCGGCCAACCGACTGCTCTCAACTGCACAGGCGGATGACTTCTTGTAGTCGCCGACTATGGTCAGAATTCCCTTGGAACTCGGCATCTTCATCTTGAGGTAGGCATAGTGGGGGACCGCCATGAACTTGGCCAGAGCAGGCCGGCCAAGTAGTGCATGGTATGGGCTCTCAAGGTCCACCACCTCAAACCAGACTGGCTCTCGGCGGAAGTGATCCTTGTCTCCAAAGTGGACGTCTATCTAGATCTTGCCGATTGGTGAGCAGGAAAGGCCAGGAACTATGCCATGGAATACAGTCCAGCTGGACTGAAGCTGCCTTTGTTTGATTCCTAACTTCTCCATGGTATCTTTGTACAGGATGTTGATGCTACTGCCGCCATCTATCAGAACTCAGGAGAAGCGAGAAGCTCGCCTATCAGTGGCATCTAGAACCACGGCATAGGAGCCGGGATTGGGCATCACTTCCGGGTGGTCGGCTCTGCTCCAGCTGATGGGCTTCTCGGACCAATGCATGAACTCGGGGGTCTCTGATGCTACCGCATTCAGTTCTTGTTGTTGCAGCCGCCTGCTGCGTCGGTCATCGGCCACACTGGTGAACACGACATAAGCTCTGTGCTCTTCTAGATACTCGTCTTGTATGGCTCCAACTGGTCTAACCGCCGGCTGCTGAGGCAGAGGAGGAGGCAGCTGCCCAGCAAGCGGAGGAGGCAGAAGGCCATCGCCCTTGGCAATCCTGGTGAGCCAATGGCACTTCCGAGTGGTGTGGTTGGACGGCTTCGCGCCGCTATGAAATTTGCAGGGCGCGTCGAGAGTCTGCTCATACGATAAAGCCGGCAGCCAATTGGACTTGCCGCCCTTCTGGCGCTTGGATGGGGGCTGCCCTTCCGGCTGCTGGTCTTCGACTGTCGCCACCTGCCGGCTTGTGGAAGCCGGCTGCATGGCCTTGCGCTTGTTGTCGCTTGGTTGTTGGCGCCGACTGGTGTTGCCAGCCGGGGTCCGAGGAGTCTAAGGGGCCACTTTGCCAGACGCATCAACTTGGATATCTGCCTTCATGGAGGAGTCGGCCATGGTGTATTTGTCTGCTATGATCAGCAGCTCGTCGAGGGTCGCCGGCTCATCAGAGAGGAGTCGGTGCTTGAGGAGGGTGCCCTCTCGGCAACCAGCGGTAAAGTATTCGATGGCCTGCACCTCGTGCACGCCCTCGCAAGAGTTGCGGAGCTCGGCCCAGCGCGTGAGGTAGTCGCGAGTCGACTCGTTGGGGCCTTGCACACAAGGAGAGCTCGCGGGGCTTGGGCGGCCGCTTATACGTGTTGCTGAAGTTGTGGATGAAGGCCTCGGTGAATTCAACCCAGCTGTTGATGCTGCGGGGCTTCAGACTGTTTAGCCATGTCCGGGCCGTGCCCTGGAGCATGAGCGGAACGTACTTCATAGCAACGCGCTTGTTGCCGTTCCTATGCTGACGGTTGTGGAGTAGTCGACCAGCCAGTCCTCCGGCTTCAAGGAGCCAGTGTATTTGGGCGTGACTCTTGGGAGCGTGAACCCTTTGGGGAAGGGCTCGTCTCGAATGCTGGGGCCAAAACAAGGCGGACCCAACTCATCTCCCTCTTCTAGCACCAGGGACCGGTGGAGACGGTCGATCCAGTGGCGGGCATCATTTTCTTCGACTCACTCTCGGTGGCCCAGGCGGTCGCCGAGTGTCGGGTGATCAACAGGCGGCAGGGAGACGCGCATTTCCCTGCAAGGGGGAGGAGGCGGAAAGTCATCCCGGCGTTCCACTTCTCTGGGGCGGCCGTCTTGGTCGCGCTCGATGGTGATGCGAGTCCGGCTACGGCTGGCAGCCGGCTCCTTGTCTCGTATTTCACGGACGCCACCTGTTGGCGTCCGGGATGTCGCGCCTTGATCTCGGCAGGGAGGCAAGTCGTCATTTTGCTGGTGCGGCGCGTCAGTGCGGCAGCCGGCCTCGTGCTGCTCGGCCCGCGTCGAGGAGCCGCTGGACGCGCTCCGCCATTTGGCGACGTTGTTCGCCCTCGAACTTGTCCAGCTCTTCTGCTGCCGCCTGGGCAGCCCGGATATTTTTCGCGGCCGTGGCATAGACGGGGCGATCTGCCCCGAACAGGTTGGCAATGGCCACGTGCTACCTCTTGAGCACTGCGTTGGATTTCCTTGAAGAGGAAAGGATGATGCAGCAAAGTAGTGTAAGTATTTCCCTCAGTTTTTGAGAACCAAGGTATCAATCCAAAGAGGAGGCTACGCGAGTCCCTCGTACCTGCACAAAGCAAATAACTCCTCGCAACCAACGCGATAAGGGGTTGTCAATCCCTTCACGGTCACTTACGAGAGTGAGATCTGATAGAGATGACAAATAATATTTTTGGTATTTTTGTGATAAAGATGCAAAGTAAAATAAAAAGCCAAGTAAAAAAGCAAGGGCAATAATAAAGTGTAGGAAGATTAATATGATGAAGATAGACCCGGGGGGCCATAGGTTTCACTAGTGGCTTCTCTCAAGAGCTTAAGTATTTTACGGTGGGTGAGCAATTCATCGTTGAGCAATTGATGAATTGAGCATAGTTATGAGAATATCTAGGTATGACCATGTATATAGGCATCACGTCCGAGACAAGTAGACCGACTCCTGCCTACATCTACTACTATTACTCCACTCATCGACCGCTATCCAGCATGCATCTAGAGTATTAAGTTTATGAAAACAGAATAACGCCTAAAGCAAGATGACATGATGTAGAGGGATAAATTCATGCAATATGATAAAAACCCCATCTTGTTATCCTCGATGGCAACAATACTATACGTGCCTTGCTGCCCCTACTGTCACTGGGAAAGGATACCGCAAGATTGAACCCAAAGCTAAGAACTTCACCCACTGCAAGAAAAACCAATCTAGTAGGCCAAACCAAACTGATAATTCGAAGAGACTTGCAAAGATAACTAATCATACATAAAAGAATTCATAGAAGATTCAAATATTGTTCATAGATAATCTTGATCATAAGCCCACAATTCATCGGTCTCAACAAACACACCGCAAAAAGAAGATTACATCGAATATATCTCCACCGAGAGAGGGGGAGAACATTGTATTGAGATCCAAAAAGAGAGAAGAAGCCATCTAGCTACTAACTATGGACCCGAAGGACTGAGGTAAACTACTCACACTTCATCGGAGGGGCTATGGTGATGATGTAGAAGCCCTCCATGGTGGATGCCCCCTCCGACGGAGCTCCGGAACAGGCCCCAAGATGGGATCTCATGTGTACAGAAGGTTGCGGCAGTGGAATTAGGTTTTTGGCTCCGTATCTAATCGTTTGGGGTACGTAGGTATATATAGGAGGAAGAAGTATGTCGGTGGAGTATCGTGGGGCCCATGAGGGTGGAGGGCGCGCCCTGGGGGGGTGGGCGCGCCCCCTACCTCGGGCCCTCCTCAAAGCTTCCTTGATGTAGGGTCCAAGTCTCCTGGATCATGTTCTGTGAGAAAATCATGTTCCTGAAGGTTTCATTCCGTTTGGACTCCGTTTGATATTCCGTTTCTTCGAAACTCTGAAATAGGCAAAAAACAACAATTCTGGGTTGGGCCTCCGGTTAATAGGTTAGTCCCAAACATAATATAAAAGTGGAAAATAAAGCCCAATATCGTCCAAAACAGTAGATAATATAGCATGGAGCAATCAAAATTATAGATACGTTGGAGGCGTATCACGCCACCTTGTATTCTTTGGACCTTGCCAAGTAATTTGGGCCGGCCCGGGAGCGGGCGGGCCACCCACAGCGCGGTCCATCTCGCGCTGATAGTCTTCCGACAGGCGTCTCATGCTGGCCAGCTTCTTGGCGCCCATGATGAGCTGGATGCGGCGTGCTTCCAGCATCTCGGCGTCGGCGTCTTCTGGGATGGGCGCCGTCAGGTCTTGCACTGCCACGTCGAGCGGGTCGCAAGCACCTCCGCCGGAGTGCTCGCCGTGACCGATGACAAGCACCTCCATGACGGTGCTTCTGCCACTCTCCGCGCGAGGGAGCGGCTCGTCGTAGACCACCACGTTGGTGGGGAATGCATCAAGCGACGCAGTGTCGGAGTCGACCAACATCGGGTCGGTGGAGCCTACAGACTCCAGGTCCACAGCTGGCTTGCTGGTGACGTAGAGCTGATCGAGGAGGCCCACTAGGCGGCTCTCGGGGCAGTCAGTGCCCGCGTCGGAAGAGGGCTCGTCGAAGAGGTGAACCTCGCCAATAAGATCGACGAGGCAGCTTGCGGCGCAGGCGACCTCTGCACCATGCAGCGCGTCGGTGCAGACTCCGTATGGCGCGTCGGGCTGGCTGCGCTCGCCAGGGAGGAAAAGTGTTCCCGTCCAGAACAGGTCTTCGGATGACGGTGCACCTCTCCCCATGGTGGGCGCCAAATGTCGGGGGTTGGGTGCGACATATGCCAATGGATGGCTTATCATGGTGGGAGCGAGTAGAACACCGTCGGTGCCTGGAAGCGGGATGAGGCGTAGACACGAACGCCGGCGTACTTTACCCAGGTTCAGGGCTCTCCAAGGAGATAACACCCCTAGTCCTGCTCTGCGGGGTCTCCGCATGATCACTAAGGAACAAGTGAATACAATGGTGCTCCTTGAGCTGTATGCTAGTGGTAGGAAGGCAAGGCTAGCTCTCTCCTTTCTCTTTGGGTTGGTCTAGTTCTAACAGGTTGGGAACCCTTTGCGTGGGTGCCCTAGGGGGTTTATATAGTCCGACCCCCCAGGGTTACAATGGTAATCCGGCCGGATGGAGGGCCTGGCCGTCAGTCCCTTCGGCCGCCGGCTTCTCCGCCGACTGTTGGGGCCCACCGCCTGGGGGCCCCTCCGACAGGTTGGGTACGGGGCCGACAGGCCGTCCCCGCTGTTCTCGGGTCTTGTCGGCTGTTGATCACTGTAGCCGTCACTCTAATGATGCAGGCTTGGTGAGGGGGTTGTGATGATGTCAGGGATGGCGTGGCAACAGTGCCGCGCCGGGCGGAGATCTGTGCCTGTATGGTGCACTATGGCCATGCTGCCCCTGGATGGGGGGATGGGCTACACTGTAGCCATTCCCTGTCTCGTCTTTCTTGATGAGGGCACATGCTTCATTTGTGCCATGGGCCGACTCCTCGGGGCCGGCTTCTCTAGAAGCCTCCAGCTAGGAGTCGGCTTGTCTTGACCTCGCCTCCAGGACTCGGCCGTCTACGGGCAGCCGGCTATTCCTCCAGCAAGCTTCCAGAAGGAGTCACTTCATCATGGCGCTTTGAAGGGTGCGGCTAGCCCCGATGTATTGAAAGGTTCTGGGCCTTGGGTTGGCCTACCCGTGGCCCATTACTCCGACACCTTGCGTCCTCGAACATTGAAAAGGTAGTATGACCCATTGTTCAGGTTTTTGCTGACAACAAAATGTCCTTCCCAAGGTGGGGTTAGTTTGTGCATATCAGTCTGATCCGGGATAAGCCGGAGCACCAAGTCGCCCTCTTGAAAGTTTCTGGTTTTAACCCGGCGGCTGTGATAACGGCGCAGATCTTGCTGGTAAATCGCCGAACGAGCCGCCGCAAGGTCACGCTCCTCATCCAACAGGTCAAGTGCATCCTGACGTGCTTTTTCATTATCAGCTTCAACATAGGCCACCACATGGGGCGAATCATGACGGATGTCACTAGGGAGAACTGCCTCTGCTCCATAAACCATGAAGAAAGGTGTGTAACCCATAGATCTGTTGGGGGTAGTATTGATACTCCATAACACTGAGGGTAACTCCTCCACCCAATAACCCAGCGTCCTTTGCAAAGGGACCATAAGCCGAGGCTTGATGCCTCACAAAATCTCTTGATTAACTCATTCAGCTTGACCATTAGACTGGGGGTGCACCACTGAGGATACATCAAGTCGAATATGCTCACGTTGACAAAATTCTTTCATAGCACCTATAGACAGATTAGTGACATTATCATTTATGTTGATGTGGGGAAAGCCAAATCAGAAAATCACCTTTTTGATGAATTGAACGACCGTCACCGCGTCACACTTACTAACCGGCTCTACTTCAACCCACTTTGTAAATTTGTCAACCGCCACCAAAAGGTGGGTATTCTTATCCTTGGACCTTTTGAAAGGCCCAACCATATCAAGCCCCCAGACGGCAAACGACCAAGCAATTGGAATCATCCTCAATTCCTGAGCCGGCACATGAGCTCGTCACGCAAATTTCTGACAACCATCACATTTACTGACCAAGTCTTCTGCACCAGCATGAGTCGTTAGCCAATAAAATCCCTGACGGAAAGCCTTGGCTACGAGAGACTTAGAGCCGGCATGATGACCATAATCTCCTTCATGAATCTCTCGTAAAATCTCACAGCCTTCCTCAGGAGAAACTCAACGTTGAAACGCCCCTGTGACACTGCGATGATGCACTCTCCATTGAGAATAGACATTGATTTAGACCGCCGGGTTATCTGCATGGCCAAAGTTTCATCGTCAGGTAACTCGCCCTGGGTCATATAAGCAAAATATGAAACTGTCCAATCAGGAATAGCATGAAGAGCCGCCACCAGTTGTGCTTCCGGGCCAGGAATAGGAAGATCTTCCTATGTGGGCAATTTGACGAAAGGGTTATGCAGGATATCCAGGAAAGTGTTAGGTGGCACCGTCTTATGCTGGGATCCTAACCGGCTCAAAGCATCAGTCGCCTCATTTTTCCTGCGATCAACATGTTCAACCTGATAACCTTTGAAGTGACCCACGATAGCATCAACCTCTCGATGATAAGCCGCCATCAGCGGATCCTTGGAATCCCAAGTACCAGGAACTTGCTGAGCCACCAGATCTGAGTTGCCAAAACACCTCACCTATCTTTAGTTCATCTCCTTAGCCATCTGAAGACCATGGAGCAAGGCCTCATACTCAGCTGCATTGTTAGTACAAAGGAACATCAACCGGCAAACAGAAGAAAATTTATCACCCCGTGGGGAAGTCAAGACAATTCCAGCCCCCGAGCCCTCTAACTGCCTAGATCCATCAAAGTGAATAGTCCAACAAGTGTTATCCGGCTTCTCCTCATGCATCTGCAGCTCTGTCCAATCATTTATGAAATCCACAAGCGCTTGAGACTTAATGGCTATTCGAGGCATATACTTCAAACCATGAGGTCCAAGCTCAATGGCCCACTTGGCTACCCGACCAGTGGCTTCTCTGTTCTGAATAATATCCCCTAAAGGAGCATAACTAACCACAATGATGGGATGACCTAGAAAATATTGCTTGAGCTTTCGACTAGCCATGAACACCCCATACACAAGCTACCGCCAATGCGGATACCTCTACTTGGACTCAATAAGCACCGCACTGATATAGTAAACCGGCCGCTGAACAGGCTGCTCTTGCCTGATTTCTTCCTTTCCACCACAATGTCTACACTAACAGCTCGGCTATTGGCAGCCACATATAACAGCAAAGGTTCCTTATCAATGGGAGCAGCAAGAACCGGTGGCTCAACCAAATGTTTCTTCAAGTCCTCAAATGCCTGATCAGCAGCATTACTGTCGGCGTCCTGGGAACGGGGGTACCCAGACTTGCCTGCCTGCAGCCCAGGACGTGGCTCCACCAACGGCCTGGTACGGCCCACCTTCAACAGGAACCACTCAAGACCCTCACGAGGGGCCAAGCCTTGCGAGCTAGACGACACCAAGACCTCCTGAGGGGTGGCCTCGCTAGGCTGGCTCCAGAGGAGCAGAGATATCTATGCAAGGGTCACCTCGTGAGGTCCACGTGACGTGAGCCGTGATGACCAGGGTCAGGCGGGCACCAGCGGGTGCAATGTACCATTTTCGTATTTGGTGCTAAATGGGAAGCGCAGGCGAGGAGTCCCGAGGCATCAGTCAAAGGTTTCCATATTTGTGCAACAAGACCAAGACCAACAAGACGGTAGGACGGAGGTCATCATGGAGCCCATAGCGGCGTCACCACAAGATCCATTGGTAGGCGAAGACCACCTTTTGTCAGAATAGCTTGTACTAGTTGTCTTCCTTCAAAATTGGCCGTTGTGGGACCCCTTCCCGCCTGACATTTGGGAAGAGGACCAGGTCCACTATAAATAGGACTGGCCACCACCCTAGCAGGGGGGATCATTCAGACCATCCTCGCACACACAAGATCACCAACCTCAAGAACACGTCTCCTCAGGAGGTTGTTCATCCCTTGTACTAGTTCATCCTCAGCCTACAAGGCAATCCACCACGGTATTACACCATAACGGTGGCCCGAACCAGTATAAACTCTTGTGTCTCTTACTCTTTGGGTTCGACGAGCTAGTCCTTGAGATCATTGCGAGAGCGAGCTAGGGAGAGAGAGAGATCTTCGGGTGCATCCCAGTGTTCGAACCTCAAGGGTTTGCCGGAACCCGTAATCCGACATTTGGCGCGCCAGGTAGCGGGTGCGCTGAAGCCTTCCTTCCGTCAATCGGCCCACCAAAACCCCGTGGTTCCAATGTCTGGCAACCCAAGGACCAACGCCGACCATTGGGCTGCTTGCTCCATCAGGACGGTGCCATCCGCCTAGGGAGACCTCAACTCCGCACTCCAAACGGCCCGCGCACCGTCGAACGGCGCAGGACGCGACCGGCGCGGATAGACACCTTCCACCCTCACACCGCGGCGCGCGTGGGCTGCCGCAAGATCGTCAAGCTACGCTGCGCCAACGGCGCCCCACACCCGACGGGAACAAGGGAACATGCGAGCCGCGCTCATAGTGGCGTGGGAGCTGCTGCGGTGCGGGCTGGCGGAGAGGGGTAGCGACGCGTTGCCGGAGCGTGTCGCTGAGTTGTTGGACGCTGCCTCCAGGGATACGCCGCCTTTCTGCTCCTTACCTACATCTCAAGTTTTGGCTAGATCGCCACGTGTGCCTCATCGCACCCGCGTGGTCCCAGGCGTACTAGGAGGGTTCATCAACGTCAGCACGGCCGATGGTGCCGAACATCCGGCCGCGCCTGCGCTTCCCCTGGGAGTGGCAGGTATGGGCGTTTCCCCATGGGGCCATAATGGTGCGCCACCCTACAACCACCAGGGGACGCGCGGGGCCCGGTGGCGCGGGGCGCGGGGTGCCTTGGCGGGTGTTCCGGAGCCTATGTGCCCTGCATGGTGGATCAGGAGTACGCGCCAGAGGATGGTCCCTACTCATTTCTCGAGCCAAGCTGGGAAGAAGAGATGCTGGAAGTTGAGGCCTTCCACGAGCCACCCAGGAGCCTCGCCGACCCCGCCAACGACAATAACCATAGGGTACCACTGATATCTCAGGAGCAGGCTTACGCAAACCATGGGTCGCAGGTGGACCAGGCCACAGCGGCGGACAGCAACCCCAGGGTGGCAGCCCCGCTCCAACTAGGGGTAGCGCACTGGGGGCTGCACGGGAGGGGTCTGGAGCTTGGCCCTCCTCCGTGTCACACAGAGCAAGGCGTTGCCCGGAGGTAGGTCCTCTGCCTGGGAGGCGCCGGCGAGCCCTCCCCATGGCAGAGGGCCCGTGGTCGCTGAGGGCGCCGCTAGCGTCCTCTTTGCACGTTGGCGCCGTCCTGGTTTCTAGACGCCCCAACGGTGGTCGGGGTGGCGCAGGGCGGGGCCCTCACCTGGCGATATGAAGCAAGGCTCACGCCGGTGAAGGTCTCTGTCGGTGTCAGAACAGGCGGATGTCGGGTAGGGGGTCCCGAACTGTGCGTCTAAGGTCAATGGATATAGGAGACAGGGGGCACAATGTTTACCCAGGTTCGGGCTCTCTCTATGGAGGTAATACCCTACTTCCTACTTGATTGATCTTGACGAATATGAGTATTACAAGACTTGATCTACCACGAGATCATAATGGCTAAACCCTAGAATCCTAGCCTATATGACTATGGTAATGAATCTCCGCCCTCCGGACTATGTCCTCCAGTTTATGTAGACACCGGGAGGATCTAGGGTTACACACGATCGGTTACAAAGAAGGGAATCTACATGTTTGATTGCCAAGCTTGCCTTCCACGCCAAGGAGAGTCCCATCCGGACACGGGTGCAGTCTTCGGTCTTTGTATCTTCACAGCCCATCAGTCCGGCCCATGGCTAACAAGCGGACGCCCGAGGACCCCTTAATTCAGACTCCTCAAGAGTCTCCTCGAACCAGTCTTCAATGACGAGGTGTTCGGCGCATAGATTGTCTTCGGCATTGCAAGGCGGGTTCCTCCACTGATGACTTCCAAGAAGTGTATTCGGCCTTCCATTTAACGTTATACCCCTCGGCTTCTGTGTATCAACAACTTCAGCTTCCACGTGTCGAGCGAATGTGAGAGGTCAGGGTATTTTTGCACATAGCACCCCGGCCACGCGAGGGGCAGCTCCTTATTTAACGAGACTGGATCCCAGATCCATTCAACATCTTGCAGAGAAAATCCTCAAAGGTTGCTAGGAAAGAACACTCCAATATGTCTAGCATTCCCAGCCCCTCCTCCCGTCCCTGCGGCCCAGAGAGAGGCGAATGGGAGAAGTGCTCTGTATCCCACAGTCAGCTGGTGAAGCTGCAGATGCAGGGGTTTCTCCCCCCCCTTCGGATCTGGTCCCCGTTCGAGCAGGGTAGGCCTCCTTCAACGGTAGAACCCAGGCGGAGGATTTCCCCAATCCATCCGTGGGGGAACGAGTGTGTTTTGTCCCCTATCTGCTAAGGGGCATGGGATTTCCAATTCATCCATTCCTCCGAGGGCTTCTAGAATATTATGGCCTCCAACTGCACAACTTTACTCCAGCCTCCATCCTGCACATTGCGGGTTATGTCGCTTTATGCGAACTATTCTTGGGTTGTGAGGCCCATTTTGAATTGTGGAGAAGACTATTCTGCCTTGTCCCACGTAATCATGAAGGATCAATATTTGAAGTGGGCAGAGCTATAATATGGCGCATTGCCAAGACCGGACACCTATGTGGAACACCAAAGAAGGCGTCCGAAGAGTGGCCTTCCGAGTGGTGCTACATCCACGATGTCGTACTTCCCGACCCAGTCCGGAGAGGTCTTCCCGAGTTCACAAGTGTTCCTTTGAAGAAACGCCACAGCTGGCGCCCTCGGAGCCTCGAGGAGGAAGATAGTGCGGAAGTTCGCCAACTCTTGATAAAAATAAGGATGCTCGCCCAGTCTGGATATACGATAGTCAAAGGAATGGCGACCTCCATAGTGCGGGGGGTCCAGCCACTCCAATACAGAGGACTTCCCATGTGGAACTACAATTGGGAAGATGACGCCTCCCGCTGCGGCAGGAAGGGTCCATACACCCCTGCCGCCCTGGCCAAAATATTGGCCGAACTGTTCAAAGGGTAGGAAGAGGAGTTCCTGCGCATCAAGCACAAAGAAGGATATTCTATGTATAGTCCTCCTAGCTGGGTAAGCACCCAACTCTTCTGCTCTACTCATTCCACACCATGAGCTACATTCAATGAATATTAACACATCCATTTATAACAACACTGGCGAAATATTTCTGAGGGGCTTCAGAGCCCCGCCACGCCGCCCAAGGGTCACAATCGGGACCTTCACCCCGGATTCGAAGAGGATCCGGATATATTCGTGGTGCTCGAGAATGGTGTGTTTTACCAAACGAGCTATGATGGCACAGAAGTGGCCATCATCGCCGACTATCCCGGTCTTCTCCTCACTTCCCATGTAAGTAATCAGGAATCACCTTGTCCAAAAGAATTCTCTCATTCTACCTCACTGTCGTGGTATTCTCACGGGGGGCTTGCGAGTCGACAGATGCCACAAGGGCTTAGTGTGAGTGTAAGACTGCTGCTGATAGGACCGGGAGCGGGTATGCGAGTAGCACGCGGTGGTTTACCCAGCTTCGGAGCTCTCGGAGAGATAATACTCCTACTGCTGCATGTCTGAGTGTATCTGATATATCTAGTACAGAGTGCTTCTGGAGTTGTATCTGGGATCAGTACCATGGGTATCTGACTTTGTATATGCCTGTATGAGGCATGCTCTAGTGGCCGGCCATGCTCATTGCCGTGAGCATGTGGGTGCTCATACGTGTGTGTGGATGGATGGATAGCTAGCTATTTGCTTCTGTGTGTATGCGTGAGAGTCCATGGGAATGCATCCCCTTGATGGATGGATGTGTGCCTTTAGATAGTGTTGCGGTAGCTTAGGATGTAAGCTAGGTAGTGGCATGGGCTAAGCATGGTGGGGTGTCACACTTGTCCCCTGGGTCACTTCATAAATAGTGTCAGGGGACAAGTGACACTATACATGATGGCTGAGATGACACGTGAATAGTGCTCAGATACATCCGTCTCGTTGGTGTCTCATCGATGTCAGGTCGGGCTGCAGTCGGCAACCGGCTGGTTGGTGCAGTCGATCAGCTGGCAGCCGGCCTGGGAGCCGGCCGGGTCGAGTAGTCGGACGGGGAGCCGGCAGGAGCGGCTGGGCAATCGGACTGAGGGGCTTTGCTAGCCCCGATGTCTTGAATTATTGTCTCGCCGTCTTCAGGGTATCCGTGTCCAATTACTCCGACAATAGCCCCCAAGCCTCCGGGCAACTTGGCAAAGTTGGGCGGAGGTTTTTTGGTGAGTGTTCATGGAAATGATCATGAAAAAAGACAAAGTTAGTCCATGCAGGTATATCAAATGTTTCCTTTTAGCATTGCAAGTTTTATGCGGAGGGTGCCGACTCGGTTTCGTCTAAGCCCCCTTTAATCTTTTTCATGTTCCCTCCACTCTTTGGCTTGTGCTCGCTTGTTGGACAGCCGCTTCTGCGGTGCAATGGTCGAGAGTGGGCCGAGCGGAGTGTACTGATACTCGCACTGGCGCAGATTGGACCGAGCAGATACTCGTAAAGGAAACGGCCGGGTCACCCGAACCGTTTTTCTTCCCGGACGTTTTTCACGTGGGTGGCCTCTAGTGTTCACTCTTGCTAGGCGGACAGCCGCTATGCGGTCTGTGACTAAGAGTGGGCCTTTGGTACTGTGCATGCTACTAAGCCGTCTGCGGGGACTAACGTCTCAGGCCAAGCGGCCAGCCTCCAGGCCAACTCCGGCTGACGCCGGGGCGAACAATGATGCAACTGGAATAAAATGCGGAGGTAGAGCCCGAGCATCGCTCGGGGTTATCCGTGCTTGCGATATGCAAAAATATGCGGGTGAGGAGCTCACATTGATTTTCGTGTCGCCGAGGCGGAGTTTGTTGAAGATAGCCAGCGCGGCTCGGTGCTCGCGGCGTCCGTCGGCGCACCCGTTGGGTGTAGCCTTTGAACCCCCGGGTGCTTCAAGGGAGGTCCCGGCCGGTCAGGCTCGACCGGCCAGGCTGGGAGGCGTCTTGCAACGCCCTTTTTCTTTGTTTTCTCTTTTGCGGGCTGCTGGCAGCCGGACAAAACTCTTCTCTTGTCTGCAATCTTATGCGGGCCAACAAGACTCATTGGTGTAGCCCCGAGATTCGAGCCGATCACGAAAGCCGGGCGAGATCTCCTGACTACTTTGTCTTCTTCTTCATGCCACAACAGACTCCGCTTAGGTGTAGCTCTCGAATTCAGGCCGATCACGAGCAGTCAGGCCGGATCTCCCGACGACTACTTTGTCTTCTTCCTCGCGAGGGCGCTGGCCAACAAGACCTGGCTGGTATAGCCCCCGAGATTCGGGCCGATCACCGAGCAGTGGCCTGATCTCCCGGGCGACTACTTTGTCTTCTTCTTCAGGGCGCTACACACTACCGGGAGTGACGCTCGAGAAGGGTCCAATCGGTCGGGCTTGACCGGCCGGGTTGCAAAGCGGGGCCAGTCAGACGGGCCCCTCAGCCGGCTATGCATGCAGCTGTGCTTCCGGCCACACACTCGGGCGTGCTTGTGGCCGTGCAATCGGCCATGCATGCATATATATATATATATATATATATATATATATCGTGTTTTCCCTCTTTTTTAGAGCCGGCCCGAAGACTTTCCTCCAGCCGGCATCTCACTCGTTTTCTTTTCTTTGTATATAAGCAACCGGTAGGAGCGGGACGCGGCGGACGCCAACGGCCGGGTCGCGCCAGAGGCCGGCGTCCAGGTTGCCGGGAGCTGGCAGGCGGGTCGCCGGGCCGGAGCTGCCAACGCAGGAGGCCGGGTTGCGGGGAACCGGCAAGGACGGAGCCGCCACCGGTCAAGGCCGAGGCGGCGGCTGGTCGCGCCAGCAGGCGAGGGAGGAGTCGGCGAGCGGCCGGGTCACGCTGGGAGGCGTCGGCCGGGTCGCGTGGGCGCGACGGGAGGTGGCCGAAGAAACCGCGACCCGGCAAGTGCTCTGGAGGCCGGGCTCGGGGCCGGCTTGCTCGTGGAGCCGTACAGTGGAGGAGACGCCCGCGAGGAGGCAGCTGGACCCGGCCAGGCTCAGGGGAGGTGGAGCCGACCGCGAAAACTCGGCAGAGGGAGGAGCCGGCGGGGAGACAAGGCGCGGAGCTGGCCGGCAGCCGCGGGAGCGGGAGGCCGCAGCTGTGGAAGTCGGCGGGGGCGCGGGGCGACCTGGGCGCAACCCGACCACAAGGCAAAGTGCCAGCAGGCCGTGAAAGCACACCGGCGGGGCGAAGCCTTTGGCGAGGTCGAAGGAGGTGGGCGGTGGCGGCGAAACAAGGCGGCGCTGGAGCGGCGAGGCCGCATGACGGAGCAAAGGACGGGCGGCGAAGTCGACGACGCCGAGGGCGGAAGCCGCCTGTGCAAGCGGGTGCCAGAGCGGAGAGACGGGGGCGCACGAGGCCGGGTCGATGCAGGCCGGAGCCAACATGCGGTGAAGTCGGGACGGGGCCGCAGTCGGGACGGGGCCGCAGCCGGCACGGGCGGGTGGGCGCTGGCGACCACGGCGCCGGCAGCCGGACGGAGAGGCGAGGCGGCAGGCTGGAGTGAGTCGTGAAGCGCCGCGGCCGCGGCGCGTTTCGGGCGCGTGGGAGGTCTGAGCAGCGCGGGGAGGGTCCCTCGATCGGGAGGGACGGGGGAGAGCGGGGCACGAGCTGGTGGCCAGAGGGCGTCTGCCGCGTGCACGCAGGCTGCGAGCGGAACAACGCTGTGACGGGGCCGACACGCGGCCGTGGAGGCGACCCGGCAGCCGGCCTGGAAGGCCAGCGGAGCGGTGCAGGAGGAGGCCGGATGCAGGCCGAGGCGACGCGGCAGGAGGCAGCAGGGACGTGCAGATGCTTGGAGCAGACCAGAGTGGCGAGCTGTGGTTGCAGAGCAGCTAGGAGCGGAGGTCTCCGACCGAGCAGGAGGCCAGGCGCTGGGAGAAGGCGGCCGCGGAGGGCGTCACGGTGGCTGCACTGGGCAGAGGAGTGGCCGGTGGCGCGACTATGCGGCGGAGCGGACGCGCGAGGGGCCGAGGCCGGGCACGGAAGCCAGGCCGGGGCGATGCAACGAGGCCAGGAGCGGGAGGAAGTGAGCTTCTGGGTAGCATCTGACTTATGCAAAGGCAATGTACAGGATGTATATGACCATTGTCTGAAGACTATCTGACTTGTGCACAAGCAATGTCCGTCATGTATATGTGTTCGGGCATTGCATGGCCGAGGTTTGACCATTGTTGACTTGCATCTAGCTAGCTTGTATAAATAGCATATGGAGGAGCGAATCGCGCGTGTCGGCCGGAGCAAGGCACAACACGGAGGAAAGCAGACGCGAGCGGTGCGTGGAAGGTTGCGGCCGACCGAAGCAAAGCCCGCGCACGGCACGCGCACGAACTGACGGCCGGCATCGCAACGGTGATGATGAAGAGGCCGACGGCGAGGACGAGCGCGCGCCGTCCCGCACAGCTGCTCCGGGGGAGGGTCGAAGTCGAGCCCCGAAGGCCGCCGGAGAAATAGCGATGTCACAAGC
The DNA here is from genome assembly GCA_021605145.1 of Aegilops bicornis. Classification (NCBI taxonomy): domain Eukaryota; kingdom Viridiplantae; phylum Streptophyta; class Magnoliopsida; order Poales; family Poaceae; genus Aegilops; species Aegilops bicornis. Next base: position 192,772,142 of record CM038672.1, on the reverse strand, counting down.
GGGAAGACAAAGATGGTCCCGCCCGGACAGCGAAACCAGCAGCAGCGTGGTAGCATAATAGTAGTACCACCCCACGGTGGGCACCAACTGTCGTGGTATTCTCACGGGGGGCTTGCGAGTCGACAGATGCCACAAGGGCTTAGTGTGAGTGTAAGACTGCTGCTGTTAGGACCGGGAGCGGGTATGCGAGTAGCACGCGGTGGTTTACCCAGCTTCGGAGCTCTCCGGAGAGATAATAATCCTACTGCTGCATGTCTGAGTGTATCTGATATATCTAGTACAGAGTGCTCCTGGAGTTGTATCTGGGATCAGTACCATGGGTATCTGACTTTGTATATGCATGTATGAGGCATGCTCTAGTGGCCGGCCATGCTCATGGCCGTGAGCATGTGGGTGCTCATACGTGTGGGTGGATGGATGGATAGCTAGCTAGCTTGCTAGGTATTTGCTTGTGTGTGTGTGCGTGAGAGTCCATGGGAATCCATCCCCGGGATGGATGGATGGATGTGTGCCTTTATATAGCGTTGGGGTAGCTTAGGATGTAAGCTAGGTAGTGGCATGGGCTAGGCATGGTGGGGTGTCACACTTGTCCCCTGGATCACTTCATAAATAGTGCCAGGGGACAAGTGACACTATACATGATGGCTAAGATGACATGTGAATAGTGCTCGGGTACATCCATCTCGTCGGTGTCTCGTCGATGTCGGGTCGGGCTGCAGTCGGCAGCCGGGTTGTTGGTGTAGTCGGTCAGCTGGCAGCCGGCCGGGTTGAGCAGTCGGACGGGGAGCCGGCAGGAGCGGCCGAGCAGTCGGACTGAGGGGCTTTGCTAGCCCTGATGTCTAGAATTATTGTCTCGCCGTCTTTGGGGTATCCGTGCCCAATTACTCCGACACTCACCCACCGCACCATCGTGTGCTCAAAAGGGGAGGCGTTCGGCGCGCCATGCTACCCCAGGGGCATCTCCGAAGAGGGTGGTCCCTACGCCGGGCCAGCCTTCGAAGAGGAAGGCAAACAAAGAGATGGTCGAGCCTTCATCAAAGAGGTATAGATTCGCAAATACGTTTCTGTAGTAGTCGCATCCAACTGTGACTTTTCTGTTCACCCTATTTCAGGAAGAGGGTTTGCCGGACTATGTCCGAGGATCCAGCCGGTCGCGCTCCCAACACCGGGGATCCGGTCCCAGTCGAGGAGACGGGGGTTGATGGGGGAGCGGTGCTGGACTGTCCTTCGGGTGAGGGCTGAGAAGATATGTCCGTCACCAACTCAGAAGTGGAAAGTGCCATGAATCATCGGCGCCGGAGGGCCGTTTTACGAGATCCTCGCTTCTCAAAAGAAGCGTTCAATGCCTTCAGCTCGTCTGATACGTACATCCCGGCTGCTCGGGATGGTCTTAACAGGGCCACGGAGCAGCATTTAAAAGAATTATAGGTAAGTTTAATTTGTCTGTATATGGTACCCATATGCCAGTAGCCCCCGAGACTTGAAGCAGTTGGTACAAGTGATTTAAGGATCGTTGTATAACCAGGTTCTGACGGAGAAGAATAATCTGCTAACCCAGGAGTTGGAAAAATGCTGGACAGAACTAACTTCCGCAACTGCCGAACTGGAAGAATCCCAGAAGGCGTCATCTGGTAATATTCCCTTCCATCGAGAAATAATAATGGTGTACCAGCTTGTGCTCATATTGTTCCTTATCCTAACAGGATCGTCCAACCAACCGGAAGTGAAGCTGAAAGCCGCTCAAACGGGCGAGAAAGAGGCGAAAAGGCTACACGCCGCAGGCGAGCGCGTTCTAACCCGAGTCAGAGGGGAGAAAAACAAGCTCCAGGATCAAAACATCCAGCTGGGCGAGGAACTAAAAGATGTGCGGGCCCAGCTGGCTGACTCCGTGAAGGAGAATAAAATGCTGTGAGGCGGCATATTCAGTATGTGGCCGAACTTACCTTATGATAGTTCGGAGACGCAACGAACTGAGAGATGTATGTTTGAAGGTATGCTGTCAGGCCGTCCCGAAGAGGAGACGTCCGGATTGTCGGGTGATCTACTGCAAGGGCTGTCACAAGTGCACGAGCAAGCCCAGCAGGCAATGCAGAGTGTTGCCAAGGCCTTATGGCCATCTGCCTCCCCTCCAGGAAGCATGGAGGAGCTTTTAGAGCTATTCAAGGGAGCGTGGCGGCGTATCCGATTATGGAAAATATCGGCCTACCGGGAGGGTGCGCAAGAGGCTTGGGCCATGGCGAAGACACGGTATACCAAGCTTGATCCAAATTGCATGGCTCGGGTCGGACCTCTAGGGTCAGACGAAAAAGAAGTTCCCGTTAATTTGGTGTATGACCAAGTAGCAGTAGCTGCCAAGTATTCCCAACAGGATTGTAAGTTAGACAGCCTGTTGGATGGTATAGAGGAGAAAATTTATGAGTCCAAGTGACTGTGTACTTTCCTTGATATATATAAATCTAGATGAATTGTAAAACTATTGTCATGGCAGACCTTTTCGCTTCGACCTGTGGACCCAAAGGCGCGGAGTGTTTCCGAATACCAGTGCTGCCGAATAGACCATGGTATGCGTGGAAACCAGGCGTAGGGGTCATAGTTGCTTGAACAGACTAAGTTGTATCCGGCTAGTTATGTTATATTACGTTAAGATTGTAAGAAACACCTTCCATAGAGAATAGTTCCGTTAAGGGTTCCTTTCCCTGGGTGTGCATGCGTTGAAGTGCATGTCTGAACTGTGATTGAAAAATCGCAGTATATTTAACTTCTAGGGGTTCACAATGAAGTGAACGCAAAAAAATCTCTAATTCATCGACCGAATATTCCCTTAAGAACGCTAGCTTTCGGCTTCACCCAGTCTGAGGTACACGTCCGGATGACCCGGCAGTAACAATCGCAGAGGTGCTCCCTTTATGCCGTAGCCGAACTTATGGGAACATAGGGCATAAGCACAAGAGCCTGGCAACCCATGTTGGCCAAAACTTAAGTCATATAAATGCATATAATGGTGAAGAAAAGGTACATATGGAAAAAGCGCATATGTGATGAGCTTGATTCTTGGGAAATAATAATAGCAAGCTTCTGATCAAGAAGCCCCCAGGTATAATGGACGTACATTTTTAAAGATGTATAAAGGCCAAAGGCAGATCTAACCGCATCTAAAGTTGTAAGGTTGAAGAGAAAAAGCGAAAAGAGAGAGAAAGAAGAAAAAAAGTATTTATGGAAACAGTAGGGAGAAGGAAACGAACAAAGAGTTCGGCATTTAGGCGTAGAATCTTCGGAGTCTGGCCGTGTTCCAAGGGTTCGGCTCGAGGCGATTGTCTGATGCATTACGTAGGCGGTACGCACCTCCAGTGAGAACTTTGTCAATGATGAAGGTACCCTCCCATTTGGGCCTGAGTTTTACCTTTTTCTTTTCTGGCAAGCGTAGAACGAGTTCGCCAACGTTATAAGTCTTGGCCCGTACTTCTCTGCTTTGATATTTGTGGGCCTGTTGTTGATAAAATGCGGAACGGGCTTTTACAATGTCACGCTCCTCCTCCAAGGCGTCTAGGTTGTCCTGCCGATCGAGCTCGGCCTCTCTCTCTTCGTACATGCGCACCCGAGGTGAGTCATGTATAATGTCGCAGGGTAGCACAGCCTCTGCGCCGTACACAATGAAAAAAGGTGTGTATGCGGTAGTGCGATTGGGCGTGGTCCGCAGCCCCCAGAGTACGGAGTCAAGCTCCTCAACCCATTGTTTGTCTAATTCCTTCAAAGACCGCACCAGCCTGGGTTTGATGCCTCTCATGATAAGACCATTGGCCCATTCAACTTGACCCTTTGTTTGCGGGTGATAGACGGAGGCGTAATCTTGCTTGATGCCCAGATTGGCGCACCAAATTTTTACCTCATAGGCTATGAAGTTGGAGCCATTATCGGTGATGACACTGTGTGGAACACCATAACGATGTACAACGCAGGATATAAAGTCTATTACTGGTTCGGCTTCGGCCATTTTAACTGGTTTGGCCTCTATCCACTTGGTGAATTTGTCCACCATGACCAGCAGATATTTTTTCTTATTGCTTCCTCCTTTAAGGGGGCCGACCATATAAAGACCCCAGACCGCGAAGGGCCAAGTGATGTGGATTGTTTGTAGGGCGATAGGTGGCATATGGCTCTGGTTGGTGAAAAGCTGGATTCCGACGCAACATTGGACAAGATCCTGCGCGTCTGCTCGGGCTGTCGGCCAATTAAAACCTCTATGGAAGGCCTTGCTAAGAAGGGCCTGAGCGGCGGCGTGGTGGCCGCCGAGACCGGCATGAATTTCAGCCAGGAGCTGTCGCCCCTCCTCCTCGAAGATACATCTATGAAGGACTCCGGTATTGCTTTTATTGTAGAGCTCACCTTCGTGAACCTTGTAGGCCTTTGAACGCCGGATGATACAACGGGCCTCGTTTTGATCTTCAGGGAGTTCCTTTATATTGAGGTAGGCCAAGAAGGGTTCGATCCATGAGGCAATTACTGCCGTGATGAGGTGGGCCGACGATGTTATTTCGATGGCTGAGCCCCCAATGATATCAGCCTGTTCGGAATCTGGGGTTGTGTTCGGATCCGGACTAGTGTTGCCGCCCTCCCCTTGCCACACCACAGATGGCTTAAAAAGCCGTTCTAGGAAAATGTTAGGTGGGCCGCGGTCTCGCTTGGCGCCGATGCAAGCAAGAACGTTCACCGATTGATTACTTTCTCGGGCCACGTGATGGAACTCGAGCCCCTCGGACCGAGCCGACATTTTTAGGACAAAATTACGATAAGCCACCATCTTCGGATATTTGGCATCCAATTCTCCATTTATTTGAGATATTGCAAGGTTTGAGTCCCCGCGCACTTCCAGGCGTTGTATTCCCATGGAGACAGCCATCCGGAGACCATGCAATATGGCCTCATATTCGGCTGCGTTATTGGAGTCTATGTATAATATTTGGAGTACATACTAGATGACGTCTCCAGTGGGGGACGTTAAAAAGACGCCCGCTCCTAGCCCTGCCAGCATTTTGGAGCCATCAAAATACATAACCCAGTTGGAATATGTGCCGTACTCTTTAGGGAGTTCGGCCTCTGTCCATTCAGGAACGAAGTCAGCCAACACTTGGGATTTAATAGCTCGACGTGGTTTGTATGTAATATCGAATGGAAGGAACTCAATGGCCCATTTGGCAGTCCGGCCCGTGGCATGGCGGTAGTTTATTATGTCGTTGAGTGGTACTTCAGAAGCCACCGTGATTGAACACTCCTGGAAGTAGTGTCGTACCTTTCGGGATGCCATGAAGACCGCGTATGCTATCTTTTGATAATCGGGGTACCGGGATTTGCATGGTGTAAGGACAGTGGATACGTAGTATACTGGCTTCTGAAGCGGGAATTTGTGTCCATCCTGTTCTCGTTCAACGACGAGCACGGTGCTCACCACCTGACGTGTTGCCGATATGTATAGTAACATGGGTTTGCCGATTTTCGGTGCGGCCAGGATTGGGTTGCTTGCTAGAAGGTTTTTAATTTCTTCTAGCCCGGCTATTGCCGCGTCCATCCACGCGAAGTGATCGGTGCACCATAGAAGGCGATAGAGTGGTAGTGCCTTTTCTCCCAATCTGGAGATAAAGCGGCTTAGAGCTGCCACGCAACCCGTGAGTTTTTGGACTTGTTTTAGGTCTGTTGGCGTAGCCAATTGTGATAGAGCTCGGATTTTGGCTGGATTTGCTTCAATTCCTCTATTGGAAACGATGAAGCCTAGCGGCTTTCCTGCGGGGACACCAAAAACACACTTCTCCGGATTGAGCTTAATGTCATATGCGCGGAGGTTGTCAAATGTGAGACGTAGGTCGTCTATTAGTGTTTCGACGTGCCTTGTTTTGATTACGACGTCGTCCACGTAAGCTTCAACTGTCTTTCCGATCCGTTTCTCCAGTCATGTTTGGATCATGCATTGGTAGGTGGCGCCGGCGTTCTTGAGCCCGAAAGGCATGGTGTTGAAGCAGAATGGCCCATATGGGGTGATGAATGTTGTTGCAGCTTGATCGGACTCCTTCATATTGATTTGATGGTATCCTGAATATGCGCCGAGGAAACAGAGTGAGTCGTGTCCTACAGTAGCATCAATGATTTGATCGATGCGGGGTAGGGGGAAGGATCCTTAGGGCAAGCCTTATTGAGGTCTTTGAAATGGACGCACATGTGCCACGATTTATCCTTCTTTGGTACCATCACCAGGTTTGCCAGCCAGTCCGGATGTTTTATTTCTCTAATGAATCCGACCTCAATTAGATTTGGTAGCTCCTCCCCCATAGCTTGGCGCTTGGGTTCGGAAAAGCGCCACAGTGTTTGTTTGACTAGTTTGTACCCCTTTAATATGTTGAGTCTATGTTCGGCCAGCCTGCGCGGGATTCCTGGCATGTCAGAAGGGTGCCAGGCAAATATATCCCAGTTTTCACGAAGAAAATCCCATAGCGCGGCGTCGACCGTTGGGTCTAGTTGTGACCCAATAGATTTTTTTTCTTGGGGTCCGTTGGGTGGACCTAGAATTTGACTATTTCTTCTGCCGGTTTAAAGGAGGCAGATTTGGGTCGTTTGTCTAAGATCACATCATCCCTATCCACCGTGGAGCGCAGTGCGGTTAATTCTTCGGTCGTGAGGGCTTCAGATAATGCCTCAAGGGCCAGGGATGCAGTTTTGTTTTCGGTGCGGAGTGCTATATCCTGATCACTGACGAGAGTGATTATGCCGTTGGGCCCGGGCATCTTGAGATTCATGTACCCGTAATGAGGTATAGCTTGGAAGCGTGTAAAAGCATCTCGCCCCAACAGGGCATGATATCCACTGTTGAAAGGGGCCACTTGGAAGGTTATCTCTTCGGATCGGTAATTCTCCGGCGTGCCGAATACCACGTCGAGTGTGATTTTTCCCGTACACTGCGCCTCCCGACTGGGAATGATTCCTTAGAAGGTCGTGCTGCATTGCTCGATGTGGCTCCTGTCTATTTCCATTTTGTGGAGTGTATCCTCATAGATGAGGTTTAGTCCGCTGCCGCCGTCCATGAGGACCTTAGTGAGTCGAAAGCCATCCACGATTGGACTGAGGACTAATGCGGCTGGCACTCGGACTGTCCTGTATTTTGGCTCGTCACCGGCACTAAAGGTTATGGCCGTGTCGTTCCAAGGGTTTATTGGGATGATTTGGCAGACTTCGGCAAGGTCGCGGAGTGCCCTTTTGTGCTTATTGTTTGAAGTGAATGTCTCGAAGACTGTCAATACTTTGAGGTCGTTGTCCTCTGGGGGGTGTTGCTCTGGGGTGTTTTTGGTGAGGATATCCTCGCCTCTCTTGGTTACCTGCTGGAGTATCAAACATGCTCTAACGGTGTGGGTTGATATGGTATCCGGCATTGTGTGTATTTTGCACGGGCCATCGAGCAATCCCTCCAGCACGGTTCTGTGTCGTTTAATGGGCTTATATTTCTTGGCTACTGGACCGGGCGTACCATGAGGGTGTGCCATTTTCGCCTGAACGAGAGGTTGAGTTGGGATCGATGGTTCCCAGCGCGTTGCCTGAATTTTCCAGGCTCTTTCCATTGCGCTGTACTTCTTTACGGTAGTTGTCAGGTCAGCGAAGTGTGTTATGCGGCGGCGATTGAGGGCGTTGAGGATTCGTGTGTCCTTGCAATTGTTACAGAATGCTGATATCGCGTCCTCGTCACGGCAATCTTTAACCTTGTTCTTGGCAAGGAGGAATCTGGCCCAAAAGTGGTGGACCGTTTCTTGAGACTGCTGATGTATGTTTGTGAGAGCCCTGATATCTGGGTGGGTGGGTGGTTTTAAATCCGGACCCTGGCCCAATTGTTGATCTGGAGTCTGAAGATCCTCCGGACTTATCAGTACGGGCTTCGGAGTGTCCGCTGATTGCTTAGGCCTACCGACTGATTCTATGTTTGGAAGGCAGGTCGTGTCTTCTGCCGGTAGGTGTCCGGTCCTTCAGGGTCGGAGATCCGAACATAATCCGTCCTCGGTATAGAGGAGATGTCGTAGTCTTGCTCCATGACTACCGCTATGTGGTGGGTGATCGGTGGAGATTTGATTTCTCTCTGATCAGGTTTAAGCCCAATCCGATCATAATCTACGGTGATCCCCAGGGCGGCGATGCGATCCAGGAGCTCGTTCAGAGAAGAAAACATTGCCGGATCCATCAGGTTGGCGAGTTCGGATTCGATGCGAAGAGGATTTTCGATGACCCGGGAGGTCATTGTCGGCTTAACGGCCGAACGGGCGGTCATAGTAAAGCCGCCCAGCCGGAGGGTTTGGCCTCGGGCCAGCGCTCCTCCGGTGGTGATGTTGTCCTAGAGAACAAGGCGAGCAATCGATCCTGTCGTCGACGTCACGGTGTAACTCTCAATGAAAGCACCAATGTCGGTGTCAAAACCGGCGGATCTCGGGTAGGGGGTCCCGAACTGTGAGTCTAAGGTCAATGGTAACAGGAGACAGGGGGCACGATGTTTACCCAAGTTCGGGCCCTCTCTATGGAGGTAATACCCTACTTACTGCTTGATTGATCTTGATGAATATGAGTATTACAAGAGTTCATCTACCACGAGATCGTAATGGCTAAACTCTAAAAGCCTAGCATGTATGACTATGGTAATGAATCTTTGCCCTCCGGACTAAGTCCTCTGGTTTATATAGACACCGGGAGGATCTAGGGTTACATAGGATCGGTTACAAAGAAGGGAATTTCCATGTTTGATTGCCAATCTTGCCATCCACACCAAGGAGAGTCCCATCCAGACACGGGTGCATTCTTCGGTCTTTGTATCTTCATACCGATCAGTCAGGCCCATGGCTAACAGGCCGGACGCCCGAGGATCCCTTAATCCAGGACTCCCTTAGTCTTCGCCCGAGACACTCTCACGTAATAATGAGTGGGGCTGTATACGCCCCAGAGTCTCCGGAGAGCCGCCCTCGGGCCTCGGGGGCTCCCGCCCACGTCCTAGTGGAAGCACCATGCTCCGCGCTGGCCATCGACACTGTCCCCCAACGACTATGCTCACAGCCAGTGAAAGCACTTAGCCCCGCGCTGGTGGGAAGACAGGAAGACTAAATAGGTGCCGGACGAGGCCATTTGCTTTCAACCCCTTTCTTGTAGCTTGATTTGCCGCCTTTTCGATCTGAACTTGAAGTCGTATTTTCGTTGGCAAGTGCGGGGGGCATCTTTTCTCGTTCGTGTTGGTTTTCTGAGTTTTCTGGTTCAGTGCCTTGTTTTGAGGCTCGCGCCTGCTACCCCTTCCCCTGTGAGCACCTCTCAAGCGGGGGCTAGGCGTGGTATGCGCGCGCTACACCCTGCCAAGGTCTGGCGCTCGTTCTCATGAGGCCCTCTCGGGCGGGCTAGCAGGCTCCTCAGAAGCCCAAAACCTCGCGAGCCTGCGAAGGGCTCCCCTCTCGAGCCCGCTAAGGATTCCCCTCGGGAGAAATACATGTCGGCAACTACAAGACAAGTTCAAGGCCTGGCTGGACTGAGGTAAGCTACAACGCCAAGCCCGTGGAGGAGCTCGTGGGCTCGCAAAAGCATGTCTTCAAGTCTGGCTTAAGGAATAAAATAGTAGTCTGATTACATGAGGGGCTCCCCCTCCCCAAAATGCTCTTACACCTTGAGGGGCCGTGCCCAAGCTTTTGCGTGCAGGTTCAAAGAAAAGGAGTATGGGCTCAATCAGACATGTCACTCGCAGCATCCTCCGAATCACTCCCGGACACGCTGCTAGCGCTGTCGCTGGCATCGTTTTCACCATCGTCAACCGCACCGCCTTCATGCGCCTCGACCACCACTGCATCATCCTCGGAAGCGAAAGCCCTAACCAGAGCATCCACATTATCGCCCACCCAGCGCGCCAGGTTGTCCTGGATGGCTCCGGGCACCGGACCAATGGCAGCGCTGAAATCGAAGTGGGGATCGATGTTCTAGAGATGACTGAAAACGCGGGAAAATGCGCGCCCGAGGAGGCCGCGGCTCTTTTCTTCAACAAGCTCGCGGTCCCTCTCGGCCCGGTCCTCCAGGCGTGTCACGACATCGGTAAAGAAGCAGAGATGGCTGGCATAGTCTTCTGCACGGGGGTGAGGGTCGTGCTCGTCACAGATGGCGCCCAACACCTGGTTGGCCCTCACCCTGAGGGTCCGGAGCATGGGAGTGTGCTCGCGCTGTAACATATTTCGGCGGAGCACTTCCTCCATGCTCTGCTGCGTGATGGACTCAGCATCAGCAACCCACCGCTGAAGCAGGAGCACTTCGGCGCGGGCGGAAGGCAACTCGGCTTGGACAGAGATCAGGGCCGCTGCAGCGGTCTTCTCACGCTGATCCGCTTCATCCAGCCTTGACCTGAGGGCGGTGGTTCTATCCTCGGCTTCGGCCTCCACGAGCTCCAGCTCCAAGTCGTATCTGTTGGCAAGATCTGCACGAGCCTCCACCAACCTACGGTCAACTTCCTCCTGGATCCTGGCCTCGCGTGCGCCGGCGGCATCCTCCGCCAGGGCAACTTGGCGCTCCCTCGTCTCCAGCCGTTAAAGCTCGAGGTTGCGCTCCATGGCCTCCAACATCAGCGACTCATCATGCTTCAAGATGTCCTCCTCTTCAGAAGGTGACCCCTTCATCGACACCAAGGCAGCCCTGCGTGCCTCAACCTGCTGATCCAGGGAGGCGTTCAGAGCCCGGAGCTCCCCTTCATGCTTCTCTGCGGCCTTGCGACGGTGGTCAGCCCCTCGGGTCTCCTCCAAGGCTCGGGTGCTGGCCTCGCGTGAGATGGCAAGGGTTGCCTTGGCCTTCACGATGGCGCGTTCACGCTGGAGACGCCCGAAGTCGACGACCACCTTCAACTGATGCCATTCGTCCGACATTCGAAGGCCTTTGATCTCAAGACGGGCGTCAACATCCACGAGCTCTTCCCCAAACCGGCTCAGTGCGCCCATTGCCTCTCGGAAGAGCTCATGACGGACGGCGCCGCGCTGGCATGCAAGCTCGAATGCACGGCCGTGTCCGTCCTCTGCACCGGAGGTTGTTGGAGAAGCTCGAAGTGGCTCGCTTGCTCCCGGCAGGGGGCTAGGGGCCAACGCCTTTCTGGACGCACTTCGGGCCTCAGCGGAAGCCAGGCCAGGCGGGGCCTCGTTGCTCGAAGGTGAGGCCGGTGCCAAGGTCGCCCAGCAACAGGCAGTAACCAGTGGTGGGGCCCTCGGCACACTCTCTGTACCCCGGACAGGACCACGAGGGAGGAACGACAAGGTTACAATGTCAAGAAGCCAGGCCGGCCCATCGACCTCCCCGGCAAGCCTCGCGGCACGTGCAGCGGGCCGGCTTGAGGCGCCCAGGGTCAGCAGAGGGCCCGAAGCAGGTGGAGGTCTGTTCTTGGGAGATTCCGTCGCCTTAGCAGGGGGGACCCTAAGGAACTGCAGTCAGGAGGAGAAGCAGCACTCAAGAAATTACAAAGATAAGGTACTCACTCATCTATGGCAATGTACTTCCTGCTTCAATGGACGGAAGGCGTCACCGCTCCAGCTTGGAGACCCCTTCCTCTTGCAGAGCGCTTCGAAGTTTGGTCGAAGCCCTGGGTTCGGTCACCAAGGCCGGGCGCGGCTGGTATGGCCCCTGAGGAGGCGACCTCAGGGATGTCGGGCTGCGTGGAGTCCTCGGCCCTCGCCTCATGGCGACTCACCTGGGCCTCAGGGGCTTCAGCCTCAGGAGTATCGGGCTGCGACGTCCCCTCGGCTGCTTCCTCGGGACGGCTCCCTCGAGCCCCATGGAACGACGCTTCAGGAGCCCCGAGCGATGTCGGTTCCTCATCAGCCGCGCTGCCACCGTTCGGCAGCAACCGCCCCCTACGCCCACTTCTGGGGCGAGCACCACGCTGGCGGCGAGCAAGGGGGCCGCAAAGACGGGGCTCTCACAAGGACCTTCAAGGACAACCGGCGTAGTCCCCATTCGTCAAAGGGCGGCATCTGCCCCGCGAATTCGACCTTGTTTGAGCAGCAGTACAATAGGCAGCCCTCCGCTAGCATATTGGCTAGCGATGGGTCACCCGTCAAGAGCTCAAACACAGTTTGTTGCGCCTCGAGAGGAAGCCCGGGCTCGTGAAGCCTCATGCGGTCCTTGCTGCCGGAGAAGGTCCACATTGGACGAGAATGGTGCTGGAGCGGAGCAATGCGACACCGGATGAACTCCTTTACCACCATGGGTGTCATCACGCTGAGATCCTTCAGCCTAGTCCGCCGGCGTGAGACATGGGCAAGACGTGGGCCAGCGAGATTCTCGTGCCCCCGGCCAGAGCTGGGAGCAGCTGGCACAATCGGAAGCAAGAGCAGGGGGCTGAGCACACCGGTGTCCATGAACACCCACCGCCTACGGAACCCGCTCACAAACGGCGAAAGCTCGAAGTCAATCCCCGCGCCAGCTGTCGCGGCTACGGCCTAGAAGCTCAAGCATCCAGAGCGCTGTCGGGAGTCAGTCAGATGCAACGAGAAGAAGTGGCGAAGTAAGGCCGAGGAGGGAGCAATGCCCACCATGGCCTCGCAGACAAAGGCGAAGACGTCAAGAAGGACGATGGACTGAGGATCCAGGTGCAGCATATTGATTTGGTAGTGAGAAAGCACGACGTTGAAGAAAGAGGAGAAAGGGGGAATCAGGCTAGCCCAGAGGACGTGAAGATGAATGGGGATCTCGGTGGCTGTCCTGTCGACCGCAGCGCGGGATGCAGGCCAAGCCACTATCTTCCCCCACTCATTGAAGTTGGTGGCGATCTCTGGGCGAACTTTGTCCATCGCCTCCTGGTTGAGCACCACTGACCGCTCGACGGTGGGCTCGAAGGTCGGCGGAGCTTCGGCTGAAGCCTGGGGATTCTTCTTTCCCTTCTTCTTCCGGCTCGGTGACATGGCAGTGGAGAGGATTGGATTCTGGTTGGGTTGGAGGAGGAGACCATTGTTTTCAGGAAGGCGGAGGAGTTAGGGAGTGATCTGTCAGCAATGAAGGTGGGGTTGTGTAGACAACGGTGGCCGCCTGGCCAGGCGGATATCAAGGCAGTGTGGGGAGGTGGAGACGCCCACGTCCCGTCAGTCGCCACGTGTCAATCAAGGCAGCAGGCTATTGGGGCCTGCGGCGCTCTGCCCTTGCCCTTTGGCTTCGCCCCGTAGCCAAGTCCAAGCGTGCCTTGGGACCGGGGGCTACTGTCGGCGTCCTGGGAACGGGGGTACCCAGACTTGCCTGCTAGCGGCATGGCTCCACCAATGGCCTGGTACGGCCCACTTTCAGCAGCAACTACTCAAGACCCTCGCGAGGGGCCAATCCTTGTGAGACAGACGATACCAGGACCTCCTCAGGGGTGGCCTCGCTAGGCTGGCTCCCGAGGAGCGGAGATATCTATGCAAGGGGCACCTCGCGAGGTTCACATGACGTGAGCCGTGACGACCAACGTCAGGTGGGCGCCAACGGGTGCAGTGTACTAGTTTCCTCTTTGGTGCTAAAGGGGCAAGCGCATGCGAGGAGTCCCGAGGCATCAGGAAAAGGTTTCCATATCGGTGCAACAAGACCAAGACCAGCAGGACGGCAGGATGGAGGTCATCGTGGAGCCCACAGAGTCACCACCAGAGCCTTTGGCAGGTGAAGACCACCTTTTGTCAGGATAGCTTGTACTATTTGTCTCCCTTCAAAATTGGCCGTTGTGGGAACACTTCCCACCTAACATTTGGGAAGAGGACCAGGGCCACTATAAATAGGACTGGCCACCACCCTAGCAGGTGGGATCATTCAGAACATCCTCGCACACACAAGCTCACCAAGCTCAAGAACACCTCTCCTCAGGAGGTTGTTCATCCCTTGTACTAGTTCATGCTCAGCCTACAAGGCAATCCACCAGACCACACTGGAGTAGGGTATTACACCACAATGGTGGCCCGAACCAGTATAAACTCTCATGTCTCTTGTTCTTTGGGTTGGACGAGCTAGGCCTTGAGATCATTACGAGAGCCAGTTAGGGAGAGAGATCTTCGTGCGCACTCTAGTGTTCGAACCTCAAGGGTTTTCCAGAACCCGTAATCCAACAATTACTCCAGACAAAGTGATCTGTGTTCTTCATCATATCATACAGAGGGATAGCCTTCTCACCCAACCGGCTTATGAACCGGCTTAAGGCCGCAATACGTCCCGCCAAACGATGAACATCATTGATACACGCCGGCTTAGCCAGAGAGGTGATAACCTTGATTTTCTCTGGGTTACCTTCAATACCCCATTCCGAAATCAAAAAACCAAAAAGCTTGCCTGCTGGCATGCCAAAAACACACTTGGCCGGGTTAAGCATCATCTTGTAGACTTGGAGATTGTCAAAGGTCTCCTTTAAATCATCCATCATGGTCTCCTTCTTCCTGGACTTCACCACAATATCATCCACATAAGCGTGAACATTGCGCCCAATCTGATCATGAAGGCAGTTTTGCACACAACGATGGTAAGTCGCCTGGGCACTCCTGTGCCCAAAAGGCATAGACACGTAACAGAAGGCTCCAAAGGGAGTAATAAAGGTTGTCTTCTCCTGGTCCTTAACCGCCAGCTTGATCTGATGATAACCAGAATAAGCATCCAAAAACCTCAAATGCTCACAACCCGCCGTAGCATCAATAATCTGATCAATACGGGGGAGAGCACAGGGATCAGTCGGGCAAGCCTTGTTTAAGTCCGTATAATCCATACACATGCGCCAGGTGCCGTTATTCTTAAATACCAGCACCCAGTTAGCCAACCACTCAGGATGAAAAACTTGAACAATAAACCCAGCTGCCAAGAGCCGGGCCACTTCTTCACTAGCCTTGCGTCTCTCTTCATTGAAACGACAAAGGAATTGCTTGACCAGTTTAAACTTTTGATCAATATTGAGAGTGTGCTCAGCGAGTTCTCTAGGTACACCTAGCATGCCTGAAGGCTTCCATGCAAAGATGTCCCGGTTGTCGCGGATGAACCCGATGAGAGCGCTTTCCTATTTCGGATCCAGATTAGCACTGATGCTGAACTGCTTGGATGAGTGTCGTCTGCCGACTTAAACTTCAAAAAGGAGCCATGATCCATGGTCTGCTTCTTCAAAGATGTCATATTCGCCGGGTCAACATTATCCTTGTAAAATTTCAATTCCTCTGTTGCACAAACAAACTCAGCATAAGCAGCATCACATTTTTCACACTCCAAGGCTATCTTGCAACTCCCATGCATTGTGATAGTGCCCTTGTGACCCGGCATCTTCAGCTGCAAATAAACATAACAAGGCCTCGCCATGAACATAGCGTAAGTCGGCCGTCCAAACAGAGCATGATAAGGGCTCTTGATTTTAACCACTTCAAAGGTCAACGTCTCAGATCTGGAGTCATACTCATCTCCAAAGGAAACCTCCAAAGGTATTTTACCCACAGGATATGCCGACTTACCAGGCACCACACCATGAAAAACAGTGTTCGACGGTTTAAGATTTTTGTTGGTCAATCCCATGCGACGGAAAGTCTCATAATAAATGATACTGATGCTACTGCCCTCATCCATGAGTAGTTTAGTGAATTTGTGTCCACCAACCTGAGGCGCTACTACCAGCACCAGGTGACCCGGATTGTCAACCCGGGGCGGGTGCTCCTCACGGCTCCAGAGAATAGGGTGCTCAAACCATCGCAAATAACGGGGCACCGTCGGTTCAACTGTGTTCACTGCCCTTCTATGGAGCTTCTGATCCCGCTTACATAAAATCATGGTGAAGACATGGTACTGCCCACTATTCAACTGCTTCAGGTTACTCTGATAACCAGACTGCTGATTCCCCTGATTATTCTGTTGGTTGTAACCACCCTGATTACCTTGGCCTTGAAAGCCGGAATTTGAAATGCCACCTCCATGACCCGGACAATGCGGGCCGGACCCTAAACTGCCATTCGGGCCATGGCTATGCTGGAAAAGATGAGAGTCCCTGAACTCTCTCATGATAAAACAATCTTTCCACAAATGGGCCAATGGCCTCTCACGTGTTCCGTACTTCGGACACGGCTGATTCATTATTGCCTCAAGGTCGAATTTTGAGCCTCTAGACCCAGCCGGCCTCCCTTTGCGACGCTGGTTATTATTCCGTGCACCATTGTTGCCCACGAAGTCTAAACTCCCTTCAGCTCTCCGCTTACCATTGCCAGCCTGACTGGCCGCGGTTGTGCTCCTGCCCTTTCATGCTGCTATTCTTCTTTCCCTTGCACGGCCTTTCATCATCAGACTCGGGGTCCCTGGTACCATCAGAATCGTCATACTTGACGAGGGCTGCCATGATCTCCCCCATGTCACTACAATGGCGCTTAAGTCGCCCAAGTTTCTATTTGAGAGGGAGGAAACGGCAATTTTTATCCAACACTAGAACTGCTGAGCCGACGTTGATATTATCTGATGAGTGTATGATAGTTGAGACCCGATGCACCTAGCTGGTTGTTGACTCTCCCTCACCTTGAACACAAGAAACCAAATCCACGATTGACATAGGCTGCTTGCATGTATCTTCAAAATTTTGAATAAAACGGGCTTTCAGCTCCGCCCACGACCGAATGGAGTTGGCGGGTAGCCCCTTCAACCAAGTACGAGCCGGCCCTTCCAACATCATGGTGAAATACTTAGCACACGTAGCCTCACTAACCTCCAGAATCTCCATGGCCATCTCAGAACTCTCAACCGAAGCTTAAGGGAGCTGATCTGCTGTATAATTACGCACTTTACGAGGACCCTTGAAATCTTTGGCAAACGCTCGTTACGTAGAGCCAAAAACAATCAGGTACACCCAAGGTTCTAGAGGTCATGCCTGCACCGAAGTCATCGGGTAAGCCGACGCATGTTGATGAGCTGCTAGCTGAGTTGCCATCTCGGCCTCCCGACGTGCTCTGCCCTGATCCACTAAAGTCTGGGAATTGGCACCATTGCACGTCGGGTCATGTCCACGGGGCTGGTTATGGCGTTGTTTAGTACTTGAAACCGTCGGCGAGTCAATGTGTCTGTTGTAACTCCGGCTTGGTCAAGGGGTTGAGTGGATCCGCTCACGACTATAAAAGTAAGCCGCTTGCTGCTCCAATTCCGTCTGAAGAAGTTCTCTCGCGCTCTGCGTTTCAACCGCCGTCGAAGACTCGCCCTCAACTGGCAGAGCCGCCAATCGTGTCACCGCAGCAATCATATTGTCTTGGAATAATGACCCGGTGGCGTCAAATCACGCTGAGGCGGGGTATTATTCGCACGTGGAGAGCCCATCACTCGTGGCCTTAACCAGCGCTCCACCCCCAGGCGCTTCAACCGCCCGGTTTACCACCGGCGGGTCACCGGTCCATGCGCCAGGCATGTTGAAGAGATTCCTCGCCTCGTAAAACGGAGGCAGACGATTCCGGTGTCTCCTCCTCATGACTTCATTTCAAGCGTTCTGATCCAACGTGAGCCAGAAGGAATCGGCTTGGATCCGCTGTGCCTGAGCCTCCAAAACAGCCCGTTCTGCAGCCATCCTAGCGTTCTCAGCCGCCAGCTCTTCCTTGGCTTGAGCTATCTCATCTTGTAGCTTAGCAACCTCCACCTTGTTCTGTTCATGGTTATCCGAGGTTACCTCCACCCCCATCAGAGTTGCAAGAGACTCTAACAATTCGGAGAGAGCTTGAGCCGGCGGGCACGCAGAGCCACTAGCACCAGCCGTCGTGCAACCATTGAGCTGGAAGTCATAGCCGCCACGGTTGTGGAACCAAGCAACGGTTGAGTACCAGCCATAAATATCACCACCCTGTTCGACGGCTCACGGGGGTCCGGAATACTGTCACCTTCGGAACAGCCCCCAAGCCGGCCGACTTGCAGTTGATACAATGAGTTGGTCTCGCCCATGGATGACTCACCATCAGAATAGATGGCCGTTTCACCGCCAGATGCAGATCCATCCTCAATTTCCTGCCCATGGATGAAACCGACAAAGGCACGTTTCACGGCGGGCTGAACCCGGGCGGGTCGTGCACGCTGAGCCGTTTCGACGATGTTGGTGGAGATGTACAGCTCAGGGCCCGGTTCGCTGATCTTGCCGATGAAGACGTGGATTCCGCCGAAGGAGACCCGGTACCTATACTCGATTGAGCCGGCCTCGGGCCCCCCCAGCTTGCATCGTCGATGTAGAGTTTGCCGTGACGAGTCTTGGTCTTCCGGCCCACAGCCTATCCCATGATCCCTTCGAAGCTGCCCTGTAAGAACTCAAAACAACCGCGCGCTGGCCCCACGGTGGGCGCCAACTGTCGTGGAATTGTCACAGTAGATGTCCTAGCAGAAGGACTTAGTCGTGGAGCCATCGCAACTAGGTTAGCTTAAAGGGGTTAAATGAGACAACAGACACAAGGAGTTTATACTGGTTCGGCCCCTCGCGGTGAAGGTAAAGGCATAATCAAGTTTGAGGTGGTCTTGCTTATGTCTCGATTACTAGGGAGCGAATACGCTTGACCTAGCTTTCGATCTATTCTCCCCCCTAAGCCGTCGTCGGATCGTCCCTTTATATATACACAGGTTGACGGCCGGCGACTCACAGAGTCCCGCCGGCTCATAATAAATGTGTCTGGCTCAGTGACTAATTATTCTTGCCTTACAATCCAAGTCATACATATATGGCGGTTTACACCTATGGGCCTTAAGTTGCCTTTGGGCTTCAGGCCCTTAGAAAGTCTTTTTAATGAACCACCATCTTCAACATCTTCATGGGCTTTGTCTTGATGAACCGCCGTTGGTATAACCCGGCCCCCTCCTGGGCGGGTCATACCCAATAGTTATATCCCCAACTCCTTCCGAGTGGGATTTCAGGCAAGATGACCGTCACCTTACATCTCACTACTATCATTGATATGCTAGTTGTCTCGATGCTATTGCTATGTTGGGCTAACTACCACTTTTTTATCAAGCCTCCCAAATTTCCATGATAGCCTCTAACCTTTTTACCCTTCCTAGCAAACCGTTGTTTGGCTATGTTACAGCTTTGCTCAGCACCTCTTATAGCGTTGCTAGTTGCAGGTGCAGTTGCAGCTTGTTCCATTTTGGGACATGGATATCATGGATATCATGGGATATCACAATATCTCGTATTTAATTAATGCTTCTATATACTAGGTAAAGGGTGTAAGGCTCGGCCTTATGCCTTGTGTTTTGTTCCAGTCTTGCCGCCCTAGTTTTCGTCATACCAGCGTTACGTTCCTTGATTTTGCATCCCTAACACGGTGAGGGTTTATGGAACCATCTTGACAGTTCACTTTGAGTAAAACTCTTACAGCAAGGCCCAACTTTGGTTTTAACATTTGCCAACATAATAATATTGAAGTAAATAATTAACTGGTATAGGGCGTCATGAACCCGAGGATTCTTTCTACATAAATAGGGGGGCCAGTGCTGATGGTGTTTGTCCCAAACGGGCAGCCTGCGGGGCCACCTCGGGGAAACTGGAGGGCTGGTTTTACTCATAGCTTATCCCATCCGGTCGTGGCCTGAGACGAGATACACCTTGCTACTATCAGGGTGTCGGCACGCCGGGAGCTCTTGCTGGATTAATTTTACCATTGTCCAAATGTCTTGTGCACTGGGATTCCGAGTTTGATCAGAGGGTCCCGCGATGGAGGATTGTCTCCGTGGATCGTGAGCTTTTCATGGGCTAAGTTGGGACACCCCTACAGGGTTTAAACTTTCGAGTGCCGTGCCTGCGGTTATGTGGCATATGGAAATTTGTTAATATCCGGTTGTAGAGGACTTGAAGTAAACTCAATTAAAATACACCAACCACGTGTGTAACCGTGACTGTCTCTTTTCGGTGAAGTTTGAGAGGAGAACACATTGGGTTATGTTTGAACATAAGCAGTTCAAGATCACTTCTTGATCATTATTAGTTTGCGGCCGTTTGCGTAGATTCTCATCTTATTCTTTTATTCGTAAGTTAGCCACCATACATTGCTTAGCCGCTGTTGCAACCTCAACACTTACCCTTTCTATTCCCATTAAGCTTTGCTAGTATTCATACCCATGGTAATGGGATTGCTGAGTCCTCGTGGCTCATAGATTACTACAACAACATTTGCAGGTATAGGTAATGCGGTGAACATAATGTGAGAGCGACGTTTACTTGTTTGGAGTTTGTCAGGACCCCGATCCTAAGCCACATCAATCTAGCATGTAACACATCATATCACTTTGCGGCCTCACGCAAGGTATTCCCACGGGTGCCACCTTAACTGACCCGGGACCGTTTGCGCTGTTTGGCTCACGTATATGATAGTTCGCTAGCATCCATATGACAGAGAACCCGGGCCGACATGACTAGTCGTGAACCCAAAGTGGCACTAACTTACAGGGACAGGCATACATGACCCAGCAACGAACGTGTCGGTCATCAGCGAGTGAATTCGGGCTATAGCAACTGGGCTAGCATGACTCCGGGAATCCGGGCTGTAGCAGGCTAACAGGACTCCAAAAGACACCGCATGACATTTCCCCGAAGGGACAGACACAGGATCAAAGAAGGACACATGCGGACCAGTCTAAGTGTTCCGGAGCTGTAGCAACTGGGCTAACAGGACTCAGGTAAACCGGGCTGTAGCAGACTACCATGGCTGAGTGGAAGCACTAGACTACATTTCCCCATAAGAGAGGCTACCAAGGATAGACAACTAGGTTGTCGGATCCCACACATACCGAGTATTTCAATCATACACACAATATGCTCGATATGTGTAAATACAACATGGCATCACATTACCATGGCATCACATTACCATGTGTAAATGACAAAACTCTACGACTCAAAGTATTTATTTATAAGGCTCCGAAGAGTCAGATGTTACAAACATGGATCTCATGAACCATCATTCAAGTCATACAAGCAATAGCACATGCGGAAGCTTATCTTGTCTGAGTACAAACAACTACAAATGGAAAAGGCTGAGAAGCCTGACTATCTACAAGACCCTCCCAAAGTACAAGATCGTAGCTGAGGTAACAAGCTAAACGTCCAAGTCCATAAATTAAGCAAACGTGAGTACAAATGTACCCAGCAAGACTTACATCAGAACTAGCTACATATGCATCAGTATCAATAAAGGGGTTGTGGAGTTTGACTGCAGCAAGCCAGCTTTGACTCAGTGGCTAACCTGAACTATGACTGCAAGTAACTCTTTTGAGGTGGCGCACACGAGACCACATATTCACCATATCAATACACCACTATGGATCCACTCTCGTCTCCCTACGAGAAGGCCATCCATAGCACTCATGCTTATCTTGCGCATTTTAGAGTATCCACTTTCACTTGTCTATGAACTGTACAGGCAACCCAGAAGTCCTTTACAGCGGAGACGGCTATTCAAATAGAAGATGTTAACCCTGCAGGGGTGTACTTCTTCACACACGCTATCGCCACTTACCACCATGTACACATCGTGTATCTCAGCAACCTTCAAGCGGAAGCCTGGCGAGGGAGTCGGCCACCATCTGACTAACCACACAAGTCTCTAGTCCAGGTTTATCGCCAATTCGGGTTCCATCCGCAAGGAGATCCGGCCGGGGTGTCGCTCACGGCCCCAAACGATGTGTGCAGGGTTCCCAAGCCCACCTCGTCGGATGGTTCTACGCTTGGTACACCGTGCCACGGTGCCTAGTCTGTCCCAAGCCCACCTATACCGGGTGCCACTTGGTAGACTAGTAACACAACCTACATACACCAGAAACTAGTTGCAACTCCTGGACAGAGATTAGGTTGATTAGTAAGTCGCGAGAGCTTGGAGTGCCCGGAGCCCAATGTGTGGTAGTAGTTGTACATGGATCACAAACACAGAACCCAGTTCCTGGGGACGCTTTCAATGAGACAACCCAACATGTACTCCTACATGGCCTCTCACCGCTACGTTTACCAAATCGTGTTCACACACTTAGCTCTCTACAGTAAGACATGTTCACCACATTCCAACTCATCCTTGTTCAATCAGACCTGACTCAACTCTATGCAATAGCAGGCATGAGAAACAAGCATGAATGAGTAGGCACATCAGGACTCAAACAACTGCTACTCATGCTAGTGGGTTTCATCTATTTACTGTGGCAATGACAGGTCATGCAGAGGAAAGGGGTTCAACTACCGCAGCATGTAACAGTTGAATCGTTGTTGTCCTAATACAGTAAAAGAGAGCAGGAGCGAGAGAGTGGGATTGTATCGAAATGAGCAAGGGGGTTTTGCTTGCCTGGCACTTCTGAAGATAGTATAGCTTTTCATCGGTGTCATCGAACTCATCGTCGGAACCACGTCTACTAAGGGGGAACAAACACCGGCAACAAAGAAAGAACACAGTCAATGCAATGCAACAATATGATGCATGATAATGACATGGCAATATGCTGTAATTTGAGCTAATGCAACTAGCAATGATTTAAATGAAGTTGGTTTGAACCAAAGGTTCAAATTCAAACTCCATATGCGATTATTTAAATGCCAACATTTGATTTGACCTGATCAGCAAGCATAAGTTGCTCAAACATGCATGGAAATAGCATAAATGGATAGATTGGATTTTTCTGATAACGTTTCATACATAAATCTTTACATTTGGAGATACAAATTAATTTCTATGACTTTTAGAAGTTTAAAACATTTTCTCAATATAAATAAATCATTTAGATTTATTTAAAATAAAGAAAAGCATTACTGTGTCATCACTAGGTCATGCTGAAGTTGGCAGGTCAATAGCGCCAGCCCAGGTCAAACCTGACGGCTAGGCCCTACACGTCAGCTGGTCAGCTAATTGACAGGGTTAATTAACACTAATTTAATCCTAAACTATAAATTAGTTAGGGGTTGGCCCCACATGTAAGTGACTTAGGAGGAAGACAAACAGTGTCAACCCGGGTCAAACTCGTCGGAGTTGACCTGGGGCTCATCGCCGGCAAGGCCAGAGACGGCGGAGGGACTCAGGATTCCTCCTCCGGAGACCAAATGGCTGGCGGAGGGCAACTACGCGACGGGGAGGCTCGTCCACGTCGAGTGCACGCAATAGCAGCTCTGGTGGTCTCAGTCAACGGCGGTAGCGACTTGCGCGGTGGCCGGAGTTCGGGAGTGCTTGGAATTGGCGTTGTGGTGCACGGTGGGATGAACGGGTTGGCTAGTTCGGCTCCTGCGAGCACCACGAGCGCGATGACGTGCTCAGGGGCAAGCTGAGCTTGCTCTATCCACAGTGATGACTTCGCCGGCAGCGTGAAGATCATGGGCACGGCAGAGAGAGATGCTATGGTGATCTACAAGCCACGGGGATAAGGGGAGACGGGGAAGGAGCTCACTGGGAGGTTGAAGAGCAGCTTCGTGGGCTCGAGGAGGCGCTAGGGGTGGCGAATCGACGACGATGACCTTCGATGGCCGACGAGGGAAACGGCGGCGTTGCAGCGCGTCCGGGCCCTCGTGGCTCGTCGAGGAGGTCGGGGCCGTCGAGACGGAGCTCGCAGGCACAACGAGGGGTCGAGGAGGAGGCGCTGGATGCGGTGGTAGCGAATGGCGGCGATGGCTGCGCTCGGCATGAGAGGAAGAGAGAGCAGAGGAGGGGGAAGAGCTCGAGAGAGTGAGAGAAGGGTTGGGGGTCGCGTAGCATCGTCTAGAGCTGCCCAAGGGAGCAGGCAGGCTGGAGGTGGCCGGGCGCGTGCCGGCGGGTGTCGGCCACGCGCGCTCTAGTCCTTCTGGCAAGGAGGAAGACGACAAGAGGAGGCCAGTGGGCTGGGCCGTCCACTTGGGCCGCCAGGTGGGCTGCACAGGTAAGTCCCAGGTAAGATTCTCTCTCTCTCTCTCTCTTTCAGTTTTCTTTTCTATTTCTCTGTATTTTTTGACTTGATTTAAAACATCAAATCATTTTTTTATAACTTTCTGTAAATTGTTAGGTGAGCTCAGGAACTAGTCCAAGGTCACATGCAACTTACAAAAAATAATTGAACTTTATTTCTTATATAACAGAAACAAATCCAACTCAAATATGTCATTGGTTTAATTCAAAGGCCCAACATAAATATTCCTGTGATTCCAAAAATATTGGTTTGAATTTTACCTCTTACCAATATTTTTACAGAATAACATGAACATTTTCTTGGACTCATTTGATGTGATTTAGATGTTGATGATTTTTAAAAGGTTGTTGAGGCTTTGAAAATTCCTCAGTTTAAATTTCATTTGAATTTAGACATGATGCTCACTTGGAAGCTAGCCTAGGTCAGACCAGAACTAGGGATGTGACAGAGTTCTTCTTCTTCTTCTTCGATCTTGGGTTAGGTTCCTAGTCGGCAGCCTGGGCTAGTAGGGTCGATGTCATTTGAGTTTCTGTTTGTGTTTCATCCATAGTCGGATGTTGTTCTCATGTATGATGTTTGATGTATTCTTGTGGCATTTGTATGCCCTTTGTATGTATCCCCAACTATTATGTAATGGTACGATGTAATGATGTCCACCTTGCAAAACCGTGTCAATATGCGGTTCTATCCTTGGTGGGACCTTCGAGTTCCTTTAGGATAGAGTCGCATATTGGGCGTGACAGTTTTTCACCCCAAATGGTTGGGTAACCCGGTGCTGGTGCTAAAGAAGAATGGCACTTGGCGTATGTGTGTGGATTACACATACCTTAACAAAGCATGCCCGGCTGACCGTAACAAAGCCTGCCCGGCTAACCCTTTTACTCTCCCTCGAATTGATCAGATTATTGATGCTACGGCGGGTTGTGAGCGTTTGAGTTTCCTAGATGCTTATTCTGGTTATCATTAGATCAAGATGGCAGTTAAGGACCAGGATAAGACATCTTTCATCACGCCCTTTGGAGCCTTCTGCTATGTGTCTATGCCTTTTGGGCTCAAGAGTGCTCAGGCGACTTATCAGCGGTGTGTTCATAATTGCATCCATGACCAGATTGGACGCAATGTTCATGCTTATGTGGATGATATTGTTGTGAAATCCAGGAAGAAGGAGACTTTGATAGATGATCTGAAAGAGACCTTTGACGATCTCCGGGTCGACAAGATGATGCTTAACCTGGCCAAGTGTGTTTTTGGTGTGCCAGCTGGCTAGCTATTAGGCTTTTTAGTTTCTGAGAGTGGCATTGAAGCTAACCAAGAGAAAATTAAGGCTATCACTTCTTTGGCTAAGCCAGCATGTATTAATGACGTCCAGTGTCTGGCGGGTCTTATTGCGGCTTTAAGCTGGTTTATCAGCCGTTTAGGTGAAAAGACTATCCCTCTGTATCAGATGTTGAGAAAACAGATCACTTTGTCTGGAGTGATGTTGCCAATCAGGCGTTTGAGGCATTGAAAAAGCAGTTGGCTGAGCCGCCAATCCTTGCAGCTCCTATTGATAAAGAGCCCTTACTGTTATATGTGGTTGCTAATAGCAGAGCCGTCACTGTGGCAATTGTTGTGGAAAGAAAAGAATCAGGCAAGGAATATCCGGTTCAGCAGCCGGTTTACTATGTCAGTGAGGTACTCATTGAATCTAAGCAGAGATACCCACATTGGCAGAAGCTGGTTTACGGGGTGTTCATGGCTAGTCATAAGTTGAAGCAATATTTCTTAGGCCATCCCATCACTATGGTCAGTCCTGCTCCCTTAGTGGATATTATTCAAAATAGAGAAGCCACATGTCTGGTAGACAAGTGGGCCATTCAGCTTGGACCCCATGGTTTGAAGTATATGCCTCGGACAGCTATCAAGTATCAAGCACTTGTGGATTTCATCAATGATTGGACAGAGTCGCAGAAGCCTGAGCAGAAGCCGGATAGCACATATTCGACTATTCACTTTGATGGATCCAGGCAGTTGGAAGGCTCAGGGCTGGAGTTATTTTGACTTCTCCACGTGGTGATAAATTTTGTCATGTCTTAAGGTTGACGTTCCCTTGTACTAACAATGCAGCTGAGTATGAAGCCTTGCTCCATGGTCTTCGGATTGATAAAGAGATGAATCTAAGCCGGGTGAGGTGTTTTGGCGATTCAGATTTGGTGGCTCAGCAAGTTTCAGGAACTTGGAATTCCAAAGATCCACTCATGGCGTCTTATCACCGAGAGGTTGATGCTATTGCTGGTCATTTCAAAGGTTATCAAGTGGAACATGTTGATCACAGGAAAACAAAGGCGGCTGATGCTTTAAGCCGTCTTGGGTCCCAGCATAAGCCGGTACCACCTAATGTTTTCCTTGTTATTTTGCATCATCCTTCAGTTAAATTGCCTATGGAGGAGGATCTTGCTATTCCTGACCCGGGGGCACAGTTGGTGGCAGCTCTTCATGCTATTCCTGATTGGCAGTTCCATATTTGGCTTATATGACCCGGGGTGAGTTACCTGAAGATGAAACTTTGGCTAGGCAAATAACCCGGCGGCCTAAGTCAATGACTATTGTCAATGGAGAGTTGCACCGATGCAGTGTCACAGGGGCGTTTCAACATTGTGTTTCTCCCGAGGAGGGCCGTGAGATTCTACGAGAGATTCATGAAGGAGATTGTGGTCATCATGCTAGCTCTAAGTCTCTCGTGGCTAATGCTTTTCGTCATGGGTTCTATTGGTTGACAGCTCATGCTGATGCAGAGGATTTGGTCAGGAAATGTGATGGTTGTAAGAAATTTTCAAGACGAGCTCATGTGCCGGCTCAAGAATTGAGGACTATTCCAATTACTTGGCAGTTTGCAGTCTGGGGGCTGGATATGGTTGGACCTTCTAAAAGATCCAAGGATAAAAAGACTCACCTCTTGGTGGAAGTTCACAAGTTTACAAACTGGTTGAGGCAGAGCTGGCCAGCAAGTGTGACGCGGCAACGGGTGTTCAATTCATCAAAAAGGTGATTTTCCATTTTGGGTACCCTCATAGCATCATCACTGATAATGGCACTAATCTGTCTATAGGTGATATGAAAGAATTTTGTCAACATGAACATATTCGTCTTGATGTTTCATCTGCAGCTCACCCCCAGTCCAATGGTCAAGCTGAAAGAGCCAATCAAGAAATCTTGAGAGGCATAAAACCCCGGCTTATGGTCCCTTTGCAGAGAATGCCGGGTTGTTGGGTGGAGGAGTTACCCTCAATGCTATGGAATATCAATAATACCCCCAACTGATCTACGGGTTACACGCCTTTCTTCATGATGTACGGAGCAGAGGTAGTTCTCCCTAGTGACATCCGTCGCGACTCGCCCCTTATCGAGGCTTATGTTGAAGTTGATAATGAAAAAGCACGCCAGGATGCTCTTGACCTCCTAGATGAGGAGCGTGACCTTGCAGCGGCTCGCTCGGTGATTTACCAGCAAGATCTGCATCATTATAATAGCCGTCGGGTTAAAACCTGGACCTTTCAAGAAGGTGACTTGGTGCTCCGGCTCATCCAGGATCAAACAAACATGCACAAGTTATCCCCACCTTGGGAAGGGCCTTTTGTGGTCAGCAAAAATCTGAACAATGGATCATACTACCTCATCGATTTTCGAGACCACCAGGACTCACGCACGTCGTAGGAGGAGACCCGCCGGCTGTGGAACATTGCTCATCTTCGGCCTTATTACACCTGAGCCACCGGCTCTTGTGATGTACATACTTCTACCAATGTATATATTTTGGTTAGTATAATAGAGCCGACATCCCTGATAATTCAGGGCCTCTGTCATTTCATTTCTGAGAATCTGAGTCTTAATTGTCCATTCATAAGATCACTTGGGGGCTTCCTGCTCATTGATCATAGCTATGACTACCCTCTTGATCCGGCTTGCACGCCTTGTTAGAACTAACATGGGGGCTTCCTGCTCATTGAGCATAGCTATGACTACCCTTTGACCCGGCTTATACGCCTTGTTGCAGAAGACTTGGGGGCTTTTGCCCAAGTTATAAGATTACCAAAGAGAACTAGCAGTCATGAGCAGTTCAAACATAGGTAACCTCCCTTGATGGCTTGTTAAAGGTCACTTGGGGGCTTCCTGTTCAATGAACATAGCCATATTTACCCTTTTGACCGGCTTGTATGCCTTTGTATGCCTGCCCCTCCGACCAGGTAATCCTGGAATGACTCGCTGTACTCTTGATAGTCAATCTTACAAAGACCCTGTACTTGTCAAAGTTAAAACGGCGATTGGTCATGTGAAGCCCGGATTAAAGGTTTGAATTAAGGATTAACTCAGTAACTGTGTGGCCCTTGAATAGCACTTGATATTAAGGTTTGGCCGCCTATGACAGCCTTGTTTTGTCTGATTTGTTTTTGCTTTGAATATTTTTTGGGTTCATATTTTGTACCATATTGACATATGGTTTAAAAGATGGTTCAGGCCATGTAGCCTTAATCTTTATGGCTCATATTTTGAGCATATCCGGAGTTTTGATAACCCGGCCTGGCTTTGGATGATAAGACACTAGTGTGCTTTGATTATGCGCTTGGAGTTCTGCACTCTAAGTCTTTGGGACGTTGCCCTTGCTGCATATGGCGTTGTAAGCCAGCAATATGAATAAATTGCACGGGGTGCTACAAGTCTTTGGGTTGTTACCCTTACTGCATATGGAATGGTAATCTGGCGGTATGAACAAATGTCAGAGGTATGCTATTTACTTGTTATGAATAAACGGGGTTTTTTGATAAACCCGCCCTGGTTATGGACTATACAGTCACCAGTGGATTTTTATATGGGGCATTATGACCCGCTCTGGTGTAAATCGCTAGGGCACATGTTATCTGCTTGTGTGTAGGGAGTATGATAAACAACGTCTGCATGATTGATGATATCATAAGCATAAGTTGTAGTTCTTCAACATCAGATCGTCGGTTCAAAAGTGTTATGCAAATAAACATGCATGATGGCATGGCAGATCATTGTTTTCGAACTAGCCTATTACAAGGCATCGAGCGGCCCAAAAAGAATAAGTGTTTTTGATACACACAGCATCCAATGATGTGTATGATAAACCGGCCCTTGGATCAGTTATCTTGGCCTTCATGTGTTGAAGCTTCTTGGTCATCTGGCACTGGCTCTTCTTCTTGTTGATCATCCATTGGCTGGAAGTCAGGTGTGGCTCAGTCGATACCCGTCAAAGCTCTAAACACAGCTTCATGTTCTACAAGACTTGATGGATCAATGTCAGGAGCGAAGGTGTGCTTACGCGTGGGCGGGATAAGATCCACAGCTTTATGAACCGGCGCCTTCACTTTGGTGTTCTCAGCATCATAAACCGGGTGGTACTTGGAGAGGTCCGTTTCATCAGCTAGTTTGCTTGCCCATGGACGCATCTCTCTTACTATTTGGGTGAAGTCATCAGTGCTGAAGGAGACCCATCTTCTTTTAAACTAGGACAGCCAGTTGATATCACTTCCGGGTCAAGTTCAGCTTGCCACACTTTTTCCCTGCTCAAGGCATTGATGGCACCGGCTCTAGTGGCTGATCGCTTCAATTCCTCAACCCTTTATGGCAGCATCGACTGCTTTTCCAACACTTCCTTGATAAGGGAAGGCGGTTGCTTCTTATGCAAGGCAGCAGAAATAGCCCGTTGAGCACCAGTGTACAACTGTTCCAGAAGGGTATATATGGCTTTCAGCCTTATACACACACCCAACTTGGAGCTTCTCGGACCTGCGTTAGCAGTATGCTTATGAACCGGTTCAATGGTTGTTCAATATTAATGAAAAAAGATTCAAGTATATTGTTACTTACCAAAGATGGCCAGTGTCATACTGTTGATTTGATACTTTAAACCGGACAACTAATCGGTTACTGGCTTAAGGGAAGCTTCAGCATCTTCTGCTATTTTCAATAGAGCTGCCTTTTCGGTCTCCCAGCCGGTTTTCTCAGCACTGAAGTCCTTCTTTAGATTTTCTATGTTTTCCAAAGCAGTCTTCATCTCTGATTTGTCCTTTGAAGTCTCTGATTGCTGAGTATGAATGTTTTGCCTCAGATCATTGACTTTGGATTCCTTCATATTCAGTTCAGCCTGGGACATGCAAAAGATGGGCAACATTATGATCATCCTATTTGAAGTACCAAGCACAATATAGGTATTTTACTTGGCACTTGGGGGCTAATGTACATTGCTCTTTTTGAAGACCTTTTTATGATGACCCGACTCAAATTCTATGACTATGGCCGGCTCATGGGGGCTACATATTTGGATATTGGTTCCTAATTATGGCGATAAGTCCTGGCTTAGCCATGCTGGTTAAGCCGGCCCTTGGGGGCTACATCCAGGAAATTAATAGTGACAATGTAAAGTACCGGCTTCAGCTATGCAGCTTAAGCCGGCCCTCTGGGGCTACTTATGTTGATTATGCACTTTTGACATGCTATGACATGGATATCAAGATCAACAAGGACATTTAAAGTCTACAACATATTCAAGTTTTTCATATTCAATAGACTTGGCGGCTGACAGATATATATATTGGTACGAGACAAGTTTTTTGCTTACCTCAAAACGATCTTTCAAGAGATTAACCAAGCCGGCCTGAAAGTCATGGCTGGTATGGAGGCGGTTCAAATAACCCGTGTGAAGCTCCTCGGCATTGAACTGAGCATAGCTCTCCAGATCCAGTTTCCACTTTCCTTTGTCAGCAGCGGAGAATTCCTCTTTGGCGCCGTGCTTGGATAAGACAGTGGGGTTACCTGGTGTTATGTAGGCCGTCCAAGTAACTATGATGACTTCGGTTTCTAGAGCCGGCTGAGCGGGGCTGGGCGGCTTAGCATTCTCTGGATCAACATTCACGGGGTCCATGGTGACAGGGTGATCCTCTGGTGGCGGATCATCCATGGCTGCTTCAGAAGTTTGATGCAAAGATTCAAACATTGTCTATTTCTCCGGATCAGTGACCTTGGGATCTTCGTCCGGCTTAGGAATTTTCACCTTCTTGCTAGGTTTGGCCATAGCACTGAAAGGAGCATATGAGGAGATAAGTATATCAATTGAATAAGGTGTTAAAATAGGCAGCTTAAGCGTTCTTACCCAGGTACAGTCTTGAAAAGAGAGACCTAAGTCCCAGTTGAGTCACCAGAATAAGAGTGAGAGGTTCCCTGATAGTTTGAATCAGAAGGGTTAAGTGGTTGTTGAATAAGACCCGCCTTTGGAAAAGCTAAGTTGGAAATTTGTGAAACCTCTGCTCGGCACTTGCGAGGAGCCGGCGTGTTGGGCAAGCCTGAGGAAAGAATCCCACCACCGCTGCTCGGGGTTGTGCGGAGAACTTCATGCTATTGTTTCTTCAAAATAAAGTTGGGATCCAAGTAAGCTAAACGGTAGAAAACCTTACATTCCGGCTCGGTTGATGAACTTTATGTCTTGGCAGATGTTCTAAGTCGGAGGAAAGGATAGTTACCTCTTCACCATCCGCGTCACTGCCTTCTGCGTGGCTGCCTTCCGCATCATCCTGGCAGTAATCAATGTCAATAAGATGAACAAAGAATGAGCCAAGGGATTCAAATTCTACCTCCGACTCATCATCTAGAGTAAAGTGATCAGTTGCATCTGCCTTCTTCTTGGCAAGATTTTTCTGAGTCTTATTCTTTGTTGAGGTCTTCTTGGCCGGTTTATCTTGCAACTTCTTGTTCTAGAAAGGGGAGTCGGCCTGCGGAAGTTAAAGTGACTAAGAAGGCAGTTTTAAGTGAATAGCCGGAAATTGCTTCAAATACTTACAGCTGGAGGTTTGTTAAGGGTACAAAAAGGATTTAACGTTGTTTTGCTGTAGTCTGCCAGGCTCTTGTTCAGCAGGGTTTTGGTCATGTCGTTGATGTCTTCATCTGTTAGCTCTATATGGCAGTGGCGTTGGGGATCATTGACATCTCTAGTGTACCCGCACATTAAGACGGATCAGCGGCTTAAAGGCAGAATTCTCCATGCGACCCAGCGTCGGACTAGGTCAATACTAGTCAAGCCATTAGCCGTTAAGGCTCTAATCTTTGAAAAAAAACAGGCATACATTTGGCCCATTCTTCTGTGTTGATCCGTTCCAAGAGGTGGTGCCTATTGCTAAGCCGGTGTTCACGATAACCCGGCAGAGGATTCTCCCCTTCTGGAGAAGTGTCTTGGCAGTAAAACCAAGTTTGGTTCCAGTCCATTGGATGAATGCATAGTTTAGCGGCTGGGATGGTGGCTTCTTTTCGCCTCTAAATCGAAATGCCACCTAAATCTAGGCTCGGCCCGTCTATGAACTCAGTCTGCCGGTTAAAATAGTAAAACTCCCTGAACAGTTCTATGGTGGGCTCCTGTTGAAGGTACACCTCACAGAACACTTGAAAGTTGCAAATATTTGAAACAGAATTGGGCCCGATATCTTGAGGATGGAGCTTGAAAAAATGCAACACGTCGCGGCCAAATTTTAAGCCAGGGGGGTGAAACCTCGGACTAGATGATCAGTAAAAACAACTATTTCGCCTTCCTTGGGGTGAGGAGGGGATTCTGTGCCAGGGACCCTCCAATGGATGATATATTTTTTTGGCTATGACGCATGTTTGAACATACTCGTTCAATGTTTCCTCGGTGACCCGGGAAATGACCCAGTTGCATGAAGTGACGGTCTTGGCTTTAGACATTTTTTGACTACAAAGGAAAATATTATTGGGTTAAGGATTGTGATGATAAGCCGGCCAGTGATAAAAAATAAGTTAATATGATTAAGCCGGAAGACAGAGCCGAGCTATGTGGATGGTGAATATGAACTGGTGGCTTAGCAAGGGGACAAATGATATATGGCGGGTTATGGCTTATCATGTGAGCCGCCCGCACATTTTCAACACAACATATCTACAAGTGATTCTTTTTGCTAAGTGATGAAACAAACAGATTCCACAGATTTATTCTTTTGTCGGCGTCCTGGGACCGGGGGTGCCCAGACTTGCCAGCCTGTGGCTCACGGCGTGGCTTTATCGATGGCCCGGTATGGCCTAGCTTCAACAACAACAACTCGAGACCCTCGTGAGGGGCCAAACCTCGCGAGGTGGACGACAGCAAGACCTCTGATACGTCTCCGTCGTATCTATAATTTTTTATTATTCGATGCCAATATTACTCAACTTTCATATACTTTTTGGCAACTTTTTATATTATTTTTGGGACTAACATATTGATCCAAAGGCCCAGTGCTACCCCTCGCTGCATGTTTTTGTTTTCACAGAATATCCATATAAAACGGAGTCCAAACGGGATAAAAACGGGCGGAGCTTATTTTTGGAAAATATGAAAAATTTGGAAGGAAAATCAACGCGAACTAGTGCCCGAGGTGGTCGGGAGGCGGGCCGCCTTTGGGCGCCGCCCCTACCCTCGTGAGCCCACCGTAAGGCGGTTGATGCTCTTCTTTTGCCGCAAGAAAGCTAATATTCAGAAAAAAAATCACGACGAAGGTTTCAGGCCAATTGGAGTTACGGATCTCCATATATACACGAAACGGTGAAACAGAGCAAGAACAACACGCAGAAACAGAGAGATAGATCCAATCTCGGAGGGGCTCTCGCCCCTCCCAAGCCATGGGAGCCAAGGACCAGAGGGGAAACCCTTCTCCCATCTAGGGAGGAGGTCAAGGAAGAATAAGAAGAAGGGGGCCTCTCTCCCCCTTGTTTCCGGTGGAGCCGGAGCGCTGCCGGGGGCCATCATCATCACCGTGATCTTCACCAACACCGCCGTCATCTTCACCAACATCTCCATCACCTTCCCCCTTCTATATTCAGCGGTCCACTCTCCCGCAACCCGCTGTACCCTCTACTTGAGCATGGTGCTTTACGCTTCATATTTTTATCCAATGATGTGTTGCCAGCCTATGATGTCTGAGTATATTTCCATTGTCCTATCGGTGATTGATGAACTGCTATGATTGGTTTGAGTTGCATATTTTATTATTGGTGTTGTCCTATTGTGCCCTCCGTGTCGCGCAAGCGTGAGGGATTCCCGCTGTAGGGTTTGCAATATGTTTATGATTTCCTTATGGTGGGTGGCGTGAGTGATAGAAGCACAAACCCGAGTAAGTAGGTTGTTTGTGTATGGGATAAAGGGGACTTGATACTTTAATGCTATGGTTGGGTTTTACCTTAACGAATCTTTACTAGTTGCGGATGCTTGCTAGAGTTCCAATCATAAGTGCATATGATCCAAGTAGAGAAAGTATGTTAGCTTATGCCTCTCCCTCAAATAGAATTGCAATAGTGATTACCGGTCTAGTAACATAGTCAATTGCTTAGGGAGCAATTACACAACTCCTACCACCACTTTTCCACACTCGCCATATTTACTTTAGTTGTGTTTTTATCTAAGCAGCCCCTAGTTTTATTTACGCGCTCTATACTTTCTTGCAAGCCTATCCAACAACACCTACAAAGTACTTGTATTTCATACTTGTTCTAGGTAAAGCGAACGTCAAGCGTGCGTAGAGTTGTATCGGTGGTCGATAGAACTTGATGGAATATTTGTTCTACCTTTAGCTCCTCGTTGGGTTCGACACTCTTAATTATTGAAAGAGGCTACAATTGATCCCCTATACTTTTGGGTTATCAAGACCTTTTTCTGGCACCGTTGCCGGGGAGTCATAGCGTGGGGTGAATATTCTCGTGTGGGCTTGTTTGCTATGTCACTAAGTAATTTTTATTTGTTGTTCTTAGTTGTTCTCTATCTTCAGTTATGGTTATGGAACACAAAATACCAAAAAAATTAGACGTACTTGCTACTCATGTAGATGGGGTAACTCCTAAAATCCCCGATTCTCACTATCTGAGAGATATTATGTACTACTTTGATAATCCTGAGAAAACCCCATTCAACTTTATAATGGGAGAGACGTTGGATCAATATGAATACTTTAGGGATTATCGCTCGACACAAAAATGGAAACTATTATGGGATCAATTTATTATGTTGCGCTGGTATGCTCGACAAGTATGCTTGAATTATGATATTACCTGTTGCTCTTGGATGAATGCTCCACACCTTCCCTTTTCATGCAAATTTAATGATAATGAAACCTTGGCTTCTTATGCTAGAGGTATATATGATTACTATGATGTGGAACAAGTAGAAGAATTTGTTTCTTTTAAGGGTGCTTATAAAATTGAATCTATGTTTGAAAAGTATGAAGCTTTTGATGATGATGTTTATAGGCCTGAAAATTTAGCTATCCTAAAATATTGCTATGATAATTATGAATATAATTCCTATATTAATGCACTTATTAAGAAAGTCTCCGCTGTCCAAGAAGAGACTAATATTTTGCAGGAGTCTATGGAAGAAGAAATTGATGAAACTGTGAGCTCATTGGATGAAAAAGATGATGAGGAGAGCGAAGAACAAAAGGAGGAAGAGCGGATTAGCTACCCGTTCCCACCTTCTAATGAGAGTAACTCTTCAACTCATACATTGTTTAATTCCCCTTCGTGCTTACCGGAGGATGATTGCTATGATGACTGTTATGATCCCTTTGATTCTTTTGAAATATCCCTTTTTGATGATGCTTGCTATGCTTGGGGCCAAGATGCCAATATGAATTATGCTTATGGATATTAACTTGCTATAGTTCCTTATGTTATGAATGAAATTGTTGCTATTGCACCCACGCATGATAGTCCTATTATCTTTTTGAATTCTCCCGATTATACTATATCGGAGAAGTTTGCACTTATTAAGGATTATATTGATGGGTTGCGTCTTACTTCTACACATGATGATTTTGATAGATATAATATGCATGTGCTTTCTGCTCCTATTTTTAATTATTATGAGAGAGGAACTACATCTCCACCTCTCTATGTTTCCAATATGATAGAATTGCAAGAAACTGTTAATACTATGCATTGGCCTTTACTAGGTGTGCATGAATTGTTCTTTTATGACATGCCGATGCATAGGAAGAGAGTTATACTTCTTCATTGCTTGATATATGTTGCTTTGTGCTCACTACTAAATTACAAATCATTGCTAACTAAAATTGGCTTTGATATACCTTCGGATCCGGGTGGATCCATTACTTGACAACTATATGCCTAGCTTAATGGCATTAAAGAAAGCGCTGCCAGGGAGACAACCCGGAAGTTTTAGAGAGTCATTTATTGCTGTTGAGTTCTTTCATATAGTTTAAAAACAACAAAAATAAAGAGGGGAACCCCAAACTTTTCAAAAAGAAATGTGAAAGTGAGATAGACGAGCATTGTGAAAGTGGGGGACGTCCTTAAACTTGTTCAGGCCCATGGGAACTTTGTGAATCTTAATTACAGAAAATTTTCAATAAAAATAATTATCCGCTAGTACAATTCCATTGTATTATAAAAATAATGTGCCAAGGTTTCCCTTTAGGATGTTTATAATGCTTGTTGGTTCGTACGGTGCAGGACAGAAACTTTGGCTGTAGTGCGCGAATTTTATTTTTTGACTGGAACGTCAAATGGTTCTGATTCTTATTGCACTGTCTTGCTTTAAAAAAAATTATTTTTCCTAATTTTGGAAGAATTTGTCAAGTATCAGAAGTATGGTGAATGTTCAGATTGCTACAGGCTGTTCTGTTTTTGACAGATTCTGTTTTTGATGCATAGTTTGCTTGTTTTGATGAATCTATCAATTTATATCAGTGGATTAAGCCATGAAAAAGTTATATTACAGTAGACACAATGAAAAAATAAAATATGAATTGGTTTGCAACAGTACTTAGAGTAGTGATTTGCTTTATTATACTAATGGATCTTACCGAGTTTTGTGTTGAAGTTTTGTGTGCATGAAGGGTTCAATGATCGAGAAGGTCTCCATGTGAGAAGAAGGAAGAGACGCAAGAGCTCAAGATTGGGGATGCCCGAGGCACCCCAAGTAAATATCAAGTATACTCAAGCGTCTAAGCTTGGGGATGCTGGGAAGGCATCCCCTCTTTCTTCAACAAGTATCGGTATGTTTTCGGATTCGTTTCGTTCATGCGATATGTGCAATCTTGGACCGTCTTTTTCTTTTAGTTTTCACTTTTATTTTATGCACCATGCTGGTATGAGATGGTCCTTGGTCGATTTATAGAATGCTCTTTGAACTTCACTTATATCTTTTGAGTATGGCTTTATAAAATGCTTCATGTGCTTCACTTATATAATTTGAAGTTGGATTTCCTGTTTCTCTTCATTAGACAACCGCCATTTGTAGAATGCTCTTTTGCTTCACTTATATTTGTTAGAGCTTGGCATATCTTTTGTAGAAAGAATTAAACTCTCTTGCTTCACTTATATCAATTTAGAGAGATGACAGGAACTGGTCATTCACATGGTTAGTCATAAAATCCTACATAAAACTTCTAGATCGCTGAATATGATATGTTTGATTCCTTGCAATAGTTTTGCGATATAAAGGTGGTGATATTAGAGTCGTGCTAGTTGAGTAATTGTGAAATTGAGAAATACTTGTGTTGAGGTTTGCAAGTCCCGTAGCATGAACATATGGTGAACCGTTACGCAACAAAGTCGGAGCATGAGGTGTTTATTGATTGCCTTCCTTATGAGTGGCGGTCGGGGATAAGCGATGGTATTTTCCTACCAATCTATCCCCCTAGGAGCATGCGCGTAGTACTTTGTTTCGATGACTAATAGATTTTTGCAATAAGTATGTGAGTTCTTTATGACTAATGTTGGGTCCATGGATTATACGCACTCTCACCCTTCCATCATTGCTAGCCTCTTGATGCAGTGCATTGCCCTTTCTCACCTTGAGAGTTGGTGCAAACTTCGCCGGTGCATCCAAACCCCGTGATATGATACGCTCTATCACACATAAGCCTCATTATATATTCCTCAAAAAAGCCACCATACCTACCTATTATGGCATTTCCATAGCCATTCCAAGATATATTGCCATGCAACTTCCATCATCATCTATATACATGACCTGAGCATTCATTGTCATATTGCTTTGCATGATCATAAGATAGCTAGCATGATGTTTTCATGGCTTGTCCGTTTTCTGATGTCATTGCTACGCTAGATCATTGCACATCCCAGTACACCGCCGGTGGCATTCATATAGAGTCATATCTTTGTTCTAGTATCGAGTTGTAATATCGAGTTGTAAGTCAATAAAAGTGTGATGATCATCATTATTAGAGCATTGCCCCATCAAAAAAAGAGAGGCCAAAGAAGCCTAAATAAAAAAATGGGGCCAAATAAGCCAGCAAAAAAAGGGGCAATGTTACTCTCTCTTTTTCCACACTTGTGCTTCAAAGTAGCACCATGTTCTTCATGTAGTGAGTCTCATATCTCGTGCTTCAAAGTAGCACCATGTTCTTCATATAGATTGTCTCCTATGTTGTCACTTTCATATACTAGTGGGAATTTTCATTATAGAACTTGGCTTGTATATTCCAACGATGGGCTTCCTCAAATGCCCTAGGTCTTCATGAGCAAGCAAGTTCGATGCTCACCCACTTAGTTTCAGTTTGAGCTTTCATATACTTATAGCTCTAGTGCATCCGTTGCATGGCAATCCCTACTCCTCACATTGATATCTATTAATGGGCATCTTCATAGCCCGTTGATACGCTTAGTTGATGTGAGACTTTCTCCTTTTTTGTCTTCTCCACATAACCCCCACCATCATATTCTATTCCACCTATAGTGCTATGTCCATGGCGCACGCTCATGTATTGCGTGAAAATTGAAAAGGTTTGAGAAACGTCAAAAGTATGAAACAATTGCTTGGCTTGTCATCGGGGTTGTGCATGATGTGAATATTTTGTGTGGTGAAGATGGAGCATAGCCAAACTATATGATTTTTTAGGGATGAGCTTTCTTTGGCTATGTTATTTCAATAAGACATAATTGCTTGGTTGGTATGCTTGAAGTATTATTGTTTTTATGTCAAACAATACACTATTGCCTTGAAACACTCGTGCCTTAATATTCATGCCATGATTAGACATATGATCAAGATTATGCTAGGTAGCATTCCACATCAAACATTATCTTTTTTATCATTTACCTACTCGAGGACGAGTAGGAATTAAGCTTAGGGATGTTGATACGTCTCCATCGTATCTATAATTTTTGATTGTTCCATGCCAATATTATTCAACTTTCATATACTTTTTGGCAACTTTTTATATTATTTTTGGGACTTACATATTGATCTAGTGCCCAGTTCCAGTCCCTGTCTGTTGCATGTCTTTGGTTTCGCAGAATATCCATAACAAACGGAGTCCAAACGGGATAAAAACGGACGGAGCTTATTTTTGGAAAATATGGAAAATTTGGAAGGAAAATCAACGCAAACTAGTGCCCGAGGTGGTCACGAGGCAGGGGGGCGCGCCTGCCCCCCTGGGCACGCCCCCTACCCTCACGAGCCCACCGTAAGGCGGTTGATGCTCTTCTTTTTCCTCAAGAAAGCTAATATTCAGAAAAAAAATCACAGCGAAGGTTTCAGGCCAATCGGACTTACGGATCTCCATATATACACGAAACGGTGAAACAGAGCAAGAATGTAACGCAGTAAATGTAGAGATAGATCCAATCTCGGAGGGGCTCTCGCCTCCCAAGCCATGGGAGCCAAGGACCAGAGGGGAAACCCTTCTCCCATCTAGGGAGGAGGTCAAGGAAGAAGAAGAAGGGGGCCTCTCTCCCCCTTGTTTCCGGTGGCGCCGGAGCGCTGCCGGGGGCCATCATCATCACCGCTTGTGGCCCGACCTCGGGCGCGTGTCTGCTCCTCGCGCTCGAGCCTCAGGATGGATGCTGGACCGAAGAGTTCAAGGCGTACCTGCTTCAGGGGACCCTGCCGGAGAAGGAAGAAGACGCGGAGTGCGTGGCTGGGCAGGCCACCGCCTACTGCATTCAGGACGGTGAGCCCTACCGGAAGCGGCCAAACGATGTTTCTCTGTGATGCATCTCCAAGGAGCAGGGGTGCGAGCTGCTGACCGACATACGCAGTGGGGACTGTGGGCACCACTCATCGTCGCGCACCCTCGTGGGCAAGGCGTTCCGCAGCGGATTCTATTGCCCCATGGCGCTCAACGATGCCACAGAACTGGTGAGGTCCTATGAAGCTTGCCAGTACCATGCCAAGCAAATCCACCAGCCAGCCCAGGGTCTCCAGACCATCCGGCTCTCGGGGCCGTTTGCGGTCTGGGGGCTGGACATCTTGGGCCTGTTCCCCAGAGCGCCCGGGGGCTACTGCTACCTCTACGTCTCCATCGACAAGTTCACAAAGTGGGGAGAGGTGGTGGTTGGCCGCACCATCCCAGCCGGCTTGGCAGTCAAGTTCATCAAGGGCCTCGTGAGCCAGTTCGGGGTCCCCAATCGCATCATCACCGACAACGGCTCGTAGTTCACTAGTAACCTTTTCAAAACATACTGTGCTAATCTTGGAACGCAGATATGCTATGCCTCAGTGGAACACCCCAGGAGCAACGGCCAAGATGAACACGCAAACGCAGAGGCCCTGAGGGACCTCAAGATGAGAACTTTCAAGAAGAAGCTCGAGCCCTGCGGCAGGGGCTAGATGGACGAGCTCCAGTCCGTGTTGTGGTCCATCCGCACCACCGCGACCAAGCGAACCAGCGAAACTCCATTCTTCCTCATCTACGGAGCCGAAGTGGTTCTCCCACACCAGGTCACGCATCGCTTCACGCTGGTCTTGGCGTTTGACGAGGCACGCTAGGACGCCATGCGGGGGATGGATCTCTTGCTGGGGGAGGAACGCTGTCGTCAAGCATCCCTCCGGGCAGCAAGGTACCAGCATGCGCTATGGCGGTACCACTGCCGCAGCATCCGCTCCAGGACGCTCGAGGTGGGCGATCTCGTCCTGAGGTAGGTGTTCTCCAGGGAGGGGCTGCGTAAGCTCTATCCCATGTGGGAGGGCCCATTTAGTATCGCCCGCGTCTCCAGGCCTGGCGGCGCGTGCCTGGAGACGTAGTACGGTATCCCCATCCAGAACACTTGGAACATCCAGCACCTCCGGAAGTTCTACCCATGAAGCAAGGCCTAGTGCCTGTGAATGTCTCCGCTCGTGACACTCTCACGTAATAATGAGTGGGGCTGTACACGCACCGGAGTCTTCGGAGAGCCGCCCTCGGGCCTCGAGGCTCCCTGCCACGTCCTAGTGGCAGCACTTAGCTCCGCACTGGTGAGAAGACTAGACTAGGTGCCGGACGCGGCTGTTCATTTGCTTGCTTTCTGTAGTTGGTTTGCAACTTTTAATGGAATTTGGAGTTCTAGCATTTCTCGGTTGACAAGTTGGATTCTTCTCCTTTTGCTTCGCACGCTTCTTTATCTTGGATTAGGGAGAATGGCAATTGCCCGTCGCTCTTCCTCGTGCGCCTCACGCGGGGGCTGGGGAGGTGTGTGCGTGCGTGGGCTGGCCCACGCCGCAGACACACCTCGCCAGAGCCCTGTCTCGCCAGAGCCCCGTTGCTATAGAGTTTTGATTTTATTGGCTTTCTTGATTCTTCGCGAGGCTCCCTCGAATAAGCTCGTGATTTACGCACCCCCATAAAGTCAATGCCCCGCGGGTACCGCGACGTGGTGCACTTAGGCATGACTAGCCCATGCTTGAGGGCTCGTGGAACGAGTAACAACGCACCCGACAAGTTTTCTAACAAATTCTGCAGCTTTATGATGCCTCCTGAGGCCAGCGGCTCATAAGTCGTCAGCAAGGAGGCCTCACCAGATGCTAAAGGGCGCTCCCTCATGAGGTGGGAAACTACAGCGAGTGTATCAAGCTAAGTTATCCTACCACACCTGCTCGAAACACGAACATCATAGCATAACACAAGAACAATAAACATATCATAGTGGCATAAGTACCATGGTTCATTACACGCCCCAGCAGGGCCCTCTAATTTTTTCAAAATGCAGGAGGAAGGAAAGGTTAAACAAAAGCGGCCCGCACGACCGCAGCAGCTCCCAGGCCTGCCTCCGGAGGCCCTCTGGGCTCAACCTGAGCCCTCCTCCCGTTTCACAAAGACATGGCAACAAGAAGATCCGTCACCTCCCTCGAAGCGAGCCCGGCGACATGGCGGCCAG
Organism: Aegilops bicornis; assembly: GCA_021605145.1. Taxonomy (NCBI): domain Eukaryota; kingdom Viridiplantae; phylum Streptophyta; class Magnoliopsida; order Poales; family Poaceae; genus Aegilops; species Aegilops bicornis. Next base: position 192,730,130 of record CM038672.1, on the reverse strand, counting down.
TCGTAGCCGCCGCTGCTTGTGCTCTTACTAGAGGAGGAGCCGCTGCTGCTGAACGAGCCACGGTCGTCGCCAAGGGCAAGCTCACCCTCAGCATCGTCACGGCTGCCGTTAGGGCCAAGCTCATCTTTGCCGTCATCGTCTTCGGGGCAGTACCCTGCGCGACGGCCGTCTTCCCCAAACACCCTCACGTAGAGGGTCGCGACGCCGTCGTACTTGAAGTGGAGGGTGCACCTCCTGCCCAGGCCGCGCACGCGGGCAAACGCTTGCCAGCCGTGGGTCAAGGACACATTCCCGGCGGCGGAAACTTCGACCCCGACCCATGAAGCCTTGCTGCAGCAGCCATCAGCCTGCAGCCAGAGGCCGTCAAGACCACCGACCAGCAGCTTGCCCGCGAAGAAGCGGGGGAGCGATAGCCAGCTGGCAGTTGGCCTCTCCGAGCACACAACGAAATCCGGAAGCACCTCCGCCGAATGGAAGCGTGGCCGAGGAGGCCGGACGACCACGTCACGCCTACATCCATCACAGGGGATGCCTTGACCCTCGAGGCTCCCGCCACGAGAAGAAGAGACGCCGCGGCCACTCGAGGCGTGCCCACGTCCCTGCGGAGCCACCGCATAAGTCGCGGCATTCTTGCGGGGATGGCCTCGCCCTCTCTTGGGCGGAGGCGAGCCGGGCCCCTCCATCGGGGCCTTACCTTCTCGGCAGCGAAGAACTTCCTCGTCGGCGCGATGGGTGCTACGATAAGTAAGCAAGGCTAGAATGAAGAAGAAGAAGTGCGTGGCGAGAAGATGGATATGGGCAAGGGGGCCTTGCCCCTCCCCGAATTTATAGCCGGAGGGAGGCCAACTGCCGGCCACCACGACCCCGCACAATGATGGTTTTTCTCTGCATGCAGCAAAGTCTCGTCAAGTCGAGCGGTTGCCGAGGCGGCGTGGGGAAGCGGAGACGCCCACGTCCCATCAGTCGCCACGTGTTGACCGAGGCCGCAGGCAGTTAGGGCCCGCGGCGATCCGCACTTGCCCTTTGGCTTCGCCTCGAAGCCAAGTTCGAGCGCGCCTTGGGCACGGGGGCTACTGTCGGCGTCCTGGGACTAGGGGTGTCCATAATTGCCAGCATGCGGCCCACGACATGGCTCTATCGATGGCCTGGTATGGCCCAGCTTCGACAACAACAACTCGAGACCCTCGTGAGGGGCCAAACCTCGCGAGGAGGACGACACCAAGAGCTCCCTGGGGGCGGCCTACTCAGGTTGGCTCCCGAGGAGCGGAGATATAAATGCAAGATGCACCTCGCGAGGTTCACATGACGTGAGCCGTGACGACCAAGGTCAGGCGGGCGCCAGCGGGTGCAGTGTACCAGTTTCCTCTTTGGTGCTAAGGAGGCAAGAGCAGACACGGGGTCCCGAGGAATCAAGCAAAGGTTCCCATATTTTTGCAATAAGATCAAGACCGCCAGGACGACAGGACGGAGGTCACTGCGGATCCCACCGCGGCGTCACCGCGAGAGGCTTTTCCAGGCGAAGACTACTTTTGTCAGGATAACCTGTAATATTTGTCTCCTTCGAATTTGGCTGTTGTGAGATCCCTTCCCTCCTACATTTGGGAAGAGGACTTAGCCACCACCATAGGGAAGGGGATCAGTCAGATCAACCTCACGCTCACCAGCTCATCAAGCTCAAGAACACCTCACCTCCTGAGGTTGTTCAACCACTGTACTAGTTCATCCTCAGCCCCTTGAGGCAATCCATCACAAAGCTGGAGTAGGGTATTACACCGCAAGGTGGCCCGAACCAGGATAAACTGTTGTGTCTCTTGTCCCTTGGGTTCGTCGAGCTAGGCCGTGGAATCATTGAGCGGGTAGACTGGGAAGGATGAGTTCTTTGCATGCACCCTAGAGTTCGAACCTCTCAAGGGTCTACAGAACCCCGAATCCGACATCTATGGTTTTGGAGCTACGGCAGTTCAGAAAATAAATTAAATTCTAAACCTAAGGTGGTGGTAGCAGAAGTGTTCATGTGTTCAGATGAGATCTTCCACAAAAGGGATGGTTTTTGCTGGTAAAGATGAATACTAAAACTACTACCGCATGTCTTTGATGTTAAGTTCAGGATCCCACTATGCAATCTAAGGAAGCCAAAGGAAGAACAAGCGGTGAAGTTCAATGAACTGGGAAACCCTAGCACAGATCTTACATGAATCAAGATACATACCTGGAGATGCTGATGAACGGCGGAGGGGCGCTGCCGTGCTTTGGTCGAGGTCAGGTTGATGCAACAGCCACAGTAGGTGCAGACGACGAAGGCGGCGAAGCTCCAGAGGCATTGGTCGTCGCAAGGAAGGAGAAGAAGAGGCAGAGGAAGGGGTAGAAGTGAAACCAGGGGGCCCCTGTCCCTATTTATAAGGAGATGGATAAATGGCATGCGCGGGAATCAAGGACGCCGAAAAAATAGATTATGTGGCTACGCGGACGCCTCGATTTTCGGGAGATCCATTAAAGATAAAGATCTGTTGAGTTGTTCTGGGCCTCATGTGAAGTTTCAAGATGACGGCATGGCGGGTTATCACAATTCTGAGATGTGATGTCATTGCGGGTCATAAAGAAATGGTAATGAATTGACGACAGAAGATATCCGCTAAGTCAAATACTGAAGATTGATGTGAACAAGTTAAAATGAACCTGGGGCCTAATGTTGGGGATATAACTACTGGGTATGACCCGCCCAGGAGGGGCCGGGTCGTGCCACTGGTGGCTTAACATGAAGAGGCCCAAGGGACGTTAAGATGGTGGTTCATAGAGCAAGCTTATTGAAGGCCCAACACCCGGGGACGTTGAGGCCCACGGGTGTGAGCCGCCATATGTTAAACTTGTATTGTAAGGCAAGCTTAGTTAGTTACTGAGCTAGACACGTTGTGGATGAGCCGGCCGGGACTCTGTAAGCCGCCGGGCATCAACCTGTGTATATAAAGGGGTGATCCGGCGGCGGGTTAACTCAAGAAACAACTCATCGAGAACGAGGCCAAGCATATTCGCTCCCTGTTAATCGAAACCCAAGCAATACAACCTAAAGCAAGAGTAGGCTTTTACATTGTTGAGAGGGGACGGACTTGGGTAAACACCATGTGTCCTTTGTCCCATTTAACCCCTTCAAGCTGACCTAGTTGTGATGGCTCCACACCTAAGGCCTTTTGCTAGGGCATCTGTCGTGTTAAGTCCACGACAGGTAGCACTACAAAAAATACACTTCCGCGAAGATATGTGTTTGTCACAGTAGGTCACGTTTTCTGTCATGCATGTACATCCATGAAAAATTTATGACAGAATCAAGATAGCCATACCTATGTTGTCGTAGAACTGTTCCATGACATTACCAAAATTATCATCACGGAAGTGTCCACTTCCATGACGATAAATCGCGCGTCCGAGAAGTGCTTTCGTCAAGGCTGACTGACACGTGGCATCGACCATAACGGAACGCTGTTAAGCTATCGGGTCCAGTTTTGGATCCGATAACCCGTTAACAGCCCCAACCAATGGCGATTTTCCACGTGTAAAATCATCATTGGTTGGAGGAAACACGTGTCGGCTCAATGTTGGGACAGGTGTCATCCACTCATTGGACCCAAAGAGCCTATGATACGTTGACACGTGGCACGACCCAACAGAGGCTCATTCCTGTGAAAAGGCCGGCCTGTTTGACTTGGTCAAAAGGTAGCGGGCCGGCCCACGGCAAGCCTGTGAATGGCATGTTCGCATATAGCCCATTTACAGCCCGCTAACCCAGGGCCCGTTTACAGCCTATCCAAATTAGGCCCAGTAGCGTCATCTGGGCCGTCCAATATAATTCTGGCCCATTTTAACTTTCGACTCATGTATGGCCCATGACGTCTTTCGGCCCATATGAGGCCCTTATTACTCTCGGCCCATTAACGGCCCGTGGTAAAACTGGCCCGTAATGAACAGTGTATCACTTTATACCCATTAACGACACGTGGTGAAACTGGGCCGTAATGAATAGTGTATCGCTTTATACCCATTAACGGCCCATTATTCCGTTGGGCCGTTTCCAGCCCATGTTATATTTCGGCCTTCTCGGGGCCCATTTATTCTTGGGCTCATTTCCACATTCGTTTAATTACGACCCATTACTATCATTTTCTGCTTGTGGGCCAAATTCAGCATGTGGTTACAGTCGGCCCGTTTGTGGCCCGATAATACGTTGGGCTGTTTTCATGTAAGAGAAACCCCGTTGGGCTGTTTTCATAGAGTTATCAAATACGGCCTATTAATGGCCCGTTATTGTCCACGAATAGTACGACCCATGATTGGCGAAATGATGATACGCCCCATAGAAGGCCCATGGATCCTACGGCCCGTAAAAGGCCCATGAATCATACGGCCCGTAGAAGGCCCATGGATCCTACGGCCCGTATAGAAGGCCAATGGATGCTACGGCCCGTAGAAGGCCCATGGATCATACGGCCCGCAGGAGGCCCATGGTTACAATAGACCGTGTGTTGCCATGATTATTTTGTCCTAGTTTGCAAAGATAGGTTATTGTGGCCACTAGAAAAACACAGAAAAAGAACTGAAGTGACTACAAGAAAACAACTAAACAAGACAATAAGGAAATAAATAAGCAAGCAATTAACGCTAGCCTATTACCGCTATTACACATATTACATCCACTGGGCATCAAAGGACACCACCAGTGCAAATATAAGGAACAAAGCAGCATATTACATACACTGGCCGTCAAAATTGGCCACCAGTGCAAATAAATGCGGCGGCAAAACAAGAGCATAACTGAAAAAACTTCAAAAGAGCTCAAGAAACGTGGTATCCACCATGCTGGCAACAAGCTTAGCAAGCTTATTAGCTTTGTCCTGTTTGGCGCTAAAATCCTCCAATGCTTGTTGTTGCACCAGAAAGTATGCATCTGAATGCTCTAGGGACTTCCAAGTCCTTCCGCTTCTTGTCGCAGCACAGCTGATCGATGTCTTTCAGCTTTTAGTTGAGGCTCAAGAAACCGAACTGAGTCAGACACTGAGTTTGAATAGCTTGTGCAAGCGGTAGTGGCCAGTAACTCCAACATTAAACCAAGACAGGACTTTCGGGTGGTCTCACTGTGTTCAAGATAGTCTTCCTTAGCTGTTTTGTCAGCTTTGTTGGAGACCAACAAGGATGTGTCACTATCATGAACCTTATCTGCATTACTTCCTTTACCATTGCTTAATAAGGCACTCTTCCCCAATATTCTGTCATCATTCTAAAATAAGAAACAAGCAGACACATAACAGTTTAGCATGTACTAGTATATGAAACTCATTTCGGTGAACCAGTTCATTAGTAAGGTGGACAGGATTAAACTACCAAGTCTTCTATTGCCAAGTACTAGTACATAATAAATGCATCAAACAAACATATATCTACGTCCCATGGTCACTGCATTGTGTTGCCAAATCAAAATAGAGACACGGTTCAAATCATATCAATTCAAGACAAAGCAGCAGTGAAAGAATACAAAGAGTGGGAAACTACACGACACAACAAGATTTCAGATGGGTACCACGGGTCTACATGTACAACAACACTATTTGGTTTGTTGTGATGCTAGTAGTGTGCATGATATGATAAGTCAACTGTATACACAACTGAAATTGAAATCAACAGATCTATTGATAAGAGCAAGCCTATTAAAGAAACATGCGTGAACATACCTGCTATGCCATTGGAGTTTCAATTGGATCCTTCAATTTAAAAATAAGTTTGTATGAGTAAATACAGTGATACAAGAGCAAAGCAGTATGCACGATAGCAATCATAGTTAAAAAAGGCGCGCCTAAGCGAGCGCTCAAGCGCGCCTAGGCTCTAGGCGTTGGCAAAACACATTGCGCATAACTACGCTTAATCTGTGCATAACTGCGCATAAGCATGCGCTTTGGTCAGTAAAGCGCAAGGCGGTGCAAAACACACAATTAACGCCTAGCGCTTTTTGGAACTATGATAGCAATGGAGTCTTAATTAGAACAGTTGTTCTTCAGGTTTAGGCACTTGTTCTACATGAACAGAGTACAGTAATACGCAAGAATATAGTACTTAAAAATAGAAAATGAGCTCATAGACCTTACCACATTCTTGGTTCGGGACCAGTACAGAACAAGGTGTTCCCAGTCATCATGCAGTAAATGTGTCTCAGGAGAACTTAGGGGAATTTGATGAGTTTCCTTGCCGGTGAAGTACGTTTTCTTCAGGTAATTCCGATACTGCCACCAAGCATTCTTGAAGATAGCAGAGATTTTAGCACAGGATACCTCATGCTGAGTTTCCAAATCGGTCCTTCTCTATAGAGAAAAATGGGAAAATTTGATGTATTATAACCATCATGGAGGTAGGATGTATGGGACAAAGCAAAGTAATTGTCATGAATAACATTACTTACACATAAGTCCTGGACAAACACCTGCAACTGGCATTTTCCTTCATCTTCAGTATAATCTTTCCAAGATGGGAAGATAATCACATACGATTTAACAACATCAAATGCGATAGATGCTAAAGTACGACTAGCTGGTTGTGCTTCCTCCACAGGAATAGGCGTACTAACTAGTGGAGTTGGGGTTCGCCGTGGTAGTACTGGCCCTTTGGGCACTTGAGTTGCCTTACTAACTGCTCTTGTTTGGGAGCTCTGTGGTGGAGATGGTGTTGTGTCAACAGGAACTGGGTTACTATCTGCTGGGGTTCGGGTTAGATTGGGTGAAGCTCGTTCTCTGTCCATCACAGTAGGTTTACAATCTGCGAGAGTTTGGGTTATGCGTGGTAGGGGTGGTTCTCATGCATGTACAACCGGGGTGCTATCTCCACCAAGAAGTAGCACTGTTTTATTTGAAGACCGTGTTTTTAGTCCGCTAGATGCTGGCATCACCCGCTCCAATTCAAATGGCTGATAAACAAGAAACATAGTTGAATGTACAAATATTGTATGAGAGACAGATGCAATAGATAGTGTGGAAAAAAGAGGACATGAAATAGTTGACATGTATATAGTTTAACTAAAACGGATAGCATGACATAATTTCACATATATGATGTCTATCTAAACTGGATAGCATAGCATAACATAATTCAAAGATATGATGAATAACTAAACGACGTGCCAAGTTAGAGCATACACCTCGGTGGGGGAATAGGACTTGTCATCTGTATCTGAATCCATCTACGAGGAGCTATCGGGAGCCAACAAGAGATCTGCTTGACGGTAGCATGCGCTCTGAAGGCCTTGTTTTCACTCCATTTTTCAATCTCTGACCCAAATGGATGATTCACGGGAAGAGTAGTTTAATGTACAAACATTGTCGACAAATGGAAATGTAATGAAGAATAGGATGGGCAAGATATCATTCAAATATATGATGCCTGGTTAAACAGGATGGCATTGCACATTTCACATATAATATGGCTGGCTAAAAGACATGAGACTGCAAAATTCCCATATATGATATAGAAACTAAACAGGTGGCAACAGAACATGTCTAAACTAAGCAGATGACATATATGATGTCAAAAGTAGGCATTGCAAGGTAACATATGCATGATATGACTAACATCATCATGCCAAGGTAGAGAAAACACCTTGGGGGGTAAATAGGAGTGGTCAGCAGCGTCTGAATCCGCCTCAGAACAGATATCTTCCTCTGGATTACAATCTGGAGAGGGGTGGGGAGGGTTTGCCATTGAACCCACCATGGAGCGATGTCTGCATGACATTGTATTGCCGCGCAAAACTCTTCTCTTTTTCTACATGTTCAAGATGACTATGTACAATATCTGACATGCATACGAAAAAATATGGTGAGATTATGTAAGGAGAGCATGCAGAAATTTAGAGTGATGGTAACAACCAGTGGATGGATCCAAAAATAATGATAGCAGGGTGATGATTGCTTTAATTTAATAAAAAGACAGATGATGATTGCTTTAATATTTGTTTCCCACCCAAGATGAACAACATAGGCATACCCTAGGTGAACCAGATATTAGACAGAGATACTATTCATTGCTTCCTCGATATGTGCCCCACAACTAATTTAGAACTCAAGTTTGAACATTAATTTGGACCTGACTTGGAGTCCAAGAGGTGAACAGGACGATAAAGTAGCAGGTAATTTTAAGCAATTCATAACATAAGCAGAATCAAAAGAGTGTGACCTCTCTTGTGGAACCGTGTGCTCCTCAGGTTCATCTGCTGAGTCGATGGTGGTGATGCCGTTGCGGTGGGTGCCGGCGGCAGGGAAGGAGATCTGAGGCGGCGAAAGACGGTTAGGAGTCGTGATGTCTGGTTTGGTGGCTGTTTCTTTTGATGGAGCACCTCAGGTGAGGTGGACGACGTTGCTGCAGGAGCAGGACAAACTACACAAAGTTCCCTTCGACACCTACCTGTAACTGAAGTAATTCTGTAAGGGCTCATTTGGCTTGCATGATTCTAAAAACGCAGGGATAGGAAAAACACCGGAATAGGATGGGAATGCACATGGTAAACAGAGCATTTGTAAACACAGGATTTCTGACAACTTGGGTGTTTGGTTTATAGGAATTGGAAGAGCAGAGGAATGCAAAGAAACATGGCAAAAATAAAGTGAAACCATATGAAAGCTTGTACAGTTAGAATATTATTCTGCCACTAATGCATTTGGTCTTGTTTTCATGCATAGGATTTTGAAAAGTAGGTCCAGGTGGATGTTTTTCTTCATTCCTTTCAACAAAATGCATGAATAATTGAATAGTAGAGTGGCATTCGAAAATTCCCTATTGCTATGTTTTTCCGTCGAACCAAAATAGCCCTAATGGATCGACATGAATGTATAGTAATAAGTGATGCAACAAGTGTACAACCTCTTTGTCGTAGCCGTGTTGACCTCAGCATCATTGGGTTGGTCGCTGATGTCTACTACACAACCTTCTTCTTATAGACGTTGTTGGGCCTGCAAGTGCACAGGTTTGTAGGACAGTAGCAAATTTCCCTCAAGTGGATGACCTAAGGTTTATCAATCCGTGGGAGGCGTAGGATGAAGATGGTCTCTCTCAAACAACCCTGCAACCAAATAACGAAGAGTCTCTCGTGTCCCCAACACACCCAATACAATGGTAAATTGTATAGGTGCACTAGTCGGCGAAGGGATGGTGATACAAGTGCAATATGGATGGTAGATATAGGTATTTGTAATCGTAAAATATAAAAACAGCAAGGTAACTAACGGTAAAACTAAGAGTAAACGGTAATGAAATGATAGGAAACAAGACCTAGGGTTCATACTTTCACTAGTGGAAGTTCTCTCGACAATAATAACATAGATAGATCATATAACAATCCCTCAACATGCAACAAAGAGTCACTCCAAAGCCACTAATAGCGGAGAACAAACATAGAGATTATGGTAGGGTACGAAACCACCTCAAAGTTATTCTTTCGGATCTATCTATAAAAGAGTTCGTACTAGAATAATACCTTAAGACACAAATCAACCAAAACCCTAATGTCACCTAGATACTCCATTGTCACCTCAAGTATCCTTGGGCATGATTATACGATATGCATCACACAATCTCAGATTCATCCAACCAACATAAAAATACTTCAAAGAGTGCCCCAAAGTTTCTATCGGAGAGTCAAGAACGTGTGCCAACCCCTATGCATAGGTTCCCAATGTCACGAAACCCGCAAGTCAATCACCAAGACATACATCAAGTGTTCTCATAAAATACTCAATCCGATAAGATAACTTCAAAAGGGGAAACTCAATTCATCACAAGAGAGTAGAGGGCGAGAAACATCATAAGATCCAACTACAATAGCAAAGCTCGGGATACATCAAGATCGTGCCATAGATTGGAACACGAGAGAGAACACGAGAGAGAGAGAGAGAGATCAAACACATAGCTACTGGTACATACCCTCAGCCCCGAGGGTGAACTACTCCCTCCTCGTCATGGAAAGCGCCGGGATGATGAAGATGGCCGCCGGAGATGGATCCCCCCTCCGGCAGGGTACCGAAAAGGGGTCCCGATTGGTTTTTGGTGGCTACCGACGCCTGCGGCGGCGGAACTCCCGATCTAATTTCTGTTCTGGAAGTTTTACGGTACGTAGGTATATATGGGTGAAAGGAGTATGTTCGTGGAGCTACGAGGGCCCCACGAGGCAGGGGGGCGCGCCCAGGGGGGTGGGCGCTCCCCCACCCTCGTGAGCACCTCCCGTATCTTCTGACGTGGGGTCCAAGTCCATCAGGTGGGTTTCCTTCCAAAAATAACTTCTCCAGTTGATTTCGTTCCGTTTTGACTCCGTCGATATTCCTTTTCCTCGAAATCTTGAAATAGGCATAAAACATCAAATCTGGGTTGGGCCTCCGGTTAATAGGTTAGTCCCAAAAATAATATAAAAGTGGATAATAAAGCCCAATCTTGCCTAAAATAGTAGATAAAGTAGCATGGAGCAATCAAAAACTAATACGTTGGAGACGTATCAAGCATCCCCAAGCTTAATTCCTGCTCGTCCTCGAGTAGGTAAATGATAAAAAAGGATTTTTGATGCGGACTGATACTTTGGCATAATTTCAATATAAATCTTCTTAATTGTGATATGAATATTCAGATCCGAAAGATTCAAGACAAAAGTTCATATTGACATAAAAATAATAATACTTCAAGCATACTAACTAAGCAATTATGTCATCTCAAAATAACATGGCCATAGAAAGTTCATCCCTACAAAATCATATGGTTACGCTATGCTTCATTTTCGTCACACAAAGATGTTCCCAACTTCTATACCCCCGATGACAAGCCAAGCAATTGTTTCATACTCAAATAATCTCAAACTCTTTCAACCTTTACGCAATACATGAGCGCGAGCCATGGGTATAGCACTATGGGTGGAATAGAAATATGATGATGGGATTGTGTGGAGAAGACAAAAAAAGGAAAGTCTCATATCGACGAGGATAATCAACGGGCTATGGAGATGCCCATCAATTGATGTCAACATGAGGAGTAGGGATTGCCATGCAACGGATGCACTAGAGCTATAAGTATATGAAAGCTCTACAAAAGAAACTAAGTGGGTGTGCGTCCAACTTGCTTGCTCACGAAGACCTAGGGCACTTCGAGGAAGCCCATCATTGGAATATACAAGCCAAGTTCTATAATGAAAATTCCCACTAGTATATGAAAGTGACAAAATGAGAGACTCTCTATTATGAAGATCTTAGTGCTACTTTGAAGCACAATATATGAGACTCACTACATGAAGAACAAGGTGCTACTTTGAAGCACAAGTGTGGTAAAAGGATAGTAGCATTGTCCCTTCTCTCTTTTTCTCTCTTTTTTTTTATTTTTTATTTGGGCCTTTTCTCTCTTTTTTATGGCCTCTTTTTTTTTGTCCGGAGTCTCATCCCAACTTATGGGGGAATCATAGTCTCCATCATCCTTTCCTCACTTGGGACAATGCTCTAATAATGATGATCATCACACTTTTATTTTTCTTACAACTCAACAATTACAACTCGAAACTTAGAACAAAATATGACTCTATATGAATGCCTCCGGTGGTGTAGGGATGGTGCAATGAATCAAGAGTGACATGTATGGAAAATAATGCATGGTGGCTTTGCCACAAATACGATGTCAACTACATGATCATGCAATGGCAATATGACAAAAGTAATGTATGTCATAATAATGATGATGGAAGTTGCATGGCAATATATCTCGGAATGGCTACGGAAATGCCATGATAGGTAGGTATGGTGGCTGTTTTGAGGAAGATATAAGGAGGTTTATGTGTGATACAGCGTATCATATCACGGGGTTTGGATGCACCGGCGAAGTTTGCACCAACTCTCAAGGTGAGAAAGGGCAATGCACGGTACCGAAGAGGCTAGCAATTATGGAAAGGTAAAAAGTGCGTATAATCCATGGACTCAACATTAGTCAAAAGAACTCATGTACTTATTGCAAAAATTTAGAAGCCATCAAAAATCAAGTACTACGCGCAATGCTCCTAGGTGGATAGATTGGTAGGAAAAGACTATCGCTCGTCCCCGACCGCCACTCATAAGGATGCACAAGCCAGGTACACTTCATGTTTCAAATTTGTTACACAACTTTACCCATATGTGCACGCTACGGGACTTGCAAACTTCAACACAAGTATTTCTCAAATTTACAATTATCAACTAGCACGACTTTGATATTATTACCTCCATATCTCAAAACAATTATTAAGCATTAAATTTATCTTAGTATTCAATTCACTCAAAAGAAACTTTCACATATCTTGAACACCAAGTATATTAACATTAAGAAAATTACCATGCTATTAACGACTCTCAAAATAATCTAAGTGAAGCATGAGAGATCAAGTTTCTTTAAAACAAATCCACCACCGTGCTCTAAAAGATCTAAGTGAAGTACTAGAGCAAAAATTATCAAGCTCAAAAGATATAAGTGAAGCACATTGAGTATTCTAACAAATTCCAATTTATGTATGGCTCTCTCTCATTAAAGAATTCAGATCTTGGTAATTTATTCAAACAGCAAGCAAAGCTAAAGAAAACTACAATGCAAGGATAGCACAACTCATGTGAAGAAGCAAAAACTAAGGCTCAACCGATACTAACCGATAGTTGTTGAAGAAGAAACGTGGGATGCCTACCGGGGCATCCCCAAGCTTAGATGCTTGAGACTTCTTGAAATATTATCTTGGGGTGCCTTGGGCATCCCCAAGCTTGAACTTTTGTGTCTCCTTAATTCCTCTCATATCATGGTTTCTCTTTTTATCAAAAGCTTCATTCACAACAAACTCAACAAGAACTCGTGAGATAGGTTAGTATAAACCAATGCAAAACCTTATCATTTTCTACTGTAACAAATCACTAACATTATTACTCAACATTTCATGCTAAATGCCTCTGCATATTTAATACTCCTATCATCAAATAGAATCATTAAACAAGCAACATATGCAATCAATGCAAACATAACAGCAATCTGGCAAAACAGTATAGTCTGTAAAGAATGCAAGAGTATCAATACTTCCCTAACTCCAAAAATTATGAAATAACATTCCCACTGTAATAAATTTATCACAGCTTTATATGCAAAAAAATTCAACATTATATCATGCTCTGTTTTTTCTAAGGAATTTTTGCAACAGCGGTAAACTTTCTGTTTTCAAACAGCAACATGTATACTAGCAAAATAAGCATGGCAAAGGCTATCCTTGACTTTTTTTATTGAAACTAAAGATGCAAAACACTAATCTAAATAACAGAAGGCAAATAATAACAAAATAAAATGACGCTCCAAGCAAAACACATATCATGTGGTGAATAAAAATATAGCTCCAAGTAAAGTTACCGATGAACGAAGACGAAAGAGGGGATGCTTTCCGGGGCATCCCCAAGCTTGGACGCTTGGTTATCCTTTAATATTACCTTGGGGTGCCTTGGGCATCCCCAATATTAGGCTCTTGCCACTCCTTATTCCATAGTCCATCGAATCTTTACCCAAAACTTGAAAACTTCACAACACAAAACTTAACAGAAAACTCGTGAGCTCCGTTAGCGAAAGAAAACAAAACACCACTTCACGGTACTGTAATGAACTCATTCTTTATTTATATTGGTGTTAAAACTACTGTATTCCAACTTCTCTATGGTTTATAAACTATTTTACTAGCCATAGATTCATCAAAATAAGCAAACAATACACGAAAAACAGAATCTGTCAAAAACAGAACAGTCTGTAGTAATCTGTAACTAACGCAAACTTCTGGAACTCCAAAAATTCTACAATAAATTGGTGGACCTGAGGAATTTGTCTAGTAATCATCCTCAAAAATAATCAACTAAATAGCACTCTCCAGTAAAAAGTTCTAGCTAATCTCGTGAGCGCTAAAGTTTCTGTTTTTTACAGCATGATCATAAAGACTTCACCTAAGTCTTCCCAAAGGTTCTACTTGGCACAAACACTAATTAAAACACAAAACCACGTCTAAACAGAAGATAGATGGATTATTTATTACTAAACATAACCAAAAAGCAAGAAACTAAAATAAAATTGGGTTGCCTCCCAACAAGCGTTATCGTTTAACGCCCCTAGCTAGGCATGATGATTTCAATGATGCTCACATAAAAGAGAAGAATTGAAACATAAAGAGAGCATCATGAAGAATATGACTAGCACATTTAAGCCTAACCCACTTCTACGAATAGGAATTTTGTGAGCAAATAACTTATGGGAACAATAATCAACTTGCATAGGAAGGCAAAACAAGCATAACTTCAAAAATTTAAGCACATAGAGAGGAAACTTGATATTATTGCAATTCCTACAAGCATATATTCCTCCCTCATAATAATTTTCAGTAGAATCATGAATGAATTCAACAATATAACCATCACCTAAAGCATTCTTTTCATGATCTACAAACATAGAAAATTTACTACTCTCCACATAAGCAAAATTCTTCTCATTCGGAATAGTGGGAGTATCATAAGAGACTTGAACACTAAAAACTGTTTCCACATTAAAAGAGTAATGTTCAGAAAAAGGGTAATCATAATCATGACAAGTTTTGTAAATATAATCATCACTACTTTTCATAGCATAAGTTTCATCACAATAATCATCATAAGTAGCAACTTCGTTCTCATCATAATCGATTGAAACCTCTCCCAAGATAGTGGAATCACTAAATAAAGTTGACACTCTCCCAAATCCACTTTCGTATTCATCACAATAAAATTCAACATCCTCCAAAATAGTGGGATCGCTACTTCCTAAAGTTGACACTCTTCCAAACCCACTTTCATTAATATAATCGTCATAGGTAGGAGCCATGCTATCATCATAACAACTTTGCATATCAAAACTTGAGAGGCTAAAAATATCATCATTATTAAACATAGCATCCCCAAGCTTGGGACAAACATTAATTGTAGCAAATATATTCTCAAATATTTCATCCTCATCAAACATAGCTTCCCAAGCTTGTGCCTTTTCATATCATAAGCATAATCACTCTCATCATTAATAGTATGGATAGCACCAATAGTATAGCAATTATTATATTCTTCCAAGCAAGTGCCAAAAAGATTTTCAAGATCATAAGAAGTATCATTATCTTCTCAATCATAATCATCACAACAAGCAATAGGCATAACGAGATCATCATCAAGTGTAACATCTTCATTTTCATGAGGCACAACAATAATAGGAGCAACTTTATTTGGGAGAGATACCTTTTTACCTCTCTTCCTTTTTCTTTTCTTCTTCTTCACATTATGTGTAGGTTCAACCTTCCTCTTTGAGCTCCTTATTGATGAGATTGGTTGAATAGAAAGCTCCTCCTCGTTACCTGATTCATCATAAGGAATAATAGGAGGATATTGGGAAGTCTCTTCCCTTTCATTAGTATTCTCTTCATCTTCTATTTATTTTCTTTTCTTTATGTAATTGGCAATATATCGATTTTCAGTGAAATTCACCTCACAATATATATATATATATATATATATATATATATATATATATCTTTTGTAGATCAAAATCAAGAATTTTATCAAGACCAAATTTTAGAATACCCACAGTTATACGTTTCATTTCTTCATAACCCAAAAGAAGGCTAAGTTCTTTATGATGCTCAAGGGTAATCAAATTAACACAATATTTGGACACGACTTGATCATGAAACAAATAGCATCGGAGCTTTAAATGACCATGTTCATTGCAAAGTTCACAAGGGGAACGAAAAATATTGAATCTTTCAGCACATCCACCTAGCTGTTCTTGCAACAATTTGGTTTCTAAGTACTTATGCCTCTTGCAATATATATCTTCTTTATTTGGTGTGTTCATGCAAACATGCACTCCACAAAAGTTGACATGCTTATGAGAGATATTTTCATCATGACTAGAGCAATCATCATTAGTACTATGGATATCCAAGGAGTTCATACTAACAACATCGCAATCAAGCTCATCATTCAAATATTTAGTGCCAAACATTTTAATGCATTCTTCTTCTAACACTTTGGCACAATTTTCCTTTCCATCATACTCACGAAAGATATTAAAAAGGTGAAGCGTATGAGACAAACTCAATACCATTTTCTTGTAGTTTTCTTTTGTAAACTAGACTAGTGCTAAAACAAGAAACAAAAAAGATTCGATTGCAAGATCTAAAGATATACCTTCACTTACCTATCCTCCCCGGCAACGGAGCCAGAAAAGAGCATGATGTCTACTACACAACCTTCTTCTTGTAGATGTTGTTGGGCCTGCAAGTGCACAGGTTTGTAGGACAGTAGCAAATTTCCCTCAAGTGGATGACCTAAGGTTTATATTTCCATGGGAGGCATAGGATGAAGATGGTCCCTCTCAAACAAACCTGCAACCAAATAACGAAGAGTCTCTTGTGTCCCCAACACACCCAATACAATGGTAAATTGTATAGGTGCACTAGTTCGGCGAAGAGATGGTGATACAAGTGCAATATGGATGGTAGATATAGGTATTTGTAATCGTAAAATATAAAAACAGCAAGGTAACTAACGGTAAAAGTGAGCGTAAACCGTAATGCAATGATAGGATACAAGGCCTAGGGTTCATACTTTCACTAGTGCAAGTTCTCTCGACAATAATAACATAGATAGATCATATAACAATCCCTCAACATGCAACAAAGAGTCACTCCAAAGCCACTAATAGCGGAGAACAAACGTAGAGATTATGGTAGGGTACGAAACCACCTCAAAGTTATTCTTTTGGATCAATCTATAAAAGAGTTCGTACTAGAATAACACCTTAAGACACAAATCAACCAAAACCCTAATGTCACCTAGATACTCCATTGTCACCTCAAGTATACGTGGGCATGATTATACGATATGCATCACACAATCTCAGATTCATCCAACCAACATAGAAGTACTTCAAAGAGTGCCCCAAAGTTTCTATCGGAGAGTCAAGAACGTGTGCCAACCCCTATGCATAGGTTCCCAATGTCACGAAACCTGCAAGTTGATCACCAAGACATACATCAAGTGTTCTCATAAAAGACTCAATCAGATAAGATAACTTCAAAAGGGGAAACTCAATTCATCACAAGAGAGTAGAGGGGGAGAAACATCATAAGATCCAACTACAATAGCAAAGCTCGGGATACATCAAGATCGTTCCACAGATTGGAACACCAGAGAGAGAGAGATCAAACACATAGCTACTGGTACATACCCTCAGCCCCGAGGGTGAACTACTCCCACCTCGTCATGGAAAGCGCCGGGATGATGAAGATGGCCGCCGGAGATGGATCCCCCTCCGTGAGAATGCGGAAAGGGGTCCCGATTGGTTTTTGGTGGCTACAGAGGCTTGCGGCGGCGGAACTCACGATCTAATCTCTGTTCTGGAAGTTTTAGGGTACGTAGGTATATCTGGGTGAAAGGAGTACGTCGGTCGAGTTACGAGGGCCCCACGAGGCAGGGGCGCGCCTAGGGGGGTGGGCGCGCCCCCCACCCTCGTGAGCACCTCCCGTATCTTCTGACGTGGGGTCCAAGTCCATCGGGTGGGTTTCCTTCCAAAAATAACTTCTCCGATTAATTTCGTTCCGTTTGACTCCGTCGATATTCCTTTTCCTCGAAATACTGAAATAGGCATAAAACAACAAATCTGGGCTGGGCCTCCGGTTAATAGATTAGTCCCAAAAGTAATATAAAAGTGGATAATAAAGCCCAATATTGCCTAAAACAGTAGATAAAGTAGCATGGAGCAATCAAAAATTATAGATACGTTGGAGACGTATCAGTTGCTAAAGCAGTTGATGCAGAGGTGGCTGTCAGAGGTGTGGAGGAAGATCTGTGGAATCTGTAGACGGTCTCCAGGTCACTGCTCTGTTGTGATGGATCGTTCTATTGTTGGAGAAGCCCCGGTGAGCCGTAAGATGTCAAGGCTGAAGCAGCACAAGACAGACATCGTAAATCTCAAGTGGGATTCTAATAGCATCTCCAATAGATGATGTAAAATAAATGTAAAATTTACATCACCAAAAACCACCTGACTACAACAGATGAGGTAAAAACTGTTGACTCTGAACTTAACTGTCGAAACTGAATTTTACTGTGGAATCTGAATGTTACTGTCGAAACTGAACGCAATGGTAGCAGAGGGGCACTTGACATGTAGTTTAGGGAGGGCTTGTAGTTCATCTTCAACCTACACCCCCCTAAGTCGCCAGCCACCACCAGCAAAACCGCCGGCCCCTGCACCGCCTCGCCGCCCCGAAACTACTCCCCACCCTCGGTCCGCCGCCGCCCCGGCCAGCCCTATAGGCCCCCCGCCCCCACCCTGAACCCTAAGATAGATAGTGAGGTATCTCTCCAGCGAGCCCCCATCCCCGCTGCGGGTGGTTCTTCCTTAACTCGTGAACCCCCCCCCCCACAATCGGTGACCCAAAAGTCGATTCAGTTGATCAAGTGTAGCTAAATCGGAGCAGAACAAAGAAGACGAGCAAGGGGAGAGAGCAACAACAATGAGCGCGAAGCGAAGCGAGAGCGAGCAACAATTGGGCGAGAGAGCGATCGGCGAGAGCCGGAGCAACAACAATTTGGGCGAGTGAGTGATCGGCGAGAGCCGAGCAAGAGCAGCGCAAGAAGCAGCGTGAGCCGGAGCAGCAGCAGCAGATCCGGCTGGTATGGCCACCGCCGCCGAAGGGGCCTCGCACTAGGGGAGAGCCGCTGTGGAGATGTCGCCCGCGGCGCCGGCTTCAAGGTAGCCGCTCCATGGGGGTGCGAGATGGAGCACCCTCGGTGCCGAGAAGTCGAGCTAAGGAGAAGGTGCGATGCGATGAGTGTACAACCTCTTTGGTGGCGCCGAGTAGGCCTCGGCTTTGTCCGAGGAGTCGGTGAGGATGCTGCGGTTCCGGTGGAGCAGGTTAAGGCAGAGCTATGGAGATGGAGCAGCCGCGATAGACAAGGCGATCGTCGGAGCTGCTCCTTGGGGGTGGAGGACGGGGTGGCTGAACCGGCGGGACGACGAGATGGACGACGGATCCTCATCCGGGGAGGTGGACGAGGGACGTCGAGCTGTTGCGCTGGACGATGTCGTCGGGGAAGAGGCTCCGGCTGGACAGCGGTGAGGTGGCGGACGGAGGAGGGTGGGGTTTCATGGCTGGAGCGGAGAGGTTATGGCGGCGTGGGATTTCGAATGGCAAAAAGGAGGCGATGGCAGGGGGTGAACCATGACTTAGGGACGCGCTTGTCCAAAATGTAGGGTGTGTTACAAAAGTACCCCCCACCGATTTAAACTAGCGGCCCTTTCGGCTCAGGGTTAGAAGGGGGATTTCGCGTGTCGGGATTTGGCAGCTGGAGGAAGTTTTCGCGCGCGTTGTAATTTCGGGATAGCAAGGCGCGGGTTGTGAAGGCGCTAGTTTAGGGAGCACGATATCTGAATTTTCAGGATATAACAAGGCGTGGGTTGAATTTTAGGGACAAGCCTAACATGTAATATTGTACTTGTACGTACCAAATCAATTCGCACTTCCCTCATCCTAAAAGAAAACAAAAAAAATAAAACTATTCACACCACCCAAAGAGAGAGTCTTGCCCCGTTTTACTATAAAAATGTTGTTTAAAGCTACTCATACCAACAATTTATTGCAATTAAATGCTATTCGGTAGTATGAATCCATGTTATGTCCAATTAAATTTTTTCGCTTGCTGTATAACGCATGTAACCTACTCGTACCAACATTTTATTGCATTCCAAATGTCTATACTACCCCTGCAATTCAAAATGATTTGAATTCGTTTCTCTATTTCAATAACAATCTACAATCATGATTGTTGCCGACTTCAACCATCATTTGTGTATTACCTTAATAACACACGACATGATTACTATAGATATAGATATGAACTATGTGTACTACATGAACTCGAATTCTATTTTTTGAATACACTTGATGTTGATTCCAAATAATAGTACATTTGATGTACTAACTATATATTCGTAATCTAAACCATGTTCCATACGTGTACACCGTGTTTGTCACACATAGTATAGTGCCCCGCCCCCTACATTATGACAAGTATTTAGACCTGAGCTGCAAAAGCCACACATTAGCCCAAATTATGATCAATGTTCTATATGTTATACGTAGTACTAGCAAGATGCCCATGCATTCCACAGAACATCAACATGATCAAGGGGGGGCCTAATTTGCAAATATGGAGAGGGGTGTGGGTATCTTTTTTCAAAATTGCCATAGATTCCTTCCTATCCGTCAGATATAAATCGGACGGCCTATATTGCAGGATGGCACCATCATCAATAACTCCTTTTTTTATAAGGGTAGAGATAAAATACATTATATGTAGTATAACATGTTCATAACCACACCATGTGTATCACCGTTATATATATTCAAACATGCATCGGTTTAAAACACTATGATATATTCTTCAAATATCCGAATTCGCCTTTTATAATGAAGTATGAGCTCTATTCGTCTTTTACACCCACACAATCCTCTTATCTTTGTAGCTAGCTAGCGCTAACTTTCTCTCGTGCATGCAGACGCCTGCATCCCTCTCACCCTCTCTCAGCATTCTCTAGCTCCATCGCTTTAGGTCGTTCACCCATGGTGTGTGAAGGCCCCCTAGCTCCTTTTTATGGCACACATTGATCGATATGCCTCTCTAGCCAGGTGTGCCTAGCACAAAACACAAGCTTCCCCTCTTCTCTTATCACCGTCCATGCCTCACTCCCACCACTCTTTTCATCGATCTCGTGCTACACTCCTCCCTCTCTATATAGTATGACTCTCGCACCACCTCCTAGATGCATCCCTCTCTCTCTATCCTTCTCCCGTGCCTCATTTGCTTCTAACACACACATGCATGTATACCGATTGATCTCCCAACATATACCTAGGTCGACTTTAACTATTCCCCCCCATCGATCGACGTACCTCACAAGTTATGTCTCTCCTTTCTCTAACAAAGGACGATTGATCTTCGTATGTAGTTATGTCTGCTTACCACAACCATATCGCCCCCTCATCATTCGTGCATGCCACCTGACCCGTCACTCACACGCACGTGCACAGAAAGGCAGCCATCCCCTCACAAGTTAGAAGCAACTCCACTACCACCCCTCCAACACTCTAGCTCTGTCTCTCTCCCAACCTTATTCCTCTCCTACACATATGCATGGATGCCGATCGATATCCCTTAATACATGAGGTAGATCGATCTCCCTTAATACATGAGGTAGGCCTCTCTCCTCCTCCACACTTATACCAGCCATTGTACCTCTATAGTTAATTAGGTCCCCCCCCCACCACACACCGATAGTCGAGCGCTGTAGGTAGGTATCCATGCCACAGAGACAAACTGCACCTGTCCCCTCTCACTTTCTAGTAGGTCAGCCACTCTATATCTTTGACGTGGGCACACACAAATTCGATGGCACGGTTTATCGATCACGCGCGCACACACACACACATCATCCCTCTCTTCGATTCTATGGACACCTCAAGCTGATGATACCTCCACTCTCTTCTCGTGGATAGCCCCTCTATATATGTGATATATCCAGGACTCTATTTCACACACATTTCATATATCCAGGACTCTCTTCTCGTGCACGCGTGCATGTACTCATGCTTCGTGCCCAGCCACACCCGCACGGGTACACGGTGGAGCTCATTTCTGTACGAAATGGCAGCCCACGTGCTAATTTGAATGCATGTAGCGGTTGTTTACCTACGGTGGTCATGTACCACGCGTGCACGAAACAAAGTTCGACTTGATGCGTTGGCGCGTTATTTTTAAATAAAGTTATATCGCTCAATGGCACGTACACAGAATATAAAATGATTTTATGGAGAAAAGGTAGTCCGCTCCACTATATACAATGGAGCCCTTTTGCTGGTGTGTCTCTCTTCAGAGTATCTCACACAAGGCTATGGTGGCCTCTCTCTCTCTCTATCTCTCACCGTTGGTCACTGATCCGGCCGCATCCCGTCCGCCAGCGGAAAGGGAGGACGTGCATCGTTTCTCCGTTCGACGACGCCGAGGCAGCACGTCCCGATCTGCGGTACACGCCGTTCTCTCTGACCAAGCTCCGGCGTGGTAGGGCCAATGCCACCTGCTCGCTGCCGCAGTATGGGCAGATTCCGCCCGCCGCCGCTCACCTAGTGACATCCCGACGACCTCCAGGTATCCCCTCAGGCCTTGCTCCACTGCCCGTCTTCCCACGTCGCTGCTTGTGGATCTTCCATAGTTCTTTGCCCAAAACGTAGCTCGTCTGGCGTACTTTCCATATTGCAATCTCGTCCTCACACCATTTTAGACAAACACAACCGTGTTGTTATCTTCCCTTAGGAAAAGGAATATGCTTCTTTTTTGTCGTCGCATGTGTCATCAACTATTATTGGCCAGTAATTGTTTCCTTTCTACCTCTTTTTTGCAAATAGGGCTATCCATTTCACCTTGTTGCTATTGCGACCATTTGGTTAACTGCACATTTTGTGCAGTTCTACCAAAATGACACAGGGGCAACGTCTCTACATTTCAGTGCGACTGCACAAAGGGAGATTGGTATGGCACTATCCTCCTCATCCAACTCCGAGCCTAATCTTCTCCAACTGCAAAGGTGACCGGCTTCTATTTGTGTGTTTATTGTTTCATCAGAAGTCCTCTATTATCGTAGTCACACTTAATATCTTTGGAACAGGGACACTCAGCTCTATTTTAGTGGAACTGCACAAAATGATCGGGATGTTGCATGCTCCAGACAGCTACTTTTTTTCCCAACATGCCTTGTTGATTTAGATGGAGCTGGGGGGACGTTGCTGCCAATGAAAGCATGGATCAATTTTAATTTAACACCTTCTCACAACTTTGTCTTCAATTGTGATGTAAATATTAGCTCTGATTAGCAAGGAAGTTAGTTTTTTATTGTTTCCGAAAGAGCATCGATGGCAAGACACACGAAACAAAAGCTGAAGGCTCACACCATTGTACAATTTCATGTCGTTGGACAATTATTTGTGTAGTACGTCAATTATGTAAACAAATGTTGGAAGCATGATAGCATTGCTAGAAGCCTCTTCGGCATCCGGGTCCATGTGCCATGCACAAAATTATACTCCTTCATTCCTAAATATTTTTCTTTTTACAAATTTCAAATGGGCATATTTTAGAGTGTAGATTCACTCATTTTGCTTCGTATGTGTACTCCCTCTGTTTCTAAATATTTGTCTTTCTAGAGATTTCAACAAGTGACTACATACAGAGCAAAATGAGTGAATCTACACTCTAAAATATGTCTATATACATCTGTATGTAGTAGTCCATTTGAATCCCTAAAAAGACAAATATTTGAGTAGTCACTCGTTGAAATCTCTAGAAAGACAAACACTCTGGAGTATATTTAAGAACCGAGGGGGTAGTGCATAGCCGCATGGGAGATTTAGACCGGTCGTTGCGCCGCATTAATAGTGAGTAATGAGCAGTCAAGTCATAAGCCCCACCTTTCCCACTGTAAGTTGCTCGGAAGAAGCAACCATCAATACGCTCTTCCTTGAATCCGCTCATACTACTCCATCCGTCACTGTTTATAGAGCGCGCTTCAAAAAAAGAGAAAATCCTTGGGACCAACGCGACTAGCGATCGGCCCGAAAAATAGCATTGGTAGTTATAGCACGGCGTCTATTACTAGAGGAAATAATGCGTACACACATGCATGTAGTGCTTCCACTCCTGGTACACACATGCATGCACTCACTCCACTCCGTAGTACTACATCGAGAGAAAATTGCGGTTACCACACCCTAATTAATTGAGCATTAAACCAAACGCGTCTAAAGACTCTCTGGTGGTGGAAATGCATTGAGAGAAATGCATCATAATGAAGCGCGCCACATGGCTGTGGACGGAGGGAGGAGTAGTATGAAGGTGCAAACCCAAGTACGCATATGGCCAGTCGGTCAACGCACCTCCTCTTGGCATATCACTAACATGTGGTACCGGAGTGTGAGGAAACCAATCTCAATTGATGGCAAAATGGCCAACCCGCCGTTCCCTAAGAGAAACCAGGAGCGAGAACACACAAACGGGCTCGCACGGAGGCCAAGATATATTCGAGCATGGTTGATCGATATCATCATTACATGTTGGGCTGCCGTTTTCCGCCCTTCTCCGGAATAAATGTGTACTTTATCAGAGATTAAGAAAAATAAGAGTACAGATGCTCCACCATGCGGTTCTAGTAGTAGTACTACTTGTACTACTAAACCTTGCGCTTAACAAATGCGCCTCTTCGTGAAGTCAAACAATGATGGTACTCCGCATGTTCGGTACTACAGTGTATGCCTCTGGCAATCTGACACTGAATGAACTGATGCATGTCCACCACCTGGGTGAGGGTACGTTGTATTAGTCAAAAGGCGTAAGCAAGCTTCACCTTGTCCTGCAAGCTTCTCCTCATTCTGCAAGTTGACGGGACACATCAACAAGTAGTGCTAGTCCATACTCCCTCCTTTCCGGTTAATATGGCTTAATCTTTTTTGCGGGTAAATGAGAGAGCTTTATTCATATATAAGCATTCTTAGGACGATCAGCCAAGACACTGGTCACTAGGAAGCGAGGTACCCCGCAAAAAAAGAAGTAGGAAGCGAGGTGTTTCATCAAGCTAGCTCTTGTCCACATTCAAAGTGCAGCACGCACAGTTCGCACAAAGATGCGCCACAAGGTTTGCTGACCTGTTCACATGTTGCATAACAAAAAAAAGAGGAAATATTACCGAGCGCTCCATTTTGTAACAGGATATGAGCCAGAATTAAGCGAGAATTGTGGCGAGTGTTCCATGCAATCAACTTCCATTATCACATGCGAGAACCCTCGAAGAGAACCAAATGTGTTGAAGATTGCTTTATCACATTTTATAAATATAATAAGAGTGCAGACGCTCCTCCATCTGGTTCCTAGTACTAGTATAGTACTCCCTCTGTCCGGAAATACTTGTCATCAAAATGAATAAAAGAGGATATATCTAGATGTATATTAGTTCTAGATACATCTTTTTTATCCATTTTGATGACAAGTATTTTCGGACGGAGGGAGTAGTACATACCTCTATAGACTATAGTAGTAGTACTAGTACTAGTAAACTATGCGCTTGGCTATTCGCCTCTTCGGGAAGTGCAACAATAATAGTACTAGTATAGTGTATGCTTCTGGCAATATGACACCGAATTAACTGTTGCACGTCCACCGCCTGAGCGAAGGACAGCTTGCATTAGTCAAAAGTTTCTCCTTGTCCTGCGAGCCACCGTGCGCAAGCTTCTCCCGTCCTGCAAGCTTCTCCTCGTTCGGCAAGTTGACGGAACACATCAAAGTAATGCTAGTCCATACTGCCTCCCCTCCGGTTAATATGGCTTAATTTCAAACGAGATAAATACACCGTCTCTCACTGTATATTTGTAAAAATACGGCCAGTGGACTTCATAATACGCTCATTGCGCTCAATATATACATTTTCCGGTATTTATACGGTCACTAGCTCACCCTGGCTGAGTATGTGTGTGCATGCACGTGTGGGTTAAGCACTTGAGCGTGACCGTGTGTGTTCCGTCGTGTGCTCAGACATGCATGCATTAGGGTGTCGCGCCCGTTTTTGCGTCCATGTGTACGTGTGACTGTTGCATACACGTAGGGGGAGTACGTGTAGGGGCCACTAAAGGAGCAGTCAAATCACACAGTAAGTTTGTCGGAAGAATCAACCATCATTTCACTCTTTAATGACACGTCGCAATACAAAATGGTTGATATGGAGAAAAAGAAAACCACTATATATACACTAGCGAGAGCCTAAGCTACAAGCCTGCTTGCTTGGGTTGCTCTCTTCACAAGCATAGAACGACGGTGGCCACACCGTTGGTCACATATCCGGCCTGATCCCGCAGCTGGGGGAAGGGAACAATGTTCTGCGTAGACGTGGTCGATATCAGCGATGGAGAAAATCCACAGTCGGTGCGTCCCAATCGGGGGTCACCGCGGTATGGGCCGATGCGGCGTCCCAACCGCCCTTCTAGCTACAGCCCGACGTCCCAGGTAGTCCATCTTCCTTTTGGACCCGTCTTGCTCCAATGCCGCAGCTCCCCACGTAGCTCCATCTCCATGTAGATCTTTCTCTACTTCTACTGGCTTCTACTTGTGATGAGTTTATGTCTCGTGAACTAGTGCTAGTACTATTATTCTAATCACACTTCTTCAATATCTTTGCCATCAGGGATGCTCAGCTCGATTTTAGTGGAACTCCACAAATACATCGTATGATCTGAGGGTGCCAGCCATCTTTCCTTCGACAGGTTCTACCTGGCCAGGAAATTAAATCCTGCTTAGGGTTTAGGGTTTAAGTCGTAGTGACCCCATCAGTAGTTTTTCTTCCGTACACGCTCTCACAACTTTTGTCTTTAGTTGTGAAGTAAATATTGGCTATGATCTGTGAATCATTGAGATGCATCAGCATGTGTGTTAGTTTTCCTTTGTATTTGATGGAATGTTGTAACGGGGCATGCCACTCACCGCAAACCAAGTATACGATAACTTTCCCGCCTGCTTGTCGATGGATTGCGCCATGGAGTACTAGTACTACTGGAAGAGATTGACGAGTTGGGGGAGGACAGCTAGCTGTAGCACGGACTCTCAAGAACTTTTTACATGCATGTTGTGGCCGGCTATTGCGACCTTTGAACGCGGAGCAGCCGCGTGCATTAGGAAGCGGCGCGGGCAACGCTCTCTCGGCCGGCGCCAGTGAGAGGTCGCCTCCGCTCTGGCCGGGCATGAATGCGGCACTGATCGTTTTGGGCGGGAAGCACGCACGGGTGATGAAGAGGGTTCGGGTTGGTCAGGAGCGGCCGTGGCAGCGGTCTAGACGCCCGCAAACAAGAGATGGTGTACGTTAATATTGTCGCGTATATAATTAACAACGTAAATAATGTGCCAGTTGGACAAATATGATTGGAGATGGAGATGGAAATGGAATTTTACGTAAACACGGATATGCATGTCTATGTCTATGTGTGTGTGAGCGACGACTCTCAAGACCTAGAAGCGGGGGCGTGTTTTTGATCGAGTTTTCTTTCTTGGTACGTTAAAAAATTGTCCGCCAGTTTTCTTTTCTTTTTTCCATGAACCCGTGCATTCTATTTAAAACCAATGCTACGGAGAGATTGTTTTACTCCATTATAGCCTCTTGTTTGATAGATTTTCTCGCGTCTCGCTCTCTCACCCTCTCCATGTCAAAATAAGATGACAGTGTCCACACTATCTCTCTCCTCACCGGTGGTCACAGATCCTGCGGAATCTCGTCCGCTGCGGGAGGTGAGGAGGTGCAGCGTTGATGTTGTCGCCGTCGGCGATGGAGGAAGCCGATGCGCACCGTCCTCTCGGAGCCGGCGCTGGCGCGGACGAAGGTCTTCCGCGCCCTTGTTCGCTGCCTTCGTGTGGGCAGATCTCGCTCGCCCGCCTAAGCGACATCTCGCCCACCTTAGGTATAACTTCTTGTACTGGTCCAGCTCCCCAGGTCGCTTCATGCGGGTTTTCTTCAATGCGACTACTCCCCAGCTCCCCATGTATAGTAGCTAGGGTTCGTCGGCTGGTCCAACATCACCTACTATTATAGAGGAAATTCCACTCGAAAAGTTGTCCTGGTTTATGCCTAGGTGGAGGTATACATGTTGTTTCGACAAAAAGTACATGGCGGTTGTGCGGTCATTGTCCATATGCTCCTATTGCTGCTGCTAATCTAATACTATCACTAGTTAAATGAAGAAATGCTATTTTCCCGGGTATCCCGATTTAGTTCCCATCAAGATAATCATGATGCTTTTGTTTGTTGGTGTACTTTTCATAATTCTTATTGACAATTGAGATGTCGTTGTTAATCTTGTAAAACAAAGTAACAACACTATATCCCTTTTTATATTTTTGGAAACAGCGATGCGTATCTCCATACCCGGGCATGTCTTCCTCAATTGTAGTGGAACTACACAAAATTGGATGGCCATTGTTGTTCCGCCTCACTATCCTCTGCCACATGGTTCTTCCTTCCTCGAGCTAGACTACTGAGAAGAAACAGACCATTGTGAGGATTTGTCGAACTTCATAGGTGCCTCACACAAAATGTGGCTGGCCCACCTATCATACAGCCAAAAGCAGGTGCAGTTAAGGCACCGGAGCTAAGTCCGTACTACAGTATATATATAAGCTGGAGCCTCAGCGCTTGTTCGCTAGGGTTTGCACTCTCCACTCTCTCGCCTCTCTACATATATATATAGATATATATATATATATATATATATATATATATATATATATACACACACATGTTGGAGGCTCAGCGTTCCTTTGCTAGGGTTTGGTATATTCACTGTCTCTCACCCTCTTCACCAGATCTAAACAAGACTGCGTTGTGGCCTCTGTCTCTCTCACCCCCCTCACAGACAGCTGGCGAAGGAGGCGTCGAGATCCCGTCGCACCGGGAAGGGGAGGAGGTCCAGCGTTCACTCTATCGCCTTCGGCGAGGGAGGCAATCCACTGTCGGCTGCGCTTTTCTCTTTCACCTAGCGCCTGTGCGGGAGGGCCACCGGCCCCTTCTTCCTCGCTGTCATACGTAGTTTGGGCAGATCCGACCTCCCGCCGCACGCCTTGCCACATCCCGACGACCCTAAGGTATAAATTTCTTTGAAACCGTCATTGGTCTAGATGCATGCTAATCTTTTTCGATTCTGTAGTCGAATCTAGGTCTTGGTTCAAAGAGGAAAGAAGGGTGCGGTGGGGTGGAGCATGAATCTAGGACGTGGTTCAATGAGGAAAGGAGGGAGGGAAAGTAGTATAGACTAGCTATCCAGCCGCTTTGTTGGTTGAAAAGGGAAAAAGGGGGTAACCCAGTACACACATCTGTAAGGAACCGAACTCTTTGTTGAGAAGGGAAAGAAACTAGGGGGTCGGGTAGTTTGTGCAGGACTAGATTTGCTGCCCTCACATCGGAAAAAGTTTCAAGGAGAACAAATATGGGACCAACGCAGATATGTTGCTTGGCTACATACTCTGCATCACCCATTTATACGTGTGGACGCACATGGTGCTGGCATGTCCCATGTCCCATCCACATGACCGTGCAGTGTGTTTTGAGATGTTGTGCTACTTGTATTGGTACTATTTTAAATAAATGTTGAATTGAAGCTATTGTATTTTAAGCAATGCCACTCTCAGAATTAACTACTCAACTATTTTAAAAGAATTGCTCTGTTAATATGAATCAATGCAACCATTTTAGAAATGCTACTGTCCTATACTTTGTTTTCCATCAAGATAAGGTAGATGCTTCTTTTTGTGGCCGCATGTTTCATCCTCCTTTATTGGCAGTAATTATTTCCTTTTTTGCCTCTATTAAATCAGGGATATCTATTCAACTTGTTGCTATAGCAAACTTAAATGTCACACCAACGACTTTACTTGATTTCAGAGTAGCTGCACAAAACAAGATTGGATTTCCTATTAGGTGTTGGCAGATTAAATGCGTGATCTTGTGTGCGTCATGACAGGTTGGTACTTGCCTTCATCCACATGATCATGCAAAGTGTGTTTTGAGATGTTGTGCTACTTGTATTGGTACTGTTTTAAATAAATGTTGAATTGAAGCTATTGTATTGCTGTCTTTTCCCATTAAGTACTGAACAAAAATGGGACCAACCCAGACATTATGCTTGTTGATTTGTTACAACAAACTCTTCATCACCCCCTTTATAAGTAGACGGAATCACATGTTGTTGTTGCGCCCACTCTCCCCTGGAACTATTTATGCTTTTTGTTAATCTAATGTCATTTGGTAAAATTAAGCAATGCCACTCTCAGAATTAACTATTGAATCTTATTTCAAAACTCCAACACTTGTTAGGGATTGCGGGATTACCATTTTTGTGGCCGCATGTTTCATCCTCCTTTATTGGCCAGTAATTGATTCATTTTTTGCCACTGTTAAAACAGGGATATCTATTCAACTTGTTACTATTGCGACATTTTGCGTCGCTTAATTTTAATGGAGCTTCACAAAATGAGACCGGATTTCCATATATGTGTTGAGATCTCTCTGAGGTCTTCCTCACGAGTTGTTTCAAATCTTTGTCTTGGAAGGTCAGTACCGACTTTCCTCAGAATTAACTAATAAATGTTAGTTCAAAACTGCAACACTTGTTAGGGATCGGCGGGAGTACCATTTCTGTTAGGGATCGGCCGGAGTACATGTTTAAGAAATGTATTGTTCAGATAATGTCTCTGTTATTATATATCGATTCTGAGTGTTTTACAAATGGTACTATCCTACTTTCTAGTTCTTTCTACATGTTTAACCAAGGTATTGTTAAGATACTGTCTCTGTTAAAATGAATCAGTCGCATTGTTTTAGGGATGATACTATCTGTTTTGTCATTCTTTATACATGTTGAAACAAGGTATTGTTAAGATAATGTCTCAGTTAATATGAATGAATCACACTGATTGAGAACTGCTACTCTCCTGCTCTGTTTCCCATTAAGATAAGGTAGATCAATATATGTTTTTCTTTTGGGAGTACAAGTCATCAACCGTTATTTCTCAGTTATTTTTTCCCTTATACCTTTTGTTGCTTACAGGGATATCAAACTTAAAGCTCGGTTTTATTCCGACTTTGATTTTAGTTGAACTGGACAAAAGGATCCAAATGTGTCCAAGGCAAACTGCTGTGTTAGTGGGTCCAGTTGGTCTTACCACTTTGTAGAAAGAAGCAGTCACTGTTTGCGCTACATTACACAAGGAATGATCGAGAAGCTTTACAGATTATTAGTAGACGCTGCTGCCATGACTAGTCTGCAGAGAGCACATAGGAAACTCTACAACACGTGGAGTGCACTGGGCAAAAAGTGCCCAAAGAAGTACATGAAGCCAGGATAGGACTCCAAATCTGTCAATGTCATTCTAAGCAACAATGATGGGGCATCTGGGTATGGTAATCTGTTTACCGTACTTTCAGTTTGTTAGTCCACCGATTGGTGGGTTTACACTGGGGCCAATATTCATGTGTGTCCTGTTGTGTCTTTGTTTTCTTGCAGCATATAAATACGATATCCACATGGATGCTCAGCTTGATTTTAGTGGAACTGCACAAAATGTCAGATGGTTTATGTCCTCCATAATACTTCATCATGCACAATACATCGAATGGTTCTCTAATCATTCTTCGTCACCTTGAGCCACCGGACTATATGTTTGAATGGTGCTGCCAGCGTCGGCCATTAAGAAGGGTGGGAAGATAGACAATAAGAGGGACGGCTGCTTTGCTTGTGGTTCGGAGGAACACTTTGGGCAAACAAGTGCCCAAACAAGTACCAAGAAGCCGTGACAGGACTCCAAGTCATCAATGTCACTCTAAGCAACAATGATGGGGCATCTGGGTATGGTAATCTGTTTACCATACTTTCGGTTTGATAGTCCACCGATTGGTGGGTTGACACGAGGCCAATATTCATGCGTGTCGATGTGTCTTTGTTTTACGGCAGCATATAAATCTGAAATCCACGAGGATGCTTAGCTTGATTTTAGTGGAACTGCACAAAATGTTCAGATGGTTCGTGTCCTCCATAATAATACTTCATCATGCACAATACATCGAATGGTTCTCTAATCATTCGTCGTCACCTTGAGCCACCGGACTATCAGATGACAAACCTTGCCCTTTCCACAATCATAGGCATTACATATTTTGAATGGGAAAAGCTTGTCAAAGTTGACATTAGTTTAATATATTAGAATTGGAAAACCTTGTCAATTTTTGCTCATCGATGTTAGCCAGAAAACATGCATTTGATATTTTTGTGTGGGACGCCCTTTGCTGTGAGCAACGTCGATCGTTTTTTCCTATTCCTATCTTCAGTTCAGAAGTAAATATTTACCCTGCTGCTACCTCTTGAGCACTGCGTTGGTTTTCCCTTGAAGAGGAAAGGGTGATGCAGTGAAGCAGCGTAAGTATTTCCCTCAGTTTTTGAGAACCAAGTTATCAATCCAGTAGGAGGCCATGCACGAGTCCCTCGCACCTACACAAACAAATAAAATCCTCGCAACCAACGCAATAAAGGGGTTGTCAATCCCTTCATGGTCACTTACGAAAGTGAGATCTGATAGATATGATAAGATAATATTTTTGGTATTTTTGTAATAAAGATGCAAAGTAAAATAAAAGGCAATGAAAATAGCTAAGTGTTGGAAGATTAATATGATGGAAAATAGACCCGGGGGCCATAGGTTTCACTAGTGGCTTCTCTCGAGAGCATAAGTATTACGGTGGGTAAACAAATTACTGTTGAGCAATTGATGAATTGAGCATAGTTATGAGAATATCTAGGTATGATCATGTATATAGGCATCACGTCCGAGACAAGTAGACCGACTCACCTTTGCATCTACTACTATTACTCCACACATCGACCGCTATCCGGCATGTATCTAGAGTATTAAGTTCAAAAAAAGAGCGAAGTAACGCTTTAAGTAAGATGACATGATGTAGAGGGATAAACTCATGCAATATGATATAAAACCCATCTTGTTATCCTCGATGGCAACAATACAATCGTGCCTTGCTACCCCTCATCCTTTGGGAAAGGACACCGCAAGATTGAACCCAAAGCTAAGCACTTCTCCCATTGCAAGAAAGATAAATCTAGTAGGCCAAACCAAAGTGATAAGTCGAAGAGACTTGCAAAGATAACCAATCATACATAAAAGAATTCAGAGAAGATTCAAATATTGTTTATAGATAAACTTGATCATAAACCCACAATTCATCGATCTCAACAAACACACCGCAAAATAATATTACATCGAATAGATCTCCACAAGAGAGGGGAAGAACATTGTATTGAGATCCAAAAATAGAGAAGAAGACATCTAGCTAATAACTATGGACCCGAAGGTCTGAGGTAAACTACTCACACATCATCAGAGAGGCTATGGTGTTGATGTAGAAGCCCTCCATGATCGATGCCCCCTCCGGCGGAGCTCCCGAAAAGGCCCCAAGATGGGATCTGATACGTCTCCAACGTATCTATAATTTATGAAGTATTCATGCTATTATATTATCGATCTTGGATGTTTAATGGGCTTTACTATACACTTTTATATTACTTTTGGGACTAACCTAATAACCCAGAGCCTAGTGCCAGTTTCTGTTTTTCTCCTTGTTTCAGTGTTTCGCAGGAAAGGAATATCAAACGGAGTCCAAACGGAAACCATCGGCAAAGTTATTTTTGGAACGGAAGCAATCCGGGAGAGTTGGACTGCACGTCAGGGGATCAACGAGGAAGGAACGAGGCAGGGGGGAGCGCCCTCCACCCTCATGGGCCCCTCGTGGCTCCCCTGACATATTTCTTCCGCCTATATATATCCATATACCCTAAAACCTTCGAGAAACATAATAGATCGGGAGTTCCGCCGCCGCAAGCCTCTGTAGCCACCAAAAACCAATCGGGACCCTATTCCGGCACCCTGCCGGAGAGGGATCCTTCACCGGTGGCGATCTTCATCATCCCGGCACTCTCCATGACGATGAGGGAGTAGTTCACCCTCGGGGCTGAGGGTATGTACCAGTAGCTATGTGTTTGATCTCTGTCTCTCTCTCGTGTTCTTGATATGGCACGATCTTGATGTATCGCGAGCTTTGATATTGTAGTTGGATCTTATGATGTTTCTCCCCCTCTACTCTCTTGTAATGGATTGAGTTTTCCCTTTGAAGTTATCTTATCGGATTGAGTCTTTAATGATTTGAGAACACTTGATGTATGTCTTGCGTGGGATAACCGTGGTGACAATGGGTTATTCTATTGGTTCACTTGATGTATGTTTTGGTGATCAACTTGCGGGTTCCGCCCATGAACCTATGCACAGGGGTTGGCACCCGTTTTCGTCTTGACTCTCCGGTAGAAACTTTGGGACACTATTTGAGGTTCTATGTGTTGGTTGAATAGATGAATCTGAGATTGTGTGATGCATATCGTATAATCATACCCACGGGTACTTGAGTTGACATTGGAGTATCTAGGTGACATTAGGGTTTTGATTGATTTGTGTCTTAAGGTGTTATTCTAGAACGAACTCTAGGGCTTTTTGTGACACTTATAGGAATAGCCCAACGGATTGATTGGAAAGAATAACTTTGAGGTGGTTTCGTACCCTTCCATAATCTCTTCGTTTGTTCTCCGCTATTAGTGACTTTGGAGTGACTCTTTGTTGCATGTTGAGGGATAATTATATGGTCTAGTTATGTCATTATTGTTGAGAGATCTTGCACTAGTGAAAGTATGAATCCTGGGCCTTGTTTCCTAGCATTGCAATACCGTTACGCTCACTTTTATCATTAGTTAACTTGCTGTTTTTATATTTTCAAATTACAATAACCTATATCTACCATCCATATTGCACTTGTATCACCATCTCCTCGCCGAACTAGTGCACCTATACAATTTACCATTGTATTGGGTGTTTTGGGGACACAAGAGACTCTTTGTTATATTGTTGCAAGGTTGCTTGAGAGAGACCATCTTCATCCTACGCTTGCCACGGATTGATAACCCTTAGGTCATCCACTTGAGGGAAATTTTCTACTGTCCTAGAAACCTCTACACTTGGAGGCCCAACAACGTCTACAAGAAGAAGGTTGCGTAGTAGACATCAGAATCTCACGGGTACAGAAGGTTGCGGTGGGGGAATTAGGTTTTTGGCTCTGTATCTGGTAGTTTGGTGGTACGAAGGTATATATAGGAGGAAGAAGTACGTCGGTGGAGCAACATGGGCCCCACGAGGGTGGAGGGTGCGCCCGAGGGGGGGGGGGGTAGGTGCGCCGCCCTACCTTGTGCCTTCCTGGTTGCTTCCTTGACGTAGGGTCCAAGTCCTCTGGATCACGTTCGTTCCAAAAATCACGTTCCCGATGGTTTCATTCCGTTTGGACTCCGTTTGATATTCTTTTTCTGTGAAACTCTTAAATAGGCAAAACCAGCAATTCTAGGCTGGGCCTCCGGTTAATAGATTAGTCCCAAAAATAATATTAAAGTGTATAATAAAGCCCAATAATGTCCAAAACATAATATAATATAGCATGTCACAATGAAAAAATATAGATACGTTGGAGACGTATCAAGCATCCCGAAGCTTAATTCCTGCTCGTCCTCGAGTAGGTAAATGATAAAAATAGAATTTTTGATGTGGAATGCTACTTAGCATAATTTCTATGTAATTCTTCTTATTGTGGCACGAATGTTTATATTTAATATGATTCAAGATAAAAATTTAATATTGACATAAAACAATAATATTTCAAGCATGCTAACCAAGCAATTATGTCTTATCAAAATAACATAGCCAAAGCAAGTTATCCCTACAAAATCATATAGTCTGGCTATGCAACATCTTCCCCACACAAAATATTCACATCATGTACAACCCCGGTTTTAGCCAAGCAATTGATTCATACTTTTGAACGCGCTTCAGCCTTTTCAACTCTTACGCAATACATGAGCGCAAGCCATGGATATAGCACTATGGTGGAAATAGGTATAATGGTAGGGGTTATGTGGGAAGACAAAAAAGGAGAAAGTCTCACATCAACGAGGCTGATCAACGGGCTATGGAGAAGCCCATCAATTGATGTCAATGCAAGGAGTAGGGATTGTCATGCCACGGATGCACTAGAGCTATAAGTGTATGAAAGCTCAAACAAAAGAAACTAAGTGGGTGTGCGTCCCACTTGCTTGCTCACGAAGACCTCGGTCATTTGAGGAAGCCCATCATTGGAATATACAAGCCAAGTTCTATAATGAAATTTCCCACTAGTATATGAAAGCGACAAAATGAGAGACTCTCTATCATGAAGATCACGGTGCTACTTTGAAGCACAAGTGTGGTAAAAGGATACTAACATTGTCCCTTCTCTCTTTTTCTCTCATTTTTTTATTATTTTATTTGGGCCTTTTCTCTTTTTTTATGGCCTCTTTTTTTGAGTCCGGAGTCTCATCCCGACTTGTGGGGGAATCATAGTCTCCATCATCCTTTGCACACTTGGGACAATGCTCTAATAATGATGATCATCACACTTTTATTTACTTACAACTCATGAATTACAACTCAATACTTAGAACAAAATATGACTCTATGTGGATGCCTCCGTGATGTACCAGGATATGCAATGAATCAAGAGCGACATGTATGAAAGAATTATGAATGGTGGCTTTGCCACAAATACAATGTCAACTACATGATCATGCAAAGCAATATGACAATGATGGAGCGTGTCATGATAAATGAAACGATGGAAAGTTGCATGGCAATATATCTCGGAATGGCTATGGAAATGCCATAATAGGTAGGGATGGTGGCTGTTTTCAGGAAGATATAAGGAGGTTTATGTGTGATAGAGTGTATCATATCATGGGGTTTAGATGCTCTGGCGAAGTTTGCACCAACTCTCAAGGTGAGAAAGGGCAATGCACGGTACCGAAGAGGCTAGAAAATTGCGGAAAGGTAAGTGTAAGTATAATCCATGGACTCACATTAGTCATAAAGAACTCATATACTTATTGCAAAAATTTATTAACCCTCGAAGCAAAGTACTACTACGCATGCTCCTAGGGAAGGGTTGGTAGGAGTTAACCATCGCGCGATCCCAACTGCCACACAAAGGATGACAATCAATAAATACCTCATGCTCCGACTTCATTACATAACATTTCACCATACGTGCATGCTACTGGAATCACAAACTCCAACACAAGTATTTTTCAATTCCGCAATTACTCAACTAGCACAACTATGATATTACCACCTATATATCTCAAAACAATTATCAAGCACCAAATTTCTCATGATATTATAATTAAAGAAAATTGCCATGATATTTTAAGACTCTCAAAATAATATAAGTGAAGCATGAGAGATCAATAGTTTTTATAAAACAAATCCACCGCCGTGCTCTAAAAGATATAAGTGAAGCACTAGAGCAAAAATTATATAACTCAAAAGATATAAGTGAAGCACATAGAGTATTCTAACAATTTCTGAATCATGTGTGTCTCTCTCAAATGGTGTGTACAGGAAGGATGATTGTGACAAACTAAAAAATAAAGACTCAAATCATACAAGACGCTCCAGGCAAAACACATATCAAGTGGTGAATAAAAATATAGCTCCAAGTAAAGTTACCGATGGAAGTAGACGAAAGAGGGGATGCCTTCCGGGGCATCCCCAAGTTTTGGCTTTTAGGTGTCCTTAGATTATCTTGGGGGGCCATGTGAATCCCCAAGCTTAGGCTCTTGCCACTCCTTCTTCCATAATCCATCAAATCTTTTACCCAAAACTTGAAAACTTCACAACACAAAACTTAACAGAAAATCTCGTGAGCTCCGTTAGCGAAAGAAAACAAAACACCAATTCAAGGTACTGTAATGAACTCATTCTTTATTTATATTGGTGTTAAACCTACAGTATTCCAAGTTCTCTATGGTTTATAAACTATTTTACCAGCCATAGATTCATCAAAATAAGCAAACAACACACGAAAACCAGAATCTGTCAAAAACAGAACAGTCTGTAGTAATCTGTAACTAACGCAAACTTCTGGAACTAAAAAACTTCAGCCAAAATAGGACGACCTAGAAAATTTGTTTCTTGATCAGCAGCAATTGGAATAAATATTTTATCACGTGCTGGTGATTTTTAACAATTATTTTCGTGAACAGAAAATTTCTGGAATTTTCAGCAAGATCAAATAACTATCATCCAAGAAGATCCTATAGGTTAAACTTGTCACAAACACTAATTAAAACATAAAAAGACATCTAACCAGAGGCTAGATCAAATATTATTCCTATACAGAAGCAAAAAGGAAAAAACTAAA
Organism: Aegilops bicornis; assembly: GCA_021605145.1. Taxonomy (NCBI): domain Eukaryota; kingdom Viridiplantae; phylum Streptophyta; class Magnoliopsida; order Poales; family Poaceae; genus Aegilops; species Aegilops bicornis. Next base: position 192,692,099 of record CM038672.1, on the reverse strand, counting down.
AATAAAATTGGGTTTCCTCCCAACAAGCGCTATCGTTTAACGCCCCAAGCTAGGCATTGAGATTTCGATGATGCTCACATGAAAGACAAGAATTTGAAGCGCAAAGAGAGCATCATGAAACATGTGACAAACACATCTAAGTCTAACGTACTTCCTATGCATGGGCGTCTTATAAGCAAAAAAATTATCAAGACAAGCAAAAGCTAGCATATGCAAGGATGAAGAAAGAGACGATAGCAATCGCAACATAACGGGAGGTAGTTTAGTAACATGAAAATTTCTACAACCATATTATCCCATATCATAATAATTACATGTAGGATCATAAGCAAATTAAACAATAAAGCTATCACATAGCATATTCTTAACACGATCCACATGAATGCAAAGTTGACACTCTTCCAAAATAGGGGATTAATATTAACTAAAGTCATGACCTCTCCAAACCCACTTTTATCAAAAAATTCATAAGATTGAACATTATCCAAATATGTGGGATCTAAAGTTGACACTCTTCCAAACCCACTTTCAATACTGTTGCGAATACTAATATCAATCTCATATTCATCATGGGGCTTAAATAAATTTTCAAGATCATAAAAAGAATCGCTCCAATCATGATCATTGCAACAAATAGTAGACATAGAAAAACTAGCATCCCCAAGCTTAGGGTTTTGCATATTATTAACACAATTGGTATTAAGAGAATTTATAATAACATCATTGCAATCATGCTTTTCATCGAAGGAACTACCAAGTATGGGTCTAATAACAACGATCTCATGTTTAACATAAGGAACTATAGAAAATTCATCTTCATAAATATTGGCATCATGGCCACAAGAATAGCAAGCATCATGTTCATCAAGGGATATTTCAATCAAATCATTGGAATCATCATTATCTATAGATTCATGCATATCATTATTTTCTTCCAAAGCAACGGTCAGTCTCTCAATAAATTCTTTGACATAGACATTATGAGCATAGTTTTCATAGAAATATTTAAGTATGTCAAAATTTTCAGATTCGTAGAGAGTAATATCATACTTTTCAATCAAAGAAGCAACTTTATAAGCACCCTTAAAAGCAACAAATTCTTCAATTTGTTCGATATCATAGTAAGTATAAACACCCTTTGCATAAGAAGATAAGATTTCATTTTCATTAAACTCACAAAGGTAGGGAAGGTGTTTCTTAGGGTTCTTAGAGCAACAAGTAAAATCACAAATTTCACAAAGATTCCAAGCATAACACAGCAATCTGTTTTGATCCATAAGAGTCTCCCTTTTTCAGACAAACGGTGACGCACAAAATGAGCATGCTCATCTAAAGATTTCCCATCAACTAGGCTAGTTGGTTTGACCTGACGCATAAGGATCGAAGATGATCCAAGTAGAACACTTTAAGTGGATCCATAACAATAGACTTTTAGCAAGCAAAGATGCAAGCAAATAGAAGGCACATGGTAACACAAGCAAACAATAGATCTGGCGAGAAAAAGGCAAACGGAAAGAGAGGGAGAATAAGACGGCAAGGGTGAAGTGGGGGAGAGGAAAACGAGAGGCGAATGGAAAATAATGTAATGTGGGAGATAAGGGTTTGTGATGGGTACTTGGTATGTGGACTTTTGCGTAGAATCCCCGGCAACGGCGCCAGAAATCCTTCTTAGTACCTCTTGAGCACGGCGTTGGTTTTCCCTTGAAGAGGAAAGGGTGATGCAGTAAAGAAGCGTAAGTATTTCCCTCAGTTTTTTAGAACCAAGGTATCAATCCAGTAGGAGGCCACGCACGAGTCCCTCGCACCTACACAAACAAATAAAATCCTCGCAACCAACGCAATAAAGGGGTTGTCAATCCCTTCACGGTCACTTACGAAAGTGAGATCTGATAGATATGATAAGATAATGTTTTTGTATTTTTATAATAAAGATGCAAAGTAAAATAAAAGGCAATGAAAATAGCTAAGTGTTGGAAGATTAATATGATGGAAAATAGACCCGGGGGCCATAGGTTTCACTAGTGGCTTCTCTCGAGAGCATAAGTATTACGGTGGGTAAACAAATTACTGTTGAGCAATTGTGAGAATTGAGCAGCGTTATGAGAATATCTAGGTATGATCATGTATATAGGCATCACGTCCGAGACAAGTAGACCGACTCACCTTTTGTAGCTACTACTATTACTCCACACATCGACCACTATCCAAAGCATGCATCTAGAGTATTAAGTTCAAAACAACGAGTAACACTTTAAGTAAGATGACATGATGTAGAGGGATAAACTCATGCAATATGATATAAACCCCATCTTGTTATCCATGATGGCAACAATACAATATGTGCCTTGCTGCCCCTCATCCTTTGGGAAAGGACACATGCAAGATTGAACCCAAAGCTAAGCACTTCTCCCATTGCAAGAAAGATCAATCTAGTAGGCCAAACCAAACTGAAAATTCAAAGAGACTTGCAAAGATAACCAATCATACATAAAAGAATTCAAAGAAGATTCAAATATTGTTCATAGATAAACTTGATCATAAACCCACAATTCATCAGTCTCAACAAACACACATAAAGAAGATTACATCGAATATATCTCCACAAGAGAGGGGGAGAACATTGTATTGAGATCCAAAAAGAGAGAAGAAGCCATCTAGCTAATAACTATGGACCTGAAGGTCTAAGGTAAAGTACTCACACATCATCGGAGAGGCTATGGTGTTGATGTAGAAGCCCTCCATGATCGATGCCCCCTCCGGCAGAACTCCGGAAAAGGCCCCAAGATGGAACCTCACGGGTACAGAAGGTTGCGGCAGTGGACTTAGGTTTTTGGCTCCGTATCTGGTAGTTTGGGGGTACATAGGTATATATAGGAGGAGGAACTACGTCGGTGGAGCAATATGGGCCCCACGAGTGTGGAGGGCGCGCCTGGGGGGGGGGGGTAGGCGCGCCCCCCTACGTCGGGCCTTCCTGGTTGCTTCCTCGACGTAGGGTCCAAGTCCTCTGGATCACGTTCGTTCCAAAAATCACGTTCCCAAAGGTTTCATTCCGTTTGGACTCCGTTTGATATTCTTTTTCTGCGAAACTCTGAAATAGGCAAAAAATAGCGATTCTGGGCTGGGTCTCCGGTTAATAGGTTAGTCCCAAAATAATATAAAAGTGTATAATAAATCCCAATAATGTCCAAAACAGAATATAATATAGCATGGAACAATCAGAAATTATAGATACGTTGGAGACATATCATCTGCTGAGATGCATAGTCACATGAATGTTGACTTATGTAAGATATTTTAAGAGTTTGTTCTGAATATTTTCTATGTAATGCCAGGCCTTGTGTTTGATTGCAAAGTTGAGCTTGGAAAGTTGTGGCATGCGGCATCACGAGCTGTTCACCGTGCCTCCTGAGAATAATGCTTCGTATTGTTTTGCATGCCGATCTAATGCCAATGATTTTCTTGTTAGGAAGATCATCCTCTTCTGTTGTTTCCGTGCTTAAGAAGTTCATCGTCTTATGTTTCATTCATAGCCTATACGGCAAGTCGGGTAGGTTAGACGTGAAACCATATGATCTTCCGACCAACTCATCATCTTAGGCCGTGAATGGATAAATGCGTTTTCCAACCAAAACCGCTTGTAAAACTGGCGCTTGTAAATAAAAGCAAATGGTCTCGGCGAAAGCGCTTGGTTGGTCGATTTTGACTAGTAAAATATACACGGTCTCTCAAATTACACTCATAACCGCGGTTTTACTTACGAGCTCGGGCCCTCGGTTTCATTATGCACTGTATTTCTGGCGTTGTTTACGATGGCGAGTAAATTACACTTGTATCTTAATACAGTTGTGAAATAAACCAGAGCTCCCAAGCGCGGCATTACCGTTTCATGCCGTCTCACTCTCTCGATGGTGCTCATAGGTGTCTGATGATCCTGGCTTCCTGAATGAGCAGCGGTATTATATCAGACCATCCGTAGGGCCCATGAGGCCCTCTCCGTCATCCTTCGAGTTGTTGCACTTTTCGCCGTGGCGCCGAGCATTGTTAACATGGTCAATGAACATGAGGATTCAGGAGATGACTTTATTTTGGTAGTTCCTGATGAGGGACCCACTAGGGCCATAGCCATAAATGCATAAGTGCCTCCTTATTATGTACAACTATATTTTTTTGCTTCCCTCTGGTTTCACGACATCACGGTCCCACACCATTGTCAACTTATGTAGTCAATATAAAGGAGAGAATTGCACTGGTATGGTGACAGTACCGGGACCAAGCCGCTTTCGGCGATGTTGTGTTTTTGAGGCGTGAGCCTACGGAGTTTTTCTTGGTGATGTTTTCGTTGTTGTTCAGAGGAGAGCAGGGTATTAACTGGGTGGGTTGTGGCCCGTCTAGCCCAAGACAGATATCCAGCCCAGATATTAATTTTTTTCAAGATGAAAATGGCTAGCCCAGTTATACATTTTTTTGAGGAATACCCAGGCAACATCAACTTGTTATTCTCTGCCCCGCTGGGTTGCAAATCTTTCCTAGGAGGGATGCATTAGGCTTAACAGGAAAATGGGCTTTAAAACTAATAAATGGGATGTAATTATAAAAACTGGGCACTAACTATAAAAAATGCACCAAGCACGAAATTAGTTTATAAAATATTATTTATGGATTTTGAAAATCATAATTTTTAATTATTGCGCGCACAATGTTTCGTTAGATTTTTACGTAATACAAATTTATATTTAATATGACTAGAAATTTCGGGATAAAAATATTTCGGATCCCATCAAAATGTGGGAAATTTTATTGAATTCTGTCTTGAACAGTTGGTTGAAATTATTAATCGTTGTCCTAGCTAGAAAATGGGTTGTACTTTTAACAAACTGTAAATGGGATGTAGTAAATTCCATTAGAATTCAAAAATGGGCTGTACATTCTTACAAATCGCAAATGGGCTATAAGTTCTCTGCCACACACTTGTGGGCCTACTAAGTTGACGCATCCCCTAAAAAAAGAATTTGACACGTATGCAAGGCTTTGTCAACTTATTATAGTCAACACACGGTTCTAACAGCAGTGGTCGTTGGATGTCCATTCAACGGATGCCGTGCTTCTTCTTGAATCTCGAATATTCTAGCTTCACCCGCCCAGAAAATGATTCCTCCCCCTGACATCTGGCGGAAGCTCACCTGTGGGCCTACTAAGTTGACGCGTACCAAGGGCTTTGTCAACTTAGTCAATATGAACGATTCTAGCTGCGGCGACCGTACGATGTCCATCCAACCGCCGTAGTGCTTCTTGAACCTCTGGTCTTCTTGCTCCAGCCGCCCAAAGCAGCGCCGGTCGTGCCACCTGCTTCTGCCTCCCGTGGTCGGCTGTGCTGCCACGGAGGCCTCACCGCCCCCTACTACTCCCACCGTTGGCCAGGCCATCCCTCCACTCACCGACACCCCCTGTTATTCTGCGGCGACGGCAGCCTCAAACCGCAGCCGAACCAGTGAATCCTCGTACTCCTCTCCGCGCGGGCTTCCACTACCGCGTCTTCCCCGGCTCCGCGTCGTCCCCTTCCTGGGCCTGCGCCGCTCGCCGATCCACCGCCACGGTGCTCTCGGCGTGGCGTGGTCAGCGTGGCCAAGGAATGACTTCCATCGGAAAAGTCTTTGTCGTGGAGAGGGCGGCGGTGGGTCCACGGCCGCGACAAGGAAGTGCCTCCTTATTACGTGCAAAATAATTATTCCTCCACGGCGGCGGGGACCCACGGACGGGCCACCGTGTTCATGAAAAAATGTTTCCCCACTGCTGGGACCCACCGGCTACATCTTTGCACGCAAGGAAGTGCGTCCGGGCAAAAAGCGATTCGCCCCCATTGCTGGGACCCACCGGCTACATCTTCGCAGACAAGGAAGTGCACGGCGGTCGGGACCCACCTGGTCGAAGCGTACATAAGCGTTGTCATTCTGGTCGCTGACGTTGGCGTACATACTTGTCGATGTAAGCGGCGCCGCGTGTAAGTAGTAGAAGCGGCGCATGTAGCATGTACACTGCGTATGTCGACGGCGAGATGCAAGAAAGTAAATACAGCCGCGTGCATTACATGGGCGGGGTCTCCGCGCCCTACTGGCGTGTCTGCGTACGGCCAGGGCTCGTGTACATGGCTGGGTCGGAATGGAGAAATAGCGTCATCGTCGTGTTCATGGGGACCCAACCGGCTGGGTCGGAATGGAATGCGTCGTCCTGTTCATCGGGAGGGCTTGGATGGAACAGGCGATGGAAATGAGGCCTGGCGTTCTGTAGAACGGAGGAAACGGCCTTGTGTTCGACCGGCCACGTTAGAAATAGGATCCTGCTCATCGGGAGGGGTCTAGCGTACCGCAAAACGGAGGAAACGGACCTCCTACGGTCAAAACGGAGTCCTGTTGATTGGGAGGGGTGTGGCGTACCGCCAAACGGAGGAAACGGACTTGTGTTGGAGCGCTACGATCGAAACGGGGGTCGTGTTGATTGGGAGGGGTGTGGCGTACCGCAAAACGGGACTCCATGGGATATTGTTCATCTCCACTGTCGACCCCCTCCAGCCTCCACGGGCTACTGTTCATCCACCGTCGACCTCCTCCAGCCTCCACCTGTGACTATTCATCCACGGGCTCCTGTTCATCCGGCCTCCAGCATGCGCTACTCCACCGGCTAATGTTCAACAAGCCCTCTCCACGGGCTCCTGTTCAACCACCCCTCCATGGGCTACTGTTCATCTAGCCCTCCACCGTCTACTGTTCATCCTTCCCTCCACGGGGTGGTCCTGTTCATCCTGCCCTCCACGGGGTCCTATTCATCCAGCCCCAACCGGCTCGATTGATTGGGGTCTTGTTCATCCAGAGGCAACACCACGGGGTCCAGTTCATCCAACCCCACCGGGAACTGATCATCCAAGCCTACCATCAACGCTCACTGTTCATCCAGAGGCAACACCACGGGGTCATGTTCATCCACCCCCACCGGGAACTGTTTATCCAAACCTCCCAGCAACGCTTACTGTTCGTCCAGAGGTAGCATCAATCGGCTTCAGTTAGCAGTAGTAGCGAAGGAATCGCTTGATCGGGTTCGATTAACGACCATCGATCGGCCTTCGGGTTCGATGTAGCGTACTGCGGTCTGTCGCTCGGGTTAAGTTAGAGCCCAACGCCTCGCTCCGGTTCAGTTAGAGCCCAACGCCTCGCACCCATGCGCGTGCATGTAAGAGAGAAACGTGCATCGGTCGGCCCTGACCACCCACCATAACCGGGAACACCCCGGTATTTTCCTCGCCCTTGCTTCTACAATGGTTTTTTCCGTCATGGACGGCCCAAAGAATATCATGCAGCTACATCTCCGGCCCGCCCAGGACGAAAAGCCCATTTTCTGTCATGATTTTTTGTCATAGAAGTAGGACCCCACCACATCTATGATGATACCGGGTTTTGTCACAATTATCGTCATAGAAGTGTCATATGACAATTTTTTTCGTTCGGCCCAAAATGTGACAGATGTGTCATTTTTTGTAGTGTAGGTTAGATGCAACTAGCTCAAACTAACCCTCATGTTTGGATACTTTATGGCTATTTGAGCGCAAACTAGCTCTAAACCATGGATCCAAATAGGGCCTATGTTCTTCTTTAGATACCAGATAAAATTGTCATTAGTTTAGTATACTTGCATGTTGTGTCATGTCTCTGAATGGATTATAATGTAAGACCCCTTAGTTGTGCATGTGTCGTAATGATCTGAATTTTTTAGGCAAGGTAATCCTCCGTACTTGTATGATGGACATAAGGTGAACTGTGTTCCGTGTGAGCAGATTGTATTGGATGAAATAACTGTTTGACTCAAAGTGTATCCAACCTACTAAATTCGAGGATCACGACATTTCTAAACCATATTCATATATAAAGGCGTAAATCTTTTTTGTGGATTTGAAAAAATAAATAACTAAATGTAGAATGATGTATGGATGTTCGTAATCGAATACAAATTGGTTTTGAATTTAGTTTCCAGGGCTTAGGGTAAACGTGAATGCTAATTCTCCCAAATTTTGAATGAACCAGCAAAATACTCAATCTGTTTTTTTGGTTGCCGAAGCCAGTGTTTGCGGGATGGAAATTAGTGTCTACCCTTGACATTTCACATCTTAATAGGCCCGATTTCCACTGCTGTCGATAGGGGTAGGTTAGTAACTTCAGTCAAACGTGACACGATCGTCGGCCCCTCATTCAGACACGGTGGACGCCAAACATGGGCGGCAAACACACATTTGATTCAAACCCATTCGAAAGACCTCTCTCTCCCTCCATTTTCCCATTCATACACATGGGCGGCAAAATAAACTCTCCTCGGCCGAAATTGATGTAGGCAAATATATAAAATTGGGGCAGGTGTGTAACTTCACTCAGACTTGACACAATCGCCCAACTTGTCAGCCGCGTTCATACACCGTGGGCGACAACCGTGGGTGGAAAAACACCATCTCCTCGCCGAAATCACTATCGGCAAGTATTGGGGATATGCGAGACGGTCCTATGCCCAACCGACAAGATGTCCAAAATTTAAACGAGGGCTAAGTTTGTAACTTTCCCACATTTCAGACAAGCGCATCCCAAACTTTGAGATCCCCTCCCCCTCGCCCTCCATTTCCTCATTCATACACCGTCGGCGCCACAACAACCTCCCCACACCGGCCAACCTCCTCCGTCCGCCACCCCACCCTCCACCTTGCCGGAGCCGCTACCCCTACCCCTCATCCACTGCAAGAGATGGACGTCTATCATCCAGGGCGCCGGACCAGGATCCTTTCAATGCATCCTCTCGCTTCATTGGTGCCATCATTCACCTTGTCGTTTCCGCTTCTACGACCGCCTCGTCCATGACAATATGAGTTATCCCCTGATCCGGCCATCTCAAGTCTTCTTCCGCGCCGCCGACAGCAATTGCATCCGCAGCACCCTCAATGTATCAACAGGGACCTACATGGCGTCGCAAGAGATGTGGTACTCTTTCATATCTGCTTAAGTTATTGATCTCACCCAGGAAATAGATCATAACTTGTTCACTATACTTTTCTTATCCATACCAAATCGTAGTGGCTAGTTGAAAGCAGACATTGGTTGTGAAGTAGCCTTTGTCCAGTTTGCACCTTCAGATCCGCTATGGCATGGTCACTATACTCGTAAAGCTTATGGTTTTCCCCTTTATATTCACTACCATTATCATATGTGTACATCGTTACTAGCACTACTCCTCAAGACCTCAACCCATCAAGCGAAACAACATGCCAATCACAATTCCAAAGCTTAGTTGTTGAAATACGAATGTGGTATGATGCTCATATTACTAAAATAGAGAATGTTTAATTGGTCAGCTAATGTTCCTATATTCATTTCGGAAAGTATGTATGCCACATATAGAAAGACAGCAGGGATTTGCATTTCTTTGCGCGCTCTGGTTCATCATGGATGGGCAACACAGATTGTATTATCTGAAATCTGCTTGCTCTTTGTTATCATGTTCCTCTTATGTTCTTCTTAATAAGTATATTACTTCCTCCGTTCCAAAACTGCCTTGGGTGCGTGCATGTGTTGTGCTGGCGTGCATTTGTACTGCGTGTTGTTCATCGTTGCTTTATTTATAAACCAGGGTGAAAGCCTTTTTTGCTACAACATAAGTCTTTTTAGATTTTCCAGTAAGAACTACATAAAAATGTATATAGACATACTTTAGAGTGTATATTCACTCATTTTTCTCTGTATGTAGTCCGCATTCGAATCTCTAAGAGATTTATATTTAGGAACGGAGGGAGTAGTACAGTATGTTCCTTGTCGGGAAGTGTACCAAGGCAATTTGCAGTCGTCGGGTTTTTTGGGTCGCTTCATATGGATGCTTTCAATGATTCTAGATGGCCTACCATAATGTCCGGGAAATGCTGGGAACTATGTCATCTTTGAGAGTCTAGACTGATAGTAACAGTTTTGTGCCTTCAGTTGAATAGAGTTGCCCCGATGCCTTTTTGAACCCCTTCTAGTCGTACCAAGAGACAAGCCCATATGGTTCAGCTAGTTCCACTTTCCTGATTTTAGTCGTGATGCTTAGGGTTTTCCCCTTTTATCCACACTACTATGATATGTGTAGGTGCTTTCTGTCGTACTAGCAGTACTCCACCCTTCAAGCTAAACAACACAACACTCATAATTCCAAAGCTTAGTTGTCCAAATATGAATGTGATATGATTCTGATATTAGTTAACAGACACATTTAATTTGTTAGCTAAAGGTACCACTTGAGTTTCCAAATGCATGTCGCGACATATAGAGAGACAATAGGAATTGTATTTCTTTGTCACTTGTTGACTGTACTTTCTTGTCCATACGAAATCTTAGTTGTTATTTCAAAGCAAACATCGATTGCTAAGTACCCTTTGCACGGTTTGCAGCTTCAGATATGCCATGCCACTTCCACGGTCAACACTATACTCATCATGCTTACGATTTCCCCAGTTTATGATGACCACGATTAACCTACGTGGTTCATGTCGTAATACCATTGCTCCACCCACCAAGCTAAACAAGCTTAGTTGTACAAATTCGAATCTGATATGATGCTGATATTAGTAAAACTGAGGCAGGTTGAATTGGTCAGCTAAATGTTCCTACTTTAGTTTAGAAATGCATTTGACCCACATATGGAGAGATCGGAAGGAATAGTATTTCTCTATGCACTCTGGTTCATCATGGGTGGGCGGCACACATTGTATTATCTATAATCTGCTTGCTCTTTGTTATCATGTTCCTCATCTGTTCTTCGTAATAAGTATATTACTTCCTCCGTTCCTAAACTGCCTTGGGTGTGTGCATGTGTGGTGGTGGCGTGCGTTTGTACCGGGTGTTGTTCATCATTGCTTTGTTTATAAAGTGGGGTGAAAGCCTTTTTCGGTAAAACATAATTATTTTTAGATATTCCAACAAAAACTACATACATATGTATATAGACATATTTAGAGTGTACATTCACTCATTTCGCTCCATATGTAGTCTGCATTCGAATCTCTAAGAGACTTATATTTAGGAAGGAAGGGAGTAGTACAGTATGTTCCTTGCCGGGAAGTGGAGCAGGGACATTGTTGTCGACAGGTCTGTTGGGTCGCTTTAGATGGATGCTTTCAACTCTTCTAGATGGTCTTCCATAATATCCGGGAAATGCTGGGAGCCATGTCGTCCTTGAGAGTCTAGACTGGTAGTGACATTATTGTGCCTTCAGTTGAATAGAGCGGCCCCTTGTGGGGGCGAAGCCTTTCCGAACCCTTTCTAGTCGTAGAGGCAATACAAGCCCATATGTTCCAGCTAGTTCCACTTTCCTGATTTAATCATTATGCCTAGAGTTTTCCCCTTGTATCTACACTACTATGATCTGTGTAGGTGCTTTCTGTCATACTAGCAGTATTCCACCCTTCAAGCTAAACAACACATCACTCGTAATTCCAAAGCTTAGTTGGTCAAATATGATTGTGATATGATACTGATATTAGTTAATAGACACATTTAATTGGTTAGCTAAAGGTCCCACTTGAGTTTCCAAATGCATGTTACGACATATAGAGAGGCAGCAGGAGTTGCATTTTTTTGTCACTTGTTGACTGTACTTTCTTGTCCATACCAAATCTTAGTAGTTATTTCAAAGCAAACATCTGTTGCTAAGTACCCTTTACGCAGTTTGCAGCTTCAGATCTGCCATGCCACTGCCCCGGTAAACAATATACTCATCATGCTTACGGTTTCCCCATTTTATGATGACCATGATCAGCCTACGTGATTCGTGTGATGATAGCACTGCTCAACCCATCAAGCTAAACAAGCTTAGTTGATAAATTTGAATCTGATATTATGTTGATATTAGTAAAACTAAGACATGTTTAATTGGTCAGCTTAATGTTCCTACTTTAGTTTCAAAATGCATGTGAGCCACATACGGAGAGACCGAAAGAAATATTATTTCTCTGTGTGCTCTGGTTCATCATGGGTGGGCAACAGACATTGTATAGAAAAACTTTTAATATATTCAATCTGCTTGCTCTTCTGCTCTTCTTTAACATGATCCTCTTCTCTTCTTCTTTAATAAGTATGTTCCTTGTTGGGAAGAGTAGCAGGGACATTTGCGACGGACGAGGTCAGGTCGAGTTGTTCTTCCTTAGTATATATTGAATCTGTCAGGTTAGGTCGAGTTGTTCTTCTTTACTATATGTTGAAGCTGTCATCTGCAAGTATCATCACTTCTGGAGCTCTCATATTTTTAGTAGTAGGCCACTTTATATTAGTGCACACACCAAACTACTGCATGCATGGCATCTCTCATAAGAATTGTGGAGATAGCACATAGGGGTTTACAGGGAGGCAGTATTGGATTCGAATCACTTCTGCATTACAAAGATAATCTCACTTATTTTTATGTTTTCATGCATGTCAGGTATTGAACATGATCAAAATGAATATGAGAATATGTGCACGAGAGGAATATTGTGGAACAATCCACTGGCTAACAAACTTGGCATGGTGGAGGATGGCCTATCTTATTCACCCATCAAGGTGCTTGCTCTAACTTGGCAAGGTTGTATTGGTCGCACATATCTTGCATATGACCTCTTGCATTACTTCTACTTTGTTACACCACCATCTGCTTAGTTTAAGCATCATATATGAGTATATTCCATACTTATCCATTTTATTTTCCTATTCCATGTGTCATCATACTATGTTTTTCCAGTCAAATGTTGTTCTTTCGTAATCGATGTCCAAAAGGAAGAGGGTGAGTGCAAATCCTCGTGGAGTACAAACTAGGATTTGGAAAAGGCAGTTATACCTGTTAAATCAGATAGATCAGCAGCCACACAAAACACAGGCCGAACAGTACCACACTTTACCCCTACTCCACCGGCCAAACCCTATTAGAATTGCAAAGAGCCCAACGTCAGGTACTATCTATGATATCGATTCAAAATTTGAACTCCTACATTTATGCATGTGCCTTACCTCTCTCTTGTATGAAAACTAATTTCGGATGAATCTCCTTTCTGAAAGGATCATAGGATCTCACTACAATATTGGGCACTGCATTGCTCTTGTGAGTACCTCATGCCCTTTGTTGGCATAGTTACACCCATTGTTGTTTGATTATGTAGCATCACTATAAATGTTCGCTTCCTTATCCTCCCTTTGCTCGAAATTATAAGATCTATATTTACTCTTACATAAATGTAGAATTAACACAATGGTTATGAAGTTCTGTATTGCTCATGTAAGTACATGTTGTCATGTACTCCCTCTGTATCGAACTAATTGTTGCTCAATTGGATGTATTTAGAACTTAATAGTGCTAGATGCATCCATTTGAGCGACAAGTAATAACGGGTGGTGGTAGTATTACTATACTTGCATTGCGAGATAGTTGATTGTCTAGCATTACTCTACATCTTATCTACCTTGCCCTCCACTTTCTCCAAATTATCATAACTGCATTTACTCTTACCAAAATGTTGAACAAAGCTAATGCCACTTCACACGTTGATGTCTGAATTCCTCCTGTCAGTACATTTTGCCTTGTAACGATGTACTTAATTAATAGCTATTTCAGTATGTATCATCACTCTGCACCTGAGCTTCATTATCCTCTATTTCTTCCAATAATATTTGATCTATATTTACTCTTTACAAAATGTAGAATAAAGGCAATGCTTATAAAGAAGTTTTTTTGGGGAATTCGTTCAATTATCCTTCCATTGACATGGAGAAGGGCTTTTTCCAGCCCGTGTTAACATGTAATGTAAGTTCATCCTTCTCAAGCCTTCAATCTTTGTTCTAGTACAGATTTGGATATGCGTCATTTCCTCCACTATTGTTTACTTTGGTATTTACATCTGATTGGATGTTTGCAACAACTTCCAGTTATAAATTGTAGTTGTAAAAAAATGTTCCTTATGCAGAATAGATCCATTTATTTGCTTATATATTTTTGAAACTTATTACGTGTCTCCTTGTTTGTCTTTTAGAGTCATATCTCTTATGCCAGGCAGAACTTTAGGGAAGATAGTGAGCCAAACCATCTTGAAGAGAGCGAGATGACCCCAAGGTCATGTCTTGATGAAAACCTATGTGCAGTTGCTGCCTCAATCAGTTCAACTTCTTTGGTCTCAACCTAAAGCGGAAAGGTTGGCTTCAGCTCAACTCCGACCTGATGTCAATGATGTAAGGAAGACCTCAGAGGACAACCATGCGTGCTTTCTTGCAATGCAACTAGGGTTAGAGCATCTAACGTTAAGACAACTGAGGTCTCGTTAGCTTGTTCTGCTGCTTGTGGTGCCCTTCAAGGGCAGGCCTAATGCTTTCAGAAGTGCTGTCTGTTTTGTATATTCTTTTGTCGGCGCGTTTACATGCACTGGTGGCGACCTTTGATGCCCTGTGTATGTAACCCACCATCTCATTGTGCTTTATTATCATTGGTGGTGAACTTTGATGCCCTGTGGATGTAATATGTTGTAATTTCTGTAGTGTATAGTCTAGGTTTATTGTTAGTCGGTATGCTGTAATTTAGGCCGGAAGCTTCAACGGATCTCAATGTTGTCGGCCTTTCAGGCCGGCCTGTAACTCACTATGTATGGGCCAAAATGTGGGCCTATAATCATCTTGGGCCATTAGCAGGTCCAAACATATAGTAGTATTCCGGCTTTAACAGGCCGAGTAAAGTTTGGTCCAGCTGGGCCAGAGAATACCATGGTGTTTTAACAGGTGTCGGTGTCAAAACCGGCGGATCTCGGGTAGGGGGTCCCGAACTATGCGTCTAGGCGGATGATAACAGGAGACAAGGGACACGATGTTTTTGCCCAGGTTCGGGCCCTCTCGATGGAGGTAAAACCCTACTCACTTGATTAATATTGATGATATGGGTAGTACAAGAGTAGATCTACCACGAGATCGAGAGGCTAAACCCTAGAAGCTAGCCTATGGTATGATTGTTGTTAGATCCTCTGGACTAAAACCCTCCGGTTTATATAGGCACCAAATAGGGTTAGGGTTACATAGAGTCGGTTACAATGGTAGGAGATCTACATATCCGTATCGCCAAGCTTGCCTTCCACGCCAAGGAAAGTCCCATCCGGACACGGGACGAAGTCTTCAATCTTGTATCTTCATAGTCCAGGAGTCCGGCCAAAGGTCATAGTCTGGCTATCCGGACACCCCCTAATCCAGGACTCCCTCAGTAGCCCTTGAACCAGGCTTCAATGACGACGGGTGAATAGCATCCTATAATGCCGGATATAACCATGCAGCCTGCCCAAGGATGGGCTCGACGATTCGTCGAGCGGCTTCCTGGATTCGTCGGAGGTGAATAGCACCTCACTTCCGACCGCCTCGTCTCCTCCCGTCCCGGACGACGCCGGGGTGGAGTCCCAAAAGGGGCCCAGCCAGGAGGAGGTGGCTATGGAGGCGCCGCAAAGCGACCTCCCGGAATCCGGGCTCAAAGGGGATAAAACCCCGAAGGGCTTCAAGTCCGGCCCTGCGCCGGACTCCGTACCGGAACCTTCAGTGGTTCTGGAGTCCGACAGGTGACCCCTTCGTAAGAAGGGCAATATTGCGACGCCGGTGACCTCCGTCCAACCGGAGGCACCGGATGATTTGATGGAGGCGCTTAACGGCGCTTCCATTAACGAGGAGCACTGCACTGTTATGAGTGTGGTGATCCAGAAGGCTCAGTCTGCCAAGAGCGGGCTGACTGAAGCCTGTGCCAGCCTTCTAACAGGCTTTGAGGTATGTTTTAAGATATATGAAAATATTACCGCATAGACAGTAGCCCCAGATGCTCAATTTGGTGTTTAGAAAGAAAAAGCCGAACTGAGGATCTAGAAAGATATACGCAGGAGTCTAACATAAGTATGTCAATACGAAAATGCAGGTTCTTGTTCTTGACCTCTGCCCGCCTTGGCTGCGGAGGTTGGTGCATTGAAGCGAGCCTCGAGCAGTCCGAGAAACGAGCTCGGACTTGCCAAAAAGCATCTCGAGGACAAGGAAGGTAAGTAATACCTTATGCGAGTATTTAAAAGATGTGTTTGCAAAAATGACAGAATAACATGAATATTGCAGGGGCCACGAACAAGGTGGCGACCACGAAGGAGGCGGTGTCGGGCCAAAAACAATGCGGCATGGGCGCACCGAGCGAGAAAAGCAGGAGGCGCTGGTGGCGGGGGTGCGGGAAGAGCTCCAGGCTCTCGTGGAAAAACACGAGAGTTTGGAGCGTGACTCAAAGACTCGGGAGTCCGAGCTCGCCACGGCCCTTGAGAGCGCCAAGGCCGCTAAGGCCGAAGCCCAAAAAGCCCTCCAGGAGATTGAGGCGATGAAGAAGATAGGGGCGGGTGAGGCATTCTATATGCAAAGCAAGCATGCGAAAGTGAATTGTCTATTACTTATCTGAATCCGGAGCTCTCCAGGAGCATTCGTAGATCTGCCCCGCAGTGTGGCTGATGCTGCCGCATTCTACCGAGCCGAGGAGGGGAGCTCGAAGGAGAAGGTGTTCTGGTCTCAGTATGCTGAGGCCGGACATCCGGTTCCCTTAAGCGACCAGTTGAAGAAACTGGTCGAGCTCCATAAGGTGGCCGAACAGGCCATGAGGGGCCTCATAGTTGGTGTGGCGAAGGAAGCCATGCACAGGAGCTACTTGGGCTGGTGAGGGCGGTGGGCCTTTGTCCGCAGGTTGAAGTCATCAAGCGCTCCGTCTGCATCGAAGGTGCCCGTACGGCCCGTGCCTTTGCTAAGGTGCACTGGGGCAAGATGGACGCTGAGAAGCTTGTGAAGGACGGACCACCACCAAAGAAGGAGCATCGCAAGCCTGAAATGTATTGTGAGGGTGCCGCCTTATAGCGGATGAATGCTCCAAAGATATAATTTTTGAGTAGACTCGCATGTGTTATCATGTACGCTGAAAACTTGTTCATATGCGCTAAGCAACACTTTATAATTTAAAATATTACCTTCTGTGCGGCCGTGTATTAAATTTGAGAGATGGCGAGTCGTTGGCTTCAGCCCCCATGCCACGAGTGTTGGGGTGTTCGGGATGAACTTGAGCGCTCTTGTTCGCATTCTTGGGTCCTTCGAGGGAGGCGCTCAACGCAACGAACAAGGCAACTGGACTATAATGCATGAACACTCTCACTTAGCCATAGAATTCTATAATTTTGAATTTCGGCGAAGCCCCTGGTATTCGGAAGACCGAGTTCGGGGCGCTATCCACGCCTAGGCCGGACAATGTCGAATCCTCGCTCTAAGCGGCATAAGTCTTTAGGGACTCGAAAACCTCTCGAACAGCGACCGGCTCTCGCCCTATCATGACGGTCAGTTTTAGCTTTCTCCACTGAGGTGCATAATCCAGCTCAACCGGGGCACAACCGCAGTGGTTCTCCCAGCGCTACCTTAGCCGATATAACGGAACGTAAGGTACCAAAATATGGGAGCCGGGCAAACCCAAACCCAACTATTGACCCAAGACATGATCCGGAGCCGATGCATATAATGCTATAATTTCGGGGTGCCGCACTTGTGAAAGTGTTCGGACTTATCATACCATGTTATGGGGTACTTAAGCCCCTGGTGTATTGCCCGTACCAAAGTGTACGGTTGCACAATGTCATAAATGAACATATATATATATACATACATACATATATATATATATATATATATATATAAAGGAAATCAATAATAGGCAGAAGCTATATATTGTTTATTCAAAAGGGCTACTGTAAGAGCAGAATGATACAAATAGTGTGATAAGCAAGGGACGGGACTTTTTAACATGTCTCCCTCCAGGGGTAAGCCGCGGGATGTTGTGTAAAACAGATATATTGCTCGTAATAGAGACCACCTGGACACTCGACGTAGCTTGCTGCTTCCCCGGTTGTTGCATCATGTGTTCAGCGATTCTAATGCCGGACAGGGCTTCGTGAGAACGGAGTCCTGAAAGTGAAAATAAAGAGAAAAAAAGAAAAAAAAGGAATGACACAATCGGGAGCCCCTGATGTGGTTGAGCCGCATTCTAGGCATGCCGTGGTCGTGCCCCTTCCCCTATGCCCATGGTATTTCCAGAGCGTAATTATGTACGCGTAATACTGGTATCGCGATTTCGCGAGGGCTGGGGCTTGGGCCGCATTGCTATGTGTGCTCGGAACATGCCAGGCGGTCTTGTTGTAGGTTACGCCGGGCGCGCTTGACATTGTCCGGATGTTTAATAGCCGGACTCGAGAATTTCCTTAAGAGGCTGCTTTGCACTTCCGCTGCGAGGGCCGCCGTATGCTCCTCCGTCCGGAGAGAGCGTTCGGTGTTTCCATTGACCATAATGACTCCTCGAGGGCCTGGCATCTTGAGCTTGAGATATGCATAGTGCGGCACGGCATTAAACTTTGCAAATGCGGTTCGTCCGAGCAGTGCATGATAGCCGCTGCGGAACTGGACTATGTCGAAGATTAACTCCTCGCTCCGAAAGTTATCCGGGCATCCGAAGACCAATTCAAGTGTAACTGAGCCTGTACAGTTGGCCTCTACACCTAGTATGACGCCATTGAAGGTCGTCTTCGTGGGTTTAATCCTTGATGGGTCTATGCCCATTTTGCGCACTGTATCCTGATAAAGCAGGTTCAGCTGCCGCCCGTCCATTAGGACTCTAGTGAGGTGAAATCCGTCAATGATTGGGTCTGGAACCAATGCGGCGAATCCGCCATGGCGGATGCTAGTGGGGTGGTCCCTTGATCCAAAAGTGATCGGGCAGAAGACCATGGGTTGAACTTTGGGCGGCGGCTCCATCACGATATCGTCCTTAGTGCACGCTTCCGCTCCCTTTTGGGTATGTGGGTTGCGTATATCATGTTCACCGTCCGCACTTGCGAAGGAAGCCCTTCATCTTCTATTGTTCGCGGCGGGGCTCCTCCTCGTCATCGCTATGCAGCCCCTTGTCATTGTTTTCGGCATTTAACTTGCCTGCTTGAACACCCAACAATCCTTGTTGGTGTGATTGGCCAACTTTTCGAGGGTGTCATGTATCCGCACGGCGATTGAGTATTTGGTCAAAATTGGGCCGGGCAGTATTTCTTTTAAATGGCTTTTTCCGCTGACGGGTTTAGAGCCTCAATCCGGCATTGGCTGTCGTATCCTCGGCATTATCGCCGTTAATGCGGTGCTTGTGCTTGTTGCGACGCCGACCTGCCACTTCTTGTCCTTGGTATCCAATTACTAGGGCTCTTGGTCATGTTGTTACTACGAGCTAGTCACTGTCCTCTCCGCATAAAGCGGGTCATGAGTGTTGTGAGGGCTGCCATGGATTTCGGCTTTTCCTGTCCTAGGTGCCGGGCAAGCCACTGGTCGCGGATGTTGTGTTTGAAGGTTGCAAGGGCCTCGACATCTGGAAAATCGATGATTTGATTTTTCTTGGATAGGAATCGTGTCCAGAATTGTCTGGCCGATTCCTCTGGCTGCTGAATTATGTGGCTTAGGTCATCGGCCTGGTGGTCGCACATATGTGCCCTGGAAATTGTCGAGGAATGCGGCTTCCAGGTCTTCCGAACAACCGATTGACTCTGCTGGCAAGCTGTTAAGCCAATGCTGGGCTGGTCCTTTAAGCTCGAGTGGGAGGTATTTGATGGCGTGTAGATCATCACCGCAGGCCATGTGGATGTGAAGGAGATAGTCCTCGATCCAAACTGCAGGATCTATTGTGCCATCGTATGATTCAATGTTTACGGGTTGGAACCCTCGGGGATTTGATGATCCATCACTTCATCTGTGAAGCATAGTGGGTGTCTTGGCGCCTACATGTTGGGCTATATCATGGCGCAGCTCAAATGAGCTTTGTCTCTTGTGCTCGGCCCGGCGGAGTTGCCATATCCGGCGTGGCGGTTATCGTCACGTGTCGTAGAGGCGCCCGCGATCCATAGATCGATCTTGTCTACCTTGCCTTGTCCTCCAATATATCTCGCAGGTCTGGCGCGTTTCCCTGTGCCTTTGTATTTTTTGAGCGGCGATGTGGTGCGGCTTGAATTGAGGGCCGACAGGCCTCTCTGTCGCGGCCACGAGGTGGTAGGTCAGCCATATCATGCACCGGTGATGTAGGTTTAGGTTATTCCTCCTCTAATCGGGGTTGCAGCCTGCGTCTTGGGTAGCTCTTGGAGGGGCGCTCGAGTTCATACTCTTCGGCCGCAAGGACTTCAGTCCATCTGTCTGCTAGCAAATCTTGGTCAGCTCTAAGTTGTTGCTGCTTTTTCTTGAAGCTGCTTGCCGTGGCCATGAGCCTGCGTTTGAAACGCTCTTGTTCGACAGGATCCTCGGGCACGACAAATTCGTCGTCGTCGAGGCTTGCCTCGTCTTTGGAGGGAGGCATGTAATTATCGTCCTCGACCTCTTTTTCTGCCGCTCTCTCATGAGGGTTGGCTTCTCCGTCCTCCTGTGCTGAATCTTGATGGAGGGGGTTGTCTTCGGCACTGCCCGGGGGGTTATTATCTCTCGTGCCGCAATCACCGTTTTTGCTGTGGCGGGATTTAGAGCGGCGCCGCTGACGCCGACGCTTAGGCTGTTTCTTGGAGGGGTCATCCTCTGCTGTTCCATCGCCATTCCCATCTTTTGGGATGTCCACCATGTATATGTACTATGACGAGGTGGCCTTCCAGTGCCCTATGGGCGCTGGTTCTTGGTCGTCTCCTGCATCGTCGTCCATACCATCGATGTCTTCGGAGTCGAAGTCGAGCATGTCGGTTAAATCATCGACAGTGGCTACTAAGTGGGTGGTGGGTGGGTTTTGATTTTCTTCGTCGTCCGCATCCCAACCTTCCTGACCATAATCCGGCCAGGGCTCTCCTGATAAAGAGAGAGAGACTTTAGTGAATTTAGAATGTCGCCAAAGGGCGAGTGCTGAAAGATGTCCGCGGCAGTGAATTCCATGATCGGCGCCCAATCGGATTCGATTGGAAGGGGTGCGGAAGGCTCGGAGTCCGGCGCCTTGGAGTCACGAGCTTCGCAAAGGACGGGGTAGGTGTACGGCTCAATCGCCGTGGAGATCGCAGCCCCCCAGGCGGTGTCCAGCCAGCCATCCTCGATCGGCGTGGTCGGCTCCGAGCTAAAGGTCGGAGCGGGCTCTGCAATGCGGCCTCGAGACCTTTGTCCGTGGCAGAGCAGATCATGCCCTTCGGAGACGGTCTGGCGCCCTTGGTTGTGGCTCGAAACCGTCAAGATCAAGTCTCCGCGGATGTCGGCCGTGTAGTTCAAACTTCCAAATCGACACGATGGCGGGCGTAGCTTTCAATCTGCTCCAGATGGCCAAGTGAATTGGCCCGCAGCCGCCGAATACGAAGATCTGTCCGGGGAGAAAAGTCTCACCCTGGAGCGCATCATTGTTGATGTCGGAGGAGCCATCCGGCCTAAAGGAGACAACACAGAGGAACTCTCAATGAAAGCACCAATGTCGGTGTCAAAACCGGCGGATCTCGGGTAGGGGGTCCCGAACTATGCGTCTAGCCGGATGGTAACAGGAGACAAGGGACACGATGTTTTACCCGAGTTCGGGCCCTCTTGATGGAGGTAAAACCCTACTCCTGCTTGATTAATATTGATGATATTGGTAGTACAAGAGTAGATCTACCACGAGATCGGAGAGGCTAAACCCTAGAAGCTAGCCTATGGTATGATTGTTGTTAGATCCTCTGGGACTAAAACCCTCCGGTTTATATAGGCACCGAATAGGGTTAGGGTTACATAGAGTTGGTTACAATAGTAGGAAATCTACATATCTGTATCGCCAAGCTTGCCTTCCACGCCAAGGAAAGTCCCATCCGGACACGGGACGAAGTCTTCAATCTTGTATCTTTATAGTCCAGGAGTCCGGCCAAAGGTCATAGTCCGGCTATCCGGACACCCCCTAATCCAGGACTCCCTCAACAGGCTAAAAACTAGATTGGGCTAGCGTTGAGCTGAAAAATTCACGGGCCAACATAGGCCGAAACTGTCTTAGGCCCATGTTTGGCCCAAATAGCAAACGGGCCGTTAACCGGCCAAAATATCTCTCGGGCCCTGTTTGGCCCATTAAAATTATGGGCTTTAAGCAGGCTGGTATCAGCGCGGGCCATAGGCCCAACTGTGTCAGAGGCCATTTACAAATGGGCTGTAAGTAGGCCCGATTCAACGCGGGCTGTAATTAGGCCCAACTGTTATACGGGCCATTAACAGGCCGATATGCACATTGGGCTAAAATTTATCCACGAAGACTACAGGCCATTAACAGTCCGATAGGCACATTGGGCTAAAATTTAACCATGAAGACTATGGGCTGTTAAGAGGCCTAAATTCACTTGAGATAAGAAATAGCCCAGTTTCAGCAAGGGGCCTTAAATGGTCTAAAGTGAAACCGGGCCAACAGCGGCCCAGATGCACCAAGGGCCACTAACAGGCTGGAATGATTACCGGGCCGAACTAGTAAACGGACATTTAATAGGCTGAAATACAAACCTGGCTTCGAATGGGGCCAAAAGAACAGTGGCATGTTAACTGGCCTGATCTGATGTGGGTCGTAATTTAGCCCAAAATAAGACAGGCTGTGAATGGTCCAGATCTGATATCGGCCTTAATTTGACCCAAAACATGGCAGGCTGTTAACGGGTCGGCCCACTACTGTCTGCAAAAATATGGTGGGCCTTTAGCTGGAAGAACGGGGTCTCGCATGTTGGCTTGGTGGCGATGGTGCGGATGGACTACAGCACAGACTGGAGCTCGTCGTGCCAGCCCCTGCAGTAGGCCTCGAGCTTCTTCTTGAAGGTCCTGGTCTTGAGGCCTCTCAGGACCTCCACGTTGGTGCGTTCGGCTTGACCATTGCTCCTGGGGTGTGCCACCGAAGCGTAGCAGATCTGCGTTCCAAGGTTAGCACAATATGTCTTGAAGAGATTGCTAGTGAACTGTGAGCCGTTGTCGGTGATGATGCGATTAGGGACCCCGAACTGGCTCACGAGACCCTGGATGAACTTGACCGCAGATCCGGCTGGGATGGTGCGGACAACTTCTACCTCCGCCCATTTGGTGAGCTTGTCGATGGCGATGTAGAGGTAGCGGTAGCCCCCATGCGCTTGAGGGAACGGGCCTAAGATATCCAGCCCCCAGACTGCGAATGCCCACGAGAGCGAGATGGTCTAGATGCCCTGAGTCATCTGATGGATCTGCTTGGCGTGGAATTGGCAGGCCTCGCAGGACTTCACCAGCTCGGTCGCTTCCCTGAGCGCCGTAGGCCAGTAGAACCCACTGCGAAAGGCCTTGCCGACGAGGGTTTGTCACGACAAGTGGTGCCCGCAGTCTCCGCCGTGTATGTCAGCTAGTAACTCATTCCCCTGTTCCCTAGAGATGCATCGCAAGGAAACGTCATTTGGCCGATTCCTGTATAACTCACCGTCACGGATGCGATATGTAGCACTGTCAGACCCACGCGCTCCGCGTCCTCCTCATTCTCCGGCAGTGTCCCTTGCGTCAGGTATTCCTTGAACTCCTTGTTCCAGCACCCCTCCTGAGGCTCGAACGCCAGGAGTAAGCGCGCTCCCGAGGTCGGTCGGTGGTTGGGGGTGTTCCTCCCAAGGCGGCGCCGGCCCCGAAAGCGGAGGTGCTGCTGATGGCTTGAAGAGCCGCTCCTCAAAGATGCCAGGCTCTTGGGGTTGTCGCTTGGATGCCCTCTTGGTGATGTCGTTGGCCTCCTTGTTGGTGCCACGGGGCACGTGCTGCAACCCTAGGCCTAGGAACTGCTTTTCCATTTTGCGTACCTCTGCGAGGTATGCCTCCATGTGCTCATCCCTCGGCTCCTATACCTTATTGGAGAAGTTGACGAGGAGCTCCGAGTTGCCCCTGATGGCGAAGCGCTTCACCCCCAGGGCCACTGCAGCCTTAAGACCAGCAATGAGGCCTTCGTACTCCACGATGTTCTTTGAGACCTTCTCGCCTTGCTGGAAGCAGAGCTGCAGGTCGTAGTAGAGCCTGTCCTGAGTCGGTGAGATGAGCACTACTCCAGCTCCCGCGCCCTGGTGTGCGAACGCGCCATCGAAATAGATGACCCGACCATCTGGTGCTTCACTTCCTAGCGAGAGGGATCGGTCCTTTCCTGCTTCAAACCCCGGGGCGTCAGTCCATTCTGCCATGAACTCGGCGAGCGTGGCTCCCTTGCTGACCCTGGTTGTGCTGAACTCCAGCTGGAATGCTTGCAGCTCGATGTTCCATTCGATGACTCTTCAAGCCGCGTTGGGGCTCCTGAGTACCCTCTCCAGCGGGTAGGCTGAGACGACCTTAATTGGGTGACCTTGGAAGTAGTGTCGTAGTTTGCGCGAGGCCACCAAGAGCGCGGGCAAGAGCTTTTGAGGCATGGGGTACCATGCCCTTGCATCCCGCAGTATCGTGCTGACGAAGTACACTAGGTGCTCAACGAGGGCGGGAGCATCGACGGAGCATGCGCCTGTCGGAGGTTGGGGCGTCTCCTGAGGTGACGGGTCCCCAAGAGCCTGGTCGCCCACTTGGGCCTCTGCTGGCCCGCGAACGCTGCCTTGCTAGGCCTGGTCACTCGTTGGCGTTGCTGCAGCCTTTGCGGTGCCTTCTGGGTCTTATATCGGCCCGGCTAGGGGCACGGCGCGGCGCTAGCGAAGTAGGGAGTGGCGGCAAGGTAAAGCACCAGGGGCTCGAGAGGGCGAGGCGCCACCATCACCGGAGGGCTGGTCAGGTATTTCTTGAGGTCTTGAAACGCTTGGTCAGCCTCCGGGGTCCACTCGAATGGGCCCTTCTTCATCAGCTTGAAGAATGGCAGGGTGCGCTCTCCCAGCTTGGAGATGAAACGCCCCAGTGAGATCATGCAGCCTGCAAGCTTTTCCATCTCCTTGAGAATTTGCGGTGGGCTCATGTCTTCTATCGCCTTGACCTTCTCCGGTTTAGGCTTGATCCCCCTGTGGGACACAAGGAAGCTTGCCAGAGGGGACACCGAACACGCACTTCTCTAGGTTGAGCCGCAGGTCTACCTGGCGCAGGCTTGCGAAGGTCTCCTCCAGGTCCTGAATCAAAGTTCTTGCCTCCCATGACTTTACCACAATGCCGTCGACGTAGGCTTCAGTGTTCCTCCCGAGCTGCTGACCCAGGGCGATGTACATCAGCCATTGGAAGGTCACGCCTACGTTGCGCCGCCCGAACGGCATGAAAGCTTAGCAGTATACCCCACACAGGGTCAGGAAGGCCGTCTTCTCCAAATCCTCCACTGCCATCTTGATTTGGTGATAGCCTGAAAACGCATCCAGGAAGCACAGTGGGTCGCATTCGGCAGTGGAGTCGATGATCTGGTCGATGGGTGGGAGCGGGAACAGGTCTTGGGGACATACCTTGTTAAGCTTAGTGAAGTCAACACACATGCGCTCCTTCCCGCCTTTCTTTGGTACGGCGACGGGGTTCGCCAGCCACTCCGGGTACCGAACCTCGCGAATGACACATGCTGCCTCCAGCTTGCGGGTTTCCTGGATGATGAAGGACTGCTTCTCTGTGGATTGCCGCCGCGCCTTCTTCTTCACAGGGCGCACATTGGGGCACACCCTCAAGTGATGCTGTAAGTGCATCTAGTGCCACCCCTAGTTGGTTTTGGAGTATTGACGACAAACCTGGTTGAGGGACTAATGTGTTTGTGAGAATTGCAGGATAACACAAGTAGTAGTCCCTCATTGATTCGGTTTACCTACCGGAGATGACCCCTAAAAATGTATGAAGACATTGAAGACAAAGGTGGTATGTGAAGATATTCACATTGAAGACTATGACATGAGAAGACATCGCGTGAAGACTATGGAGCGGGAAGACTTAGTTGTTTCGTTGTTTCCATTTCTTCTTTGTTGAGTCATAGGAACCACCGTACTATTAAGTGGGGCCCTAGTGAACAAAGTCAGAGTGACTGAAGTGATGCTCAACCAAAATCCTATGTCTTGGAACAAAGACAATAAGAGCAAATCTTATCCAGAGTTGGATGAGTCAGCTTTACTTATAGCCCAAGTAAAGTTGCCGTGTGTGTTTGAAATCAGATCGTTGCAACACGTGTCAATTCCTTAGTGACCCAGGGTCATTTCAGACAAATCAGGTCAGGTTGCCTAGTGGCTATAAATAGCTCACCCCCTACACCATAAATTGGTGGCTGCTCAGAGTTAGTACACGGCTTTTGTCGTTTGAGAGCAACCCACCTCCGAAGCTTTTGAGGGAGAGAAATCCTTGCGAGGACAAAGTCCAAACACCCAGAGCCAAAGAGTGTTAGGCATAACTGAAGTCTTTCTGTCCGCGTGACCTGAAGACTTGTTACACTTGAGGACTGTGAATCCTCCGACCGGTTAGGCGTCACGTTCTGAGCATCCAAGAGTCATTGTGGATCGCCGGTGAACGAAGTCTGTGAAGGTTTGGAAGTCTACCTTGAAGACTTACCAAAGTGATTGGGTGAGGACTGGGTGTCCTTTGCTCAAGGGGAATAAGGTGAAGATGTGGTCTTCTGAGTTGAATCTCAGCCTCCCTAACCAGACGTACAGTTGTCACAAAGAATCGGGCTGGTCCAACAAATCATGTGTCCTCACCAAGTGACTGATTCTATCCTCTCCCTCTCTTTACTTAAAGTTTGTCTTCGTGACGTCATTGCATGCATGCACTACCTGTTTGACTTCACTGTGTGACTACTGTCGTTGTTTGGCTTCATACTATCTTCCATGCTGATCTTTACTACCTAGCTGCTATTAGTCTTCGTGCTTTCACTTCGTTGAATATTTGACTATGGCTTGCTTAGTGTAGTCTACCTTCCGATGCATATCAATAGGTTCATTTCTATTGTTTGTCTTCAAAACTATCATGTTTTGAAGACTTCCATAAAAATCGCCTATTTACCCCCCCCCTCTAGTCGATAACTAGCACTTTCAATTGGTATCAGAGCAAGGTACTCTCTTGTTCTGTGTGATTTGGTTTAACCACCTGGAGTTCTAGCGATGTCGACTGCAGGAATAATCAAAGTCTCCGCTGCTTGCCCCGTCTTTGATGGAACTGAATATCCCTACTGGAAGAATAAGATACGCATGCATATTGAAGCCATTGATGTCGACCTCTGGTATGTCGTCAAGAATGGCATTCCCAAGACTGGTGAAGGTGTCACCCCTGCTGATGTCAAGAAGTTCATTCAACTGGATTCTACTGCCAAGAACATCATTTGTGGTCATCAGACCAAAGGACAGTATGGCCGTGTGAGTGCTCTGGAAACTTCAAAGCTAGTCTGGGACTGGCTCTCCAAGGTCAACGAAGGCGTCTCAACCCAGAGATATCAAAGGATCAGTGTTCTTTGCAAACTCTTCAACCGCTTCAAGAGAAACGACAATGAGAATGTCCAGCTCACGTTTGATCGCCTCACGGACATCACAAATGAGCTTCGTCCTCTCGCCGCCACTGAGATCACCAAGCATGAAATCGTCAAGACACTACTGAGATCACTTGACAACTCGTTCAACACACTTGCCCTGATTATACAACAATGCCCTGACGTCAAGACACTCGATCCATCGGATATACTATAGAGGATCAACACACATGAGTTCCAGCTATCTGAGAAAAGAGATATCTATGGTCCCAACTATGTCCGAACTCGTGCTTTGAAGGCAAAAGTTGTTTCCTCATCTGAAGAAGAATCGACTACGATTACGATGATCCCAAGACAACCGGAAAGGAACTTGCTATGCTTGTGAAGAAGTTCCAGAAGTTCACTAAGAAGAAGGAATTCAGAAAGTCTTCACGATCCAGCTCAAGAAATGATGAAGCTTCCACTCATGAGTACAAGAAGAGAACATGTCAGAAGTGCAAGAAACCTGGATACTACATCTCTGAGTGTCCACAGTGGGACAATGAGAACAAGAAGAAGAAGAAGAAGAAGAAGAAGAAGAAGAAGAAGAAGAAGAAGAAGAAGAAGAAGAAGAAGAAGAAGAGCAAGGAATATGATTCTGATGACAAGAAGAAGAAGAAATCCTCAAGGTCTTCTTCCAAATCCTCATCCAAGTCTTTATCTCATAAGAAGATCTCATCTAGCAAGGCTCATGCTTTTGTTGGCAAGGAGATGGATTCAGAGGAGGAGTATGCTTCTGAGGAGGCGGAGGTGGAGTCTGAGGAGGATTCCGACCCTGGCATTGCAAGTCTGGCTCTAGCTACAGCCTACGTCGCCAAGTCTATCTTCAACACTGAAGACAATGGCCCCGTCACCAACGCTCATGCCAATGACAAGGACGACTCTGCTCCCACCTATTGCTTCATGGCACGTGGTGCCAAGGTAAAATCACGCGATGCTTACTTTCAAACATCAAGTGAAGATGACTCTGATTGTGAATCCAAACCCAGCTACAAAACACTTGCTAAGATTGCAACTGAACAACAGAAAGCTATGAAACATACTAAAAAACTGTTAGACAAAAGCGATGACCTGTTGGACGCAGAAATGACCCATTCTCAGTCCTTAATTTAAGACATAAAAAATCTTCATTTTAAGTACCAGGAACTTGAAAGTCGGCATGAAAGACTCTCAACTACACATGAAAAGCTCTCCTATGATTATCTTCAAAGGAAGCAAGAGCTTGAGAAATTGAGAGCGGCTCATGAAGATCTTCAAAAAGAGAATGAGTCACCTCACGCTCAACAGATCAGTTCCGCTCAGGAAGGATTTGAACCACCTTGTCTAAAATGCCTTGAGCGTGATAACGCTATACATTCTTTGAATGTTCTCTGCTGCTCTTGTTGCAATATCTTCAACTGATGTGGTAACTAACCCCTCTGCTGAGGATACCACTACTATTGCTGATGAAAATGCTAGGTTGAAGACATTGCTTGAAACAGGGATGTACAAAAGTCTCAAAGGGCATCAGACGTTGTGCGATGTCCTCAAAAAGCTGATTCTGAACCGAAACCCTAGGAAAGAGGGTCTTGGGTTCGAGAGGAAAATGAATGTTGATGGCTCCTACTAGAAGCCTGAGCAGTACCCCAAAACCACATGGGTTGCTGCAAAGGGACCTTCAGTGGATCCATCCATCTTATCTGGCTTCACTTGTGCTAACCCTGTTAGCATTGATGAATCCTTTGATGCAAACTATAAATTGTTTAAGAATCAGAATGGTGAAGTGTTTGCCAGGTATATTGGTACTAACTGTAGGAATGGGCCACCTATGAAGAAGATCTTGGTTCCCAAAGTTTGTCTTGAGAATATTCCTGTAAATGTCATCATGACACCGCCTGGGAAGAAGACAAATCCCAGACCAAAGGCTTCATATGGTCCAAAGGCTTCATACAGACAGAGGACTCACCTGAGTCACCCTAACGCCAATGATTTGCAAGGAAACCATACTCAGACTTATGAATATTAGCGTGTTTCCTCAAATCGCTATGTTCATAAAACTAAGAACTATTCTGCTTATTCATATGAGTACTATTCACCTCCTGCAAGGCTATTTTCTAGGGCTTCAAAGCCGAAGTTCTCAGATGCTGCACTTAGACTCATTGCTTCTAAACCACCCCACGAAAATGTGGGTGGTTAAGAAGAATTAACTTTCTTTTTGCAGGAAAGGTCTCGGTAGGAAATCAAAGGAGTCCGATGCTATTGCTGGGGACCTAAAACATCTTTTAGGGTGCAAGATCAAATGCCCAAATGGTCTTACTATGTATTTTGTTCCTGAATCGCTTGCCAATCATCCTATCAGTCCTAATCTGGATCTGAGCTTTGATAATCCTCTTTCCCGTCAAATGTTTATGCTTCACAATACTCTTGGTGAAGCCTATCCCCCTAACTGTACTGTAGGGTATGACACCTCATGCTTCAGAATGGATTATGGACAACGGATGCACTAATCATATGACTGGTGATCGAAGTCTTCTCATGGACTCAACCTTACGTCCATCTGACAAGAGTCACATCACATTTGCTGACACTGGTAAAAGCAAGGTATTGGGTCTAGGTAGGGTTGCAATCTCAAAGGATCAGCACATGGATAAAGTGATGCTTGTTGAATCCCTTGGTTTCAACTTAATGTCTGTCTCAATGCTTTGTGACTTGAACATGATTGTGATATTTGGAAAATATTGTTGCCTTGTAATAATGGAATCTAACAAGTCTCTAGTCTTTGAAGGGTACCGGAAACATGATCTGTACATGGTAGATTTCTCAGCATGACCACAACTTGCAGTATTTCTTCTAGCAAAAGCTTCAGAGTGATGTTGGCATCGGAGGCTAGGGCATGCTGGCATGAGGGACTTACACACTCTCGCAAAGAAGAAGCATGTCATAGGCATCAAGGGCGTCAAGTTCAAGAAGGATCACTTGTGCGGTGCCTGCGAAGCTGGAAAGATGACTAGAGCCAAGCATCCCTCAAAGACAATCCTTACGACATCTCAACCCTTGGAGCTGCTACACATGGACTTATTTGGCCCTACTCACTACTCTAATCTCACTACTACTGCTTGTCTCTATGGCTTCGTCAATGTTGATGATTATTCCAGATATACATGGGTGCATATAATTCTCTACAAGACTGAAGTGCAGGATGTCTTCAGACACTTTACCAACCGTGCCATGAACAATTATGGTGTCAAGATCAAGCATATCAGAAGTGACAACGGCACAGAGTTCAAGAACACCGGCCTCGATCTTATCTGGATACATTGGGCATCACTCATGAGTTCTCTGCTCCATACACACCTCAGCAGAATGGCATCGTGGAGCGCAAGAACATAACACTCATTGAGATGGCTCGAACGATGCTCGATGAATACAAGACTCCAAGAAAGTTCTGGCCTGAAGCTATTGATATTGCATGCCATGTCATCAACCGTGTTTATCTTCACAAGCTTCTGAAGAAAACATCCTATGAACTCCTCACTGGTAAGAAGCCAAATGTCAGTTACTTCAGAGTATTTGGTGCTAGGTGCTGGATCAAGTATCCATATCACACTTCCAAAATTTGCACCGAAAGCACATGAAGGTTTTATGCTTGGTTACGGAAAGGATTCGCACTCCTCTAGAGTCTTCAACCTCTTTCACTATAAAGTGGTTGAAACTGTGGATGTCTTGATTCGATGAGACAACCGCTCAGCAAAGAGCACACGCCAAATGTGCTAGATGAAGTTCCACCTAGTGAATCCATCAAGCTCATGGGAACTGGAGAAATCATACCAAATGATGCACAACCTGAAGAGGAACTTATCATTTCTGCACGCAATCAACCTGAAGACAGTGCTCAGCCCGAAGACAATCCTCCTAACAATGACAATGATCAGCAAGAGCAAAATCTTCGTCCGGTTCATCCTCGTGTTGCAAATGAAGTACAGATTGAGAAGATAATTGATAGCATCAATGCGCCTCGTTCACTCACTCTTTCAAGAGCAACACAACTAGCAAATTTCTGTGGGCACTTTGCATTTGTCTCAATATCTGAACCCAAGAAAGTTGTTGAAGCCTTCATGGAACCTGAATGGATTCAAGATATGCAAGAAGAGCTTCAACAGTTCAAGCTGAACAATGTCTGGGAACTTTTCAAGCGTCCTAACCCCCGCAAGCACAACATA
This sequence comes from Aegilops bicornis, assembly GCA_021605145.1. NCBI lineage: Eukaryota > Viridiplantae > Streptophyta > Magnoliopsida > Poales > Poaceae > Aegilops > Aegilops bicornis. Next base: position 192,660,453 of record CM038672.1, on the reverse strand, counting down.
ATAGGCACAAAATGGATATATCGCAACAAGCAAGATGAGCATGGTCTAGTTGTCAGAAACACGTCCCGTCTCGTTGCTCAAGGATACACTCAAGTTGAAGGAATTGACTTCGATGAAACATTTGCTCCTGTGGCTAGGCTTGAAGCTATTCGCATATTGATAGCCTATGCAAATCATCACAACATCCTGCTGTATCAAATGGATGTGAAGAGTGCATTTCTCAATGGAAAGATTTTAGAAGAAGTGTATGTTGAGCAACCTCCTGGCTTTGAGGATCCTAAACATCCTGATATGGTGTACAAGCTAAACAAGGCTTTGTATGGCCTCAAACAAGCCCTTCGCGCTTGGTATGATACACTCGAAGACTTCCTGAAGAGCAAAGGCTTCAAACCTGGTTCCCTGGATCCCACACTCTTCACGAAGACATATGATGGTGAACTGTTTGTGTGCCAAATATACATGGATGACATTATCTTCGGCTGCACCAACCAGAAATACAGTAATTAATTTGGACACATGATGCAAGAGCAATATCAGATGTCCATGATGGGTGAGCTAAAGTTCTTCCTTGGTATTCAAATTCATCAGCAAAGCAATGGCATCTTCATATCTCAAGAGAAATACCTCAAAGATTGCCACAAGAAGTTTGGAATGCAAGACTGCAAAGGTTATACGACATCGATGCCAACCAAGAGTCATCTGGGTCCTGACGCCAATGGTAAAGAGTTCGATCAAAAGGTATACCGCTCCATGATTGGTTCTTTGCTTTATTTATGTGCATCTAGGCCAGATATCATGCTTAGTGTTTGCATGTGTGCTCGATTTCAAGCGGCACCAAAGGAATAGCATCACTTAGCTGTGAAGCGAATTCTTCGATATTTGGCTTACACCCCAACACTAGGATTATGGTATCCAAAGGGCTCAGAGTTTGATCTAGTTGGCTTCTCGGATGCTGATTATGCTGGTGACAAGGTGGATCGCAAATCTACATTAGGCGCATGTCACTTTCTGGGACGATCACTTGTCTGTTGGTCTTCAAAGATGCAGAACTATGTATCACTCTCCGCTGCTGAATCTGAATACATTGCTGTTGGATCTTGCTGCGCTCAGCTCTATGGATGAAGCAAACACTCAAGTACTATGGCATCCATCTGAAACATGTACCACTCTACTGCAACAACAAAAGTGCCATCAAGATTACGAACAACCCAGTTCAGCACTCGAAGACAAAGCACATTGAAATTCGTCATCACTTTCTCAGAGATCATGTTATGAAGGAAGATATTGACATCATTCACGTCAACACTGAAGAGCAATTGGCAGATATCTTCACAAAGCCCTTGGATGAGAAAAGGTTTTGCAAGTTGTGGTGTGAGCTAAATATCTTGGAATCCTCGAATGTCCTGTGATCGTGCACACATCCTAACACTTATGCATATTGATGACTTAGATGTGCAACACACCTAAGTAAAGTATATCTTCAATCAATGAAGACTTACACTCTAAGTGTGAATACATTAACGCGAATTTGACTTGAGCGCCCACGATAATTGTGCGCCGTGTCTGGGTCTAATACTTCCTATACGGTGGGTAACGCCACCACCAAATTCTTCTTTTTGAAGTGTTTTTCTCATGGCGTTACATTTGCTATGTCTTCGCATTTGGTTTGTCTTCAATATGAACATGACTTCATGTTTGTCTTCACTATGTTAATTTGGTTGTATTCTGATATATACATATATTAGCGTTCTATCCTCTACAGCATTCACTTATAGCTATGTCTTCTCATTTGAATCTTTTGAACTAAGTGAATGTGATCGGACCCTAACCTCTCTATGCTTCCTACCTCAAACTCTATCTATCCAAATCATATGCATTCTGTTGAAACTGTCGAATGTCTTCTTTGCGTCCTTGTCAGCAGAAGATACAGAGACAAACATTAAATCTGTTTTTAATGCTCAATTATTATTGCCTGAAACCCGGAGAAGCCGGAACGACCATCCGATAGTCCAGGCAGGCGTGGGAACGTGGGACAACTCCCAATGTGTTGCATGTTCGCCACGTGTCACTCAGATGTGAACCGCCAGGGGCACCTACGTAATTGCACTGTGTCGTTCCTTTTCCTATAAATGCACATCCAATCGCGGTCAAAATATTTCTATCACGTCTCTACCTCGACAAACCCTAGCGCCACCGCTAGCTCACGACAACGCCGGTGACGAAGCGCTTAGCTGTCGCAACCTCACCGACGTCGTCTTCACGCCGGCCACGGACTTCGTCTTCTCCGCCGCCGCCGTAAGTGTCCTCCATCGTGAAGTTAAGGCACGGAAGATCGAATTGCTCGGCCTCATCTTCTACTCCGTCTAGCAGTTCATCGTGTGGTAAATTAAAACCCTCTTTTTACTGTCTTTTTGATCCTATAGATTCATCCTTTCTACAAAAAGTTGTTTCTGCCTTCACAAATTTGGATCTATCCCGTCTGCATCTCATATGATTCCTCGTATATTCACTTATGCTTCACACGTAGTTAGATTCCTCACTTGTACTTATTCTTGGATTCGTACAAATCTGGAACCAACTCTCAACATATAAGTGAATGTCTTCGCGCTATGAGGTCAATGTCTTCTAAACTGATTTATCTTCAGAATATTCTGAGAATGCATTGTTGGGGAACGTAGTAATTTCAAAAAAAAATCCTACGCACACGCAAGATCATGGTGATGCATACCAACGAGAGGGGAGAGTGTGTCCACGTACCCTCGTAGACCGAAAGCGGAAGCGTTAGCACAACGCGGTTGATGTAGTCGTACGTCTTCACGACCCGACCGATCAAGCACCCAAACTACGGCACCTCCGAGTTCTTGCACACGTTCAGCTCGATGACGTTCCCCGTACTCCGATACAACAGAATGTCGGGGAAGAGTTCTGTCACCACGACGGCGTGGTGACAGTCTTGATGTTCTACCGTCGCAGGGCTTCGCCTAAGCACCACTACAATATTATCGAGGAGAACTATGGTGGAGGGGGGCACCGCACACGGCTAAGAGATCAATGATCAATTGTTGTGTCTATGGGGTGCCCCCTCCCCCGTATATAAAGGAGTGGACGAGGGGGCCGGCCAAGGGGTGGCGCGCATACTGGGAGTCCAACTCCCACCGGGAGTAGGGACGCCTTTCCTATTAGGAGAGGAGAGGGAAGGAAGAGGAAGGAGGAGGAAGGAAGGGGCGGCCCCCTCCCATTTCGGATTGGGCTTGAGGGGGCGCGCCCCCTCCCTTGCTCCTTTCCACTAAGGCCCAATAAGGCCCATATACCTCCCGGGGGGTTTTGATAACCTCCCGGAGCTCCGGTATTGTCTCAATCTCAACCAGAACCTTTCTGGTCTCCAATTATAGTTGTCCAATATATCGATCTTTATGTCTCGACCATTTTGAGACTCCTCGTAAAGTCCATGATCACATCCGGGACTCCGAACAACCTTCGGTACATCAAAACTTATAAACTTATAATAAAACTGTCAACGAAACCTTAAGCGTGCGGGCCCTACGGGTTCGAGAACTATGTAGACATGACCGAGACACATTTCCGGTCAATAACCCATAGCAGAACCTGGATGCTCATATTGGCTCCTACATATTCTCTGAAGATCTTTATCGGTCAAACCGCATAACAACATACGTTGTTCCCTTTGTCGTCGGTATGTTACTTGCCCGAGATTCGATCGCCGGTATCCAATACCTAGTTCAATCTCGTTACGGCAAGTCTCTTTACTCGTTACGTAATGCATCATATCGTAACTAACTCATTAGCTACATTGCTTGCAAGGCTTATAGTGATGTGCATTACCGAGAGGGCCCAAAGATACCTCTCCGACAATCGGAGTGACAAATCCTAGTCTCGAAATACGTTAACTCAACAAGTACCTTCGGAGACACCTGTAGAGCACCTTTATAATGACCCAGTTACGTTGTGACATTTGTTAGCACACAAAGTGTTCCTCCGGTAAGCGTGAGTTACATAATCTCATAGTCATAGGAACATGTATAAGTCATGCAGAAAGCAATAGCGACATACTAAACGATCAAGTGCTAAGCTAACGGAATGGGTCAAGTCAATCACTTCATTCTCCTAATGATGTGATCCCGTTAATCAAATGACAACTCATGTTTATGGTTAGGAAACTTAACCATCTTTGATTTAAGAGCTAGTCAAGTAGAGGCATACTAGTGACACTATGTTTGTCTATGTATTCACACATGTATTATGTTTCCGGTTAATACAATTCTAGCATGAAGAATAAACATTTATCATGAAATAAGGAAATAAATAATAACTTTATTATTGCCTCTAGGTCATATTTCCTTCAGTCTCCCACTTGCACAAGAGTCAATAATCTAGTTCACATTGCAATGTGATTTAACACTAATATTCACATCTGTATGTGATTAATACCCATAGTTCACATCGTCATGTGATCAACACCCAAAAGGTTTACTAGAGTCAATAATCTAGTTCACATCGCTATGTGATTAACACCGAAAGAGTACTAAGGTCTGATCATGTTTTGCTTGTGAGAGAACTTTTAGTCAACGGGTCTGTCACATTCAGAGCCGTATGTATTTTGCAAATATTCTATGTCTACAATGCTCTGTACGGAGCAACTCTAGCTAATTTCTCCCACTTTCAATATGTATCCAGATTGAGACTTGGAGTCATCTGGATCAGTTTCAAATCTTGCATCGACGTAACCCTTTTACGACGAACCTTTTTGTCACCTCCATAATCGAGAAACATATCCTTATTCCACTAAGGATAATTTTGACCAATGTCCAGTGATCTACTCCTAGATCACTATTTTACTCCCTTGACAAACCAGGGCAGGGTATACGATAGGTCTGGTCCATATCATGGCATACTTTTATAGAATCTATGACTGAGGCATAGGGAATGACTTTCATTCTCTTTCTATTTTCTCCCGTGGTCGGGATTTGAGTCTTACTCAATTTCACACCTTTGCTACACAGGCAAGAACTCTTTCTTTGACGGTTCGATTTTGAACTACTTCAAAATCTTGCCAATGTATATACTCATTGAAAAATCTTATGAAGCGTCTTGATCTATCTTATAGATCTTGATGCCCAATATGTAAGTAGCTTTACTGAGGTCTTTCTTTTAAAGAACTCCTTTCAAACACTTCTTTAAGCTTTCCAGAAAAATTCTACATCATTTTTGATCAACAATATGTCACTCACATATACTTATCAGAAAGGCTGTAGTGCTCCCACTCATTTTATTGTAAATACAGACTTCACTACAAGTCTGTATAAAACTATATGCTTTGATCAACTTATCAAAGCGTATATTCCAACTCCGAGATGCTTGCACCAGTCCATAGATGGATTGCTGGAGCTTGCACATTTTGTTAGCACCTTTAGGATTGACAAAACCTTCTGGTTGCATCGTATACAACTCTTCTTTAATAAATCCATTAAGGAATGCAGTTTTGTTTATCCATTTGCCAGATTTCATAAAATGCGGCAATTGCAAACATGATTCGGACAGACTTAAGCATAAATACGAGTGAGAAACTCTCATCGTAGTCAACACCTTGAACTTGTCGAAAACCTTTCGCGACAATTCTAGCTTTGTAGATAGTAACACTACCATCAGGGTCCGTCTTCCTCTTGAAGATCCATTTAATCTCTATGGCTCGCCGATCATTTGGGCAAGTCAATCAAAGTCCATACTTTGTTCTCATACATGGATCCCATCTCAGATTTCATGGCCTCAAGCCATTTTGCGGAATCTGGGCTCACCATCGCTTCTTCATTGTTCGTAGGTTCGTCATGGTCTAGTAACATGACTTCCAGAACAGGATTACCGTACCACTCTGGTGTGGATCTCACTCTAGTTGACCTACAAGGTTCGGTAGTAACTTGATCCGAAGTTACATGATCATCATCATTAGCTTCCTCACTAATTGGTGTAGGAGTCACAAGAACAGATTTCTATGATGAACTACTTTCCAATAAGGGAGCAGGTACAGTTACCTCATCAAGTTCTACTTTCCTCCCACTCACTTCTTTCGAGAGAAATTCGTTCTCTAGAAAGGATCCATTCTTAGCAACAAATATCTTGCCTTCGGATCTGTGATAGAAGGTGTACCCAACAGTAACTTTTCGGTATCCTATGAAGACACACTTTTCCGATTTGGGTTTGAGCTTATCAGGATGAAACATTTTCACATAAGCATCGCAACCCCAAACTTTAAGAAACAACAGCTTAGGTTTCTTGCCAAACCATAGTTCATACGGTGTCGTCTCAACGGATTAGACGGTGCCCTATTTAATGTGAATGCAGCTGTCTCTAATGCATAACCCTAGAACGATAGTGGTAAATCCGTAAGAGACATTATAGATTGCACTATATCCAATAAAGTACGGTTATGACGTTCGGTCACACCATTATGTTGTGGTGTGCCAGGTGGCACAAATTTGTGAAATTATTCCACATTGTTTTAATTGAAGACCAAACTCGTAACTCAATTATTTGTCTCCGCGATCAGATCGTAGAAACTTTATTTTCTTGTCACGATGATTTTCCACTTCACTCTGAAATTCTTTGAACTTTTCAAATGTTTCAGACTTATGTTTCATCAAGTAGATATACCCATATCTGCTCAAATCATCTGTGAAGGTCAGAAAATAACGATACATACGAGCCTCAACACTCATTGGATCGCATACATCAGTATGTATTATTTCCAATAATTCAGTTGCTCGCTCCATTGTTCTGGAGAACGTAGTTTTAGTCATCTTGCCCATAAGGCATGGTTCGCAAGCATCAAGTGATTCATAATCAAGTGATTCCAAAATCCCATCAGCATGGAGTTTCTTCATGCGCTTTAGACCAATATGACCTAAACGGCAGTGCCACAAATAGGTTACACTATCATTATTAACTTTGCATCTTTTGGCTTCAATATTATGAATATGTGTATCACTACGATCGAGATCCAACGAACCATTTTCATTGGGTGTGTAACCATATACGGTTTTATTCATGTAAACAGAACAAGAATTATTCTCTATCTTAAATGAATAACCGTATTGCAATAAACATGATCAAATCATATTCATGCTCAACGCAAACACCAAATAACACTTATTTAGGTTCAACACTAATCCCGAAAGTATAGGGAGTGTGCGATGATGATCATATCAATCTTGGAACCACTTCCAACACACATCGTCACTTCACCCTTAACTAGTCTATGTTCATTCTGCAACTCCCATTTCGAGTTACTAATCTTAGCAACTGAACTAGTATCTAATACTGAGGGGTTGCTATAAACACTAGTAAAGTACACATCAATAACATGTATATCAAATATACCTTTGTTCACTTTGTCATCCTTCTTATCCAACAAATACTTGGGGCAGTTCCGCTTCCAGTGACCATTCCCTTTGCAGTAGAAGCACTTAGTCACAGGCTTAGGTCCAGACTTGGGCTTCTTCACTTGAGCAGCAACTTGCTTGCCGTTCTTCTTGAAGTTCCCCTTCTTCCCTTTGCCCTTTTCCTTGAAACTAGTGGTCTTGTCAACCATCAACACTTGATGCTTTTTCTTTATTTCTATCTCCATCGATTACATCATCATGAAAAGCTCGGGAACCGTTTTCGTCCTCCCTTGCATACTATAGTTCATCACAAAGTTCTACTAACTTGGTGATGGTGACTAGAGAATTCTGTCAATCACTATTTTATCTGGAAGATTAACTCCCACTTGAGTCAAGCGATTGTAGTACCCAGATAATCTGAGCACATGCTCACTGCTTGAGCTATTCTCCTCCATCTTTTAGGTATAGAACTTGTTGGAGACTTCATATATCTCAACTCGGGTATTTGCTTGAAATATTAACTTCAACTCCTGGAACATCTCATATGGTCCATGACGTTCAAAATGTCTTTGAAGTCCCAATTCTAAGCCGTTAAGCATGGTGCACTAAACTATCAAGTAGTCATGATATTGAGCTAGCAAACGTTCATAGCGTCTGCATCTGCTCCTGCAATAGGTTTGTCACCTAGCGGTGCATTAAGGACATAATTCTTCTATGCAACAATGAGGATAAACTCAGATCACGGATCCAATCCGCATCATTGCTACTAACATTTTCAACTTCGTTTTCTCTAGGAACATATCAAAAATAAAACAGGGGAGCTAAACGCGAGCTATTGATCTACAACATACATATGCTAATACTACTAGGACTAAGTTCATGATAAGTTAAAGTTCAATTAATCATATTACTTAAGAACTCCCACTTAGATAGACATCCCTCTAATCATCTAACTGATCACGTGATCCAAATCAACTAAACCATAACCGATCATCACGTGAAATGGAGTAGTTTTCAATGGTGAACATCAGTATGTTGATCATCTCTACTATATGATTCACGCTCGACCGTTCAGTCTCAGTGTTCCGAGGCCATATCTGCATATGCTAGGCTCGTCAAGTTTAACCTGAGTATTCTGCGTGTGCAAAAACTGGCTTGCACCCGTTGTAGATGGACGTAGAGCTTATCACACCTGATCATCACGTGGTGTCCGGGCACGACGAAATTTGGGATCTGTGCATACTCAGGGAGAACACTTTTATCTTGAAATTTAGTAAGGGATCATCTTATAAAGCTACCGTCGAACTAAGCAAAATAAGATGTATAAAATATAAACATCACATACAATCAAAATATGTGACATGATATGGCCATCATCATCTTGTGCCTTTGATCTCCATCGCCAAAGCATCATCATGATTTCCATCATCATCGGCATGACACTATGATCTCCATCATCTTGATCAATATCAATGTGTCGTCACATGGTCGTCTCGCCAACTATAGCTCTTGCAACTATTGCTATCGCATAGTGATAAAGTAAAACAATTATTTGGCGCTTGCATCTTATGCAATGAAGAGACAACCATAAGGCTTCTGCCAGTTGCCGATAACTTCAACAAAACATGATCATCTTATGCAACAACTTATATCTCATCACATCTTGACCATATCACATCAAAACATGCCCTGCAAAAACAAGTTAGACGTCCTCTACTTTGTTGTTGCAAGTTTTACGTGGCTGCTACGGGCTGAGCAAGAACCGTTCTTACCTACGCATCAAAACCACAATGATAGTTTGTCAAGTTAGTGCTGTTTTAACCTTCTCAGGACCGGGCGTATGCACACTCAGTTCAACTAAAGTTGGAGAAACCGACACCTGCCAGCCACCATGTGCTAAGCACGCCGGTAGAACCAGTCTCGCGTAACCGACGCGTAATGTCGGTCCGGGCCGCTTCATCCAACAATACCGCCGAACCAAAGTGTGACATGCTGGTAAGCAGTATGACTTGTATCGCCCACAACTCACTTGTGTTCTACTCGTGCATATAACATCTACGCATAAAACCTGGCTCGGATGCCACTGTTGGGGAACGTAGTAATTTCAAAAAAAATTCCTACGCACACGCAAGATCATGGTGATGCATAGCAATGAAAGGGGAGAGTGTTTCCACGTACCCTCGTAGACTGAAAGCGGAAGCGTTAGCACAACGCGGTTGATATAGTCGTACGTCTTCACGGCACGACCGATCAAGCACCGAAACTACGGAACCTCCGAGTTCTTGCACACGTTCAGCTCGATGACGTTACCCGTACTCCGATCCAGCAGAATGTCGGGGAAGAGTTCCGTCAGCATGATGGCGTGGTGACAGTCTTGATGTTCTACCGTTGCAGGGCTTCGCCTAAGCACCGCTACAATATTATCGAGGAGAACTATGGTGAAGGGGGGCACCGCACACGGCTAAGAGATCAATGATCAATTGTTGTGTCTATGGGGTGCCCCCCTCCCCCGTATATAAAGGAGTGGAGGAGGGGGCCGGCCAAGGGGGGTGGCGCGCCCTAGGGGGGGAGTCCAACTCCCACCGGGAGTAGGACCCCCCCCTTTCCTATTAGGAGAGGGAGAGGGAAAGAAGAGGTAGGAGGGAGGAAGGAAGGGGCGGCCCCTCCCAATTCGGATTGGGCTTGGGGGCGCCCCTCCTTGCTCCTTTCCCCTCCTTTCCACTAAGGCCCAATAAGGCCCATATACCTCCCGGGGTTCCGATAACCTCCGAAGCTCAGTGTGTCCCAATCTCACCCGAAACCTTTCCGGTGTCCAAATATAGTCGTCCAATATATCTATCTTTATGTCTCGACCATTTCGAGACTCCTTGTCAAGTCTGTGATCACATCCGGGACTTCGAACAATCTTCGATACATCAAAACTTTTAAACTCATAATAAAACTGTCAACGAAACCTTAAGCGTGCGGACCCTACGGGTTTGAGAACTATGTAGACATGACCAAGACACATTTCCGGTCAATAACCAATAGCGGAACCTGGATGCTCATATTGGCTTCTAAATATTCTACGAAGATCTTTATCGGTCAAACCGCATAACAACATACGTTGTTCCCTTTGTCATCGGTATGTTACTTGCCTGAGATTCGATCGTCGTTATCCAATACCTAGTTCAATCTCGTTACCAGCAAGTCTCTTTACTCGTTACGTAATGCATCATCTCGTAACTAACTCATTAGCTACATTGCTTGCAAGGCTTATAGTGATGTGCATTACCGAGAGGGCCCAGAGATACCTCTCCGACAATCGCAGTAACAAATCCTAATATCAAAATACGTCAACTCAACAAGTACCTTCGGAGACACCTGTAGAGCACCTTTATAATCACCCAGTTACGTTGTGACGTTTGGTAGCACACAAAGTGTTCCTCTGGTAAGCGGGAGTTACATAATCTCATAGTCAAAGGAACATGTATAAGTCATGTAGAAAGCAGTAGCAACATACTAAACGATCAAGTGTTAAGCTAACGAAATGTGTCAAGTCAATCACATCATTCTTCTAATGATGTGATCCCGTTAATCAAATGACAACTCATGTATATGGTTAGGAAACTTAACCATCTTTGATTTACGAGCTAGTCAAGTAGAGGCATACTAGTGACACTATGTTTGTCTATGTATTCACACATGTATTATGTTTTCGGTTAATACAATTCTAGAATGAATAATAAACATTTATCATGAAATAAGGAAATAAATAATAACTTTATTATTGCCTCTATGGCATATTCCCTTCATGCATATGACCTCTTCCCCTTCCCTCGCATCTCTAATGCTGCCACAGGTACATGTCCGTGGGAGAATCCCTTGGTTCTCATAGTCTGCATTCATTTGCAGAATTCTTACAAGATCATATCAACTCTCCGAAGCCAATTCTGTCGACCAGCAGACGGAAGCCTTTGATAAGGTTGAAGCCATTCATCTGAACTTCATGGAAGCAGATAAGTCTGCAAGGAAGGGTGGCGACAAGCCGTGGAACACATCGAAGGATTTGCCACTGCACTCTATGAGTTGTACAAGACAGATCCAGAGGAGGACCACAATCGGCGAAAAACCCGAATCCAATGGATTCAAGATATTAGGCGTAACAATGGTACAAGTACAGGTTCGTGACCCAGGAATATCTTGAGAAGAATGCCATCAAGCGACCACAGGGAGACATCTTGTACAAGAATCTTCCACCCAGTCCGTGAGTCTGAAGCCATTGAACAAGGCTTCTACCCTTGCATGGTCCGTGGACCACAGCCTACAGATGCCGACCCATCTTCATTACTATGGTGTCGTGACTTCCAGTTTGCCAAGAACTCGGCCAAGGAAAACAAGAAGTCACAGGGATTAGACTTCAACCCAGGTCCCTCTGCTCCTCGTGCCAATGGCACACGCGAAGCTGAACCCAATCTTGTTGGGCCCTTCTACAACCTAGAAGGTCTCATCACTCATATTATGGTTCAAGGGACAGACGTGGATTAACCTGCAGATGACGCTGATTCTGACGAAGCCCCTGCACCACCGAAGCCTAAGAACCTGAAGAAACCTAAAGGTTCGAAGCCTTCCCCTACACCAAAAGCTTCACGAGTGAATCCTCTGGCCACTGCTCCTCCTGCACCAAATATGTAGTCTGAAGATCTCTCACGCATCTCCAAGTCTGAGAAAAAGAAGAAGAAGCCCATGCACACCACTGGTCCAGCTCTAACCCCTACTGCTGTTCTAAGGAATGAAAATGACGCCATCGATCCGCGGCAGCGATCTTCTTTGATGATGCTCTTGAGCAGCTGATAAAGAGCAAGCAAGAGGCAGAAATCTTCAATGATTTGCCTCTCTTTGACGTGGAAGTATTGAACAACTTCATTGATAAGTGGTTTGACACCCCCAATCTCAGCTTTGACGATCTGCAACTTCCCATTGGCCTAAGCGTCTGCTTCCATGGCGCCATTACTCCTGAGCTAGCTCTTGCACAGAAAATTGTTGAGCTGAAGCACAAGATCGATTATGAAAGGTCTCAGTTCAAGAAGCACATGGCCAAGCTCAGCATGGCAGACGTCCAAAACTTCAAGGTCATGCTGCATGAGCTCAAGGAAGCGTTTCACAAGAAACGTGATGAAGCCAAAGGTTCTCGTGAGCGCATGAAGATTCTTGCTGCCAAGTGTGTTCAAGCTTACAATGAAGCTGAGAAGCGCAAGGCACTTGGGCGTCCTGGCATCGACCCCAAGATGGCTGCCAAGAAAAAGAAGCCAACTGTGGACCAAGCTGAACCATCCAGGCGGGAAGAACCTCACATTGTCTTCCCCGCAAGTATGACAGGCGTGAAGCCTAAGGTCCCCACAGTGGCTTCAGAGCTTCAGAAGACAAGGGCAGCTGAAGCCAAAGCTAGAAAGCGCAAGACCAAGAACACCACTGATGATGCTCGACCCACCAAGAAGCGCAAGACCAAGAAGAGAGATCGGGCTCCTCCCACAGATCCCCTTGTCGTCGAGCCGATTTCTGTTGCTCGTCCTGAATCCGCACAACAAGAACGTCGAATGATAGTTCATGAGCCTGCTTCCATAGAGGCTCCTGAAGACATTCCAGCTGTTGACCCCACCATAGCTGAAGACATTGGTCATCAAGATAATGTTGACGATGATGAAGTCCTTCCTCAGATCGAGCACAATGTGGTATCACCGCCTGTTCTTACGAACAACGAACTCATCAGCATTAGTCGTCCGTTGACGCCAATTGCTCAGGATGACTCATGGGATGATCACCCTCAAGACTCCCCCCGTCAAGCAAAAACACCAACTACTCCCCCAACTCAAGTCACCACTCCTGTGCTTGAAGATGACGACTTTGTGGCCCAACCAACTCCATCTCCACAAGCGTCGCCAGCTTTCCGCAGGCTTCGCAAGGGACCAAGGCCTCAAGTCACCTTGTCAAGTGTTCAAGAAGGAGAAGAGCGCCAATCAATTTCTCGTCAAGTATTTCCTGAAACCTCTCCAACTGTGAACAACCCTGAGTCTGAAGCCAAAGCGGCTGAAGATATTCCAGCTGCATCAGCCGATGACCAAGAACCAAGAGAAGAAGAAGAATGTGTTGCTACAACCCCAACCAACCAAGTTGTTCTCGAGGAGAACGTGTCCGACCCTCCAGCTATTCAAGTGGATGTTAACAACACTGAGGCGACCACCAACACCAACACTGAAGCCAATGACGTTGTCATGGCTGACACAAATGTGGCACCTGAAGTCAATGTGGTGCCCGAAGTGATAGCACATGAAGTCAATGTTTCACCTGATGCAAATCTGCAGCCTGGAGTCACTGCCACTGCCACTACCACTACTCCTATACCGCCTCCCAGGCCACATACTATCGAGCAGGCATACAACTATGGTCAGGTGGTCACTGTCATGTGGCCCATTCTGGTTCCTCCACCTGCTGCTGGAACGCAATTTGACTATCATGTCGAGCACATGCCTCAGGTTTAGAAGCCAAAGCCAAGACTACACAGGTTTCCAGATACTGCCACTTTACCAGGGTCCTTCAATGCAAATGGCTTCATTGCGCACAACACTTTCTTTGATAGTGCCAAGAACCCCTATTCCAAGCCAAGGATTTCATCTGACTGGTTCTGGAGCTATCAGCAGCACAGCTACTACTCATGTGTTCTCTATGATCAAGGGCGCATCTTCCCTCATATGCGTTTTGACTGTGAAGCCATTGCTAGATTGCCATGCCTTGAAGAATCCCTTGACTGCTTCCGTGATGTTGTATTGCTGAACTTTGTGACCGATAAGGAGCATTGGAATGAAGAGCTTCTGCTGCAATTCTATGCTACCCTCCACATTCGCGGCTACAACAGGGATCCGAAGACATGGGTCCTTGAGTGGATGATTGGCAATGTCCATCATGAAGCCAAAGCTTTTGACATTATTGAGCTTCTTTGGTCCGCCCACTCCAGTGAACTCAGTATGAACTCGGGTTGTCGCCTTTCACCGCAATGCTTTGGAGAGCATCTTTCATAAGCCAGAGCCCAACATGAGCCAAATGCTGAGCATGATGAAGCCTCTGCCACATGACGCTGATTACCCAGAGGAGTTCTTTGTCGAAGACCTCGAGTATCTTCCCCGCACTATTTATCATATTATCAGGCGAACTCTATGGCCAGTCAAAGGACATTCTTCAGCAGCAAAACTTGAAGGAGCAATGAAGACTTTGGTCTTTACATCATCAATGGCATCAGCTTCAATGCTCAAGACTTCTTTATCAGGCAGTTGGTTGCATCAGGATCTGATCTCTTTGGACTGAAATTCTATGCTCCATGGGTTATGCGTCTTATCAAGCTTCACTCTGCCGTCAATTATCAACCTTCTGCTCAAAACCATCTGATATTTTTGCCAGAGGTTGATATGTCAGTTGAAGTCATATACCCAGAGCCTGCCAAGGAGCCCATTTATCTTCACAATGCTGATCACTAAAGTTTCACTTAGCCTTTGAAGGAGTCCAGGTAGTCACCCGTGTTTATCCGTTGGCTGGCAATACACGCTTACCTCACCGTGCTCAAACTGAAGCCACTGAAAGCACTATTGCTCAAAGGCCTCGGAAGCGATCTCGTGTTCTCAATGACCGAGAGCTTCCCGTTGCTCTGCATCAGAAATAGGATAAGCATCACTATTGGCTGAAGCGACATATGCAAAGCCTCTTGGTGGATGTCCATCGCATTCGCAATCTTGCCACCAAGAATGCCTTTGTTACACATGAAACCTGTCGGAGGTCCTGGAAGAGTTTGACATTGCCGAAAGTCAAGCGGATCTTCAAGACGATGGCTTCACTGAAAGATTCAAGTTTGACTCCACTCCTCCAAGGAATGTTGTCTTGCGTCGAACGCCGTCTCTTGAAGACTCAATTACTCCTCCTCAGCTGCAACGGTGAATGCCTGAGTACTAGATGATCAAGATGATGCTACTTCACCACCTCGAACTTCAGCGCGTATCGACACTGCACCAAGTTTTTCTGCACCGCCAAACCCCGACGCCGACCCTGCATCTTCTCCTACTCCTTCTGGGAACGAGTAGAGGCTCTATGTCTTCAAACCTTTTTGGTCCTTACTAACAAAAGGGGGAGAAGCATATGAGTTGATAGTCTTCAAGCAGGTCCATATGGGCGGTTGCTTTATATTTTTCCTAGTGTTTACAACTCTTGCTTTAGATACATTTGGTTATTTGAGTTGTAACACTTAAACTTGATGGTCATTGGCTACTTGTTAGCTATTCTGAGATGCGATGATAAATTCCGCATGTGCGATGATAAATCCCGCACGAAGTCATATTACAGACGTCCATTTTTCATTATGCATGTCATTATCTTCGTTATATCAAATAATGCATGATGAATTGTCTTCATAAGTTGAAGAGATCTCCACAAGTACAAACTGCCATGTGCATTTGCATTCCAAAAGCAAATTTCTTATATGCACATCTTTAGGGGGAGCCTTTTGCTACTTATGAAGACAATACCTAAATACTTTACAATTTCACATACTTTTATCCACGTTGAAAACTTCAACCAGTTTTTCATCAATCACCAAAAAGGGGGAGATTGTAAGTGCATCTAGTGCCACCCCTAGTTGGTTTTGGAGTATTGTCGACAAACCTGGTTGAGGGACTAATGTTTTTGTGAGAATTGCAGGATAACACAGGTAGTAGTCCCTCATTGATTCGGTTTACCTACCGGAGATGAGCCCTAAAAATGTATGAAGACATTGAAGACAAAGGTGGTATGTGAAGATATTCACATTGAAGACTATGACATGAGAAGACATCGCGTGAAGACTATGGAGCGCGAAGACTTAGTTGTTTCGTTGTTTCCTTTTCTTCGTTGTTGAGTCATAGGAACACCTGTACTATTAAGTGGGGTCCCAGTGAACAAAGTCAGAGTGACTGAAGTGATGCTCGACCAAAATCCTATGTCTTCGAGCGAAGACAATGAGAGCAAATATTATCCAGAGCTAGATGAGTCAGCTTTAGTTGTAGCCCAAGTAAAGTTGCCGCGTGTGTTTGAAATCTGACCGTTGGAACACGTGTCAGTTCCTTAGTGACCCAGGGTCATTTTGGAAAAATTAGGTCGGGTTGCCTGGTGGCTATAAATAGCCCACCCCCTAAACCATAAATTGGTGGCTGCTCAGAGTTAGTACACGGCTTTTGTCGTTTGAGAGCAACCCACCTCCGAAATTTTTGAGAGAGAGAAATCCTTGCGAGGACAAAGCCCAAACACCCAGAGCCAAAGAGTGTTAGGCATCACTAAAGTCTTTATGTCCGCGTGACCTGAAGACTTGTTACACTTGAGGACTGTGAATCCTCCAGCCGGTTAGGCGTCGTGTTCAGAGCATCCAAGAGTCATTGTGGATCGCCGGTGAATGAAGTATGTGAAGGTTTGGAAGTGTACCTTGAAGACTTACCAAAGTGATTGGGTGAGGACTGGGTGTCCTTAGCTCAATGGGAATAATGTGAAAACGTGGTCTTCTGAGTTGAATCTCAGCCTCCCTAACCAGACGTACAGTTGTCACAACAACTGGAACTGGTCCAACAAATCCTGTGTCCTCACCAAGTGACTGGTTCTATCCTCTCCCTCTCTTTACTTACAGTTTGTCTTCGTGAAGTCATTGCCTGCATGCACTACCTGTTTGACTTCACTGTGTGACTACTACCATTGTTTGGCTTCATACTATCTTCCATCCCGATCTTTACTACCTAGCTGCTATTAGTCTTCGTGCTTTCACTTCATTGAATACTTGACTATGGCTTGCTTAGTGTAGTCTACCTTCCGCTGCATATCAATAGGTTCACTTCTATTGTTTGTCTTCGAAACTATCATGTTTTGAAGACTTTCATAAAAATCGCCTATTCACCCCCCCTCTAGTCAATAACTAGCACTTTGAGATGCTCGATCACCCCTCTGGGGACCCCTACTAGCTACTTGGGTTCCTAGGTGAATACATCCTTGTTCAAGCGCAGGAACCTCGCCAGTGCCTCCTCTTGATCCGGGTTGAGGTTGGCACCTATGGTGAAGGTCGCTCCTGAGGAACCATCTTCCTCGACCGACACCTGCTTGGTTTCAGCCCGATCTTGAGTGAACAACTTCTTCTTCTTTGCTGGCGCGGCCGCCTTAACCGCAGGGGTGGCCTCATTGGCTGGTCGCGCTGCCGCGGCAGTTTTGAGGGCAAACTTGAGCACCGCCAGAGCCTCCTTGGTGTCTCCAACTACGGTGAGGACATCCTTGCTACCGGGCATCTTCATGAGGTTGTAGGCCGGATGGGTCACCGCCATAAACTGAGCCAGAGCCGGGTATCCGAGGATGGAGTTGTACGGGAGGCCAATGCGGGCGATGTAGAAGTTGATCAGCTCGGTGCAGTAGTTTTCACGAGTGCCAAAGGTCACGTGAAGGCGGATCTACCCCAGGGGGCTGGTGGAGCCACCGCCGACCCCGGAGAAGGGCTTCCTGGGGCAGAGCCGTTCGAGCGGTATGTGAAGAAGGCTAAAAGCCTCCACAGAGAGCACATTGTGGCCGGTGCCGCCGTCGATGAGGGTCTTGGTGACAGCTAAGCTACAGATGGTGGGTGTCCAAAGCATTGGAAACATGCCCGAGCCGACGGTGGTGACCGGGTGATCCCCTGACTCAAAGGTGAGGTCGGCCTTGGGCGCCGCCAAACCCGGGGGAGCTCCTTGCCACGTGGAAGTGGCGCCAATCTGGCGAAAGAACGGCTTGGTGTGATGGTCCGAGGGCAGTGCTTGCGAGCCGCCGAGGAAGGTAGCGACAGCGAGGGGCGCCGGTGCTGCGAAGCGCGCGACAAAGAGGCTACACAGCTCCTCCCAAGATGCCACTAAGGATCCCGGGAGGGCGAACAGCCAGGCGCGTGGTGCACCAGCGAGGGCCATCGGAAGCCAGTTGGCCATAACCTTGGCATCGCCCCCAGCCTTCAGTACAGCCTCTTCATATGCCAGCAGGAAGTCCGATGGGTCCGCCATGACGTCATAATGCGGCGGCATCTCCGGCTTGAACTTGGGCGGCCATTGCACCTATGGCAAGGCGGGGACAAAGGCCCTGAGCCCCCCGTCGCTGTCGTGGGCGTCTTTTATCCCTGCCGGGGGAGCAACGCCGGCCATGGGGACAAGGCGCGGAGGCGGCGGAGCATGGATTGATGGAAGGAAAGCTTCAGCGCACCCATACGTGGCGTGCCAAATGTCAGATTTCAGGTTCCGGCAAAACCCTTGAGGTTCGAACTCTGGGGTGCGCACGAAGATCTCTCCTTCCCCTAGCTCACGCCCTCACCACAATCTCAAAGCTCGGGACGTCGAACTCGCTGAACAAGGGACACATGGTTTATACTGGTTCGGGCCACCGATGAACAAGTACAAGGGAAGAACAGCCTCCTGAGGAGAGGTGTTCTTGAGCTCGGTGAGCTTGTGTGTGCGAGGATGGAATGGATTTGATCCCAGATCAGTTGCCTCCTGCTGTGGTGGCTAGTCCTATTTATAGAGGCTTGGTCCTCTTCCCGAATGTAGGCGGGAAGGGATCCAACAACGGCCAAATTTGAAGGGAGACAACCGGTCCAAGTTATCCTGACTAAAGGTGGTCTTCGCCTGCCAAAGGCTCTGGTGGTGACGCCGTCCTGGGCTCCACGGTGACCTCCATCCTGCCGTCCTGCTAGTCTTGGTCTTATTGCACCGATATGGAAACCTTTGCCTGATGCCTCGGGACTCCTCGCCTGCGCTTGCCTCTTTAGCACCAAAGAGGAAATGAGCACACTGTGCGCGCTGGCGCCCGCCTGGCCTTTGTCGTCATGGCTTGCATCACGGGGACCTCGCGAGATGCCCCTCGCCTTGATCTCTCCGCCCCTCGCGAGCCAGCCTGGTGAGGCTGCCCCGAGGAGGTCTTGAGTCGTCCGCCTCATGAGGCTTGGCCCCTCGCGAGGGTCTTGAGTGTTCGCTGATGAAGATGGGTCGTACAGAGCCGCGGGTGGAGCCACGCCGTGGGCCGTAGGCAGGCAACTCTGGGGACCCCCGTTCCCAGGACGCCGACAAAGTCATCAGAATCAAAGCTTATCTCGTTGCTCAAGGTTACGCACAAGTAGAGGGAATTGACTTCCATGAAACCTTGGCTCCCGTGGCTAGGCCTTGAAGCCACTCGCATACTACTAGCCTATGCTAACCACAACAACATCCTTCTGCACCAAATTGATGTAAAGAGTGCCTTCCTCAAGGGAAAAACTGAACAAGAAGTGTATGTTGCTCAACCACCTGGTTTTGAAGATCCAAGGCGTCAAGATATGGTCTACAAGCTCAACAAGGCACTGCATGGCCTCAAACAAGCACCTCGCTCTTGGTATGACACACTCAAAGACTTCTTGAAGAGCAAAGGCTTCAAAACTGGTTCTCTAGATCCCACTCTCTTCACGAAGACATATGATGGAGAACTGTTTGTATGCCAAATCTATGTGGATGACATTATCTTCGGCTGCACGGATAAGAGATACAGTGATGAGTTTGGGCATATGATGCAAGAGTAATATTAGATGTCCATGACGGGAGAGCTGAAATTATTTCTTGGTCTTCAAATCTATCAACAGATAAATGGCATGTTCATATCACAAGAGAAATACCTTAAAGATTGCGTGAAGAAGTTTGGAATGCAAGACTGCAAAGGGTACACGATGCCAATGGCAACCAAAGGTCAACTGGGCTCCGACGACAATGGTAAAGAGTTCGATCAAAAGGTATAACGCTCCATGATTGGTTCTTTATTGTACTTATGTGCATTGATGCGGCTAGAACTACGTCGGTATTTCCCCAAAGAGGAAAGGATGATGCAGCACAGCTACGGTAGGTATTTCCCTCACTGATGAGACAAGGGTTATCAAACCAGTAGGAGAACCACACAACACCATGTAAATAGCTCATGCACACAAAGAACAAATACTTGCAACCCGACGTCAGAGAGAGGTTGTCAATCCCTCACGGGTAAAAAGATAGGTAAAATTGTAGTAGATTGGATAAATAGATCTAGCGGGAACGCGAGATAAAATAAATAAATAAAAATTGCAGCAAGGGATTTTTGTATTTTTGGATTAATAGATCTAAAAATAAAAGCAAATAAAAATAGATCGCGAAGGGAAATATAATAAAGAAGAGATTTGGGTGCCGTAGATTTCACTAGTGGCTTCTCTTGAGAAAAATAGCATATGGCGGGTAAACAAATTACTGTTGGGCAATTGATAGAACTTCAAATAATCATGATGAAATCTTGGAAATGATCATTATATAGGCATCACGTCCAAGATTAGTAGACCGACTCCTGCCTGCATCTACTACTATTACTCCACACATCGACCGCTATCCTGCATGCATCTAGTGTATTATGTTCATGGAGGAAATAATGCAATAAGAACCATGACATGATGTAGACAAGATCTATTTATGTAGAAATAGACCCCATCTTGTTATCCTCAATAGCAATGATACATACATGCCGGTTCCCCTTCTATCACTAGGATCAAGCACTGTAAGATCGATCCCATCACAAAGCACCTCTTCCCATGGCAAGAAAAATCGATCTAGTTGGCCTAACTAAACCAAAGATTCGAAGAAAGAAATACGAGGCTATAAGTAATCATGCATATAAGAGATCAAAGAAGAGTTAAATAGCTTTCATGGATAGATCTCATCATAAACTCAAAGTCCATCGGATCCCAACAAACACACCGCTTTACATCAAATAGATCTCCAAGAGACCATTGTATTAAGAATCAAAAGAGAGAGAGAGAAAGCCATCTAGCTACTCACTACGGACCCGTAGGTCTACAATGAACTACTCACACATCATCGGAGAGGCACCAATGAGGATGATGAACCCCTCCGTGATGGTGTCTAGCTTGGATCTGGTGGTTCTGGAACTTGCGGCGGTTGGAATTGATTTTTGTCAACTCCCCTAGTTTTTCTAGAATATTGGGGTATTTACAGAGCAAAGAGGCGGTGCGGGAGGCCACAGAGGTGGGCACAACCCACCTGGGCGCGCCTCGGGCCCCAGGCGCGCCCTGGAGGGTTGTGCTCCTCCCCTCGGAGCACCCGTCTCGTACTTCTATGGCCCATCTTGTGTCTTATGGTCCAGAAAAATCCACCAAAAAGTTTCGATGTGTTTGGACTCCGTTTGGTATTGATTTCCTGCAATGTAAAAAACAAGCAAAAAACAACAACTGGCACTTGGCAATATATCAATACGTTAGTACCAAAAATGATATAAAATGATTGTAAAACATCCAAGAATGATAATATAACAACATGGAACAATCAAAAAATTTAGATACATTGGAGACATATCAGCATCCCCAAGCTTAATTCCTGCTCGTCCTCGAGTAGGTAAATGATAAAAACAGAATTTTTGATGTGGAATGTTGCCTAACATGTTCATCGCATATTCTTTCCTTTATAGCATGGACATTTGGAATTTTGTATGGTTCAAAGCAATAGTCTAGTTTTGACATGAAGATTTCAATAGTCAAGCATATCAACAAGCAACCATGTCTTTCAAAATATCAACGCTAAAGCAAGTTATCCCTAGCCCATTATGCTCAATCATTTATCCATTCATGAAACACACTCGCGTATTAGCTACACCCAATGCTCAAGTATGATCATAGTGCCCCTTAGGTGGTGCTTTATAAGAGAAGATGGAGACTCAAATAAAAATAAAAATTGCATAAAGTAAAAGAAAGGTCATTCGCGTAGGGAAGTACGGATTTGTAGAGGTGCCAGAGCTCAAAGCGAGAAAGATAGAGATAAAATATTTTGGGTGTCATGCTTTTCCTGTCGATCGAGCACTACAAAAAAATACACTTCCATGATGAAACGTGTTTGGCACAGTAGGTCACATTTTCTGTCATGCATGTACATCCATGAACATTTTATGACAAAATGAAGATAATCATACCTATGCTGTCGTACAAGTGTTCCATGACATTACCAAAATTATCATAACAGAAGTGTCCACTTCCATGATGATAAATCGCGCGTCATAGAAGTGCTTTCATCAAGGGTAACCGACACCTGGCATCCATCATAACGGGTCACCGTTAACCTATCGGGTTCCTATTTGGATCTGATAACCCGTTAACAGCCGGGACCAATGGGGATTTTCCACATGTAAAATTCTCATTCGCCGGCAGATCCACGTGTCGGCCTGGCGTTCGAATAGTTGTCATCCAGCGAATGGACGGAACGCGCCTATGATACGTCGACATGTGTCTCGGCCGAATAGTGGCCCATTCAGGTTAAAAGGCCGGGCCTGTCTAAATAAGCGGGCCAACCCATTAGCGGCCTACTTGAGTCAGGCCCATTCACAAGCACGTCCCATACAAGTTACATAGAATCGGCCCATCAAGGGCCCATTCTAGATTTCACAATTTCCAGCCCATCGTTCGTTTCATCCCGTTAGCGGCCTGCTACGTCTTTGGGCCCAATTACGGCCCAGGCTTCTTTCAGCCTGTTAGCAGCCCATCATTAGTTCCAGCCCGTTAATGGCCCGGAACGTCTTTCGGCCTTTTCTCGGCCCATTCTGCAGTTGGCCTAATTCTAGCCCGTTGTGACTTTAGGCCTATCCTCGGCCCATTCGGTAAATGGGCCAATTCCTAGCCCATTTTGTCTTTCGTCTGTTAACGACCTACACAACAGTGGGGCCTTTGACTTTGGGTCCATTAGGGCCACGTTCCACAGGGCAAAATTTCAGCCCGACGCGACTTTCGGCCTTTTAAAAGCCTAGTTCACAAATTGGGCTCCTCTGGCCCAGAACACTTTTGGCCTCTTAATGGCTCGTAAAGTAAAAGGGCCGAGACAAAATTGACATTTATTACGGCCCGCTAGAGGCCCGCGGGCCATTTCCATTTATACAGCCCTATCGAGCTTTTGGCCTCTTAACGGCTTGCTAAGAGCCGTTGTTACGATGGGCCACATCATTTGGGATCCACTAAATGTTATTTTGACCAGCCTAATGAAGGCCCGCTTTTACTAAACATGTTTGTTCATTTGTATGGCGTCCAAGAAATGTTTGGGCGTGTTGGCCCCTCGCTTTGTTGATATAGCATATTCAAGAATTATCCTACTCTATACTATTGCCTCTAAAAATCATACACTATACAATAAAAAGACTAAGGCATAGAAACGTAGAATAATCCTACACTATACAATAAAGGAATTACAGCCGAATATACCCACTGGGCATTATAGTTCGGCACCAGTGATAATAAAGCGTACACAAACAACAAATTACATACACTGGACAAATAAAGCTCATACATCATGGACACTCGCCAATAGAACTTACCATTTGAACTATAATCTCTTCAGAAAATAGGATTGACCGGATTTAGATAGCACAAATTTCCGTCTGCAAAATCTCCAATTCCTTCGTGGTTACCTCAGTGTCTCATTCCATTTTTTTACTCCTGCATCTAATACCTACAAGTCCAGTCTGAACTTGTTGATTGTACATTGAGAATCATGTACACATTGTCTTGCCACCTCTAGTTGATGCTCGAGAAGATCAGCATATTCCAATTCCAATCCATAATAATTTGGTAACGGCCATGTCGCACTACTTGCAGATCTTTGTGTTGATGTCACTTCATCCTGAAATGTTTCTGTAAGTACACATGACTAGGGTAAAAATATAGTTACAATAAAGGAAGCAAGCAAGATGTACTATTTTGTACATGGCAAAACTGGACTAACAATAATGTTACACGTCATGAAGCATAAGCAGGTGATATTTTAAAAATAATAAAAATGGTAGTCTGTGCATCCCGCATACAGAAATCTCTCTTAGTTCACCAGAGGAGCATGATGTTGGGGCCAAATCTAAAACATAGACAGGTTAAAAATTTAGACAACACGTTGCATAAAGTAAGCAAGTAGTTGGCCATTCTGTAGCTCAATTAAAGTCTTAGGGAGCCTATCGAATAGCAGAGGGATTCATACAAACCTACTACAACAAGCAAAACTAGGCAATCATTAGCCTAGTATAAACTAGATTGTGAGTCTCACGCGGTAATAGTTGGTAAATAGACTCCAAAGCTTCAGGCACACTTCGCCAGAGTAATTGAATGGTAAGGCCTTTAATTATGTCAACTAATAGTTATACAAGTACCCAACATCAAGCATCATTGTTTGGTCATCTCATTAACTGAGGAAAAATAAAGCAATTGAAAAGATCAACTTAACTATGCCCGAAACAAACAAGCAATTGAACTGTTGAGTTGGATACATTGACTTACCTTAACTGGTTGAACAGGCTCAGCGTTGCTCCTCCTTCTCTTGCAAGGCTCCTTCCTAACATATTGTACTTGGAAATCCTCAATCTTATCTTCATTGCACCCCCTGTGCAAGGTCACACAAACTAGTTACTCGTCTCCTTGGAAGATAAATATGCATACTTTCTAGTCTGTGAACAACACAAAAGGATGAGATTATAACAAAACAACACCACATAATGAAACATGCCACATCTGTTGCACACAATGAAATGAGAATTCACTATGTGTGCACTATGTAAAAACTAGGCATACCTTCGAACTGGATCTCCAGGTACTCTTGGAGAGCCTACTTTAGTGTACAACCAAACCTTTATGTCAACTATGAGTTAGACAAGCCCCCACTACAGTAGCCCTTAGTGTTTAAATCGTTAACAAGCTCTGCTAGAGTGTTAGGTCAAGAATAGCAAGTAATCAAAGCAAACAGTCTTAGTATGGCTGGCTGATACAAACAAGTAGTTGAAGAGATGTGTGAGCAAATCTTACCTATCAAGAAAAGAAGCAAAGAAGGAGGCGTAAAGACCATCCCTTGACTGACCAGATTTAAGGGGCATTTAAACATCATGTGCAACTTATGAACTAACATAAACATTCCATATTTTAGATTCTACAATGAAATGCACATGTATTAGGTTATGCCATGTATGGTGATGCCTAAATGTACACTATAGCAGGCAGGAGTGATTCATCATTGCACGCATAATTGAATTGCAGGTTAAGGGCCAGTTCCATTCTGCCTTTTCAGATCTTATTGTCAAAATAAGACATAAAAGATGTAAAGAAGTCATTTTTGAGTTATGGGCTTGGGATTAACTTATTTCGGTTTGGAGGGGGGTGTTTCAGGTAGAAGCTCACTAAAAATTGAAGGGAAGCGGAATAGTGAAATGACTCTGTTGTCTGCCTAAATTACAATCAAAATGCCACTGCTCATGCCCGCGTCACACCTAACCCTCAAGTAAAAACAAACACGCAAGCGTTCATTGCCCTGCCCACTTGCATCTCATCTTCCCTTTCCCTCCATCTCGATCCCTACTTGCAGCTCTAGGGTTCCTCCAGTGAGCCGTCGCCACTGGTCCCATCTAGCCTGGTCCTCGATGATGCACTTTCTAGCTAGGCTACATGGCCGGTGGGTAGTGACAAATCTCCCCGGCTGCTCCTCCCTCTGGCGCCACCCCTCATTCTCATGGTCTCCAGCAGCTGCTTTGTTGTGGTCCGTCCAACGCACTATTCCGGCCGGTGCCGCACAACTACGGCCGATGCCACACTACGCCAGAAGGCACCTTGTTCCCCCTCCCCTCCTCCCAGGTCGTGTCCTAGAGGTGTCGTTGAAGGATGAGCTTATCCAACAAGGTGAGGATCTCCTCTGATTTTTTGCCAAATTTTCATTCTGATCCGCTATAGGATGAATTTCTATGAGATCCTTCAGCTGCTGCTATATGATGCATTGCTATGAGTTGCTCCTGCTACTGCTATATGATGGATGGCTATGAGCTGCTGCTACTATATGAGGAACTGCAATGAGCTGCTTCTGCTATATGATGAATTACTATGACTTGCTGCTACTGCTATATGATCAGTTGCTATAAGCTACTGCCAGCGTCCTGGGAACGGGGTCCCTAGACTTGCCTGCCTGCGTACCATGGCGTGGCTCCGCCAGCGGCCCTGCACGGCCCATCTTCACTAGCAAACACTCAAGACCCTCGCGAGGGGCCAAGCCTCGCGAGGCGGACGACACAAGACCTCCTCGGGAGCGGCCTCACCAGGCTGGCTCGCGAGGGGCGGAGAGATCAAGGCAAGGGACACCTCGCGAGGTTCTAGTGACGCAAGCCATGACGACTGGAGCCAGGCGGGCGCCAGCGCACGCAGTGTTCTCCTTTCCTCTTTGGTGCTAAAGGGGCAAGCGCAGGCGAGGAGTCCTGAGGAATCAGGCAAAGGTTTCCATATCGGTGCAACGAGACCAAGACCAGCAGGACGGCAGGACGAAGGTCACCATGGAGCCCAAGACGACATCACCACCAGAGCATTTGGCAGGCGAAGATTACCTTTAGTCAGGATAGCTTGTACTAGTTGTCCCACTTCAAACTGGCCGTTGTGGCATCCCTTCCCGCTCAATATTTGGGGAGAGGACCAGGCCTCTATAAATAGGACTAGCCACCATAGTAGGAGGCAACTGATTCAGATCATCCTCACCCACACAAGTTCACCAAGCACAAGAACACCTCACCTCAGGAGGCTGTTCTTCCCTTGTACTGTTTATCCTCAGCCCAAGAGGCAATCCACCACACCACACTAGAGTAGGGTATTACACCATAACAGTGGCCCGAACCAGTATAAATCTCATGTCTCTTGTGTTGCGGGTTCGTCGAGCTAGGCTTTGAGATCGCGGCGAGGCTGAGGGCGTGATTTGGTAGGGGGAGATCTTCGTGCGCACCCCAGTGTTCGAACCTCAAGGGTTTTGTCGAATCCGGAATCCAACATTTGGCGCACCAGGTAGGGGTGCGCCGGAGCTTTCCTTCGGCTAGTTGATCCGCCGACACTCCGCGGCTCTGATGTCCGGTGACCCGAGGACCAACGCCGACCGCTGGGCAGCTTGGCCACCCCGGGCGGCCCCGTCTGCCCAAGAAGACCTCAACCCTGCGCCGCAGGCAGCACGCGCACCACCAAACGCCGCGGGCGCGGGAGACGCGGGGCGCGGGCGTCCGCCCTTACTCCATGATAGGTGTGGGCAGCCGCGAGGGCCTCAAGCCACGCTGCGGCCACGACACCGCACACCCGAGAGAACAAGCAAACATGAGGGCCGCGCTCACGGTGGCTCGGGAGTTGATGCGATGTCGGGTGATGGAAAGCGGCCGGGATGGGTTGCTGGAGCACGTCGCCGAGCTCCTGGATGTCGGGGCCTCGGGGGCACCGCCCTTCTGCTCCCTGCTTACGCCACAGGCTGCGGCCGGATCGCATGGCGGGCCTCGCCGCGCCCGCGCGCCCCAGGGCGCACCCTGAGGCTTCATCGACACTGGCACGACCAGCAGCACTGGGCGCCCAATCGCACCCGCGCCATCTTCGATGATCGCGGGCACGAGCGTCGCCACCTATGGCCCCGGCGGAATGGCGCCCTACCATCCTCAGGGCGGTGCGCTGCGCCAGGCAACGTGGAGCGTGCGGCACTTCGGCGAGGTCTTCGAGGCGACGGCCTCGGAGGCCTACGCGCCCCGCATGGTGGACCAGGAATACCCGATGGAAGACGGCCCTGGCTCGTTCCTCGAGCCAGGCTGCGAGGAGGAGGCGCTAGAAGCTGAGGCCTTCCAGGAGCCTCCCGGGAACCTCACCGACCATGCCGGTGATACGTCTCCAACGTATCTATAATTTTTAATTGCTCCATGCTACTTTATCTACTGTTTTAGGCAATATTGGCTTTATTAGCCACTTTTATATTATTTTTGGGACTAACCTATTAACCGGAGGCCCAACCCAGATTTGTTGTTTTATGCCTATTTTAGTATTTCTACGAAAAGGAATATCAGACGGAGTCAAAACGGAACGAAATCAATTGGAGAAGTTATTTTTGGAAGGAAACCCACCTGATGGACTTGGACCCCACGTCAGAAGATACGAGAGGTGCTCACGAGGGTGGGGGCGCGCCCACCCCCCTGGGCGCGCCCCCTGCCTCGTGGGGCCCCCGTAGCTCCACCGACGTACTCCTTTCACCCATATATACCTACGTACCCTAAAACTTCCAGAACAGAAGATAGATCGGGAGTTTCGCCGCCGCAAGCCTCCAGAGCCACGAAAAACCAATCAGGACCCCTTTCCGATACCCTGCGGGAGGGGGGATCCATCTCCGGTGGCCATCTTCATCATCCCGGCGCTATCCATGACGAGGAGGGAGTAGTTCACCCTCGGGGCTGAGGGTATGTACCAGTAGCTATGTGTTTGATCTCTCTCTCTCGTTTTCTCTCTCGTGTTCCTCTATGGCACGATCTTGATGTATCTCGAGCTTTGCTATTGTAGTTGGATCTTATGATGTTTCTCGCCCTCTACTCTCTTTTGATGAATTGAGTTTCCCCTTTAAAGTTATCTTATCGGATTGAGTCTTTATGAGAACACTTGATGTATGTCTTGCCGTGATTATCTATGGTGAAAATGGGATATCATGTGCCACTTGATATATGTTTTTGTGACCAACTTGCGGGTTCCTCCCATGAACCTATGCATAGGGGTTGGCACACGTTCTTGATTCTCCGGTAGAAACTTTGGGGCACTCTTTGAAGTACTTTTATTTTGGTTGGATGAATCTGAGATTGTGTGATGCATATCGTATAATCATGCCCATGGATACTTGAGGTGACAATGGAGTATCTTGGTGACATTAGGATTTTGGTTGATTTGTATCTTAAGGTGTTATTCTAGTACAAACTCTAGGGCTGTTTGTGACACTTATAGGAATAGCCCAACGGATTGATTGGAAAGAATAACTTTGAGGTGATTTCGTACCCTACCATAATCTCTACGTTTGTTCTCCGCTATTAGTAGCTTTGGAGTGACTCTTTGTTGCATGGTGAGGGATTGTTATATGATATATTTATGTTATTATTGTTGAGAGAACTTGCACTAGTGAAAGTATGAACCCTAGGCCTTGTTTCCTATCATTGCAATACCGTTTATGCTTACTTTTACCGCTTGCTACCTTGCTGTTTTATGTTTTCAGATTACAAAAACCTATATCTACCATCCATATTGCACTTGTATCACCATCTCTTCGCCGAACTAGTTCACCTATACAATTTACTATTGTATTGGGTGTGTTGGGAACACCAGAGACTCTTTGTTATTTGGTTGCAGGGTTGCTTGAGAGAGACCATCTTCATCCTACGCCTCCCACGGATTGATAAACCTTAGGTCATCCACTTGAGGGAAATTTGCTACTGTTCTACAAACTTGTGCACTTGCAGGCCCCACAACGTCTACAAGAAGAAGGTTGTGTACTAGACATCAAGCTTTTCTGGCGCCGTTGCCGGGGAGGCTAGGTAAGTGAAGGTATATCTTCAGATCTTGCAATCGAATCTTTTTATTTCTTGTTTTAGCACTAGTTAGTTTATAAAAGAAAACTACAAAAAAAATGGAATTGAGTTTGTCTCATACGCTTCACCTTTTTAATATCTTTCGTGAGAATGATGGAAAGGAAAATTGTGCCAAAGTGCTAGAAGAAAAATTACATAGAATGATTGGCATGAAATATGTGAATGATGAGCATGATTGCAATGTTGTTAGTATGAATTCCTTGAATATGCATGATGCTAATGATGAAAGCATGCCTCCTATCTATGATGATTATTGTAATGACACGTATGCTTTAAAGAATAATGATAACCATGAAACTTGTCATCTTGATCTTAATTTTCAATCTTATAATAGTTATTATGTTGAGTTTGCTCCCACTATTATTCATGAGAAGAAATTTGCTTATGTGGAGAATAATAAAATTTCTATGCAAGTAGATCATGTAAAGAATGATTTAGGTGCTGGTTATATTGTTGAATTCATTCATGATGCTACTGAAAATTATTATGAGGGAGGAACATATGCTTCTACATATTGCAATAATATCAAGTTTCCTCTATATGTGCATAAAGTTTTGAAGTTATGCTTGTTTTACCTTCCTATGCAAGTTGATTATTGTTCCCATAAGTTGTTTGCTCACAAAATCCCTATGCATAGGAAGTGGGTTAGACTTAAATGTGCTAGTCATATTCTTCATGATGCTCTCTTTATGTTTCAATTCTTATCTTTTATGTGAGCATCATTGAAATCATAATGCCTAGCTAGGGGCGTTAAACGATAGCGCTTGTTGGCTGGCAACCGAATTTTATTTTAGTTCTTTCTTTTTGGTTCTGTTTAGGAATAAATAATCCATCTAGCCTCTGTTTAGATGTGGTTTTATGTTTTAATTAGTGTTTGTTCCAAGTAGAACCTTTGGGAAGACTTGGGTGAAGTCTTTATGAACATGCAGTAAAAAACAGAAACTTTAGCGCTCACGAGATTAGCTTCAAATTTTGACTGGAGAGTGATATTTAGTTGATTATTTTTGCCGAGGATTACTAGACAAATTCCTCAGGTCCACCAATTTATTTTAGAATTTTTGGAGTTCCAGAAGTTTGCGTTAGTTACAGATTACTACAGACTGTTCTGTTTTTGACAGATTCTGTTTTCATTGTGTTGTTTGCTTATTTTGATGAATCTATGGCTAGTAAAATAGTTTATAAACCATAGGGAAGTTGGAATACAGTAGTTTTAACACCAATATAAATAAATAATGAGTTAATTACAGTACCTTGAAGTGGGGTTTTGTTTTCTTTCGCTAAAGGAGCTTACGAGTTCTCTGTTAAGTTTTGTGTTGTGAATTTTTCAAGTTTTGGGTAAAGATTCGATGGACTATGGAATAAGGAGTGGAAAGAGCCTAAGCTTGGGGACGCCCAAGGCACCCCAAGGTAATATTCAAGGATAACCAAGAGCCTAAGCTTGGGGATGCCCCCGAAGGCATCCCCTCTTTCGTCTTCGTTCATCGGTAACTTTACTTGGAGCTATATTTTTATTCACCACATGATATGTGTTTTGCTTGGAGAGTCATTTTATTTTCTTTATATTTTCTTTCTGTTAGTTAGAATAATGTTTTGCATCTTTAGTTTTAATAAAAAAGTCAAGGATAGCCTTTGTCATGCTTATTTTGCTAGTATACATGTTGCTGTTTGAAAACAGAAAGTTTACTGCTGTTGCAAAAATTCTCTAGAAAAGTCAGAGAGTGGTATAATGTTGAATCTTTTTGCATGTTGAGGTCTGATAAATTTATTACAGTGGGAATTTTAGTTCATAATTTTTGGAGTCAGGTAAGTATTGATACTCTTGCATTCTTTACAGACTGTAGTGTTTTGGCAGATTGCTGTTATGTTTGCATTGTTTGCATATGTTTGCTTGTTTAATGAATCTATTTGAGGATAGGAGTATTAAATATGCAGAGGCATTTAGTATGAAATGTTGAATAATAATGTTAGTGATTTGTTATAGTAGAAAATGATATGGTTTTGCATTGGTTTATACTAACCTATCTCACGAGTTCTTGTTGAGTTTGTTGTGAATGAAGCTTTTGATAAAAAGAGAAACCATGATATGAGAGGAATTAAGGAGACACAAAAGTTCAAGCTTGGGGATGCCCAAGGCACCCCAAGATAATATTTCAAGAAGTCTCAAGCATCTAAGCTTGGGGATGCCCCGGTTGGCATCCCACCTTTCTTCTTCAACAACTATCGGTTAGTATCGGTTGAGCCGAAGTTTTTGCTTCTTCACATGAGTTGTGCTATCCTTGCAATGTAGTTTTATTTAGCTTTGCTTGCTGTTTGAATAAAGTATCAAGATCTGAATTCTTTAATGAGAGAGAGAGCCATACATAAATTGGAATTTGTTAGAATACTCAATGTGCTTCACTTATATCTTTTGAGCTTGATAGTTTTGCTCATAGTGCTTCACTTAGATTATTTTGAGAGTCGTTAATAGCATGGTAATTTTCTTAATGTTAATATACTTAGTGTTAGAGATATGTGAAACTTTCTTTTTGAGTGAATTAAATAAGTTTGATGCTTGATAATTGTTTTGAGATAAGGAGGTAATAATATCAAAGTGGTGCTAGTTGATAATTGTGAATTTGAGAAATACTTGTGTTGAAGTTTGCAAGTCCCGTAGCATGCACGTATGGTTAAAGTTGTGTAACAAATTTGAAACATGAAGTGTACCTGGCTTGTGCATCCTTATGAGTGGCGGTCGGGGAAAAGCGATGGTCTTTTCCTACCAATATATCCCCCTAGGAGCATTGCACGTAGTACTTGATTTTTGATGGCTTCTAAATTTTTGCAATAAGTATATGAGTTCTTTTGACTAATGTTGAGTCCATGGATTATACGCACTCTCACCTTTCCGCCTTTGCTAGCCTCTTCGTTACCATGCATTGCCCTTTCTCACCTCGAGAGTTGGTGCAAACTTCGCCAGTGCATCCAAACCCCGTGATATGATACGCTCTTTCACACATAAACCTCCTTATATCTTCCTCAAGACAGCCACCATACCTACCTATCATGGCATTTCCATAGCCATTCCGAGATATATTTCCATGCAACTTCCATCATCATTATTATGACATACATTACTTTTGTCATATTGCCATTGCATGATCATGTAGTTGACATCGTATTTGTGGCAAAGCCACCATGCATTATTTTCCATACATGTCACCCTTGATTCATTGCACCATCCCGGTACACCACCGGAGGCATTCATATAGAGTCATATTTTGTTCTAAGTTTCGAGTTGTAATTGTTGAGTTGTAAGAAAAATAAAAGTTTGATGATCATCATTATTAGAGCATTGTCCCAAGTGAGGAAAGGATGATGGAGACTATGATTCCCCCATAAGTCGGGATGAGACTCCGGACGAAAAAAATAAATAAATAAAAAGGCAAGGCCAAAAAAAAGAAAGGCCCAAAAAAATGAGAGAAAAAGAGAGAATGGACAATGCTACTATCCTTTTACCACACTTGTGCTTCAAAGTAGCACCAAGATCTTCATGATATAGAGTCTCTCATTTTGTCACTTTCATATACTAGTGGGATTTTTTTTATTATAGAACTTGGCTTGTATATTCCAATGATGGGCTTCCTCAAAATGCCCTAGGTCTTCGTGAGCAAGCAAGTTGGATGCACACCCACTTAGTTTCTTTTGTAGAGATTTCATATACTTATAGCTCTAGTCCATCCGTTGCATGGCAATCCCTACTACTCATGTTGACTTCAATTGATGGGCATCTCCATAGCCCGTTGATTAGCCTCGTCAATGTGAGACTTTCTCCTTTTTTGTCTTCTCCACACAATCCCATCATCATATTCTATTCCACCCATGTGCTATATCCATGGCTCGCGCTCATGTATTGCGTGAAGGTTGAAAAAGTTTGAGATTATTTGAGTATGAAACAATTGCTTGGCTTGTCATCGGGGGTATAGAAGTTGGGAACATCTTTGTGTGGCGAAAATGAAGCATAGCCTAACTATATGATTTTGTAGGGATGAACTTTCTTTTGCCATGTTATTTTGAGAAGACATGATTGCTTTGATTAGTATGCTTGAAGTATTATATTTTTATGTCAATATGAACTTTTGTCTTAAAATCTTTCAGATCAGAATATTCATATCAAAAGTAAGAAGATTTATATTGAAATTATGCCAAAGCATCACTCCGCATCAAAAATTCTTTTTTATCATTTACCTACTCGAGGACAAGCAGGAATTAAGCTTGGGGATGCTTGATATGTCTCCAACGTATCTATAACTTTTGATTGGTCCATGCTACTTTATCTACTGTTTTAGGCAATATTGGGCTTTATTATCCACTTTTATATTATTTTTGGGACTAACCTATTAACCGGAGGCCCAGCCCAGATTTGCTGTTTATGCCTATTTCAAAGATTTCGAGGAAAAGGAATATCGACGGAGTCAAACGAACGAAATCAACTGGAGAAGTTATTTTTGGAAGGAAACCCACCTGATGGACTTGGACCCCACGTTAGAAGATACGAGAGGTGCTCACAAGGGTGGGGGGCGCGCCCACCCCCCCGGGCGCGCCCCCCTGCCTCGTGGGGCCCCCGTAGCTCCACCGACGTACTCCTTTCACCCATATATACCTACGTACCCTAAAACTTCCAAAACAGAAGATAGATCGGGAGTTCCGCCGCCGCAAGCCTCCAGAGCCACGAAAAACCAATCGGGACCCCTTTCCGCATTCCTCACCGGAGGGGGATCCATCTCTGTGGCCATCTTCATCATCCCGGCGCTATCCATGACGAGGAGGGAGTAGTTCACCCTCGGGGCTGAGGGTCTGCATCAAAGAGCTATGTGTTTGATCTCTCTCTCGTGTTCTCTCTCGTGTTCCTCTATGGCACGATCTTGATGTATCCCGAGCTTTGCTATTGTAGTTGGATCTTATGATGTTTCTCCCCTCTACTCTCTTGTGATGAATTGAGGTTCCCTTTGAAGTTATCTTATCAGATTGAGTCTTTATGAGAACACTTGATGTATGTCTTGCCGTGATTATCTGTGGTGACAATGGGATATCATGTGCCACTTGATGTATGTTTTGGTGACCAACTTGCGGGTTCCGCCCATGAACCTATGCATAGGGGTTGGCATACGTTCTTGATTCTCCGGTAGAAACTTTGGGCCACTCTTTGAAGTACTTTTATGTTGGTTGGATGAATCTGAGATTGTGTGATGCATATCGTAAAATCATGCCCACAGATACTTGAGGTGACAATGGAGTATCTAGGTGACATTAGGATTTTGGTTGATTTGTATCTTAAGGTGTTATTCTAGTACGAACTCTAGGGCTGTTTGTGACACTTATAGGAATAGCCCAACGGATTGATTGGAAAGAATAACTTTGAGGTGGTTTCGTACCCTACCATAATCTCTATGTTTGTTCTCCGCTATTAGTAGCTTTGGAGTGACTCTTTGTTGCATGTTGAGGGATTGTTATATTATCTATCTATGTTATTATTGTTGAGAGAACTTGCACTAGTGGAAGTAAGAACCCTAGACCTTGTTTCCTATCATTGCAATACCGTTTACGCTTACTTTTACCGCTTGCTACCTTGGTGTTTTTATATTTTCAGATTACAAAAACCTATATCTACCATCCATATTTCACTTGTATCACCATCTCTTCGCCGAACTAGTGCACCTATACAATTTACTATTGTATTGGGTGTGTTGGGGACACAAGAGACTCATTGTTATTTGGTTGCAGGGTTGCTTGAGAGAGATCATCTTCATCCTACGCTTCCCACGGATTGATAAACCTTAGGTCATCCACTTGAGGGAAATTTGCTACTGTCCTACAAACCTGTGCACTTGCAGGCCCAACAACGTCTACAACAAGAAGGTTGTGTAGTAGACATCAGCTGGCAACAACAGCTTCAGGGTACCGTTAATCTCTCAAGAGCAAGCTTACGCTAACCATGGGTCGCAGGAGGGTCAGGTCATGGCGGCGGATGGTGGGCCCAGTCCGACCGCCTCCCTTCCGCCAGGAGGAGCGCATTGGGGGCTGCAGGGAGGGGCCGGGAGCGGGGCCCCTCCCCGCGCCGCACGGAGCAGGGCGCCCCCGGAGGTAGGCCCTCTGTCGGGGAGGCGCTGGTGAGCCTTCCCTTTGCCCCTTGGCGTCGTCCTGGTTTCTGAACGCCTCCAATGGTGGTTCAGGGTGGCGCAAGGCGGGGCCCTCGTCTGGCGATATGAAGTAAGGCTCGCTCCTGTGCAGGTCTCCGCTCGTGACACTCTCACGTAATAATGAGTGGGGCTGTACACGCCCCGGAGTCCCAGGAGTGCCGCCTTCGGGCCTCGGGGGCTCCCTCCCATGTCCTAGTGGCAGCACTTAGCTCCACGCTAGTGAGAAGACAAGAAGACTAGACTAGGCGCCGGACGCGGCCATTTGCTTTTCACCTCTTTTCTGTAGCCCTAGTTTCTCGCTTTTGACTTAAGTTTGAAGTCGAATTTTCATTGGTGTGTGCGCGGGGTGCCTTTTCTCGTTCGTGTAATTCCTTGTAATCTGGTTCCTTACCTTGATTTGGAGTTCGCACCCGCTACCTCCCCCTCACGAGCCCCTCACGAGCAGGGGCTGGGTATAGCGCGCACGCTGCACTCATGCCCTGCCATCGCCGGCACTTGCTTCTCGTGAGGCCCTCTCGGACGGATCGGCAGGCTTCTCAGAAACTCCCAACCTCACGAGCCAGTTCGGGACCTGTCCTGGCTAAGGTAAATCACAGCAGCAACCTCGCAGTCGGGCTCACGGGCTCGTGAAGACACATATCCAGCTTGGCCTAAAAAATAGAGGCAGTAATCTGTTTACATGAGGGGCTTCCCGTCCCAAAATGCTCTTACGACCTCCAGGGCCATGCCCGAGTTTTCACATGCAGGATAAACAACAGGGAAGCACAGGTTTAATCAGACATGTCACTCACGGCGTTCCTCGGGTCGCCTTCAGACGCGTCACTGGCATTACTGTCGCCGTTGCTGGCGTCACCGTCATGGTCACTGGCGCCGCCATCGCCGTCGTCGACCACGTCGCCTTCATCGGCCCCGACCACCACCGCATCGTCATCGGAAGTGAAGGCCCTGACCAGCGCATCCACATTGTCTTCCACCCATCGTGCCAGGTCACCCCGGATGGCCTCGGGTACAGGGCAATGGCGCGTCAAAATCAAAGTTGGGGTAAGTGTTCTGGAGGTGGCTAAAGACGCGGGAGAACGCGCGCCCGAGCAGGCCGTGACTCCTCTCTTGAACAAGCTGGCGAGCCCTCTCGGATCGGTTCTCCAGACGCGTCACCACGTTGATGAGGAAGCGGAGGTGACTGGCATAATCGTTCGCGTGGGGATGAGGGGCATTTTCGTTGCAGATGTTGCCCACCGCCGTGTTGGCCCTATTCCTGAGGTCTGGGAGCATGGGGGCGTGCACGCGCTCTAGCGTCTGCCGTTGAAGCACTTCCTCCCTGCTCTACTACGTGAAGGACTCAGCATGGGCGACTCGCTGCCGAAGAGAAAGCAGCTTGGCGCGGGCAGAGGCCAGCTTAGCCTGCTCTGTCCTGAGGGCAGTAGTCCGACCCACGGCTTCGGCTTCCACAAGCTCCTGCTTCAGGTTGTACCTACCGACTAGATCCGCGCGCGCCTTGGCCACCCTGCTGTCGACCTCCTTCTGGATCCTCGCCTCGCGCACGTTAGCGGCATCCTCCGCTTGGTCAACATGGCGCTCCCTCGTCTCCAACCTCTCAAGCTCGAGGTTGCGCTCCATGGCTTCCAGCGCCAGCATTTCCTCGCGCTTCAGGATCTCTTCCTCCTCGGTAGGCGTCCCCCTCATCAACGCAAGGGCGGCTGTCGGTGTCAAAACCGGCGGATCTCGGGTAGGGGGTCCCGAACTGTGCGTCTAGGCGGATGGTAACAGGAGACAAGGGACACGATGTTTTTACCCAGGTTCGGTCCCTCTCGATGGAGGTAATACCCTACTCCTGCTTGATTAATATTGATGATATGGGTAGTACAAGAGTAGATCTACCACGAGAACAAGGAGGCTAAACCCTAGAAGCTAACCTATGGTATGATTGTTGTTCGTCCTATGGACTAAAACCCTCTGGTTTATATAGACACCGGATAGGTTAGGGTTACACAGAGTCAGTTACAATGGTAGGAGATCTACATATCCGTATGGCCAAGCTTGCCTTCCACGCCAAGGAAAGTCCTATCCGGACACGGGACGAAGTCTTCAATCTTGTATCTTCATACTCTTGGAGTCCGCCCGTGACGATAGTCCGGCTATCTGGACACCCCCTAGTCCGGGACTCCCTCAGTAGCCCCTGAACCAGGCTTCAAGGACGACGAGTCCGGCGCGTTGATTGTCTTCGGCATTGCGAGGCGGGTTCCTCCTCCGAATACTTCATAGAAGGTTTTGAACACAAGGATAGTGTCCGGCTCTGCAAAACAAGTTCCACATAACACCGTAGAGAGAATAATTTTTGCACAGATCTGCTGACGTATTCCGCGGCGTGACATCACACCACGGCCAGGCCTTCATACGAATCATTTTTACTGTTCCACCTCAGCGCGTTTAGCGAGGCGGTTTCCTTGGCACGTCTTATCAAAGCATAGATCGTGCTCCTTATTCCGGTATTCTCATCAATACGGACGTGGGTAACCCATCTGCGCCATTGATTACGGCGCTTGGGAAATAAGCGAGTTTTACCAGGCTGGTGGCGGACGCATAACTTCGTCCGTCTATATAAGGGGATAAGGATCCACCTTTTCACCCACGCCTTATTCCTCCTTTTCTTATCCATTTCCATGCACTCGAGCTCTAGCGCCCAAGTCCGCACATCCCACCTCAACCTTCTCCAACCATGTCAGGAGCGGGAGGCAGGTGGATGGCCTCCTCTGTCACGGAGTGGCACATCAAAAGATCATGGGAGGCGGATACTTGTCCGGCGACATTGCGCCTGAGCTGCCCAAGCGGGCAGCTTATTCCAACCCCCGGGCCCCATGAGAGTGTAGTGTTTCTCCCCCACTTCCTCCGCGGACTAGGTTTTCCTCTTCACCCATTTGTCCGGGGGATCATGTTCTACTACGGCCTGGACTTCCACGACCTGGCCCCGGATTTCATCCTCAACATATCGACGTTTATCGTCGTGTGCAAGGCCTTCCTCTACATCCAGCCCCACTTCGGCTTATGGCTGAAGATCTTCAACGTCCTGCCGAAGGTAGTGGGCGGCCGTCAAGCGGAGTGCGGAGGCGCCATGGTTGGCAAGATGGCCAGTCCCATGGCTCGAAGGCGCCTTCGTGGAGACAATAAAGGGGTGGCAATCGGGGTTGTTCTACATCACCGAGCCCCGCAACACCAAATGGGTGGCGGCCCCCAAATTCAGATCTGGCTTCCCCACACGGCTCTCGTCATGGAAAGAGACGGGTCTGACGTGGGGGAATTCGGATGAGACATCCGAACTTCAAACATGCGTCCGAAACCTGGTGGCCAAGAATCTTAGGCTTGTCGACGTGATCCAGGTGATGCTCATCCGCCGGATTCTCCCATGCCAACAACGGGCCTTTAACTTGTGGGAGTTCGATCCGGCACAGCACCGAACCTTGAGCCGGCTCTTCGACACTATGTACAAAGACACCGAAGGTGCGTTCAACGCTGAAGCCCCAAAGATCCGCTACCAAAGATCGCGGATATTTCGCAGCTGCGTCAAGCCGGTGAGGTAAGTTATTTTACCCTTTACGGGACTCTTTTTCATAGATTGACTCTACGGGATCTAAAACTCCCTAATCTTTGACAGACTAGCTGAAGACGTCCGGACAGATTAACTGTCTGCTCCTTTGCCGGAAGACCGGAGGACTGCCCGATTAAGAGGCTCTTTGGCTCCCGGCGCCGTACGTGGTGCCGGAGAAGAAGGCCAAGAAGGAGGCCACGGGAACTCGAAGGAGCTCCCGATGCCAGGTGTTGTCAGATTCCGAAGCGGAATCTTCTCCTGAAGACGAGGAGGAAGAAGAAGAAGCTCCTCCCCCAGCGGGGAAGGAGAAGAAAAGGAAGGCCGCCCCGACTGGGGAGGCCGGAGGGTCCAAGAAGGGAAGAACCCTTCCTTCGGACTTCTCCACCGACGTCGACGACGACGAGGAGGATTAGCCTACGAGGGCCAAGCCCCAAGCGAGATCGTAAGTGTCCGGATACCCATGGCTTTTTATTGCAGAATGTTCTCTAATGTCGAACAACCGTGCAGCCCGCCCAAGGGCGAGTTCGCCGATTCATCGAGCGGTTCCCTGGGCTCGTCGGAAATGGAGAGTACCTCGCTTCCGACCGCCTCCTCGCCTCACGCCATGGGCGACGCCACAAGCGGGCCCCAAGTTGGGCTTGGTCAAGAGGAGGTAGCACAGGAGGTGCCACAAGGCAACCTCCCGGACTCCAGGCGCGCGGGGGGCAAGACCCCCAGGGGCTCTAAGCCCGACCCTCGTCCGGACACCATGCCGGAACCATCAGCGGTTCCGAAGTCCGGACAACGGATCCTTCTCAAGAAGGGTAAGACGTCGGTG
Organism: Aegilops bicornis; assembly: GCA_021605145.1. Lineage (NCBI taxonomy): Eukaryota > Viridiplantae > Streptophyta > Magnoliopsida > Poales > Poaceae > Aegilops > Aegilops bicornis. The sequence continues at coordinate 192,620,022 of CM038672.1, read as the reverse complement.
TCCCCCGTCCAAACGGAGGCACCGAATAGCTTATTGGAGGCGCTCAACGGCGCCTCCATCGAGGAGGAGCACCGCACTGTTATGAGTGCGGTGATCCGGACAGTTCAGTCCGCCAAGTGCGGACTGACCGAAGCCTTTACCAGCCTTCTAACAGGCTTTGAGGTAAGTTTCAAACATGTAAAAATATTACCGCATAGACAGTAGCCCCTGCTGCTTAGTTCGGTGTTCGGAAAGAAAAGCCGGACTAAGGATCTAAAAAGATATACGCAGGAGTCTAGCATAAGTATGTCAATATGGGAATGCAGGCTGTCTTGACCTCTGCCGACCGATCATGGAGGTCAATGCATTGAAGCAGAACCTCGAGCGGTCCGAGAACGAGCTCAGACAACCCAAGAAGGAGCTCGAGGACAAGGAAGGTAAGTAATACCTTATTAAAGAAATACCTTATAGAAAAGGTTTTGGTTGCGAAAAATAACAGGAATAACATGGGTACTGCAGGGGCCACGAACGAGGTGGTGACCCTGAGGGAAGCGGTGTTTGTGGCCGAAAACAAAGCGGCTGCGGAATGCACCGAGCGAGAGAAAGGGGAGGCGCAGCTAGCGGAGGTGCGACAAGAGCTTCATATTCTCGTGAAAAAACACGAGGGTTTGGAGCGTGACTCGAAGACCCGAGAGTCGGAGCTTGCCTCGGCTCTTGAGAGTGCCAAAGCTGCTAAGGCCGAGGCCCAAAAAGCCCTCCATGAAATTGAAGCACTAAAGAAGATAGCGGCGGGTAAGGCATTCTTTATGCAAAGCAAGAATGTAAAATTCAATTACTGCTACTTACCCGGATTCGGAGCTCTCCAGAGCATTCGCAGATTTGCCCCAGAGGCCCTCGATGTCAGCCGCATTTTACCGCGCCAAGGAGGGGAGCTCCACGGAGAAGGTGTTCTGGTCTCAATATGCTGAGGCCGGACATCCGGTGCCCCTAAGCGACCAGCTGAAGCAGCTTGTCGAGGTCCACAAGGTCGCCGAACAGGCCATGAAGGGCCTTATAGCGCGGCTGTGGCCATTGGAGGCCATGCCCGGGAGCTACTTCGGCTTGGTGCAGCGGCTGGTGGATGCCTATCCGCGGCTTGAAGTCATCAAGCGCTCCGTCTGCATTGAAGGTGTCCGTCGGGCCCTTGCCCATGCTAAAGTGCACTGGGCAAGCTGGATGCGGAGAGGCTTGTGACGGACAAAGCCACCAAGGGCCATGAGCATCGCATCGCCCGAAATGTACTATGAGGGCCTCCTGAAGGGTGCCTGTCGAATAGCGGATGAGTGCTCCAAAGATGTAATTTTGAATAATCTCGCATTTGTTATCCTCACGCTGAAAACTTGTTCATATGCGCTTAAGCAACGCTTATTAATTTAAAATATTACCTTCGTGCGGCCGCTTATCAAATTAGAGAGATGGTAAGTCGTTGGCTTCAAATTTCATGCCACGAAAGTCTTTGGGGTGTTCGGATAAACTTGAGCACTCTTGTTCCCATTCTTGGGTCCATCTAGGGAGGCACTCAACACAACGAACAAGGCAACCGGACTTATAATGCTTGAACACTCTCACTTAGCCATAGAATTCTATAATTTTAAATTTCGGCGAAGCCCCTAGTATTCGGAAGACCGAGTTCAGGGCGCTATCCACGCCTTGGCCGGACAATTCCGGTTCCTCGCTCTAAGCAACATAAGTCTTTAGGGGCCCAAAAAAATCTCTCGAACAGCGACCGGCTCTCGCCCTATCATGACGGTCATTTTTAGCTTTCTCCACTTAGGTGCTCGACCTAGCATAACTGGGACACAATCGCAGTGGTTCTCCCGGTGCTACCTTAGCCGATATAGCGGAACGTAAGGTACCAAAACACGGGAGCCGGGCAAACCCAACTATTGACCCAAGACAAGATTCGGAGCCAATTCATATAATGCTATAAGTTCGGGGTGCCGCACTTGTGAAAGTGTTCGGACTTATCACACCATAATTTTGGGATACTTAAGCCCCTGGTGTATTGGCCGTACCAAAGTGTACCGTTGCAATATGTCGTGAAATGAACATATGTATATATTAAAGGAAGTAGAGCAATAATAAGCAAAAGCTATGTATTGTTTATTCAAAAAGGTACTGCTGTCGGATTTCGGGTTCCGGCGGACCCTTAAGGTTCAAACTCTAGGGTGCGCGCGGAGATCCAACCCTCCACCGTCTCGTACCTCGCCGAATCGCAGGGACCTAAACTACTAGCAAGAACAACACAAGAGACGCAAGATTTATACTAGTTCGGGCCATCGTTGTGGTGTAATACCCTACTCTAGTTTGTGGTGTGGTGGATTGCCTCTGGGGCTGATGAAGAACAGTTCAGGGAAGAACAGCCCCGGGAGGGTCTGTTCTTGGTGGAAGCGATTAACTGCTAAGTGGTGTCCCGTCGCTCTAGCTTAAGGATCGGGTCTCTATCTCTCTCTCTGGATTCCGAATGGCGGATCCTCCGTTCCTATGGTGGCTAGCTCTACTTATATAGACAAAGGCCTTGGGCCTCTTCCCAAATATTGAGCGGGAAGGGCGCCAACAATTGGCCATTTTAAAGGGGAACAACGGGTACACTTATCCTGACTAAAGTTGGTCCTCACCTGCCAAAGGCTCGTGATGACCTTTGCTTGGGCTCCACGATGACTGCATTCCAGCCGTTGGGGCTGGTCTTGGTCTTGTTGCACCGAAACGGATGCCTTTGCTTGATGCTCTCGCCTGCGCTTGCTCCCTTTGCACCAAAGAGGAAAGGAGGACGCTGCGCGGCTGGCGCCCGACTGGCGCCCTTGGTCGTCATGGCTTGCCTCATGGGAACCTCGCGAGGTACCATGCCTTGAACTCTCCGCCTCCTCGTGAAATAGCCTGACGAGGCTGCGCCTGAGGAAGCTCTTAGTCGTCCACCCCGCGAGGCTTGGCCCCTCACGAGGGTCTTGAGCTTGTGTTGATGGAGATGGGTTGTCCTGGGCCTCCTTTGAGCCACGCCGCAGGCCGCAGGCAGGCAAGTCTGGGGACCCCCGTTCCCAGAACGCCGACAACTGCAATGGAAGCAGAATTATACAAATAGTGCGATAAGCAAGGGATGGGACTATCTAACATGTCCCCCTCCAGGGGTAAGCTGCTGGATGATATGTAAAACAGGTATAATGCTCGTAAAAGAGACCACCTGAACACTCGACGTGGCTTTCCGCTTCCCTGGCTGTTGCATCATGAGTTCGGCGATTCAAGAGCCGGACAGGACTTCTCAAAGACGGAGTCCTGAAAGTAAAAAAAGGAAGAAAAAAGGAAAAATAAAAAGTAAATGACACAAACGGGAGCCCTTGGTGCGGTCGAGCCGCATTCTTGGCGTGCCGTTGACTTGCCCCTCCCCATATGCCCATGGTATCTCCAGAGCGTAATTATGTACGCGTAACACTAGCTTCGCAATTTCGCGAGGGCTGGGGTTGGGGCCGGATTGCTACTCGTGCTTGAATCGTGCCAGGTGGTCTTGTTGCAGGTTACTCGGCGGCGCTTGGCGGTGTCCGGACGCTTAGTGTCCGGACTCGAGAATTGCCGTGAGAGGCTGCTTTGCACCTCTGCCGCGAGGGCCGCCGCATGCTCCTCCGTTCGGAGAGAGCGTTCGGTGTTTCCATTGACCGTGATTACTCCTCGAAGGCCTGGCATCTTGAGCTTGAGGTATGCGTAGTGCAGCACCGCATTGAAATTTGCGAATGCGGTTCGTCCGAGCAGTGCATGATAGCCGCTGCGGAATGGGACGATGTCGAAGATTAACTCTTCGCTTCGGAAGTTATCCGGAGATCCGAAGACCACTTCGAGTGTGACTGAGCCTGTACAATTGGCCTCTACACCCGGTATGATGCCTTTAAAGGTCGTCTTTGTAGGTTAATCCTTGAGGGGTCTATGCCCATTTTGCGCACTGTATCCTGATAAAGCAGGTTCAGGCTGCTACCGCCGCCCATCGGGACTACGTGAGGTGAAATCCATCAATAATTGGGTCAAGAACCAATGCGGCGAAGCCGCCGTGACGGATGCTAGTGGGGTGGTCCCTTTGATCAAAGGTGATCGAGCAGGAAGACCAAGGGTTGAACTTTGGGGCGACTGGCTCCATCTCATATACGTCCTGTAGTGCATGCTTCCGCTCCCTTTTGGGTATGTGGGTTGCGTATATCATGTTCACCGTCCGCACTTTTGTGGGAAAACCTTTCTGTCCTCTATTGTGCGGCTGCCGGGGCTCTTCCTCGTCATCGCTTTGCAGCCCCTTGTCATTGAGTTCGGCACTTAGCTTGCCTGCTTGTTTGAACACCCAACAATCCCTGTTGGTGTGATTGGCTGGTTTTTCGGGGGTGCCATGTATTTGGCACAAGCGATCGAGTATGCGGTCCAAGTTGGACGGGCCCTGGGTATTTATTTTGAATGGCTTCTTCCGCTGACCGGGTTTAGAGCCTCTGAATCCGGCATTGACGGCCGTATCTTCAGTATTATCATCGTTGATGCGGCGCTTGTTCTTGTTGCGATGCGACCTGCCATTGCTGTCCTTGGTATCCGGACTATCAGGATGTTTGGCCAAGTTGTTGCTTCGAGCTAGCCAGTTGTCCTCTCCCGCACAAAAGCGAGTCATGAGGGTTGTGAGGGCTGCCATAGATTTCGGCTTTTCCTGTCCTAGGTGCCGGGCAAGCCACTCGTCGCGGATGTTATGTTTGAAGGTTGCAAGGGCCTCTGCATCCGGACAGTCAACGATTTGATTTTTCTTTGTTAGGAACCGAGTCCAGAATTGTCTGGCCGATTCTTCTGGTTGCTGAATTATGTGGCTAAGGTCATCGGCGTCTAGTGGTCGCACATATGTGCCCTAGAAGTTACAAGGAATGCGTCTTCCAGGTCCTGCCAACAACCAATTGATTCTGCTGGCAAGCTATTGAGCCAATGTCGATCTGGTCCTTTAAGCTTGAGTGGGAGGTATTTGATGGCATGTAGATCATCACCGCGGGCCATGTGGATATGGAGGAGATAATCCTCGATCCAGACCGCAGGATCTGTGGTACCATCGTATGATTCGATGTTTATGGGCTTGAAGCCCTCGGGGATTTGATGATCCATTACTTCATCTGTGAAGCATAGTGTGTGTCTTGGCGCCTACAGATTGGGCTATATCACGGCGTAGCTCATATGAGCTTTGTCTCTTGTGTTCAGCCCGGCGGTTTGCTATATCCGTGGCGACGGTAATCATCCCGCATTCTTTGGGCGCCCACGCCGATCCGTAGATCGATCTTGTATGTGTTGCCTTATCCTCCAATATATCCCGCAAGTCCGGCGCGTTTTCCCGTGCCTTGGTACTTTTGAGCGGCGTCGGGGTGTGGCTTGAGCGTCTTGTTGGTGACTTGGGTGCTTCCTCCTCTAGTCGAGGCAGCGGCATGCGTTTGGGGTAGCTTTTGGAGGGCGTTCGAGTTTATACTCTTGGTGCAAGGACTTGATCCATCCGTCGACTAGCGAGTCTTGATCAGGTCTAAGCTGTTGCTGCTTTTTCTTGAGGCTGCTTGCCGTGGCTATAAGCCTGCATTTGAAACGCTCCTGTTCGGCGGGATCCTCAGGCACAACAAATTCTTCATCGTCGAGGCTTGCCTCATCTTCGGAGGGAGGCGCATAATTATCGTCCTCGACCTCTCTTTACGCGCCTTTGTCGTCTTGCGGGCTTGCTTCTCCCTCCTCCCTGTCTTTGAGTCCGCCGGAGGGGTTCTCTTCAACCTTTGTCACGGGGTGTTATTATCTCCGTGCGGAATCACCGCTTTTATTGTGGCGGGATTTAGAGCGGCGCCACGACGTCGGCGCTTCGCTGTTTCTTGGAGGGTCATCCTCTCTGTTGTTCCATCGCCGTTCCCATCTTTTGGGATGTCCACCATATATATGTCATATGACGAGGTGGCCTTCCAGTGCCATGTAGGCGCTGGGTCTTGGTCGTCTCCGGCATCGTCGTCCATACCGTCGATGTCTTCGGAGTCGTAGTCTAGCATGTCGGTTAAATCATCGACAGTGGCTACAAAGTGGGTGGTGGGTGGGCGTTGAATTTCTTCGTCGTCTGCATCCCAACCTTCCTGTCTGTAGTCCGCCAGGGCTCTTCGGATAAAGAGAGAGACTTTAGTGAATTCAGGATGTCGCCAAAGGTCGAGTCTTTGAAAGATGTCCGCAGCAGTGAACTCCATGACCCGGCGTCAATCGGATTTGATTGGCGGTAGCGGAGGGTTCGGAGTCCGGAGAGGAGTCCGGTACCACAGAGTCGAGGTCTTCGCAGCGACAGGGATGGAGTTCGGCTCAATCGCCGTGAGATTGTAGCCCCGAGGCGGTGTCCAACCACTGCGTCCTTGATCGGGGAATCCGGCTCCGGATTAAAGTCGGGGCGGATCTTTGGTGCGGCCTCGAGGCCTTTGTTGGCTGCAGAGCTAGATCGTGCTCATCGAGACAAAGGCGGCACGCTTGGCTGCGGCTCGAATCCGTCGAAGATCAAGTCTCCGCGGATATCGGCCGTATAGTTTAAACTTTAAATCTGACCTGATGGCCAGGGCGTAGCTTTCGATCTGCTCCGGATGGCCAGCGAATTGGCCCGATGCAAAGCCGCCGAATCACGAAGATCTGTCCGGGAGAAAAGTCTCACCACGGACCCGGCGCCGTTATTGTTGATCGAAGGAGCCATCGGGCCTATCGGTGGCGACACGGAGGAACTCTCAATGAAAGCACCAATGTCGGTGTCAAAACCGGCGGATCTCGGGTAGGGGTCCCGAATCGTGTGTCTAGGTGGATGGTAACGAGGAGACAAGGGACACGATGTTTTTACCCAGGTTCGGGCCCTCTCGATGGAGGTAATACCCTACTCCTGCTTGATTAATATTGATGATATGGGTAGTACAAGAGTAGATCTACCACGAGATCAAGGAGGCTAAACCCTAGAAGCTAGCCTATGGTATGATTATTGTTCGTCCTATGGACTAAAACCCTCCGGTTTATATAGACACGGATAGGTTAGGGTTACACATAGTCGGTTACAATGATAGGAGATCTACATATCCGTATCGCCAAGCTTGCCTTCCACGCCAAGGAAAGTCCCATCCGGACACGGGACAAAGTCTTCAATCTTGTATCTTCATAGTCTTGGAGTCCGGCCATGACGATAGTCCGGCTATCCGGACACCCCCTAGTCCGGGACTCCCTCAGCGGCCTTGCGTGTTTCCACCTGCTGCTCCAAGGAGGCGCCCCAGGTTTGAAGCTCCCACGCGCATTTCTCTGCGACCTCGCGGCGACGGTCAGCTTCCCGGGCCTCTTCCAGGGCACGAGTGCAGGCCTCACGCGAGGCCGCAAGAGACACCTCGGCCTTCGCATTATCAAGCTCGCGCTGGTGGCACCTGAGGTTGATGGCCACCTTCAGTTTATGCTGCTCCTCCACCAGTGGAAGACCCTCAGCCTCGAGACGCTCGTCTACGTCCACGAGTTCTCCGCTGAGCCGGCTCATCGCGCCCATTGCCTCCTGAAAAAGCTCGTGGCGGACGACGCTCCATTGGCGCGCATGCTCAAGCGCACCACCGATACTATCCTCTGCGGCGGGGATTGCAGATGAGACCCGAAGCAGCTCGCCCCCTTTCGCCATATAGCCGCCGTCCACAACCAGAGGAGGAGACCTTGGAATGCTCGCTGCACCTCCGGCGAGGCCACGAAGAAGGGACGACAGGACCGAGGGTTCGAGACGCCAAGCTAGCGTGTCTGTCTCTCCGGCCGACCTCGCATCAGGGGCGGCATGCTGGCTCGGGACGCTCAAGGCCAGCGGGAGACTCGAGGCAGGAGGAGGCTGCTTCCTGAGAGGCTTCACGACTTTAGCGAAAGGGATCCTGAAAAGCCACCGTCAGGAAGGGAAGCGGCACTCAAGGGATCACAAAGATAAGGTACTTACTCATCTATGGCGATATACTTCCTCTGTTTCAATGGCTGGCGAGGGGCACCACTGCTACAGCTTGGGGACCCTTCCTCTTGCGGAGAGTCTTGAAGTCCACCCGGAGCCTGCTGAAGCGCTGGACGTGGCAGCCAGCGCAGGGCACGACTAGAGAAGCACCCAAGGAGACGACCTCAGGTGCGCCAAGCTGGGGAGAGCTGTCAGGCTCCGCCTCACGACGGCCGGCCGAGGCCTCGGGAACTTTGGCCTCAAGAGCAGCGGGCTGCACCGCCACCTAAACTGCCACCCCAGGGCGAGAGTCTCGGGCTCCCGAGGATGGTGCCTCAGGAGCCTTGGGAGGCGCCGACACCTCGGCACCTGCGGATCCAGCATCCAATGGTACTTGCCCCTCTGCGTCCACTCTTGGGGCAAGATCAGCGCCGACGACGAGGAGAGGAACCATGGTGACGGGGTTCTCGCAGGGCCCCACAAGGCCGACTAGACGCAGCCCCCATTCATCGAAAGGGGGCATTTGCCCCGCGAACTCCACCCTGTTCGAGCAGCTGTACAGGAAACAACCCTCCTACGGTAGATCGCCAAGTGAGGAGTTACCTGCCAAGACTTCAAGCACCATCCTTATTGCCTCGGCCGGGAGCTCCGATTCCTGAAGCCTCATGCGATCCTGGTCGCCGGTCAGGGCCCACATCGGCTGGGAGTGGCGCTGGAGTGGGGCGATTCGGCGTCGGAGGAACTCCTTCATCACCTTGGGCGCGGTAACACCAAGATCCTTCAGCCTCCTCAGCGGGAGCCATACGAAAGCAAGACGGGAGCTCGCGAGCTCCTCCTGACCCCAGCCGGAGCTGGGGACGGCGGGTGACGATGGAGGCGAGAGCAGGGGGCTGAGCACTCGAACATCAACGTACACCACCTTGTCCAAAACTCGCTCGTCGATGGTAGGAGATCAAAGTCAATCCTCAAGCCGGTTGTCGCCGCCATGGCCTGAAAGCTCAGGCACCCCGAACACTGCCGGATGTCGGTCAGGTGCAGCGAGAAGAAATGGCGCAGGAGGGCCACGGAAGGGGCAATGCCCACCATGGCCTCGCAGACAAAGGCGAAGACAGCGAGAAGGGCAACAGATTGGGGATCAAGGTGCAGCATATGGATCTGGTAATGGGAAAGCACGACATTGAAGAAGGCGGAGAAGGGAGGAACCAGGCCAGCCCACAGGGCATCGATGAAGAACTGGACCTCGGTGGCCGTCCTATCGATGGTAGCTCGGGACGCAGGCTAAGCCACCCTCCCTCCCCATTCGTTGAAGCTCGTAGCGAGCGCAGGGTAGACCTAATCCATGGCCTCCTGGATGAGCACCGCGATCGGCCGACGCGGGCTCGACGGCCAAAGGTGGGCTAGGTGAGGACAGAGGCTTCTTCCCTTTCTCCATCCAGTTTGGCGCCATGCCGATAGAGAGGACTGAGCGCTGGTCGGATTGGAAAAGGAAGCAGAGGTACCAGGAAGCAAAGAAGTTGGGGAGTGCGTTGCCAACAATGGGGAAATAACTGTGTAGGACGCTGAGGCCGCCTAGCCAGGAGGATTTCAAGGTTGCATGGGGAACCGGGGCCGCCCATGTCCCGTCAATCGCCACGCGTCGAGCGCGGCCGCAGGCTGTTGGGGCCCGCGGCGCTCCGCACTTGCCTTTTGGCTTCGCCTCGAAGCTAAGTCTGAGCGTGCCTTGGGCCCAGGGGCTACTGTCAGCGTCCTGGGAACGGTTGTCCCCAGACTTGCCTGACTGCGTCCCATGGCGTGGCTCCGCCAGCGGCCTTGCACAGCCCATCTTCACCAGCAAACAATCAAGACACTCGCGAGGGGCCAAGCCTCGCGAGGCGGACGCCACAAGACCTCCTCAGGAGTGGCCTCACCAGGCTGGCTCGCGAGGTTGTTTGAGAGAGACCATCTTCATTCTACGCCTCCCACGGATTGATAAACCTTAGGTCATCCACTTGATGGAAAATTTCTACTGTCCTAGAAAACTCTGCGCTTGGAGGCCAAACACGAGTCTACAAGAATAAAGTTGCGTAGTAGACATCAAGAGGCGATTTCACAAAAAAAGGGATCAGACACTCGGCCTATGTATTTCTCATGTAAATAGATAATTTAGTGGCATTGGTTATTTACTTTAAACATAATGCATTGACGTTTTATTGTAGAGGCACACAAATAGAAATGGATATTGTAGTCCCACAAAAGAAATGGATATTGTAGTCCGCTACTTAAAAGTGTTACCTCATATGATGACATGGCCACCATTTCACAAATTCCGTACCCGTTGAATTCATATATGAATATTACATATATTACTTCATAATAGAACCGTAAATCATCCAAGACTAATGAATTTGAATGCAAGACTAAGAATGGTGCATGTACATGATAGCTACATTGGTTGTTTGAAGAAACATCACTGTAACTTGGGCATGCACAATTGAAAAGGATTATTTAGAAAAAATGTGATATCTGAGTGTCCAATATTTATAGCGTTCAATCGATATTATATCTTTGGCCACGATACGAAGTAGATATTGATTTATGTTCAAGCGATGCACGTCCACGATCGCTAGATAGTGATACGTGAATGAATTGTGCAATATCTCTCACACGCATACATATCTCATTTCTCTGTGGGCATGGGAATCACACACACACACTTCGTGTATTTCTCTCCCTCCATCAATGTTTGAATTCGTCTTTCTACCCCGTCCTACAAGTCTCTCACACAGAAACACACACGCTTTCTCTGTCGAATATGCCCACCCCTTTAATTCCGCCCACCCACCACCACTATTCTCTCAAAGTATAATTATGTCTCTCACACATATGCCTAAGGTTAACTCGAGTTCCAGAACCATATGAATACATACAATGGGATTCCAGCAGAGCACCATTTGTTTTGAGATTTCGCCTCTCCTCTCTCACACACACACACACGCTGCAGCCTTGTGAGACATTGTTTCTCTCTTCATTTTTTCCGGCACTTGCATGCACACCGTTTGTTTATCTCTGTGATGCTTTAAGTATGCCTCACACACATGCTATCTACCCATCCCTTAATATGGATATGTGTCACACAAACTCCTTCTCCCTATATCTAAGTGCCACTGCCCCCCCCCCCCCACACACACACACTTCCCAACACTGAAGGAGTAAGGTGACACCTCAATCTTGATACTAATCTATCAACTGGCTTCTCTCTCAAACACACACACACACACTACCCGACACCGGAGGAGTAGGGTGGCACCTCGATCTTGATAGTAATCTTTCTACTTGCTTCAATCTCAAACACACACACACACACATACACACACACTCGCTAGTTGTGCCTTTATGCCTACCGCGCGCACACTCTCGATACGTCTTTCTCTCCCTCCCCCTCCCCCCCCTCCGCCCCCAACAATGATAGAAGAAGGGTGACAACTCGATCTTGATCTTAATCTATCAATTGGTTTCTCTCTCAAACACAGACACACACACACACACGCTAGTTGTGTCTCTATGCCTCGCTCAGACACACTCGATACATCTTTCTCTCTGTAGCCCCCTCGATATGTAGACTTCTCGCGCGCGCACAGCTGTAGTGACGATGGCGCTGAACCCAGTGTGCCTTGTTTTTACCGGCTCATGTGATAGTTTTCACCCTGTTTTCCGTTAATTAACAAGGCAACCTTTTCTTTGTTACTACTAGTGAATCTGAAATCATTTAGGGCAGACATAAAATATATCACTTCAACCCAATTATCACAGTAACTATTTTAAAAGAAACTAGCTAGATGCATGTGCGTTACACGGAACATCAAGATGCATTTGTATGAGTAGTTTATCTTGTGAGACAAAGGGATGAACGAGGGAAGGCCTTATTTTCAAATGTGGAGAGTGGTGTGGGTATCTTTCTGCAAAATTGCCATAGTTTCTTGCCTATCCGTTAGATATAAACCCGATGACCTATATTGCAGGATGGCATGCACACCATCATCACCAACTCTGTTTTCTACTCCCTTCGTTCCTAAATATTTGTCTTTTTAGATATTTCAACAAGTGATTACATACGGAGCAAAATGAGTGAATCTGCACTCTAAAATATTTCTATATCCACATCTGTATGTGGTAGTCCATTTGAAATCTGAAAAAGACAAATATTTAGGAACGGAGGTAGTATAAGAGTAGACATAGAGATATATATTCAACCTGGTCCATAACGAAAATGTGCGATGACCTGAGTTCGAAATCCGTGTTTAACTTTAGATTTCTTATATTATATATTATTTAATGTATACTTCTTTCGCTATTGTACTGACAGTGGAACCCACAGAGTAGTTAGAATACCAGATTAAGGATGAATATGTTTCTTTTTAACTTTCTGTACGAAGATGTAGCCACCCTGCAAGTCACGTGTACACTGTACATGCAATTAACTTTTCATAGAGGGAGAATCATACACGCAATTAACTCAATTGGATTGGATGTGACTCTATTATTTCCAGTATAAGAGCATCTCCAACGACAGACGGTTCCTCCCGCTTCCTTCCGCGGAGGACAACATCAAACACCAGCAGCATACATTTTCACAACTCTAACCAACAAGAGGAAATTCATGCAAACACGGACTGATGTCATATAAGCATGAAGGATTTCATATAAAAATGCCGGATCTTCGTATAAACATGATGGATTTCGTTACATTTACATGAACTAATCGGTGCTAATCCAGCTCTCTTGGTATAATTAATACTCCCTCCGTCCGGATATACTTTTCCTAGAAATGGATGTATATAGACTTATTTAGTTATAGATACATCCAATTTATCCATTTTGAGAATAAATATTTCCGGATGGAGGGAGTACCTAATCTAATTGGCCACCCACAGATCCCTTTGTCTTCCTCATGTCCGGCAAACACTTGCGGGGTCGACGAAGATCCTCGGAAGAGACGAAGTAGCAAAGAAACCACCAGAATACGCAGTTGTCGCCTCGGCGGTGGCCTTCATGGGACCCAAGTGGCGGCAGCCTCCCGTGTTCTACTTCTCCTCGATGATGGCGGTGGACACGGAGAAGCTGGCCACCGACTCGTCGCTCTCCATGCACCCGGCTTCTGTCTCTGCCTGCATGGCGCTGCCGCGGGGACGGGAGGTGCGCCCGCAGGCATGGGAGGCACACCCACAGATACGGGAGGCGCGGCCACCACAGACACTGGTGGCGCGGTCCAACGTGGCAGCGATGCTGCCCGCGCCGACGTGCTCGCCGCCGTGTCGGCGTGGAGCAACTCGCCACTCCTCATCGAGCTAAACTAGAGCAGCGAGTTGCTGAACCACTCGCCGGCTTGGGGCGGCAACTGGCTCAGTCGGGCCAAGCGAGGTTGGTGAAGCACCGAGCGGCCTCCCCATATCCGGAGGGCTCAGCGGGGCACCTAGCCGGGTAGTATGCCGGAGAATGGCTCCTCGGAAGCCATCGAAAGAGTGGAGAAAATGGTGAAGGAGGAGATGGGGGAGCGGCGGAGGGGTGCGATTCTTGCCCGCTCTCTGTCTGGCCTCGTTTAAATAGAGGGCGGACGGTAGGAGCTTGGCCGATGTCTGGCCTCGTTTAAACTGAGGGCAAGCGGGAGGAGCTCGCCCGGCGTGGTGTTTAATTCCGGCCTGCACATGAACAGACGTGTGGCCGGATTAGGTTTCTCGGTTTGACGGAGGCGAGGAGGCGTGTTCAGCCGGGCGTGCAGCGGGTGGCGCAGTACTATTCGATTTGACAGCGGGTGGCGTGGTTCCCGGTACGGCTTTAATGCAGACGAGGGAGAGGGTAGTGGTTCCCGTAATGTTCAATGGCCAGCGATGCATCCTCCTTCAATTAGCATTGTGAATGCATGAGGGAAGTAATGGAAGGAGGACCAGGAAAAGAGGCAGCACGATGTGAATGCAACGTAGTTCACACTCATATAAAGGCACCCCTCCATTCCAATGCATCTACCACATCGTACGCACCTAAACACCTACACTAAGCGCAAAAGTGCTCACTCCAGACACATGGCAGCGATGCGCGCAAGCAGCCAATGGTTGTGCCAGATGGTCCATGACGCCGGCCTACGGCATGGCGCCGAGGATCGTCTCCAGACGGTGTTGGTGACCGGCTGGTGGATGGCCATCGTTGACGCCAGCTACGACTCTCAGTTGGACCAGATGATCGTTGCCATCATCAACAAGTTCGCCGTTGTCAAGAAGCTCGCGGACGACATCACCGTACTCCTCCAGCCCGTGCGCCCGGGCTCCTCATTCCCTGCCACCCTAATCGGCCTCCATGGCCAGAACCTATTTCAAGCACTTGTGGCCCTGCGATTGCCCGCCGATGCAACGAAGAATGTCCATCTGGAGGTCGCGCTCGCCGTGAGGCGCCTCGCCCTGCAAGAATTCGTCAACCTACACATCCACATGTACGAGCAAGTCATGTACATATGTATCTATGAGATCAGTGAGGATGCTACGACGTTGGCCTTCCTCAACTGGCTGGAAGCCGTGGATGCCTTTGCTGAGAAGCACCTTGACCTCGCCACAAAAGCCGACGCTCCTTAGCTGTCGGTCGGTGGCCCGGCGCATTGAGTTGAGGAGGAGGAGGTCGTACGTTGATGGATGCATCTTTCATCTTGCCTCTTGTAACCACCACTGCGATCGCATCATCGTCGCCTTAATTCTAATTGTGCTGCTGTATTCTCGTTCCAGCCAATACAAACATGTGCGATCCCTTTGCTTAATTATATGCATCACTGTAACTAGTACTCCATCCATCAATTTATAAGTTGTGCTTACCTTTTCCATCAACTTCGTGCAACGCGCGGGCATCTTTCTAGAAACACTAGAACATGTTGGACCGCATGTGACCAAACCGATGATGCGCCAACCTAGCTACTACCCTGCTTATCTGGCGGAAAAAGCACCGCCCTAGCATTTCCAATTGTTATTTCTATCTATCGATCATGCCAAGGAGCAGAACCAAATGATACAATTTATACATGTTTCTCTACTCCTACTCCTATGAAAGACTCAGTTGGTGATGGTGGTGTGTCTGCCATCCGTCATTTCCACCATTAGATCTCGTGATTCTAACGTCTATGAGGTAAGTTGTGGCATTTTTGCAACAATAGCCCACTTCTGCTCCAATTTCCAGAAAATCCCTCATTATCTTGAAAGCAACCACATCCCTCCCTCACCTCATCAAAACAGCCTGAGAAATATATTTCGAGTGAAAAGTAATATATTTTTTGTTGTATATATGTATATCAAAACAAAAGTGGTTTCTTTCAAGTTTGTGAACAAGTATTACATTACCCTTGCGGTACTACTACATACTTGAGTTGGTGGGCAACTAGATAGATACGCAGTTTGTACCTAAAAGCGAGAAACACAACATCGTAGTACTACTCCTACTAGTACACAAGAACAAAAAAAAAACGGAAGATCTTGTTTTGGGTGATTTATCTTTTTTCAATCAACGTAGTATGAATAATATGATGTGGGGGCACCCATGAAGCTTATGTGGCTTGTTGCATGGCTACTAAGGTTAGAGAAAATAAATAGATAATGTGTTTAGAGTGCACTCCACTAAATAGATATACTTTGGATCCATTGCAACGGACCGCACATCTATATCTATACCCCCCTATATAGTGTGTGAAAAAAACTTTTGAAAGTTGGTCGTTGGATGAAGCCAAACTGGACGTACAAAGATGGCAAATCCGAGCACCATCGGGCCATTGGATATCATCCACCGATTCCGCCACATGTATAATCTAGAAGACTCCATGGTTGAACTTATCTATGACTAACTTTGCCACAACTAAGCTAGTGCAAAGTTATTAATAAGTTCTTCAAATGAGAGCCTCCAAGTTGGCAAGCCTAAGGAATATTGCACACATTTTTGTGTGTATGTCATGTAATGTAGTGTGGCTTGCCTAAGGTGTGGCTTGAACCAAACACTCACGAAGTTAATCAAACTTGCTTCTAACCTTACATTCCACCAGATTTTGCCACATGTTAGAATCCGTAAAACCCACATGTAGAAGCATAATGCACAAACCACCGAGATCTCATGCGTGCAATGCACGTGTACCTTACTTAGTACTAGTTGGTAGTAGTAAGAAACAAATTCCAGCTTTTGGCATCGAGCTCAGATCTTGGGAGCACCACAAGGCCCGCCGTAGGAGTTACATTTCCTCTCGCCCACGGGACCGAATCTCAGTGGCTTAGTGCCCGGCCTTATGAGTCAATAAGACTTTAAATGCGCTTGAGCCCACATGTCATTCTCATGGTGGTGGCGTGGTTCGCGACTCACCTATTCGAGATGAACCGCCGGTGGTGGCATGTCCGTGGCGAGGGTACCACAAATTAGGCTGCCGGGCGCAAGCATGAGGCGAGATGGCCACACCGGCGGTACTACTGTAGTACATAAGTACTCCAACCGAGGATTGATGCCCGGGACGAAATGTGTCACTTACCGGCTGGATGAAAATTGAAAGTGCGGGAGTACGGATCGGAGCACAAAGAACGGAGCAGTGCAAACCGCGCCCAATCGGGTGTGTCTGTAGTAGAAAGTTGATGGTCGCCGCAGATTCACCGCCCGCATGTCATGCACACAAAAAAAGGCAGAGGAGCGGTGGGGCCAAGAGGGATGAGGGCATCGTGAACAATCCTAATATTTCATCGACATGTGGGACCCATAAGCGTGGTCCCATCGCGCGAAGGAAAGGCTGGCAAGGCGTTGATAGCCACGCCGAGGATCCATGTCCACGCCGGGGACGCCGTGCCAGCGGGTTGGAGCAAGGTGTCATCGCGAATCGCTGCGGTGGGTGTGGTAGTGGTAGAAACAAGAAACGTGATGGTCGGCGTGGTTCAACTTCCATGGACAAGTTGTCGGTCTCTACCGACACATGTATATCAAAAACTAGAGTGTTTATATTTCAAGCACGTGAACAAGTATTATTCTAGTACTAGTTTGGATCCATTGCAACGCACGGGCCAAAGACATTGGTAGTAGTAGTGTCCATCTCATCTCTAGAGGCCTTCCCTCGCTCATCCTTTTCTCTCGCCAAGATAAACTACTCATACAAATGCATCTTGATGTTCGTGGAACGCCGCGTGATGTTTCCTTGGTGGTTCTCCAACAAGGGCGTGCAGCCGCTTTGCAAGTTACGCCTTTTGAGATGCCGACCATTGAGGGGCACTCGGATTTCCTCGATGAGCAGTAAGATGAGTTTGATCACGAAGTAATGCATTCTAAAGACTACTTCCGTGTCATTTCCTAATTCTCCCCTGCCCACCGTTTTCACAGCCAAGCTAGGCTCCAAAAGCAGTGGAGATTGGCTTGCATATGCATTTCCAGAGGGTACCAACATCAATTTGCACAACATTTACAACGGTGACACTGCTCCTTGAGAACCTTTCGGTTCTAACATTGGGATCAGCCATGCAACAGGCCACCGCATGAATTGGCAATGATGGAACCACGCGTGAGATTGAATAAAAGATAGCACTAACCTTGCACATGGCGATTGGTCAAAGGCGGACCATGTTTGTCTCAGGGCTGATTTGTTGCACATGAGTAGGAAGATCGTTGTGCTCCTTTCTAACCGCATCTTCACGTGACAAACTGTGGGACTTATTTTGTATGGGACACATCCCATATACACTCCTCTCTCCCGCTTTATTTGTTTTGAATCTTTTCGCTTTATAAGTTTCAAATTCAAATTTAGAGCTCCCCATCACATGTTGAGATTACAATGTCCATTTAAATCATTGCATGCATGTATAGTAAAGAAACAAATGGAGTTTGGCACGAAGTTCATGCAAGGGAGCACCACAAGCCCATGCGTAGAGTTACATTTCCTCTCGTATTGCCGGGATTGAGTTTCAGCGCCTTTACTACACCTACCTTTGAGTCAATAACATGTGGACCCGATAGGTGACCGGGTCCACATGTAATGCTCCAAGGCGAGAGGTAGTGCTGGGGCCAAGAGGGGTGAGCCGCAGTCTGGGGACGTGTGGTTTCATGGGTTCGAGCGGCCGTGGGAATCGCGGGTGTCGGTAGAAACTGATGCTCGCCCGCATTTTAGGTGGCCCACATGTCATGCACACAAAAGGCGTAGGGGCGGTCGTAGAGGTGAGGTGCACGCGTCTAAAGGCGTGGTGTCGTGGGTTGAGAGGCGTCGTGGGAATCGCGAGATGAAACGTGATGGTCGCCGTAGTTGAACTTCCATGGACAAGCTGTCATGCGTCTACTGGACACATGCATCATACGATCAATCGGGAAGGAGTAGCAGAGAAAGCTATATATGCGGATAAATAGTTCCTTATAGTCAAAGCGGACCCATGCTACTACTGTTCCAAAGACATGCACACCATCAAGTAGTCCATCCATATCAATATACACCGAGAGGGAATAATTTTTACAAGAGAGGAAATAGTTTCCATCCATCCATAATGCCCTCCCTTCACCGGTGCAGCCGCTTTCTTCTTCTTCTTCTTCTTCTTCTTCTTCTTCTTCTTCTTCTTCTTCTTCTTCTTCTTCTTCTTCTTCTTCTTCTTCTTCTTCTTCTTCTCATTTTCTATGGGACACGGCTTTGCAACATGCTCTTTGGACCTTGCAGCTATTTTGAAACTCACACGGCCATCGAGGGCAGAATATTTTATCCGCTCGTACGTGAGAGGATAATTCTCCCATCTAGACAACCTTAATGCCAGCGTCTCATCACCCTTCTGAAGATTTGTGCCGAGCACAAAATTTGCTATATCGAATAGGGATGGTGTCTATTAATCACAATCTTTTGTTGGAATTTTGATTATAGTTTCTAGGTCAGTGATGCTTTTCGAATCAAGGTTGTACGAAGCCAGCTTCTGTTTGTCCCCTTCGATGGCTGCCCCACAAAACTATATATCCTCCCGAGACAAGAGATTGTGGAGCTCACCTGGTATGGAGGGCTCATGTATGATGTGGTAAACCAAAACATCATCTTCGAGGCACAGCTGAAGGACGGCGGCGCGTTGGATCTTCCCGGTGGCACGCTCCATGTACTCTGCGTCGAGACCAATGACCTTCATCTCTACCTTTTGGAGGGAGTTTGATACATTGTTGATCCACTTCCGAACAACCCTTGGGTGGTCGGTGACGGTGGCAACTATGCTCAACGAGCCTTTGACAAAGACATGTTGGACGCTAAAAAACTGCATCTGGATCTCTTTCACCATTTGGACCCGCTAGACCGAAGGACTATGGTTTGGAGAATTAGGACTAGATGGCTACTCTAACTGAAGAAGATGATTATTTAAAGAAATTACCTGTGAGTATGTGAAGAGGTTAAAATAATGTGAATGTAGTGGGGTTCGGATGCAAATGAAGATAAAGGAGAGGTGAAGAAGCCGAGGAAAATTGGCTCCCTATGGAGAAGTAAATGGGAGAAGTGTCCTGCACGCAGTTGATTAGACGGCTAGGTAGACTAAAAGAAAGGCTATGTGGGTAGACTGAGGAGTGGTACCTATCCGTGTACATGCCCATCCTTCTAGTGCTACATGTGCCACTGGCTAGTTGAGGTCACTCTTTCGAATCACCGTGGCGAGACATTTTATGATTCCTTTTTATTTCTGCAACCCTCCTGATAGGTGGGACCTATGCAAAGAGATATAAAAAAATGTGTCGTAGTTGGTTCAGATGGATATTGGTGCATGCGTGGGAGACACAACATTCTCTGGTTAAGGAATATGCGGTTATCCTCAAAAAAGAAAAACACCCTTCTTCGCGCTTTCGCATGCACAAGAATTTGGTTCTGCTCGCAATATGGATGATACCTGGAGGATGATGTTAACCCAGAGGCATGCTAGCACGAGAGATCTATTTCTGCTATACAGTACTAATTTGTATGGTCCTACTAGTAGTAGTACAACTGTGGTACACTTCATGGTCAAAATATTATTCATCAGGTCCTCACAGGGAAGTAACAAGACCTGCTAGGTGACACCACGGCGTGTTCGGGTTACCAAAGTCATCCTCACCTTGTACATTGTGCAGTCACTGTCACCGCTGTTGTATAGCATGCATCGCCTCGTCTCACTCTCCCCTAGCACCACTCCATCTCCATCTCCGTCTCGCCAGAGATCCTGAGGTCACTCTTCATCATCTCACTGTGCCTCTGTACCGCCGCTCGCCTCCCCTAGTAACACTATTCCCTCGCTAGCCCAAAGACCAAGATCCTTCTCCCGTAAATCAAGCCCCAAAACCCCACCTTCCAAACTCCACCATGGCTTAACGCGAACTGCATAACATGCATATGAGCCGCGATTGGAGCAATCTCCCCAGTGACATCCTCGACCTCTGTTGTTCGTTTATGGATATGTTGAGCGCCCTGCGGCTGGCTGCATGCTCGAGGGACATGCACACGGCCATCGTCGAAGCAAGGCCTAAGCTTTTCAAGACACCGTGCTTGCAGGTATGTAGTAGGTCGGCATGAACTCCCACTGGATGGTTGTCGTCAGACAAGACCGGAAAAACTTGGTGCTCGTGAACTTCCACACCACCCATTGGATTATCCTTCCTACGTTGGATTATATAGGGTTTTACCGTTGTGGTCCAAGTCATCTAGATTACGAAGTCAGTTGGAGGCACCTTGTTCTGCAGAAGATTGTAATCTGCCAAGTGCCCACACGAGATGCGAATTGCGCAGACTTCAAGCTAATTGCCTTGTTCGACCGGATCTTATCTTTCCGCCGGTGCCTTCTTTAGTGGAGACAGCTCACCTCGGAGTGGATCGTCAAAGCCGATACACACTTCGTGATGCTATTGAACACAATGGCATCATCTACGCGACAAAAGAAGATGGTGGCACCACATCGGGATGACGCGTAAGTTGTTTCCATCGATGTTAATGATAACGCCATGACACTCGCTTGAGCAGAATTTGAGTAGAACTATGGCAATGTATTAGAGACGCCAGAATCAGCTATATTTGGAATGAGTTAATTCACGCTGACAGACCATGTCATTACAGCCAATTTGTACTGAATAATCAAACGCGGTTAGGCAGATATGGATGTTCTTCTTATTTTATAGTAATCTATATACTACTAAATATGAGTGTGTATCAATGGCCATGTTAGTTTCCTCATTTTCATGATTTAGAAACATGCATCACACTATTGGTTTCATCTAACCATACATTAGGGAAATAAATGTGCATATGGGGAACTCTATATTTGGAAGTAGTGAAATCATGTAGTGCTTACCATGTGTACATACCTATATTCGCCCTTCAACAATCAATGGCTAGAATAATATCCTCACAAAAAATTTGCCCACAGAACATGAGTATATAACAATGCATGGACTGTTAGTTTCCTTGAAGAATTTGTTTGTGAGGCCGTAACATGATTACATAACATGCATGATATGGTCGTTTCCTGTGAAGAATCGATTGCGAGATAACATGAGTATAACCATGCATGGCACTTCTATATCTTCGAACCCAGTATACATTTCCCTGTATTTTCCTCCGAGTTCCAACAGGGACATACACTACTAGAATTAGCTTATTTGCCGTCAGCCAAGTCTTTGCCGTCTGCTGGCTGACGGCAAAGAAGGTCTTTGTCGTCCGCTTATAGAAAACGGACGGCAAAGAACTGGCTGATGGCAAAGAACAGTCTTTGCCATCAGCCAATTCTTGTCGCCGCCTAGCGGACAAAGAAAGAATCTTTGTCGCCTAGCGATGGAAAAAAGAGTGGTGGTCCCCACTAACGAGATGATTAAAAAACTTAACGCTTTCTTTGCCGCCTAGCGGACGGCAAAGAGAAAAAAAAATCTGACAAAGAAAGGTTTGGCGGACGGCAAAGAACTAACCTATCTAACGGCGAGACCCACCCCGCCCCGGATCCATCTCTATGTTTCTCTCCCTCTCTCCACCCCGAGCCACCATGCGCCGCCGCCGCCCGCCACCGCCCCCACCACCGCCACCTCGCCACCCGCCACCGCCGCCGCTGCCGCCGCTTCACCACTGCCGCTGTTCGTTACCTCAACACCCCACCGCCACCCACTCACCGACGCCTTGCCGCTTCACCAACCCGGCCGCCTCACCACCGCCTCACCACCGCCGCCGCCAACCGCCACTGCCGCTTCGCCGCCTCGCTGGCTCAGGGCTGGCCACCGCCTCCCCGATGAGCTCCACCGCCTGCCGAGCCCTCATGACCCCTGCCGCCACCGCCACCTCGGCTAAAGCCTGCCCACGCCCGGTGAGTTATTTTTCTTTGTTTTCTTTTTTTTGTTGTTTAATTGTTAGTGTTGGGATTAGTGCTAGATATATATATGTGTTAGTGTTAGATTTAGTGCATGGGTTTTAGATAATTAGTCA